>JAJTUV010000529.1:255000-1567786 GCA_021653895.1 Mastomys natalensis
ACCTCATGGTAGGTGATGGGTATGAAAAGATTGGTGGTAATCATCACACAGTGCACACTACACTGAACCACTACACTGAACATTTGGGTATGTTCATTTTTATTTTCAAGTAAATATTTTTAATATGTGGTGGTGAGCTCGCTGAATCTTCCACTGAGAGAGGATTCCTTCTATTGAATCTGATACCTTCTTTGGCTGAATAAATGTATACTATGGAAAAATATATGACCCTAGTATATATCTAGATCAAAATAGACCATACAAAATCTGCCTAGATTTCATGAGATGTGACTCCTAAGAACTCAGCCCATCATACTGGGGAAAACCCACACCACACAGAAAGTCTGAATGTGAAGGAACCCTGGTCTGGTCCTCTCAGCCACAGATACAGGAATGAAGAAGCCATCTTGGAAAAAGATTCTCCAGGCCAGCTGCTTTGGTTCCGTGGCATTTCAGTCCCCTCAATAGAAGTCCCAGGCATTGTGGCAGAGACAACTCATTCAGCTGTGCTCTGAATTCCTACCCCAAGAACCTGTAAGCTTAATAAAGCATCCTTTAAATATTGCCAATTTTTGGAATAGCTTGTTGTGCAGTGAAAGTATCCATACCCAAGTAGCACTTAGTTTTCAGAAGTGTGTAAATACATGCTTAATGTGGCCAGAGGTCTGGGGATAGACTCTCATTGCATTAGTGCCGAGATCACCAATGCAACTTGGGGCCCAAGTTTTCTCCATATACCTCTGTTGCCGTTCTCAGTGTTTCCTGATGTTTGTCTTCAAGCTTTTTGCCCCACACTTTTCCTGTTACTGCTGTAGCCCCAGGCATCATTACATCGACATTCAAGACAGGAAGAAGAAAGGACAGACTTCATTTATATGATTTTAGCAGGAGACTCCCAGATCAACACATAGATACAGCAGCCAGAATTTTATCACACGGCCACTCCTGTTGGGAAGAAGGAGGACCATAAATATGCATATATGTGTTCACCTGCATATATTACTTCTCAACACGATCAAGATCTAGGTGTGCTTAGCAAGGACACAAAGTGGTTACATCCTGTGGGCCAGATCTATGTCTGATGCCCTCTCCCCAAGTGACTTCACATGCTTTCTCTAGTTGGCCAATCATTTAAAAATGTACTTGTAAAGGTTTTTGTATACATCTATATTATGTTGAACATATTCTCTTACTCCTCTATCTTCCCTTTTTCTTTCCCTCTTTTTTGTTAGTTCTCTTTGTCCCCCTAGACATGCTTCTACTCTCATGTTATGTATGCGCATGTGATCTTATATATCTGTATACCAATCTATATACAAATGAGAGAAAACATGGTGCTTATCTTTCAGCGATTAGCTTAATTCACTCGATGTGTTTACTTTCAGCTTCATCCATTTTCTGCAAGTGGTGTGACTTCTTTAAGATAGAAATAATTCTATTGTGTAGACATATGTATTTTCTATATTGCTTCCATTCCTCTACTGTTGTACACACAGGTTGGTTCCATGATTCAGCTGCTGTGTATAAGGTTGCAGTAAAGACTGAAGCACAAGTATCTTAGTGGTGTGTTGGCTTGCAGTTCTTGACAAACAACTAAGAGTGGTATAGCTGGGTCATGTGGAATATTATGTATTGTTAATTTTTTGAAGACCTTTCATATCGACTTCCATAGTAGATGGATGAGTTTATAGTTCTACCAGTAGTGTAAAAGGGTTTTTATTTTAGAAAGAAACATTTATTCGTGTGTGTGTGTGTGTGTGTGTGTGTGTGTGTGTGACATGCAGAAAGAAAGAATTGAATCCCCCTGGATTTGGAGTTACAGGCAGTTGTGAGCTACCTGATATGGATGCTGGAAACCAATTGGGATCTTTTGGAAGAGCAGGAAGCCATGGCTCTAGGCTGAGGGTTTCCTTTCATCCAAACCTCATCAGCATTTCTTGTCCTTTGTCTTATTCATGATTGGAGACAGTTGATCTTTAACAGCGACTGGGAAGGACTGTTGCTTGTTTGGAAAATTCCTTAGCCTCCAGTTCAGCTCTGAGAGTGCTGCTTCTGCTTCCTGTGTCCACTGATGTAGGCCAGAGTCTCTTAGGGCAGATATCTTTCTTCCTTGAATACCCCTCTACATATTTTAAGTCCACATCTGGACAGCTACAGATTATAAACACATAGTTTCAGAGAATATATTTTTGGCATGTCATAAATGCTGGCATTTAAAAATAAACATGTTCTATTGTTCTTTTTAAATCGCCCCTCAAGCCCAAATGCCACAGTGATTTGATGCTATTCTCTAAAAACCACGCAAACATGCTTTTCTTCAGTAGACAGAAAATGTCCCATCATCCCTTTTCTATCCCTCTACTTCTCATTCCACTTTCTCTGCAGAATTTATCCCAAAGTAATGCAATTTTATGCTTGAAAGTTTTTTATTACTCATTTCTGTATCATACTTCTTTGCAATAGAAACATACATATAAATTGTTGTAACATTTTAAAACATTTCATGTGTGTAAAAGGTTCTGAGTATTGAAAATTTTCCTTAAGATTGAATTATTAAAATTACTACAATTACATCAAGGAGAAAAACAATATAACTATATTGTATGTTTTGGTATATAATTATTAAAAACACAAGAGTGAAATTATATTAGAAATGTATCTGCTATGAGATGGATAGGATTTTAAAACATCTCATGTATCTCTGGGTGGACATTAGTCATTGCAACCAATATACATGATTTGGTATCAATTACAACTTTTTTTTTTTTTTTTTTATTAAGACACAAGTCCCAATCCCAAACCCTTTGTAAATATAAGTAGATAAAGATGCTATGTGGTCTTGATGCATTTGAATTATTTGAGCTACTTCCAAGTCAGATATTAAAAATCATTTGGTGAGCTAACATCAAAAATGATTTTTAATGACCTATCTGTTTACAGCTTAATTAGGTCCGCCTTAGATTACATGGAAACCACAGATCTGGAAGCTTCTTACCCGGGAGAAGGAGTTTGTTACCCAGCTATTAGGCTGTTCACTTGTCTGTGGGTTTGTTGCCTGGTTATTAGAGAGTGTCACAATCTCAGTGTTTCCATTTATCTGCTTGTTAGACCCCTAGAAGTTTACATTCTAGGAGCTATCATATCAAGATCTGGGGTGATGCCTTTCTTTTGCTAGGTGAGAGAAGGGCTATTGTGAGGGAGAAACAGGGAAGTGTCGAATTGCAAACATCTCCCACATCCCTCAAAGAAGACACTTCTTAGCAAAATCTGTAGGAAAACTGGAGATCTTGAAGTTGATTCTTGTGTGTGTGTGTGTGTTGTGTTGTGTGTATGTATGTGGTGTGTATGTGGTGTGTGTGTGCATGAATTCAAATGTCCATGTGTGCACATGCATATGGAGGTCAGAGGATACTGGGTGTCCTTCCTGAGGCACTGTCCATCCCCTCTCTCTCTCTTTTTGTAACAGGGTCTTTATCTGGTTGGAACTTACCACATAGGCTAGGCTGGCTGGAAAGGGAGCTTCAGGGATCTACCTATGTCTGCTGAGATTACAAAGGTCCACCAACACACCTGGATTTATAAATGGAAGTATTCTGGGATCAAACTCAGGTTCGAATGTTTGTAAGGCAAGCACTTAATTAACTGAGTTAACTTCCCTGGTCCTGGGTATTGATTTGGTTTTTTCGGATCAGCTTAGGGGAAATGGCAGGCAGCAAGTACTAAAGCTGGGGATCTGAAATTACAGAACCTGCGCTCCTTAGGCTCTGTGTTAACTTGTATCCTGGGTTTCAGAGCAGTGAATCCAGCTCTTCAACCTAGGTACAGCATGGACTACAGTTGATTTTGTTTTTGTCTGTTTCAAAACAAGTTTCTCTAAAGCAGGATTCTCAAATATTAGTAAGTATGTATGAGAATCAAGTTGGTGTTCTTAAAACACAGATGACAGACTAGGGAGATGGTTCATATGTGTGATGGTTTGAATAGGAGTTAGAATGGCCCCATAGGCTCATGTAGTTGAATGCTTAGTCATCAGGGAGTGGCACTACTTGAGAAGGATTAGGAGGCGTGGCCTTCTTGGAGTAGGTGTGGCCTGGCTGGAAGAAGTGTGTCACTGGTGGTACAACAGCCTAAGCTAGGTCCATCGTCTCTCTCTTCCTGCTTTCTGTGGATCCAGATGTGGAACTCTCATAATTCTCTAGCACCAAGCTGCCTGCTTGCTGCCATGCTTCCCACTGTCATGATCATGGACTCACCTTTGAAATTGTAAGCAAGCCTCCAGTTAAATATTTTCTTTTATGAGAGTTGTCATGATCATGGTGTCTCTTCACAGCAATAGAACACTAAGATAGGTGGTAAGATGCTTTTAGAGGATGAGGACCTGGTAGGATCCCTAGAAATCGTGTGAAAACAGAATGAATGGCCTGGCATGCGCTTGTAATTCTAGGGCTGCGGAGGGCAACAGCTGGTCCAGCCTAATTGCTGAATTCAGGTCAAATGAGAGACTCTGTCTCAAAAAATAAGATAGATAGCATCTGAGGAATGATACCTGAGATTGACACCTGTATCTGGTCTTTGCATCACCAGCCCACATATGTTGAGTACACACAGCAGGTACATCTGTTGAGTTCTTGTATGGCCCCAGGCATTTCCCTGACTGGAGGTGTGGAGAGAATGAAAAAGAATAATGTTCATGCAGACATAGAAAAGCTGAGACTGGGTGGACTGGGCTCTGATGGAGCAGCTGTAACACCTCAGAAGCTTACTATGTTTATTATATAGAATTGAACATGGATGCAAAGTTATTACATATATCTGAACAAGGAGGCAGGGTTTATTACATACAAATAAACAAGGAAGAATGGTTGTTATATAGAGCAGAAGAAGGAGGCAGGTTTAACTGATCTCAGTTGGGGAGCAGTCTTCAGGCCATAAAGCTACAGTAGATATTTTCTGCACTCACTATCAACATCTGGACATGGATCAGAAGAAGGCTTTGCAATCCCTCTTAGTCTGAGGTGTTACTGTCCTTGACATGGCCCGTGTCAAACTATACAGTCACATAGGTCTTCACTTGCTCAGGGCTTCTTCTGCTCCTCACATGTGGACTCAGGCATGAATATAGGCAATAGCGCAGTCTGTGACTCGGTAGATGTGGTTGAAGTTGGGAATTTGCCTTTTTAATGAGTTTCCAGGTGTAGGAAGCACATTTGAGACCCTCTCCTCCATAGCATAGGGACCTTCAGGTGAGAGGTTAATTTTTTCAACTCCTTGAGAGAATGGTGCTTCCTCCTTAAGTTTCTTTCAGGGCTGAAGGTTTTACTTGGCTAGAAGTGAGTATATTTAAATATGCATGATATATGGATCTGTCAACACTGGAAATTGGTGCTGTAGCAATATTTGCTAGAGACTTCCTGTGTGTTTTTGTTTGTTTGTTTCTGTTTTGTGCTAGGCAGGCTTGTGGAGTGGGCAGTTGTGTTTGTATGCTTTTGTTTTTTACTATTTGCACAGGAAAGTCATCTGTCTTTGCCGTTCTTCCCTCTGTCCAGATGGAATGTCTTAACCTTATTCTTCATCTATTGCTTCAACCTTCAAGACCCCTTTCCAGGCAGTATCTTCTCTCTGAGGCTTGCAAGCTGGATAAAATCCATCTTCTTGGATCTTCTCTCCATACTTAGCCTTCTTCAGCACGACCTGCTTCTACTTCTCATCAGGACACCTTTGTGAACGGTCAGAACTGGGACTATAGGCATGAATCACCATGCCTGTTTGTTTGTTTGTTTTGATGGTGCTAGGGATTGAACTCAGGTCTCTATGCATACTGGATAAATGTTCTGCCAATTGAACTACATCTCTAAACTCATACTAAATTTTTCTTTTTCTGTACTTTCCATATTAGAGTAGTGGACCACAGATTTTGGGATTTCCTGAAATAAAGGTGTGACATAAAAATGATTGAGGCAGAGGAACTATACGGGGTCACTTCCTTTCCCCCCGTCCCCCACTCCAAGTCAAAATGACTCCTCTGTGCGTTTATTGTCATTTTATAAACATTGCCTAAATGGAGTTCTAGGGGGCATCAGTTGCCTTTGTGCAAGTAGGTTTTCTTAGGAGATCCTGGCTTCATCTGGGGTCATCCAGCTCTTCTGCCTCTGTTCCAGTTTACCATACTCTCTGGGTACACAGAACATGCTCAGTTCTGTGGTCGACACAAACAGATATTAAACCTTTACTCTCATGGATCCCACAAGGGACATGCAACAGTAGCTATATGGGACTGTAACTTCTATTTCTATGTTATTGAGATAAGGCAAGGGTGTCCTAGTTTCATTTCAAGAGGTTTATTTCAACATATAAATCCAGATTACAGTTCATCATTGTGGAGAATTTAAGGCAGGGACTTCAGCTAGTCAACTCACAGCCACAGTCAAAGTGGAGGGAAGTGAATGAATGCAGGGTGTGCGCATGCTCCTTTTCTGGCTTTCTTGCTTGGCTCATCTCAGTTCCACTCTAACACAGTTCAGGATACTTTCTCTAGGGAGAGGTGGTACCCAAGCATGTAGAATGGATCAGGAAGGGGGTAAGATTGTGAGTTTGAAAAAGATATTCCAGAGGGAGTCTGCATAGGATAGTTTTATGTCAACTTGACACAAGCTAACGTCATCTGAGAGGAGGGAGCCTCAGTGAAGAAAATGCCTTCATAATGAGCAGGCTATAGGAAAGCCTGTAGGGAATTTTCTTAATTAGTGTTCAATGTGAGAGGGCTCAGCTTATGGGCTGATGGCCCTGGGTTCTATTAGAAAGCAGGCTGAAGCAAGCTATGAGGAGCAAGCCAGTAAGCAGCTCCCCTCCATAGTCTCTACATCCTAGGTTCCTGTTCTGTTTGAATTCCTGTTCTGGCTTCCTTTAGTGTAGAAGGGTAAGCCTTTTCTCCTCTACTTACTTTTTGGTCATAGTATTTCATAGCAGCAATAGAAACTGTAATGAAGACATGAAAAGTAGCATGAAGTCCAGGCCATGATATGCAGTGGAGGTTAAGCCTTTGTATTGTGAGACAATATTGCTTATTTGAAGTGCATGATAGTATAGGATAGTAACTCTGTTATCCATCATTATAATGAAATACCTGCAGCAATGAACTCATAAAAGAAAAGGTCATGGTTTTGGAGGTTCCAGTCCATGCTGAATGGCTCCATTGTCTTGGGAATGTGGGTAGCAGACCATAGTAGAAGCACATGGTAGAAAAATTCCGTATACCATGAACCAGGAAGCAGAAAATAAAAAGAAAAGACCAGTAATCCCCAAATCACCTTTGAGAGCATACCTTTAATACCTAAGGGCTTCTTTTAGGTCCCACTTCTGAAAGACTCTGCTACCTCCCAAGAGAGTCACCTTGGGAAGCATGCCTTTAATATAGGAATCTTACCTTTGGGGAACATTCAACTTCTGAATTATGCAAAGAACCATGCAGGGCAATGGTTTAAAATAGCAATTTGGTCTCCCAGGGCACATTGACAATGTGTGCAGACATTTTGGGTTGCTACACTTGGGACAGTGGTTCTTTGGGCATATAACTGGCATAGAGTAGAGGCCATCCACACTGCTAAACATCGTACAGTACACAGGATCCATCCTATCCCAAATACCTGGCTGGCCCCACAGGTAGGTCAAGAGTCCCATAGTTCAGAAACCTATATTTGGAGTTATTGACAAGAAAGAAGAAGTAAGCACACTATTAATCAGTATCATGCCATAATTGAGAGTAGCACATGAAATCACCACTGGGCCCTGTTCCCTTCTCTCCAAGGAACTTGTTCAACCTCCTTCCTATTCTTCTTTTCTTTGATTTGAGTTTCCAAGTGTGTCTCTGCAGATATGGTTCAGGGCTACAATGACACTGGAAGCTTGCTGAGGGATTTGTTTCTGTGGGTGGGACATGCAACTTTCTGAAACCATTGTAATAACAAATAAATTGTACTTCCATCAATGTATTGGATGCTGTTACCTGATCTCACACTTCTGATCTGTTAGTCACATGGTTCTGTGACTTTCTTTTTTATATACCTGGAATCCTTTCTCACTGGGATGCAATTGAGAGTCTACACGAAAAGAGTCTTATAATCTTCATATTCCCAGTTCTTCCCTGAGTTCTTGGGATATGATTGCTCTTAATAAATCCCGATACTATGAGATGATTCACTGGCTAATGCTTACAATGCACTTGGTGAATGTTAATTCCCAAGTGTCCTTTATCTTTCCTTTGAGGGTCAAAGTTACTGGAAGAGGCTGAATCCCTGTCCCAAGGATAGCAACCCAAAATATATGCAAACATTACCAATGTCCCCTGGGAGGCCAAATTAACTCTGTTTTAAACCATTGCCTAGCATTGTTCTTTGATATCCATGGGCACTCTGATTCGTGATGGTGACTTTAATGATTTATATGGAAAGAGGATGCATGCAGATTCATGCTCAATACATGTGCTGGTCGGCTGGTGTGTACTTGAGGCTCCTTTAAGGAAGGTGCACTTACTTATTATAACTTCACGTCACAAAGAGACAATGCTTAGTTCTCTCTGGAGTATTTAATCTAATTTAGAATATCCTTAGGTAGGATTGGATGCTAAAACATTGGAGTTTTTAGCACCTTTAACTCTTGCTTCACCTTTAAAGAACAGGAGTTAGTAGGGAGCCATTCAAGGCTCCTCAGGGGCTCTTGGTAGGACACTTCCCATTTGCATCTCAATGTGCCAAATTAGGATGAAAGAACTGTGCTCAGCAGAGCTTGAACTGGGTCGGGTTTCTCTAAGGAAAGGACTTTTACTGGTGTGAGCAGACCTGGTCTCAGTGCCTGTATGATTGTTGGTATATTTTCCTGTAAAGAGTGGGTCTTAGGATGTGTGCAGGCACCTTTGTTTTGCTGAGGCATGGCTCTGAAACAGCTGAAGCTATGCTAGAGGAGACGGTCTAGACTTTAGATATGACCTATATGTCTTGGAAGGCAGAACTCAGGTCAAGTGGAGAGGAAAGGAGGAGTCAAGGCTGTTTGATGTGAGAAAGTTGATTCAGAGTGAGGGAGACTGTGGACAGGTCTAGTTGCCACAGAGCAATCAGAGATACCTGCTGGGATGTTGTAGAGATGACCGTAAGACCCTTACATTGAACCTTTGAAGTATGTTCATTTTATAAAATAGATTGTTTTAAATGAAACTTTTTCCAACATGAATATATTTTGATCATGTTTCTACACTTTCCCCAACTCCTTCCAGACTTTTTACAACTTCCTTCCCTCCCAACTTCATGTTCTCTCTCTTTCAAAACAAACAAACAAACAAAACAACAAACAACAACCAGAAGCAGCAGTAGCAGCAGCAACAATAACAAATAAAACCATAAATACAAAGACAAAAATCAAACAAACAAATAAAAAAAGCTCAAACTAAGCAAAACACTCAGACATAGATACACAGACAACACAACACACACACACACACAACACACTCAGACACTCAGATAATACACACACATACACACTCGACACAGACACACAGAAACACACACATACACACTCAGACACATACAGACCACACATCACAATGCACACACACATGACAAGACACACACAGACACACACACACACACACACACACAACCCTATAGAATTTGTTTTGTGTTAGTCAATTACTTCTGGGCAAGGAGCCTGTCCAGAAGTAATATGGCTGATATACCCTGTGACACTCCATTGGAGAAAACTGATTTTCCCTTTGCTAGCAGGTATCACTTGCAAATAGCTTCTTGGTTAGGGATGGGATCTGCTGTCCACTTCCTTCTCTCAGTGCTGGAACCCATCTGGCTTGAAGCTGTGCGGGCCTTACAATGTGAGTTCATTGTACATTAATCCTGTTGTATCTGGAACAGATGTGTGTGTGTGTGCTGTGTGTGTGTGTGTGTGTGTGATTTACAGAAAAATCATCAAGCTAATACAGAGTTGTCATACACCCTGTTCTATGGCATGAATATTATGTTTCTCCCAAGTTTACATATTGATGTCTTATCCCTGTGGTGTCGTTTTAGGATGTGGGACCTCTGGTGATTGATTAGAACATTAGACTATTAGTTTTATCAAATAGGCTCAGGGAACTGCCTTCTCCTTTTCCACCATGTGAAACCCAGCAGGAAATGGGTCCTCATATGCTCAAAGTTGTTACATTTTAAATCTGCCTGCTTCTAGATCTTCCCAGGCTCCAGGTCTGAGAGAGTAAATTTATGTTGTTTACTTTTTGCTTTTTTTTTTTTTCTTTTGCTGGAGTGACATGAACCAAAATCTATTAACCCAGTTAAGGGTACTGATAACCAGTAAGGGTACTGATAACCCAGTAAGGGTACTGAAACCCAGTTAAGGTAGAAACCATAGTACTGTAACCTTTAAGGTACTGAAACTTGGTTGATACCATTAAGGTACTGTAACAGTAGAAATACTCTATGTAGTTGTGTGATTGATAAGGTTGACCGGTGCATACACTGAGGAGCCCACTCCAGCATGGTTGACAACTCACTCTAGAGTCCTTGCCCACCTTATAGGCAGCCTCACTGAGGAGTCTCTTGCCAGCCAAGTATTTACAGCTTATATAATTTTAGGGAGGAGGCTTGTGGTTCTTGTAAATTTGTGAGCTCCCTAAGCTTCGTAAATTTTGTTCACTTCCTGAATCTTATGAGTTTTCTTCCTTCCTAGAGGAGGGAATGTTTCAGTTTGGAGGAAATTACTACACAGCATTTATAAAATATCCAGTATACAACATTTATGTATAGCAGCTCCAATACACCAAGTTTCTACTAGTTTCTACACAATACACCATTTCTACTAGGGTCAGCACCATGGTACTAGAGGTTTACGTAATATAATCCTTACCCATCCTTTCTTTTTCTATTGTAGGATGCCATGTAGATTATTCGTTCCATGTAAGCTCCTCTTGGCCATGGCAAATTTCTTGTTCTCGATGACCTTGTTTTTGTTTTGAAAGCTTTGAATACTAAATGCCATCAAGTCAGGTATTTTGTAGAAGATACCTTGACTGAGGTTTGTCTGGTGTATATATTATGGGTAGACTTGTGTTGTGGACTTAGGGTAAGAAGCCCTCAGAGGTAAAATGTCATTTTCAGTATACTGTGGCAGGGGTTAGAGTTGCTAATGTTTATATGGGCCTCAATCATTTGACAGAGGGAGGGTTTGTCAGGTTTTTTCCAGAGTAAATTTTCACACACAGCCCCCATCCCCCATGCCTTTATATTGTTTTTTGGGAAAGAAGCTATTATGTATATGGGGTTTGCAGTAAAAAGAGGAAGTGCACACTCTACTTCTTTGAGAAGAGTACTTGATGGATCTCAGTCAAGGGGTCTCAGTTTGGGGGTCCCGAGCAAAGAGAAAGGAAAAGGACCAGGAAGATTCACCATGAGCAGATCACAATGAGACAGCAGCAATGAGGACACACATGGAACAGAGTGAGCCAGGGAAGGACTCAGACTGCAGGTAAAGGACCATGTGGTTGAGAAGTAGGCATCCATGCAGCATTAGAATAGATGAGTATCAGCCCAGGGTACTGCCTGCATCTTGTTAATAAAAATACCAGGTCTCTGTGTCTTCATTCAGGTACAAGGGAGTGTGAAGAAAAGCCCTGGAATTTCATCTACAAGTCCTCATTGTTTTGAGTATATGTATGTATGTGTACATGTGCAGGTGTACATGCATACTTGTGTGTGTGTGTGTTGTGTGTGTGTGTGTGTGAACATACTCTTTTGTGTGGAGGCCAGAATACAATCCCAGTGTCCCTCCTAAGGGGCCATCCACATTATTTTTTGAGACAGGGTCTCATACTGGTCTTGTGTTGCTGGTTAGGCTAGGCTGGCTGGCTGGAGAGCCCCAGGGATTTTTCTGTCTTCCCCTCTTAGTGCTTGGGTTATATATGTGAACATCACACATATTTTTAACATGGGTGCTAGGGATTGAACTCAGGTTCTCATGCTTGCCTAGCAAGCATGGAACTATTACTGTTTCCCCAGCTCAATTTTAAATGAAGAGAATTTTTATTTAAATGAGCATTTTTATTTTGCTTTTCCACTTGCCTCTCGAATGCAGAGCCCCAGGTTTGGTGAGTGAAGGAATCTATTCTCCTTTCCTTTCCAGGGTCAGACAGCTCTTCTAGGCATAGGTATTTACTTAAGCTAACAAATGATTATCCTTTCCTGTGGAAGGTGCACCAGAAGCTGCATTTGCTAACTATTCACCCATTTCTCCTAAGCTAGAACCTTCTAAGAGATGAGTCAAATCTATCTTCAAGGAGGGCTGTGACTGGGGAGCTTGGGGGCGGGACAAAGGGGAAGAGGAACAGCCACTTACCAACGGCCCCCCAAAATCAAGAAACCAAAAAAACAAAAAGAACCCCCAAAACAACAACAAAAAACCCAAACCAAACCAAACAACAACAACAACAACAACAAAAATGTGAGGAGAAGCTGAGGTAAAACTGAAATAGCCAGAAGGAAAAGCTGTGTGGTTAGGAGAGAATTAATGGGTGACTTTAGTCTCTAGGACTAATTGATGTTGTCTGTCCACATTTCTTCTGGATGAGTGCATGTATCTTAGCAATAGGGGGACAAGAAAGCAATGTCCATCCTGGGAGAGGGGACTGGAAGGGAAGGCACTTGGATTGTGTTTGCACGTCTGTCCCCGACTGCTGCCATTATCTCCTAAGTCAGACCTTGGTCACTGTTATATATTTCTTGTGTTGGATGAGCTGACTGATGTGGTTTTGTCTCCTCTTCTCTTATCCTAATGGTGCTGTGCCAGTTTGGACCAAGAAGACAACATGATGCTCGATTTCCTTTCAAACCCTTGCCAGGCATTGCTAATTGAACAGAGCTGTCCCACCTGGCAAGGACAGCCATGGTCTCAGAACTCCTTTTAGCTTATTATTGTGGATAATGGGGACAGGCAGGCAAGCTCACAGTTTGCCATCACTTGATTATCTAGTCTTGCAGGTCCTTTTAATGCACTCATCCTAGAGTTTAAAGAATAGATGTTTGTAATTCATTCATTACTCACTCAACAAATATTTATGGGTGTGTCCATATGACAAGGATCACATTAGATAAAAGAGATTTGGTCCCTGCTTTGTGGGACTTTACAGACTATAAGCACTTAGATAAATGTCAGATGTTGTAACTCAACCACTTTTGTTACAGTGTAAATAATCAGAATTATATGGTGGTGGGAAGGGGAAAAAGCAGATGTCAATAAGTATCTTGTGTAATATTTAACTATATTGTCCCACTTGGTCTTCTCAACCACCTTATACATTAGGCAATTATTTTCAATGCATAAATGAGAAAAACAAGGCATATAGGTGAAAGTTGCCTCATACTGCAAAGTGGTAATTGGGAAAGCTGAGATTTCACCAAAGGCAATGACTTTAATGCCATACCACACCTCTTTGTTCTCCAATAAAGAGGGAATATCTGGGGCCAGAGAGGGGGCTAGCTCAGTCTACAAAGTACTTGCCTTACATGCATGAGGATTGGAGTCTGATCCCCAGAACACACACAGAAATGTTGGGTATGGTGGTGAGCTTTTGTAACCCCAGTGTTGGGGAGGTGGAGACAGGAGAATTCCTGGAGCTCACTGGCCAAAAGTCTAGCCAATCAGTGAGTGTAGACCAATAACAGATCCTATGTGGACAGTGTTCCTGAGGAAGACACCTGAGGTTGTCTTCTGACCTCTACAAGCACACGTATGCACTGGCATCTACACCTGCAAATGCATCAGTTAAAACAGGGAGTGTCTTCATTAAAGAAGGAAGGATAGGTCAAATGTCATTCAGGAGAAACAAGGAGTCTGGGACAAGCTTACAGCCACCCTAGCCTCTGCCTAAGGATAAGGCTGGTAGCCAGTCAATCACAGCAAGCAGACTTCTGGCTGGGTTAGTGATGCCCATGAGGCCAGTCTTCTCTCGTGGATCATGTATCATGTCACACTAACCTGATTTCTTCCTAGAATAATAACTCAACTTCAGGTGTAACCTGTCTTTTTGGTTTCTACCAACTTCCTGAAGCTCTATAATCTCCTCCTAAGCTCCCAAGATGCCTTGAGGTGGGATGTTTCTAGAAAGAAGTATGCTGGGGTTGGAATAAGTGAATCCTTCTAAAATACAGGTTGAAATGTAGCCTCAGGGTGATGGTGTTAAGAAATGGAGACTTAGGCCATGAGAATGGGCTTAGAGAATGGGTACTCTTGAGGTTGAAGGGCGTGTCTTGGTGCAGCTCTCCAAGGTTGGCACTTCACACTGCCATTTGCGTGAGTTTGTGTGTGTGTGTGTATAACTGGAAAAGACAAAGAGGATAATGTAGGGTGTATAAAAAGAAGCAATATGGAACGTTTGTGTAATTTTGGCAAGAAAGGTGGAGACTAGAGCCAGGGTTGAGAGCCAAGGACTGAGGCTTTGTGGCTGTTGCCATGCTTAGACCCAGAATACTAGAAGTTTTTCATTCATGGGTAAGAGAATTGCTCTAGTTTGAATTGGGAACATCCAAAGACCCATGTGTTAAAGGCTACTGGACTATGGGGGGACTTTTAGAAGGCTGGGCTTCATGGCAACAGATTGGATTTTAGGGGCTCTGCTCTTAGAGGCAGTATTGAAAATCTGACAGGCCATGGCCTCTGCTTCCCATTGACCATGAGGTGGATATCTTCTTCCTCTGCCTCATGTTCCTGCTATGATGGAAGTCCCACAACAGGTCCAGAAACAGCAGCACTAGCTGACCATGAATGGAAACTTCGAGACCATGAGACAAGATAATCATTTTCTTTCTAGAAGTTGATTATGTCAGCTACTGGTTACAGTGACAGAAAAATTGAGTCCAACAATAATAATCTTAGAGACGCCAGGCCTGGAAGATGCAGGGAGGATTGGCATGAAGCAATAGGCTTCTCGACTCTTCTGAGAGGAGGACTTCTAAATTTCTTTTTTCTGAGGCTATGCTTTCCAAAATCAGAGAACATCTGATTGTGCCTATAAAGCTTATAAAGAGGCACGGGTGTCCTCAGGGGAACAGAGGAAGGAGTAGTTCCAAAGTCTTGTACATTTAGCTCTTCTGAATGTCATGTCCTTAAAATGCAGTCCTGAGAGGTGACTTTTCCTTCCTTGTCTAGTAAACTTGGGAACACTGTGTTCTGCTCCCCCATCCTGAGCAGTGGTGAGCACTTTAAAGGCTTTGTGATGAGGAAGGGTTATTACCACGCAGTTCTCAACTTTCCTTTCCCAAGTGTCTTAGTTGGGTTTTTATGTCTGTGAGGAGCCACCATGACCACTGAAACTCTTACCAAGGAAAACATTTAATTGGGGCTGGCTTATAATTCAGAGATTTAATCCATTATCATCATGAAGGGAAGCATGGAAGCACACAGGTAGATGCTGTGCTGGAGAAGATGCTGAGAGTTCTACATCTTGATTGGCAGACAGAAGGAAGAGACTTCTATACTGGGCCTGGGTTGAACATCTGAGACCTCAGAGCTCACCACCAGTGACACACTTCCTCCAACAAGATCACACCTACTCCAACAAGGCCACACCTCCTAATAGTATCACTTCTCTTAATAATGTCACTCCTCAAGGGACTATGGGGGCCATTTTCATTCATGCCGCCACACATAGGGAACCAGGGACCCCTCTCTGGTAGAAGTTTTAAAGGTGACACTGGTTCATTAGCCAAGATCTTTGGGATAGATATGTTTAGAAGTTCAGGATTCTTTTGGATTCTAAAAAGATACCCAGGCCAGGCAATGGTGGCACAGGCCTTTAATCCCAGCACTCCAGATGCAGAGGCAGGTAGATATCTGAGTTTAGGCTAGCTTGATCTACAGAGCAAGTTCCAGGACAGCCAGAGCTGCACAAGAGAAACTCTGTCTCAAACAAACACAAACAAACAAAACCAAAAAAACAAAAAACCTAGTTATAGACCATCTATGCCTCAATATTTTCATACTATGGACAAAAGAACAATTTTGATTTCATCAGAGAAACATATACTTATTCACATACAGGTAGATAATGAAGACCATGAATGGCCTAATAGCAATAGTATCATTCCCTCAAGTTGATAGAACATTTTTAAAAAATCACTTTTGGATTTGTATTTTTGTGTTTAGACTGCCCTAGGAAACTAGCATAGTTTGGATGTTGTACATAGAAATGCCTTGTAGTTCTAGGGGCTACGACTGCAAGAGCAAGGTGTCTGCAGAGGTAGTTTTCATCCTGAGGCCTCTCTTCTTGCTTGGAAGGGCCTGTTAGCTCCCTGTGAACCCACATGACTTCAAGGCACAAGCAGGGCTGGGGCTGGAAGATGTATACTCTCTGGCAGACTGCTTCTTATAAGGTTACTAACGCTGTTGGAGCAGGAGCCTACTCTTACGATCCTATTTAACAGTAACTACTTTCTCAGGTCTGTCTTCATATACAGACACACCAGGGATTAGAGCTTCAGTCCGTATATCTAGGGAGAAAAACACAAACATAGAGTCTATAACAAGAATTGTGAAGGTTTTAAAAAGCATTACCTTTCTGTGTAATTAAGCTGGGCTTGAACTCACACTTTTGCTGCCTCAGCCTTCTAAATAGCTAGGATTACAGTCATGTTCCTCTGTGCCTGGCCCAGAGATGATCAATAGGCAATTGTGCCTCCATCTTTAGAGCATGCTTTCTGAGGTCCAGCTGTAATGATCTTTTTGTTCCTTAAATTGCTTCATTTGTTTGAGTTGGGCAGGATTTTTGTATGAGCTTCTTATCCCAGGTCCTTGAAAGTCCTGTCTGGTTCCCTACCCCTGGCTTTTCTATGGCCAACTCACTGTAATCTTGCCTGATCACTCTGTCTCAGGCTGGCTTCTGATGATCCTTTGATTCTTGGTGATGATCTTCTGAACTGATCGTAATCTACTTATTCTTTAGTTAGAGTAAAATTTCCAAGGAAACCAATACCATCTCCACTCTACCTTCATACACCCACAGCCCAGCCCCATATCAGATGCACATGTGATAACAGCTGATAGGTATTGGGTCAAAATGAATGCTCCCACCAGACACTGGCTTTGTGTTTTTCCTGTAGCATCTTTTGTTTTTATAATTTTAATTGTATTAAAATAGATTTTTTCATGCCATATATTCTTGATCACACTTTCCCCGGTCCCAGTGGGGACTCACCATCCACCAAACTTCATACCCTTTTTTCACTTTCATTAGAAAACAAATAGGCAATAAAAGCAAGCAAACAAATGAACCAGAATAGGACAAAGCAAACAAGCAATCAGAAGAAAAACAAAGTCAAAGAAAAAAAACATAAGAATCATGCAGAGAGACACCCACCCTTCTCGCACACACAGAGATTCCCATAAAAACATAAAATGGGAAACCATAATATCTAAGAAAAGACCTATAAAATTAAACAACAGCAACAATAACCCTCAGGTTATTTTTTTATAAATTTGTTGAAAAAAATCAAATTACGGGTATCCTCTTCTGTCCCTAGACAAATATGATGGCTGTCTAGCCTACTGGACTAGGAAGACTTCTGATGGGAACTAGCCCTCTATCTCTGTCTACCACAGTGTCTCCTCCTGGAACTCATTGTCTCATGTGCAGGCCACAACTCAGTTGCCATTGATTCCCTTATTATCAATGCTTAAAATTAATTGGGTGGGTTTTTTAAATGCCAGCTTTACAGCTTACTTTGCGGTGTTTATTGTGGTTGTTTCTCTGAGAAGAAGCTCCTGGACTGTGCTGCAGGGTTGCTGAAAGGCCCCTCACTGGGCTCATCGTAATAAGAGTTCCCTGACAGCAAAAGCATTTATTCCTTTGAATCAATCCCTAGGCATCCACTGAGTACAAAACATATTCCAGATACCAGGAAAAGCACTTCCCAGTGTTTAGCAAGGCAGACCCTCCTTGGATTCCATGCACTTTATTTTAGAGGAACAGTATAGTCCTGAACATCTTGTAGAACAAACATTATGCCAGAGTATTCATTCACTCACTTGTTCATTCAATCATCTATCCATCAACATTTTATTGAGAGGTGACCAGGTACCAGGAATAGGTATTGGTATAGGGTTTGGTATAGGGTTATAATAGACACATTGATTTACAGGATAATATATTAGGGAGTGGGTACATAATAAAAAAAAAATCCTGCCAGGCATAAGACATATAAAGCTGTATGAGGGAATCTGATATAGACTGATGTACCAGGTAGGCTTTCTTGATTGGAAATGAGGGGCCTCTTCTAGATAGTGGGTGCAAAAGTATCCTGAGATGGGAGGTAAATTATGGCATTCTGGAGTCAATTGAAGACTTGTAAGCTGTGAGCCAGGGAGGTGGTTGCTTACCATTTTGGAAGCTGGAAACCTAAGCATGGCTTTTATATAACAAATGTTGGCTATCCTTATGTAACAATCCCAGGCTGGCAGCATCCAGCAGGAATGAGACTAGAGACAGTTGTGTTGATGATCTTAGCATTGAAGGCTGTCTGTGATCCATTGCTGGGTTGGCAGGAGTGCTGACACCAAGGCTAAAAACTTGTAGAATAAATGCCATCAAATAATAGATTTTTATCCATTGCTTCCATGGAATTCTTTCCAGGTTGCAATGGGGCAGCTGTTTGTACAACTGACTTAGCTGCTTTAGGGGTAGGTGGGGGTGGTAGAGAGTTGGGAGGAAGAAGGAGAACAAGGAAGCAGGGGAAACTGGCATGGGAAGAGCTGGGGAGACCCATCTAAGGGTTAAATCCTCCTGCCTGAGCCTGCCCTCTCTCTGGCAGAGGCTGTATTTATAGATGGGATAATTACATGGCTTTGAAAACAGCACTGAAGTGCGGGACTGGTGGGTGGGGGTGGGGATGCTTGGGTCCCACCTGCTTGTGGGAGACAGTCTCCCACAAATTCCTTTCCTCTATCTTCTGTACCTAACGAAATCCTTGCAGTGGTGCCCACCAGGCACTTGGTGGCATTGTGCTTAAATTCCAGACTTTCAGTACCAAATAACCCAGTGAAGTCACTTTCCTGAGCTCCTTTTGAGTCACCTGAGCTCAAGTGGCCCTAAGCCCCCAGTCCCCTCTGAAATCCCATCAATATTTTATTTCTGGCATGGTATTGGTCAACATTTGAAAATCATATTTTTTATTCTTTATTTTTATTATCTGTTTCATTTATCTTGTTTGCTGAATGTCTGATTTGGAGTAGTCACCCAATAAATATTTGTCACATAAAAGAGGGTTTCGTTAATAAATAGAAAATAGACACACACAGAGACACAGACACAGACACACATACACACACCACACACACAACATATGAACACAAAGAAAGACAGACACACATAGAGAAAACACAGACACATACATAGAAAGACAGACATACACACACACACACATAACATACACTCACAAACACAGACACACACAGAGAAAGAGAGAGACACACAGACACACATATAACACACACACATAGACACAAACAGAGACACACACACAACATATCCACACAGAGAAAGACAGAGAGACACACAATATGCACACATGGGAACATGGGATAAGGGAGGAAGAGAGAGAGAGAAAAGAGAGAGAGAGAGAGAGAGAGAGAGAGAGAGAGAGAGAGAGAGAAGAGAGAGAGAGAGAAAGAAGAGAGAGAGAGAGAGAGAGAGAGAGAGAGAGAGAGAGAGAGAGAGAGAGGAGAGAGAGAGAGAGAGAGAGAGAGAGAAAGAATGCTGTCTGTTTGGCGGCTGGGCCCCTCAGCCCTGCATGAAGGCAAGAGCTTTACAGCTGAGGTTAATTGTTGTTGAGCTTCTGATTTTCAGTACAGATATCTAGATTTTTTTTTTTAATGTGAAATTTCCTGGTTTAAAATTTCTGGCAGCAAATGTACATTAAAAAACAACAACAAGCACAGCCCACAGAGTACAGGCCAAGCACAGCCCAGCTGCAGGCTGGCTGGAGCCCACAGCCTGCAGCCTCTGCCCCCTCTCATCTGCTCTACCTTGGAAATGACACAGGGAACACTCGCTGCATCCACAGATGCTGCACTTTGGGGATTTTAAACATTTTCTTACTGATAGCTATTTTAATATTCACAGTGTTCAGGAGAGAGGGAGGGGAGATTGTCTTGCCTATTATAGAGCCCCCCAGAAGCTCTGTGAGCTGCAGGGAGGAGGCTAAGAACTCTTGTTCTTGACCTGTAAGTCCCGTTCCTCTTTGTTTCCTTTAGCTCCCTCTCTGACTTGGCATATATAGGAGGCCCTGTGCAATGAGTGAATAGAAGGAAATCCCACTTGGTGCCTCCCACAGGTGTGGTGTGCCCCTAGGAGGACTTACCACCAGCTTTGTGGATGGCAGCCTGTGCTGGGTACCCCTTGTTTGGTGTTTCATATATTGTCACAGTGAGCAATGACACAGACCCATCAGCACACTCTAACTCTGATTAGGCTTTAACAGCCCAGCAAGGGAAGGGGTGTCTTGTTTAGTCTCCAGCTCCTACGGCTCAGTGACTTAGTTACTTTTTTATTGCTGGGCTGAGACACTATGACTAAGGCAATTTATAAAGGTAAATGTTCATTGGGACTTACAGTCCCACAGGGTTAGAGTTCATGATCATTATGGTGAGCATGGCACTAGAATAGTAGATAAGAGCTTACATCTCAGTCTGAGAGAGAGAGAGAGAGAGAGAGAGAGAGAGAGAGAGAGAGAGAGGAGGGAGGGAGAAGGGGGGAGGGAAGGAAGGAGAGATAGAGAGAGGGAGAGAGAAAGAGAGAGAAAGGAGGGAGGGAGAAGGGGGAGGGAAGGAAGGAGAGATAGAGAGAGGGAGAGAAAGAGAGAGAGAAAGGAAGGAGGGAGAAGGAAGGAGGGAAGGAGAGAGAGAGAAAGAGGAGAGAAGAGAGAGAGAGAGAGAGAGAGAGAGAGAGAGAGAGAGAGAGAGAGAGAGATATGGAGAGATTGGGAATGATTCTGGACCCAGCATCCCCAGTGACCCAACTCCTCCAATAAGGCCACACCTCCTAATTCTTCCCAAATATTCCCAACCAACTAGAAACCAAGTATTCAGATATAAAAGCCTATGAGGACCATTCTCCTCCAAACAACTACATCCAGGGTCTCCCCTATTCCAGATTGGGGCTACCATGAGTGAAGAAACAGAGATGACTGTCCAACGAGTGAGTGAATGAATGAATCCTTAAAGGTGGAGACAGGAAATACATCTCTAAGTAAATATTAACCAGGACAAAAACTGATAGTGTGTTATGACCAAGGCTCACTTATTTTTTTTTTTTTTGACTTCTGTACATTTTGGATATGGTTTCTAACAGTGTGAAATGAGAGCAATGATTGACATCTGTGAGGGCTTGGAGCATGTCACTGAATGATCACTCACTCATAACAACCCTGGAGAGAGGCCTCATCATCTTCATTTTGTAGACAAGAAACCAAGTCATTGGGATCAAGCAAATTGTCCAGGTGACTTTGAATGTAAGTCCTGGCTTAGGGGTTGTCCCTCTTGTGTGGTTCAGGGCTCCTGGCCTCACCATCATGGGTGACCAAAGGAGGGATATTGCTGGAGGGGCTGGAGGGGCTGGAGGGCTGGGGGGGCTGGAGGGGCTGGAGGGGCTGGAGGGGCTGGAGGGGCTGGGGGGCTGGAGGGCTGGAGGGCTATTGGAGGGGCTGGGGGGGCTGGAGGGCTGGAGGGCTGGGGGCTGGAGGGTGGAGGGCTGGAGGGCTGGGTGGGGGCTAGGCTGAGGGGCTGGAGGGGCTGGAGGGGCTGGAGGGGCTGGAGGTGCTATTCTTCAGTTGTGTTGTCCCTCTGCCATGCTTTTATGTTTTTCAATGCTGTGGAACCTTTAGGAGTGAGGCTCAGTGGGAAGTCACTAGCTCCTTGAGGCACAGCTCTTAGAAGGAATTCTTATGGGATAGCTGTTTTACCATATGATATTCTTTCTCTCCCCTCCTCCACAGTGATCCAACTCACCAGTAGACATTTACCAGAAGCTCAATCAATAATTGATGGGCTGCTAGGTCTTGGACTTTTGCCTTTCCAAATGAAGTTAAATAAACCTTTATAAAGTTCCCAGCCTCAGGCATTTCATTATAGTAATGGAAAAGAGAAACGTAACTAGAAGTGAAAGGACCCAAAAGTGTCAAGAAAGGAAGCCTGTGTGTGTTTTGTGTGTGTGTGTGTGTGTGAACCAAGATGAGACAATGTAACAAAGAAGACCCCTGAGAGAAGAAGGCCAAGCATTATCTAAGCACTGGAACACAGTTCAGGGAGACTTCCTCTCCACAGCTGATACCACAGGAATCTGGTAGAAGTTGACAGATTCAGTCTTTACTTGAAAGCTCTCTATGTACTAGGTTGATATTTCCCTGAAGCCTGGCTAGACTATACTTTGTAGGCAGGGCTTGACCTTAGCTGCTAGCCAGGCTATGAACCTCTACACTTAACGGAGGCTTGCTGAGTCCTAGTCCCTACTGAGATAGGTCAAAGTGTTTAAAACCAGACAAGAAACAACAGGATTGATTTTTTCCCCTCAGTGAACTTAATGGTCTGTGAAAGAAGTATGTAATTACATGAGGTTATAGATAAGGGGCAAGACCCAGCATTCTCAGTATCTGTGTCCACTCTCAGTGTCTGAACACTTGCTGCTATAAGGTCACATAGCCCATTCATTCACACATTTTCCATTCAGGAAAGGAAGGCAAGGAGGCTTTCAAACTACCTCCTCCTCCTCCTCCTCCTCCTCCTCCTCTCCTCTCCTCCTCCTCTCTTCCTCCTCCTTCTATCTTCCTTCTCTTCTTCTTCCTCATCCTTTTACTCTCTCTCTCTCCTTTTCTTTCTCCTTTTCCTTTTTTCCTTCTCTTTCTCCTTCTTCTTTGCCTATGGCTCATAGTAAGTACAATGGTTAATATTAATTATTAATTTGACAGGATCTAAATACCCTAGAAGATGAACTTCTGGGCATTTCTGTGATGGAGTTTCTAGATTGAGTTAATTAAGATAAGAAGATGCACTTAAATGTGGGCAGCACTATTCCCTAGGCTGGGATCCTGGACTGAATAAAAGGGAGAAGTGAGCTGAATACCAGGTCAGAGTCCATATCTTTCTACTTCCAGACTGTAGACATATTGTATCCCCACTCTCTTATTGCCTAGGTCTTCCTGCTATGATGGTTAGTGTTAATTGTGAAGGTGATAGAATTTAAAATAATCTAGGAGATGGGCCTCTGAGAATGCTTGTGGGGATTGCCTTCATTGCATTAACAGAGACAGGAAGACCTGTCCACTGTGGGTGGCACCATTCCCTAGCTGGGATCCTGAACTATCTAGGTGGAGCAAAGGAGCTGAGCATCATCATCTGTCATCTGTCACCCCCTGTTCCTTGATTATGGATGTGACATGATCAGTTGCTACCTTGTCTCCTCTGCCATGATGAATTTGAACCTTGAACTGTGAGCCAGAATAACCCCCCTTTTCTTCAAGGTGTTTTTGTTGGAGTATTTTATCACAACAGTAGTAAGACAAGTAGTAAAACAAGACACCTGCCATAATAGACTGTACCTTTGACCTGTAAGACAAATTAAGCCTCCCCTAAGTTAGCTTTGTCATAGTAATGAGAGATGTAACTACAATAGAAAGGAAAAAAAATCTATGTTAATACATGATGTACCATATGAAGTGGTATGAGCATCAAAGGCCTGTCAGTCATTGAGTAAGCCAGGGCAGTGAATGTAGCTTAAAGTGGGATCAGGGTATGCCAATCTCCCTCACTATTAGCTTTTGTTAGTTTTCTATAAGAAATCATAAGAACAAGACTGTTGGGACCTTTGGGGGAAAGGTGTTTCCTGCCTGAGATGTGAAAGTATGAAAGGAAAGAGCTGAGTTTCCTTCTTTATTCTTTAAAAAATGTTGTGTCTGTTGTGTGATGATGTGGCAGCCATGTTGTGACTGTGAAACAGAATTTAATACAGTTGAGGATGGCAGGGAATTGATAAAGGCACACATCACGGACCTGGTGGAGCTGCTGTTCTTACTTGGACCCACATGCCTCTACAGATGGTCTAGGAAGTAACAACTCTTCCCATCATTTAAACCACTGTTGGTCACATTTATATTCACGGTGGCTTAGGGTAACTGTTGCTGTGATGAAACTCCATGAGCAAAGCAACTATAAAGGAAGGCACATTGAATTGATTGGGGTTTACTTACAGCTCCAGAGGGTGAGTCCATGACCATCATGGTGGGATCATGGTAGCAGGCAAGTCATGGTGCTGGAGTAGTAGCTGAGAACTTACATGGTATTCACAGATGCTGACAGAGGGAGAGGGAGGGAAGGAGGGAGAGAGGGAGGGAGGAGGGAGGAAGGGAGACTCCCCTAGGACAGGAGTTATAGTTTTGAGTTATTATTTGGGTGCTGGGATTCAAACTTGGGTCCTTTAAAAAAGCAGCAATGTTTTTAACCATGGAGGCATTTCTTCAATTCTCTTAGTTTTTAATTTGTGTGATGCATTTGTATGAAGCTATGTGCCCAAGGGACCAGGTATCCCTGGAGGCCAGAGGCATCAGATCTTCCTAGAACTGGAATTAGAGGCAGCTGTGAGCAGCCTTGCTTGGATGTTGGGAATTGAACTTGAGGCTTTTGCAAGAGAAGGAAGAACACTTAACTGTTGAGGCAACTATTTATCCCTGAGTTTAGACTTATGAAAAAATTTTCACTTATGTACCTATATGTATATGTACATATATATGTATTATGCACTTGAATGTTTATGTGTATATACACATATACATATATATATACACATAAATATATATCCATATATCTACCTCTATCTCTCTATCTCTCTATCTCTCTATCTATCTCTCTATCTATCTCTCTATCTATCTATCTATCTATCTATCTATCTATCTATCTATCTATCTATCTATCTGGATGCTTGTGTGCCATGGATTATGGGTGAAGATCAGATTTTACTACATGAATTTTGGTGTTTGGACTCATATAGTCAATCTTGGTTATAAATGCTTTTATCTGCTGAACCATCTTGCTGGCCTTAGTTTAGACTTTCTAAACTAGCTTCTAGGGGCATTGTGGCTAGTAGAGACTATGGATTGACTTGACTTTTCTTAGTGAGAAGGAATCAGAGAATAAAAGGGCTTCTGTTGGTGTGGGACTGATATCTTGAGTATCTTTCCTTTTGTGCGTTTTCATCTATTGATCTCCTTACTTATTTTCCCTCTTATAAGAATTTCAGTCCCTCTCCCAAGCTCCTCCATCAAATGTCTTAGTCAAGTAGATTGGAAAAGTCACTTGTGGGAAAGTGAACCCCCAGGGCTGATCAATAGAGCATTGACTATGTACCTGCATATGCCAAGCAGTAGAAAAGTTTTTTTTTTTTTTTTTATGTAAGTTTCATTCTTTTGGGGGACATGGTCTCATGTAACCAAGACTGGCCTTGAACACACTATGGAGTCAACGTTGGCCTGGAACTCCCAACGTTTCTACTTTTACCTCCTGAGAGCTTAAGATTACAGGTACATACTATTGTACCTGGCTTCACACTGTCCTAGTTACTGTTGCTTTGAAGTGATTTTTGAAATAGGAAGGAATAAGTCCTCAATATTTAAAATTCAAGATTCTAGCTATTTTAGATCTCTTATTTCCTATATACATTTTAGGATCGGCATGTCAATTTCACTTAAAATAAAGAGGCTGGGATTTTGATAGAATGTATATTGAATTTGTAGCTTATGTAGATCAATTTAGGGAGTTTGCTGCCTTAGTAAATTTTCAGTCTCTTTATTGATGAACATGGGATAACTTCCTAGTTTTTAGATATTCTTTAATTGATTTCAACTGTTTTTGATAGCTTTTTAGGGTGTTTAAGTTTTATAGTTTGTTTATCCCCAAGTATTTTATTTTTGGATGTTATCATAAATAGACTTTAAAATTTTCATGTTTAGACTGTTTACTACAAGTTAGTAGAAATATAAGCAATTTTTAAAATTGATTTGCTCTTCTGAGATCTTTCAGAACTTTAGGCAATTCATAATGAGATTTTTTTTTTATCTTAGTTCTACTTATTTCCTGTCTCCAAGATTTCTTCTTATCCCTTCATTTTAAGGATAAGTAGGCAGCTCACTGAAAAAAAAACAAATAATCCTGATGAAAATAGACAGGCTCACTCCCTATTGACTCACTTTTGTTCTGAGTCTGAGGTATGGAACGAAATGGTGAAGTATCAGGTGACTTCAGGACGAAGGGAAAAGGAGTGAGAAGAGAGAGTCTTGACAGAATAAATGAGTAAAGAGATAAAGGAAGAAAGGGGAGATGAATATATATGTTAGTAAAATTATAAACCAATGGATGAATGGAACATGATCAGAGGATGCATCTAGAGAGACACCACAGTAACACCTATTGCTCGTAAACATTTTACTTTTATTCCTTGAGATTATAATTAAATCATTTCCCCCTTCCCTTTCATAACCCTAACTCTAACCCTAACCCTTCTTCCAAGTCCCTCTCCAAACCCTTTTATATACCTTGCTTGGCTAACCATTCTATATTGGATAAAAATCCTATCCGTTTTATATTAGATAACCAATTGCTGTTGTATTCCTTGGGGAAGACTATTTCTCTCCCTCTCAGCATTCCTTAGTTGCCTGTAGCTCTTGTGTAGGTCTGAGGCCTTTTGACTTTCCCCCCATCCATGTTAGCATGTCTACTGGTATTGTCCTTGTCATCTCATGTTTGCACAGTCATGTTGGTGAAAGTTTATTGATATGGCTTCTGACATTCCTAGGAGACTCAGTCTCACAGCAAACTCCGTGTTCTTCTGGTTCTTAATATCTTTTTCACCCCTTCTTCTGCAATGGATTCTTACCTGGAAGTATAAGCTAATAAACCCTGAAATATAAGTGAATAGACCCTTTCCTCCACAACTTGCTTTTGATCATGTTGTTTTACCCCAGTAATAGAAATGTAAATAAGACATCTATTAAAATGATTTTCATCCAGTGATCTTGAATGTAGTAGTCTATGTGCGATAGGATCAGTCTTTCAAGTGAATTTCAAGCTAACTGTTGTCTTTACAGGGAAGGATGTACTAAAGATTATCCCATCCTGCCCCTCTTCTCTTAGCCTGTCTTCACATTTGTCATAGTAATTTTTCCTTCTTAAGTCAGAGCACAGGCTTCCTGAGATAAGAGCTGGCTTCGTCTTTGCCATCTCTGGGCCCCAACCACAACCCACTAAAAGACTAGATCCTTAATGACTGAGATGCAGAGAAAATTGACCACAAAAGCTCAGCACTCCATGTGTGTGGGTGTGGGCCTGTTCCTACTATTCTGGTGTCTGTCTGGTAGAGAACACTGGGCTTGCCTTGCTGACTTGAGAATGAACCAGTTTTGTAGGTTAGGCAGCCCCGAGTTGATCACTGACTCGGGCAGCCCATCTGCCACATGGATGATAAATCAGTAGTCCTTCCCCCTGCAATTGGTTAAAACTGAAGCATAACTATATCACGGATCAGTTATGGGGCTTTGCCCCTTTCCCTTTTCTCACTCTTCCCTACCTCTGTACAAGGTCTCATGGAATTCATTTATGTACAGATTCTTCCTTACTACAGCTGCAATGTTGTTTGAAGAAGTCAGAGTAATTCTCCTGCCTCAGAACAGCTTCATTGGTGTCCATATTTTACCACTTGGAATTTAGTCTTCTGAGGTAAGCAATAGTCTGTGCCAAGACAGCAGCACCTGGGAGAAGAAGTGTGATATTAAGTCTGTACCATTTTTATGTGAGCACGCTGGTCAGATGGCCCTCCCAGTTCACTTGCCATCCCTTCTCAAAGTGGACATCAGTTCCCGAGAAATACTGGAGAAAGGCATCACTGGCAAATGTCCAGTCCCCAAACCTGACTGTACTTTCAGAATCACCGGGAGAGTCTTTTACTTAGTGTGCTTGCTACTTTGAGGTCAACCTGACACAAGCTAGAGCCGTTTAAGATGAGAGAACCTCAATTGAGAAAATGCCCTACTAGATTGGCCTGTGGGCAAGCCTGTGGTGCATTTTATTGACTGATGATTGATGTGAGAGGGAACAGTTCACTGTGGGCAATGCTACCCTTGGGGTGGTGGTCCTTGGTGCTGTGAGAAAGCAGGCTGAGCAAGCCATGAGGAGCAAATCAACTAACAGTATTCCTCCGTGGCCTCTGCTTCAGTTTTTGCCTGACTTCCCTAGATGATGGACTTCAAGCTGTAAGACTGGATAAACCCTTTCCTCTCCAAGTTGCTTTCAGTCATGGGATTTTTATCACAACAGTAGAAAAGTAAACTAAGACAATTATGGAAACACTGGGGTTAGAGAGGAGGCTCAGGGATTAAGAACACTTATTGTGCTTTCAAGGGACCCAGATTTGGATCCCAGAACCCATGTTTGGTGGCTCACAACTGCATGTAATCCAGCTCCAGGAGATCTGAAGCCCTCTTCTGGCCTCTGTGGGTACTCACATGCATGTGGCATACACTCTTACAGACATGTATGTATGTGTGTGTGTGTGTGTGTGTGTATAAGATCTTAAAAGTTAGGAAGCTTCATTTTGTTATCAATGGATATCTCCCTACACCAGGTAAATGCCATTCATACAATCCCTTTGCTTCAAAATGCATTTGAATAATAAGAAAGGAAACTAAATTGCCTCCTGACATGTCTGTACCAAGCCTGGGGAGTTTTTTTTTTTAAAGGCAAAAGCTTCCTGGATTTCTCCTTAGATCTTCATAAATAGAATGTTCTGGAATGTTGGCCAGGACTTCTTAAAAAAAAAATCTGTTCAGGTGATTCTAAATGTACAGGTAGCAAGTACTGATGCATCTCTGATTTATTCGAGTGTTTCCGCAGCCCTTTCTTGGGGCTTGACACATAGCAGACATACAGGAGGTGCTCTGAAGAGGCATGGCAGTTGGGAAGATCTAAGCTCTATGACTTACTGTATACATTGGATAGATAGTTTCTTTTTTATCTGGGTTAAAGATGAGTATCAACGATGAGTATGCCCGACGATGAGTTCTTTAACAGTCAGTAGGCACTTTTCACTCCCTCTCTTTCTCTGATGTATCAGAACTTTGGAAAGTAACCAGAGGAGAGGGTAGGACTCAGGGTCTCTATAACAGCCACTCCAGGGGCAATGCTAAACTTCTCCAGTACTAGCATTTCTCTGCCACCATGGATCTGTTCATCTTGTGACAATAACTTTGGGCTTCTGCAATGAAAAGCTGGCAGCACTGGCTGGGCAGGAGTTGATCCCTTCTTTGCAGATTTGTGTCTGGTTGAATTGTTGCCTGATATCTGCAATTAAGGGCCAAGGAAGCTAACTTCTAGGTCTGCCTGTCCTGGTTCCCAAGAATGGTGGAATATGTGGTCTTAGAGAGAGCATGGTGACCAGCAGGAGGCCTTTGGGGGAAGACAGGAGGGTCTTTGGGGAAGGTGCTGTAGTTGCATAGGATGCCATTTATCTTGATCTGAAGCGGGGGTGGGGAGAATGCTACTTACCTCATTGTCTATTGGGCTAGAACCTGCTCTCACTATCCCAGTTTTGATAGTAACCATGGAGAAGTTTATGATGACTATTCGAATCATGAAACTGAACAGAGAGACTTTGGAATGTTAGTAGGATAACTCGCTCAGGCATTTATTCTCCCAGGCCTGACAATCTGTGATCTCTGTGACCTCTGTGAAAGGAAGGGATGTGGCCTTCCACCCTGAAGTCCCAACTGGAACAGTGTGAAAGGCTGGACCAAGTGAGCTAGCTGTTCTGAAGTGTCCCAGATACAAGTCTTTAGAAGGAACAGTTTCAATGCAGCTGAGATACAATCACGACAGGGAACTAGAATAGCAGGTCTTCATCTAATGCATACATTTTAATAATTTTAATGTATATCAAGTCACAATTTACCCTAAAGTCAATAACAACTTTTAGGTGCAAGTGTTTGTGTCTCCCCCTGGCTCAAGATCTATTATTAAACCAGGGATGACATTCATAACCAAATTTTCAGGCCTGAACTGTGGCATCATAAAGTTCTGTCTTTTAAGTGGGATGACAGAAATTCCCCATGTTAGCTCGTAAATTAGTTTTTTAAAAATGAAGATTAGTAGGTGTTAAAATGAATTAGCAGCTAATTGACAAAAAATATTAAAACAGTATTCAAGAATGGGAAAGATTTGCAGAAAGCAGTTAACTGTGTGAAGCATTTCATGGAAGGAAAATATTTCAACATCTCTGATTAGGGGTCATGAGAGCAGTGTTTGCAATCCAATTTGCTTTAGTCTCCTTCTTCTGGGAAAGAGTCCCTTCCTTACCTTGGGGTTTTCTGCTTAGCAGCCCTGCTGGTGTGCACAGAATGCCTCTTTGTGACTTATGCTCTCTCCCTCCTTCTCTTCTCCCTCTCTAAAAGGTGCTCAATTTAAAATAGAATGAACAAACTCACAAAGTTAGGATCTAATCCAAAGATCTGAAAGACATCAGAAAATAACAAAGTATTGTGTGTTTCTTTATTCCCTTATATCTTTTATTACTATCATGTGAAACATTTGAATATGGAGACAAATGCACTAGGAATGTCCCCTGGAGTAACCCTGCCTACAGTCTCCTTTCAGGGTGCTTATTGTACAACTTGTATGGACACCATTCATATTTCTGTTTGACAGGTTCATGGTGGGATTGGGTAAACTTGTAAAGTGGACCAGATAATATTTTTCGATTTGTGGACCAGTCAGTCTGTTACTGTAACGACCCGGTCCGTTCGGGTCAGTCAACAGGGTCTCCAGGCAGGAGTGAGGAACACACTTCCAATTCCTGTAGTGTCCCTTGCCAATGTTGAGGCACCACTTTGTACCTGCCCGGAGCTGCCCCAGGTTTGGGGGCCACTATATCCCGGCCTGAGCTGCTGCTTTGGACCTGCGGTCAGGGTCTAGCAAGAGAGAGAGTGGGGAATGGAAGGGCAAGAGATGCAAAGAATGGAGACAAGACAGAGAGTCTGTTCAAGATGTTCCTTGTTCCCTTTATTCTGAAAGGAAATCATGGATATTATAAGCATAAGCAGGGGGAACAGCTGAAGACACTTTACCACGTGCACCTTGCAGCTGGGGCACAAACAACAAAACAAGATATGGAGAAAAACATGATGTTTATCAGAGTGTGCTCAGCTGTTGTAGGCTGTTGAAAACAAGTCTCTTGTCAGGGTATATGGCTTGAGATGGCTGCAAAGATGATAGCCACTTTCTGCCAGAAGTTGGCTCCCAACATGTTACAATTCCTTGGCTCTATTGTTTAATGAAAAGAGCCATAGACAATTTAGGAGAAGAAAAACATGACTATGTTCCAATAAAACTTTATTCATAAAACAGATGATAGGCTGGGTTTGGCCAGAGATTGTGGATTGTGACTCATTATTCAAAAGGTTATTAAGGTACTTAAAAGGGCGACTTGTATAAAAATAGGGTAAGGAAAGTGCCCCTGGAGTCTGCAACAAGGGACATCTCATTTTGATGATGGAGTGTCCTCAGGAGAGATAGTGGTCAGTTATATTGAATGAGGGGTGTGTGTGTGTGTTTGTGTGTGTCATGCGCCGTGCACACGCGCATATAAGTTATGATCTTGTTAAAACTATCCCACTTTAATACTCTTGTTGTAGCTAAAAGACATATCTCAGCATGAGTCATGCAGCCTTGCAGGGAGGGAAGGAGCACACGACACAGGTTTCACTCAAAGCTCCCTGTCAACGGTCTTTGAGAGTAGGGTCCTTGAGCCCTGATGACTATGACCATTGAAACAGGGACTCCGAGAAGAGCTAGTTTCTCCTTCAAGATTGGACTAAAGCCAAACAGACTCTTCCATTAGTCATTTAGTGAAAGCAAAAGGTACAGAAATTCAAATGAAATCAGAGCATTAATGGAAACCAGAGGGAAGGATAAGTACACGTAGTTCATATACAGATTTCTAATGCTACCTCAGCTTGTGTGTCCTTATGGGTCTCCGATTCTCTAACATTCCACATGGTCTTTTCCAGTTCTGGTGCCTTCGAATTAGGTTTTGCTTAGCCAGAGGACATCCTGTCCCTAGGTAATGGATGATATGTGAGGTTTGTCATTAGGAATGGTGTAGGTAGAGAGTACTACTCTCAACATACAAAGAAGACCCAGGGCGAAACATGCCAATTAGCTTTACATAGCTAAAAGTAGAATCTGTGTAAGGAAAAATAGCGTACAAATAGAAAAGATACTAATATTAGGAGTAGTCCTTCTATCTGGGGATGACCCCTGCTCACTCTGACATGGCATTTTCTAGGCAATTTTCTGTAATATACTCTGGATCTTACCTGGACACTAATTATAGATCCACAAAGCAATAATGACAATGTTATAACAAGAAGGTAACTCTGTCACAGCAGAATAAGCATGGAAAGGCTATGATGAGTAAGGAGGGAGAGAAACTCCAGGGCCCTTCTGGGGATAGGGCAGGTAGCTGCAACTTCCATTGCTCTCTGGTCTCCAGCCTAGGTGTTCAGCTTGGTAGCAATGACAAGGAGGATAGAGCATGGGGACACAGTGTCCTTGTTCTCCCTAGCCTCAGGAGGTGGCAACTGTTCTGCCAGTGGAGATGGGATGGCAGTGGGAGCTGGTACCTTCTTCATGTTCTCTGCAGCTGCCTAGCCATCATGATCAATGATGCTTCTCCATCTCCACTGAGATCCAAGGCTAGCTAGCCATGTGCAAGGGGGAACATCTGCTCCCAAATCCTGCAGCCTGCAAGGCCCTGGAGCCTTGGAGTCAAAGTGACTTCCTACAGAAGCCAATCATGGGGCCACTGGCTCTGTCTGCGTAAGGACAATGTGGTGCAGGATTCTGGAGCCATTGGGACTCTGCCTGTGCTGGTTAATTTTAAATATTAACTTTACTGGGTTTAGAATCACCATGGAAATATTTCCCGGGTGTGTCTATGACAGTTTTTCTAGAAAGGTTTAACTAAGAAGTGAAGACTTAACCCTGGATGTGGTGGTGGTGGGACACTGAATAAAAAGGGGTGAGGGAGCTGAGTACCAGCATCTATCTATCCCTTCTTTCCACTTTGGATGCAGTGTGACCAGCCATCTTACATACCCTTGTTGCTATGACTTTTCTGTAGTGATGGATTATTCTTTCAAACTGATCCGGCATAAATACTTCCTTTAAAAATTCTTTTTGTCAGGCGTTTGGCCACAATAATACATAAAGTAAGTAATATAATACTTGTTGCCTCCCCCTGCCTCCAGGCAGCTGATATGACCAAACCATTAGGTTTTAAGGGCATCAAGTGTCTAAAGCAAGACCTGAACATAGAGAGGTAAGCACTATGTTCATAATCTAAGCAGTCTATCATCAGAATGTGTTGTATTTCCTTGTCTTGTGTCTCTGCTACTTTTATAGAAGGGTGGGTTTCTCTTGCTACCATCATAGTAGTAGGGCTTCCTGGACACATCTGCTTAGAGCCTTAGGGCAGGTGTATCTAGCAGGACCTGCTTCTAACCTATTGCCAGGGCTGAAAATTTAACACAGGACCCCATCTTCTTCCATCTCCTATCCAGACCGACTTTCCATCCCTGCTAGTCCCAACACATCCTTGCCATATGACTGACATATCTCTGAAGGCCAATGTTTCTGAGGATGGAAACCAAGGGGACTGCCTCACCAGCATTGTGAGTCTGCTTCAGACCCATTGCCGTCCCATCCATCAGTGCTTCAGGCACAGCGCCTGGTAGAAGAATGCATCAATTATCTCCTCTTGTGCCCAAAGAAACATTTATGCTTGAGGAAAATAAAAACACGGGCCAGATCATAGGAAAGCTATAAAATGAATAATTGTTTAATGAGATACCCAGAACCTGTCACTGTCAACTTGTTAATCATTAAGTCAGTTCATTTTTTTTTAACAGTCTCATACCATTTGTACTCAGTGTGGGTTACAAGTGGCTTCCAATGTGCTTGTCATAGGGTAGGGTGAGGCCTGATGCTAGAAGTATCAGGGCTTAGGTCTTTAGGGAGCTCTGTTCAGATCTATATGAGGACTGTGATCCTCAGGTTTCTTAAATGACTCACCATGCTCTCTGGACTATAGATTCTTGGGATTCCCAAGACTGGAGAAATGCCAAATGGTAAGGACAGTTATTGAAAGATCAGAATTTCACATGGTGAGGTGGTAGCTTCCAACACTGGCTAAACAAAAAACTTGCCAACAAACTTTAAAAGGGTAAATAAAGATGTCTGGGCCCTACCCTAACACCTCAGGCCTGTTAGATGTTTTTATGAGGAGTAACATCTGGGAATCTATTTTTAAAACACTCTCTAGGGCATTCTAATGACTTGCCTGACTTGAGCACCCTTGCAAGGGAAGAGAGTGTACCACATCAGGAATCCTCCAACTTTAACATGACTAACCTAGGGTTGTGTCTGACTTTGGATTTTGACTCAACTGCTTTGGATGGAGCCCTAGATACTGCAATTCTAACAAGCTCTGGGTAATTCGGACACCATTTGTCCACCAACCAGACTTTGAGCATCGGTAACCCTGGGCTAGAATAGTCAGCTTGGGCCGTTTAGTAATGTTGGTTCCCAGGAAGCTTATACTAGAGATTTATGTTCCAATGTGACTGAAATTAACCCCAGCAAGCCCTGAGCCAAATTCCTCAAACTGTCATGCAGTTTCTATTACTTTCACTAAAGCCATACATAAGTAGAACAGCCCTTTTTTCCTCAGGAAAACCTGTAAGAAAATACCTAAGACTTGATAGGAGGTCTTTATGTCATGAAGGCTCCACTGTCGTGAATAGACTCATGATGATTATAAAACAATTGAGGTTGTGGTTTTGGTCTTTTTCTCTTTTGGCCTTTCTGTTCTCCAACAGTTGGATGATATAGCAAAATGGCCTTCATCAGATTTGGACTTGGACTCCTTTAGCCTCGAGGACTATGAAGAGTAAATTTTCTTTTATTTAGAAATTACTCTGTCCCTTGAAATTCAGTTATAGCAGTATAAAATGGACCAAGATTGCCTGAACGTCTGGAAGAGAGGTACTACTCAGGTTTTTTCCAAAGGGCTTAGGATTTGAACATAAGACCAAGGGGGTAAGAGAGGCTTGGTTGGCTCAGTTTCTGGTACTTGGCTCAATAATGGTGTGATGTGTGGATTATGTGCTTGTCCCCAAGGCCAAAGCTGTTTGGGGTATTTCTTAGATTTCAGATCACAGAGGGAAACCAGTTTACTTAGCCGTAAGAAGCTGACTTACGATTGTTATTTTTTCCCCTGGACATGTATTCCTCATGGTGTGATTCCATATTGTTCTAAGACTGCATCTCTTAAGGAACTCTATAAATTCCCTGGTATCTTTAATTAGAATACCTTCATTTCTTAAACTACCAGAATGGATTCTGTGGTTTGCTACTGAGAACCCTAACCTGAGATGTGAGCGGAGAGAGGCAAGGATCAAAGCCACTGAAACCTGACTGACTGACTAGTCATCCTTATGCGTACTGAGCCAGTAAGTATCCTGGGAATTTTAAGTTTTTTATTCTCCAAATGTGCCTATAATTTATTTCCTGATATTATGCTTATTTCTTTTTGACTGTTCAATTGAAAACTTCTTAAGGGCAGCAGTGAGTCTTCTTTGATATTTTTATTTATTTGGTCATTTACTCAGCAGGTGTTGGGTATCTGGTATATGGTCTGCCTAAACTTATGGCTAGAGACATCCTCAAAGTGGTAGCAAGCAAATATTCTGAAGGGCATTTCTCTAATGTCTTGGGATGGGACTAACTGACATTCTAGAGAAAGGGACATAAGAAAACAAAGATATCAGTTCAAAGTATTTATAGGGATTTTCTTACAGGTTTACATAAGGAAAAAAAGGGCTGTTCTACTTATGTATGACTTTAGTGAAAGTAATAGAAACTGCATGACAGTTTGAGGAATTTGGCTCAGGGCTAGGGTTAATTTCCAGTCCTGTATTGGGTAACAACTGAAACACCTACATCAATGCCTGGGAATGTTTAAGACCTGGGGTTTGGGTCAGGTTGCTGGGGAAAATATGGGCTTGTCCGGTCACAGAGAAACCAAGACATTCCATTCTGCATTTCTTAGTCTCAGCAGAGAAAAAGCGGGATAAACTGAGGGCCTCTTCCCACAGAGCAAGAGGAGAGAAGAACCAAGAAAGAGAAGAGTAAAAATTAATGTAATGATTCTTAACTTTGGTAATTGGGCAACAGATCCCATGAGACATCTGTATGAAGTGTGTCTCAGTGTAATCTTGTTCAGGGAATGCATAGGAGAACCATGTGACCACACACTTCTGTCCCACATGTGTTCCTGCTACAAGTGTCACAGTCTAGTGGCTTAAGCAATGGAAATTATCTTCTTGCAGTGCTGGAGACTGTAAGCCTAAAATCAGGTAGTTGGAAGAGCCCTATTCTCTTTCAAGGCTCTCGGGAAGGATTCTTCTCTATTGCATCTGGTGGTTGTTGGCAGCCCTTGGCATTCTTTGCCTTATAGAGGCATCACTCTGTTTTTCCATAGCTGAGTCTCCCTTCTGTGTGACTTCAAATGCCTCTCCTTAGAAGAACACAAGTAAGTGGCTTTAGGAATGACTTTACTGAGGTGTCACATCATTCTGATCAAATACTTGTAGAGACTCTACATCCATATAAAGTCACATTGAAAGGTGTTAGGGTTTAAATGTGTCCCCCACATTTCATATCTTAGAAACTTCATACCCAAAGCTCTATGTGTTAATAGTATTTGAGAAATGAGACCGTTGAAAGTGATAGACTGATGAGTGGTTTTCTTCATGAACGTAGTCATCCACACATTTATTAACAAGTTAACAAATTAATGGTTTGTGATAATTAATATTGACTGGAAACTTGACAGAAGCAAGAATCTTCCAGGAGACAAACCTTTGGACATCTCTCTGAGGGAGATTCTAGGTGGAGTAATTGGGGAGGAAAGACCCACTTTTAATGTGGTCAGCATAATTCCATGGGCTAGGGTCCTGGTCTGGATAAAAAATGAGAAATTAAGTTGATTGCCAGCATTCATTGATCTGTGCTTTCTGACTGTAGAGGTGGTGTGTGACCAAATGCCTCAAACTCCCACTGCCATGTCTTCTTCCCCACCAAAGTGTATTCTCAAGCTAGACACTGGGATAAACCCAAACTATTACTTTTGCTGGTCTTCTGCCACAGGCACGAGCAATTACATAGTTTATGTTCAGAGAGAGCATGTTTAAGAAGCCAACCTGTATTTATTTCTTATGTAGGCTCTCTCCACCAGATGCCCTCTGCCATGCAGTGCCATAAGAAAGCTTTCACCAGTGATCATGCTCTTAGAATTGGGACCTGAATAAAACCTACTTTCTTTGCCAGCTAACCAGTCTGTAGTATTTGTTTATGATAACGGAGAATGGGACAAAATAGTCTTAAGATAGAACATCATCATATCTTTGTGAAGAATGAAGTTCTGTCACAGCACAGTAGTCGAAGACTCTCTACACAGTGTGAACACTGCTATGATTTAAATGAATATATACATGCATGTTAGCTTCCTTCTTCATATGAACAACATATTTGGGGGAGGAGGTGAGAAACCCTAATATATATCTGAAGTTATTGGGCTCTCAGGTTGTATCTATATGAACCTGGTAATGGGGACAATGAACTTGTTTGCTGCAGTAGTGGCTGGAAAAGAGGAGACTAAACAAAAGTGTCATATAAGACGTTGTCGAGCATGTATATTGACACATTGATGCTGGCAGAAGCTCACATCAACTCTTGTCATGAGCTAAACATACTAGGTGATTTATTTTAAATTTAATTATCACATCAACTCCAAAATAGGTCCTAGTATCTCTATACCATCGATAAGATTAAAAAAATGTGAGGTTCTAGAGGAATGGCTGACTCCAGAGGATCCTAGACTTGATGCTTTTACTTCAGACTTCAAACACTTGCTTCTGAACACTCAGTGTTCCACAATGTTTGTTCACTATAGACTCGGCTGAGATTTGAATATAGGTAGTTCAGTGCTAAAGACATTCTGTGCTCAACCTAGAAATCAGAGAGGATCCGAACAGAAAGATATTCTTCTTGCCATTAGCCACACTGCACTCAGAAGATAGATCTAAATAAGAATAGTTGCTTCGACTCACAGCGGTGTTAAGCTGACTATATCCTCCACCAAACCATGTTGCACATGTGTGAACTACCAAACATCATGGCTTAGCCACCCAGTACATCTTGGAGTACCGGTTGCTTCCTGTCAGGATTGCAGAGCTGACTGGAAGCTCCAGTTTGCCCCTGCTACTCTTTACTGTAAGAGTGTCACTACACATTGTGCCAGGAAGATGGGTCAGTGGATAAAGTGCTAGCTGTGCAAGTGTGAGGGCCAGAGTTCAGATCCCTAGGACCCACAAGGAAGCTAGGTAGGTGTGGTAGTAGGATATAGGGGGATATCGAAGGTAGACCAGTTAGCCTAGCTGAGTCATTAAGAGACTCAGTAAGTCATTAAGAGAGTCAGTAAATGAAGCGGAAAACAATTGAGAGAAAGATGCCTGACATCTCAGGTCCCCATGTGTGCACACATGTATATAGGTATACATGCATCTCATCGGCTACCTATATATAAACACTTAGACACACTCATTAAAAAAGGGAGTATTATCATAGATTGCTGACATAAAAAGAGAGCAAAATTAAAAACTCTAAATCTGGTTTCTACTGAATACATATTTTACTTCATTGTAAAACAGCAAGGTCATTACTTGAACCATTGTTAGTCAGGGGCCCCTGTCATAACCATTAATTCCTGGCCTAGGTGTCATGCATGGCAGATTCTGCACACGCACCACATGGCTTGGGGTGTCCTTTCTGTCTGATATGAGAGCAATAGCACTGCGGTATTTGTGAAGTCCAGGCTTTGCCTGCCAGATGCATTTCATGACACTAATAAACATTCACATCTACCTGGAACACTTAGAAAATGCTCCATGAAGCAGGCCATTTCCTTTTCAGCAAGCCCGAGGAACATGAGCTGAAACATACACACAACAGGACCGACAATGTCATTATTGGAACTGATGTACACCGACTCCAGCCAGTCTATTTTTATTTGCAGCAGTTACATTTCACAAAATGGAACATAATAACTACAGTCAATAGAGATGTCGTTTTTATTTCAACTCATAAATGTACTAACACCCATAAAGGCTCATTTCCCCCTCTGAGAAGTAAAACATGCATGGAGGAATTGGGATGCAGACATTCATCAAGACAAGGGTGTCCAGCTTCCAAACACCATGCTTTGAATGGCCAGTGTAGATGGTGGCAAACCAAAGACAGAGATGGGGAGGTTGGGTGAAGGAGGGAAAGGATACTGATGTGGTTAATGTATTTTGCTCCCTTTGAAGATAAGAGGAGCTAGGAAGATAGAGTTGAGGGTAAGAGGGTGTGCTGAGAATTGTGTTCTAGGAGTAAGGGGACATCCTGATCTTTAGAATGCTCTCATCTCTCTGCCAGAGTGTGTTTTGTGAGTTATGTAGTCAGGTGCAATGTTGAAAGAGCCACTGCTCTAGGAGACCTGGGTTTTCTCCTAGCAGGCCGGATCTCAGACATCCTCATCTGTATCCAGGGTACCTGTTTCAGCCTTGACTGGTACTAAAAGCATAGGTGGGTTTTGTTGCTGCTGTTGTTGTTTGTTCTGTTTTTATTGATTCTTTGTGAGTTTCACATCATGCATCTCAATCCCACTCCTCTCCCTGTCCCCTCGAATATGCCCTTGCAACCTCCCCCTGCCAGTAAAACACACACACACACACACACACACACACACACACACACACACACCCAAAGCAAGGAAATATCTCATAGATACGTAGTATGTCACAGTGTGTCCCACAGTATACCCTCTGTCCATACATCTTCACTTGCATATGTTCATTGCAATGAGTCATTTGTCTGGCTCAAGGTTTCTGGCTTTTGTGACACAGTCAATATTGGATCCTTACCTAGACTCCTCCCTGCTACCCACTGTTGCCTAGTGTCATGAGATCCTACAGGACTGGCCCTTTCACACTAACCAACATTCACAGATGATGTAAATTTTGGGCTGGGCTAACTCAGTGCTCTGGATCTGGACCTGGATGGTAGCTAAGCTGGCCAACCTGCCAGCTCTCTCTTATCTGTACTACCAGGGAAAACTCTCAGCACTGTTCCTGCTAGGCCACCCAATGCCACCATCTGCAGGAGGCAGGGTCAGTTCTTCTGCTCTAATGTCCTCAGAGATGGTTTACTCATACCCACATCTCCAGAGCCAGCTCTACACTGTAGGCCAATCAAGGTCTGAGCAATACTCTCCCAAGTGCCGCAGCTGGGAGGGGGCTGGGGTGGCTCTCCTGCTCTCATGACTTCAGGGCCTGCTCTCTCAACTACCTCAGGTGGCAAGGGCTGAGGCTGGGGAGGGCATCACTCCTGTTCCCTTCCACCTCAAGGTAGTCAAGTGGTAGTGCTGGCTCATTGCACATTCCTTCCACCAGGGCTAGCTCTACTGCCCAAACAAGGTGCAGAAACTGCTGTCCCGAGAAAGCACAGTTTTAATTTTTTTGTTTTATTTGGCTTGTTTGTTTGTTTTTTTTTAGTTCTAGAGCCATGGATTGCTATTTTAGCTCTGCCACTTGCAATAGTTATAAGCCATTACAGCAGGTGAGCCAATAAGGCAAGTTAAAATGGAGTAACTGTGTGTGTCTGTGTCTTTCATCCATGGATCCAATATTCTCCGTCTGGGGCTGGTCCATTCCCAGAGCTTTGGAGGGGTAGCAAAAGTTACATGCAATAGGGTGGGACCCATATTAGATGTTTATCCTTTTCCATTTAAAAGAAAGCTGTTGACTATCTACCACATGTTAAATTTTGTGGTATGAATATAGCAAAATTGCATCATCTTTTGATGGCAGTGAGTAGATTGCCCTGCTAAATACAAGCCAACTGGGTAAACACTAGGAAGGCTTAGAGCATGGTTGCTGCAGTTATCAGAAGAGACAGGCTCTGGCTGGGTCCCGTCTGTCCTATTATCAGACATCTTGGAGGATCCTAACAACACCCAGCCATTTTCTTTTATCTTCCCAAATAGAGAGTGTAACTGGCTCAGAGATGCCTCAGGTGCTAGGTGCACAAGTATCCTTGGGAAATGGACCTTTCCTTTGAAAAGAAAAGCCATCTTTCAGAGTCAGGCATTTACCCAAATTGACATTTACCACAGAAGAGTTTGAAGCCTCCAGACAAATCCTGCTCTTCCTTGGTCTGAAAATTTTAGGGAAGGCTGGTGTACAAAGATTCTTTTTGATGCCTCAGTTTCCATGTCTGAGTAATGAGCTGTCATGTTTCTTGGGAGATTATTTGCTCCAGATGTCTGGAGATATTCATCCCACCTCCAAACAAAGGAAGGCAAATGAAACCTATTTCACCCCTTTCCTGACCATATGCAAGGCTGGCAAATCTCACACAGTGCTCAGATGCCACAGCAGGGTTATGGGGCTGGGGCTCCCTGGGTATTGCTCATATTTCTTTAGGAGCCACCCTTCAGGATGTTTTGCAATAGCTTTCTTGGTAGGTGAGCCACTGAAGGCTTCTCTCATTATCTCCTTTGACCTACCACCAATTGCATCTGCGGTCATCCGGTTTTCCCCTTCTGGACAGTGTGACTGGCATTTCTGTTGTAAGTGGGTCACAGCCTAAATAGGTCATTTTGGTTTCCTAAATGTGGTAATCCTGAGATGGTTTGAGTGGGGGGTGGGGGAAGGAAATATGCATCACTGGGGTAGGAAGGGAGGGAGACAGGGGGAGCTTGAAGCTTGGGGGTCCCTCTTGGAGTGGGGGAGGTGGAAATCTGATGATAGGGCCCGGAGGGAGAAATGGCTGTGGGCTTTGAACCAAGTAGAAGATGGTGTGTATAAGAATAGCCTACTTCTGTCTGACCTGATCTGTGATGGTGACGGGAACAGACAAGGACCCTGGGTCTTCTAGCAGCTGCAGACATGGGGAGAGGGCTGCGGAAGGAGGAGGGAGATGAAGGGCTGTTTAAGGCAACTTGTCCACCCCAAATTCACATTCTGAAATCTTAATCCCCTAATACCTCCAAATATAACTATGTTTGGACATATAGTCTTTAAGGGGGTTAGGAAGTCAAAATTAGGTTGTTTGAATGGGATCTGAGCCAATATGACTTGTCTTCTTCAAGGAGTGGACATTTGGACACAGACACATGCCCAGAAAAGACCATGTGTTGACAGGAAAAGCCAGTGTGCTGTAAACCAAGGAGAGTGACTTGGAGGAAACCAGTCCTACTGTGTTACCTGTTCTCTTGATGCTGTGATTAAGTTCCTTACAAAAATCAACGTAAGGAAGAAAGTATTTACTTCAGATTACAGTTGGAGGGAGCTGTCTATCCTGTGTACAACAGGAGTGTGAAGTGGCTCACACTGCATCCACGGACAGGAAGCAGAAGTGATGAACATTAATGTTCACCAGGTTTCCTCTTCTCCCCACTTTTATTTAGTTGGGGCATCTGGCTCATATATAGGGTGGGACTTCTCAGTTAAACTTCTCTGGAAACTCCCTCACAGATATGTCTAAAATGGCGTCCCCTCAGTAATTCTAAATCCAGTCCTGCAGGAAGGGAAGAAAGTCATCACATCCATTGACACCATGGTCTTGGACAGTTCACTTTAAAACCATGAGGAAATACTTCTATGGTTAAAGTCACCCAGCCTGTGGGGATTTGTCATGGCCACCCCTGTGGACATACACAAGGCCATCTGCCAGGTGATAGGTATGTATTTCTCTCTATTTCCTCATCTGTAGCTAAACTTGTGGCTATCTGGACTCTGTTAGATTTGGAGGGATGAACTCTTGGGATGCACTGGTCCTGAACTGCTGGAAACAGCTTTTACATCCTTTCCCCTCACCTTAGGAACTTCCCTACTGCTAGCCCACTGAGGTAGCCTAGACAGGCTAAGCTGCCCTCCTTCCCAACCCTCCCACCTTTCCCCTCCTGCTATGGATCCTTGCAGACCCTCATGCCCTAGATCATTCCAGGGCCACCAGCTCTCTTGAGAGAGGGCACAGCACTTAATTTTTGTGGGCAGGAGAACTGGCGTCTCATGTGTCACTGAGCTAGAGGCTTGCTGAGTCTCCTGATGTGGTAATCTTAGACAGTTACTCAATCCTCAGATCCTGGACCTTTTGCAGCATCCAGACAGAGCGATTAAGAACACAAGAAAAGGTGTCCCAGAATAACTGCTTTGTAAGACTGTTCTGAAATTCCATGTTTATTTGGCTCTTCAGGTTAAGGGCCTTTTGACATGACCTGAGAGAACCATGAAATACTTCCCCACTCTTCTAAACATTAAAAAAAAATCAGCATCTAATTGTTCATTACTATCATATAAATACAATTTAGTGTATATCTAAAATTCCAGAACTAATGAGGCTGAGGCAGGGGAATTAGGAACCTAAGCCAGTCAGGTCTACATGGTAAGACTGTCTCAAAAAAACAAAAACAAAAACAAAAAAACCCCAAGACATTATCCATTTATAAGTTGATAGACATTTAGGCTGTTTCCAGTTTCTGGTTATTATGAACAGAACAGCAATGAATGCAAAGGAACAAGTATCTCTATAGTGACATGTAAAATTCTTTGAGTGTATGTTCAAGAGTGCTATCACTGGATTATGTGGTCAGTCAATTTTCATCTTTTTGAGAAACCTTCATACTGATTTCAATAGAGGCTGTACAAGTAGGCGTGCCCACCAATAATAAACAAGCGGCTCCTTTCCCCTGTATCCTCGCCAGCACATGCTGTCATTTGTTCTATTGATCTTGGACATTTCGACTAGAGTAAGAGAAAATCTCAAAGTAGTTTTAATTTTCATTTCCTTGATGGCTAAGAAGCCATTTGTGTTTCATCTTTTAAGAACTCTCTGCTTACTTCTATACCCCAGTTAAAATTCGGCTATTTGTTTTCTTGCTGGTCAGTTTTTGTCATTGTTCACATATTGTAGAACCTAACCCTATAGGAGATGTATAATTGGTAAAGATTTTTGTCTATTCTGTAGTCTGCTACTTTGCATGAATAATGGTGTCCTTTGCTTTGTGGAAGCTTTTTTAGGTCCCAATTATTAATTGTTGGCTTTAATGCCTGTTCTATTGGTGTCCTGTTCAGAAGGCTCTATCTTATGATAAGTTCAAACCTATTTGCTACTTTCTCTTCTCCCAAATTTAAGATACCTAGTCTTATGTTGAATTCCTTGATCATTCTGGAGCTGAGTTTTATGTAGGGTGATAGATATGGATCTATTTTATTCTAGTAAATGCTGCCATCCAGTTTGACCAGCACCATTTGTGGAAGATGCTCTCTTTTCTTCAGCATATATTTTTGACTTCTTTGTCAAAAATCAGGTGTCTATAGGTATATGAAATTATATCTGTGTCTTCTATTCCTTTGAGTACCATTTCTATTTTTATGACAATACCATGTTGACTTTATTACTACAGCTCTGTAATACAACTTGAATTCTGAGTTTGCTCCAGCAATTCTTTTATTATTCAGAATTGTTTTAGCTATCTTGCGGTTTATTTATATTTACACACATATTTGTGCTTGTGGTGTGTGTGTGTGTGTGTGTGTGTGTGTGTGTGTGTGTGTGTGGTGTGCTTCCATATGAAGTTTAAGATTTTTTTCAATCTCTGTGAAGATTGATAATGAAGAGGGGTTGATTTATACAATGGAATATTATTTACTATTAAGAAGAACAAATTATGGAGTCACCATACAATGAGGGAGACAACAACAGAATGGGTTACATCTTGTTGAGTTGTTGGCCAAAGGAGTCTCATATATCCCTGTCCACTACCAAATATTACAGGCTATTGGTTACTCTCTGCAACATGATAATAAAGCCCTATTGCAGAAGACACTACTTACTTATGTTAACAAACATGGAGAAATTCATCTTGTGCCCAACTCGGATCTTCACACCATTGACTAGCATTCATGGTGCTGGAAATGTACTTTGCACACTGCTGGAGGAGAAAAGTAATCATCACTGTCACCCAGCTATAAACCCTGTGACCTACAACAATACTGTCACAAATGTTTTGGGAATAAAGAACCACTTTATTGATCAGATTTAAGGCCTATTCCATGAGATAAAACTCAACATTGTCTAAGTGGACAAGAACCTGAGACTAGATAGGTCATGGATCCTAGGAAAACCTACTGCTAGAATTCTGGTAAGGGAACATAGCAACTGAATGACTCTTAATGACATGCTATCAATGCCCACAGATCAATATATTAGTCAACCTTCATCAGAGAATCTTCTTCTTGAAGAAGATAGAAATTAACACAGACTCATACCTGGATAGCGTGGAGAGAGTGAAAGACTTTGGAGCACTCAGGCCTAAATGGATGTCTTTATCAAATGCCTGCTCTCAAGGCTCAGGGATTTATGTGGAGGAGGAGGCAGAAAAACTATAAGAATCAGAGGTGGCTGATGACTCCAAGAAGATATTGTCTTCCAGACACATCAGGATGTCGCACAACTTCATACCCCTAACCAAGAAGCTATGTATGACTGAAACCTCCCAATGCATTATCCTGGATATATCAACCACACTGCAGGACAGCCCCCATGTCCTGGAATAGTTGGCCAACACAAAACAGATTCGCTCTTCGCTCTGTGCTCTCGCTCTGGCTCTGCGCTCCTGGCTCTCGCTCTGCGCTCGGCCCGCTCTGCCCGCTCTCCGCGCTCTGCGCTCTCTCCGCTCCTCGCTCGCTCTCTCTCTTTCTCCCCCTCTCTCTGATGTCTGTTTTGTTTTGGTATTGGTGTTTTTTTTTTTTTTTTTTTTTTTTTGTCTTATTGAGTTATCTACTTGTTTTAATTTACACTTTTTGTTTGTTAGAGAGATAAATAGATAAATAGAGGTAGATAGATAGACATTGAGTAGGTAGGGAGGTGGAAAAGATCTGGGAAGAGTTGACGGAGGGGAAGTTTTATTAAAATATATCCCACAAAGATATTCATATAAAGAAATAAAAAAAATCAAACAAAACTTTGGTAACCCAATAATAAATGCAAAACTAACAGCCACAATAAAAACAACAACAACAACAGCAGAAAGATGTGGTCTTCATGTAAAGATAATTTTACCTTTTCTTTCTTAATATAGGAACCACATCTCAGGTTTTCTTGCACATGTAAAATCTAGTTTAAACTATACATGATGTGTATGTGTAGAGACCTGAGAGCAGAAAGAGGAATTTTGTAGTGGGGGGGGGGATGATGAGTGAGGGGGGTAGAGTAGGGATGAAGGAGGGTAATGGGAATGACTGAGAACAAAGCACAATGAATGTATGAAAGTGTCATAATGAAATCATTACTGTGTGCTAACAAAACTTAATAAAACAGAATTTAGATCATTTTGTTTGCTTTTCTTGTCCAACTACAGTGGGTAGGATTCCTGTCAGATGTTTAGAGGAAAGCAATATTAACTGTGAGTTCTTCATGAACAACATTTGTGAGGTTGATAAAATTCTGTTCCTGACTTGCTGAGAATTTCAGTTTTAGAAGCCAAGATTTTTTTCCAAATGCTTAGGCTTTTGTTGATATTATTGGTTAGTTTCTTCTTTTAGTTTGTTAATGTAATGAATCACAGTGACTGGATAGCAAACCAATCCTGAATCCTATGACAAATCTCAGTCACGATACATGATTCTTTTAAAGTCATATTATGGGTTGAATTACTAAAAAATTTTTAGGACATTTTGCACTCACATTCATGAGGAATGCTAGCTGTAGATTTCTTGTCTTAGGCTGTATTTGTTTGATACTGTATTATGTTTGGAAAATACTGGCTTCCTGGAAGGAGATGTTAAATTTTCATTTCATTTTATTTTTGTGGGAAATTTAAAGAACTGTTTTAAAAAACTAGCTATGGCTTCTATGAATTTTTCTTTCTTTTTTTTGAAACTTCTATTATCATGGATTTTGTTCTCAGCTCTATTACTTCATTTTCATGCTTCCTTTAAATTTTATTTACTCTCCTTTCCTTTTTAATTTTTAATTATAATTTCTATATAATTAGTAGAATTCTTTGCCTGAGGATTTGGTACAATTCACCAATGAAGCCATGTAGGACCAAATGTTTTCTCTCCCTCACCCCCCACCCCCATCAGCTTACCTTCAACTCATGGCAATTCTTGCATGTACTGGAATTGCAGGTATAATCCATCATGCCTGTAATTTGTGTTGTGTGTATGTTCATGTGTATCTAAATATTCCTTTATAAAGAACTACTTGGATTACACATTTGTTTTCCAGTGAGTTTTAGCCATTTGTGTCTTTGAGAAACTCCAGCCATTTTGTCAAAGTCGTTGGATTTATTAGCACAAAGTTATCAATATTACCTTATTACAATTTTGATATGATTAGAACCTTTGAAGAGGCTCTATGTCTCTTATTCCCTTTTCTCATTTTTATTAGCTTTTGGGAATTCTGTACAGTGTGTTTTGATATAATCCTTTCCTCTTATCTCCGCCCAGATCCACCCACCTTCCTCTGCCCACACAACTTTATGCACTTTTATTTTAATCTATTAAGTCCAGTGTGTGCTTCTCATTCATTCTTGGAGGTGTGCTCTTCCACTGGAAAGCGGTTCGTATCTTTCTTCTTTCATGATCTGTCTGCCTATAGAGACATGGAAATTTTATCGTTAAAAAAAATCATTGTTTTAAAGAACTAGCTATTGTTTTCATGGATCTCCCCCCCGCTTTCCATTTTTTTCCCCAGTTTATTGTGGCAGAAGTCAAGGTGATTGGTTTAAGTTCCTCTTTCTTTCTTGATATAAGTGCTTGGTGCTTAGTGTTGTACTTTTTCCTCTAAGTACTACCTTGGTCAGATGCAATAAATTTTAAGATGTCCTATTGTCATTTACACACAATTACAAATACTTTCTGCATTTTCTTTTGATTGCTTTGTTGACTTGTAGATGTCTTAATGTATTATTTAGTTTTCAAATATTTGAATACTTCCCAGAAATCTTTATAACGCCGATTTCAGATTTAATTCCACATATACAGAGAAAACACTTTGCGTGACTTAAATACTTTTAAGTTTACTAAAAGTTGGGTTTTTTTTTTCAATGCAGAATATTTTCTATCTTGGTTAATATTCTGTGTGTACTAAAGAGGTGCACGTATTCTGTCTGCTGTTGAGGACCCTGTTCTCCAAATGTCAATTAGGTCAAATGAGGCAGTGATGTCACTAAAGTCATCTATATTCCTCCTGATAGCTATCTGCTTGTGTTACTGTTTACTGAGAGAAAGGGATGGAAACACATAAGCATGTGTGCATTTGTCTGTCTATTCTCCTTATGATTCTATCAGTCTTTGCTTGAATACTAGATGTTAGATATTTGGGATTACATCACCTTGACAAACTGAAACCTTTGTGAAATGATCTTTATGCCTGATAATAGTATTTGCTCTGAAATCTATTTCTTTGGAGCCTAGGATTATAGCTCAATGGTGGGACATGCGCTTAGCATGCCCTGGATTCAGTCCCCAGACCCCCAATCCCTAAACCAACCAAATAAAAACCTCCCACTGAGGCAGGGATGCTTCTCAAGTCAGCAAGCTGAGGCAATCTTAGGGCTTTCTTCACAAGCTGCTTTTGTTCCACCACTTACTGGCTTTGTTTCTTGAAAATCGCTTTCCCTCTCTTTTCATTTCCTTTGCTTACTTCAAGCAGGAGAGCAAATCTGATCACTGTTGTTCTGTCTGGGATGAAACCAAAGATCTTTCAATAGTATTTTTCTTCTTAGGTACTGTTTTTCAGTTTGTTCTTAATTGATGAAATGATATATTATAGATTATAATGTAATATTTAAATACATGCATATATAGTGAAATAGTTAAATGAGGCTAATTAGCATATTTATTATTTCAAATACTTATTTTTTGGCGGTATGAACATTTAAAATACACTCTTGTAGGTACCTGAGATGTTTATTAACCATAGTTACCATACTGTACAATAGGGCACAAGAACTTAGTAGCACATCTATGTCCTTTCTCCTACAATTCAATCTTTTAGGCTCTGAGTAGTTTATGGACTGAATGTGTACCCCTAGGTTTCTATATTGAGATCCTAACTGTCAATGTGGTATATATGAAGAAGAAGACTTTGGGAAACATTGCCCAGGGGTTGTGGGGTTAGTGCCCTTGTAAGGAGAGGCATGAGTGAGGTGGTCATTTTCTCTGCCTTAAGAAGACATATAAGGGAAGCAGCTGTTGGAAATTCAGCAGATGTGGAATAAGTTCCCCACCATGATCTTGACTTTCTAACCTTTAAACTGTGAGGAATACATTTTGGTTGTGGTAAGCTACTTGTCTATATTTTTTGTTTTGGTTTTTCTTTTTTAAAGATAGATGGTGTGGCCAAGGTTTATATCTTGTCTACTCAGCCTACCCAAGGTCACTTTACTTCCTGGACTTAATGGTTTTGTGTGCTCCTCTACCCACAGACATTCTTAGACCCAAGAAGTTCATTGCCAACCTTCACAAGATTTGAGGCCGTAAAATATCACCTTTGAGTTGCCAGTGAGGGATGAGAATTGATAGGCCAGCGTCCCAGCTCTCTCCAATAGGGAACCAATCCTGCTGTGTGTTCTTACTGCTCCTTGGTGGTGAGGAATCCCAGTTTTCCTGTAGTGGTGACATGATCACTGACATGCTCCTTTGGAATCTTTCCCTTTCCTGTATCTTCTCCATACCATTACTGTGCTTCATAAGATTGTACTTCAGACAAACTGCTTATATGATCTGTCTCTGGGAATTTGTTAGGGAAGTCTAAACTCAGGCAACCAGATAAGGAAGGTTCTGGAAATTAGAACAAGATTTGCCCTTCACTCTGATGCAAACACCTATGTGTGGGAAAGAAGCAGAGGAAGGGCATGGCTTTGTGTGGGGAGAGTGCCTTATCTGCCAGCTGGGGCATATCCCTGGTGACCACAGAGACATCCTCTTTGTGTTTCAAAGATGGCAGAGCTCCAGCTGGGAAGAGGTATAGCTGGACCTTGTTCCTGCGCTAGTCTTGGTAGTATAGAGGTATGATGATCCTGGTGACTTCAGTCAAGAGAGAAAACTGGCCTGAGGCCTGCAGCTGAGCTAGACGATTCATTTTCTGGTTGCAACATGGGTTCTTAAGGTACATTGTGACTTTCTTTGTGTGGATCTATTTGGAAACTTCTAAGCACTGTGTGAGCTCTTTGAGTTAGAGTCAGCATCTTATTTTCTTGCTCTACTGTGTAAATTCATTTTTGAATGGGTACTATATAGTAGTTTGTTGGGTATGTTTAAGGACCGCAGTAGAAGCCCAAACGGCATATAGTATCAAAGCCCACATATACCAGGTTTTCTCCTTTAAATGCATGCACCTGTTAAAGTTTAACCAATAAATTATACATAGTTAGAGATTAACAACAAAACCAAAATGGAACAATTATAACAAAGTACTATGATAAAATTACCAGAATCATTACTTATTAACTAAGGATGACTTGAACACAAACATCGTGTTACATTGACCCTTGATTTGTTAACTGAAACAGCTCCTATGTGTCCGACAGATGTATAGTATATAGAGAGTGAATATGCTAGACAAAGGCATAGTTCACATCCTCTATGGGATGACATTTTAAACAGTACTTAGAATTTTCTATTTCATGCTTTTGGACCATGTCTGTCCCAGGGGTAACTGAAACATTAGAAAGGTAAATTATTAGTAAAGGAGGAATACTGTACTCAAGTGGTTCAAGATCTTTGCCCCATCCCACCTTCATCCATCCAATAATAGCTCAACCCCAAGCACCTCTGTCACTAGTTTCTTAGATAAGCTTTGGGAGTTTTTGCATGCAAATAGATACCAAATAAAGATTTATTTGCTCTGCTGTTTTGTTTTGCTTTATAATTGAAATAATCACAGCATGCCTTGTTTTCTGCTACTTCTTATAATCTGTCTTAGCAATATTTTCATGTTTGTTGATAGGCAGCATCTTTACAAAACTGTGTGGTGCTCAATAGTTACTCCATCCAATCCTTATCTCTGGTGAATTGGACTGTTTCCAATCTCTTTTCAGTCTAGTGCCGATCTATTGCTTCAATTAATAACCTTGTACATATGGTATTTTGCAAACATATGAGTGTATTTTTAGGACAAACTCCCAGAAATAGAACTGCAGATTCATAGAGTTTATTCATTTATGATTTTGATAGATTTTGCTATCAAATTGTGCTCCGCTAGGGTTGCATGGGTTCCTGTTGTCACCAGGAATATATGAGAGTAACTGGCTCCTCATGGCTTCATCCACAAAATAGAGAATCAAATGGTTGGAGTTGTGCCAATCTGATGAGAGAAAAATAGTATCGAGTCTATTTTAATTTGAATTTCTCTCATTACAGTGGGAATAGAGCATCTTTTCACAGGCTTAAGAAGCACAGCATTTCTATTTCAGCAAACTCTAACATCCTTTTTCCATTTTTAAATGGACTTTATTCTTATCCATTCTGTTATTATTTTTTTTCCTGCGGATTCTGATAGTTCATTGTATATTAGGAATATAGGCTTTTTATGATAAGAGTAGGAGTTTTTTTCCCCTGATGATTATCTGTCTCCTGACAATACTGTGGCTTCTTTGCCACGCAGAAGTTATTTTTATTTAAGAATTTAATGTTTCATATTTGTCAGTTTTATTTTTATAAGATGTCTTCTAGATTTTTAAAAACTAGTTAGAACAGACATGTTTTACTCTAAGTCGGTAGGCTTAATATAGCATCAGAAGCAGTTTGGGTTTCTAAAGAATGCTGTAATTATATAGGTCACCAAGGTGCTCTTCCAAGTGCCTTTGTTCTAAAAGCTCTGCATGCCCCTCCCCCTGCAAACCTCCAATTATGCAGTAGGATCAGGTGAGAAGCAGTAATTCATACTCAGGTGTGACTAACTGGTAGAATTAACTTCCCTAAAGACATTGCTATTTTAAATAAGGAGCTGAGTCAGTAGAAGTGACTTTCCGATTGCTAGAAAGTTGGGAGACGCGGAAAAATGAACTAAGTGGGCAAGATGGCTGACCTGAGCTCCAGCATTGGCTTCCTCTAGCCCATTGTCTTAGCTAGATGTCAGAAATGAACTTCAGAAGGGAGATAACGTTCATGTGGGGCTCTATTTCTGATGATGCTTACAAGGGCTGATGTAGGAGTAGAAAGTGGAGAGGCTGGGGCAACTGTAGAAAAAGCTTCATTAAAATAACGACTTTTCCCTACTTCTACATGGCCATCTCTTCCTTTCTTTCAACCCAATCCTATCCCCTTGACCCAGGGACCCAGGGAGTAGGGCTGGACAGGGAGACAGTTTGTGCAGTTGTACCAGAAAAGGGAATTTTATGTTCATAGGATCAGTCTGCATTAATGGCTTTGTGATTATCATGTTACCTGATGTCCCTGCCTTCAGTATATAATACTAAGAATCTGGAAATTCTCTCTCTCTCTCTTTTTTTTATCACATCGTAATTTACTTATTCACACAGGGGTTATAAACACAAAAAGGCAGCATGTGGGGAAGGGAATGACACCAGAGCATAGGTGTTCAGGGGGAGTACAGATACCTTTTAGAACAGGGTATCAGCTGGGTGAAGGTTGAGAGGACAGGTTACTATGACTCTGCCTATGATTAACTTGTCCTTATCTAAGTTGGTACTGTCCACAGAGGCTACCTATTTACAGGATCTATGACTACTCAGGCTGGTAAATTTCCACAAAAGCTGCCTGTTTACCATAGCTTATAGCCTTCTGTTTCAGTGTTTTTCCACAGAGACCCAAGACTTGGTGTTAGCATGTATATATGTCAGGCCTATTACTGATTTTAGGCCTACGGTTGATTTTAGGCCTTCAGTGTATAAGCAGGACTGCCCCTGACATCTCCTCCCTTCTCTAAGTATAGAAGGGCCTTGGCGATTCTAATCTTGTGAAGGTGGGGATAGAGGCCTGACCTCCAGTAATTGAAGGGGACCTTGTAATGGCTCCGGTCCTCCTGTCGTTGTCCAGTGAGGCATGAGGACCATACCCATCCCGATGTCTTTTTCCTGGAGAGGGGATACTTTTGACATCAACCCCTATGCAGTCAGGCTTGTCCCTCAGGGAACCCAGAGAGATATTTTTAGAATGTGGAAATTCTTAAAGAACACAATGTACTCCAGCTTCTTTGTCAGCTGGTTTGACTTGGACATAGTTGAAGTTAAGAAGCAGTAACTTAAAATTCTTCTGAAGTTCTTTATGCCCTCATTCCTCCAACCTTCCTTTCATGGCCCCAGGAAGTGTCATCAGTCTCCAGTTTTATTTGCTGTTTCTCTCTTCAGACCTCAACTCTGCCTAGTCTGTGTTGTCAGGTCATCCTTTGTTAAGTGAGGCGTTAAGGTGTTTCATATCATTTATTAGTTTGTAGCACTATTGGCCTACAATTAATGACTTAAAGGGTTAATGAGACAATCAGTCTCACTAATGTATTTTTTTTATGAACATTACAAAATCATTTAAGAAATAAACTATTTCAGAGGTCATGGGCAGGTCTCTAGTCCCTTCAGTTGTCCTAGAGTTTCAGTGTTCCTGATGCTGAGGCTGAGTTTATGGTATTTGCCATAACAATGGACTATACAAATGAAATACCTGGTTAATTCATCAGTTCCTTTGTGTATGTATGTGTATGCATGTTTCAGAGTGTGTGTACATAACCATGGAGGCCAGAGATCAATCTTGGGGTTTTTTTTGGTCTCCTCTCACCTTAGGTTTTGGAATAGCACCTCTCACTGAGCTTGTAGCTCAATGAATCAGCTAACATAGCTGGCAAGTGAGCCCGAGGAAGCTCCTATCTCTATCTCCCTGGTACTGGGGTTACAGGTGCACAACAATGCACCTGGTTTTTTACATGGGTACTGGAGACAGAACTCAGGTCTTCAGTTCTGTGCAATAAGCATTTTATCAATCAAGACATGTCTCCAGCCTCCAAGTCCCTCTGTTTCTTGGTCTGTTTGCTCCTGAGCTCCTGGGAAGCCTTGCAGCCAAAGTCCATGTAGGTTTCTGTGACTGTTTCTCACGGGAGGTGTGATTTTTGGCAGTGTGAATTTAGTAAGATAGGAGAACTGCAGTTGGGTTTTGATGCTTTTCTCTACTTTTGTTGTTGTGGAAACCCTTTAAGGATAGGGTTAGAATAGAAATGACCTCTTGTAGAAAAAAGGATTTCTGTAACTTCCCTGGGTCCACCAGGAATCCTGGTTTGGTTGCTAAGTTCACAGCTTTTTAGATTGCCCTCCTTAGAATCCTTTACATGGATGAGATCCCGAAGGACCGGTTTCTTCACATCAGTACATTTCTGTGGTGTCAGCACTCTGGTCCTTGGGGACCCTTTTCTATTACTGAGACCTTGCTGTGTGGTCAGCCCTTAGAGGACTCCTCCTTTCTTGTCTTCCTAAAAAAGAGGGAGGAGGAGAAAGTATATCTGAGAGGGTGGATCTCCAAGGTTAGGTCCCTTCTTGAATAGGCAGAGTTACTGTAACAAGGATGACACATGCTCCAGTGGCTGAATATGTCCAAACCATATGAGCAACAGGAAATAATATCTTCCTATAGGTCGGGTGTGCAGCATCTGTTCAGACAGACATGCTGAGATGCTAAGTCTCGTTATTGGGTCTTTGTCTGCCCCATGGATCTTCTTCAAATGTTCGCTGAAGACAGGTGTTGATGGGATGCCAGTGTGTGAATCATTGAAATGATCTCTGTGCAGAGGAACAAAGATTATGGGAAAGTTGAGAGTCTTCCTTTTCTCCTGGAAGGCAAATGGCTAAACTATCCCCAGTACTGTGTATTAAACAGCCATAGCCCAAGAGCTCTGAAACTGATTGATTCACTGCTTCCTTTTGACAGATAACCTTAAGAACCCTGGAGTGATGCCTTAAACAGTTCTGCACTTTGGAAGGGTCATGTAGGTTATTTCCAGGCTAACTGTTCCCTGACTCTGAGAGGGCATCCTATTGGGGCACTATGGTGCACAATAATTCAATAGGACTTGGCTATGCCTTTGCTTGCAAGTGTGGTGTACATATACAGCATTCCATATTTTCTAAGCCCATCCAACTTTGACCATAGCACATTCTGTTTTTTTAAGAGCATCATGAGAGCATTAAATTCTGCAAACCATGTCCCAGAAACATTGATCCTTCCCTCTTGGAGAGGGTTAATAACATCAAGGCTATATAACCCATGGGTTCTCCTTTAAAATCATGCCACTCAAAATACTGTCCATGGATCAGTAGCAGGGCATCACTGAGGGCTTGCTAAAAAAACAGATTTATCCTTGGCCTGGTGTGATCGTTTGAAAAGGAATGCCCCCATAGACTCTATATTCGAATACTTGGTCACCAGTTGGTGAAATTGTTTGGAGAAGGATTAGGAGGTGTGGCCTTGTGGAGGATATGTGTCACTCAGGGTGGGCTTTGTGGTTTCAAAAGCCCACGCCAGGACCAGTCTCTTGCTCTGTCTCCAACTTGTGGATACGATGAAAGCTCTCTTCTATTGCTCCAGTGCCGTGTGTACCTGTCTGTGGCAATACTTCTTGCCAGGATGGTCATGGACTCACCCTATGAAACTGTAAGCAAGCCCCAATTAAGTACTCTTAATGTTGTCTTGGTCATAGCATCTCTTCTCAGGAATAGAAAAGTACTAAGACACCTGGCAAATCAGAAATGGTATGTGAAGCTGCACCCACCAAGAATGACTGCCCTGTTCCACATGATTGCTTCTGCCCGAGTCTCTCACCTCCCTGGATTCAGAGCTGAGAGCCCCAGGGCAATAACAAAAGTGATGTAGGTTTTAAAACTCAAGGGGCCAAGTTTCTGGTTCTCTGGTTCTCTGGGATACATCCTCTTCTTGGCTTCCAGGTGGCAGTAGTAATCTATATTGGGGAGAGGCAAGCTCCATGAAAAGACTTTAGAGGGGAATAGAGACTGTAGGGGAGTATAGAAAGTGATTTAATAAGCATAGAAGGACAAGCTTCCAGGATTTGTATGTGCATACAAAATTTGAAGGCATTTCAGTAGATTTGCTCTAAGGGCTAGGATATGTTGGGAGTGGTGACAGCAAGGTGATGCTCCAAGTCCTCTGGTCCCTTCTATAGAGGGAGGCTTGGGGAAGAGCACAAAGCCTTTTTTTTTTTTTTTTTTTAAATGAATGTGCGAAGTCCCTGCCAGATCAGATGTTCAACTTTAAAACAAATGGAGGAAAAACTATAAAATGCAATCAACTAGAAAACTCCGCTTTCCTTATTTCATAAAAAGCAAGAGCCCATATGATAATCCCTCCCATGGTACATGTTAGAGATTTCTTTATGATTTAGCTGCTGGTGGCAGCAAATGCTGCCACACCCAGCTGAGGGCCTTAGCTACACTGACTTTTTTTTTTTTTTTTTTTTTTGGTGCCAGGTCAGTGTGTTGGTTCCAGCTCAGCAGGTCTGGAGTCCAACTGGAGCTGTTCTCTGGGAGAAGGGCAGGCTGGCTTGTGAGGGGAGAGCGGCGGAGATCAAAGCACATGCTCCTCTTCCTCCCCAGAGCACAAAGGTTTTATTGCTCTACAAAGACAATGTTGTGGCTAAACCTGTCCCCAACTACACTGTGACTGAGACCCTTTATGCCGGGATAGTGACTTCACTGCTGCATCTCAGAGATAAGCACGGTGCCTGTTGTTTTATCTTAGAGACATTTACTAATCATTTGTTGGAATGAACTTTGATAAAGCCCAAACCACCAAGGCAGAAAGTTCTGGAAGACATCACTAAAGAGAGCTGGGCTTGGGACTCAATGGTGCTCTTGTTCACCTGTGCAGTCTCAGACAAGCTCACTTCCTCTTGGAACCTTTGTTTCTGCAGATGACTGTGGTGTCTCCTCCTGGAGGGAGCAGGAGGGTGAAACGATCTCCTATGTGAATGATCCAGTCACATTGAGGGAGTGGATTGATTACAATTCGTTTAAGTATGAAGAAGGATTCTTTTTCTTATACGTAGTCACCCATAGCACCCTAACCCACATAGCATAAAGCAAACAAGAGTGAAAACTCAAATGTCACTCAGTTCCATGGGCTTCGACTCAAAGGCTTTCTGGGAGTTAAATCCTTTCCACTCATGTCACCCTCCTTTGCCAATGACCTGGTCCAAACTCCCCACCCTTTCTAGCATAGGCCATTGGTTCCCTGTGGTCACCTTTTGACTGCCTGTTCTCTTTTGTACCATTTAAATTTTATTTTAAACTTAACAGCAAGAATGATCCTGACTAAGCAGATGTCAGTCTTCAGTGGTGATCCATCTCACTAAGAATAAAGCCGAAGTTCTCAAAGTGGCCTCAGGCCTCCTCATCCCTCCATGCTTCAGGCCTTATCTATTTCTTGCATGTAGCGTCCCAGCTACGCCAGCCCTGGCAGCCCTTATGTGAGGCATGTTTGTACCACAGGGCCTTTGCACTTGCTTTAACCCTCTGCTTGAAAGATTTTCTTTCCATTTCCCCCTAAAGTGTTCACATCTTCCTTCTTGTCACTCATGGCGATGTCTGTGACCTTTCTGTTAGTTAAGAACTATTCCCAGCTTCCCCACAAGAATCCCTCATCCCTTCTTTCTTTAGATCATTCCTTGCTATGCATGATGGTTTGTTTTACATTTGGTCTGTTTGTCATCTCACACACCATATGGGTGATGCCAGCTCCTAGCTCACTCCCTAACCTGAAAGGTTGATATATTGGTTGAACAAACGAGTTATCCATGTTTTACCCCTAAACATTCTCATTTTCAAGCATAGGTCAGAAACCTGGAGTATAAAAGTTTCGTATTTATTTGGGGGCCATTATCCCAAGTACATTAGCTTCTGCATGACATGGTAAAGGAGTGGCTTGGTTTCCTCACAGGTTCCTGGATGGGGAATATGCTGTTGTGCGGCATTTGTACATGGATTCAGCAGTTGCGCCCTGATTTACTACTGTCTGAAAACTTTTCTATTTGCTCCCTCTTCCCCTCTTCTCCTTCTGTGTTTTCTTTTTTCCACATCTCCATTCATCATTTGCTTTGTTGCAATTAGTGAGTTTATCACTGTTCGCCTTCTGAGTACAGACTCAACAAGATCTTTCTGCTCTCTTTTATCTAAGAACCCCAGGCATGGGCTCACCCACAGCTCTGAGCCATTGTATCCTGACTTCCAGGGCCCTGCAGTGGAGACTGTCCTGATCTTTGTGGTTCAAAGAAAGAACAGCTCTAGTTCATAGCAGTGGGCTTTCATGGACTGCTCCCCTTGGCCTTGGACTTTGGGCTGGCCATTGCTTAGTACTTCTGCATCTTGAACAAATTGTTCCTCTGAGCTTCCTACTCAAACCTGACCAAGAATGAGAGCAATATGACGCAGTGAGCTTGCTCACACCTGTTAGCGCTTGGTGTAGAGTCTGATAGGTAGGCAACACTATCGTTATTGCCATAATGATGTTGTCACTGACAAGATCAACTCCCTGGCTCACAGTTCTGAGGTGTATTTGTGCGTTTATGTGTTTGTGTGTGTGTGTATAGGTAGGTAGGTGTGTGCATTTAGGCAGGTATGTGTGTAATAGGTGTGTGTGTATGTATAGCCAGGAATGTGTGTAAACAAGTATGTGTATGAGTTGTGTGTGCATATAGGTAGATATGTGTGTGTATGTGTGTTGGGAGGTGTGTAAATGTGTAGGTAGGTGTGTGTGCATATAGGTGGGTATGTGAGTATGCTTGTAGGTAGGTGTGTAGATAGAAGCATGTGTGTGGGGTGTTTTGTGTGTGTGAAGGTCATGGGGTGGAGACAATTGCATGTTGTCATTGTAAATTCATCAAGAGATAAATAGGTGATTTATCGCTTCAGGTGATTAATTCTGCAGCCTTCTGCAGCAGCATCTTGGTTCCAGAACAAACATACTCCTTTGATGGATTATCATCTTTTGGTATTTGGAATATGAAACAGCTCCTTGGGTTCCCTGTTTTATTATGAGAAAACAATAATAGTTTAGGATGCAATTCACAGGCAGCCTATACCTGGGGTCAGCCCTCTGGCTGTTTGTCTAGGACATCCTTCAGTGAATCGTTATCGGAAGAGATATTTTTAACTTTCCATATTGTCACACGAAGAAGGCAAACTCTAAATATTGGAACTAAATTTGACAATGGTCACAGTAAAAGGCTTTTAAGTTAGGGGGCTATTACTCTTTGGCCCTAACTTGTGTCAGGTTTTCCTTAAATGGACACAATCCATAACCCTCCCAGGTTCAGAAACCATGCTGTCCTCTGTCTTCTGTAGCCCCAGAGACATCCTTTTCTCACTGTGGGTCTAGCCTTAGGTTGCAATTCTCTTTCCGTGTCACATTCAGCTTTACAAGTCAGGGGCTTGCTGGAAGGTACAAATAAGGCTTTGGACATCTTTGCCTAGCTAGGTTTTGGTGCTAGAGACGGGATGGCATTGAATGGTTTCCCAAATTTCTTGGGCACTTGACATATATTCTGGTATCTAATTCTCAACATCATCCTGTTAGAGAACATATCCTGTTCTATACAAGAGCAAGTGGAGATTCAGAAATTAGATGAAACATGTTCCTTATTACTAATAAGGCCAGAGCTAGCATTTGGGTTCCCACCTTACTCTAAAACTTTTGCCTGCTTCCTTTCTTCATTTTGCTTTTCCCCCTCTGTCTTTTTTCTTCTGGTGGGGTGACTAGTTAAGAGCACAGGATCAACCTTGGCAATTAGGAGCTAGCCTGCACGGCTTCCAAGTTCAGTATCACACACACACACACACACACACACACACACACACACACGCGCGCGCACACACACACGCGCGCCTGTGGGCACGTTACTTAGTTTCTTCATTTATTTGATAACAATAGTGCTTTGCTTTGAGGGTGCAGTGTGAATTAAATGAGTTGAGAGGGCAAAAAGATCTCAGAGTAATGAATGTCTGGTAGTATGTAAATAGGTATGGTTGCTGCTAAAATGGTTTTCCCACCTACCCTCCTTGTTCTTTCTGTAAGGATAATGCCTCTGGTATTGAATATGAATGAATTAGAATAATAACTGAGTTTATGGTAGGCAGCTGATCCTCTGTCCATGTAGGTCTACCAGATAGCCTTGGCATATATAAATGATGCCTTACCCTGTGCCCTTTATCCTTCTTCCAGGCTTCAGAGGGCAGTAGAAGATAATGAAGTTTCCAGCAGTTCATGGCTGAGTAGAATATGGTTTAGCATAGACCCAGAGTGGATCTCTGAAATATCCCCCTGCTTTATGTTATCCCTGGAATCTTCATCTCCCACTTGAAAATTTGCAAGAGACAACATAGTAAGGTGATTTCAAGCCAGGTCATTGGAAGCAGACCTCCTGGGTCTGAATCTTAACTGTGCCACTTATGACCTTGGACAAGTTATTGATTTCTTTGAATCACTGTTTCATCACCTGTAAGCCATAATATTATCGATAATTATATATTTCATTATGTAGTATGTTATTGTGAGAATTAAATAACTTTAATGTGACTTAAACAAACTTGTCAGTCAGTACCTGTCATATTACGAGAACTCTGTGTGAGCTGATTGCTTTTATAATTGTCCGTATAACTGGGACAGAGCTCAGAAAATTCACTGTGTGAATACGCAGAGCAGTCTGTCTGAAGGCAAGGGAGGGTGAGTGTGGTAAAACCAATTCGATTCCTCCTCCTTTTTATTGATCAGATAAATAATTTATTCATCAGATAAATCACTCTAGTATAAAGAAGCAGGAACTAAGGTACAAAGAGAATAATCCGGAGTAGCCTTTGCCCCATGAAAATTTGGTGCCTAAGAATATCTATCACTCACATGGTGCTGTCATGACAGGAATAAGTCTCAGTTCCTGCTGTCACTGAGACTGCATGGCATACAAAGTTACTTTGGCTTTGAGGTATTCTTACACCAAGTATAAAATTATTCTGACTTCTAAACAATATCTAACTAATTTGTGTCATCACCTGGGCAGAAAACCTGTGCTGTGGGAAGCTTGCTTTGCTGCTCTCTTCTGAGGTGTCTGTCTTACAGGCGCCTTCATCATTCACTTTACAGACAGGTCTCTAGGAATGAGAAGGCTCAGAGACATCAGAAAACCCCATGGCAGAGAGATTTGGGCAATAGTTTTAAGAGCCACAATTCTGAAATGCCATAATCACAAATGTTGAAATCCTAAAAGATCAGATTTCCTAAAGTCCAAAAAAATCTCAAAATCTCCTGAATATTATTCTTAAAAAAAAAAAAACTAGAGAAATTTTTTAGAAAAACTAAAACACACAGAAAAACCTAGAAAATAACATCCCAATGAGATATCCCAGACCCAGAAGGAGATACATAATATATACTCACTTATAAGTGAATATTAGTCACAAAATACAGGATTACTATGCTATAATCTTCAATCCTCAGACCCAAAGAACCCAAATAACAAGGAGGGCCCAAGGGAAGCTGGTTGAATCTTTTTCAGAAGGGGAAATAAAATAGATAATGGAGGTGGATGGTGGGACTACACTGGGCGGGAGAGGAGATGGGGGGAAGATCAGAGGGCAGATCAGCTATAGGGAGAGCAGCAGAGGGAGAACAGAAGTCAGTGGTCAAGGAGATGGAGAAACATCTCTAGGACATGCAGAGACCAGGGACTTGGGTTGTGGGGAAGGAAAGGCCCCAAAGTGCTGTCCAGGCGACTCTATCTGAGACCCCTAGCAGTGGGGGATATGGATCCTAAAGTGGACAGGCAGCACACCCAGTGTAAGGATGAGGACACCAATCCACCCGCCAAACCTTTGACCTAAATTGTGTCCTGCCTACAAGATGTGCAGGGTCAAAGATAGAGCAAAGATGGAAGGAATGGGAAACCAATGACTGACCCAAATTGAGGCCCATCCCATGCATGAGAACCAATCCCTGACACTATTAATGGTATTCTGTTATGCTTGCAGACAGGATCCTAGCATACCTGTTTTCTGAGAGGCTCCACCCAACAGCTGACTGAAACAGATGCATAGATCACATACTCAGCCAAGCATTAGATGGAGCTTGGAGAGTCTTGGGAAAGAGTCAGGGAAAGGATTGAGGGACGTGAAAAGGATAAGGATTCCACAGGAAGACCAACAGAGTTAACTAACCTGGACCCTTGGGGTCTCCCTCTCAGAGACTGGACCTAGGCCCCCTGAACATATGTAACAGATGTGCAGCTTGGTCTTCATGTGGGATTTGGGTTCTCCAACAACTAGATCGGGGTTGTCCCTGAATTCGTTGCCTGCCTGTGGATTCTGTTCCCCTAACTGGTCTGCCTCAGTGACAGAGGAGGACTCAATAAGTAAAGGTGCTTGCCATGCAAGCTTGATGATATGAATTCAATCTCCAGGACCCACAGTAGAAGGACAGAACTGACTCGTGAATGTTGCCTTCTGACCGCCACACATGTGCTGTGGTACATGTACACACACACACACACACACACACACACACAAATCTTGAAAGGAAGAGTCTTATAGTTTTCTACTTACATGTTTAAAAAAAGGGTTGAGGAACAAAAACATAATTGAATATTTCAGAGACCATGTCACAATAAAATGTGCAATAATAACAGATATTCTTACAAGCATAAAGTGTAGGTATATAATTGACAGTTGTCCAGATGTACAAGTTAGATATACCAGCTTTTAACTGATGTATCTATACCAGTTATACATTAACTGGATGAATTTTTCAAATAAACAAATGGGTTAAAAGTAAAATCTATAAGTGGATATTACAGTGGCGGGTAACTGTGTGCACGTAGTTTTATATCCTTGGTTATCTGAAATATCATGACTGAAGATATTTTAGATGAGTCAAAATTCATTTGAATCACCACTCCATAAGCGGTTGTTCAAAGAGCTAAGATCTTCAGAAACTTTTTCCTGAATACATAAAAAGGCTATCTCCTCACTTATTGAGAAAATCTCAATATGTTTATGAATATACACAATGCTTCCAAAATTAACCTTGCAAAAATGTACTTTTGCAGAGTCAATTTTTCAAGAAAGCAAAAAAAAGAGCTAATTAAAAATCCCTGAGATACTTTACACAATCTATACATCCAATACCGGGAAAAAAGCAAAGATGAAATTCATGGCTAGGTGAGTGGAAAAATAATGATGCTGACAATTTTAACTATGGGAACCCCCAGAAGTTCTCATTATGATAATAAAAATATTCAACAGAGATCATGTAAGGAGAAAGATTTATTTTGTCCACTGTTTCAGAAGGTTTACTCTACCATGGCTGGGAAGCCATGGTGGGCAGCTTAGTTTCCATCATGATGAGCCAGGAAGCACAAGGGGATGCTGGCACTCTGGGGTCTCTTTTCTCCCCCCTTTATTCTTCCCAGGGCCCCAGGCCATGGGGACAGTGTCACCCATATTCTTCCCTTAGTTAATCCTCTCTGAGACAGACAGATCCAGAAGTCTGTCTCGTTCCTCTGTCAGGTGATCTTAGGTCCAGTTGATGATGAAGTTTACCATCACCCAATGGAAAGGGATATTTTTATGGATTGTTTGTAAGCATTTATATGGAGATAGAGAAGAAATGCTGGATGAGGGCTGTACCCGTCTTGAAGCCTTGCCTTTTAAAACTAGCTATTCCTTGTCTTTTAGAGCATGGCTTTTCTTTGAGAGTGTCTTCAGATTCTCTTCTTCATTTCATGGTGAGGCTGTTTTGAAATTCTTCTGCAACTTGATATACTGTGAGCATTTCCTATTCAACGTCTCTATAGTCTGTACTGTGCTTTGATGTTATTTTGGGTATGTGGAAATCATTCTGCATGCACTCATATATGGGCCCCAGATTTTCCAGAAACAATGCTGGTGATTGGATGGTAGCACCCTTGTGTAAGTATCTCCTCAATCCTACTGTGCATGTAATTACTTTGCAACCAGTCAGTACTTTTGCTCTCTTCTTCAGACAAATGCTGCTTTAATTCCACAGAAGCTTCTGGAACGTCATCAGCTGGAAGATATATTTTCCCACTAACATTTTTGTCGTCCCTCTATTGTGCCACAATCCATGCGCTTGTTTGACTCTTTTTACCAGATGCATTGGGCTGAGTGAGGAAAAAAGGCTTCGTTGATAGCACCTAGAAATGTCACCCTTGAAAGCCTTGGTCCCAAACCTGTCAGTGTGATTTGTGGATTCAGTTGAAATCTGTTTTCTTCTGTAAAGTCACTCCAAACTTCAAAAAATCATTTACCAAGTGTTTGGCTTTCTCCAGCTATGAATACAATAAGAAGTGGATACCTTCTTGAGATTTCTGATCCAACAAGGGCATGGGCTGTGTGTACTTAATAAAATCAATAGAGAAAGTTTTGAGAATGCCATCTGTTATCCCAAGTGAAATGTGCGCTACTTGTTTCTCTGGGTAATTTAGTGGTAAATGTACGAAGTCTGTGTTTTTTGACAGTGAAGTCACTAATCAAGCATAGGTCGATATTGACTGATTTGAACACAGGAGAACTCTCCTTCTCTTTGATTCAGAAACAATCTTGACTTTATGGGTCTCTTTTCTTCTCCCCCTCTTTCTTTCCTTCCTTCCTTCCTTCCTTCCTTCCTTCCTTCCTTCCTTCCTTCCTTCCTTCCTTCCTTTCCTTCTTCCTCCTCCTCCTCCTCCTCCTCCTTCTTTGGCTTTTTTCCCAGACAGGTTTTCACTATGTATCTCTGTCTCTTCTGGAACTCACTATGTAGACCAGGCTAGCCCTCTGACTCACAGAGTTATGCCTGCTCCTGCCTCATGAGTGCTGGGATTAAAAGCGTTTGCCACTACCCCTGGCATGGGTTTGTTTTTAATGTTCTTATAAAAGGAATGTTTGAAGTAAACATGAGTATCTGGGAAGATGTAGAGCAGTGGTTCTCGAACTGTGGGTTGTGACTCCTTTGCGAGGAGTGAATGACCCTTTCATAAGGGTTGCCTAAGACCATCAGAAAACACTGGTATTTACATTGTGATTTCAAACAGTAGCAAAATCACAGTTACAAAAATAATTTTATGGTTGGGGTCACCACAACATGAGGAACTGAATGAAGAGCTTGCAGCATTAGGAAGGTTGAGAACCATTGGTGTAGAAGCAATTGAGTAATCACACAATCAAATAACCTTGTGACTATCTTGTATACAATACCAAATACACCCATCTCTTTCACACAATTCAACCATTTTATTCCTTTTACATCTTAAATTTTGCTTTTTTTGGGGGGATTTTCAACATTCAGAATTTTAATCATGGAGGGTGATTTTTAAGTGTATGATGTTTTAAGGATACTGAACTTTGGGGATTTTAATCTTTCAGATTTTGAAATTAGACAGTATGGTATATGTGATTATGACTAGCACAGCAAACACGGATTTCATAGGCTTCAAATAGCAGAGGCAGTGCTGCAGCTGGGCACACAGCCTCTTCTAGGCCTGTGTGATTACCAGTAAGAACAGTGGTTCATTAGACCCGTGGCCATTGTGGGCAGCACTCATGTAGTGTAAATGAAGATAGAGAGGCCCAAGCTGGTTACTCACTGAGATTCAGAGCTCTGTGTATGTGTGTGCGTGTGTGTGTGTGTATGTGTGTGAGTGTGTGTTTGGGTCTATACACATGTGTGCATGCATTTGGAGACCAGAAGTCAACAATTATCTATTTGTTTCAATCATTCAACGACATGTTTTGAGACAGATTTTGTCATTGATCTAAAACTCATCAATTAGTTAGAATGGCATGTCAGTGAGCTCCAGGAATAAGCTTGTCTCTGCTCACGCTACCCTGAATCAAAGACACACATTGTAACATTAGTACGAAGCCTATGGGTGTTATGAATCCAAACACATATCCTTATGCTGTGTGACCAGGTTTTACTAACTGATTCATTTTCCTTGCCCAGTTGTTCTCAACCTTCCTAATGCTGTGACCCTTTAATACATGACCCTCAATCATAAAATTATTTTTATTGCTACTTCATAACTGTAATTTTGCTACTGTGATAAATCATTATGTAAATATCATCCCTTTCTGATAAGCAATCCCCGTGGAAGGGTCTTTTGACCCTCCAAAGGGGTCTCAATCCATAGGTTGAGAATCCTGCCCTCTCCCCTCAGAGTTCTTATTCAAAGATACTTAGTTGGCAAACTCAAGAATTGGGAATAAACCTGCTACCAATGTCAAAGTCACCCTTTTACTGAATCATGCCCATTTTTTATGGAGGCCTTTTCCAGTAGTCCCTGTGTTATTTGTAGGAACAGGAGTTATTACAGGTACTAGTATTGTTGGGAGTCACCAAATAATCCACTGGGTTTGCTCGTCTTGTTGGCTTAAATAAAGACATATTTGATCAAAGTCAACCTAATTTTACCCCGAGTGAAATAATAACAACTATAAAATGTGTTGTGTGCTTTTGTGTGAGGAGAATTGTTTCTGTATTCTGCCTTACGCATGTACACATTGCCACAGGCAATGACTTCCATCAACCACATTACCTGTAACGTTAAAGATGCAGATGTCTCAGCTCCATACCGAGAATCCAGATGGGAGATGAGGACCTGCATGTGGGGTGAGTCTGAACGGGATAACATGCAGCTAGCTCACCTTAAGATTAGAAAATGAAGGCACCATGGTTGATTTCAATTCCATCAGTGATTTTGCATCACATTTAGAAAGTTCATATAGTCACTCACCCTGTCAGTCTTTATGGTCCTCTTTTGCTTGTGCCTTAGTCTGTCATTATGTTTCAGCCAAACATTGAAGAATATTACATATGTGTGTGTGTGTGTGTGTGTGTGTGTATGTGTGTGTATATACACACACATATATACATATATGTATATATATCATATATAAACATAAACATATAAAACATATATGTACATATATACACACATATACATATACACATATACATCATATATACATACATATACACATACACATATACATACATACCAAAGTCTGTTTCTTTCACTTGGAGATTTGTACTATCTTCTTTAGGGATCTCCTTTCCTCGTTAATCCCATCCCTTTCAGAAGTGAGTAAAGGAAACCCAGGGGTTTTTTCCATCATGGATCTTGCAGTCCTTTCCGGGCCAGATCCAGGTCCCATGGCTTTACTGCTATTCCTAGATGTAGGATCTATAGTAGCCATAGGAAGAGAGACCTGGAGCAGAGTCTTGGGAAGAGTAAGGAAGGAAAGGCCAGTGGCTTTCCCCAAGGAATCAGAGGGGTTTTCAGGGTTCTTTTAATTCAGATGACACTAGCCTTGGTGGCATTGTAGCTATAAGTCTGGGAGTTGTCTACGATTAGGAACCAGGGCAGGGAGTGAGGAAGGGTCAGAGGCTAAGAACAGTTAATTTACACAGTCCGAATTCTCACATGCCCTTAGCACTTACCTTTGCTTTCTATTCACATTCACGCAAATACCATTTGTTGTGTGTGTGCATAAGTGTGTACGAGGGTAGGGTGCATGTGTACTGTGTGTACACATAACAGTTGAGAGAGCATGCCTCTGGGCTTTGAAGTGGCTTAGGATCCCCAGCAGGTCTCAATAAATACACAAGAAGTGTCCATAGTTTCTTCTAGTTAGCTGATTCCTATTTGTTAGCTGTTCCACCCATTGGCTTATCCAGATCTGTGACTGGACAGATAGTCCATTCCACATCACCTATCTTCTTGTGCTTGCAGAAGTGCTTGAGCAGTTTCCAAGTATATGTCATCCTAACAGGTGACTTCTTTCTCTCCTTTAATTTCTCAATTCTGCATCTACTTTCTTTGATACCCCTATGCCCCATGTCTCCCCAGCTCAAGAAGCAAGGATAAACTGATGCTTCAGTTCTCTGCTCCTGACTTTCTCTTCTAAAGGGGGTTGTCCAATAACCCTCTCATCATCTTCTCTTGATAAATGCTCTGGGTCCTTCTCATATTTCTGGTTGTTACTTTAGTTGTATTACTATGTATTTATTTCCTTCCTGAGCAAGCTAGCACATGACATAACCAGAAGATCACGTCTACCTTTTCCACTCACTGCTGTCCTAGGACATTGCAGAAGACATCTGCTTCTTGTGAACTGCTTGCTGATTGAGAAGAGGGATGAATGAGCATGCGTGAAGTATTTGTCTTTAGAGAGTCAGTGGGGCTTTAGTGAAAGACAGGAAGTCACTAAAGATCAAGGGAATCACTGATGAACTCTCCGAAAGAAGTAATGTGCAGCATCTTTTGGGTCTCTTGGGTAACTTGATAGTGAGGGGTTTGTTGGGTAATTTGGTGGTGAGAACACAGTGTACAGGGGCTGGGAGAGAGATACAGAGACAGACAGACAGAAACAGAGAGAGAGAGAGAGAGAGAGAGAGAGAGAGAGAGAGAGAGAGAGAGAGATCCATGGAAAGGCAGTAAGGAATGTGCAGTATGGATAACCACTGAGTTTCTAAGCAGAAGATGGATAAAACCAAGTGTCTGACTTCACTTGTAAAGTGGATGCATAAAGGTTGTAAATTTGAGGTCAGCCTGAGAACACACCCACACACACCCACCCACACACACACCACACTAAGACCACAGCAATGGTGGTATCCTTGCGGCAGCACAGAAAGAATCCATACAAGGAAGAAAGATCAAGCTACTGCTGTGGCAATGGCCTAGGCTGGAAGTGCCTGAGTCCTGAGCAAGAACAGGGACAGTAGGAGAGAAGGGGGGAAACAGATGCAAGACTCCTTCAGACAGGGAGAGGTGGCAGACTTCAGTTTGGTGGCTGATTAGGTGTGGGGGTGAGGGAGTCTCTCAGCCATTCAAGGGAAATGTCCACCTGTCCCCCCATGATTACCTTCAGGCTCAACGGCAGGAGGGCATGGGTGACAAAGACTTGGTGTGATCTGAGGCTGGAAGCATCTGCAGACAGTAATGAAGTGCAGGCAGCTGAATATGAATGGGGAAAATTTTGTATCACTAAATGTTTCTATTGCAAAATGCGGAAGGAAACGAACATTTATTTTGTTTTAGAAAATCTGCTGGGAACATGGTGCCCCATCCCTTCCAGTGGTTGAATGGGACTGAAGGCATCTGCTCCCACCCACCCTCATGTGAGCTGCACCATGAAAAGAGGATTCAAATAATGTCCAGAAACAGGGTGATTTTCTTTGAGTTCTTTTGGTCACTAGATCAACTTGAACTTTGGCTATGTCTAAGAAAGGACATGCTGTTCTGGTAAAATACATAAACTTTCAGAGAATAATAGAACAGGAAGGGTTAAACTGGGTTGGAGTGGGAAAGCAGGTTGGAGGAAGGAATATGGGGGAGGGAGACAGAAGACATTTCAAAACAATAACATGGAAACCTATTACTATAGAAGTGTGTGTGTGTGTGTGTATGTGTGTGTATGTATGTATGTATGTATGTATGTATGTATGTATGTACATACCTAAAGAGAGATAAACAGGGCCTGTAACAGGGCAGCAATGCCCTACTAGATACCACAGGCTAAGGAATAAAAATTCCAGATGCAGAAATGGGTTATCTCTTCTCAGAGTTGTTGCCCGGTAAGGTCCTACAGACTTTCAAACATTATAGGCTATTTTCAATGTCATTTGTTCTCCAGGACTTGACACGGAACACCTACTTCAGAAGTCGCCAAATACTTGAGTACAGAACATGGAGAAATGAGGCTGGTACTAACCTGGAAGCATCATCCTATGGGCTGCCTTATAGTGCTGGAGATACTGTGTACATTTCTGGAGGACAGAAGTAATCATCAGCCTTACCCAGCTGAATCCTGTCAAGTATAAGAATGGCTTAGCAAGATGCATCCACTGGTACAGTGGTGGTGTAAACATCATGGGGGTAGCCAACCACTTTCTGATTGTGTTTAAATATGGTTCCACATAATGAAACCTGGACCTGTAACTATTACTACCAGGCTAAAAACCTGTTGCTAGATAGGCCTTAGATCTGCTACATGGACATAGTATTAAACAGACTGTAAATGTCTTATTATAGCCATATATTAATGCATTTCTCATCTCTCATCAGAGAGGCTTCTGTTTGCGGTAGATGTTTATTAACACAGTAGTTCACAACAGGCCAAGATGCAGAAAGTAAAGGGCTTCAGAATTCTCTGCTTTCAGTGGGACATCTATCACAACACTCGTGCTAAGGCTCAGGGTTTGTTATAGAAAAGTGGGTGGAAAGAGGGTAAGATCCAGAGGTGATGGATGACTGTAAGGAAACAGTATCTTCTGAACACAACAGGGAAGCTGAAAATATGAACTCATAGCAGTATGCATAAGATCCATGCAAGCTTAAGTCAGACTTAATCCCAACACAAAGAAGGAAAGTGAACACAAAGTCCCACTCCTACCCAAGGGGCTATTGGATCTGACAGTGATTTGAGATAGACAGTCAGCTTTTTAAGAGTGTAGCCCCTTGTAAGTCAGCCCCATGCTAGAGGAAGGCTACCCTCCAAGACTATATAGGCAGTACAAATAGGACTTGATGGCCAAAAACCAAAGACATAAAGTTGACAGGTAGGGAGAGTAGGTAGATCTGGAAGAGCTGGAGGTGCATTTGATCAAAATGTATTGTGTGAAATTCTCAAAAAGCCTAACAAAAAATAAGTTGGTAAGGGTATGTTTAAAAAATTCTGTAGCATATTCCCGGGAACTGTGGGAACTTCTGTAAGTCATTTGACTATCCTTGGTCTCAGCTGGTACATGTCAGGGTCTGCATGAGGTGGAAACATCACATTTATTTGTGGCTTAACCTGTGATTCTGTACTCCAGACAGGATCTCTTAAAGGGGATTTTCTTATCTTTATGAGTTTGTTGTGTTGTTTGTGATTGTGTGTTTTGGAGGAAGAATTAATATATTTTATGCATTTATAGCTTAAAATATAGTAAAATATGTAATAACTATGGGAAACATTCAGATAAACCTCCAATAAGATAACAAACTAAACACAAATCAGGATCCAGCACTGTCATGCTGAAAACAAAACAACAGAAATATCAGTCTAGATGTACTCAAGGACAGATAGCCTTGAATGTTGGGTCCAGCTCAAATCAGTAAAAAGAAGAAATACAAAAAGGGTATTGGTATAATGAGGAGATAAGGGTTTCATCTTTTATGTGTGTTTGTGTTGGGGTTTTATTTATGCATTCTGAGCATTGTCAATAATCTTAGAACAATCATGTACAAAACAACAATTATTTGAAGCATACCTCATAAAACTTAAATCAGAAGATAAAGGTAGAAGGATCTAAATTCAGGAGTCCAGCTCTGTGCCTCTTCTGCATACATCTTTATATGCAAACTGCTAGGGCTGCCCAAACAGAAGGCCAATGACTGGGTGCCTTAGCCATCAAAAATTCATTTTCTTACAGTCATTGGCTCCAAATCCAAGATCAAGGTTTCCATCATTTTCATTGCTTTGGTGGTCTCTGTTTGGTTTGCAGATGGTGGCTTTTTTTTTCAAGTGGTCTCCTCATACAGGGTTGAATCCTTGGTCTTTACTCTTTTTAAGAGGGACGAATTCTATGGGGATAAAGGCCACACCACTGCCATCTATTTAACCATAATTAACCCTTTAATGGCCATGCCTTCAAATACGATTACATTGGGGTTAGGGTTTCAGCAGTGAGTTTTGAAGGAACACAATCCAGTTTACATATTTATTGGGAAGAGCAAATGAGATTGCCCAGTGGAAAAAACACATTCTCTGCAGTGTCTGGTCCATTACTGCATGAAGCGACAGCCACTGCTGCTATTATGAAACCCTTCATGCTGCTATTATGAAACCCTTCGATGGACACATACAGAAGTGACCAAAACTGAGTATCACAGGGTAGAAACTCTCAAGCACAACTTTATACCTCTTCTCTCCACAACACCTACTATAATATCGCATTCCTGGGGGGCCTGCCACAACTTTCGTACTATTCCTAGGTCCTACACATGTCCCCTAGAGGTATACCCGCTACATAGACAATAGCTGTTCTATCCAAAGTCAGAAGATATCACCGTGAGGCAAGCAAGCAAGGAGTCAGCTTTGTACCTTGGAACTTCCATTCAGCTTTGGGTTCCATACATACTCTTTGTATGTGGCAACATAGTTCCTCCACCTGCATCTACTATGCACACACGTGCACATACCTCTCCTAATAATGCACCCAGAAACCTTAGGATTCCTTTGCCATCTCACTTATCTTAATGATATGTTTCCTGTTCCTGAACACAGTCAACTTTAGACAGTTTCTATTGAAATGTACTCCCAAGTATCCTGATAAAGAAAAGATGTTGACTGTGTTGCTGGGATATCCCCATCTGGGCCTACGGACTGTCTCTAACTCTGGTGCTTGCTTTCGGATCCCTTTCCCCTAGCTGGGCTGCATTGTCTGGCCTCAGTGGGAGAGGATGCTCTTAGTCCTGCAGCTTGATGTGCCAGGGCAAGTTGGTTCCCATGGGGGTCCTCCCCTTCTCTGAGGAGAAAAGGAGTGGGGGATGGAGGGAACGGATGTGAAGGTAGGACTGGGGGGAGGGGAAAAAGTGGGATGTGATCAGGTGTAAAGAGAATAAATAAATGAATAAATAAATGAACAAAAACTGGAAAAATATGTTTATTTAATGTATATGGAGGGTGGAGCACATATACCACATAAGGAGCATGTGGATGTCAGAAGACAACTTCAGGTCTCACCTTCTACCGTGTGGGTTCCAAGAACTGAACCCAGTTCATCAATCTTGGCAGCAAGCTCTTTTACCTGCTGAGCCATCTTGTAGGCCCCATGTTGTTTCCCAGGCCTTTGTGGTCAGCGTTCTAAACTTTTCCTCTTTCAAAGCTGACTCAGGCTGGGAGACTTCTTTTTTTTCTGATTGCCATTGCCCCCTCTGCTAAGAGGAAATGAAAGAGGTAGAGCCCAGGGCTCAGTATAATTCTGTTCTCTATCTGACAGAGTCCTGAAGCCTTTCCTTTGGCTTCTTCACAAAGGACATTCTTTTGTGCTGGTAGGAACATGTGGACCTGCTCTTCAAACATGGACCCAAACCAGTTGCTTTGTGTGGAATTCTGTCAGACTCTTTGCAGTAGGCTTGCTATGCTCATTCTTTTCTGCTAATTTGCTTCATAGTTTGGAGTCCGGAATCCTGACTGAATCTGACTGCAATGCATTCATATTAAACTCAGCATTCTTCATTCCAACAGCCAACCTAAGTGTTGCAGGTAAGAAAGTTTTGCCCCAGACCTGATGATTCAGCCCAGCAATCACCATTACTTGGCAGGTTGATGCAGGAGTATCATGAATCCAGTCAAGCAGCCTAGTGAGGCCCTTCCTTTAAAATAAAAACTAAAGGCAGGATGATAATACAGCTGAGTGGTAGAACCCATGCCTAGAACATACAAGGGCTTAGGTTCACTATCTGGGACTGGCAAAATAGTGTTGAGGTTTCATATAAGGATCAAATCAATCCTAGTTGACTATAAAGCAGAAAAGGAGACTCTGCAACTTAGTGGGCTGGGCAAAGGTTTAATTAGTGCATAAGCGTAGTGACCAAAGCCTGGTTGAGAAACCTGGAGTTTGTGGGAAGGAAGAAAGTGAGACTGGAAAAGAGGCAGAGCCAACAGCTCTTTGCACATGTCTGCCACTTCTAAAGTTCCAAGTAGGCAGATGGATGAATAAACAAACAAATGTCTTCCATTTCCTGTGTTTTTCCTTTCTGGAGAGGTACCGTGCCTCCCTCTTGATTAGCCTGTCTTATTGTTAAAAACAATGGCTTTTTATGTAATTAGTAATAAAACTGTCAGCAATTAATTTATACACAAAGGCATGGACACTGCAGAGAAGGAGTTCTAGATTTTACCTGCTCAGGAGGAATCTGGAAGGGCAGAGTGGGCCAGCCAGTGCTTGGGTGGGAACACCGGTTTGGAGGTCTCTTGATTGATGTAGCTTCCTCTGTGAATCAGCTTACCGTCCTTTATTACATAAATAAGAAAATAAGATGACGGAATAGAATCATTTTCAGTCCTTGGAAAGGAAATACATTTTATTTTTAAAAAGTAAGAGATAAAATATGTATTCATTGATGTCAATTTTCCTGGGGAAGTACTGATTTGAAATTTATCATAATTCTGGCAAAAGTCAGATTTCAGAGGGATCTTTTCATTTTCTTTCAAGAATAAAACTATCTGGTGGCACTGTAAAAACATATATTTTGTAAAAGTAAAAGAAATGATAAACAATAATTTTTAGCTCATCACAATTTTCACTTATATGACTGTAGACCTAGTTACCTTTCTTCTAAAATGAGAAAATTTGTGTCTTTAATAAAATTATAATTCAGACTTTTAATGGATTCCAACAGATATTGATTGAGTGAGTGATTTCAGTATATTCTTACTGCGATATCACAGCAACAGAAAAATCAACTGCCATGTTGTCTGAACATCCATTTGGGGGAAGGAGTCAGAAGCAACAAATCTTCGATGCTTCCCATTTAGAGAACACCTTAGTATCTGCTCAGTCCCCAGCTGGCTAAAGAGCTGCTGAATTACTTCCCTTGATGCTTGTGTTACAAGATGGCATGTGGGAATGCAGAGATGGCTCAGTCGTTAAAAGCACGTGCTATTCTGGAAAAGACCTGCAGTAGGATTCCCAGCACCCACTCAGGCAGCTCACAGCCACTTATAACTCCCGTGGATTGGATGCTATCCCCTGGCATTCAATGAGTAGGCATTTTTACTCACATTCACACACACACACACACACACACACACACACACACACACACACACTCTCTCTCTCTCTCTCTCTCTCTCTCTCTCTCTCTCACACTCCCACAGATACAAAGACACATAATTAAAACTTTAAAAATGAAACTCAAAAAACGTATTTTCAAAAGATGACACGTGTGATCTGCCCACCACTAAGCATGGTACGCAGACAGATGGACAGAACCTTTCAAGGCTGGTAGAGGAATGGAAACCTTGATGTTTGACACCCTGGGACTGGAACTCTGTTGTCAGCACTTGTCAGCTGGGCAGCTTGCTTTTCTCTGGCCCTCAGCTTCTCACCTATATGATGGTAGTACTAAGAATATCTACTCTAAAGGATTGCTGTGAGGGCTAAAGGAGATGTGGTAGGTAAGGTGTCTGCTACAGACTGTGGCACACACTAAATCCTCAATAAATGGCATCTTCCAGGATTTTTTTTTTTGTTTTGTGGCTAATGTGTGTTATACATAGGTGTTATACACCAGTAATAGGATGCATTCCTGTGTGCACCTCAAGGCATACCTGGAGTTAGAAGATTAATTTTGAGCCTACCTTCCTGAGAAAAGATGCCTGGTAATTTGGGGTCTTTTGGACAAAGGTTGATTTGTCCTGGGAGGATGGCATAGAGAAAGGAGCCTTGACTGTTAACTTTCTGACACCAGATGGCTCAGTTGTCTTGAGAAATCACGACAGGCATTTTCTAAAAGGCTCTGCCAGTGACATTAGCTTGCTTTGTGGGCTATTTATCCCTTCAAGTTTTTGTTGGGCCTATGGCTTGATCAGGTCTCAGTTCAGAAAGTCGACAGTCATGGGGACTTTTTAAAAGCTGAGCTTTTTCTTTTTTTTTCCTGGTTCCCAATGGTTTAGACTTAGAGTGAGTGCTCAGGCTACTGAAGGAAAACCATGCTAACACTGCCCTGGGAAGTAATTATAGATTTGCTATTGATTGTCCACGTTTTCACTTTCTTATTAGGCAGTTGGCTAGGTGAGCACCACTCCCAATAAGATGGGTGTTTGACACTGGCGTCATACTTTGTGTTTTTAAAAAGCTTAAAAAAAATTGATTCCTCATTAACCTGATAGACAGAGAAGTTATGCCGTTTCAGCTGTGTTCTAAACAGGACATAGATCACTATAGATGCTCAATAAATATTAAGTGGTTAATCCTCACTACACCCCCACCCAAATAAGTCACTAGAATTCCTGTGCTTAGCGGGTGAGAAGCTTCATTTCTAAACTGGTGTTGCTTTCAATACATATCAAATTTGCAAATATCATCTTACAGATAATGCAAAGCCAGTCCAGCCGTTACCCAGTTCAAGGGGTTGGCCATGGGAATCCTTTGACTCTTATTCTTCCTGTTGGTAATTTCTGAAAGTGAGGAAGCTGGGCAATGGATTTTCTTGATCTTGCTTGGAGCACAACCAGTGATTGAGTAGCACCTCTTCTGGAAGGAAGAAATCCAACAAGAGGAAGCAGGCACATAGAAAGTAGAGGCTGTCCATCACAATGCTGAAATTCTCTTAAGAATATTCCCATACGTGCAAATGTGAACAGCATAGACATGTCCTATCCAGTCTTCTAGATGGAATATTTGAACTTTCTGAATAGTGGCTTATATAAGCAGCCATGCTGTTCACTTTATTCCTTTGAAGTTTCCATAATGGGATCATTCAGTTTGGAGCATCAGCTTGTTCAGCCTCTCAGAAAATGTAACTGCAGAATAAAGAAGTACTTCGCAGGCATCTGAGAGGGTTCTGTTCAATCATCCTTTCTGCCCCAGTGTTCCTTTCTCAGAAGTAGGTTAAGAGGGTGACTGAGCTGGTGATAAGACCTAATCGGGATGGGGGTGGGGGGAGATCCATTTGGATAAGATGTCTGCTTAAGGCTTAACTTCTCCAAGGGGAAATGCAGAAGTTGTGCTACAGAGTCGCTTTCAGGCAGCCTCTGTGGTGGAAGCAGCATGTGATACAAAGCCGGGGCTGTTTGTTATAGAAAGAACACCGGTAACAGTCTGGCCATTGAGGTCAGACCACGGAGGGGAGAATGGCATGCAGTTCAGATGCAACTGGCTTAGGATTCAACAGTGGATGGACACACTGTCAGACATTCTGGTTTAATGCAGTTTAGGCAAAGCTTGGATTCAATGAATGAAGAGTTCCAGCAAAATATAATTATTGTATGTTAACATTGTATATATTAACATAGATTATCTATTAACATAAATTAAATATATACATATACACACACACATATATGTATATATTAACATAAATTAAATATATACATATACATACACATACACACATATATATGTATATATTGACATAAATTAAATATATACATATACATACACATACACACATATATATGTATATATTGACATAAATTAAATATATACATATACATACACATACACATATATATGTATATATTGACATAAATTTATATATATATATACATATATATATGTATATATATATATATGGTGTCTGTCAACTGGGTCTCATCACCTGTTTGAAAAGATCTAGAGAAGAGCTTACAAATTCTTTACCCTAGAAACTTAAGACCTCCTCTAGTGTTTGGTAATGACACCATTTCACACTTCAGAGATGTTGCTAGGAGAAAATTTTGGAATGATAAGGAGACTTTGGAAAGTCTGTGTGTTCTTAAGTTTCTTTACTTGAACAGAGAGAAGCAGAAAAGGGTAGTTTGGGACAGGGAGGATGGTCAGAGGTGCTGAGTATGACCCAGGCCCATGAGTTAGGAACTAGATGCCTGCTAACACCCCACCATAGCTTCCTTTGATATCTACTCATCCCCTGCAATCCTTTCTGATTGTTAATTTTCTATGCTGCATCATATAAGACAACCATATGTATGTAGATAAATTTGGAGAATGGACTTCGCCTCCAAAAAATTTATATCTAGTCTCTATCTCCCACATGCATTGGATTGGCATTCACTTAGCTCAGAGTAGTAGATTAAAATGACCTTGAGCCTTGTGTGCTGCCCAAGGACAATGTCTTCTATAGCTGCTCTGTGTGGTTCTCCCAGTCATCACTAAGTACTCAGAACTTCATTCCCCACTGTTGCCAACCTCAAATATTGTGTACTCAGCTCACATCAACCTGATGCACAAGCTAGAGTTATCTGAAAGAGGGAACCTCAATCGAGAAGAGAGAATCATAAGATCTGGCTGTAAGACATTCTCTTAATTATCAACTGATGAGGGAGGGCCCTCATTGTGGGTGGTACCATCGCTGCTGGTGGTTCTGGCTTCTATAAGAAAGCAGGCTGAGCAAACCATAGGGAGCAAGTCAGCAAGCAACACCCCTCCATGATCTCTGCATCAGTTCCTGCTTCCAGATTCCTGCTCAGTTTTGAGTTCCTTTCATGACTTCCTTAGATGATGGATGGCAATATTGAAGTAAAAGCTGAAAAAAACCCTTTCCTCCCCAACTCATTTTTTTTTTTTTGTCATGGTTCTGTTGCAGCATTATAAACCCTGACTATGAAAAGTGTTCTCACTTTTTTTCCCATTTACCTAAATACATTACATTTATAAAGCTTTCCTCACTTCCTTTATGAAGCACAGGGCCCTGGCTTATATTAAGCACAGTATATACTAGACCATCATCGGTTCCTGTGGTTGATAACTCTTGTGCTGTCATTTTATATTACCTAGTTATAAGACAGAGTGATTCATATAAAGTTCACAGGTATAAAAAGAGGTTGGCTTCCATGAAGGCAATTATAAACCATCTGGAATGCCTTAAAGCTCTGAGCTTTCCATGAGTAGATTAATCTCCCATGACACAATCAAATATTTTCTAGAACTCAGAACATTTCTAAATGTCCATAGAGTGACATTTAGAAACCATTGGTTGGTTGGTGGCATTCTATGCTTGAATTTCTACCATCTCCTGAATCATTGCCAAGTCAACCCTATGATGCTTTCTATGATGTCTATGACTTTTAGATAGACAGGGAGCCTAGAAAATTGTGAATAAATTCTTTCTTAGGTGGTGATTGACTGATTAGTTCTCTGATGGGAAAGCATTTCTCACTTACGTTGTTAGACACACAGCTTCATCTTTCAGAGTCTGCTTTTGAGAGAGAGGAGTTAGGGACAATTTCGAGATGTTTCACAGTAGGGAATCTCTCCTTTCTCTGGAACATACAGAGTTGCCCCAAGGGTATGATACTCAGGTATCAAGAGTATCTTGATACTTGAGTCAGCTTGAAATGGATTGCTCACAGAGGATCCTATGACACTCATAACCCATTCAAAACTCCAGTAGCCTAGGGTGGAGTCTCTCTGTGTACCATCTATTTCCTTATCAGTCATTAGCTGTGAGAAGAGAAGGGAAACCCTATGGAAGAAATGCCTATATTTTCTGATTTTGTGTGACTTTTCTTTTAACATCCAGTTATTGAGTGATAGTGTATTATAGCACAGCCACACACTCACACTCCCTTGTGGGGCTCACCTTATCAGCTTAAGGGTAAAAGACACGATGTTGTACTGTATATTCTTCCTGGGTTATTCTTCTTGTCTATACAGTGTTCTCTAGAACCATGGCTATTTTGTTTGATCATATTGAGGACAATTACATTGGAAGACAAATTCCAATTGTTCCTGTTCTATTTGCTTTAACTCATCTCTGATTTTACATCATATCCAAGATGGAGAAGAATAGGAGAGGCACCCTTAAGTTGCTATCTGCTAAAAATATTTAGGTCATTCTGAACTCAGAATAATGATACTTTCATTTCCTCTTTCTCTTTTTTATTCCTTTTCAGCAGTATCTAAATTTTTGTTGTTATTATAGAGTGTTTGGGGTGATTCCACGTCATGAAGATTGGGCATGATGTCATGAACTGGGAAAATGTGAGATTCTAAAGAAGGCAACATTTGTTTTCTGTAAAAATTAAAAAAAAAATGATTTTCTGGGAATTCAAGTGTTTCTTTCACTCCTACAAGAGCCTTATCATTTTCTTGCTCGTGTGGTCTTGCTTCATTGCAATTATTCGACTGCCCTACCTGATGGAAAGCATCAACTGTGATATCATGAAGCAATTTGAGTCTGTGGCCAAGTGGTCCCTAAAAAAGGAACAGAAGTTGCTATTTGCTTATGGTACTTGCAACCCCTGGGGCTGCCCTGCCATTACACCCACTATTCCTGTCGTTGTACCTCTCACCAATATTCTCTAGTGCCTCGTGGTAGGTAGAGAGCACAAGAAATTACATTTCAGATGAGGTCATGGCTTTTCCTCTTCTCCCTTGGAAAGGTTTCTTAAATGTGGAGTGGAGTTTTTCAAAGAAAAATCACTAAGGCCCCGATCTGGACCATGACCCTATGTAGTAGAATGGCATTGGGCACAATGCAGGTCTGTCTTGGGATCTGTCCCTTGGGGTTAGTGACTACACATACTGCAAGGTCTTCATTACAGTGCTTAGTTGCACTGCGTAGGTGGAATGACATTATACAATGTGGCCTGAAGTTAATGGAGGAGTGATCCCTTTTAAAAAAAACTAAAAGAAGCATAATAGAAATTGTACCTCTAAATGAAGGTTGTGCTCCTCAAAACTTGAAGCAGGAAAGCAAAAGCAATGAATTTATCCTTTGGTACTTTCCTGAGCTAAGCATTATTGCAATTTCTGATCTGAAGTTGCCTTCAGGGTCCATGGCACAATAAAACTATATTTATAAAATATGTATTATGGTTTTTTTTTAGATGAGAAGTTTTACATAAATCTCTTATAGAATATTTTCAAAGTTCAGGAAAATATATACAAAAATAAACTATCCATGGTCTTAGCCCTATGATGACCTCTGTCAAACTCACATATCTCTTCCTGATGATTTATGAGCCTCTGAAAACACAGATAGACACTTGTATATATTGACATGTGCATATCTATGCATTGAATTGTAGCATCAGACTTTAGACTGTTAAGGAGTCAACTAATGTGGTGTGCGGGTCCAGGAGATGGTTTAAGGGGTAGCATGCTTGCCATGAACTCTTGAGTACCTGAATTCAAACCCTAGTGCTCAGATGCAACAGCTGTAAGTGGGATGTATGCCTATAACCTTAAGGATAGGAATCCTATTTCTGGTATTGTTGGCCAGCCAATCTAGCCAAATTGGCCATCACCAGGATAGGTGAGAGATGCTGTCTCAAAAGGCAATGTGAAGAGTGATTGAGAAAGATACTCAACATTGACTTTTTACACACACATACATATGTGACAAGCACATGTACACGCACATGCACACACTCACATGTATGCATACAGGGACACACACACTTGTAGACATACATAAATGTATTGTAATTTTAAAAATGAAATATATTTATTTATTTGGCATATGTGAGGAAGACAGAAGACATTGTGGAAGAAGAATCTCTCCTCCCATCATACAAATCTTTGGGGTCAAACGCAGGTCAGTAGTCTTGAGAGCAAGTGCTTTTCCCATTGAGACATCGTATTGGTCCAACAATACTTTCCTTTCAACATTCTGACTGATCTAGATATTTTTATGTAGAAAGGTAAATCTTATTTGTGAAATTAGCTCGAATCACATAGAACCAAGTCTGAGAATTTCCCTTATCGGGTGGCTAATGTGCTTTATGGAAAGCAAGCACATTTATGGGTTAAAGAATGATAAATTTGGTTTTCTTTGGTGGATCAATCTGGCTTAATGTTATATCCAAGAGCAGAGACCCATGAGTATTTTAACCCATGGTAAATCACTGGCTTAAGAATCTGGATTTCGCAGGTGAAAAATCTAAAGGATTTTTTTTTTTAATTTAAAAGAACATATAATGACACTATAAAGCAGTTATATTGGGGACCAGTTTATGTGTATGGGTGTTTTATGTGCATGTATGTCTGTGTACTATGTGAGCACTATGAGTACTATGAGAGGTTCGATGGGTCCCAGATTCCCAGGAACCAGAGTTAACAGACTGTGGTGAGCAGTCATATGGGTGCTGGGAACTGAACCCAGGTTCTTTGAAAAAACTCTTAATTGCTGAGTGATCTCTCTTCAGCTCCAAGTCAGGATATACATATATATCATATTTTATATAAATTATATATTAAATAATAGAAATATAAAACATATATAAATATTAACTTTACATATAATATTTTTAACAAATTATATATTAAATAATAGAAATATAAAACATATAAATGTTAACTTTATATATTATATTAAGTATATAATTTATAAATAAATATTAATATGGTAAATGTGTATAAGGTTATTTATGTATATATGTAATACAATATATTATATGTATAATATATAATATGTTATATAGCCTATTATGTGTGTATATATATATATATGTATATATGTGTTTGTATGTATGTGTGTGTACATACATACACACATATGTATTAACCTTAGTTTGGAGGGTTATGTGTTTTAAGTGGCATGGTGGCCAGATAGCATCCTACATTTTTTGAAAGCCATCTTTTGCTGGTTCCTGAATCTCTTTAGTCTGGCTGGGATTTTACTCTGAAAACGTCTCCTTAGTTCCTGAATGCTCACGTGGGGTTAGCTCTCCTCTGCTTTATGTAAATGTCTGACATTACTTGCCTAGGACAGTCAGAATGATGGAATGAGGATATTGTGTGTGTGTGTGTGTGTGTGTGTGTCCTGCTTAAGTTTATTGCCATACTAAAAAATGTTAAACCTCAACTATATTAAAAAAAAAAGCATTAGTAATTAAAAAGAAGGAGGAGGAGGAGCAGAAGGAGGAGGAAGAAGAAGAAGAAGAGGAGGAGGAGGAGGAGACAGAATCAAACAGAAAAGACCTAAGACTTTACTTCCTCATCGCCAGGGTCTGTTACACTGATGATGTCTCCTTGTCATTCTCCCAGTTATTGATATCATAGTGAAAGCCTTATTAATTCAAATTCTGTTAGCTTCTCCAATACCCTAGGCAGAGATTTAACAGCAAATAGTAATAATTGGGTCCTTAATGTTGCTAAATCCTATTTTGTCCTAGAATTGATATGGATACAGAAGTAGATATGGATATAGATATCAATGCAGCTGTTTATGAGTATGTATATGTACATGTAGGTATGGATGCAGATGTAGATTAAGCATAGATGTAGATGCAAATGTGGATTTATAGGTAGATGCAGATATGGATATAAATACAAATGCAGATGCAGTTACAGATTAGGGTTAGATGTGGAGAGGTGGGTGTGGATGTAGAGCTGATGCAGGTACTGATGTGGATGGAGATATTTGGGGAAAGGGAGTTGGGAACTGGGCTAACCCTGGAATTCCTAATTTATTAAGTTTTCTATAGACGCTTTCAACCTGTTCTCTAGTTGTCAGAGTCATCATTGTCGTCTTCTTCTTCTTCTTCTTCTTCTTCTTCTTCTTCTTCTTCTTCTTCTTCTTCTTCTTCTTCTTCTTCTTCTTCTTCTCCTCCTCCTCCTCCTCCTCCTCCTCCTCCTCCTCCTCCTCCTCCTCCTCTTCCTCCTCCTTCTTCAAGCTCACACCTTATAGGAATCCAAATTTTATTAACGTTTATAATACTGTTATTATGTAGCAAAGAGTGTAAACGATTACCCTCTTTTGACATGAGAGATGAATAGTCTCTCATGTTATTTCCATATTATTCCAGTTTTGTAGATAGTGGAACTAAGATTCATAAGGGATCAGTTACTACACAATGCCATATTATTGATTAAAGAGGAGATAACATTTAAGTCTTCGTACAGGAACTTGGTGGCCAAAAGTTTATTGTATTGCTTTGCTTCACATGTGTATCTCAGATCTCTCATTTATCCGTTTGATATATCTATGCATGTTTAGTTACTTATTATGGCTTCCTCCCATTAAAATGCAAGGTTCCTAAAAGAAGAGACATTGTTTTAGTAATGTTGTGTTTCTAGCAATTTGTATCAGTTGATGGAGAGAGACTACCTCATAAAAATACCAGCTTAGATGGTCTAGTGGTGTGACTCTGGACAAAAGTCTCTCTCTCCCTCCCTCCCTCCCTCCCTCCCTCCCTCCCTCCCTCCCTCTCTCTCTCTCTCTCTCTCTCTCTCTCTCTCCTTCCTGCCTTTGATTCGGTCACTAGAACTATGAGACTGGCTGTCTGCTGTATTGTGCAGCTGCACCTCCTTCTGCCCCACGTTCTAGTAACAGATTAAATGATCTCAGAGTCTGCATGTCCCTTCATTCTCATGTAATCCCTACTTCATAAGGCAGGAGGCCACAAGCACAGGGCTCTATTTTGATCCATCTCTTCTTTAGGCGCTCTAGTGTGACCTTGTGCTCCTGATTCTTCCCTTTATCCAGCATACTGATTTCAGTCTGAGCCATGCCTGCCCTCAGGAGGCAAATCTATGACTGACCCATACTATGGGGGGGGGGCGTTATTGCACCCTCTGAACTTCATTGCACCCTCTACCCTTCGGGCTGGTCACTGAGGGTATTTCTGAGGTGGTGAATGAATTGGGGTGACAAGTACTGCCTGGCTTACAGAGCCAAGCTTTGTGTATGCAGGCCCCATGATCTGGGGCTATCATTTCAATTCTCCACTGTCAGAGATTAAGTGCCTCCTCTGCCCTTTTTCCATTTCTTCTTGTTGGAGACATCCAGGACACAGCACACTGCTATGACATGACACTGTTACCTGCTGAGCCAGAGGGGAAAGAAGAGCCCTTTGTCACAAGCTATCATCATTCCTTGTTTACAGTGTATTTTTAACTCACTTTCAATTTACTTATTTTTTCCTTTTCCCTCCATGGCTGAAATTTAAATATTTGATGTCAGTTTAGTTATTTTTATGACAATCCTCTTCTTCTTCCAGAAAGAGAAAGTGAGAATGATACAAAACCCACTGGGGCAGCTGCCTTCCACTTTTAATTAGTCCCCGTTTCTCTTGGCATGATGGTAACAGTACTAACTGCAGGCTGATCTTTATAACACTCCAAGCCAGCTTGCTGTCACATCCGAACTGGCATCCCCCTGGTTCCCTAAGGGATTCCCTTGCCCCTAGCTCCTGAGCTGCATGAAGGGTGAGGTTTCCTGGAGGGAGGCGCCCAACCCCCTCCTCTCTGAATTTGAGTGGACAAAAGCCTGGTCCTGCAGCATACACTTTATTTTATTTTCTGTTTGCTGATTCATTGTTCACAGCTCCATAGGAGCAACTGGCTTTGCTCAAATGAAGATCACTCTGAATATTTTTGTTCAAGACCTGGGTCTTGCTAAAAGAGGCTGGATTAGAGGACAATGCCTGAGTGGTCTAACTCTGCCCAAGATGCCCACACTGGGCCCTGTATACCCCAAAGAGAAGAACCTCTCTTATCAGCCCCTGCTCCATGAACGTTGAGAACAGGAGAGGGCTTCCTGGTAGAGGGGGGATTGGGGTTTTAGTGAGATTACTCTCTGGGACTATCAGAGCAAGCATCCCCCTCCTCCAAGCCCTTGTAAGCAAAATGTCCTTAGATTTCCTTTGTCACTGGTGGGTTCCGCTGTGCCACCTGCTCTTCCAGGCCCGCCGGGAGAAAGCAGAAAAAAGAATCCCATCATGTGAACTCTCTGAAATCCTTGGCTGCTCTGAGCAATGAGTCCTTCCTTGTCCCCTTGGCATGAGCTAGAGAAGACCTACCCATGGGAGGAAAGTTGGAGGACTTTCACTTGGGATACACTGTAGAGAAAGAGGCACATGTTACTTGGGGAGGGCCATTTCCTTGCACATTTTAAACAACTCATCTTACTTTGTTTCAGCCCAACCTAACTTGCAAAATGGAAGAACAGGAAGGGCGTTGTGTTTTCTTTTATAGAAAATATAACAGAAGTGGTAAACTTGATCCAAGCGGATAAGCACACACTTGTGCTGCATTAACGTGTCTGGTTAGCAGCTGAGCCTGGGTAAGAAGACAGCATCCTGACTCCTTGTCCAGGCCTCTTCCCACTGCATCTCATGGAGGACAAAAAAAAAAAAAAATGCCTGGAATTCCAAGTGTCTTCCCTTTGGTTCTTCACTTCATCTTTTTACTGCTGGCCTCACCCACCCTTTCTTCTGATGGTCGTCACTCTCACTCAGTGTCCCATACCTTGACAAGTCTTGAGTTGTGGACAAGGCAGGTGCGCTAGGAAGGTGGACCCCTGATGTTTGTGTGAGGAGAAAGGCAAGGGCTGTGGGGTGTGAGTGGGAGGCGGCCAAGGAACACATGCTTTGTATTAATCTTTATTTCAATGAAGTTGTTTGAGCTCGTGCTTTATTGCGGTGCTTTAAAATAATGTGTTTCTAACGGTGCCCCCGGGGGTAGCACTTGCACTTTTGAGATCCTATTGCTGGAGTGGCTCACGAGACCAGCTACAATAATAGAAAATGAGGCACCCCCTGGTGCACCATCTGAATTTATAATAGCAATTTCTACGATGCCCCGAGGCCAGCTCTGTTTGTATTTGAGAACATGCAAGGGAGCTTGCTGGGGGTTGGGGGGGAAGGCTCCTCCCTTCCTGCCCAGTTTTGATTCGAGTTCCTGTTTAACCTGGTCTGAGGTCTTTCATTGGCCTCCTACTTTTGGATCTCCTTTTCGGTCTCCAAGGAAAGCCCTACTCCTCTCTTCCTTTGGCTTTGGCATGGGCAGGGACATCACTGGTGGGTGCATGGACTCCTCCTGTCTGTCAACCACTCCTTCTCTCCCGCTCCCACCACTCGGCACCCTGTGTGGGAAGCAGAAAGCCCCTTGGAGGCCTCCTGTGCCGTCACTGTCAAAGTAGTGAAATACGAAATGACAACATAATGAAATGGACTTGGTCTCATTAAGATTCCAAATGGCTGTCTGGATTTTTTTTTTCATTCTTTCCAATTCAGCCAGAGACCTACACCCCATGGCAGAAGGTAAAAGTGGGTTAGTGCTACTGGGGCTGCACTAGGGGTCGAGCAGGAGATGCAGAGATAAGGGGCCAGCATAATCAGGCTGAGGACGGCAGCCTACGGAGGCACCAGGAACTCCTGAAGAGCTGAGTCATCCATCAGAATTTCTGGAGACAAGGCTGCAATATCTGTAGGGTGCTTTTGGAAACTCATTCTCCCAAAGGCCTTCCTGGGTGTAGGGTGGGGCAGAATTGAAGAAGACAAGCACCCCTCCCCCACTTCCTTGTAAACTGCTTAGAGAATTCAAAGCAACTGTCCTGAGAACGTTTGGGGTGAAAAGTAAAAAACAGCACCCCTTCCCTTCATCCAATAAAATCAGAATCTGTATGTGAGATGCATCCTCTAGGAGAGACTGAGTATGACCTATTGTCTCATGACAGAAGCCCACAAGGAGTTAGTCTCATTCATTCATTCATTCATTCATTCACGAGGCACCACTGGCACATTGCTCTGCAACAAGTACTCTGAGAAGCATCGGGAATCCAGAGAAGATGACATTGTCACTGCCTTTAAAGGCCCCATGATCTTTTGTATGCATCTTTTGTAAGCAACCCCATCTTGCTTTCATTTTTTGCATCGCAGACAAAGTTTTCCATAGGCCTGCTGAGCCATGACTCAGTCCCATCCACGGACTCCTCAGACACAGAATACTTTCTGGGTGCCAAATGGAAGCCAGTGGTTTTCCGTTTTGTCTGTGTATTTGAACTACCTGGGCCACTTTCAGAAGTTGCCTTTACACCTTTCTCAGGACCCGTGGGAAGCTCATCTGAGATCTACATTTTGCAGCTGGAGAATATGAGACAAATTGCTAGGATGATTTAAAAATAAAACAAAGAACAAAATAAGAGCTTAAAGGTTAGTATCAACCTAGTTCAGTCTTAAACCTTTATAATTGGGCTAAGGATGCAAATTATGGCACATTAAAGACTTGTCCCATGAAATAATTTTGCTCATGTGTGTTGTCTAGTTTAAAACTGACAAAACTTGTTTTCTGTGGGGAGGTGACTCAAAAAGCCAGAGAGGAGGCAAGCTCTATCACTGCAGGATTTTGGGCACCCGGGCTTCCTGATATCTCTGTGGTATCAGTTGTCCTGGGAACCTCATACTTTGTCTGAGTAGACCTTGTACACTTACCTGATTGATTTCCATTTCCTCCTTCTACTATATGTCCTTCTTAAAGGACCCAACTGCTTCACATGCCTGCTCTTAGAACCAAGGATTCCAAAAGCTGTCCCTCCTTCTATTCCCCTAGTGGCCCTCTGCTGCCCCCACCTGCCTCAAGTCCTCACTAACTGTAGTGGTCCTCAAGTCCTGTCCTGTTTTTGTCACAAGTCTGAGAACATCCTAACATTGTCCCTCTGTCACCTGGTTTAACGTTCACATACTTTGGTTAAATAGAGTTTCCACTTTACAGATGGAGAAACTAAGGCTCAAGATGGGCGGTCCCCTAGAGCTTATGGAAAATGCATGTACAAACTCAGTCCCATGTTTCATGTTTCCTATTTTCTTCATTCCTTTCAGAGAAGCAATGAGAGGTGATCTGGGAGAAGTGGAAACTGGCCATTACAGGAGACTCTGAGATCATGCAGAAGATTGGACCACTACATTCATGGGAGGATGCTGTTATGTTCTTGTTCTCATTCCCAGTGGCTTGTACAATCTTCTTCTTATCATTGACTTGGGCAGCAAGAAGACGGATTCCCTTTTGCAGCTCAAATCAGGAATCAGACAGATGAAAAACATAACAGACTTCAGGGGGCTGAACAAGGTAGGAACGTCATAATTGTCTGCCCAAATTCAACTAAGAGAACTGAAAGGAACTGAATAAGATGGAATGAGAGTTCGTGGAGACAATATAGAGAATTAGGAAGCCAGGAGAGTGGGAGGTAGAACCAGTGCTAGCTCATGCCAGAGGACCCCAGGGATGAGTTGAATTACACTTGAGGCTCATCTACTTTCCCTTAGTTTTCACAGCCAAATCCAATGCCAAGAGTGAAGGAAGGGGAAGATGCAGTTGCTGGGAACTGACAGTTGCTGGTGAAAAGGTTGTGAAAGAGTCATTTCTCTTGCATCAAGCTTAGTAAATAATATATTATCTTAAGCACACATAATTGCTTCCACAGGCATTGGGGAGTGCTCTGTTCCTAAGAGGAGTGTGCATTGTCCTTTTTGCAGTGGCATCAAGAGATGACCCTGAGTCTAAACAGCTTATCCATGTACAGCGTTCACACCACATTCCTATGTGCAGCTAGCCTGAATAATTGCTTGAAGGATTCATGACTGGAGGCTCTAAAACATAGTCGTGTGTGTACAGGGCTTATTAAACCAGTGGTGATACAATTATGGAGAGGCTAGAAGTCAAGTTCACCTAAAAATATATGGTAGCAAATAGCAATAAGCAACAGAAGGTCAAAAGTGGAGTCCAGAGACTGTGCTTCTTCTTCTGGATATATATCCCAGTAGTGGGGAAAAGAAGTTATTAAGACTTTGCCAAATTGAAGGAAAAACTTTGTTCCATCCATGGAGATGGTGGACTTAGCTTTAGCCAATGATGTGAGAGGCTTAGTTACCTGTTCACCTTCCCTCCTTCAGTGGGCGTTATGGATCTGTAGAGACAATTTACAAGTTTCTTGTGAGTCAAGATTTTAGCTAAAAGATGATTATGGAAAAACATTACAAGTTTTTTTTTTCGTTGTTAAATTTTTTTCAATCATTCATCAATTTAAAACTGTATTAGAGTATTTTGTGGTGAACGAGAAACTATACAGAGTGATGGTATGCTTCAAAAGAAGAGAGACGCTTACTCTCTATGAGGTGAAATCTGGATAAGGGCATGGAAACAGAAAGCTCTAAGTAAGGTAAGACTAGGGAATGAAGTGACTGTTTACTGTGGAAGGTGGTTATAGATGACATCATGGAGGACATCGTGGAGAAGGAAGCATTGGATCTAGGCTTTGAGGCATGGATATGATATTAGCTGGGTGAGGAGACGGAGAGACTGAAAGGTGAAGAGGGGGTTTAGGGATGAGGGGGCGGCATGAGAAAAGAATAGAAGTGTGACAGTGTGTAGTAACTCAGAAAAGGCGATCAGTGCAGTGTGGCTCCCACTGAGGAGGTTGCCGAAGAGATGTGGCCTGAAATACTTAGTATCTCCAAGGAGAAGACTCCAAGTAATTATATAATCCTCCCACTTATGTTGGCTGGTAGGCAAAGGACCTAGAGGGGGCCAGGTTTAAAAATAATCCATTATCTGAAGCACATGTAATTGTCTCCACACATTTCCCCTTTCTATGTAGAGCCACAGAACCTACAGTTTATGGTGGGGTGTGTCTGTAGGATCATATTCTATTTTCTCTTATTTTTGAGATTTTAATATAATCTTACATAACTTTCCTTCCTCTTTCCTACCTCCATTCAGGTCCATTCCAGCTCAGGGATCTCTAAACCCTGGTCCTGAAGTGCGTATTACTTCATATAATAGGACCTTAAGTCCCTTTCTGCTCTGGGGGAATAGCAAGAGAAAGTGCAGAAATGTTTCAGGAGTCTCTTGGACAGCCCTGACCAACAACTCCAAAGAAGGCTTCTCATGTCTGGTATTGGGGCTTTTGTTAGGTGGTCTTGGCTCTTTGTTAGTTTTTTCTCTTGGAGTAAGCATTGTCAGCCCAAATGGGGGAAAGTTCATTTAAACTCTATATAGTCACAGACAGAATTATGCATATTATAAGCTTGTTCTAGATAGAGTTAACAGTATGATTCCATATGACTTTTCAGATATCATTGTTATTATTTTGTTCCCCTCTCTAAAGAACCCCCTTTTTTCCATTTCTCTGATCAGATCCTTTGTAGCCTGCAATCCCCCTCTCTGTTGCTGTTCAACACCACCTACTCTGGCTCTCAGTCACTATTAAGCATCCAAATCTCACTACCTGGTCGCTAGTGTGTGTACTTCCTCGGTGTACTATGCAGAAGGCCAAGTGACAATAAAACAAATATCACTGAGCTTCGCAAGAGGAGGTCGACACATTCTGCAAGTTAACTAGAATAATGCCAGACCCTGGACCTCCCACTAGAGTGAAAAATGATGTTTATTGGAGGGAAGCTTAGAATTAATCCTCCAAAATGATAGTAAAGTGAATTCTTTCCCAGATCTGCTGTGGCTGCTCTTCTCTCCATTTCTGCCGTTTCTTAATATTGTAATGAACTCTGTTCTCCAAAATGGATAAAGTCACCATTCAGATAAGATCAGTTTTGTCTGGTGTGACCAGCTTGATCGGATCACAGTTTAGATTGCAGCTTTTGAATTCACTTGGACGTTTAACTTCTGGTGGGGGAGGGTTGAAAGAGGAATAAAAATGCCGAGTTGGCACAAAAGTAGCAGCAATGATCAGTCAGCTGTCTCCAGGCCCAATTCTCTCCAGACTTACCATTTTTTTTTTAGTTGAGTATCAGGGTTTGAATTGCAGCGGCCATGGGGTTTCACTAGGGGTCATCGGTGTGCAGTCTGGGTGACACTCTGTGAAGAATGCTGGATCTTCAGCACCGCCTGGGAGCTTTCCGTGGTGCTGATAAAACAGACAGCGAAGAGATGGTAGCCGCCGAGAGCTCTCCGCGGTGCTGAAGGCAATATTTGAAGGGGAAATTGTCTCCTCGGTTCTAAAAATTTCTTTGTTTTGCACTATGAATGGGCTGATATGAAATTAAGAGTTTAGATGAAACCAGAATCTTTAAACTTATAGTATGGATGTCTAACCTAAGATTAATGAAGATTTCACACTTTGCTTTATTATAAAATGTCAACTGATTGTTTCTGAATTATATTATTATTATTATTATTATCATCATCATCATTATTAAAGTTTTATTTTGATGATAAAGGAATGAAAGTAAATGCTTCGATTAGTTTTAGTGAATGTATTATTATTTATTGGAAGCACAAAGAAAGAGTTACAATTCATTTATCCCACAAACTGTTAGTATGCTAAGGTGTGTGCTAGGCTTGGACACACTTAAGGCTCACAAGGATCAACTGAGATGTGAACCCAGAATGTTGTATTTCTTGACAAATGTTGTAATCTTGTTATTGAGAGCACTGGTCTTTAGACAGTGGTTCTAGCCAAGGAGATAGCAGATAAACTGTCTTGAAGATGTGGGGCCTCCTTTTTATAACTTCTATATACTGGGTGTGGTTAAGTACTGATGCTTATTTGGAACCCTGATGAGATTTTAAAGGAATCATAGTTTTCTACAATTCTACATGCACTGCATCACCACCTCTGCCTAGTTTTTGAAACCTCTTCAAGCTTAGGTCTGAAATCAGCTTCCTGCTGGGATCTGCCTCATTCAATTTGCACAGGGGTCTTTGCACTGATTGCCTTGAGGAGTGGTCTGGGAGGATGCCTGATGCTGATATGTGCATGAATGTTCATGAAGGGTTGCAGCTGCGGATGAATATGGTAATACTTATACAACACTTACTAGACTCTGATTTATTCTAAGTGCTTTACATAAGTTAAATTATTTAATTATCACAACCTTTGGAGAGAGAGCAACTATTATTGTAACTATTAAAAACTTTCTAAAATTACACTCAATCAATTTATAGATCCACTGTGTGTGTGCATGCACACACCCATGTGCCTGTGTGTAGGTCCATAGGTATATGCATGTGGAGGTCCAGCATCTTTCAGAAGACAGTTCTCACTACTCTGTGGGTCCTGGAAATCACAGTTAGGCTGTGAGGTTTGATGATAAACACCTTGACCCACTGACTAATCTCCTTGGCCCTGTAGCCATTTAAAAGATATGAAAATAAGACAATATTTTCCAATTTGTCAAAGGTCTCATAGCTGGTAGATGGTAAAGTCAGGATTTGATACTAGGTGATCTGCTGCCATAGCCCCTTTCCTTCAGCACTACACCGCTAAAGGCTCAAAAAAAAGTGTCTGTATGTGTCCTGAGGCTCAAAAGTGTGTCTTGTATATTTGGTTTGTCCCACTTTCCTGTACTCCCTATAGCAAATGTCTCACTTCATTTTACAGAATGACTTCTAAGAACGAAACTTAATAATGTCATTATTAAAATTTTATATACATTTTATCTGGGATCTTATCAATGATGTTTGTCCCACTGTGTTGAAAATAATCTGTGTATGATATGTCATCAGACAAAACTCAGAGCAATAGTTTTACATGGGTCTATTTTGACTATACAGTGTGAAGTGGGTCATCTTAATGGTTTTGTTTTGTTTTCTTTTTCTCACAGTAGCTATCAGTATTTAAAAATGTCTCTTGTGTATGTGTGCTGTTGGTGTCTGGTGTCTATCATTACCTGTAGATGTAAAGTATATAAGCAGGAACTCTGTCTTGTGTTCATTGCTAATTTCCCTGTAATTGATATGACCAGTAAGTGAATGAAAACTGAACCATATCTTTGTAGACTTTTAGAAGAAGAATTAACACTGAAGGAGAGAGTGAACAGATAGACTTGTAAGATCAAATATAGAAGAAAAAAATCCATTGTGTGGCTTGTGAAAAGAGTCGTGGATGGGAGACCATGTCCAGTCAGTAAAGGCTACTGTTCCTTAGAAGCCAAAACAAGAAAGTCTTGCTATGTGTGTCTGTGAGTATTGCATTTCTCATTGCAAGTTGTTCTCTATGCTACCTCATGTTGAAGTTAGAGATGAAGGAAGTGAGATGGTCATCTGACCCATGGGCTTGCTTTTGTTTTCCTTAACTTCTCTAGGAAGTTAGAAGAATATCCTGCCCCTTTCCTAGATCCCTGCTGTATAGAACTCACCTATATCCAGCATACTCAATCAATTTTATAGACTTCTCAATAATTTTCTTGCATGCTTTTTTGCCATAATAGTGTCAACTTCCACGTTTACCAGAGGCTGTAGATTCATAGGTTAATTCTCAGTTTGGAAGCAGATGCATTAGAGTATTTGGTGAGGGAAGAGGTTGATTCCCCTGTCCCTATAGTTACATGCCAGGTTTCCGTACTTTGAGGTTTCCTTAGTCAACAATATATTTTCACTATCTAAAATGTATTTTCACCATCAGTGTGCATGGACATTAATTACTGAACTATGTCCCTCTTCATCAGCCTTCACACAGGACTCTGGTTTGCCAGGGGGCAGACTTTAGAGTAGAACTTCTGTCTCCTAGCATCTGAATTATCATTATTTCATCCAGAGGGAGTAGAAAACAGGAGTGTAAAGAAGGAAGGATTCTAAAGAGAATGAAGGCACAAAAGGCATGGTCTGAGAAGGGATGGACTATTAACGAGGGAAAGGAAGAAGCGAGGTAATGAAGCTCATATCTATAACATCCATTCTTGAAGGACCTTAGGACAGGCTCCTTTGGGCCATACATTTAATTATAAGGGAGGAGAGAGAGAGAAGTGAACATGCTCAGAAGCCAGAAAGCCTTAGGCTTGAATCCCTTCTCTAAACTTCTTTTCCAGCTTCAAGAATTCCTCTTAGTATTAAATGAGATAACATGTGTCAGTCACATGGGCAGAATAGATGCCAGTCAGGTAGAAATTATCACTAGCTTCTTAAGTGCCCAAATTCTTACATTTTTACTTATTGTTTGCAGGTTTTAGGTATTGAACACGACTATAAAGCTAATTATCTCTACCTTTTCACCTTTTGGGGGGGTTAAGATGTATATGTATGTGCATGCAGATATCTTCTGAATGCTGACATTAAAGATATAATTTTTGACACAAAGTCTCTTATTGAACCTGGAACCTTACTAATTTCGCTCAACTGACTGGCCAATGAGCTTTAGGGATCTGCCTGTCTCTGAACCCCCAGCACAGAGATTACAGATGCATGCTGCTATACTCATATTTCTTTTATGTGGTTCTTAGTGTCTAAACTTAGGCCCTCATATGTGCACTGAAAAAATTTGACCAGCTGAGACATCTCCCCAGTTCCCTGAAGAAGAGACTTTCGTAAGAAGGGGTGGTTATTATGTTTTGCTTGCAAAGATACTATTGTGACATTATATCACTGTGCATTTGCCTAACATCTACTATGCTTTACCCCTTGCTGCCTTGTGGGAAAGGACTTCCTGTAAGAGGAGTATGCAATGGGCATAAGGAGTAACATTTTCGAATACAAGTGTCTAGGATGGTATAGAAAAGGGTTGTAATGAATTTTAGTGATTTCTTCAGCAAACATATATGACTGAGTGGAAAAATAACTCCAATAATAGAGTTTTGAGGAATTTCCTCTTGAGTAAAGGTTTGACTTGAAAAAATATAAGAGTTCAAGGGAATGTTGAGCATCCAAACCGTGGAAGCTGTGATCTGAGGAGGCGAAGATAGAATGAATGAAGATTGTGGGAAGGAAAGAGAAAGGCTCAAGTTGCAGGGAGAGTGGATCAAGGAGTGGGCTTGAAAGCAGAGCAAAGAGCTGGGGGCGGTTGAGTGGTATCAGGAAAGCAGATGGTGATCCCTGGGAAGGAGGTGCAGATGGCAGTGATGGAGAGGAGGCAGCGTGGGGTGAAGAACAGCCCCAGCTTGGCCACTCCAGGAGGAGAGATGCTGGAACACAAAACTCCCCACGCTGGGTGAGCTCTCTGACTCATCTAGCTCCCAGTGTGGCATCTGACAAGGGTATAAGGAAGAAGGCTATGGGAATCTCTGTGGTTTCTATGAAGGAACTTGGGGGGTTATACACGAACCTCAAACATCCAGAAATTCCTGGGGACGTAACAAAAAAGAGCACCCAAACCATGCTATATTCAAAGCCAGGAATGCACATAATACTTTTTTTTTTTTTTTTGGCTTGTCTGATCTTGCAAGACATGCATATTTTTAAATGAGTGAAGGTTTTCATAATGGATCATACCTCTCACCCCAGTGCTTGTGAGGTTAAGACAAGAGAATGATGTGTTCCCGGTCAGCCTGAGCTGTAGAGTGAGGCCCTGTCTCATCCCCTCCCAACAAATAATAAAGTTAAATGAAATATAAGAGGAATAGAGGGATGAGCAGATAGATCAATTGGTAAAGTGATTACCAGCCAGTATAAGTATCTAAGTTTGAGCCTCAGACCCATGTGAAAAAGCCAAGCATGGAGGGCCTTTGACTTGGACAAATTTAAGTGTTCAGGGGAATGTTGAGCACCCAAACCTTGGATGCTGTGGTCTTGGGAGGTAAAGACCTAGTCCTCAGAGGTGGAGATGGGCTCATTAGCCTACCATTATATCTTACTTGGTAAACTCCAGGCAAACAAGTGAACCTGTCTCAAGAACAAAATAGATAGATTCTGAGAAATGACATCAGAGATTGATCTCAGGACTTCTCAGGCAAGTTCACCCACACCCACACCCACATACATGTGCAAACACATGAACAGATATGCACATGCAAATACACAGAAGAGTGGATTAGGAAATATTCAAAAATATCTTTAAGCGATAGGACTCTGTAGTTCTGAGACATACTTGAAGCTCTAGGGTATAGGAGAGATGTAGGCTTGTAAGTCTACTGGTACAAGAGACATCTGTGAACAGGAGGAACAGTGACTCATTTCCTTTGCATGGTGCTGAATTTTAGGTAGATTTTAGTGCTTCCTGGAGCATTGTGGGAAGGATGATGTGGACTTCATGCAAAGTTTTTCTAATACTGAAGCTATTCAGATGAGTTGGTTAGTTTTATAAGGGAGTGATTTTCATGCTCCAGGGACTTATCAATCAGAGTTTGAAAATATTTTAGAGTTGTTACGAAAAGGATCCCATCTCCATACTTTAAGAAAGATGCTTTTCTGTAGACTTCTTGACCATATGATCAAGTGATAAATAGAACATACATTTCTTACATAAATATGCCTCATGAGTTTTTCTTAGTGCAAATAGGTATCTAATGAGGGATGAGCTGGGGTAAAATAAGTTTATAACACACTTGATAAAGAAATATTAAACAGGTCTCTTTCCTGTAGGACTCTTTAGAAACATATTTGTGTGATTTCTTTTCTTTCTTTTTTTTGATCAACTTTACACAAGTTATAGTTATTCGAGAAGAGAAACTTCAACTGAGAAAATGCCTCCATCATTCTGGATGGTATGAAAGTCTATGGAGCATTTTCTTGATTAAGAGTTAGTGTGGGAGAGCACAGATCATTTGTGTGTGGTGTGCTGCCATGCCTCTCTGCATGTAGGCCTGGTTAGTGTGTGTGTTTCACATATGTATGTATATATCTATACATCTATACATAGATGCATATATACATTATATATATATATGCCCATAGGCCTATATTATTATCTGAGAGATTCCTCAATCAAGAGTCATCTCTTCCCAAGTGGTTCTAGCTTGTGTCAAATTGTTAATAAAATTTAACAACCACAAGCTCCTAGTGAAAAAAAAAATAAAAATTATCTATTATAATTGCCTAGGGATGGTAGAACCTTATTTTTGTCCAAATCCTGAGATGAAGTGAGACTATGGCAATACCATTAGACATGACTCAGCTGCCATTTCTCCCTTGTGCTTCAGCATTCTCATATATCAAATGGGGAAAATAGTTTCAGTCCAACTCAGGGTAGAGTTTTTGTATTAGACTTTGAACTTGATTTTTTGAAAAAGATTTATTTATTTTTATTTTTAATTAATTATATGTCTGTGTATATGCAAGTATGAATACAAGTACCCTCTGTAGGCCAGAAGAGGGTGCCAGATCTACTGGAGTTAGAGTTATAGGTAGTTGTATGCCACCTGATGGGAGTGTCAGGAATTGAATATGGGTCATCTGTAAGAACAGTATTTGCTCTTAAGTACTGAGCCATCTCTCCAGCCCCTTGACTTGAGTTTGAATCCCTGAGGTCATCTTACTGGCATGCAGATTCTGGTTCAATGACTCCCTGGAGTGGCAGCTGATATCCTGTTCTACAAGCATACACTAGGCCACTGTTGCAGTGACCACCTTTGACCTTTATGGATAAAGTACCACACTCTGTGGTCCATCAGGAGCATCTGATGACAATGAACTTCCCAGTGTTGTTCACTTTTTTTCCCTGGAGAGTCCATCTGTGCTTTCAAAGCATATTATTCATGTGGGAATCAAACCCAGCATCACTCCTATGTGAGATTTGTTGTAGTCCTCTCTGAAGGGAATCCCTCTTTCTTTTTCACTCCCAACCCCCCACTGCCTACGATATGGCTCCCTAGCTAGTTAAGCTATTTTTTGAGTTTGAGTTAAAACCATTTCAGACATATTTTTAACTACGTCCTGTTCAAAAAGCTGTTAGCATTTGGCAATCATTCCATCTTGAGCTTGAATCCTGAGGAGGATTTTTTTAAAACCCACAACCGAGCAAAGTATATTATTTAAAAATAGTTTTAGTGTGTGGGCCAGGATCATGGAAATGCAGCTAGGGTATGCTATGGGCTCTGAAACGACCCCTGTCTTTCTTGCCTGAACCTCTGTTGGGTGTGGTGTTGCATACATGGGAGTGGATAGTTTGGGTCCTACCCAGCAGGGGAAAGAGAGAGAAATGCCACCTACACAAAGAACTAAAGTCATCCGTATTGCTTCTGGTTGGACTTTAGAACAGGGTTATCAAGAATGACAGCAGAGGTCACACTTTTCTTGTCCATGATCCTGAGATATTCTAGAAGTAGAAGATATCCACTATCATCATTAGTAAGGTAAGGATACATTATGGGGCAGGGGCTTCTGGGAGTTGTGATCATCGAAAGTTTGTTATATTTAACAAGTACTTATAGCAACCTTTCCATAATGACATCAGCTGAGCACTTTACAGATATTAGATTATTCAGTCCCCAAAGCTAACCCTCTGTGGTCGGTGTTGTCATTATCTTCCTTTAGGCAGAGCTCAATCCTATCCTTCAGAGTCTGGCATTGGCAAACATTTCCTTTGCCACCATGCTTGGGTATTTACTCTGAGGCATAGGCACTGACATTTTAGTACTCAGCCCAAGAGTGGCTATGCTGTCCTAGACTCTTCTTTGCTCTCTGAGGAGGAATGAAGTTTAAGACAGACAAGAACCTACATAATTGATGGGAGGAAATGAGGATACTTTGAAATAAACAATAGTATCAATGAGTAAATCTCTGCTACTCAAACATTCAAGACCATTAAACACTGAATATTCCTGGACCATGTTAAGGTTTGATCCCTAAGCAGGACATTTTAGAGTTGCTTTGAAAGTGATTTGAGTGCTAGGAATGGTTTCTGCCTCAATATTTTTTTTCCTGGTAAAATTTCTTTATGGTTAGGCTTTCCACCACCATCAGCCTTATAAGTTGCCCACATTCAGTTGCTGGAGGAGAAGGATGTGATTGGAGGGTAGATATCCAGCTTCCTACCTGGATATCCCCCAGGGCTGGAGTCCATAGTCCTTTGCTGATGGTCCTTCTTAGCTGGCAAAAGGCTGATGAATTCTGGAGATGACTGGAAGGCTTGAACTGGCTGCAAGCCCTGAAAACTCTTTGTTCCATGGGATAAGCAGGATTCTTGGAGTTAGAAACAGTCACCGGGAGCTGACCTCCTCACAGCCTGGATGTTCAGATTCCCACCCTGGGCTGGTGCCTGCACAGAGACAAATCTTGCATTCACTTTCCTTCCTCTGCCAAACATGGTTGTCTAGATTAGGTCCTGCCTTGTTAGAATTTTGGAAGCCCTGCTATAGTCTCCCTGTGACTCCCTGCTATCTCTGTGTCCTGTGATTGGACTCTTTCAGTGCAAATCTCCTCCTTGAAAAATGCTAGGTTACTCTCTATGGCACAATCTGTCATGCACAATGAATGTCTAATAAAGCTAATTAATAAGAAGTCACTTATTAATAACAAGGGAGTCATCATAAGATAGAGGACAGAACGCCAAACCGACTCCAGCAGGCCAGCAATGTAGTACACCCCTAGGGAGACAAGTGCAAGAACACAAGGAATATTTACAAGGAATTTGGGCAAAATGCTTTGGGCTAATAGCATTGGGGGACATGTTTGAAATGTGCTGAGGAGTAGGGCATATGAGGTGTTAGTGACTTTAAAAACAACACAGCAGAGAAGTTTGGGGGACTGGAGAACTTGGCTCTATTGAAGTCCTGCCTTGTGGATTAGTAGAGCTGTCTAGTGTCTTGTCTAGTGACTTGATCTTGGTATAAGAAGTCTTTGAGAATTGTAGGTTGTTTGGAGTAGAGGATGGGAAAGTAGCACCCATTTAGCCAGAAATACATTTCAGTTGGTAGGGTGCTTGTCTAATATGCAGGAACCCCTGGGTTTGACTCTTAGCTATGGACAGATGGAACATGGTGTTGCATATGTGTAATCCTGGAAGCACGAGGTGGAGGAGGAGGCAGAAGAATCAGAAGTTCCAGGTTATCTTAGCAAATTTGAGGCTACTGGCTTATACCACCTGATCGTGTCTCAAACAAACACACAAACAAACAACACGAACAACGAAAGGCCAAGCTCTAAATAAAACAACAACCAAGAGACAACATCCCCAAACCAAAAACAAATTATAGCAAGTAGAAAGAGACACTCATTTAATAGGAGGGAAACACATGAAATCCTTGATGATTCCAACCATGTTCCAAAGACAATGGGAAAACCAGTAAGTAAACATTAGAACCCTAACAATAGAGGGTCTAGAGAGAGGTCTCAGAGACTAATGGCACTTGCTATGTAAAACTAAGGACTTCAGTTCAAACCCCCAGAACCTACCTGAAGCTGCTGTGTGGACTAGGATATGTGGATAGACAGGAGGATCTCTGGGGCTTCATGGCTGTCAATCTAGCTCCCAGATCAGTGAAAGACCCTTTCCCAAGGGAAGATGACAGAAAGTGATAGATCAGGATACTTGATATCCTCCTTTGCCTTTCACCTAGGCCCAGGTGCATATACTGGCACGCGCGCGCGCACTCGCACACACACACAAAACACAACCACACACACACACACCATACACACACACACGAACTAGTGTAATAAAGCTACAAATATTTCACTCAAAGCAACCTGAAATTTATATACCAAGCAAGAGGCATTAGGGAGTCAGAGAGAGACACCAAGTCTGTTTATTGAGAATTCTGATTTTATATGCACAGTCTTATTTATAAATGTGCATTGTATAAACTTCAGTAGAAGACACAATAAAGCAAACTTGCACGAACTAAATGGAATGCTCTGTTAGTGTCTGCCACATGCTTAACTATTGTATTGGGCAGATGGTGATAACTCCAGAGATGAGGCTTCACAACTCCATTGTGCTGCTAGGGTCAATCCAGCTGCTCATGTAAGACCTAGTTCATCCCATTGGTTACTGCTCTCTTAAATTCTTCTCTGACAATAACAGCAGAAATTCTTGATACCTTTGGGGCATTTACTATTATAGGTGCTTAGCCACTTTGCTACTCTGTCTATCTCTTGTGAATTAGCATGTACACAGTCATGTGTGTGTGTGTGTGTGTGTGCACACGAGAGCTCACATGTGAACTCACCTGCAGATGTGTAGTCTAAAGTTAGTGTCTTCCTCAATCATTCTATGCCTTATTATCTTTTGTCAAGGTTTTTGTACATACTTATATTCGTACATATGTTCATATGTATGTATGTATGTATGTATGTATGTATTATATATGCACTCGAGTGTCTGTGTGAGTGTATGCCATGTGTCTGAAGAGGGTAGAAGAGGTATTGAATGCCCTAGAGCTAAAGTTATAAAGCATTTGTGAACCTGCCCAATGTGGGTACCAAGAAGTGAACTCTGCCTTGGGTTCTCTGCAAGAGCAAGAAGTACTCTTACAGATGAACCATCTTTCCAGCGCAGCCACACAATTTGTTTATTGAGATAGAGTCACTGGGACTTGGAACTCATCATTTGGCCATGCTAGCTGGCAGGTGTGTCTCAGTGATATGCTTGTCTCTATGTCCCAAGTTCTAGGAATATAAGTCATACCACCACATTCAGATTTTTACATGTGTGCCAGGGAACTCAGATCCTCATGCTTGCCTGACAAGTACTTTATCGACTGACTTATCTCTCCAAGCATTTCCCTTTAGGCTTTTGCCTTCACACCCCTTGGGCCTTTTACTGTTAGGTTATATCTTCTGAATTTTCCTCATGTATTCTGGGAAGAAATAAGGTTCACAGGCTTTGAGGAAGGCTTGTTAAGGAGGACACAGATGTGGAACCAGGACAGTTCAGGTCTAGAGTAAACAGGCAGAGTTGAAATGCTGTACATAAAATTAATTTATGAAGACATATTTGTTTGTGTTCCTGTGTATGCTGGATGCATGGGGATGTTGAAGAATGGAACACACACACACACACTCAAAAAATGTGATTGTAGTCTGAAAAGGCCAAACACACTACAATATAGACTAGCAACTCTGTGATTGTCTGTGGTCATCAAGGCTTGTCTCAAATGCAGCTAGTTTACTGTGCCTTTCCTTATATATTCTGTCTCCAGATTAGAATAACTGCTCACTTATTGACAGTCCCATTGAATGTCCTTTACACTATTCTATATTACATTCCTTTACTTTATATGAGCACACCTCTGCCTCTATCCAGTTGGCTGAAGATTTATTGGGCCTGGGATCATGATAAATCCATTTGGTGTCTGTCTTGTGAGCCTGACACTTGGGACACAGAGTGTTAACATGGCCTGTGGTGGGAGAATGCAGGGATGCTGGGAGAATGTGCTGCAAGAAGCACAGACCTAACAACTGCCATCCTGGGCGGGGAAGCCTAGTAGCCCGAGTTCTGGATTTATGTGGACCTGATTTAAATTTCTGGTCAGCTATTTCTACCCACAGGGCCTTGAGAAACAGTTGCAAAGCTCAAGATGGACTCCAGTTAGTCCTCAATGGACTGAAAAAGATGCTGGTCTGTGGCAATGCTTGATAGCTGTTAGTGGCTATTATTGCCATTGGTGTTGGCCTGAAGAACAACAGTGTGCAAATATATCCTTGTGAAGGTGAGGTAGGCGTCAACAGGACTTGGGGATGTTTTCTTGCTATGGGCACCAAGGTATGACACTGAGCAAAACCTCTGTGCTTGTTGCCACCCACTGTCAACCTTTGTTTAGGCTTGACTAGGGCAATGCTCCCTCACAGAGAGTAGTTTTCAAAGTTGGTGACAGATCTCTGAGGGATGTGGAGTGTGGTGGAAATGCCTGGACCCTGTGTTCTGGGTACAAGTCAGGGTAGACACTTCCTTCTGACCCTCTAAAGTTTGAGCCCTGTCTCTATATCCTTTAGCTTTCAGCTGTTCTGGGATAGATGTAGCTCTACTGTGGGTCTGTTTTCCCCAGTGAGGGCCCACTGAATGGAAGTATCATTTGTCACTTTCATTTGGATGTCCCTGGCTGCCTGCCCTTGTGTCTCATCTAGATCCAGCAGTCAGAGGTGTTTGTTGAAGGAATGGTTTCCTGTCCTAGTTACAGCCTTGACCTCCACTAGATGCTCAAAGATTGCCCTGATTTGCAAGGAAAAGTGAGTATTCAGAGAAACTGAGGCACACATTAGGTTAGTATCCTCTCTACCTCTTTGGTCAGCAGTAAACAAGTGTGCTCAAGGAAGTGGGCAGTCCTTTTAGGGTATAGGAATGTGAGGATTTCTTTTCCTTTCTTCTTTTAAAAAAAAATCTTTATTTGGAATCTTGCTCCAGTTCTGAAAAGGAACTCTTCTTTTTAGGCTGGGGTGAGGGCGAATGATACTCCAGAGCCCAGTTCCTACTCACAGAGAGCTAGCTTCAGAGTGCCCCTTTCCTGTTAATATCTTCTCAGCTGTTTGCAAAACACACAGCGAGGAGGTGAAGCCCTGAGCCAGGCAGCCTAGCTGTCTCTTTAAATGCTGGGGTCTGTGTGGGAGAGGGAGGGGCCAACTGTGGAGTGCGTGAAATTCCTGGGCTCCTCTGGCAGTCTCAGGCTTAGAGCGCAGCCCTACACGTCTCCTCTTGCATGCAACTCACTGTGGAGGGAGAGGCAAAGCATCCTCCCCTCACGCAGCCACCGGCAGCTCCAGACACACGGGATCTGCTTCTCGCACCTCCAGCCTTCTCCCTTCTTCCCTGCCACTCCCTCCCAGAGAGAGAAAAAGGAAAAGGAGTCAGAAAGATTCTGGGATTTCAATCTTTCCACGGAAGAAACACCCAGCAAACTCAGTTGATTAAACACCAAACTGACAGATTCCCAACTCTTCGGTTCAACCCAGAGGTAAGATTCTGGGGGGAAAGGCAGGCAGGCAGGAGGCAAACCCGACTCCAGATTTTGTACATTCCGGGAAGAGGTTGCACCTGAGAGGGTAGAAGTTTTCTGTTGGGAGCCACCAACCGAGATTTTTTTTTTCTTTTCTTTTTTTCTTTTTTCTTTTAAATGCTGGATTTGAGGACCACAACTGACCACGGGAATGGATTTTCAACTCTTCTTGTTTTACTTCGGTTTCTCCTGGAAGTTGTCTTCTCTTTGCTCGAGACATTAGGAAAGTCAGAAATTGTTTTAGATTTATTGTATTCTTCCTCTTCTTCTAATCACTTATTTGTTTTTTACGACTTTCTCCTATTTGATTGGATTATTAATCTAAAATGATGTGTGTCTATCACTTCATTTTAGGTTGATCCTTTTTTTTTTTTTCCTTGACATTTTGAAGCCACTTTCTCTCTTTTCCTGGAGAAGAGACTTTGAGAATCCCAAGAAGGAAAAATAGGATGGAGACAGGGATTTCCCTTAGCTGTTAAGAAACTGAGGGGTGTGTGTGTGTGTGTGTGTACATTCACATGTGTGTTTTTTGGAGGGGGTGTGGAAAGGTCATTCTTTAGTAAAATTTCAACCTGGACTCCTATTATCTTGAGGAGGAGGCACACTCAAGAGGTGGAAAGGTTTCGTGTATGTGTGTGTGTGTGTGTGTGTGTGTGTGTAGGTGCACAAGTGTGTGTGTGTACTCCTCTCTTTGGATCAGTTACAAGGGAAACCGTCCTCCTCTGCCTTCCATTTGTTTATATTAATGATTTAGTAGCAAGCTTGTCTGAAAACTTCCACTCTGTGTAAGCCCTGTGGGTTTTGCAAGCTCTGAGTGACCTTAAAGCCTGGTTCGATGTATTTTTTTTTTCAGTGCTCTGTGCTGTATCCAGAGTTTGGGCTCTTTCCCTCTCTCTCTTTTTTAACCATAAAACTTAACTGCTCTAGAAACACTGTACTGCTTACAATGAAAAGAAAAATCTGTCCCCTAGTCTCCATCCCTCTCTAAGCTAGTGATGTAATACCAACCTACGGACTCTGCTGCCTTGCAGGTGACTTATCTTGTGAGTACTTGTTAAAAAAATTAATTGCTCCCTTCCCTTATTAAATGCATCCTTTTTTTTTATTTTACTCAGAGAAAAACATTCTATGATGAGAAAATTGTATACGTATATATTTTGCACATTATTATTGGGTTTAGATAGAGCGGGTTTCCCCTTCCTTGAATTTTATTTTGTATTATTATTATTATTATTATTTTCATGCAAAGGTCAGAGATCGTGGAGAGCTAGTCTAGGATAGAGTGATCCCAGTTGGACCGCATAAGAGTAGATAGACGAGGAACTGTCTTCTCTCCGCTTCTTCCAGCTAGCTATTCCCGCTTTGAGGAGAGAGTGTTTCTTTTGCTACCCTGATCCACCCAATATTCCGAATTAATTTCCCTGCCTTGGGTCTAGAGGATGTCCCCAAGAGAGAGGGGGACAATCCTTGTCATACCTGGAGGACAGTGTAGTTTTGGGGGTCAGATGACCGTATGTCTTTGTGATGAAGAGTCTGAAGGAAATTTGAACTGCCAGCACACTGGGTGACTTGGTTGCTGGATAGTCTATCTGGGGGCACCTGGAGGTTAGTCGGGGGAGCTCACAGAACAGTCTCTTTCTTAATGTGCTGCTGTGGATAGAGCCTTCCTACATCGTTCAAGGGCTTCAGCGTCGCCTTTCAAGTTACAATGGTCCCACTGGCTATGATGGGCAAGTTTACCTAAGGGCTGCTGGGTACGTGTCGAAAGGATGGTGGGAGAGACCAGGCAAAGCTGGTATTTTTCTTTCTTAATCTTCAGCTTAATCTGCCTAACTCATATCGGGGTAAACGATATTTCAGACGGGTACTGCTTGTGCAGATGTATTCCTATTGTTTGATATTTGTTGTTATTGGGGAGTGAAAGAAGGGCTCTTGGCCCATTTTCTGCAACCCTGGGTTCACCCTGCAAGCCAGTCTTCCCTTTTGGAGAAAGGGGAAAAGGCTAGACACTGGAAGTTCGCTATTAAAGTGAGCAACAGGGCTGGGTTAGAAAATATATATTTTTTTTAACCACTGGACTGTGCAAATGCCCCTCTCTGGAGCTTTCTGGCCCTTTCTAATGAAATAATAATTTTTGAAAATTGCTTCTCAAGAAGCGAGACCAGGAATCAAAGGAATTCTAGATTTTGAGAGACTACTACGCCTTTGCTTCTCTGGTCGCTCCCTATTATTTACTACTGGGGGACTGATGGGGTATGGCCTCCGTTTTTCTTGCTTTCTTTTTAGTGCTGCGTTCCTATGTTGATGGTTGCTGCTTATATAAGGAAGGGATGTATCGAGGTGGATTGATGCTTGAGGTTTTGAGATCGGCTACTGAGATTGGGTGGCGGTTGGTGTGTTTGTCGATGTGCATGGTAGGAAGGTCTTTTCTTTTGGATGGTGGGGGACAAGGGAATGGTCGGAGAATGGTAGATGAGCTGCTTCCGTGAATGGGGACGTGAGGGGACACGGAGGTGAGGTTGGAAGTCACCGATTTGCAGAATTTCTGTCCTGTATCCCCCCTTTCTCTCGCTCCTTGAAAAAAAAAATCCATTATCTCTAAAAACACATTATTCTTCAATTGGCCTTTTAGAGAAAAGAGAGAGAGAGGGGAAGGGAGGGAGGGGAGGGGTTAATTTGGTGAGGGGGCTTGGTTGTAATTAGCCCACTGCTGCAAAACTGAGATACACAAATCCATCGGCACCAGCTTTGGGGGCTCTGAGAAGCAGCGGAGAGATGGGGTCGGGTTGTCAGCCTTGGATGAACAGTGTAGGCGGTGGGGTTGATGTTTGGGTATTGTGTGTGTGTTTGTGTCTCCGTGTGCGTGCAATTTTGTCCACTCCATCACCAATTTCCCCTCCATCCTCCCTCAATCCTGCCGTAGTCTTGCCTTCCGTTTCTATCCATGATCCCCTCTACCCTCTACGCAACCCCTTTTCCTTCAGCCCTTTCCATCTCCATGAAAAAATTTTGATTCTGATGACTATGCGGCTCTTTTTTTTTTTTTTTTTTTTTGTCTTTTCGCTACACAACAGTGGTGCGATGGCCTTTCCTGCATTCCACACGGATGCAGCCTTCTGATAGGAGGGCTAAGTCGGCACATCCACACACGCAACAGCACACGCTTTTGCACACACATTCTCTCACACACAGGCGACCAAGGGCTTGATTCGGTTGGTTTTGTTGCCTTTGCCTCTTCCCCCACTTCCACCTCCAGCCTTGGCCCCTTTGCCCATCTTCATGCGGGGAACACAGTAAGGCTGCAGCCTCATCTTCTTGCCACCGCTGCTGCTGTTTTACCCTCTTGCTATTATGCTTTTCAAAATGCTGTGGTGTGTCGCAGTTCATGGGATTAGTATGTTATTGGGGGAGGATACCTCATGAGGAGGTGGGTAGATGACATTAATGATTTTTTTTTTTTTTTTTTTTTTGGGCCAAATAAGCACTCGGTGATAATGATCCAATTTAACCATCCATGAAATCTATGTTTGCGGCACAGTGAAGGGAGGTTGCAGGGGAAAGCAGAGTCTGGACTGAATTACCTCTGGGGAACTTGATGCCTGGAGAGCAGACACAGCCCCCACCCCCATGCACATGGCTATGTGCTCTCACACACGCCAACACACACACAACCCTGTTCAGTGGACTGTGTCCAGCTGGAGGGCACTGCAGAATATCCCTGAGACTTGTGGTTTGTTGGGAAGGTAGAGCGACGTCTTTGTCCTACCTAGCTCTCTGATATATAGACGATGAAAGGTCTTGAAATTCTTGGTGGCCTTTGTGTTGTCTTTCATATGGGGGCTAGAATGGTGTTTGTGTTTTTTTCCAGACAGAGCTGTGCCTCCGATTGGATGACATGGGATTCTCGACCCTGTACGTGTGTGGTTCAGATAGGAGACTGATTGATTTTTTTTTTTTTTTTTTTGTGCTGGGTGGCTGTGTATAGTGGATATATGACTACCGAGGAGGTGGAGTACTATGGGGAAAGGAAGGCAAAATTGGGGGATTTATCAGGGGAGGGGAGACTAGAGTCTTCAAAGAAACAGAAAAGAGAGTAGGGGGGAAGAAGCTGCTTGCAACTCTAGCAGGAAGCCTCAAGTGAGATTACCGGTCCACCAAGCAAAACTGTGGGTGGGTGAGCTCATGGGTGATGGGTGGATAGATGGAGTCTGAAGGGGGAGTAGGGACAGGTGGATAAAATGAAGGGTTTTCCCTGCTACCTCCCCAGAGCGCTGGGCTGAGCACAGAGGAAGGCTTCGCTTTCCCAGTAGATATCAGTCACCTCTTGGGTGGTGCGGCCTTGTCGGAGGCTGCAGGCTGCAGGATGCAAGAACTGAAACTGCCCTTGGCCATGAGATCAGCTAGAGTCTCCCGTTCTCTCTGGCTTCAGCTGCTTTCCTTACCAGACGCCATTTTCCCTTCTTCTTCAGCTAGAGGTGTGTCATGTTATTAGCAATTATAAGTGAAATTGGAAAACATTAAAAAAAAATCCTTAAAGCAAAATGTGGATTGTCCCATCTCTCCTGTGTTGTTCTCTCTCCCTGGCACTGACCTTGAGGAGTTAGGGAGAAAGAGTTACGTCATTGCTGGAGAAAGGGGAGAGTTGGGGAGTTGGATGCCTGGGAGGTGGATTACTGTGGCAAACCCAGAAAAGAGCTTGCTCTCAGGATCTTGGGCTGGACTCTTCTTATACAACCTCTCAGATGTAGATGGCAGAGTTTTAAAAGAGGCAAGCATTGCTTCCCAAGCTTGCCACCTGGAAATATATTCTGCCCCAGTTGTGGTCAGGCCCTAAGGCCTTCAGTATGCACTTTCTGGTGAAGACCCAGTTGTACTGCAGTGCTGATCTGTGGGCTAGCTGAGCCAAGTGCAGCTGGACCAGCCACAGGTGGCTGTGCTCAGCTTGGGACAAAGGCTGTGGTACTAGCAATCAGTCCCTTCCTGCAAGTCATGACTCAAACGATACCTCCTCAGAGAGGCCTTTCTTGACCTGCTTTGTAAAATAGTCTCCTTTAATATTCTGATGGTACTCCTGCTCAGTTTACTGTCTTGAGTTTTAATAAGTTAATCACTACTGAATATTGTGTATACACAATATTTCTGTACTTAATTTCTGCCCAAAGCATACAAGCTCTGTGATGTCAGGGACTTTATTTTTATCCATGTTCCCGGTGCTGAGGAAATTCCTTTGCACATAGTGGGTGGGTGCTCAATAAATTTCTGTTAGTTGGAGGAAAGAACCATGTGGGTTTTGGGATGGAGTTGCCTTTGCTTTAGCATGTTGCTTTCTGGGAAAGCTGAACTTTGCTCAGGGCTATCTCAATTCTGCCTGCAAGTCTAGATCTGTTGGGGTAGTTGTCAAACATGAACTTTCTGAGTTCAGTAGAAAGATCTTTTCTCATGTTGGCTCAGAGTCACTTTGCCTCCTCATACTCTCCCAACCATCTTATCCCTCAGCAGATTAGGAATGTGGTACTTATTATACACTACTTCAGACCCAAGATTTTTTTCTATGTAGCATCTCACTTAACCCTCCAAGTCATTCAAAGCAGCATACTAATATTATTTGCTCTGTTGACAGAGGAGACTCAGACATTACTAAAGTAATCTGATAAAATGACAGATCAGGGGCTTGATCTCAGGTGGGTCTTATTTCAGAGCCTAATCTCATGACCTTCATATTATATTGTTAGAAGGAAAAGAGAAATAAGCCATGTTCCTTTTCAGTGCCCTCAAATACAAAAGAGGGAAGTGAGGTTCAGTAATGACATGGCCTATTGAAATCATATATAACACTGGTATGGACAAAGCTAGAATCTAGGTTTCCTGGATGCTGTTGTTACGGCCCTTCACAGGTGTCTCTCGGCTTTCCTTCATCCATCAGGATTGGGGTTTTGATGAGAGGGGATGGCAGGTGTGTCTTGGAGAAGAGCATGCAAACTGTTTGTAGAGTTAAAGAAATTATGGATGATGTTTCAGGGTTCTCAGGCTAGGTTGTTCCTAGTGAGCTCTGTTCCCAGGTTGCTAGAGTCAGAGTGAGTCAAGGCTATCTTTTCAAAGAAGATACTCCAGTATGTATGTGTGTGAGTGTGTGTGTACTCACCAGTATGTGTGCGTGAGGGAATATTGAGTATTCTGAATGTGCATGCCATCCTGCCCTAGAAGTTATAGGGAATCCATGATGCAAGCAACCTGTCTGCATCCTGACTGCCTGGAATTGAGGTGATGGTAGGCTCTCCCAGGCTGTTAGTTCTTGATTCTTAAGGAAGGATGTATTGACCCACACACTGTATGTTTCAGTTTTATTCTCAGAGGCTGGTCAGAGATACTAATGGTGTCAAATATGTGTGAAGGTCTTTTACCAGTCTTCTCTTTTCTACCCTAGGGTTGGACTTGAATGATCCTAAATAGGGGTTAGAGATGAATGACCTGAATAGGAATTAGAGATTCTAGCCAAGAGTGCATCTGATTGTTTGGAGGAGGTGAATGGAGCCTTAGAACCAGGGAAGGGTTATCCTTGGCCAGATCCTTGAAGCTTGATAGCTCGTCTTTTCTCTGTGACCTTGAGATGGTGTAAATGAATGCCCTGATTTGTTGACAGTTCCTGTTTAGGACTATGTCCTAGTCTAATTATTAGGTCTCAACAGTGTCCTGATTTGGATGATAAAATATATGGTCATCCTTCTTTGAGATGACATCACCTACTTTCTCTTAGTGGGACAGAGGAAGGAAGGGTGTATGCTAAAGTCAGAAATCCAATTTTATCTCCAGGAGGTAGCCAAGAAGATAGCCATTCTCTAGCGATGCTACCAATTGCCCCCAATTTACAAAGGATTAAGACTTGAATCGTCTAACCAGTCCCACCACTACAATGTCTCCATCTCTATCCCAAATAGCCCTACTGGAGCTCCTGATAACATTTGATTCCTGACTATGCACCATGGACTATGCCTAGTTCTTGACCCATGTTATCTCACTTAGTCTTCTGACTACCTTGTAGGAGAGGAACAGTTATAATTTCTACCATAGCAAAATTGTAACAGAGGCTGAAAGATATTAGGTAACATATCTAAGGAGTGGCATGCCTAACTATGAAGCCTTTGGTCTTAACCACTGTGCCACACCCCATCTTTGAACTTGATGCTGAGAGCTGCCCCACACTCTGGGATATGCTTAAGAAGTTGGTATGAGTCTGAGGAACTAGGATTAAAAAGTGAGGCTGTTGATCAAGGAATGGAGTTGCTCCTAGATTTTTAAATAGTACTTTGGAACTCTGTCTCCCATGTCTCAGTGACCTTCTTTACTTCAAGTACCCACCCAAGGAGGGAGTTAGGTGGTTTGGAATGGTGGGTGGTGGGCAGAAGATAGAGAACCTGAAATCCATTTCTGTTTCACATTGTGATCCAGGACCTTATGGGGATGGGAGGGATGTGCCATTGTGCTGTCCATGGTCCTGGAATTAGAGCCTGACCTTTACTGTGAGAGTCTGCTAAAAAGACAGTTGTCTAGCACCTTCCTCATCTGCAATTTCATTAGATGGGTGCCATCCTCTTTTGATGGGAAAGTTGGCTGTAGGAGAGACTAGCTAGCATATTTAGGATTGCCATCAAGGAACAGCAGGCCTTAGTTCCAAGCTTGGGTATCAATCCAGAGACCTTACTCTGTACTCTCTATGGGGCCATGAAAAAGAGGGAGCATCATTACTGATAATTAGAAGGGGGTGTATTTCTGAGAGAAGTCTTCATATCAGTTTCCAATTTCTGGGCAAGGCTTTAAGGTCATCATCCTGGTCAGCCATTACTGGTCTCCAATTTCCTCACCCCAGCTATAGCAAGAGTCCTACTGCTGACCTTAGGTTTGAATGAATCTTAATTCAGTTTGGAGAAAAGCAGAAAATGGGACCATGCATGGTGTCACAGAAAGGGGTGCCCAGGAGTTCCCTCTCTTTCCAAAGAGCAATAATCTATGCATTCACTACAAGCTAATCCCCAACCCCTCTGCTCTTGTAGGGCAAAGGCAAGAAGGGACTGGAGGCTTCTCTCCAGAGACGGAACCAAGAGGGAAGAAACTGAGGTTTTCCAGGCTGGCAGACCCAAAAGAGGAAGAAGGAACTTTTTCTTGGTTGAGAGGCAGGGACAAGGAGAAGTACTTTTCTGACTGAGGGGCCCCTCTGCAGCCCCCAAGCTGAGCAGCATTAGTTTCATTGCAGTCCCATTGAAGACTCTGTTTATTTTTCCAATAATGTGTTAATTAAACATCGATTTCCGGGTAGAGGAAAGGGAATTGGATTGCCAGAGCTAAATGGAGTGAGGCGGATTGGGAAGTGGTGAGAGGAGCCCCATGCTGGAGTCAGCATTCTTCAGGATCACCCCAAGAGGGCGGAGGGGTGCTGGGGCAGCCTTCTGGCTCCCAGTTTGCAAATGCTATCTCTATAAGAGCCTTTGAGCGGGGCATTCTTTCTACTTTGGTTATAGGCTCTCTGTGGAATGTTGGTCCAAGGAGGAGATACTATTATTTTCTACTTTTAGGAGCATCTTTAGCTTATAGAGAGATGGTCTGCCAGGTTTTACTCTTGGCACTCTGTAAGAGTTAGTACACTGTTTACTTAAGCAAACACAGAGTAGGTACTTTTTATAATTCCACTTTGGAGATGAGAAAACCCAGGCTTAGAGATATAACAAATTCAGACTAAGACTCAGCAAGGAGAAGGAGTTCTATGGGCCCAGGAAATAGGTTAATAAAGCACTTACCTTGCTAACAAAAGCACTTGAACTTGGATCCCCAGTACTGACTTAAGGATGTTGTTTTAGCATCTTTTGTGACCCCATTGCTGAGATGCAGAGACAGGCAGATCTATAAAGCTCACTGGCCAGCCAGTTTAGTCAGTTGGTGAGCTCCAGATTAAGTGAGAGACACTGTCTCAAAAATAAGAGACAGAGTGGTTGAGGTGGACACCCAATCTCAACCTCTGGTTCCCAAATTCATGTGCACACATTCACATACAACTGCACCTCACACACCCACTTAAACACACACCACATGCACTTATACATACACTTATGCAGGCAAAAGAGAAAGGGTATTAGAAGAATTTAAACTATCAGTGGTTGTCAGAATAGCTACCAAACTGTCTAAGCTCCTTTAAAAGAAAAAAAAAAGCATCCAATAGAAACAATAAAAGCATTTGATATTTTCTCATTGACTGGGATGGTATGGGCTCTCACTGTGTGCCAGCAAATGCATTAAGTGCTTTGCACACAGGGTAGGAGGATTTAGTGAGTAGGTATCAGGTCACACCACTTCTACTGTATAAATGAGGAAATTTGACTTGCCTGAAGTTGCAGAACTGGTAAATGGTGGAGCTGGGATAAAATTCTGAGAAAGATATCTTTGAATTTCCTTACCTTTTACTATATACTAAGAAAATGGATCATGACTCGGTAAGTTGCCTAAAAGTTATAGGAAACAAGGACGTAGAGATGGACCTACTGGCCAGATTGTGGATTCCAGGAATATCAGGTCTTACAGCACAGATCCAGGTCTTTCTTACAGCACAGATCCAAATCTGAGCCTACATCTCAGACATCAGGTGTCTGAGTGGAAGAAGGCATTTGTGTGTTTGTATGTGTGTGTGTGTGTGTGTGTGTGTGGTTTTTGTTGACCTAAATTCTAAAAGTACATTAGAGCTATAGTTTTCAAAGTTTTCTGTCTATTAGGGCTACTGTATTATGATTCAAACTCAAGCTGCCCTCCATAGCAATTTAGTTAGAAGTTTTAGGGACCTGTGCATCCTATTGAAAGCACCACAGTTTTCTATACCAGTGGCTCAGTGGAGCCTCTTGTATAGGACAGATAGTGGAGGGCTAGAGTGGTGTTTTTTACCTCTGCAGTGAAGGAGAAAGTGAATAGGGACACATCCACAGTGTCCAATGGGGCAGTACTTAATGCCCATCATTTTCTTTCTTAGGAAAATAGCTTTTAGACATTGGGAATCATCAGATCTCAGGCATCTTTGACAAGATGTCCTCCAACCCTACCTGCTGATGTGAGGTGTGTGGAGAGGGTAACCTTGGGACCTATCTGCAAACTAGGCACTCTCTGGGAAAAGGAGAGGCTATAATATTCAGGCCAACTTAAAGCCCCTTGACTCCAGATCCATGAAGAGTCCTGCTGCCCTTTCCCTAGAAGGCAAAAATAGGGAGTATGTGAACTGTCATGGTCACCTGTTGATCTGTGAGGTTTAGCTCCCTTGGCTCAGGGCTCAATGTCCCATGCTGCTGTGAGACAGTCCATTTATCTGGACTGGGTCCCTATACCCACTGTAGTAATACCTTGTTTTATAGCAGCACTGAGGGAGGAAAGCTGATCTCATTTTTGAGACTCAGTAAACTCCCTCTCAGGTTTAAAAAACCAACCAAACCAAACCAACAACTAGACTAACTCTTGCAGCAACTTGAGCGTTGAAAAGCATGTCAGCACCAGCCATGCTGGGGTTTCCCCCAGGGATCAGTAAAACATCTTCTCTGAGGCTCGTTTTAAGCTTTCCTTCCAAAGCTGTCACAAAGTAGAGAATAGTTGGAACCTTTCAGAGCTGGAAGGGACTGTGGTGATTACCCATGCCCATGTTAGTATTCTATTCATTTTTTCATTCATTTGTTCATCCAACAGACATTTATTAAACATCTACTATATCCAGGCACTGTACCAGGTCCTGGGAATACAGCCATAATTGTGAGAGGCATTTGGTTTATCCCTCCTAGAATTTCAGCTTGGGTGGAATGGCAACTAGACAACACAAAAATATAATTACATATTGTGTAGTGTTCTGGAGGAAAAGTACTGGGGGCTCTCAGAATGATAGATCTCTAATTTGGCATGCTGGCACCAAGAGAGACAGAAGCTTGAACATATCAAGTACCCACTATAGGAAAGCAAGTGCTGTGTAAGAGGTTCCCATACAGTACCTTATTTTGTCCTCTTAGTGAATCTTGGAGGGAGGGACACATTACTATGCTTGTCTTGTTATAGAAGAAGAAACTGAGGCATGGAGGGTCACCCAGAACAGCACTAAAAATGAAGCATTATGTTTAGACCTGAAGGAAGGATGAAGGTAAGAAAAGACCTAGAACAGATACGCCTAAAGCAGGATGAGATGACGATTCAAGGCAGGATCCGTAAGTTTAAGAGACTTGCGTGTGATGCTGAAAAGTATGAAGTGGATAATTGGTATTGACACCACAAAAATTACCGGACCAGGTCATTTTTATCTTGGCTCTGTGCAATCATTCTACAATGGAGACAGACTTCCCACACTGTGTTGGACACAGTAACCACAATTTTGCCAATGCAAACTGACAACTGTGTGGATCAGGGTGAGACACCCCTGTGATCCTAGTACTAGAGAGAGGAAGGCAGAAGGACCAGAAGTTCTGAGGTCTGCAGGGGCTAAGATATGCTAGAGGCCAGCCTGGACTACACAAAGAAACCCAACAGGTTAAAAACCACCACCACCACCACACGACAACAGCAGCAGCAACAAAAGACAGCAACAGAGAGAAAAAAAAAAAAAAAAACAAAATAACATATGCCTACCCCCTTCACATTACCACCTTAAAACAGCAGAGAAGAAAGTACTTTCTCCTGGTTGTTCAGAGCTCATGGATGCTACTCCTTTTGTGAAACACATAAAAGTAGAAATTCTATCCCTTTGTTGCAGGGGATGGAAGCTAGGCTTTGGGAGGTCCTGCGCCAGTCAGAGGGAAATCACCTGGGAGTGGCAAGGCTGCTGGGAGTCAGGTTCCTAGTCTCTTAGTTTCTGGCTATGAAATGATGTCATTCTCTGGTGTCAGCCCTCTGAGTATGTCCTGTCTAGGCTGCCTGAACCATACTTTTTGAATGGTGCTAATCACAGGAGAGGAGGCAAGGGACTCGCCATCAGGAACTATAGATTTACTACTTCAGGGACACAGCTAACCAACACAGAGGGATGCTAAAACAAATACTTCATAAAGCAAGGCTTCCACTGCACTTGGAGGGGAGTCTACTGCTCCTTCCTCTTGTAACAACTGTCAGGTCCTGCCTTCTGAGTTGGTTGGCCCAGGAGTCCATAGCCTATGTCAGCAGCTCAGGTGACAGCTCTTGGTCTGGTTTCTGCTTCCAGCTCATCTTTCATCCCTGCCTGTTGCTAATTGTTGAGTTGCTTTGCTTTTGCAATTCTGCTCTCACCAAGCATGGACATCCCCCTTACAAGCTCTCCTGAGGTTGGCTCACCTTAGTTGTGTGGTCCTCTAACCAGCCTCAAGGTGATCTACACTGAGCAAATGGGAGTGGAGCTGAGACAACAGTCAGGGCTTTAGGTTTCGGCCTTGGGTCAGAGCCATGAGAGATGGGCAGGAAGATGATGAAGGAGACAGGAGCCAAGATAATGGAGCACTGATGATGATGAAATATGAATTTCAGTAAGTTTTCCAGGACATGTGATTTGTTTCTTTGACATTGTTTCCCTGACTTGGAACTCGCAAGTTTGATGTGGGGACAGATGCTTCATGGAATGAAGGCTCTTCAATGTTCTTCTAGAGGTTGAAAGGCTAGTTCTTCCCAGGGGTAAAGTTGGGAGTGGGCAGGCTAGCTAGCTCTCTGTTGGGTTCTACCAGGGATAAAGGGATGGGACCACATCTGTACTGGCTTCTGATACTGCCAAGAGCAATGTTTGAATTCTGATACTGCTAAGAGCAATGTTTGAAAGCAATAGTTTGACTCTCCGGCTTCCTGAGATCTAGACAGAGACGAGAAGGCGGGCCACCTTCTCCAGGAAGGGGCAGTTGTGTGGGAGGTTTGAAGGCTGGCAGGAGTGGGTTTTGGAATGTACATGCTCGTCACTTAGTCATTTCTTTTGGATGTGTGGGGTTATTATTATTTTTCTAGCATCTAAATGCTTATAAAAAAGGACTTGATTTTCTTACTACAAAATAATGTGTGTGTGTTATAGAACATTTAGAAAAATTCCAAAAACAAAAGGAAAGAGACACCTGGCAGTTCCTTCTCCAGACGGTCAACTGATGAGGGAGTTCTGGTGGTTGCTTTTCTGGCCCGATTTCTAAGCATCTGCAGTCCTGGACATGTTCTTTTGTTTTTTAAAGAAGTTCATTCACTCATTTAACAAGTACTAATCGAGCACCCACTCTTTGCCAGGCACTGAAATCACATTTTGGAAGCTGTCACACTAGCCTGGTTTTTTCACTTAAAGATGCATCACGAACATGCTCGCAACAGCTACTCTTGTCTCCAAGCTTCCAGATTTAGATTTTGGGTGTAATGAGGCAGTTGGCAAATGTTGCCATCTCAGGTCTTATCTTAAGAAGGAGGGGAAGCCTGCTGAGTCCTGTCCTTGACACCCCCTTGAGAGTCAAATGTGTCCTTTTGCCCAGGAGAAGTGACAGAAGGAGAGAAGAGAGAGAGAGAGAGAGAGAGAGAGAGAGAGAGAAGGAAACCTTGGAGGGTAAAGACGGAGTTCCCCTATTCTTTAGTGTTAGAATCTGGATTTTTCTGAATGAACTGTTTGGAGAGGGGAAATCCCATTTACTTACATGGCATTTGGTTCCTGAGAGGATGGGGGGTGGGTGAGGTGAGGTGGTCTACAGTTTCGCTACTGCATATGTTTCAGTGCAGAGGTGAGAGCTAGGTCCCTTTAGATGACTTGCTCCAGGGGGCACAGGCTGACAGCTGAACTGGAGCCTGGGTTGCTGGGTGAAAGAAAGGCTCACAGATACATGGAGGGTGGACATGACACAAGCAGTTCAGCCTACCCTAGGGGGAAAGAGAGCCTTGCTTGAGTTAGGGGTGCAGATTTAATCTCACACCACTCAATGTTTATCTGAAGTCCCACCTCCTCCTGGGAGGAGTGCGGGTGAGAGAGAATAACACGCTCCGTGATACCATTGTAACTCCCAGAGCAAGGTGGTGCAGTGAGGACTTCCACAAGTTCAGTGACACACCTGTCTGTAAGGCACTTCCTTTGCACAGGGCGAGTACAGAATGCTAGGTATAAAGAGAATACTGTCCTCCCTCTTTAAGAGAAAGCTTGTGCAGTTGCATGCCATCACTTTAAGGGACTGTGACAGTGTGGGAGAGAAGGAACACTGAGGTTTCCATGGAGGGGCGATGGATGACCTGCCAAGGGTGGAGATGAGGAAGAGTTCACCAAGGAGGTGGGATTGAAGATGGCTAGGCATTACAAGAAAGAAAAACCAAAATCATGAAATTCCCTCAAGTACCAAGAAGATTTTTACCTGCCCCCACCAGAGGGTAAAGTGCAGAGTTGGAGGAGGGGCTGCAAAGGTACTCTCAGGGGATAGTAGATGTGACTCTGTGGGAGTCCCCAATTTGGTTTAGCCTAGTTATGTCTCCTATAATCAGTGCCTTAGTCTGGCCTTGCTCAAGGTAGTCAAAGATACTCATGGCTGCACCTCTTGCCTTCAAGACAGAAAATGCTTTTTCCTCTTGCTAATGGATCAAAAGTCTCGGACTTTTATTTCATTCAGACCAGCCTAGGTCACATGTCTGTATTTAAACCAATCACAGGCCATTCTGGTGCTGGGGTGAAGCAACCTAGCCCCTACCACGTGACTGCTTCTTGATGGTGGGCGGGAATATCAGTTGCTTGGGAGAAGCTGGAGGGTGGGCAAAGGCTGTTAGGTCTTAGCGTGTGTATTCCTGTCAGAGCAGTTGCTTGGTTTGACACCTCCCTGCAGGAATAGAACAGTAGCTGCGGAACCTCCCTGAATTTGGTGGTGAGGACATTGCTTGTCTGACACAGGCTCTGGTCCCTCAGTAGAAGCCACCAAACTGGGCCAGTGAGCTAAGTCCAGAAAAAAGGGCCATGTGGGTGTGTCTGACTCATCCTAGTATACATGGGGAGGAGGAAGGAGAGGCAGAGCAGGAGGATAGCTACAAAGGGCTGAGTGAGCCAGGCTTCCTCAGTCTCCAGTGCTCTCCCCACCCCCATGGTTCTTCAGATAAAAGGGGCCATGGATCACCTAGGCCTGAGGATTAGAGCTTTCCAGGAAAGACCTCTCAAGGGCCTTGGGCTCTCCAGGCAGAATCTGGAGGGAACAAGAAACTGAGTTCATGCTTTGTAGATCCTAGTTTTTTATTCCTTAGCAGCTTATGCATGTTCAGCTCCTCTAGGATAGGCTTTGATTGATGGCTGCTTTGGCAAAATTACCATGTTCCTGGGCATCTGATGGGTTTAGGACTGCTGTGCTGGTTTCTGTTCAGAGTTCGCTGGGCCTCTCTGTTCTCTGGACAGTGGAGAATTAATTTGCTTTAGGCCTCAGAATTCACAAAGATGCATTTTTTGTTGTTGATTTTTGCTTCCTTGCAACCCTATATATCTCTGTCCTGTCTGTCTGTCTGTCTGTCTATCTATCAGTCTGTCTATCATTGATCCATTTTAAGGCAAGACTTCCACTCTGCACTGACAAAAGAGTTTCTTTGACTTGACAGTTTCCTTTCTCCATTGTGGATTTACTGATGTAGAGGGAAGTTGAACAGGGATTCGGGATGGAGATGGATGCAGAGCATGATGTTCACTGCTTAGGATAGCTAGACTGCTCTGAGCTGGGTCTTGGGTGAACTGTAGACTTTGAATGTGGGTGAAAGACACATGTGAGAACGTTAGGTTTCTCAGTCACCAACCCTATGACCTTGGACACTTGACATCTAAAGTTTGTGAAATAGTCAGGAATGACAACTTGTGTGCTAGGAGTGTTTCTGGGTATGCGTGTGTTTCTTCTTTTTGAGTGGCTCTGGTGTGGCTGTGGGAATGAAGCTCCGAGTTATTGAGGCCTCCATGTGCGCGAGCGCATGCGCGCGCGCGTGTGCGCGCACACAGACACACACACACACACTGCCTCAGCTTTCTGTGTGTGCTATCCAGATTCTCATGATGGGATAGCCCAGAAAGGAAGGATGAGCACCCTCGGTTTAGTGGAGAGAAACACAGAAGTTCAGAGAGGTTAAGTAATCCTCCCAGGGCATCTCAGCAAGTAGCGAGATGTAGGACTGAGAGTTTTGTCCTTGAAGCATGCAGTGGTTTGATTTTAAGGATGTAAATAGAGACGTATGTGATTGGGGTAGAGGCGCACATGGAGACTTAGTGGCAATACCTTGCTTTTTATGTATTTATTATTTACCTCCTCAGTGTGTATATCCTTCTGTGTAAGTCAGAAATAATTATACAATTTCTGTAGTTGGTGATGGCCTAAGATTGATTAACTTGATTAGTGTCATCTAACTCATGGTCCATTGAGCCATGATTGAAACCTTTGAAGTCTGAAGTCAGGATCTTCTACTATTGATTGGAGCCCATAGTTCTGTCATGGCCACAGCAGTGAAGACGGTAATAATCACCTCATGTTGATCAGATTGACCTCTAGGAAGTCCTTGTTAGAAATTATAAGGTAATAGTTTCCTCCGTAGATAGATCTCCCTGCGTGGACAAGGTTGGCTTGGGATTCGTGATCCTTCCTTTCCTGTCTTGTAGCTTCTGGATCACAGCCATGGACAACTGTGCTGTTGGGGACCCCTTGCCCCCTTTCAGTGGCCCTTTTCTTTCTTAATACCCCTTTTAGGGTTTTGAGAGGAGTATGGATCAAAGAAGTTAAGAATGGGGTTCATGGAAAAGGTGCATGCATCTTTTGGGGCTTTTTCAGGGGTCATGTGATATGAGTTAGGGTAGGAAGTAGAAAATATCACTGGGTAGTTTCTTGGAATGTGTTAGTATCTTTCAAGTGAGCTATGGAGCTGGAGGAGTCCTAGTAGGGACTGAGGGACTTGAACTTTTAGTAATAAATTCACACAGGAAACACCTATAAGCCTAGGGATGCCTTCTCTACACTTCTGTAGGTTGATACTGTCACCTTCATTCTAGAGATGGAGAAACACGACAGAAGGATTTCATTGCTCATGTCTCCTAGATAGTAGACCAAGAACCAGGATTTGAAATAGGGGTAAGGTACAGGTTCTGGTACTTTGTGTTTACAAAATAACTGTGTTATTTTGAAAATCTTGCAATTACTTTGTATTTTACAGATCCTTCAAAGATGTTAGTTAACTCTGGATAACTGGGGAAACAGGCTTAGATGCCAAGTGAATTCTAAGATTAATGATCTCCAGGTTCAAGGTTACCCACCCCAGCTCCAGCCCAATTTGGTGTAGGGTTTTGGACACAAGTGTAACTTCTTAGAAGAAGCTAGAAAGACCAATGGGATGGTCAGGCTCCATGCTTTGTTTGGAACCCAAGTTGAAGACCTTGGGGCACTGCCAGGGCAAGTCAGGAGACCAACCAATAGTTAGATGACCACACTGCAAGTCTGATGTCATATATACTTATGTACCAGGGACAACTTGCAAATGTTAAATGTATGGACAGTTCAGCTTAGTAGTCAGGGATCCCACGTTATTGAGCTCTCCTTGGTCATATGAACTTTGTAGTCTGGATTCATTAAGACTAGGGCATGGGCTTGGTGTGACTCCAGTAGGAATGCACTGAATCTATTTGCTGTGCAAACTTTGGCAAGTTACTTCCTCCTCCAAATCCCAGATTTAGCCATTACAAAATGGAAAATGTCACATCTACCTTGCAGACTGGTTGAGAATATTTCATGAACCATTATGTGGTCTTAGACTTATGTCTGGCTTGAACTTCTCTGTCATTTCAAATGTGTGCATGGATCTACCCATTCACTATCTTAGTTTATATAATCTGAATCACTCTGAATGCACGTATTTCCAATTATCCCTACTTTAGAAATAGAGTTTTCCATCCTGCAACTTGTTCAGACTTATCAAGAATTTTTCCCTCATGCCTTCTTGCCTTCAAAACCTCAAATCCAATCTGCAAGCAAATTCAGTCTGTTCATCTTAGACATGGACCCAGAGTAGAACCATACTTCGATAATCTATACTATCCCTCTTCTGCTATAGCTATGGCTTTCCCTCACTTGTGCTAACCATGGATGCTGTACATTTGTTTTACTCTATTTTGTACATTTATTTATTCTCTCTCTCTCTCTCTCTCTTCTCTCTCTCTCTCTCTCTGTTTCTCACTCTGTGTGTGTGTCTGTGTGTGTGTGTGTGTGCGCGCATCCTCATAAATATGTGGTGATCAAAAGTCAGCCTGTGGGAGTCAACTTTTCCTTCTACTGTGTAGATTCTTAGGACAGAACTTAGGTCATCAGGCTTTGGGGTAAGAACCCATACTCACTGATCCATTGTTTTCCAGCCCTGGAGGGATTTCAAAATGAATCTTTTATATGTCACTCATCTTAGAATTTTCCAAGCCATCCTATGGGAATTCTAGATGAGCCCCAGGTCTGCGGGGTGGGGGTGGGGGCTTCTTGTTCTGCTCTGAGCTTGTCAGCACTTTTCCTGCTCTCCTTTCTCTCTCCTTGCTTATCTACTTTGATCACACTAGTGGTTTTGCTGTTCCTTGAAGTTTCTAAGTCCATTCCAGCCTTCAGCCTCCTTTGTTCTGGATGTTCCAGGCCCAAGCTAGGTCTGCTTATAATTAAACTTCATTGGGAAAGGTTTCCCCAAATTCATTTCTGGAGGAGCACTTCTCTCCACAGCACTTTCTTCTTCATTTTAATTTTCTACAGGCCCAACAGCACCTGACACGTGTGGCATGTTTGTCTGTTTAATTGTTCATAGTCTCACCTGAATAGGACCTCATGCCCCTAGGGCTGGTGGATGCATTGTTTTGTTCCTGCATTGTACCTCTCAGGGGGTGAGCACTGAGCCAACATCTGCAGAGTGAATGCCATTCCCCCTCTTCCATAGCCTGGGTTCATTGGGCCATCGGCCCATTTTATCCCATCCTTGGGGTTGGAATGAGGACATATTAACCAGTCAGTTCTCTTCCCAGAACTACCTGTGAGGTACTGGCCTTAGCACTTTTGGAAACAGCTTTACATTCTTTTTATTATAAAAGGGATGAATCTGTGCCGTACAAAATAACAGCAGTATAATTATCCAAAGGACCAAGGCAGATTCAGAAAACAGAAATCTCTAGATAGTGCAGAACCCGGATTTGAAATAGGGGTAAGGTACAGGTTCTGGTACTTTGTGTTTACAAATAACTGTGTTATTTGAAAATCTTGCAATTACTTTGTATTTTACAGATCCTTCAAAGATGTTAGTTAACTCTGGATAACTGGGGAAACAGGCTTAGATGCCAAGTGAATTTAAGATTAATGATCTCCAGGTTCAAGGTTACCCACCCCAGCTCCAGCCCAATTTGGTGTAGGGTTTTGGAGCACAAGTGTAACTTCTTAGAAGAAGCTAGAAAGACCAATGGGATGGTCAGGCTCCATGCTTTGTTTGGAACCCAAGTTGAAGACCATTGGGGCACTGCCAGGGCAAGTCAGGAGACCAACCAATAGTTAGATGACCACACTGCAAGTCTGATGTCATATATACTTATGTAGCAGGGACAACTTGCAAATGTTAAATGTTATGGACAGTTCAGCTTAGTAGTCAGGGATCCCACGTTATTGAGCTCTCCTTGGTCATATGAACTTTGTAGTCTGGATTCATTAAGACTAGGGCATGGGCTTGGTGTGACTCCAGTAGGAATGCACTGAATCTATTTGCTGTGCAAACTTTGGGCAAGTTACTTCCTCCTCCAAATCCCAGATTTAGCCATTACAAAATGGAAAATGTCACATCTACCTTGCAGACTGGTTGAGAATATTTCATGAACCATTATGTGGTCTTAGACTTATGTCTGGCTTGAACTTCTCTGTCATTTCAAATGTGTGCATGGATCTACCCATTCACTATCTTAGTTTATATAATCTGAAATCAACTCTGAATGCACGTATTTCCAATTATCCCTACTTTAGAAATAGAGTTTTCCATCCTGCAACTTGTTCAGACTTATCAAGAATTTTCCCTCATGCCTTCTTGCCTTCAAACCTCAAATCCATCTGCAAGCAAATTCAGTCTGTTCATCTTAGACATGGACCCAGAGTAGAACCATACTTCGATAATCTATACTATCCCTCTTCCTGCTATAGCTATGGGCTTTCCCTCATCTTGTGCTAACCATGGATGCTGTACATTTGTTTTACTCTATTTTGTACATTTATTTATTCTCTCTCTCTCTCTCTCCCCTCTCTCTCTCTTCTCTCTCTCTCTGTTTCTCACTCTGTGTGTGTGTCTGTGTGTGTGTGTGTGCGCGCATCCTCATAAATATGTGGTGATCAAAAGTCAGCCTGTGGGAGTCAACTTTCTCCTTCTACTGTGTAGATTCTTAGGACAGAACTTAGGTCATCAGGCTTTGGGGTAAGAACCCATACTCACTGATCCATTGTTTTCCAGCCCTGGAGGGATTTCAAAATGAATCTTTTATATGTCACTCATCTTAGAATTTTCCAAGCCATCCTATGGGAATTCTAGATGAGCCCCAGGGTCTGCGGGGTGGGGGTGGGGGCTTCTTGTTCTGCTCTGAGCTTGTCAGCACTTTTCCTGCTCCCTCCTTTCTCTCTCCTTGCTTATCTACTTTGATCACACTAGTGGTTTTGCTGTTCCTTGAAGTTTCTAAGTCCATTCCAGCCTTCAGCCTCCTTTGTTCTGGATGTTCCAGGCCCAAGCTAGGTCTGCTTATAATTAAACTTCATTGGGAAAGGTTTCCCCAAATTCATTTCTGGAGGAGCACTTCTCTCCACAGCACTTTCTTCTTCATTTTAATTTTCTACAGGCCCAACAGCACCTGACACGTGTGGCATGTGTGTCTGTTGTAATTGTTCATAGTCTCACCTGAATAGGACCTCATGCCCTAGGGCTGGTGGATGCATTGTTTTGTTCCTGCATTGTACCTCTCAGGGGGTGAGCACTGAGCCAACATCTGCAGAGTGAATGCCATTCCCCCTCTTCCATAGCCTGGGTTCATTGGGCCATCGGCCCATTTTATCCCATCCTTGGGGTTGGAATGAGGACATATTAACCAGTCAGTTCTCTTCCCAGAACTACCTGTGAGGTACTGGCCTTAGCACTTTTGGAAACAGCTTTACATTCTTTCTTATTATAAAAGGGATGAATCTGTGCCGTACAAAATAACAGCAGTATAATTATCCAAAGGACCAAGGCAGATTCAGAAAACAGAAATTCACAATAAAGAAAACGAAGAGCGGGCTGGAATAAGAACTTAGTAGTTAAAGTGCTTACTGTGTGGGCATGATGACCAAGTTCAGTCCTGTAGCACTGACCCATATGAAAGAGCCAGGCATGGAGATGTGCACTTGCAAGCTCAGCTCTGAAGAAAGAGTAAGAGCAGGATGATCTCTGGGACATATTGGCTAGCTAGTCTATGCTAATAGTCAAGCTCTAGGCCAATGAGAAACCGCATCTCCACAAACTTGGTAGAAACCCGGTGTGATCTCACTCACCTTTAACCCCAGCACCTGGGAAGCATAGGCAGGTGGATGTCGGTGAGTTTGAGGTCAGCTGGTCCTCATACTGATTTCTAGGCTGGCCGGGGTTACTTAGTGAGACCTTGTCTCAAACAACAAATGAACAAAACCCAGACCAAAGAACAAAGTCCCTCTCCCCACCCCAACACCAAACTAAGAAAAACAAAATAGAAAGAAAAAAAATCAGCCAACAAACAAGATGGATAGCACTTGAGAAAAACAACCAATATTGTACAACCATTCCCACTATGTAAATGCACATACATGTACATATTCTCTCCCTCGCTCTCTCTCTCTCTTTCTCTCTCTCTCTCTCCCTCTCCCTCTCCCTCTCCCCCTCCCTCTCCCTCTCTCCCTCTCTCTCTTTCTCTTTCTCTCTTCTCTCTCTCTCTCTCTCTCCTCTCTCTCTCTCTCTCTCTCACACACACACACACACACACACACAGGAGGAATATTGCTTAGGTAACAAAGGACAAATTAATTTTACCTCTTCTTTTGCTTATTTTTCAAAGCACCTACTTGAATGGGACTTCCTTTAAGGTAATGAGAGCTGTGTTTTATTATAAGAAGAGTCATCATTAGTAGGACATGAGACTGAGGCAGGAGAATGGCAGCCATTGGACTTAACCACAGCAGATGCTGGGTACATGGTACAGGCTTCCTCCCACTTCCATGGGCATATGTTTCCTATTTGAATGCCTGAAACTGCATTCAAGTGCTAAACCTGTGTATCCTGTGTGTCCTCTCATATGTGTATAGTGAAGCTCAATTTATAAATGAGACATAGCTAGGGATTAGCCATAAAATTAATAATTAAATAGAATTGTAACAATACATGTGATAAAATTGATATCATAACTGCTCTGCTCTGGGGCCATTATTAAGTAAAATAACATTACCCAAACACTAAGCACTGTGCTTCTCTGGCAGTAGAACGAGACTAGATGATTAGCAGGTGGGTGTAGCCTACACGATGTGGATCCTGTGGACTAAAAGATGATTCAAGTTCCAGGAAGGACGTTATTCACAATGGTGGGTAAATGAAACTTGATGAAGTTTTTCTGAACCTTCCCATTTAATGTTTAATATAGCAGTTGACCAAGACTTACTGAAACGGGAATATGAAAGAGTAGATAAGGCAGGAGTGTGAGTATTGTAGTTATTTCATTCTCATAGAGAGCTCACCTCTGGAAGCTGAGCATAATATGGGGTCATTAAATTGTTTCTTCCTTTTAACCCCTTGAACACTTGGCTCTAGAGTGTGTGTATATGTGTGTGTGTGTGTGTGTGTGTGTGTGTGTGTATGCATGTGTGTGCATATGTGCATGTGTGTCTGTGTGTTTCTTATAGAACTAGTCTTATTGGACTCCAGTCAATTAAAACATCTTAATTGGGCATCTCCAGACACTATAGTAGGTGCTGGGGATGGAGTCAGCATAGTGGCTGTAGGTGATAGCTGGTGGAGTGGAAACCTTTTGGTGGCTCTGTTGAGCAGAGTTGATGAATTAGGTGTGGGGACAAGGAAGGGATCCAGGTGGAGGGCTCTCTGGATGTTGATGTGAGTAGCCTTCAGACAGTTGGCTCCAGAACTCCTCTCCCAGGGATGGCAGCCAGATCCAGATCTCCAAGGCAGGCATCACATATTTCAACGAGGCCAGGCTAAGAGAGGCCTTGGACGTCTTAGAATCTTTGCCTGCCTTCCTTCCTTCCTTCCTTCCTTCCTTCCTTCCTTCCTTCCTCTCCTTTCCTTCCTCCATTCCTTCTTTCTGTCATTCCTTCCTTCTTTCCTTTCTTTTTTCCTTCCTTCCTTCTTTCCTTTCTTTTTTCCTTCCTTCCTTCTTTCCTTTCTTTTTCCTCCCTCCCTCCTCCTCCCTCTCCCTCCCTCCCTCCCTCCCTCCCTCCCTCCTTCCCTACCTCCCTCCTTCCCTCCCTCCCTCCCTTCTTTCCTTCCTTCCTTCCTTCTTTCCTTCAAAGATATTCCTACTTTCCCAACTCTCTGATTCCTCCTCTATCTATCCACAGCTTCTGCATTCCTGACCCACCTCATCTCTACAGGACTAGAACGCTGAGAGGATGGATGTATTGAACTCTTACTGAGCTGAGAGAAAAAATCAGAAATCATTCAACTTGGGATTCAGTAAGGCAGCCAGATCCGCTTCCCATTCTGATTCTGTGAATGTTGTCACAGACAGTTTGAGCTGCTAAGGTTTCTCTGTCAGCTCTGGAATCTTAGTGCTAATAGGAAACTTTGAAATCCAGTTTTGCCTCTCATTTGTAGAGACACTTAAACTGACACTTAGAGAAGTAGAGGTAGAGGTTTGGAGTTACATAAATAAAGTCACACAGCAAGTTGGTGTTGGTGTGCCTTGAGATCTGGACATAATGGTGCTTAAAACACCATGAAGCTGGGTAGAAGCCATAAGAGCACACGTGTAGGAACTCTAGATGGGCAGGACTGCTTGCCCCTGTAATGCAAACCAGCATAGCAGTCGCTTTGGGTGAAGGCTAAGGTCTATGTTGTCATAGATTGTTTTCCCCCTGAAGACCTTGGATAACAAGTAAGAATGGAAATAAAAGAAGCAGTGTTATGCTTGAAGACTAGTTCAAGGTCATCTGTCAGCCCTTGCCTTGGAAAGTCCTCTCTCAGGGCACTGGAGCACTGTTGGTGATGGCCTGTAAACTCTGCCTTACTTCCTCCCTGTGTTGCCTGATCATCTTGCTATCTTTGCTACTCAGAACCTCTCTTTGAAGCAGGCTGCTGAGGTAGCCTCTGCCCCTCGGCCTCTGGAAATTGACTCCTGAAGAGGAGCAAAGTGCTGAGTTTGGAGCCCTGACATGGTGCACAGACACTTAAGTCCTTCTCTCTTCATGGTGTGAGTTTTCTGGGTGCAGTGGGCAGAGCACAGTGCTCCGAACCCACAGATTAATCTGGCTTGGCCTTGCTTTGGCGTTTTGATAGGTAATGTGAAGTGTGACGGAGAGAACCTTGGAGTCTTACTTTGACATTTATAATGAGCTTGTATGGTTGGTATTTTTCATGTCTGGTCTAGCATAGTTACGAGTATGTATGTGAGTGTTAGGAGTGTGTGTGTGTGTTTGTGTGTTAGGAGTGTGTGTATGTTTGTTTGTGTGTGTGTGTATGTGTGTGTGTGTGTGTATCAGGGCTGAGAGGTCAGTGACCCCCTTAAGGTTAAATTCATTCTATTGAGGTTAAGTTTATATCCACTTGCATGGGCCTCCCAACTTGAGCTGTGCTACTTCTCTGTGCTCCAGGACAATTGTCGGTCTGTGGCTTAGACTGTGAGCACATGGAATATGTGGACAGAGTGAGCATATTACTGCCTTGATTCCCCCTTGTGATCAAGGGCTAGCCTGGGGTAATATGGATAACTCTGACAAGAGAAGGGTCAGGTAAATTCATATTGGCCTGGGACCTCAGACTGAGTAAGTTGGGGGAAGGGGTATTTAAATGAGAATACTGTTAAGTTTTGGCAGAATGAGCAAGGAGTGTACAGATGGATGGTTAAAGTGGGGGGCAGGATGCATCAGCCTCCTGGAGTAGATTCTCTGAGTCCTCATTCTGTACTATGCCCGACTGGGCCTGTATTTTAGCCTTGAGCCTTTGCCAGAGCCCAGCCAGCACTCAGCACCTTGGCTGGCACTGACCCCTTGGCACTGGCTTGAACGCCATTTGTCTTTGTGTCTAATCTGCAACGTGTGCAGATGCAGAAGTGGCTCAATTGATGACCTGTCTTCCGGAGTACTCAGGGGATCCTAGGGGGCTCTGCTGCTCAGATCTTTCTGAGGTGGTAAGGAGCCCTTGGTAGAGATCTGTGTGGGGAGGTTAATGATGATTGCCCGACTCCTCAAATCACTCTTTCTTTCCTTGTCTGGTAACTTTGGTTCAATTTAAGTAAGTTTTACATTTCAAACTGAGATAATATTTAAGGACTGTAGTTCTTGAAGGTTTAATTCACAGGGAAAGTGAGAAAAGGAACAGGCAGAGGCTATGATGAAGCAGGCACAATGCTGGATACATTCCATCTGGAGTTATACCATCATCATGGGGATTCACTGGTTCATTCATTCATTCATTCATTCATCACTCATTGACTCAGTGTTTGTTGAGCAAGGCAGCAACCAAGTTCAGACCTAAGACTTTATCAATGACAGTAAGAGCCATGAGGACCAGGGAGAGGGGCATCCTTGGGGTACAATGTACATCTTTGATGGGTGTGAACTCTCCTAGTAAGGAAAGGCTATTTTGTTTCCTTTATTCTCCAGATGAGGAGACTGAGCATAGAGCTAAGTTGTTCATTGTTAACCAGCATAATGGAGGAACTCGTTCTCAGTCTAAACACAGGATCTTTCTGATATGCCCGCTACTGTTAGCAGCGCCCTTATCATCTCCGTTGTAACATATCAACCACACCATCTTATCCACCCTTACAAACTGTCACTGATGCAATTTCACAGATAGGAAATTGGACCTTAGGGCAGGTACCTTTACCTAAGATCACACTGCTGAATATTAGAGGGATTCCAGTACAGGTCTGTATGACTAAGCCGAGGTGTTTAGTCACTGTGTCACAAGATGCCAGCTTGGTTGCTTGTAGACCAAGAGATATTTATTTTTTCCCTTTTTAGAGATGTGATTGCTCTCCAGGGAATTCCATGTCACACCCCTAGAAAGCACAGAATGGGACTCAACCTGCAGGTATCTACCTCCTGGGCAGAACCCCTGCTTGAGTGCTGCCTCACTTCATGGCTATCTTCCTGTTTTACTGCTGTGAACAGACACCATGATCAAGCCACATGTAATAAAGGACAGCATTTAATTGGGGCTGGCTTACAGGTTCAGAGGTTCAGTCCATTATCATCAAGGTGGTAGCATGGCAGCATCTAGGCAGGCGTGGTACAGGCAGAGTTGAGAGTTCTACATCTTCATCTGAAGGCTGCTAGTAGAACCCACAGTGACACACCTACTTCAACAGGCCACAGATATTCCAACAGAGCCACACCTTCTAAGAGTGCTACTCCCTGGGCCAGGCATCTACAAACCATCACAATGGCTGATGGCCTGAGCAGTGGCATAGCCATATCACCCCAACGTCCATTACTGATGTTTAGCTATAAAGCACAAATCCCTAGTCTTATGTGTGGGTTCCTTGAAAGAAAAATGCAAACAGACACTGAATACCTACCTCATATGGGTTAGGAATTGCATTGCTCACGAGAATGGAACAAAATATGATGAGCTATTATTTTGGTAATGAAAAATAATTTTCAAAGATAGTAGAAACAAAGTCATATGTGTATGTGATAACTGGTCTTGTGCCTAAAGAGTCTCACCAGCTAGTTGGCAAAAGTGACGCATGTGCTTGTGGTACATGCATTCATTTCATCACTACTGAGTTTCTGCACAGTCCAGATGCTACGGTGGGTGTGGAGACATCTGTGGATAAAGGAAAGACAAAGTTCCTGTCCTTGAAGGGTTTCCCTCTGGTGTTTTGGGGAAGGAAGAACACACTGAAAAGAAAAACAGGTATAGATGAGGTTAACAATGTGACATGACGGAGGGCTAGTAGGAGCTGTTAGAGCTGAATAGGATTGTAGGGGTGGTAATGAGACTGGGGCCATGGGGTTCTCAGATCCTTGGACATCCAGGCTCCACTGGGAGCCACAGAAAAGATGAGACTGGAGCTGGAGGCCCACAGGCTGCATCTAGCCTAGGGCTGAGGAGGGGGCCAAGGGGGACTCTGGGTGGTCTTACTGGGAGAGTCCTTGGCTTGGCGGTTTGGCAGGCTTGGTGGAAATTGTAGCTGGGACTGCAGAGAGGCCTTCTACTGGAGATTAGACAGTGGCTTTGTAGGCAAAGGTCTTCTCCATGGCTCCTCATGGCGGATCTCAGTGAAAGAGACAGTCTGTGGCTCCAAGTCATTTATTGCCATGGTGGGAAGTGGATGTGTAAAACTATGCCCCACTTCTCAGGGTAGGCCTAAGATTAAATACCTTTTGCAGGGAGGAATGTCTGGGAAGGAAAGCTTATTGGCTTTGCCCTCCTTTCTAGGTATCTCATTAGCATGGAGATCTCTGTCTTGAGCCTACATGACCACAGGTCACATCCCTTTTCCTATTGTCTTGGGCTGAGATGTTAGGGATGCCTCATCTACATGTGGAGGGGCTTAGGGAATTGCCCTTATGTGACTGATGTCCACAAATCTATGGGGGGCGGCTACAGCTATTGACAGGGGCCTGGTGCCTGGAACAGGCAAAGCTCCTACCATCCCTTCAGGTTCTCTGGGGTTTCAAAGCCTTTAGCCCAACCAAAGACTAGGCTACCTCTCATGGTCCACTGCCACACATAGGATGTCAGTGATAGTTGTGCAAGTTGGGAAGACTTCCTTGCAAAAGACAAGCTTTGAATTGAAGGACAGGTGGGGAGGAAGGATTGTTGGTCCAACTCAGGAGCAAATGTTAGGATTTCTCCAGATGGTGAAATCAAGTTTACCTAATGGGAAGGTGGCTTGGTGTCAGGGGTGGGGCCACAGTTGCAGGCCACAGGAACTGTATCTCCCGTGGTAGCCTACTCACTTGTTCTTCTTAGGAGACCTCATGCCTTGCAGCAGTTTGGAAGTATGGCAGTTTGCTTCTGTCTTGAAATTCTCTTGTTTCCCTCCTTCCTCTGAACTCTGACCATAGCTCTATGGATGTCTGCACTGGCATATAAATTATCCAGTGGGCTTCAGCGCTTGCCCAGCAGCCAGGGCACTCAATAACATGCATGCATAATCAATATAGGAGGCTGCTGCTGCTTTTAGCCAGGGCACTGGAGAAGAACATGGGCTTTCAGAGTTTTTCTGTCTGCTGGCATTTACTTTCCCTATCACCTCTGTCTGTCTTCTAGTTTCCACCTATTCCTGTAGGTGCCTGGTAGAATGTTATAGTGGATCAGAGTTCCTGTCTCTGTCCTAAGCCATTACTTCTAGCATTTGAAGGTACCTGGTTATGTCAGAGTTCAATATTGGCCTATGGCACCCCAGGCCTTTCTCTCTATACATTCTGTTGCTATTGTTGGCATTGTCAGGCCTTTGGAGCATTTCTAAGTTATTTAAGTCATAGCAAATAGGCTGGCATGTAAGGTGTGAAGCCCCCTCTTTCTTTTCTTGTTGGAAGTAAGGAATGTCCTGGGGGAGACAAGCTTAGCTCCATGTATTTCAATGAAAAGCAGCTGAATTGTGTCTGATGTGCTCTTTTCTGAGGTATCTATGAGACATCACAAGGACTATTGTTTCCCATATCCTGCTCCTTTTCATCTGCTCAGATCAGGGAGAAGAGATAGCTTTGAAAAGGTCTTGAATTCACAGGGTACTTGGTTATCTCATCTGACACCTTTATTCTACCCAACCACCTGTTTCCAAACATCATTTGAATGTCATCTGTACATCAGCCGATGTGAGCTATCATGAGTCCTCCTGAAAACCAGAGGCAGAAACACATGGAGTTGTTTTCAGTTGAGGAATGAGGATAACTCCCAAAAGACCTATGCTCTGGGCAAGGTGAGGGACCAGGCTCTGCTCCTCACTTGTGTGCTATGGTTGCTGCCATGCTGATCACTGTCCTGTACAGCTCTGGGTGGAGAAATGCCCTGCTTGGCTGGCTTTTGCCTGGCAGAGGACTGTTCAGAGAGAAGCTGCCATTGACATTATACCTTCTGGGTGGACAGTGGCCTTGCATTGTATCATGTCACTTTCCCCGCCTCCACTTCCCTACCTTCTATGGCTTATTGTTGTATGGCTTATGGAACACTTGGGCTACCCAACCTGATTCTGGTCTGTAATATTGAAAGGATAGAGGATATGTCAAGCCGATAAAGAATTTAGAACCTGGAAATTGGGCTCAAAGTGTGCAAAGCCTGATGAGGATGTAATCCTACCTGAGATTAGGAGATTTTGATTGGCAGAGATGGGAGATGCACACACACACTTTTGACAGAAAAGCACCAGTTTCACCAAAGAAGGGAAAGGTCAAAAAGAAAAATAGAAGGAAGACAAAGGAGGGTGCAAATATCTCTTCATGAGTTGTGTGGCTCTACCATGTCTGCTTCCCATGTATTCACAGGGAGACCTACTGTTAGGAGACTTTGCTTCTTGCAAATCAAAAGTTCACAGTGGCCCAAGTCTCTTTTGAGTTGTGTAGCCTCCAAAGGAGTACAGTGGAGTATAATATGAACCTCAGATGAATGAGATGGGAGCAGATTCTGGGTTGTGTTTCTTCCCAGGTAGCTTCTTGCCAACTTCAGATGTCAACTTATATCCTGTGGCTTCAGGGAAATTCCTAGAAAACTTCTTAGCTTGTTTTATAGCTGGCGGTTTCTTTCCAAGGACAGGCGATGGGCATGTTTTGGTTCTGTGGTAATGGAGAGAAAAACTGAGTCGTGGCTAGCTGTGAACAGGTCTTCTAGTTCAAGATAAGTTCTGGAGAAGCCAGGATTTTGGAACTCCCCAGGATGCATTAGTGGGACATTGTCAGAGTCTTCATTGTGGGTGTCCATGTGACACTCCAATGGCATACCTAGAAACATCAAGTCAGGCTTTATCTTAGTGGATCTAGTAATGTAAGCAGAGGCTAGAGAGGCTGGAAGCTGGGTATGCAGCAAGTTGGCTCTCATGGGAGGTCACTAAGGTGGTTATCCTGGTTGACTTCAGGATCATCTGAACCTAAGATCCCTTGCCTCCATACATGGACATGGCAGTTTGAGAAGGTGTAACATAGTTTCATTTTCCTCCACTGTAATGGTGATAAGAACCATTAATATTCGTGGTGTAGTTGTGTGTTCTGAGCGTTGTGCTAAGCATTTACTAGTGTGTCCTCTTTCTCCTCCTCCCTCCCTCCCTCCCTCCCTCCCTCCCTCCTCCCTCCTCCCTCCCTCCCTCCCTCCCTCCCTTCCTTTCTCCTTTTCTCTCTTCTTCTTCCTGCTTTCTCTCCCTTTCTCTTTCTCATTTCTAGAAGATCTAAATTGATTCACTACATTTCCCAAGGCTGCTCTCCTTGCCAGTTAGAGATGACTGGGATTCATGGATTCTGACCCCTCCTACCCCAAGACCACTCCTTCTGTGTGAACTTTTTTTTGCAACTTTCCCTTGCTTTGTTAGTAACAAGGCCTTATTCAAACCATAGGTGGGAGGAGCCTCCAGTAGTGTTCTGTTTCCTGCTTTGCAGGTGGGTAACTTAGTCTCCTGGGAGTCTTGCTGAGCCCTGAAGGCTGTTGTTCTATAAGACACCTGTTGATGTGCACAGTCCTCTCGCCCTTTTTTAGATGGAAGGGATCCAAGCTGCTGTGAACCAGGGAGGAGCTTGATACATTATGCACAAGTGACTTGTTCCCCGGGAGTGAATGCCATAGACTTTTGTCCCTGCACCAAGTGAATGCCAGCTGTTTTGAAACTAAAGTAAAGCCCTGGAAGATAGAAAAGGACAGAGAAGATGAAGGGAGGGTTTGTTTAAACCAGCTTGAGATGGCTCCTGGGGTTGAGCAGTCTCTTAAAGCTGTGATAGGGGTGGATTTCCAAAGCAGTTGGCTGCCTGCTGGTAGGGTGAGGGTCTTTGTTGGCTCATCTGGCTTGGGGTAGCCTTGATCAGCACAGTAGCAGGTGATCTTGGGAAAGGGGCAGCTCTGATCTTGGACTAACTATTAATAGAGATGCTAAGAGAAATGCATTATGTTGTAGTATGAGTGGGTCCCCTTAATTGGATGGAAACATTAGATAAGTTTGTAGCCATGGGAGGAGTTTGAGTGACTGCTGGGGTTGTGAAGGTTCAACATAGGGTGGGGCAGGAGGGAGCCCATGGAAACTGCATTGTGTGTCCTAGGAAACCCAATGGTTCTCACAGTGGGGTGTCAGAGTCACCTGAGAATGTGTATGTGTCCTACTTCAGAGGTCCTTAATATGACACTCTGGGGATAAAGTCCAGCAACCTGAGCTTTAAAAGGCTCCCTTCCCACCTCCGGGGGATTCTGGTGCCTGGGACCATAGGCTTTCTATGTTTAGTGAGTGCAAGTGATCTTGTGGTTCTTGGACATATTCTATAACTCTCAGAAAGAAGATGTAAAAACATTGAACTTCCTGGCTTTATATTATACACTGAAAATAATCTTCCTATATCTTTTTTTTTAAATTTAATTTGATTAATATCAGGAGTTCTTCGGTAATTCAGGCCAAGTTCCTCATGGTATAGCTACTCCACCCACCTTGTCAGAGAAAAAGGCTTTATTGGACCCCAGTGGGTGGTGAGATGTATGTTGACTGTGGGTTTGGGTGGGGGAAAGTTGCTTCTCTAATGTGGCATGGTGGAGTTGGGTGAGAACTTGGGCTGACCGATTTGGGTTCGTTTCCGGGGTCATTCCATGTTTATTCCTGGCCTCAAGATTTAGATTCTCCAACTGTGAAATGAGGGTGAGTTTAGCTCTGTAAAGTGTCTTCTTGGAGTGATAGGTACACTGTGGTACCAGAGACATCCCAGAGAAAAGCTACAGTTCCATCACGCTGGAAACAGAAACATCGGCACTGCCATATTTCCACATTAATATTGGAAGCACCAGCCTGCTGACCATCTGGAAGAATCTCCTAGGGCATTGAAGGCTCTGGACCCTGATTTCAGAACTGCATTTTAGGACAGGTGCCTCATTAATAGAAATGACTTCTTGAGAACATTGCCAAATAGGCCCTCTGACTTTGTACAGGCAAAATCCTCCACCTGTCAAGCCTTTGAACACAGAGGTCACTCTCTACAAAAGAATAGTCCCCTGCCTCAGGTCTTATATGCTTTGACCTTTTTGGGACTTGTAGATTTGATGGTTTCCAATGGGAGACTTCAATGTTTCTGTGAGATCAACTCTGGATCAACGGCAAGGCAGTGGAAAAGCACTCACCCTATGGGGGTTCTGTTCTTCTGTGGCTGGAGACACTATTTGGATATGGGGATAGTCAAGAAGAAACAAAAATCAAGGTGTAACCAGGGAGTACATGCTTTCATGGCTCTCCTAGTATGTCTATATGAGAGGGAGAGGGAGAGAGGAGAAAGAGAGAGAGGGAAAGAGGGGGAGAGGGAGAGAGAGAGAAAAAGAAAGGGGGGAGAGAGAGAGAAAGAGAGAGGGAAAGAGAGAGAGAGAGAGAGAGAGAGAGAGAGAGAGAGAGAGAGAGAGAGAAAACTTGACCTTTGAAGCCAAACTGACTTGTGTTTGCTATACAAAGAGGCTACCCGGAAGTATTATGTTGAGGAAAGAAGCCTCATGAGTTGGTGAGAGGTGGAGGAGCCAGTGGAGACAGCTGCTGCTGTGATGTGGTCATTCTTTCAACCTCTGAGTGACATCACTAGTGTTGCAAGGACCACGGCCATTCAATCTAAGATCTGTTTCAGACCAGACCCTTGCCTGAAGGGAGGAACGGGTAGCAGGTACTGTGTGTAGAGGAGGATTTCTGTAGCCATGGCTGTGTGTGGGTGAGCAGGGTGCGTCCTCGGTGAAGCAGGAGGAGTGACAGCAGAGTGGACAGTTTGAGACCAGATGCTGTCATTCTGTGTGGCAACAAGGTTTACTCTTGTCCACAGACACAGAAAATTTGACAGAAAGTTTAAGTTTCTTTTTTTTTTTTAAAGTGAAACATAGGCCATTTAAATCTGCTTCTACAGAAGGACTGTAGACTCCTTGCTAGCTGGAGAAGTAGCAAGAATAGGGGTCTCACTTCTGGGGGATGTCTGTCAAGAGTAAGGCAAAGCGTGTTTATTAAGTGTGAAGACTAAATCAAGGCAGCTGTGTGCTGCACCCTTCTTGCTGGGCCCCCCATCATGGCTGTAAGGGATGTGGATGGAGTGGAGGAGCTCAGCGTTGTCACCTTAAAGTCCCATTCGATGCTTAACTCCAGGATTCCCTTCAGCCTGTGAGGTGGAGAACCGTTGACAGTCATGGGTGTCTCTAGTTCTACCATGTACTGCAAAGTGGGTGGGACACATCCTTATGCCAAGTCCAGTCCCCACCGACACCCAGAGGAAGGAAGATGGTTGCTGTTAAGAGTCTTACACCTTTGCTCGGGACAAGGAATAGAGACAAGGAAAGGGGACCCGCTTCAGAGACAGGATGGGGCACCTGATGTATATCATGTTACTGTCATAGCAGCCCAGCAGGGTGTATAGGATTAGCATTCATCAGGGGGCAAAGTTAAAGAGCTCAGGCAGCTAGCAAGTGAGGTAGACATAGCACCAGAGCCCTGGTCCATCCTGTGTTGGTGTTCTCTCCGTATTGTGGGAGCTCAGAGTTTACTACCACAGTAGACATCAGAGATGGCATAGACAAACAAAGGCTCCATTTAGACTTCCTGTGCCTGTTTCTGCTCAGTCAATGCTTCTATTCCTATTTATATCCAAAGCATCGTCTTCTGATGGTGCATCACTGGGGTGGGGTGGGTCGGGATAGGTCAGGACTGTTGATGGTGAACCCCTCTCTGCTTCAGGCATCCATCGTGACCCCAGTGAGAATCTTCCTGAGGGTGGACTCTAGGTTCCCTTGTTGGTGTTTCTCTGTTGGAAGATATTCTCCACTGTAGCTGTTTCAGGGTTAGACACCAGCAACTTGTGCCTGGGAGTCTAGAAGTATCCTTCTGGTTGTAATCACTGTCAGTTAACTTGGCTTAGTTTTAAACTGGGTAGGAAGAATTGCAGGCACATTTGCTGTTTGTCATTAATCTTTTTCCTCTTGGGTTTATAATCCATAACATCATTAATGTGGTATAATTCACTATACATACACATATACATACATTTATAGTAAATATATAAACTTTTATTTTAAGTATATATAAAATATGATCTCCATGACTTTTAAAATATCCTTAGTGTTATTTATCTCTCTTTGTTTTCTCTCTCTCTACTGCCCCCTCCTCCACAGCAAAAGTTCTCTTCTCTAGCTTTTCTGACGTCCCTTCATAGAGCGTGTGTCCTGCTACCTCCATGACTAGAGACCCTTCTCCCTCCTGCCCCTAGCCCACTTGGAGCCTTTCTACTTTCCTGGTTTCTGTTGTTGCTCAAGGCTATATACTCACATCTAAAGTTTTGGAGATAAGATCCACAAAGAAGAGAGAAAATGTGATATTTGCCTTTTAGCTGTATATTTTTCTAGTTTCATATATTTACCTGAAAAATCTCATGATTAAATTTCTCTTTACAGGTGAACAGTATTCTACAGTATATAGGTACCACATTTTCCTTATCCATTTATCGGTTGAAGGACATTTACATTGTTTCCATCTCTGAGCAACTGTGCATAGGACAGTGAGGAACTAAGCTGAGCAAGTCTATGTAGAGTAGGGTGTCGAGTCCTTTGGCTGATGCTGAATTGTGGGATAGCAGGATCATCTGGTCCATTTTGACCTTTCTGAGAATTCTTCACACCGATTTCCATAGTGGCTGTACCAGTATGCAATTTGAGCAACAGTGAGTGAGGGCTCACCACATCCTGATCAGCATTTGTCAACTGTTTTCACATACATATATGAAAACGGCAGAAACCAGGAATGTAGAAAGGCACCAAGTAGGATGTGGGGGGGTGTCTCTAGAGAGGGAGTTCGTAGGACACAGGAGCTATGAAGGAGCATCAGAAGAGCTAGAAGAGGGGACATTCGCCGGGGAGGAGGGAGAGGAAAGAGGGATAAATAACACTAGGGATATTTTAACATACATAAATGATTCAGTATATTCTGATCACGGTTTCCCCTCCCACAACTCCTCCCAGATACTTCCTACCCATCCAAATCCATGCTGTTTCTTACTTTTTCTCTTCAGAAAACAAATAAAGAAGCAGGCAAACAAACCAACCTGTGGGAAAAAATGGCGGGCAGCGGTGGAGTCCCGGGCCCACGCGGCAGCGGCCCGCAGCAGGCCCCGGGACCTGCGGCAGCCCGGGGGCCCTCGTGGTGGAGGCTGCCTGGAGGCTTCCAGGCAGCCTGTGTCACATACCGGAGGAAGGTCCCAGGTTCCAGTGGCTGGAGGCTTCGGCAGCAGCAGGCCCGGCAGGCCCCAATGATACGAGGAAGTCCTTGGTTCCAAAAGGGTTTATTGTCATGGCAGATGGTGGATGGATCTGGATGTACCCCCCCAAACTCAGGGCAGGCCTGAGTTAAATAGGGAGGGAGAAGTAGGAAGGGTCTGGGGAGGAATGCTTAATTGGCTCCACCCTCTGACCTTCATTAGTATGTAAATCCCTAGGGCCTGAGGCCTGTAGTTACACCCTCTACCTGTGCACTTTGGGAGGGGCTGTAATGGCCTACGTGACTGAACAATGTAGGTCTATGGAGATTAGACTGCTTGTTAGGACCCTGAGTTCTGGGGACGTAGCCGAACTCCTGCCGTTTCTCCCTTGGAGTCTCGGGGTTCTAGGCCCATGCCCAGCCAAGAACCAGGATACCCTTATGCAGTCCCACACCAACCAGCATAAAAAAACCAAAACAAAAAAAGCACAAGAAACACACCCGCCCATCCCCCACACTCTCATAAAACCACAAGATAGAAAATGATAATATACAAAAAGACCAGTCAGACAAAAAAAAAAAAAATGCCCAAACAAAGCAACATGAGACAAAACGTCTACAAAAATTACTATTGAGTTTACTTTATGTTGGGCATCTACTGTTGGACATGTGGCCTATCCTTAAGTCTGGTTAATATACTCAGTGAGACTCCCTTGGAGAAAACTAATTTTTCATTTGCAAGCTGACATCAGGAGATAGCTCCTTGGCCAGGGATAGGGGATTGTGTTTTCTTTCCCTTTCAGTCCTGGGACCCCATCTGGTCCTTCCCTCAGGGCTCAGGGAGCTATGTGGAAGAGGAGATGGAAAGATTCTAAGAGCCAGAGAGAATGGGCAACACCAAGGAAATGGTGTATTTCACATATAAGAGAACTGAGACATATGAACTCATAGGCTGTCTGGCCAGTAAGCTCTAGGGATCCTCTTATCTTTGCCTCTGCAGTGCACACCTGGCTTATTTGTGGGCATTTGGGATCTGAGCACAGGTCCCCATGCCTGTTAAACAGGCCTTTTACTTACGAAAGCATCTCTTCAGCTCATTTAAAATTTTTTTTATAAGAATACTCTGTACATAGGCTGATTTCTCATTAGTTCTCCTGTGTACATGTATGTGCATACATATGTGTGTGTGTGTGTTTGTGTGTGTGTGTATGTCTGTGTGTTTGTGTGTGTGTTGATAAAGCCTAGGACCATGTATATGCTAGGCAAGTGCTCTATAACTGGGATATATTTCTAATTTTTTGAAACACGGTCTTGGTTTGGAGCCCAGGCTGGTCTTGAACTCATGAGGCTACCTTGCCTCTACTCAAATTTATAATTTTTTGCTATGATTAGATCACAGGCTTGCATTAGTAACCTAGTTACTCCTGCTTTAACTGTGAGTATCTAATTATACCATAGGCATTCTTTTATATTTTCCTTTAAAGATTATAAAGATATTAAAGCATCTTATTACATCGATGTAATTATTCATTTTATTCCTCATGATTGGATGTATGGAATTTCCTTGTTTTTTAAAAAAGACATAATTGTATATCTTCTTTCTAAGTGATACCATTTTATCATTACACATTATAGTGTATAAGAATAAACATTTGCCAATATTCTTACCAAATTTTGCCTACTTGATAGGATAGAAAAATGCCTCTTTCTTGCTTCAGCCTTGAGCCATTCAAAGAAAGAGTCTGAGTATGTATGGATGGGTTTTTGGTTATTTTAGGGACGAACAATCTTAGATATCTCATCTTGCTTTCTTTTTCTTCTTTTCATTTGCCTCTTAGGATATTTTCCTTTGCCAATGTAATGCAAAACACTAATTTAAGAAAAGAAGTATATTATATTTCTTTTAAGAAACATTTCTCACAGTTTTATTTATAAAAGCAATAAGGTGACATAGCTTAAACTTTTACAGTGTGGAACTGATTAAGTTAACTGGTCACAGAATACTATTCAGTCATTAAAATAATTTAATGGCAAAGAAAAAATCAAATTATGATCACAATGATCCCAATTAACTAATATATGCATAGAAAAAAAGTCACCAGTGTCAATATTAGTTATTTCTGAATTGTGTAATTATAATTTCTGTTGAGATTTCAAAGTTCTTTACAGGTCCATATATTGCTATTAATATTATCTTAAACACTGCAAATGTTAGCAAGTATATTCTAAAATATGATACATGACAACAAACAGCTCCAAGTACCTGGGTTCTGGTCACTTAGATTCTACTAAGGGCTTTATGAGTTTATGTCTTTTCATAGTCTTTGAGGTATGGGGAGCCCTTTGGAAGCTTATAAGGTCATATTTATAGAAGGGACTCTAATGAGGCTCAGCAAAGATGAAGAGAAGTTTCCTATCAGCACTTTTGCCACTGTGGTTACTAGAGACCAGGGGCTCTTTAGGTGACTACTACCTCAGGACACACATAAGCTGAATGTGCCTCTCCAAACACCAGTGTATGTCAGGTCCCTTGGACTAGAGGATAGATGTTTAATTGTCATCAGGGGAGTATTCATAATGACAAGTATAGTAGGGACAGAATCTTGCCAATTCTCTCACTGTCTAATGAGGAAGCAGGGCAACAGAGAGATAACATCACTTACCCAAAAACAATGTCTGTCGTATTTTTCTTATTACAGTATCATTCTGGATGGCGTAGTATGCTCTTTGTGTCTGAGTGACTGAAATAAAATGCAACATACCTGATGGGTTGGAGTACTTTCAGTGCCGTAGGTAGACTGAATGAGAAGATCATTTGGTTGTATAAGAAACAGGTTTGGGGAAGTCAGTGTGATTCTTTTCTCATTTTGTTATGGTGGCTATTCAGTGAAGTTCAGAAGAAAGAAAACATTGAACTTTGTATTGTAGGAGGTAAACTAAGGTAAGCCAGCAATGGGTTGTTTTCTCTACCCTCTGGTAGCATGTTGATATGTTCTTATATTCCGATCTTGAAAGCACTCAATGGCAAGGGTTTTCTTCCCACTGAGAATTCTAAGAACTGGATATTTCATCCACTGTATGACTCAATGCCCCTTCTTGGAGTAACCTACTTGTCTTTGGATGTCATTGCTCTGAGGATTAAAACATTGAATTTACCTTGGGACATCACTCTGGGGTCTTGTTCAGAGGAGGCAGCCATTAGAATGATAGAGGGCTGGAATATGCAGCCAACGAGGAGCTCTTCAAATAAGTGACACGTGTGTCTTGGAAGAATGGTAATTGAGGGAGTGAGTAGAGAATGACGGCTGCCTTCAAAGATGCGAGGGCTGTCATGGAAAGAAAGAATAAAGTTGTTTAAGGTGACATCTGTCAGCAGAGCTGTGACTGATGAAGGGGATGCTATAGGGAGAATCATTCCAGTTCAGAATAATGAAGATCTTTCTAGAAAAAGAAGTGTCCAGACAAGCTTTCTGATGATCATTAGAGGAGATGCCTATTCTGTGTGGTCATGATCATTTCAAGTCTGTGCTCTTAAAATTCTGTAATTTGCTGTCTACCTAATATGTATATTCATCACTGGCTCTTTATTAATAATTGTTATATGTTCAGCTTGATGTTGGAGAGACAGTGGTGGGCAGAACAGACAAGACCCTTGAGTCAGCTGTCAGAGATCTATTGTAAATACATTATCCTAAGATATGACTCTAATCGCATAAAATGAACAGTACAAATGCACATAGAAAGAACCCTAGGTTAGCTGGGTTGAATTGTTAAGGGTTTCTGGGAGAAGTAAGTAAGGTCACAGACTTAAGAACTGACCATGTCTTTGCTGGGCTAAGAGAGTAGATAATATGCAGGCAGAGGAAGCAGTCTGGGCAGAGCTGAAGAAACAACATAGGTTATTGAGAGTGAGTCCATAGACCAGAAGAAATGTAGTCTGAAGAGGTTGGCAGACAAGTGGTGACAGACCTTGTCTTGCAAATCTGAGTTTTGACTGTAAGCTGAGAACACTAGTCACTCTGAAAGTCTCTAAAGGAAGAATTTTATGGCCGGACTCAATCCATGCAAGGACCACTTTAGTTCCAGTGTGGGAGCAAGCTGGGAAATCAAGATTGACATCAGGGGCCAGCCATGAGTCTCTTTTATCAGTTGAGAGAAGGGATGGTGTGACGTTAAGGCACTGTCCTGTTAGTAATGATAGGCAGGTGGAATGGAAGAAAGGACGAGTGTTGAGCATCTGGGGAGTTGGAGGTGACTGAGGAACGAACCCATGGGACAGATCTGGGGCTAGAAGGGAGGACAATGAGCCTATTTGGGACATGCCATTTTTGAAGTCATGATGTCAGTGGAAATGCCCTTTCATCAGATATTATAATATATCCAGGGGAGATTCATTTTCTCCTCTATGATGCTGTGGTGGAGTTTCTTTAAGGCGAGAGGGTTTTCCCTACAGAACTCTTTTGTAACTACAAAGTGTAGATCCTTCCATCATTCCTGTAAGGTTAAGGTGGGTTCTCAGTGAAGTGTTCAGATTCAAGAATCTCATGAAATGATGTCCATGTTTTCTTAGAATACAGGCTCCCAAGGCAGATCCCACTCACTCTCTCTCTCTCTCTCTCTCTCTCTCTCTCTCTCTCTCTCTCTCTCTCTCTCTCTCTCTTTCTCTCTCCCCCCTCCCCCTCTGGTTGGGTCATTTGTATTTCAGAAATGTCATATCTTCCCCCAACTTGGGTCATCTTTGAAGACACTAGCGAAGGTGGTGAGGGACTCTATACTGTGACCCGAGAAAGGGGGCTAAGAGTAAAGAAGGAATATTAGATACAAGGCTGAGATGAGACTGTGTCCCTTCTTTGCAGGAAGGCCTCTGATAAGCTCCATGGCTGATAATATTGCTAACCTACAATCCTTCCATAGACAACAGCCCTGAATTTTCCAAGGTGGCCCAACATACCTTGTTATAGTCTTCTTCTTTTTTTTTTTTTTAATCGAGTCAGAGTTTCTCTCTATAGCCCTGACTGTCCTGCAACTCACTCTGTAGACTAGGCTGGCCTCGAACTCAGAAATCCGCCTGCCTCTGCCTCCCAAGTGCTGGATAAAAGGCATGCGCCACCACTGCCCAGCCTCTTATAGTCTTCCTATTGACCTGTTTTATAGATTCATAACTGGAAGAGAAGATGATCAGTAGGTCTAAATTGTGGCTCAAAGAAATTTTGCAAAGTTACCCTATTGTCAGGCCTTTGGCTGCTTTTTCTCTCAGCAATTTGGACTTTTAAAAACTTGTAGCCACATAACTACAAGTTTTATTTATTTCTTATAAATACTCATTTTCTCTTTTTGGTTTTTGCCCCCTGGCCTGTAAATGTCTGGGTTCTCCAGTGACCTAACACATCCTTCTTTCTCACTCCACCTTTCCTTTATGAGTGGTCTTTTCTAATCCCACGCCTCTTACTGATGTCCAAGAACAACTGGCTTCCCACTTGATACCTCTAGCCTTAACCTGCTCCACATGCTAAGATTTCCTGCCTCCTGGCTTCTTGACCTATAGGTAACTTTTATTCGATAGAAGACCAAATGCTGGCTTCAGACCTAGACGATAGCTGCCTGCTGGCTCTTGGCAACTGAGATGCAATAGAAAGTTGAGAATTCAACTTGGTATCTAAACCTTCATGTCGTTTCCTGAATGGATCTGAGTTGGAGATTCTGATCTGGAAATGTGGGTACAGCTTCAATGTCACTCGCCCTCCACCATCATGGCTTCTCGTTCTGTATTTGAACACTTTTGAATTTTGAGCTATAGCTCAGGTGGTAGAATACTTGTCTAGTGGGCAAAATATTCAGGGTTCGACCCCCAGCAACGACACATTAGCACACACCTGTATTCCCAGTCCTCTGGAGGTAGAGACAGAAGGATCATCCTTAGGTATGTCTTTAGGTACAGGTCATACTTAGGGACAGTGAAGTTCAGGTTTGCCTGGGCTATATGTTATGCTGTCTCAATTTTTTTTTTTTTTAAATTGTATTCTAATTGTTTTTTTTTTTTTTTTAATGGTGACGTGTGGTATCCCTATCTCCCGTTCTTTCCTTCTGCTTACTCTTCCATATGCTGCACTAGAAATCTTAAGGAAATGAAATCTAATCGTACTGCTCCTTGTGTAAAATGATGTCCCTCAGAAACATCTCTGTAGTGTGCTATGGGTCATAGTTAATAAGCCGTGATTCTGCAGCCAGACCGCCTGTCCTCAGACTCTGTTAAGAGCTGAATGATCTTAAATAGATCACTTAAACTTTCTATTCTTCAGTTTCTCCTAGAGGTGGGCCATAAGAATTTTTATTTCTTAGGTTTGCTCGAAGTAGCCCATGAGTTAATATTTGTGCTTACAATAGTGCTTAGCATAGTGTAAATAGCTCATAAGGTTTCATTAAGGAATAAATATGTAGCCTTTAGATTGATAGGGAGGCTCTGGAATATCAGGCATGCCTCAAGTGGAGTTTCTTAATTCTTCCGCCCTCAGTACCGTGCAGCCAGCCACATACACAGCGAGTGCTATTTTTTTCCACACCATTATATTTTTCTTTGTGCTTCCTTCTATCCTTGTGTTTCTCTTTTGCCTTTCCCAGTCTTTCTTTCCTGGTGAATCTGTAAGTGAATTACCTACCCATCATTTAGAATCTACAACCCCAAATCAACAGCTCTTAGACAAGGTCATCCTTCCAGTGAGGTACTCATCAAACACTTCCTCCCCTGAGCTGCTTTCTTACCTGGATGTCATCAAACCCCTTCGTCTGGACCTTCTGGAGTGGGGTAGACATGACTTCGACTCTGATTCAGCTATGTAGAAGCCCCGTGACCTTGAGCACATGTCTTAATTGGTAAAATGAGGGAATAAGTCCGCATCTCATTTAGTCACATGTAATCATATGGTATGTATTCCAAGCATGGGCTGGGGGTAAGATCTCAGCAGGCCCAGTGCTGTTACTGTGCTGCACATCCACAGCATCCCATGCTGTTAATTCATGCTTTACATGTGTGTCCTCATTAGGTTCTGCCCCTGATTCACTCTGTTTTGCAATCCTCTATCTCCTCCAGTCAGTGGTTTGCTTATATGGATGGCGATGAGAATCCCTGGGTCCTCCACTAACTATCTTATTGGGATAAAGTCAGCGATCCAGCCTCACAGGCCTTTCCATCCTTGATCCCAGGAGGTCTGTTTTGTTTTTCTAGTGGAAGGAAGTGAGTCTGCACCTGGAAGGTGGCAATATGTTCTAAAGGAACAGGTGGTGTGTGTGTGAAGGGGCAGAGGTGTGAGAGGGTTAGGGAGGGAGAGAGAAAGGGAGGGAGAGGAGGGTCTAGGACTTTGGCAGGCAGGGCTATGCTGGCTATAAGAAGAGGCAGCAGTGCAGGGAGTATCTAGACCCCAAGAATGATACCAGGATGGCTCTGTGGATGGAGAGAGGACTATGGGTAAGAGAAGGGAGAACACAGAGTCTGTATGCAGCCTCTACTCCTGGAGGGTATGATTCCCAGCCACTCCCCTTCCTCTGCTCACCTCTCTGGCTAAGAAGATGGAGCCCTTTGTTTTCAGTTGTATTTTCCTTCGGCATCTCTACTCCCAGCTTCCCTGTGTCCTTTCATTCAGGAGTGTCCATCCATCACTACAGGGCACTACACATCTCACTTTCATCTCTGCTCATTCCCTTTTTAAGACCCACAAAGGCAACCACTTTCATCATTCCATTCGGTTGTGTGTACCTAAACACACAACACTGTCTGGTACATCCCCAGTGCTGAATACATTTTTTTTTTTAAAGTGAGTGAATGACAACACGAACCACAGTGGCCCTTCATATTTTTGTGTACATTCATTTAGTAATTAGGTCTTTCAAACTTTTGAATTACAAGTCCCATGAAATAAAGTTTGCAATTTAGCCAGAGTTTGGCAACGATCTGTGCCTGTTTATCAAATCCCATGCTCAATACCTGGAACATACCTATCACCCCCAAAAGAGTTCCCTCCCGTGGCTCTTGGTGGTTCATACCCTTGGCCCCAGGCAAACACAGAAGCAGATTTGTTTTAATGTTATTTATGTATTGGTTTTCTTTTTCCTGCATTTCATATAAATGGGCTCAAGTTCAAGAGGAAGTTGTTTCCTTCAACACAGTGTTTCTGTGTTGGACATGGCAGTGGCTCATTTGAGTACTCTGGCTCATTTTGCTTTGTGATGCTTTGTGACTGTGAGCGAGGCTGGGGTTCTGGATTAAGGTTATCTGGTTGGGATTGAGTGGTTGCACTTCCAAGTCTGGCAGCTTTACCTAAAACCTCTCATCCTCTAAGTAGAGTAGCAGCCCCGATCATAGTACCTCACCAAATGCAGGGAGAAGATCGGGGAGTCAAATTAAACACACAAAGTTCTTAGAACAGTGCCTAGCACATCGTCATCATCGGCATTTAAGAAGTGTTAGCGATTAGAATTAGTATTTTTATTTGGCAAATGAAATTTTTAAAAATCCTAAATTACAAACTTCTCCATTGCAGGGTGGACTGGAACCACAGTTCAACGACTTGGCTCATATACTACTGTCTCCTAGATTCTGTCTGCTCCCTTTCACACCAGACACAGAAAGGAGATAGAGGGGGGAGGGGTACTTGGGGACATCTGATTCCCCTACTTCAGTGTCCATTGATGCTCTAGCTAATTTGCCATCCCTGCTTCTTAATCTTATCTCTGACTTGGTCTGCTGAGGGCTGGGTTGGGGCACCTAGCCCTTTGCTCCCCTCCTGGGCTCTCTCAGGCAACTTAGCCTTGCGCCAGGAACACCTCTTGCAATCACATAGCATCAGCCCTGCAAGAAGCTAATTTGATAAACCCCACTCCAAAGCTCATTGAACCTGTCTATAACGATGCTTAATTAAAGCACAGAAACTTTGAAGAGATAGCAAGTTACTGCTTAATGCAATACCGGAGTGCCGCTATTCTACCATCTGCCTCCTTCTCTGCTGTAATTGCTTCCTGACATTTGTTTATTTTAATTAGGAGAACAGTCTTGATCAAGAGGGAGGGCAGGCAGGGTCAAAACTATTGGGGAGGAGGAAGAAAGTGGAAAGGGGGGCTATAGTGTAGTGGTGATGGCTTGAAGTGGAATCATTCTTATCTTCCTAGTGCCTTCCATCTTCCCATGAGGATGGGATTAAGGGAGTCTCTCTTAATGATAACGTAAGGTTGAGTCTAGGATAGTATTCTCAGGACCTGTGGATGTCCTCTGGGTAGTCTGAGGATTTTATTACTAGAGGTTAAGGTTCCTATCTTGTTAGGAAGGATAGAGTCCAATCCTAGTGTGTTGATCTCTGCAAAATTATTTAGATTACTGCAACCCAACAGAGCCACTTCAGTATCAACAGGGTCTCAGCACAGAGGAGCAGTGCAGCTCACTCCCGTTCATCATTTCTATTTGTTCTACAGAATGTCTGGTTATCTTTGAGAGTGTGCTGGTCCTTATGCATGGAAATTATTCCTAAGTATAATTAAGGCTGCTTTGAAGAAAACACTTTCCTCCAGAAACACTTTTCCCCCTAGCTTTTGTTAGAGAGCACTGTAGGTCTTTGTATCCTCCTGAAGTGAAATCAAAAGCTTGAGATGCCCTGCGTAACAGGTGATTCTTACCCATCCTCCTGGCTCTCTTGAGGACCTGCTGGTTTTTGGTCCCTCCTCAGCCTTGAGATGCCACTGTAGGAAGGGTTTTGTTTGGTACCCTTCTCTTGAACAGGTCTTGAGAGTGGAGTTTTGTTTTCTCTAGACCTGTCAGGTTGTCAAAACAAAGTTTAAATTTTTCCTGACTCAGAAGATGCCCTCAAGGCAAAAGTCATTTCCATACCTCCCTAGGTTTCCTTTTCCTTTCTGTATTGGACTGTCTTCCCTTACTATCTGATAAGCATTTTGATGATTTTAAGAGGACCTGGTTTATATTTTACACTATTTCCAGTTTTCTTACTAGAAATAGCTTGCCATTACCAGAAGGTCTCTGATAGTTTTAAAATTACACATGCTTTTTGCTTATGGCAACAAACTTTTTATGTTTGTTTTAAATGAACTCTTGCACAGGATTTTTATACCAAAAGCATAGCAATATGAAATAAAAAGACAGAGTGAAACTATTCTAGTTAACGTAGAGCTGCTGAGTCTCAGAGTTTACCAGCTCCCCTTTGCCCTTATTGGACCTCTTAGAACATCACTCAGGACCTGATTATCATGGGTGTGGTTCATAAAATTCTTTTCTAGGGGCTCTTGGTTTGACTGATAGGATCACAGCTTTTAGCAAGGCTCATCTAGTGCTTCCTTGGAAACAAATGGTTCTTGATATTTTCAGATCTAGGCTGGAAGCCTAGATCTTGGGCAGGGTGCTATAAGAAATGACAGAGTGTACTGTGCCAGTATCAGAGATGCCCTGGAAAGAAGGGCTGTGAGAATGAGAATCCTGTCAGTCCTTTTAGGAAGATTGGTCTGAGGCAGGAGTAGGATGGGAGGATGGGCGGGGTATGAGGCAAGGGTTCTCTAACAGGCCTGCATCAAACAGGATTGCTTGGAGATGTGACACAAGAGAGATTTACCTTCATGAGTATAGAGGGGAGGAGGGAAGAAAGATTAGGCAATGGATTACTTTTTTTCTTTTACAAAATACCTGATGAAAACAACTTAAGGAGGGAGAGGATTTATTTCAGTTCATAATTTGAAGAAATTGAGAATCTGTCCTGGTGGAGAAAGCATGACTGTGTGCATGAGGTGTTGGTCATTTTATATCCTTGGTTAGGAAACAGAGAGAAAAGAACCAAAATGGGGGCTGAACTATAAAACCTCAAGGCCTGTCTCCAAGGACCCACTTTTTCAAGGAAATTCCTATCTCTTATAGGTTCCATAATTTCCAATCCAGTGCCATCAACTGGGGACCAGTTCAAACAAATGAGCCCAGGGGGACATTTCACATTCAAATTACAACAGATAAGACCCTCAAATGGCATACAGCTCCAAGAGATCCCCAGCTAGCCTCAGGGGAGTCTCCTGGCAAAGGCTGATTGTCAGAGGAATGAATCCCTCATTGGGCAGGCCAGAACTTTTAGCAGTGCTTCTGTAAGCCTTTGCCATTTTCTGGAAGCATCCTCAAGGGAGTGGGTTTCATTCGAATGCTTGATGGGTCCAAACGGTAGCTGATGGGGTTCTTGTCCCTTCTATTTTCTACAGCAAGTGCTCTTGAAGGAGATTTAGGGGAAGTCTTTGTGACTGCCGCATAGGAAAAGAATAAGAAAACATTTACTGAAAGCAACTTAGAAGAACATGTGTGTTTTCTAGACCAAGGAGGCAGCTGGTGTTGCTCAGAGGCTGTCTATTTTCTATCTGAGTTCTTCAGAGCAGGCCTTTGGTCACAGATCTCTCTTCATTTCCTGAGGGCCTACTGACTTGTCAGACCTTATAATGTCATGTTTTCTCCTAACCCCCTACACTGTTTTCCGCTGTTTCTGACCGCACGCATCCTTCCTCCTAGCCTTTTTAGCCTGGCCGGAGCCCTCCCTACTCCTCTTCCCTCATTGTGTGCTAAGCCTTGTTCTCCTCATCCCAGCCCATTGGTCTTTCAGTGTGTCCTATTTGGCTTGCTCATTCACACTACAGAGACTTTCTCACAACGCTGTCTCTTCTCTTTTCCTTCTCTACTTCAGTCTTTTTTCTAGCACTAGAGTTGCTTCTCTGGGGCAGGTCAAAGTTCCCTCCTCATGGCTCTCTCCATCTCTGTCCATGTGCAGGAATCTATGCCTCAGAGGACTTTGTCCCAGCACAGTCTTACATCACCCAATCTGATTGTTCAATCTCTGATTCTCACACTTGACTGAAATCTCCACAAGGGCAGGGCCCACATCTGTCTTTGCAGATCAATACACACCAGGCCTAGCACCCTGGAGATGCTCAGTCAAGATGATTTATTCTAGGGACTTGTCCAAAGGGAGGAGGATGGAAAAGGATAATTTGCTTATCTATTAAGAAAAATAATGTACAAAAGAAAAGGAAGGTGGAAACAGATACTTCCAGAGACTGCATGGTGAGTGGCTTTAAGGTCCTTGTCAATCTCTTTGCATGGGATAGAGGCTGGGGAGGTGGATGGAGTTCCCATTCGTACCTGAGTCTGACATATTTTTATCCTTTTTTGACTCTGACTTCAGTGTCTTGCATGTATGATTTGAAGGCTTATGTCAGGGTTCAATGTGGACTACAGTCTCACTGTTGACCTGACATCAAGTAAGCCATTAACCTGTTTGACTGTGCCTCATCTGTAATGTGGGGATGCTAAAGGTTTCTTTAAATGAAAACTTTGAAAACTAAAGGGGATAATGTACAACAAGTTTATTTTGTAATTACCCTATATTGCAAATGTTACCAGTGTATGATGTTTTATTTCTGTTTGGTAAAAGGATTCACAAAAGGATGGAGGTAGGAGAGGGTTGGGCAGCATCCAGGCTGTTTCTACTGATTTTACTTCTGAGCCTACTCTGGCCCTATATATAGAATATTTCATATATTTTTAAATTGGAAGTTGTCTGAAATTTCTGACATTTTTTGGAGCATCAACTCTTTGAAGGAGAAAGGAAGTTTGAGGATTTTCTTGAAGGAATGTTATAGCCTATTGGCCCATGTGTCCCATCAATGAAAGGAAGGAGCCAAAGCTAATTTGCTGTTAGGACTCTCTCAGTTGAAGCCATACACATAATCCTTATGAGAAGAAAATACTGGCATAGGGAAGTGAGTTATTACTAGCTAGACTCACAAACAGAGCCCAGGGCACAAGGAACCTGCCATCACTTTAATGTGGGAAGGTTGTTAGATCCTAGGAGGGACTTTCTGGTACCACATGTTATATGTGAGAAATGGAGAGGGAAACAGATTTTGTGGAAATTGCTTTACTGGAAGTGTTTACCAAGGTAAGGAAAATCCAGTGGTAGCCATTTTGGAACTGGAAACAGGCTAGGAAAGGTTTGAAGTGATATTTACTCTGTTAGAAACTGATGTCACATAAAACACTGTAAGATTTGGGTTCCTTTTGTTGCATGTTTGTGCCACAAATTACTTGACATAAGCAACTTAGAGGAGAAAGGATTTTTTTTTGCCATATAGTGTCAGGGTTATCAATCCATCATGGGCAAAGGTGTGGCCAAGCAGAGCAGTTCACATCATGGTGGTCAGGAAGCAGTGGGAATTGAACAGTGGAAGTGGTCTACTTTCTCCAACCAGACTCCATCTCCCACCAGTCACCATCTCCCATAAAGTTGTCATGTTCTGAACCATGTTGAGATTAACAGTTAAGATTAACCATTATGACTTCGTCCTGTGTTGGACCCAACTGTTTACTGTCACTGCCTGTTTGTGTTGTTGGTTTGTATAGGTGTGTGAGCCTAGTGTGGCCTTCTACTTCCTGTCAGTGTTCTGAGCTTTGGCCCTTCCTGTCTTCCTATTCAAGAACATCCATCCAAGAGAGTCATTCATGAATGCTGTCCACACAGCAAAACTTGGTTGATTACGCATGTCAGGCTTAAACATAAAGTAAAAGAGAAAATTGGAGCAAGTTTGATTCTTTTTTTTTTTTTATTAGAAAGTATGATGTAAAAACTTCAATTGGCTTTAGGTTTTGCTACCATGTTCAGCATCTCTTTCCTTTCCCTATTTTAGCCTTCTGAGACTAGATGAAGATTTCTTAGCAAATGTAAAAATAATTTCATCCAAAGACAGATTTTTTTTTTTCCCTTAAAAGTATCAAGTTAATTGTATTTCTTGAAGTTGTCTGTTCTTCAGACTAGGTGTGAAATATAGCTTGTAGATAATAGTTTGCATTTTGTAAACATTATTAACTTAATTAATTTATTTTTATTAATTAATTTATTTACTTTACATCCTGATCACACTCTCCCCTCCCTCCTTGCTTCCTAGTCCTTTCCTCTCTCCCCACTTCCCCTACCTTTATCCTCAGAGAAGGGGACCCCTCCCATGAATATTAACTCACCTTGGCATATCAAGTTACAGTAGAACTAGGTTTATCTTCTACTGAAGCTAGACAAAGCAGCCCTGTTAGGGAAAAGGGGTCCAAAGGGAGGCAACAGAGTCAGACATAGCACTTGTTCCAGTTGTTAGGGGTTTCACATGAAAGACCAAGCTGCACATCTGTTACATATATGTAGGGGGCTTAGCACTGTTCCATGCATGCTCTTTGGTTGGTGGTTCAGTCTCTATGCCCTGTTAGTTAATACATTTAATTTCATTTGGACTTTCTGACGTCTCTCTGGCCTGTATTTATTTACAGTCCTGTTGGTCAGATGAGGAAACCTTGGTCCAACTTGGTGAAACTCAATGAACCAATGTCCTGTCTTGTGAGAGGTCCTTTCTTTTCTATCTTGTTTTGCACGAAGTGATACTTTCTGTCTCCTTCTCCCTTCCTCCCTCCCCTCCCTCTCCCTCCCTCTCTCCCTCCCCTCTTCCTCTTTCCTTCCTTCCTTCCTTCCTTCCTTCTTTCCTTTGCTTCCTTGTTACTTTGCTTCTTTTTCTTTTTTTTCTTGAGGCATTTCTATTTTGAGGCAAAATCCACTCTGTAGTCAGGCTGGATTCAAATTCAGTGGTGGTCTTCCTGTTTCAGCTTCTCTGATGCTGGGATTACAGCTACCTTGCCTGACAAAAGGCCTTCTTTTAAAAACTGACAGTTTGCTTATTGTAGATGATAGTTCTTTATTTAATAAATGTCTAAAATTCAGGAAAATATAACCCTTCATATTTCTGTCATTCAAATAAACGTGTTTGTCTCCAGTAATTTCTTTTGTAGGAAAAGAAAAATAAATAGAGATTTAACAAGTACAGCTATTCATTTTCACAGTGAATTGTTTTTTTTCTCCTTTCTGAGTAGTGGGTCTCAACCAGGAAAATTTGGGGGATGCTTTTGTCACCTAGTTGAGGCCCAAGATATTGTTAAATGTTTTTAAATGCACAGGTAACTCTCATAGCAAAGAATTATCTAGTATACAATATTAATAGCACTCAGGTTGAAAAACCTCATTTTAGAGAGAACTCTTACGATATTGACAAAGGCCTGCAGGAAATGTTTTTCATGCTTTTATATACATTTACAGGCCTAGGTAAACAACATATGGCATTATGTTGTTCTGTAGGAGTCTTCTTTAAATTTATATAAATAGTATCATCATATATTCTGTATCTTACTTTTTCTAAATTTTTGCAACAACCCATGTTGATATATATGCACATATATAATATGCATATTAATTTCTCTAAACTGATTTGTTTTTCTTAAAAATTTGGCTTAGTCTTTAGCAGCTGAGCTGTCTCTCTGGCTGTGTTTTTACTTTTTCTAATGTCTTAGCTGGGGACCATGACTAAGGAAGAAACAAGAGAATCACTTGAGACTAAGAGTTTGAGACTAAGAGCTTGGGTAGTATAGTAATGTGTGGTTGGAAAACAGCCCTATTTGGGTGATGGCATCCTAGAATGTTTGTCCAAGGCATAGGACCTACAATGGGCTTGTATCACTTCTCTCATCTGCTGTCTTCCGTGACTTTTCTTATTTTTAACATTCCATCAGTATTTTCCTTTGGGACTAGAGCTGTCTGAAGCATCAGCCTAGTGTAGAATTGGGGATTTCTGAAGGAGATTCCTCTCAATTTCAGGGCCATGGGTGCCAAATAAACTATTGGCCATAAGTCCAAGTTCCATGTGTCTGCTGGCCTGGTTTCTTCTGAGGTCTTTCTCCTTGGCTTATAAATTCTGGTTGTGTCCCCACTGTGTCTGAACAGCATGCTCACTTTGTTCTTGGCCATGTGCACATTTTCTGCTCCTATAGAAGGACAGAATTCAGGTTGGATGAGGCCCATATTATGACCTCATTTTAGATTAATTACCTTCGTAAAGAAGATACTGATAAATGAAGACACACTGGATACCGGAGTGTTTAGACATCCATGTAAGAATCTTGTGCGGGATTCATTCAAGGAATCTCAAAGCAATCTTTCTCCCATGTACAGGACAAATATTCCTAGGAGTTGGTGAGATGATAGTACACTATGTGTGAAATCTAATACCAAGAACTTTCTTATGATTAGTTGGATGATTTCAAACCCTACATTAAATCTAAAGATAGCAGAATCAGAAAACTAAGTCCCAGAGGAAACCAGATAGGATAATAATTTTTTGGAGGCCTTCTGTCTAGTTTTGAGATCCTCATTAGATAGCCAGAGGTGATTATATAGTCAATGTTGACATGACTAACACCAAAACTAATGAATTACCAGTCTAAACAGAACACACTTCTGTCTGGGTCGAAGATCTGGACTTGCTCTTGACTTAGTTTCCTACTGGGTTAGCTCAAGCGACAAGTGACATGGCCCCAAGGATCAGTTTCTCTACCTATTCTACAATGGAGGTAGTAAGTATGACACTCTGTTTCTGTAAGAATAGGATGAGAACAGTGCTTGGTATCTGATGAATTTTCAAAAATGTTGTTTCTGGAATCGGAATGTGAGGAGATTGGACTCTTTCCTATTTGACGCAAGGAGCTGCCTTAGAAGTCTGGGAGTGATCTGTTTAAGTGTGGGTTTCAGAAAGTTAATTCTGGCTTGGAGGCTGTGCAGAAGGAGAGGTGATGGTGGGGGAAGACATTGAGGGTATGAAGATCAGCTATTAGAGAGCTCCGTCTGGATTGAGTTAGCAAGGTAAGTGGGTTGGAGGAAGGATGGGCAGAGGAATGTAGAAAAGGGCAAAGAGGAAACAGAAAAAGAGAGATGTAGAAGATAGCACTGGGATATAAGAAAGAGGATGAAAGATTAAGTAGAGAGAAGGGAGGGGAGCATGCCTTGTTGAGCCTGCTGAAAGGAGGAGGACTTAAAGGAGTGACCAACCAGAACAATAGTTAGAGGGGCATGGGGGAGGGAAATAATGAGTTTGGGTTTGGTCCATTTATAGCTAGTTGCTTGGGGACCATGAACTGAGACTGCCAAAGAGAGCTGTGACAGCATCTGGTGATAGAACCATGGATAACACTGTTGTCCAGAGGTAGGAAGAGAAGAACTACTGGAATGAGCTTTCAAGATACCTAGAGAGGAAGGAGGGCAGCTCAGGGAATTGACAGGAAGGGAGCCAGAGTGGGAAGGCTGCAGGAAGGATGAGTGTGGGATGAGCAGGGCAGGGATATAGGTACTGGTTTGAGTATTTCAGAAGCCACTGGTAACTTTGAGAAGATCTGTGTGAGTTGGGGACATGTCGGGTTTAGATGCCAGAAGGCAGAGGATGGGGAGAGAAACGGAATCTCAGAGACTATGAATTTTGATAGAGAGGAAGATTGCAGAGAATATCCTGAGAGGGGGAAGATTCTTTTTCAGGTTATTGGCAGGCTGCTGAGCTGTGGGTGAGGTGGAAATGCAATCATTGGAGCCGAGAGAGAGAGAGAGAGAGAGAGAGAGAGAGAGAAGAAAATCTCACAGATATGTTGCTAAGATGAAGGCCTGGGGAGGTGGGAGGTTTGGAAGAAGAGAGCTGGGGGAGTCAGATATGAGGGGACCATTTTTTTTTTTTTTTTTCCTTTTTTTAAAATGAGAGGGAAAGGAGTAGGTGTGTGCTGAGAAAGTGTATAACTAAAGAGAAGGGGAAAAGTTCAGGTTTTGTGAAGGTCTTCCCAGCAAAAGAGCCCCTGTTGGCATCTGCTAGGTGAGCAAAGTGGAAAGGGTTTGGAAGATGTAATGAAGAGGAGAGAGATTGGGTGAATGTTACAGATTGCTGAATAACTGGGCTAGGAGCGGAACTCGGTGATAGTTACGTTCATTGGCATCATTTGGCTAATGGTTTCTGAGATGGGCCCATTGTTCTGGAGCAGGGGAAGTCCAAGGAGGAGGACCAGGGATGAGAGAACCACAGAATTCTAGTTGGATAAGAAATGAAGATGATGAGACAGGAAAAAACATGTAATGTTGCAGGTGTAAAAAGTTTAGGGAGTTGTGACTGTCCTTAGGACACAGACAGAGATCACAGGGACATGGTCCTGTCCTCAGGATACAGATGAGATCACAGGGACATGAGAAGTGGAAAATTATTTGAGAGAGCTGTTCTGTTCAGATGATAAATGGTTTTAGGAGAATTTCAGGTCAGTAGTTATTGAGGGAGCGAGAGGAAGGTATAGTTCCTCAGAGCATAGGTGTCAGGAGGCCTGAAGTCAGAGCAGTGAACACATGGCCACTGAGTACCAGATAAAAATTAGCATACAGAATAGAAGTTATAGCAGCCAAATATCTTAGTCAATGTGGAAGAGTGATTTGAGGGAGATGCATCTGTTAATTTTTATCATGACCTAACTGCAAAAGTCTTGCTGGTGTGCCACAGTAAGCATTGTGTGGCTTACAGATGAGAAGCCTATCAATCTAGACCAGGATCCATGAGGTAATTCTGTAGATCTAGCTAGTGTCAGTCGGGTGGGGTTTGGTTGGTTAGGTTGACCATAGTTGGGCTGGATGACTGGCACATCTTGGGACTGACAGCCTAACCCACCCATGCTGGCAGAAATTCAACAGAGCCAAGAACTTTTCAAACATTTGTCATGTCATACCTACTAGCCTGAAAACATTTTTTTGACCAAAGCAAATTATGTGACCAAGCCCAAAGCCGAGGTTGAGGAAGTATGTTACTCTGCAGATGGGCAAGAGTGATATTTTTAAATAATACTACCACCAGTTAACCATAGGCCAGAGCTAGGAAGAGTAGTTGAGGTGAGACTGTAGTCGGCATTGCACGTCAAGTGATCTCAGAGATTCAAATAATGGCAAAAAGAAAAGGTAATGTCTACACTGCTTCCATCCTCAGACACAAAGGACCTGACAGAGAGTGTTTGCAAAAAATCATTTAATTAGAAAAGATACCAGATTTTCTGTGGAGTCTAATACGTACAGCAGGAATTCTAGTGGGTTTAGGGAGAAGAGTTCAGAAGAGGTAATGGGAGGCAGTTGGTTATGGGGGGCTCAGAGAGCCTCACATTAAGTTCTGGCCTTGGACATAAAATGAGAAGAAAAATACTCTCAGACAGGTAGTCAGACAGACAGACCAACAGTGATATGACAGATAGAAGCATACATGTATATATGTATGTACGCATATGAATACAGTTGTTAGAAAAGCTCAGAGTTGATCCAAGTTAAGACTCTGGAAACCTTACTGCTATGGAAGGCGTTGTAAAGATCAGTCCCTGCATGTTCTTGAATGGAGTCCCAGGTCCTCAGCTCTTCCCACTCATGGAAAAGGACAGATGTCTCTTCCAGGAGATGTTTCCAGAGAGAGGTGGTCACACAGCTCCATACTATACTTGGGATTTCACAATTGCTTTTACTCTGACAGAGTGTTGGTTTTTTCTTCCTTCTTTCTTTCTTTCTCTTTCTTTCTTTCTTTTCTTTTTTCTTTTCTTTTCTTTTTTGGCACTACAAATAAGGAAGTGAGAGGGTGGGTGTGGGAAGGAAACTATTTAAATGGAGATACAGTAATAGAAATACATCCATCCTTGGAAAGAGAGACTAGAAGAAGGATGGTTGGGGGTGAAACATCTCAAACCTTTGTCTCTTCTCAGATCTTGTCACTCCTTTCCAGTGTTATTGTCCTTCCCTCCTACACTAGGCCCTAGGTCTCCTGGAGAACAAATACTGGCTTGTCTTAATTGTAGCTCTTTCCTCAAGCCAGCAGTTCACATAGAACATACTGGAGAGTGCTCAATGAGTGTATTTGGGTGGATGGATGGGTAGATGAATGAATGAATGAATGATGCGAAATTCATAAGCTAGTGAACCCATCTTCATAAAAAAATTACAAATTTTCTTTTGGTAATGTCACTCAGCCAATATTTAGGGACCTCTTGAATTTTAAGCAGGATGACTAGGCCTTTGTCAAGAATGGACATAGCCCTTGCCAGATGGCACCTCTCTGCATTTGCAGCTTTGGGAGCAGTGACTAACAATACAGAGACAGCTACGATGGATTGTCTTGAGCCTCAGTTTGCCCATCTGCAGAAGTGGGGGGTGACTTAGACTATTATTCAGACTCCTTTTCTTCCAGGGTTCTTGGAACCTTCCATATCTATTGTTCCTTGTGTTCTTTATAACAGGCAAGTAACTTTCTTCCTCTTCTTTTTCTTCTTTTTAAACATTTTTCATTTGTTCTTTGAGAATTTTGTACAAGAATTTTAATAAAATTCATTCTGCCTCTTCTAACTCATTCAGATCCACCTCCCTTATCTACCCCTCCAACTTTGTGTGTTTTTTTTATTAAAAATCCATCAGGACCAATCATTCTTGGCTGTGTGGATTTCCACTAGAGCATGCCACTTACCAAGGACTACACTCTCAGACAAAACTGACTGTCCCTCCTCAGAAGCTAACATTTGTCAATAGCTACATGGCTAGGGTTGTAACTGTGCACATAACACTGCTCTTCTTTCTGAGATTTAGGTATGGCTTGTGCTTGTCCAGGTCTTGTATATTCTGTTGCCTCCTCTATGAGTTCATATGTGCAGTTTTCCTGCTATGTCCAGAAGACAATGTCTTCCAATGGTTCTCCTTCATAGTTCATCCTCTCTCTCTCTCTCTCTCTCTCTCTCTCTCTCTCTCTCTCTCTCTCTCTCTCTCTCTTCCCTTTCCCTACCACCCCCCCCATCTTATGGCATTGATCCTTGAGCCTTGGGAGAGGGGATATGGTAAATATGTTCGCTTCAGGGCTGAGTATCTTATAGCTTTTTTAGAGCATCTCTGGAACCAGTTTTTTAAAGAACAAATTTAGGGAAATGAAAGTTTAGAGCAATGATTCTCAACCTTTCTAATGCTGAGACCCTTTAATACAGTTTCTCATGTTGTGGTGACGCCAGTCATGAAATTATTTTTGTTGCTATTTCATAACTGTAATGTTCCTACTGTTATAAATCAGGATGTAAATATTTGTGTTTTCTGATGGTATTAGGAGACCCCTGTGAAAGGGTGATTTGACCCAGAAATGAATCAAGACATGGAGATTGAGAACTGCTCGTTTAGACAGATTCTGGTAGCTTGATCCTTACAGAATTTTTTCTGACGGTCCTTTCCCATCCCACATTCTGGATGTACTCATATCCAATATAATCATGACTTAAAATTTTTCCTGTTCTGACGATGTTGTGGCTACTTTTAAGAACATCCTGGTTACCTGTTACCCTGATGATATCAGAGGATGTTGACATTTCAGGATTAATTATACCTGCTAAACCTTTGGCTTACTCACTATATCCAGAGAACCCTGCATTCTAAGAGAGGATCCGAAGCATTCAGGAATTTATCTGCTTAGGGAAATGCAGGTTTGAGAGGATGAATTGTATAAGAATATGATCAGAGGTTAGGGCAGCTGGAATAGGATAGGATCGGGATTTCTCAAAACCAGGCAGATTTAAGACAGAGCACTCATTGAAAGGGGCTGTTGGCTGCTTTCTGTCTCTTTGGATTACCTACTTAGCTGCAATATGGCCTCATTTTGGGGATCAGTCTGGGTACTGAGGTATGTGGAATATAACCATGGATGATTAAGAATGAGAAATGGGGCCAGTGCAGGTGTCTTTCTTATCTGTCCATAAGAGCTACAGCTTCATCTTCTCTTTGTGTAATGATATGTCCCTTTCAAAACCAGACCCCATACCATCTAGAACCTACTTTGTCCATCATTCCCTTAGATTAAAATTCTCTCAGTGCCTCTTCAAGAACTCTTTAGTTTGAAACCTATGGCCATGAGAATTCTGCTCCCAACAGGGCTTTTTCAGTTTCACATGTGTCACCCATTGCCCCTTGCCTTTCATTCCAGCCAGATGGAATGGCTTCCTGAATACTCCAGGATCATCACTGTCTTTCTGTCTCTATTCACAACTTTCCTTCAATTGCGATATCTTTCCCTAGGCCCAGTTTAGTCAAACTGCCCACTCTGTAAGTATCCATCAACTCCCATAGCAATTCTTGCTCATGTAGCTATTTCTTCTAGCTTACTGAGCTGTGCCTAGAATGTCTGGGACTCTGGGACCTTATAGGTTGGTGGAGAAATGGCAGATGTTTATTCAGAGTGTGTTGAATCAATGAGTAAATGCAAATTTGATTGAATAAAGTGGAGATTGTGACCTGTTGACTCTCTCATTCTCTATTAGGTATTTCCAGTGTGTGTGTGTGTGGTGTGTGTTATGTGTATGTATGTGTGTGTGTGCACATGTGTGTTTGGGTGGGTATATGTGTATATATGGATATATAGGTGTGTTTATATGTGTGTATGTATATATGTGTGTATGGTTATATGTGTGTATATGTGCCTGTGTGTATGTGTGCAAACTCACATGAATATGAAGTGTATAAAGATTATCTAGTCTAGAATAATTCATAGCTAACCTTGCTTGCAGAAATACAGGGTATTAAATAAAAACAGATGAAGTTTTGTTATCCTTCAAGCAAAGCACATTTTAAAAAAGAGCTATAAATAGATACTAATAAGAAAGGTGGGAAAATTAATGCAAAATTACAGGTTGTATTAGTCTTGATTGTATAATAATGCATCATAAACAAAGGACCATAAACATTCCTGCATTATTCTTGGAGCTCCCAAGCTGAAGTCATGCGGGTAGAATCATTAATTTTTTTGAGCCTTGATTTGCAAAGGATACTAATTTTCTACTTTTAAAAAACTAAAAAGCTATTTTACTGTTAAGTAAAATGAAGATACCATAGAGAAAAGTGGAGTTAAAGTTTTTGGGTTTTTGAAGGCAATGGATATTGCATTTGAGTTATTGTAGGTCTGAATTAGCAGCCCTAGCTGAGGGGTTTTGCTGTTACATAGGAACTCATTACCAAAAGAATCTGGCAAAGGTGGGTCCTCTGTGTACTGTCCAAGTGCATTTAATTACTGCAAGATCAACCCATGGGTTTCATTTCATATGCTTCTTGCAATTCTTAATTCATGGAATGAATGTCTGTAGTAGGGGCTACACTGTTGGGTTGAGAAGTGTTCTGAGGCTCAGTAAGATATTAAGGCACACGATAGATTAGTGTTCTGTGGCATATGTAGGGGCCACTCACACATTTCTAAGTTTTATCTGGAAGACCCTTGATACTTACACAATTCTTATCAGTGTGATATAAAAATAGAAACATGAGCCTTGTTTATTGTCCAAAGTGCTTGAATTTAAGATTTAATTACATTATTTTCTCAGGAAATGGTGCTCTGTCTCTGAGCTTCAGTTTCTTCATAGGTTAAAGGAGTTGAAAAAAAAAAAGTAACACTTTTATGAAGGATAGACGAAAGTGTTTTGTATATGCTGACCTAATCTGCACACATTAGCATAAACTATTTTTAACGGGGCTATGAGGTCATTGTTGTATATACCTCTTACCTAATTACTGGTTTGCTTCTTGCCTGCTACCTATCAAGGTTTCAATGTATATTGCCTGTTTCAGATTCTCATTTCTCAGCACATGGGAGCTGTGCTTGCATTGGTCAGGGAACAGCATGCAGCCAAGGTTCTCCTTAAGACCTACCTTGTAGGATCTATGTAGTGGTGGTCTTTAGAAGAGACAGTTGCATCAAATGAATACAGTTGAACCCATTGTATGGGTCATGGGCTTGGAAATTTCATTCCTCTTAACTTATTATAAGTGTTCATTGTAAATTTGGAGCTAAGAACTTAGCCTTTTTTCCTCTGGCAACACCATGATTGAAGGTCTAAAAACTGTGGTTTTCAACCTGTGAGTCATGACTCCTTTGGGGGTTGCATATCAGATATCCTGAATACTAGATATTTACATTATGATTCATAGCAGTCATAGTTATACAATAGCAACAAAACAATTTTATGTTTGGCGGTCACCACAATTTGAGGAACTGAATGAAAGGGTTGTAACACTAGAAGGTTGACGACTTCCTGCTCTAGAATTTCATAGAGTTCAAGCCTTGGCCACGACAACTAAGGTGACTGAATTAAATTCTGTATATATATTTTCTTAGTTCAGCCTAGGTGTGTTCTCATGATAATGGATCAAGCAAGGATAAGCAAGCAGACTAAGAGTGTCCTTCTCAAGTCTCTGCTTATGCCATCCTGGGGACTATTCCACTTAGAGAAAGCAAATCACAAAAGTTAAGGGGTGGGCATAGCTGGGTGAAATAGGAAAGGGTAGATAGCAAAGAGTACATGGCAAAGGGTGAGCCATTGTTCAAATGACATTATTGGAGAAATCTCTTAAGCCGTAACATGAAGATGAATCATAAAATTCACAGAAATAGTGGTGATAGTGGTGATGATGAGGTGTGTGATGATGATGGTGACGTGATGATAGGAATAGCTGGCTTTATTGACTTGCCTATCCCTCCTTAGCTGCTAGGAATGGATTTCTAGAAGTGGTTTGCTATGTGTATTTGACCAGAGGATTTTATAATTTAGATCCCTCTCCCTGATTGCCTCAGTCTCCCAAGTAGTGACTTTCTGAGCAAAGATGAGGCTGTGGTTGTATCATTTTCATTACCTCTTCTCAGCTGCTAGGCAGGTGGTAGGATGTGGACAGGTGGAGGGAATATGGCTTTACCACACAGCTATAGAAGACATGGCTGGGGAGTGCTAACCCGTGTCACCAAAAGCATTTAAGGCAGAGGAGACAGGAGTGGAGATGGAGAGGACAAGGAGTTGATATGAGAAAGCTTGGGAGGAACATCCCAAGCAGCAGAGTAAAGTTTCTGAGCCTAGGCTGTGCTTAGTGAGTCTAAGATTTATAGTACAGTTCTCATTTTACGCTTGTACAGCGGGATGGCCAAGCTATCTATAAGGCTACATGGAGGATTCTGGATTTCTGTCTGAGTGTGTTGAAGAATCACTGGAGGGATCTGAGTATGAGTATGATGCCTTCTGAGGTTCAAAACAGTTGCCCAGAGAACTGAGTAGGTGAGACTCTGTATGGGGCAAGGACAGATGCAAGGGGCCTCGTTAGGAAGCTGGTACCCCCATCTAGGTGTGACAAAAGCGCTGCTAGAATTGTATTGATCAGGGTACAGCATGGTCTTGGGTTGTAGGACCAAATTTAGATTACTCCATCAAACTATCAGGGAGTACTGGGGGAGCCTGGAGGCAGCAAAAGAGAGATGGCAGATTGGGAGAGGGTCTGGCATGAGACTCTTGGAGCATACTTATCATTCATTCATTCTTCATAGTATAGTTTTCATTTTACACCTTATAGGCTTAAAAGCTTCTTACATGGTCTTTGGTATCGATCTTCAGGCAGCATCTTGGGTTTAATCCAAGGGTAGGTGTTTGGTCCTTGCAGTATTATTAAGGGTAGGTATCTGGTGTCCTGACGGTATCATTAGAACTATTCTTTATTGTTTTCTTGTGGATGGTGATCTTCATGTCACAGTGTTTTACACGAGTGGGATTCACATAGGCATGGGTAACACTTTTCAGCAAGTCCCTGATGTCTGTAACCCTCTACTGCATTTGAATGATAAACTTCTTAGTGGCCTTATGTTTAAGTTTACAGGTGGTCCACCTTTGCAGTAGACATCCCACCTATGGCTATGTTCCTTTTCAACATCTTTGTCTTGGAATTTGAGGCCCTGAGATCTGCCCTGTCTTATCTTTGATTATAATTTTGGAGCAGTTTTTGCTCATCTCTAAAACAAAAGTAGTTATAATCTCCTACAGTAGACTCTTCTACATGTTGCCTCATGCTATTGGCGATGACTTTCTTAGCAAAAGTAGGACTGTGGTCTGATTATTAATTGGTCTGGATTAAATGACTTTAAATGTTAACATACTTGGCGTAGTGTGAGACAAGTATTGCTTTTGTGCTTTTTCAATGTATGTACTAGAAGTGTTAAATGTATGTGTCAGCCTTTCCAGGGCTTTCCAAAATCATGGGAAGATCAAATTACTATTAGCCTTGTCCTGAATGCTTATCTTGACTACTTCCTTTTTAGAGGCTCCATTCTAGAGGCTTCCGGACCCCATTTAAGCCTTACCCCCATTGTAGCTTTTTGGAAACAGCATTCGTGGGTATGCCCTGCCTTGCTTCCTGCCTTTGCTCTGCTTCCCTCTCCCCATGCACTGACTTGCAGGTATTGTGTGCTGCACCCTACCTGTCTGAGGCACAGCTGTAGGGGTGCTGTGTCAGACCCGCATCCCAACCAAGGGTGAACCAGGATGTGTCCTGCCTTGCCTGGACATTTACAGTCTGAGTCAGTCCATAGCCTCTGCTAGTTCATTCTCCTCTTCCCCCTGTCAGCTGCGGCACCTCTTGCTTTGTTAATAGAGAAATTGTCAAATAATGGGAATAATTAGCACAGTGGGAGCTTTACTGTGTCCTGGAAAGAGAACAGAGAGAGCCCTCCAAGCAGCCCAGACGTAATTGCTAGGCAGGCTTATTTTCTCTTGTCTGTGTCTTTCCCCCCTTCTCTTGCATTCGTTTGATTTTTTTCTCTCTTTGTGTAGAGAGAGTTGGCTAGCAAAAAAGACCCATAAATTGCACCCTTGCTGGGCTGATGCTGTGAAAGCTGGGTACCATAGTCTTCTAGGGCTGAATAATTGCCCTTTCTCCCCACCCTCTTGCAGGGGAAAGATCAGCAGCAAGCTTATCTGCCCCTCTTATTTCCCTCTCATTCCCTCTCTCCTCTATCCCTCCCTGTTCCCCTTCCCCAGCCCCTCATGTAAAGAACTCACAGGCTTTCGACTGAATCTTTTTTAATGGTCCCAAGAGGTGAGGATCTTGAAGGGTGATTATCTTCATTATAAATTATTAACTCTCCTAGCAGCCAGATGGCTTTCCAACTCATGGCTGGAAGCTCCAGGCTGGGGAGACCCACTGGCAAGCAGAGGAAGGGACACGAGAGGAGAGTTGGCTGCTTGGAGAATAGCCCCAGCTTTATGGGTTTCTGGCTGCTCCAGGGGATTTGGGGGAGTTCATCAGCACCTTGTAAGGCTCAAGTTCTGTGATCTGTAAGGAAAAACTAGCTGCTGCATATTACCCCTCAGACAGCGCAGGGCTCTGACTGGAGATGGAATGATGGTGACGTGTGGAGAAGAGATTAATGCCACGAGTTTCTTCTTTATACACCTTAGAAGCTTGCCAATGGGAAGATGTGATTGTTAGTTTGCTTTGTATGGTCTTTGTTATCCACACCATCCTAGAAAGTGAGCTCAATGATCTCCCCATTTTACAGGAGGAGGCACAACTGGAAAGGCCAGATAGTTTCTTACATAGTGACTTGGTTCAGAGTTTGAGAAAGATTGATTCTGATATTCAGTCTAGTGCTTATTCCTGTGCCAACCAGAGCTTTTCATTTTTCTTTTTTCTTTTCTTTTTTCCTTTTCTTTCCTCCCTCCCCTCCCTTCCCCTCCGCTCCCGTCCCCTCCCCTCCCGTCCCCTCCCCTCCCCTTCCCTTTCTCCTTCCCTGTTCTGTACTTTTTCTTTCTTTGTCATCCTTCCTTCCTCCTTCCTGCCCCCTCTTCCTTTTTCTTTCATTTTTTGAGATAAAATGTTATCATGTAGCCCTAGCTAGTCTAGGACTTGCTATGTGTCCTGAAGATAGCCTCAAATTCATGATGATTCTCCTGCCTCAGATTTCAAAATGCACGGATTATAGGTGTGTCTTACTACACTTGGCTCAGACTTCTTATCCATTGGCATTATCTTACTCATCCCTCAAATTTCCATGAAAGCAAATCTTTCTTCATCTCCAAAGCCTCCTCTGACCCACCCAGGACTATCTCTAATTCCTCTGGACTCTATTATATTTCACCCATATGCCCACTTAGTATTGAATGTACCCCCAAAAGATGTCCAGCCCTTTCCAGGTTAGGGAGAGTTGGCTCGTCTGGAGGTCCTTATAAGATCAAGACATAGATACTCTTCTTAGATCTTCCATTCACTAGACTGGACTCTACTCAAAGGTCAATGGAGGACCTATGGTCCTTTTTCCAATTTAAGGAATGCTTCAGTCTCCTACTAAAGACCCTGCTTAAATAGCTGATGGTTGCCTCTGTAAGCCTCCAATCCTGCCTTCTTTAAAGGCTCCTAAGAGGCTCCACAATGGCTCCCCACTCTCTCTGTGTGTATACATGTACATACATAGTGTACATGTGGTAGGATATGTATGCATGTGTGTGCATGCAAATGTGTGCATGTAGAAGTCGGAGGGCAAACTTGAGTAATGTTCTTTAGGCACATTTATCCCCCTACCAGTTGAGACAGTGTCTCTCACTGGCCTGGAAATCACCTAGTAATTTAGACTGGCTTGTTGGTAAGCCCTAGAGATCCTCTTGTATTATGTTGAGATTCTGGTATGCAGCACATGCCCAGTACTTTTTATGTGGGTTCTGGAGATCAAACTCAGGACTTTCTGCTTGTGTTGGACTCTGCCTCTGCCCAAAGCAGTGACTCTCTCTATGGTCTGTGACATTGGGATACATTTTTAAAAGCCCATCTGTCTTTAATACTGTCCCTGAGCAAGCCAGGTGGAACCACATTGCTATCCTGAAACAGGAGCCCTGAGGACAAACATTTACTGCAATAGAAGCATTCAACAGTGGCTGGATTTCTATTTGTGCTGAGTACTGTGGACTTGAGCTAAGTGTGCACTCCCCGTTATCATACATATCAGGCACTGAGACACAGAGAAGCTATGCATCTTGTTCAAGGTCACACAGGCATCAAACATTATATCTGGGATTTGTCTGTCTGTGGAGCCCATGTCAACAGCTGCTACTCCATACAGCTCTATGTTCTATGTTGGACCCTGGAAACTGCCCGTGCTATACCCAGTCCACACTCACAGTCTGCTTCATCCCTTTATCCCTTCAATCTTATATTGTTGAGACTCATGGTATTCTTCTTTATTAACATGAAACAGCCTTGCAGGGTTAGAGCATGTTCCTTCTCCTCCTTCTCCTCCTCCTCTTCCTCCTCTTCTTCTCCTTCTCCTCCTCCTTCCTCTTCTTCATTCTGATATTCTTGTATCTGGAATGTGAGTGTTTCATGGTTTTCAAAAATGATTACAAAAGGACTTCTTTTTCCATTCACTACCCCTCAGTTTACCTAGCTTACCTGTACCTCTTTTAAGGTGTGGAGTTTAAAATAAAAATACAATGAGAAGTATCAGACATCCAGAGACAATCATCTTCTCTCTCAGTTTATATTTTAGTTCATGTCATCTTAGATTACATTTTGCTTTCTGGTAGTCAGGAAACACTGAAAAGAAAAATATATATATAATTTTTATATCCCCCCCCCCCACAAACACATGTGAATGTGTGTGAATGAGACATTGAGCCCATCTCATTCCTGAATTCTTGTTTATTACATAGCTAGAAATTATATGTTTTTGTGTCTTGGTTATGATGGAGGATCAAGTTGTATACCTTTCTGTTATCACCATTAGAATTTGTTTGACTAGACATAGGCTATAGTGTAAGCCTATCGTGATCTCTTGGTATCCGAAAGCTTCATCCATATATTCTTGGTGCCAGCTCAGAGACCAGAGGTTTCTCTTCCATTTCATCCAAGCACTTGATGAAAATGAGAGATGGGCATAGCCTGCTCTTCCACCTCAGCTTGCCCCTCAAGCAGGTCCCACTTCCTTTGTTTTCTGCTCTTTAGCCAGTGACAAGTCTTAGTCACTATATCTCACTTTCCTCATATTGTGAGAAACTTGTATAGAAGATTGGTTAAGACCTACAGATTACTTGGGTGTATCTCTTCTGTCATAGATTAGTATTCCTGACAAGAATGGAAGTTAGTCCAATAGTAATTTATCTTTATTTACATATTCATGTCTGTGAGTGTAAGCCACAGGTGATTGAGAAGGCCAGAAGAGTGTGTCAGATCTCCTGGAGCTGGAGTTGGAGACATTTCAAATCACCCAAATTGGGTGCTAGGAACCTAACTAACTTAGGTCTACTGGAAGAGCAGGAAGTGTGCCTATGCCTAGCCATTTCTCTAGTCCCTATTTCTTATTTTTAATGGGAATTATTTTTAAAGTAAAAAAAGGATGTGAATGTTGAAGATTAAAGGAATAGTTTCTTTTCTTTCTCTCTATGTCTGTCATCGCTTCCCAGCATGGACACATTCTCTTTTTGTAAGTTCTTTTGATGAACTGTAGTGGAGATCCTCAGGGACTCTGGTCCCTTCCCTGACCTGAAGGGGAAGCACAGACACTTCCAAAATCGGGTAACGTGTGTGTGTGTGTGTGTGTGTGTGTGTGTGTGTGTGTGTCTAGAAGTGGTTCAGCAGGCTCTGGTGAAAAACAAACCCATAGAAGGTAAAGCTCTTAGACATGAGAAATTGTGAAAGGAGGACCAACATATGAAAGGACTGTGAGAGACAGGGGTGGTTGCAAAGCCTTGTAGATGGAGATTGGTTCATGTTTTCATAGATGAGGGATTGGCTTTATCTTGGGAAGTGTAAGGAGTTCCAGTCTCCAAACACGAAACCCTCTCCAGACACACATGAACATGTGTATACACACCACACACACAACACACACACACACACCCCTCCCAAACAAACCAAAAACAAACCCCTAGGTTTCATAGGAAAGTGGATAGATATATATACATGTGAGGCATGTACTATATATTATGTGTTCTTAATTGAAAACACAGATAGAAACATACATCTATACACAGATAGAAGGTAGTTGCTCAGTCTATGAGTTTGTACATACTGAAGCATCACTGAGATTCTGAAAATGAATTTCATTCCCTCTTCTGCCCCCTTCTCCTCAGTACCCACCAATCTGATGATCAACAGCATAGAATAAATGGTTTTTTGCCTCTTTTCCTATTTTACATAAATGAAACATATACAGTACATTCCCTCCCATCCATGTCTTATACTTGTTTCAGTATTCTGTTTGTAAGAGTCATGCATGTTGTGTCTAGAAATGAAGACTAGTCATTTTCAAATTTAGACATTACTTTTCATGGATAGATTAAAATTTATGTATAGTCTGTGCTGCACCTTTGGTGATCTACTATGGAGAATAAGGCTATGAGTACTCTCAGATGTCTTTGGACATATTAAGCATTTCTGTTGATATCTACTTAGTAGGGGAATTGCAAAGTTATGAGGATTTTAATAGCATTCGGTTTTATTAGATATATCATCACAGTTTTAAAAGTTGTGTCTATATATACAGATTTACAATTGATGGAGTTCAAAATTACATTATTAAGTAAGTACTATCAACCTCTTCTTTCTTTTGGATGCATAAAGACTCAAAAGAATTACCCACTGTTAAATACCTACAATAATTTGAGTCTGGATTTAGATACAGTTCTGCCTGACTCAAAAGCCAATGTTCTCCATTATTCTCTACACTACTTTCAGATCCTAGAAGAATCTGTGCCTTGACCCCTCTTTGCCTGTAGCAGGGCCTTACTTATGTATTAAAGTAAGTGTAGTGTTGGGAGTGAGTGGGTGGGTGTGGGTTGTGATTTAGTTGAAAGAGTAAATTTCTGAGACTATTTAGAACAAACCTCCATCTATCTTCAAAGTGAGAGAAGAGGCAGTGTGTTCTATGCCTTTGCCCAAGATCATGGGTGATGCATATCCAGAGCTTTGTTGCTGGGAGAGAACAGCATGTGAGTCTCAAATCACAGAGAGTTCCTTCAGATATGGATGAGACGGCAGCTTTTGTTAACTTACTGAAGATAGAACTTTTGATAGCCCAGCATTACTAGAATAGTACTTATCAAGACTCTTGGTCTTGCCTCAACTCAAACTTGTTTAAATAAAAAAAACAAGTAAAGAAAGTCATAGAACTCTCTCCTTTCCAGACCTCATTAGATGTAGATTTTTAGAAAACACCATCAGAAATATGTCTTGCCTTGGTTCTTGGTCAAAAATAATTATCTTTAATAGTAATAATGGTATTTGTTACCAAGTTTGAGAGTTTAATAAAATGGCAAAAAAGAATAAGAGGGTCATATTCCCAATAATTCCAATTAAAGCTCTAGCATTAGTTCTAATTTGACTAAGTTTGATGGGACACTTATCTCTAAATCATTTACTGTGATCAAGAAGCTGGAATATCCTAGTGGGCTATCCTGGGTCATGTAATCTAAGATTAAGGCGAATCTTATCTGAACCACACAAACTAGGACTGGTGGTAAAAATCTTCTACCTATAAGATAAAGGTGTAGTGAGTGGGATCAAAGCCACCATAAGCCCTTAGAGTCTGATGAGGGGTCCAAGAATGGAGACAGTTAAGAAGGTTCTAGACTCTAGAGGAAAGATTGAGAACTCCACCCAGGTCATTGTAGGGTATAGAGTAGTGGATGGCCATCATCATATCATCCAGCCATTCTAGTTTAGACACTTGTCCTATCTCTTGAGTTTGTTTCAAGGTCAATTAAAACTCCATGGCCATTGGAAAAGGAGAGGAGTGGGCAGGGAGGGCAAATGGCCCCCAAATCTTCTGAACCATCCCTGTGGCAAATAGCCCACACGCCAGAGTTGTGTGAGGTCTCCCTTGCATCCTAAGCAGCCGGAATATGAGACATTTGCAAAGATGTTCACCCAACATGAAAACGGTGCTCTTCGATGATTATGTAAATTAGCTGGCAATTAGATAATGTCACTCACTTTCCCTCTCTAGCTTGGTTCCTACACAGCAGATAACTGTTTGGAACTTCAGTATCACCTTTAACCTTCCTTCTGGGTTTGGAGCCAACCCCCTGATCCCCAACTGCCTGTGGTGACCTGGGACTCAGGGGAGGGTGGCCATTGGCTGACTGGGTCATGAAGGTGCTCTTGTTTTCCTTTGTCCCATTTCTTGAGCCTGGCATTTTCTGCTAAATGACTGGAGAAAGCTATAGTACAATTGAATTGCTAGCAGCAGCTGGGTGGGGGGTACTTGAGTACTTATTATAAGGTCGTATATAGCTTTTGGTCAGTTGGGCAAATTCTCAACGGTCACAGGAATGTTCCCAGTTCAAGAAAGAAGCGTTAGGAGAGAATGTGGATAGTCAGTAGTGTGCTGAACCTGGATGGACTGGTTCTAATGATACCTGATTCCTACCTCAGACCTGCCTGGCACCTATGGGATTAAAAGCTTGGCTTCTCTCAGTCAGACTCTTTGATCCTTTCTGATGCATAGTGTGGGGATGTTGGTATCTGCAAGGCTAATCTGACTGAGGGGGAAGGACAAGAGTCTGAAGGTGGATTCTTATCTGCATAGATTAGTGTGGTTTCCATAAAGCAAGACGGGTAAATTCCCACAATCCACTCTCATAGGTGGATGCCTGGGCATCAAGGTTCTTCATTCACAGGGTTCCACAATTAGGCAGGCATTGTTTTGTCCTCCTGGACCACTTGGGGCTGGCATCTTGAAAACTTGAGGGTATACTTAACAGAGTTGTCATTGTGTACAGTGGGGCCATGTAGAAGTCTCGGCCATGAACTAGAAGTCAAAGGACCTTAAATTCTGTTTATGGTTGACTTTTTGTATAGACAGTTGACGGTTTCTGTTATGTGGCAATGTCCTGTGGTAGGTACTACAGTGAAGCAGTTGCTTTCCCCAGCCCCCAGAGTGTCACCACAACAAACAATCTGGTTCCAGTACCTGACGTATTTCTGTGATTTACTGTTTCCAAGATAAACTTTTCCTCTACTAGTTTGTGATGCCCTTGGGTATAACAGTGACCTATGCTATGCTGAGCTGATCTAGTAGTGCCTGGGATGAGCTAGAGTTAGGTAGACTAGAATTTCCCTTCTCCTGGGTAATGCTGATTTTCAATTTGGTTGGCATATCTTATCCAATACACCCATCACATTCTTAGAGACTGTCAAGTCTCCTGCCATTACTTCCGGTTATATGCTGTACTATTCTTCCTGGATGTTTACACGGCTAAGTTTCATCTTGCCACAGACCAGGTGTTGCTTATAATGTTGACATATAGCTGCGGTGTGAGTATAGTTGACTTCATTTTATCAAAGCAACACTAACCATCAACACACACCACACACACACACCCCTACACCTACTAGTTACCAATTCAGTGTATTTCTATGTTTACATTGGGTATCCCATGAGTCTATGGAATGTACCCATGCCACACTCTAGGACATACTGTTTGGTAAAACACTTTCATAAGGCCAAGATGATAGATTCGACTGACCAGGCTCTTGTGGATATAGATTGATTGTTCATGCAGAACAAGCTAGCTTTGCTGATATCTTCACTGTAACTAGAGTTAGCAACAATACTCTGAGGAGACCATTGAGAACCACTGTGAATTACCAACTGTGACAAGGAGTAAGCAGCAACTTACACAGCCCTTGGAAATTACAGGGACTACTGTATCTGAACAGAGAACTCAGCAGCTTGGTTAGATAGATCAGCAACTTTCTTCAGGAACCAGGTCCCTGAGCTCAATGGATATTCTGCCCTTCTAGTCAGAATCAAATACTCTTGATTCACTCTGTGTCTGTGACAATTCTTAGCTATTCATAAATTTTCTCAATATTGTGTACATATATTCTACCCTCATCAGACACACACACACACATACATACACCACACACACACACACACACACACACACACCACACACACACCTACTCATGTAGCACCCATTCCCTCTCATTTTAGAAATAAGAAAGAAACCAACCTAGTGTCTGTTGATCACCTATGGTGTACAGAGCTTATGCTGGGCTCATACCACATAATCTCACTTCTTTTTCCCTCGGTCTTGGAAAGAGACCATTATTTCATCTACTTTTTGTAGAAATGCAAACAGGTTAAGAATATTGTTTCAAATTTCATGGAAAGGAATTAGAATCCAAACTTAGCCTTTTAAATTTTTTAACCTTAAAGTTTGTATTTTAAAGAAGATTTCCCTGATATTTGGTTAGAGACTGTGGCCTTTTTGTCTAGTAATGCACTTTCCCTGATTTTTATGTATATTTCTTTCTAAAGTTTAAGGTCTTAGGACTCTTATATGTAAGTAGTGGATTGTAAAGTTGAAAACAAATGTTTTTAATAGATAAGTAAGCAAATATTATATATGGATGTTTGAATGCTTTAAAATGTTAATGTTTCAAGTCTGGCTATTTCCAGAAATGTGCTGACATAGTATTGGGGACTATCCATGACTTTTGCATATTGAATTTGGAAAAACTGAGTGTGTAGTTAGGAGCTGGACTTGGGGATTTTCCCCAAGGACGGGAGAATTGGGCCCCTGTCCTGTGTGAAATCCCTAGCATTGAAGGAGCATCTAAAACAGCTTAGGGTATCAATACTTCACCAATCTTTGTGTCAGAGGATGTAATAGTTGATGCTTAGCCCTAGTTCTCACCTCTTCTCTCTCTTCCTCAACAGGTCTTTCCTCTGGAGTCCTGGGAGCTCTGTTATGGGCAGCACTGCCTCTGGCCAGCACCATGAAGCCTGAATCTGCTTCGGCTCTGCTCTGGGCCTCACTCCACCTGAGTACTCAGTTGCTTGTGGTTCCCCTTCCCAGGGCCTGCTGCTGCTAGACTGTCTAACCTCAGCCCTGGGCCTTGGCGTGGGCCTACCTTTCACCTGGTTCACCTCCAGGTTTCCCCTTTCTCCATCACGGCACCCTGAGCTCAGCCCTGTCCTTGGTCTCCCTGGCTAGGACACATTTGCCAGGAGGAAGACATTACTGAAGGCTTGTTCCCACCCTGGGCTCCTTCTCCTCCTTGAATCAAGGCCTCCGGATCCACATGGATAGCTGAGATCTTTTCTTGGAGAAAGATACTTCTTCCTCGCCTCATCCCTGATTTGCCTCACCTGACGTCCCCCGTCTGTTTCTTCTCCCTCTTTATTGGATTTCTTGCCTGTGTGCCTATCTAGAGTTGTGCTGTTCTTTTTCCTCCTCCCCCTTTCCTCCTAACATTCCTGTGTATGTTTTTCTTGTGTCTTCTCTTGTACCACTCTGTCTTCTCTCTTTTTCCTCACCAACGCCTATCCCCTGCCTCCTGCCCCCACAGCTGATCCCTGGCTTGTCTGCTCCTCTCTGCTCTGACCCATCAGGCACCATGAGTTTTACTCTCCACTCAGTTTTCTTCACCTTGAAGGTGAGCATCTTTCTGGGCTCCCTGGTGGGGCTTTGCCTGGGTCTGGAGTTCATGGGCCTCCCTAACCAGTGGGCCCGCTACCTGCGTTGGGATGCAAGCACACGCAGTGACCTGAGCTTCCAGTTCAAGACCAATGTTTCCACTGGGCTGCTCCTGTATTTGGATGATGGTGGTGTGTGTGACTTCCTCTGCCTCTCCCTGGTGGATGGCCGCGTTCAGCTCCGCTTTAGCATGGACTGCACCGAGACCACTGTGTTGTCCAACAAGCAGGTGAACGACAGCACTTGGCACTTCCTCATGGTGAGCCGTGACCGTGTGCGCACTGGGCTTGTAATCGATGGCGAGGGTCAGTCTGGCGAGGTACAGTCCCAGCGACCCTACATGGAAGTGGTCAGTGATTTATTCCTCGGTGGCGTCCCCGCTGACATTCGACCTTCTATCCTGACCCTCGATGGAGTACAGAGCATGCCTGGCTTTAAGGGATTAATGTTGGATCTCAAGTATGGCAACTCAGAACCTCGGCTTCTGGGGAGCCAGAGCGTCTGGCTAGAAGCAGAGGGACCCTGTGGCGAGCGTCCCTGTGAAAATGTGGGATCTGCTTCCTGTTGGATGGTCATCCCACCTGTGACTGTTCTACCACTGGCTATGGTGGCACACTCTGCTCAGAAGGTAAGACCACCCTCTCTCACATGTTGTAGACATTCCTGCTGGATTGGGTGAAGGCAGGAGGGCTGGCTAGATACCAGATCTATGTGTTAGCACAGCTTCAGCTGCGTGGTAGATAATTGGGCCTCCTTCTCCAAGGAGGTAGTGGAAACTCGTCTCCTTGCTCTCAATGGGGAAAAATAGCACCAGATCTCAGCAGGAAGAGAATAGAGGCTACTCAACCGTTCACTCTGACTCAACTCAAAGGGCTAGATGCCGTAGACTGCTGAGTCTGTGCACAGCTCAGCACGATTAGTGGACTGGGAAACAAGAGAGTCATTGGCAAGGTGGCTATCTCTGCCCCTCCTGACTCTCGGAGACTGGCAGCACTGTGGGTGGATGGGAAAGTTCCACGTCATATTTTCCTCATGATCCTTAGCCCAAGCTTCACCCATGCAGAGCATAGAGGAAGATGGACCATCCGCTCTGTGCATGGTCCTGTTGCAATTCAGTCTTGTTATGCCACCCCTTAGGCTATGAGAGGCATCTAGAAGGCAGTCACGGAATCATTTTCAGAGCCTTCTGTTCTTGTTCTAGCAGTGAGGCTATTCCACAAGGCTCCACTTTAAATATGGTTTCCTTTCCTGATTGTTCCATATACTGAGATATGTGTGACTAGACACAGGGCTGGACTGGAGCCCTGTCCAGTGGAGTTCCCCAAGCTACGCTAGGCAACTGCCCATATCTAACTACAGCTTGAGACAGGTTAAGGAATGGAGAGAAGGAGGGAAGAGGAGAAGGGACGATGGGAGTAAAGGACGTAAAGAGAGAGAGAGAAAGAGAGAGACAGAGAGACAGAGACACACAGAGAGACAAAGAGACAGAGAGACAGAGACAGAGGGAGACAGAGACAGAGGGAGACAGAGACCGGAGAGAGAGAGAGAGAAGAGAGAGAGAGAGGAGAAAGAGGAGGGAAAGGGAAAGAAAAATTTACCTGAATAGAACCTAAGCTGTCCTCACCTTGCACACTAAGTTCCTAACTTCTGTTTGATACTAGATCTGAAGAAGTACTTTAATATGACGAACATAAATAAGATTTAAATTCCTGGCCCTCTGTACTCACTTTGGGCTTCCATTTGGGGAAGAGAAATCACTGAGGTGATCAAGTGTGTGGGAGCCAATGAGGGCAGGTGTGTGTCTTTGTCTTGAGAAGTTAGGCTGTGGAGACTGTGGGAGACACAGGTGTGTATCTTGGGAGACTATGAATGGGTTACACCATGATTCTTCTTGAGGTGTTTTGTATTGTTAACCATGGAGGCCTCTTTATGGAGGTGCTGGTGTTCTATAAGGAAGGTCAAAGCCAGTTAGTTGAGCATTAAGATCACCTTGGGGGAGCTGAAAAACTTTGCAGCGATACCCAGGCTTATTCCATCCACATCTCCAGGGGTGGGATCTCATCAACCCTATTTTTAAAGCTTCTCCTATGACCCCAATGAATTACCAAGGTGAAGGACCACCAGAACAGGGTCAAAGAAGTCAGTAATGTTGGCAGTCAGGTTCCCTTCTTGGGGATCTTAGTCTCATTAATAAAAGAATTTAAGAATGGACTCAAAAAAAAAAAAAAACTTGAGGAAAACTTTATTAGATTAAGACAAGCAAGTAAGCAAGCAAGCAAATGGCAGGCAAGTTGTAATCCCAGTGGAGGGGAGAAGAAAGGAAATCTTGACACTTGACATATATCTGACATAGAGGTCAAGGGCATGGTGAACAAACAGCCACATGGTTGGAAGGTGAGTTTTAGAGAAAGAATAAAGACCCCCAAAGTACCATAGAAAGCATATTTAGGCTATGGGTAGGATCTGAAATACAAAGACAGAAGAGAAGAAAAGAGATGCTAATGCCAATCTGAAAGATTCAGAAAGGTGCGTGGATTCAAGCAAACCTCATGCAGTTCCTAGGGGGCAGGGCTTTGAGGAAGGAAGATTATCTCATGAAAGAAATAACTATTCCACTGATCTCATTCAAGTAGCTTAAGGTGAACCTGCCTTCCAAGGGATGGTCCTGTATCCCTGATGGGTGGTCTCTTAGCCAGGCCATTTACATGCCCAAATGGAATGTTAGTTCTCCACCATGGCCAGAGATTTCATTTTCTTAACCAGCAGGAAATAGTTTTCCTTTAATGGGCCTTTGATGCTGTGTCAAGAGGGTGGGGGCCAGGTAAGTATCTTATTCCTCCTTCCCAGGATGTATTCAGGTAAGGACCCTACTGCTTTAGGTTTTGTTTTTAGCATGTGTTTGTGGATATTCTTAAAATATTTTGAGAATTGTCTATCCCTTATAAAGCAGGTTATGCTTGCTATAAATGTTATGTACTAGGAGCTATATTAAAAATATTTTAAAGTCAAAACTAAGTTTATTTTTACAGGTGGAAGATGTTGGAGATTGACATGTTGGGAACTGGGTTGGAGGACCCATTTCAGGATGTACATTGGGCTGATATGGAAATGTTCTCCAGCTGTTTTGCTTCTGTTCCCTACTGGCTGGGTTTTACACCTCCCTTCCTATGGCTGGACCAGGCACATATGATGTCAGGAGATCCTGTGCACATATGGTGGCCCTTTAGATCCACAGAATATTCGGTCTGAGGTACTAGACTACTTCCTTCCCAAGATATCTAGAAAAGGAGTTCAGCCCATTGTTGTCTGTAGATGACAATGTCATGTAGTATTAAAGGTTGGACGCCCTTGTAGGCTCTGATTCTTTCTCATTGAACTCATAGGGAATAAAATTGGTGGAGAAAGGACCAGAGCTGACTCAAGTCATGCTATTGGAATGCAGTCATTAAAGGGCTTCTAATAAGCAGGTGCCTTCTGGAGCCGACTGACTCTCCAAAGCTTCTTCCTGAAGACACCGCTGACATGATCACTTGCTTTCTCATTTGCCCAGAGGATCTGTGATCTGCTCTCAGAAGGCATTCTTCCTTTAGGGGAACCAGGGTGTCTGCAAGTGTGCTGTTAACTTGCTGATCATTCTCTCTCTCTCTCTCTCTCTCTCTCTCTCTCTCTCTCTCTCTCTCTCTCTCTCTCTGTGTGTGTGTGTGTGTGTGTGTGTGTGTGTGTGTGTGTGTTTCCAAAAACCCATTTCCTCCAGGCAGGTTTGGATCAGCACTTTCAGCAGGAAGAGTCACACTGTATGTGTGTGTGTGTGTGTGTGTGTGTGTGTGTGTATAATTTGTCTTTTCTCTATTTTTGTATGTATGTGTTATTCAGTTCTCGGTGGAATTTCTCAGAACGGACTGAATGCAGTTGATTTTTTAATGCTTAAATGGAATATGTATATTTTAATAATTGTTCTTTCTGAAAGGTTCAGATTTCTTCCCCTGTACAGAGAAAAGCAGAGCAAATAGACTCTGCGATAACTAACATCTGGCGAGCCTGGAAACAGAATGACCCAAAGGTTTTGGTGTAAACCAATATTAGGGAAGTAATGGAATTTACTGTGGATGACTTGAAGTCTGTTGATCCTAGTAACTGTCATCATGTCTGGCCAATGACAAAATTACATTGAAGAATATTACAAAATACCTGTTGCCTCCACACATAGGTTGGAGACCAAGCATAAACACCTGTAAAATGTGGAAGGGGAAAAATCAGAGCTGTTTCTAAGTGTCAAGCAGATATTACACATTGTAAGCCTAAACAAATGCCTGCCATGTTTCTAAAGATAATGTGAAGTGGGTAATGGATGTGTAGTCACACCTCTTTCCCCATCATATTACACACACCATAGAAGAGAAATCAGGATACTTTCTCACAGTACTGGGTCCTATGTAACAAGCACCCAGTTGTCCCAGTTTGCTGCATGGACCCTTCCATTTGAATGTGTGAGGATCTGCTTGATGTTTTACCAGTTTTGAGAGCAGGGGCAACCTGGTGGGTTCCTAAAGCTTCCTCTTTGGGCCTGTTGGAGATATAGTCTGTAGAATGCCTGCAGTGTTACTGTTTTCTGGAAAACTCTGGCTCGACATGCCTTGATGGCTCTAAAATGTGTCCATACTGCAGTCCAGAAAGAATATGCAGATGCACCCATCTCTTTATATGTTTGCGGATATTCTGATTCCATCCAGAAAGAGTAGAATACAACAGAGATAGTTGGTGTGGGAGACCTGAGCCACCCAAGGTAGTAGACACACTGTTTTTGTTTTTTTTTGTTTTTTTTTGTTTTTTTTCTCTCTTGGGTGAAGGATTATGGGTTCTGCTGGCAGACTGACTTCTGAATTTGGGAAAACTTCAGTCTGATGCTCATGTCCTCAGTCGTCACACCAAAGCATCATGGCACATGATATATGTATAGAGAAGAGGTTTTAGATTTTTACTACTAGGTATTATGTTGATAAACCAGATGTTTTGATTCTAAACCAGTAAATGTCCATAAGGACAGAAGGAGAGCAGATAAAATAGCTTTAAAATGATGAATGTGGTTGGAATTTAGTGACGGCATCATGGTCCAGCACTTTTAATGGTCCTTTTGTCTAGTTCAGTCCTATGATGGGCCTTGAAGCTTAGTGGACAGAAAGTGAATAGGTGTCCCCAGCTTCCTCTAAGGACAAGTACCCTCATAGGCTATAGAAAATTTCCTCAAAATGAGTTGAGGTAATTATTTTAAAGTATTCTTAGTTATGAAAGCACACACACTGAATTTCTCAGCAACATTACAGTTGTGAAGCATCAATTCACTGCCAAGGCATATGAAACTTAGTCCCAGTTTCCTGAAGATTTCATCTAACATGAAGTCAACCTGTTGTGTGGGGAGGATGAGAAGAGGGAACAACGGAGAAGGTTTGAGCTGACCTCTTCTGAACGAATCTCACAAGATGATGTCACACATCATTTGGTTGAGTGGTAGTCAAGCTGGTTTGATTGATGTCTCATCGCTGCCGTGTGGTCTTTATATACCTTCCAGAAAGCGAATTCCAAAGACTTTTCTTTCTACTGAAAATTGTATCTCTCTCCTCCCAACTCTCAGAACCAGAGAATGGCATCCTCTCAGAGGAGACCGTTTACCCCTAAGCATTCCCCAAGGTTCTCGGTACAGTGTTACAGTACCAGGAGTGCCCAGTTGGAACTTTCTGTTGAAGTAAAGCAGTTATCTCCTGTCCTTTTTCTGAGTGTACACTCTGTTGCAATTGTAATATGGCAATCCGAGTCAACTCTTAAGGCCTTGGAGGCCTGGGGCTAAGGACATAGTGAGCAATCAAAGGAAAAAAAGGTAGCTTCCTTCCCAGCGTTTCTCTGTGGTCGAGAGTAGAAAGAACAGCGGAAAGATCTTACAATGAACACAAAGGAGGGACTGTGCTCCCGAGCCCTGACTCCCCACCTAGTATTCAGACTTTCTGTGGGATCAGCCCCTGCTCTCAACCAACCCAGCCCAGCCAGCCGGCCAGCCAGCCAACAGGGGCTGTCACTAAAGGGAGCTTGAATAGGGGTCTGATTGCTCCTTTTTCCTCTTATCCTCCTGATTACCAAGTGAGATTTCCTGGGTATGCTGTATGCTAAATGGCAGAACAGCCGCCTGCCACTTGCTCCAATTATCCCTCTTTTAACTGCTGAGGGAAGAACAATTTTTCTAATCTCTCCCTCCCATAACATCCCTGCCTCCTCCCTTAAAGAAATAAGACCCCCTTTCCTTGTTCTCCCTTCACTGGACTGAGCGCCTTTTTTTTTTTTTCTCCCCCTTTGCAGAGACCGAACACCAGCTGCAAGCTTTGAAAAGAGGGTGGGTAGTGGGGAACGATTTGGACCACATTCAGCAAGGTTGAGGGTCAGGCGGGCATGTGCCAGGAGCCTTGGAGTGGCACATGAACTTGAATTTGCATTTAGTAATGAGATACCACAGACCCAGTACTGGGGGCTAATTATTTTCAAGACCCCTATCTCCCTTTGCAGGCTGCCCTGGAAAAGATGCTTTCTGGTTCCTGGGGCAGCTGCCCATCAGCTGAGTCCCCCCCCTACCCCCCCCCCCCGCTTCATTCACAAGGCAGAGAGGTGGGGTGCAGGATGTGCTGGAGGATGGCATGAGATGCCCTCTGGCCACTGGATTGCCACAGTACTCACTGACTCTGCAGAGTAGGTCCATAGTAATGAGTGCTTTGGGGTATGGCTCTGCCCAGGTCAGTTGCCCCTCTGTAGACAAAGTAATGCTGTTATAGAGTATTTTCATGTACCTGAACTTCTGGCACATTCGTATTTATTGGCTCATCTAATCATCACAATCCTGTGAGGTCAAGGCGATTAGACATCAGTCTTGCAGGTGAAGAAACGGGCAGAAAAATTTGGAACTCAGACAAAATTTAGGATCGTGGCTAAGAGTGTGATTCCCCAGGACGAAAACAATCCAGACTGAAATCCACTTTTGTTCCATTTACAGAGTGTAACTATTTGGATAAAGGTTATGAGGTGTCTTCATTTAGCAGTAATACATAACAATAACCGACCACACCTAACAACCACAGAGAATTTGCTTAATAGCCTTGTGGTTGTAACTGCTTTGTATGTAGTAGCTCCAACAGCTAACCCACTCTGGACACACGACTATAAGTTCTACTTGTAGGTAAGGAACTTGAGAGATGGGGTCAAGTGATTTGTCTAAGATTGTGCTGATAAAAGGCAAATCTGGACTTGGTACCTAGACTCTCTGGGCTCAGAGCCCACCCCCTTCATCATGTTCTGTTATGATCATTAGAAACCAGACTTCAGAGTTTCTGAGGGTGTTGAATGAGACAAAGTATAGAAAGGTCTCTGCATAGTCACTTGGCTTTGGGGCTCCTGGGCTATGTAAGAACAGCTGTGTATCTGCTGCACGGCTTTGCAGAAGTTCCAAGGCATTCCTTGGAGCTTTGTCCACCTCCACTGTTTTCATGTATCTCAGTTTTAAACATGCTGAAGCACAAAGGAAGGGGACTTCCAGGGGCACACACAAAAAAAAATCAAATATTATTGCAGTGTGCCTACAGTCCAGAAGTATGGGGTGCTGACTGTGGTTTTTCAGTTGGACCCTATTCATAGCTCTTTGCATGTGGCTCCAGGGCAGCCAAGCAAGTCAGAGAGCGGCTTCACCTTTGCAAATGCAGAGATGCAGACACCCCCCCCACCCCGGTGTCGCTGAATTTGTTATGTATAACCCTAACCCTGCTCTTAAAATGGAATGCCCAGACCCCCACATGACATTTTCTTCCCACTTAACTCCCCTCATTTATACAAATGGCCTGTGTCTCCATCGTGAAACAGAGCATTGCCTCCCTGGACGTCTAAGATAAGCAAAATGTCAAATTCTGGGTGCAGGAGGTTATCAGCTGGGTCAGTCCCAGGAGACTTGCTGATCCCAGTCAGGGAGAGCAAGACAGAATATGAGAAAAAGTGAAAACGAGCATTTGGTCCCATCCTCAAGACCCTGATTTGCAGCAAAATAACTGGAGACTGGCAGAACTACAACAGCTGGAGGAGCATTGATGGAGGAGGACGGTTTCTTCAGACTTAACCTTTGCGTTCCTAGGTACCAGGAGATGCCCATCACCCACTCAGGGCTGGTGAAAAATGGAGGCTCCTGGGTTATTTTTATCAGCTTCTGATTTCCTGCTGCCTTCTGCTTTCCTTCGCATGTAACACAACCAATCTCCTTTATCTGTGTTTATTCTTCTCTTTTTCTTTGCATGTGTGTAGGAGGAGGGGAGGATAACAGAGGTGCATTTATAAATCATTTATTTATAATGATGAAATTAAACCTTCACTAAATCTTAACTTGATTGAGCCCCTTACAAGGTACCAGACCTAATCTTATATCTGCAAACGTTTTTCTTAAGGACCTCCAGATATCATGGGCTTCAGGTATCACCTCTCTGCACCCACCCTGGTGGAGAAGACTCGTTGCTGTCCAGTGACAGCAATGTCACACTGAGTGTGTATGTGTGTGTGTATGATTCCTCCAAACAGTGACCACACTTCATCACAGACATGTGTGCCACTTTGCAACCAAAAGAATTGGAAGATTTATGGTGGGGGAGAATGGGAGGAGGGAAGGTGTGGAGGAATACACTTTGTAAAGGGGAGGAAGAGGTAAGTTAGGGAGGAATTGTTTCCAAGTATTTGCTGCAGATTCAGAGGTACAGGCTAGTATTTAAATGGAGGGATAACTGTAGTCATGCTCCCAGGTGTTTCTACCTTAAGTGGGATGTTTAATTTGCTGAGCTCTCTGGGGGCTTTGTTGCAGGTGACAGGCTGTGGCCAGCAGACTCCCAGGCCTGTCTTCCTGATCTGTTTGGAAAGCAACACTACCAGTGGGTTGTTATTACTGTCGCTGTTCTCCAGGAATTGCTGTCTTTGGGTGACCTATTTAAAAGCGATATGGGGCCCCCTTTAAATGTGTCATTGTCTGTGCCTGCTTTTAGACCTTGACTGCTGTCCACGAGGTTCCTAGCTGCTGTATTTTCCAAAGTTCTCTTTTCTTATAATCCCAGGAACCAATAGCTTTCAAAATAAATTGACCTCATAGTCACCAGGCTGAACTGCTTACGTCTTTATGCAGTGATAAACCTTGCTTTGCATCTAGTCCTAGAAAAGATGAATGCTTTTAGCTTTTGTAGGGATGACCCTATTGTGTGCAAGGAAAACAAGGGTCTGAAAGTGGTACTGATGACAGATAGAAAGGCAGGGCAAGAAGGTGGGGCCGGTCAGCTCCTGGTACAGGTTTTTCCAGCAGTGAAATATTTAGGAGCCTTATTTAGATAAACACAGTGTGTGCATGTTGCACGCATGTATATGTGTGTTTATATGTATGTGTTTATATGTGTGTGTGTGTGTGTGTGTGTGTGTGTGTATGGTGTGTGTATGTGTGAGTGCACACTCATGTATGAAGACCAGTTATTGTTCTATTGCTCTACAGGCATTGTCTACCTTTTTTTTAAAGGAGGATAAGATCTTTCTCACCTACCTGGAGTTTTCTAAGTAGGCTAGGGTGGCTAGCCAGTGAACCTTCAGTATCTACCTGTTTCCATCTTCCTAGTGGACACCACATTTACTTTTAAAAATAAGGGCTCTGAGGATCAAACTCAGGTCCTCAGGCCACAGGGCAAGCACTTTACCAATTGAGCTACCTACCTCCAAGTACAGTGTCTCTACAGCTAAGAACAATGACAGGGGAGTTTTTCCTCCAAGTTTCATGGTGAGACACTATTCACCTCATCTCTCTTGTCATTTCACTTCTCTCTGCCGGATTGGTTTTCCTGAAGTTGTTCACTGTGGCTGTGTGAAGTCTGTAGAAGAAAGACTCTCTGCAGTCCTGTGGCTGTTGGATGCACTGGGGCTAAAATCTCTACCTTAGAAGATAGTACAGTCCAGACAACCCTGTAGGTACAATTGGAAGTATGTTGTCTGCAGCCTTGGAACACAGAGAAAAATGTACTGAGAGAGTGTATAGCTTATTTACTTAATAAGTTGCTTTCAAATAAAAAGGAGGACACCCCTTGTGAGGCGAGATAAGCTGGATAGCTGAGCTGAAATCACTTGCTTGTGATCCAAGCAGCAGGAAAAGGGCCAGCGAGGCTGGGAGGTCAGTGGACACTCAAGGATTCTCTCTTCCATCTCATTTTCTGAAGCTTCATCCCTCTCCAGATGGGGCCCTGTTTCTTGCATGCTTAGCTCTGAAGGGCGAAAGGGAATGGGGAAGAGTGGCTTGGAGATTGGTGAGCCTCAGATCTGAGGGATCCAGAAAGACTAATCCTCCTGCGGATATTTGCTCCATCTAGGTCAGAAAGGACAAGGCTGCAGCGTGCCTTCTTTTGGGGGAATGTGCTAAATCTGAGGGGGCTCTTGCCGTGCAGAAGAAATCTATGATGTTAGAAGTTACAGATCCCATGACTTGTTTTGAGGATTCTAATGTTTCTATGGCCTTCCAGCTGTGATCTTTCCATGGGCGCCAAAGCACATTTTTAAAGGATGCTGGGGTGATGAGTTTAAGGTGACTTTAAGGCCGATTAGGTTTAACTACTTATTTGTTTAGACTTTGAATTAATTTCTACCATCTGTAAAACAAGCAACATCAACAGCAGGCTGGTCACCTGTAATGCTGAGGGGCTTGGTGCTTTTCAGGTTAGTTTAATGTATCTCTAATTAGCTCAGAGTATCAAGACTCTCTGTCTTCAGGCCACTCCATGCTTCCTGGCCACAACACTGTCCCATTCCATTTAGAGCAACTATTTGTGCGCCAGTGGGTAAGGAGGATGAATGAGAGGGTAGCTGGGTACTGATCTTTCTAGATTTATTTTGTTGCAGGAATTAACCCTATGTCAAAGTAAAATTCATAAGAGATTCTCTTGCCATAGAAGGCATTTTCAGCATGTAACCTGAGGGCTACATGAACCTGGAATAACTATGAACGTGGCCCAACCTAAAACCTTCTTAAAGCATACGATTCTTTGTGCTATTTTCCATAATTTTATTGCAAAGCTTAGACTGTGCTAAAAATTTCCCTATGTGAGTATAGACTAGAATCCAGTATACAAAATCTCTCCTGACCTCAATAATGTAAGGTCAGTCCTGGCTCTTGGTTAACTATATATCAGCTGACATGTTATTGACATGATTGTAAATAACAAGGAACAAGTATCATAAATTTCATGATTTAAACTGGTTTGTTTTATAAACGAGTCTGTTTTATATGTCTGAGTGCTTTTCCTGTCCAGGTGTCTGTGTACCACGTGTGTGCTTGGTACTGGCAGAGGCCAGAAGAGGCTTTGGATCCCTTGGAAGTAGAGTTATGTATGGGTGGTTGTAAACCCCCGTGTAGATGCTGGGAACCAAATCTGGGTCCTCTGCAAGAGCAACAAGTGTTCTTAACCACATAGCTATCTTCCCTTCCAAAACACTTGCTTTTAAAAGAGGCTATGGGCATAATTTTGAGTTCAAAAAGGGAATTTGAACTGTCCAGGCACCATGGACCACACACAGTTATTGAGAAGTAGGTGTAATATGTAAGAGTTGACATGTGTTTAAGATCCGTGGAGTTTAGTGCTGTCAAAAGTTTAATATGTGGTCATCCCAATTTTCAGCCTTGAGTTAATGCAGGGTGGGGCTATTCCACCCTCCCCCATGTACATAACCAATGGCTATGTCTTAATGTGTCTCTTGGCCTCTTTGACTTCTCTATCCTTAATGCACATTGTGGTTGCTCAGCTGGGTGTCCCCATTCATGTTACAGGGATATATGTGAGGATGGACTCTCCTTAGGAACTGTAAAACACAAAACTAAGAGAGGGAGTTACTCTTTTTCCTTTGTAATTGATATTATGCAGAACTGTGTGAATATCATGTCTGACACACAGCAGACACTGAATAAGAGTTTGTTGCCTTAAAACAGCATATCGTGTATAATCCCAAGAGGTACGTTTGTGTTTTGGTGTAGACCTATTTGTCTGAGTTTGCCTATTGTAAGGGCTCTAACGTGTGGATAGATTCAGGTTTCTCAGCATATGAGCTTAATAGTGTCTGCTGAATAAAGGAGTCCACGAATTCATTCATTACCTAGACCCCACTGGCTATCATTAGAGACACCATCTCTCTTTCAGTGGGAAAGGTAGTGTTTATATTGACAGCTTTTATTGAATCTATGTTAAGGATATACATATTCTCTTTGGTTTGATCTGCTTGAAATGAACTGGAAAGACTGTTTTTTTGGTGGTGGTTTTTGTTTACAAACCAACGGTTTTCTGTGACAATTATAGGCAGCCGCCGGGTAAGATCATGTAAATGCTTGTGAATGGCTGTTTGAGACAGGCATGTTGTTGTCACCGGAGATGGAGAGGACCCATTAGTTCCTGTAGATTCCCTGGAGAAGATAAGCCTCACTGGGATCAGGATAATTGTCCTTAGATATAGGAAAAGCAGTCATGTAGAGGAGGAAGTGGATACCTGGGCAGGAGAGCTGAAGAAATTCGAACTACAAAGGAAGAATAATATGATATTTAGGACCACTGGCCCAGAGGTCACGTGCTTTGTCAAGCAGTATACTGAGGGGTAGGTACCTAGGGTGCTAGTGTGGACCTTGGAGGAGTGACCTGAGTAGCAAGTGACATTCCTTCAACCCAAGGACTCCCTGGCCTGGGACTCTCTGCAGCCAGACCCTCCTATCCGATTTATCATGTATATCTGCCTTTGTGGCATGTGTTTGTGTGTGTGTGTTCTAAACAAGTGGCTTTTACTTTTATTTTAAAAATATTTTTAATTAATCATTTTATTTGTTTACATTTCAAATGATATCCCCCTTCCCGGTTACCCCTCCTAAATCCCCCCATCCCGTCCTCCCTCTCCCTCCTCCCCTTTGCCTCTATGAGGGTGCTCCTCCACCCATTCACCCACTCCTGCCTCACCCCTCTAGCATCTCCCCCTACACTGGGGCATCAAGCCTCCCTCCTCTCCCATTGATGTCAGATAAGGCCATCTTCTGCTACATATGTATCTGAAGTTCTGGCTCCTTCTATGATACTCTTTGGTTGGTGGTTTAGTCCCTGGGAGCTCTGGGTGGTCCATTTAGTTGATATTGTTCTTCCTATGGAGTTACAGTTCCCTTCAGCTCCTTCAGTCCTTCCCCACCTCATCCATTGGGGTCCCGGGGCTCAGTTCAATAGTTGGCTCTGAGCATCTGCATCTACTTTGGTCAGGTGCTGGCAGAACCTCTTGGGGATCAGTCATATCAGGCTCTCAAGGGGATGTGGGAGAAAAGTCACTAGATCAGCAGCTCTTAAAAAAAAACAAAAACAATATAAGAAATATAAAGAAAGAAATAGCCAAGCACAGTTACCACATACGCAATTTTTCATACATAACATTCAGCTACTGGAAGACTATTGTAAATATGTTCTTTGCTAATGGGGGCTTGTCGTTCAGAAAGGCTTGGTGACCACTTTTCAGAATGGAACTCAAATCCACGTTCTCTGTAACAGCTACTGTAACAGCCTCTCACTCCCAGAGTTTATGCCGTTAGGTGGAGGTTGATTCTAACATATCCCTGATGTCAGGGTGCCTGTTCTTGATGGTCCTCTGTGTGTGGTGGTCTTGTTGATCTGGTCAGGGGGCTCCAGAGGGTACTCAGTGACATCTTATCCTATGGATGCCTCACAGCTGCTAATATTACCCCAAAGCTGTTTTCATCTGCTGGGGGCAAGTCTGGTTTCCATAAGAGAAGTCCTTGCAAAGCAGACTTTGGAGTATAATATCACTGTGGTGGACTATGCCTTCTATACCTACTGGAACAGGTTAGTTTATTGAATGTTCATTAGGTGAGGGACTGTTATCTACTATTATGGTCTCTTCCCTTAAAGACCTTGTGGTCTAGTTTGGAAGTCCAATAAGCAGAGAGGCACACACGTGTCAGAATGACTCTAGGACAGGAGTGGAGAAAGGGAGTTGGATGTAGGATGAAACTTCACAGAAGAAATTCTGGGGCAGGACTTGTTAAGTTTTAGTTGGCCAAGTGGGGGGAAGAAACATTCAGGGCAGTCTAGGAATCGTTGGCTATGAATGCTGTTTGTAGGACTCAGTGTCCTTTGTGTCATGGTCTGCAGCCAACAGGAGAGTATGAGAAGAGCAGTTAGATGGGGACGCCTTTAATGCTCTTAAGAATTTTGAAGTTTTCATGGTTGGAAGCCTTTGGATGATTTTTCAGTGGGGTAAGTGAGAGGCAGGTTGAAGTTTAGGGCAGGGTACCTGATGGATTAGTGATTGGAAAACTTCAAACCAGAAGGTCAGAGGGAAGGTCTTGTGTGGGTTTGTGACACAGAACATATATTAGATAAGGAGTAATAGAAGAGCTTCTAGCTTGTGTCAAGTTGATGTAAGACTAGCCAGCACAGATGGGTTTGGGTACAGACGTCAGGCGTGGTGCAGGGGAAAAGGAAAAGGTTGGACATGGGAAGGTTAGCCCAAGAAGGGACATTGACAGGAAAGACGTCTAAACTCAAATGCCTGGGAACATTCCCAAGACTGTAGAGGAAAAAGAATCTATAAGACGGACTGCAGCAGATGACCAGAGACATACAGAAGGAAAGAGTAGACCAAGGGAAGTTCTTTACAATTCTTTGCTGGTGAATAAATGAGTCTCAGGTTTTCAACACAGTTGAAATTGCACTTGAATTTAATAATCTGGCTGAGGGCTGGCTCATTTGTTTCAAGATTCTTGTTAGCATTTCTTTTGCCTTCAATTAAGTAAGGTCTATCCATTTGAAAACATGCCTACAAATAGAAACTTGGTTTTCCTAGACAGGTAGTAAACCTGGGGGTTTGGGGGTGTTTTACATGATAGAGTTTCTGTCTCCTGAATGTAGTGACATTTTTGAGAATTCTGGAATTTTGGTTAGGAGTGTGCTTTTGTTTTAATCCCAGGTTTAGGGATGTGGGGCTGCTTCAGACTGACCACAGCAGCTGACTATGATTTGCCTCATGCTTTAGCAGAAGTGTGGTTTTGCCAGTTGTAGATAATTTCTATGATTGTGTGATGTTTGGAATTCTTGGCACTTTACAGGGTCCCTGGAGGCAGGGTGAGTAGTTGTTGGTCATTTAGTGAGGTTGATTACAGTTTGCTTGTAGCTATAGTCAAATCAGAAACAAAAGGAAAGAAATTAAATTCAGGGATCTCTCTCTCTCTCTCTCTCTCTCTCTCTCTCTCTCTCTCTCTCTCTCCTCTCTCCTCTCTCCCTCTCTCTCCCTCTCCCTCTCCTCCTCCCTCCCCCTCCCTCTGTCCTCCTATCCCTCCCCTCCCTCCCTTCCTTCCCTTCCTCCTCTTCCTCTCTCCCTCTTCCTCCTCCTGTTTTTATCCTTGTTTCTCCTATCTAGTGTTAGGGGGTGAGATTGGGGGAAGGAGATGAAGGGTATGGAAAGAAGAACCCACAAAGTAGCAAAGACCAGCTACTCATAAAGTACCAGGATTCCATGTAAGTCGGAGATTCAGAGATCTGAAGAAACAAGCCAGAGAAATAAAGTGACTTGCAAATTTGTGTACTGTCTTGAAGCTCATGCTTTTAAAACTTGTGTGCCTTCTTTAGGTTTTTCCCCCGGAGTCAGGTACCTACTCTTGGGTCAATGCTTTATCCCTTCTGAAACTAGAGGAGGGATTCCTTTACTTTTTTTGGTTCCTGTGGGCTGAAAGACCATGAGGCTTCACCCCAGGGATGTTGGAAGGCCCAGGTTCAGCTAGCAATGTAAGTGTTCATAATGAATTCACTTGTGGTTGCTTTATCTCTAACCAGGGCTGGGGTGCTTGGAGAGGAAGCAAATCCTTTATTAAGGAAGTAAAGGCTGAGCCCAGGCTGCCTGCTTGCCTCCCTCCTTCCATGTCTGACTCCCTGGGGTTGGAAGTGGGGGCTGTGCCCATGTTGCAAATGCTTGCTCTGCAGCATAGTTTTCCAGGAATTTCAGGACACAGGAATTTTCACCCAGCTGTGTTGCATGTTGCTGTTCGGCAATCTGAAGTTGCTTACCCAGCGTAAGACAGAATGGGGAGCCTAGGGAGGGGGCGGGTGATGCCTTCTAACATTTTTCTAAGCAGAAAAAAATGGAGGTGTTAGGGGCCCAGCTGGTGTGTGACTGCAACCAAGAAATGCAGCCTCCTACGTGGGCATACGTGATCACATGAACCCCCTCACTGAGGCCTTGGGGTGCTATTTGGAAGGTACTCTATTCAGTTCAGTGAGTACTTATTGTAGGCCTACTGTGTGTCAGGTGAGGTACTGAGGTTAAGAGTGTTGAGCAAGATGGGCACACGCTCGTATTGCTGCATGAGTTGATTTTAATGTGATAGATGCTCTGAAGGCAGAATGAAGATTGGTCTCGGTGGCTCAGGGGTCCCTCTTTGTGCCTGGCAGAATAAAGACTGACATTCCAGTGTATGGCCAAGATACTACAAAGCCTTCTTGGATTGACCGTTCTCATCCTAGGAGCTTCACTAGCCAGAGGATGCTGATTGAGTATCAGGAGTGCAGCTACAAGAGCCAGGACTAAGATGGAACTGTGCTCTATTCATGCTTTCTGGTTGCTTTCCATGGTGCATTTGGGTGCATTCTTAGAGGTCTTATGCTTATCAGCTGTCTAATTGGATGAATTTAGTGTATGTGGTGGTTAGCTAATTCTCAGGAAGCACTTACGACATGACATGTTGGGGCCGTTCTATGTATGTGTGATTTTCTTTTCATGCTTCCATCACCTTTACCTTATAGTCATTTACCTGCTTTTACTGATGAAGAGACTGACGTTGAAGAGGGTAAGCCATTTATCTGCCTATGGAAAAAATGTAGACAATTGATGTAGCATTTCAATTCTCAGATACCTCTCCTTATGCTTCCCATTCAATTTGGCATTGAACAGTGGTCCTCACACCTATCCCAAACCTTCCCTGGTTAGCCTAACCAGGATGTCTTTAGTATCCTGGAATCTGCCCATTTCACTGATTCTTCTAAGGTTCCCCTTTCCTGCACATTCTGGATGATTTTTATTCTGCTCTAACATGACTTGGTTTTCTGTTCTGTAGAAGAGATTTATATGCTACCTTGGGCCCCCTACCCTTTTCTACCACTGTGAACCACATACTTCTAGGGTTGTAATTCCATATTAATTGCATTTTAACACCCCACCCCCAGCAAATCCTCATCCCATCTCCAGTTATTTTGTTGTTGATTTCTTGTCAATATACCCCACCCATTTTTCAAACTTTTATGAGGTTTTTCGCTTATGTTATTAAAAGTAAGTATTAATTTATGTAGTCCTCCTAAAATAAGCAGTTTATTGCCATAGTCTTCTGAGTACCACATTTTAAAAAAAGAATCAGTTATTACGTTTGTTCTTTGACAACACACACACACACACACACACACAGAGAGAGAGAGAGAGAGAATTCAGATTATTGTTATCCTCTCTCTCTTCTTCCTATCTCTAATATGCCCGCCTCCCTATTAAACTCTCTACCACATCCATCTCTTTTTATCTTGTTTTGTTTTATGATCCATGGGTTTAACCAGGACCATGTATGTAACCATGAGTTTATAACTGTCCTTTGGAACATAGTGGGCTCATCACTTGGTAAACAGCTAAAGATGTTGTCTGCTACTTCTCCAGTATCTATCGGTATCCTAATTCATCAGGGATGGGTAGGGCCATGTTGGTTCCTCTCTATTTTACAGTTGAATACTGACAGGCTCAGTCTTGTGCAGAACCACTTTAGGCAGTTCCTAGTGATGTCGGATTATGACTGTATTGGCTATGCAGAAGATAGAATTTCACCTCTCTTCTTGTCTTAGGATACCTACATCCTTTCTAACACATTGTTTGGAGGAGTTGACATGAGTGTCCTGTTGAGGGCTGAGTACTTGATCATCATTTATTTTCAGCATCTCAAATGAATATGTGTCTCTGAACTCACCATTCATTGTGAAGAGAAATTTCTAATTAAGACCAGTATAACATTTACCTTTTGGTATATATATATATATATATATATATATATATATATAATTTTAGAAGGCATCTTGGCGCTGTGTTTATTTAGCTAAACAACATTAATTTGTTCTTCCTAAAGCCTAGGACCACCCGAGCATGGATTTTTAAACTTGGTTTACAGTGTTAGACATGAATTAGAGAGTGCTCGGATCAGAGAGTGCTTGGTTGCCATCACAACAGTTGTGACACTTGTACCAGTAAAGTCAATATGCCTGGAAGATTGATATTGTAGTTCATAGGGTTCTCAGGTAGAACATTAATGCCTTTCGTTCCTGGCAGCCTACATTGTAACCATCTGGACCTATGAAAGCTGGCCAGAGAGGAGAAAACTTCCAGGTTGATTTCTCTGTAATTTGCATGACAGGTGTGTGGTGCTTTCAGCAATAAGGTTTTATAAACTCGATCTGATGGACATTCAAGAGAAATGATGAGAGCCTGGATTGTTTTAAGAGTCTTTGAGGCCCTCATGACCAACAACTCATTAGGAGGTATTCCACACATGTCACTGGGAGTTGTGTTTAATAACCTAGGACTATTATATGCAGCATTATTGAGCCATGCAGAAAGGCTATCACCTAACTCTTATTTTTTTTTTTAAAGTTGGCTTACGAAGTAATAGGTTTCCATGTGGCTTTTCCGAACTCTTTTTATGAAACTGTGTTATAAAGAGGTAAAAGGATTTGCCTTATAATAGCTTGAGGGCTAGAATCAAACTTGGGTAGCATCTGTATTGCATTCCACTAAAGAATAGGCCCATGATTAAGGAGAAGTGATTGACGTTAAAGACTGCTAGCTGGTTGCCAAGCACGACTGTAGTGATCCCAACAGACTTGGTGTGTGCTTGGCCTGAGTTTACAAATGCGATGTTTGTTTGTGACTATGAGGAACAAATCGCTGTGGAAAACACAAACTAATAAATGTAAACTTTACTGTGCGAGTGTTAGAGGGGGAAGAATAGCTGAGGGAGGGTAATAAGAGAAAAATAAGGTGATTACTTTTGAAGATGGAGAGTCATCTGCATCCACTGTACCTTGCTTGACTTCAGAACAAGGTGGCAGGATCGATGTCTTTCACTTTGACTTCTCTGCTTATGATATGGCTTGTGGCAAACTTTGGGTGGATGGGTGACAGGGGCAGGGAAGAGGAGGAGCTGTCAGTGGGATAAGCTGGAACAAACTGGCCTTGTCCAGGGAAGTGGGTATGCATAGAACTCAAAATTTGGAAGGCAAGGATCTGGGCTCAGAATCTGCCTAGTGGACACTTTATTGTAGAGAAGGTGATGGTGACGGTGAAAGGCAACTGGGCCATGAAGGCTACAGTGAGTGTCACTAGCTGCCATCCCAAAACAACGTGTTCTTCAAATAGCTGCACAGCAAGACGCCCACCCACAGCCCGGAGATGAGCTGAACATTACCCAGACAGCTGTGTTCTCTTCCTAGCGTTCAAGTTCTAGCTCCTGTACTGTCAGACCCTCCCACCTGCCACAGGAGGAGAAATCAGATGTTGCACTTATTGGTCCACACTCTCTAGCTATTGTTGCTAAGGGCATTTGTATTTTGGAATATGTAAAGAGTTCTTAGGTTGGGAATCCTATCTGAGCCTGGGGAGTGTCAAGGGCAGTGCCTCTTGGGTTTTAGGCTAACATTTCCTGACTTACTACGTTGTAGGCATTCTGAGTAACTTTATTGTTTAATCCCCCATTTTATAGATGGAGAGACTGATGCACAGAAAGACTCCCTCAAACAGTAGAACAAAAAGAAAAAAAAAAGTAGACCAAAGACAGCTACCGCAGTAAAGTATAACCATTCTCCTTAGAGACAAGAACAAGCAGAGGATAGTGTGATTTTTGTGACACCACACTCAATGTTTTACAGTTCTGACATTGGGCTGCTTTCTTTGGGGTGGTAAAATGCCTTTTGAAAAATAAGAATGTGGGATACCATAAGTGTCAAGGCTTTTTGGTTATTAGTTTGTTTTTTTGTTTCTTTCTGGGTAAAATCAGAACTAATGGACATCCATTAGTTTCTGGAATTGCTTTACCATAGCTTGGAGTGTGCTACAGGTAAATCAAAGCTATGAGCTAAGAATGATGGCTGTAGGTGGGAGTTGCATCCCATGTATGTCATATCAAGAAGGATGTATTTGAATAATTTTATTCTCCTTTTATTCTGACCTTTTATCAGAAAATAAAAACCTGAAGCTAGACATGACCTCTGAAATCATATAACTTATTTGTATTCAGCATTTGTCAAGGTGTTTTGATTGCATAGTTTAATCCTGAGAGTTCTTTATCTTTTTACTGGAATAGTCAGAATTAGACTGAGACCGAATACATTTATCAAGGAGCCATTTTTTTTTTTCTGAAACAAACACAGTTGGTCTCATGCAATTACAAAGTTATTTTTTTCCAAGCCTAGATAAACTGTTTCTTATTATTCCAATTCATTTTTATTTTACTGAATTATTTTTAGCAAGACCAGTTTTGCTTCGTATGTGTTCTTCATGAAGAGATGATTTATTGACCAGTTACGTTATTTGTGTGTGTGTGCTATCAGATTTTATCTAGGATAGCTTGCACTGCTGGAATTTCTTTTATGGACATTATTTCAACCACATTCCGTTTTCTCAGATCCAACTTGTTGGTCTACATTTGATCAAGAATGTTTGATTCTTCCCCCAAATTCTTTAGCTGATAGTTCTATTTGTTTGCCTTTCCCCCCTTGATAGGTATATATGTATAGGTGTGTGTGTGTATTATTATTATATATATATATATATATATATATATATATGTGTGTGTGGTGTGTGTGTGTGTGTGTGTGTGTGTACATATACCTATGTGTGTATATATATGTATGTATGTATGTATGCATATATGTATGTGTGTGTGTGTGTATGTATGTATTTTTCAGGTCAGTTCTTGCAGAACCATATTCTTGATTCTTAACTATGAAAGTCAGTCTTCTCCTGATAGGATCTCATCATACTTGAGGACTCAAACTATTGTGCATTAGTTATTGAGACAGGTGACTCAGAGGATTAAGAAACCCACTGCAGATAATATATAAAGTGAGGGCCATGTGCTTCGAGGCTGCTCCAGAGTATAGAGTTCCTTGTGTTGCTAAGTTGGGGTAATCTTGAGGGTATACCTTCCTCCTCCTGCCCACTTCCAACTTCTCTTTGAAGCTTACCAAACTAACCTCTCAGAATTGGAGAAATTAGGGCCATAGTTTCAAGCCCCTTGACTTCTGTCTTCTTTCTAGCCTGACCTGCCTTATACCCTGTGTGCACTGGGGTGACATAATTTACAAACAAGCAGGATGGAAAAAGGAAAAAAAAAAAATCCTCTGGTGGAAAATGAGGTCAGTGGCAGTTTGGGAGGGGAGGGAGTCCAGGCCTTGCTCTCCCATCCTTTCAGCCTTCTGGCCTGAGCCATCAGGTCAGCAGTACTGTTGGGAACTGACATCTGTGTGGGGGACAGGGCAATGCCAGTGCAAGTGTTTTTACGAGGAGGCCTGTAACATGAGAAAGGTCTGTTTCCCAGTCATGGGGACCCCCCCCCCACTTTCAGAATGTATTTGTCTGGATTACTCTGAGGGGGATATTAGTGTTATCTAATAGTGGTCCCAGATTTATCAAGGGATTTGTTTGATTAATTCCAGAGCATTGGACAGCACATGGATTAGAGCTCAGCCCAGTGGGGAGGGCCCACATCCTCCACCCTTGGCCCTTTCTAGGGCGAGGGAGGTTTTCCTGTCTTCCTGTGTATCCTAACTGTCCAACCTCTAGCATTTAGAAACTCGCTGTGGGACAGTTAAAAACATTGTCCACTGCCAAGATGCATTATTAGGTATCCAGAAATAGAGGTAATTCCCCACTCTGTCCTGCTTTCCCTCTAAAAGCTCAGAGATTTGGCCACTTGGCTTTTCTTCCTGGTCGTTCCTACCATATATTTCTCCCAGAGTCTAGGTCATCGCTCCAGAGCCTGGCTGTGGATCAATGGGAAAAACAGTGATCTGGGATGCTGATGACCCGAATACTGGCTCAGATGTGTAGACACGCACATATCTTTTTGGTTTGTGCTCTCTCCTCTTGGCCTCACACTGTCCTGCACCATGCTGTGGAAATAATCGCAGCTACTGTGTATTACTTGTTTGTTTGACTGTTGTGGGTTCTTTCTGCAGTTAAACTTTAAACCTCAAGAGAACAAGTCCTATATTTACTTTGTTCATCTGCTGCCACCCTTGCACATTACTGCTGCCACTGGGGCGTGGGTAATATGCAAGAAATATGTCAATGAAGTGAACCTGAAAACAAAAAGATGAGACAGGCATGGTGGCTCCACCTATAATCCTAGCATCCTGGAGGTTGAGGCAGGGGGATGGCAGAAAATTTGAGGCTAGGCTGCATTGCAGAATAAGACCTTGCCTCAAAGACAGAAGAAACAGCTCAGAAGCTAAGAAACAAAAAGGATGGATTCGAGACATCCCGAGGCTCTTCCACTTTGGCAATTCTGTTCATCTTGTATTCACCCTGAAACAAAGCCTACTTGGTAGTATTGTTTTTAAACCACTTTTAATTTTAGTGCCACAGCTGTTACAAGATAAAAAAACTGGTGATTAATAATAATGACAAGAACTTTAAAAAGCATGTGATGCATGTGATAGTCTTTTTTTAGGGAATTTTCCTCCTCTGACTTCTTGAGAGTTATGGTATCTGCTGGGCTCTCTGACTTCCCTTAGTGAGGACCTGTAGGACTCCCACTGATCCCTTTGTAATGGGATAGGGACTGATTAGTAGGCTTTCTGTAAAGGTTTCAGCCACTGTTAAGGCCATAGGACTACAACAGCCTTTGCCTTACAGAGCAGGTAGGGGAGGAAGGAGGGAGGAGGCAGCCTTACTCATTTTAGGAAAAGGAGAAAAAAAGGGCAAGAAAAAACTGTATGGGGAGGTTAATAAGGAAAAGCAGAAGTGCTAACAGCATGGAGCCTCCTGGAGAACTTTTTGTTTGCTTTTTGGCTTCTTCAAGTAACTAGAAACTCTTTGTCTCACTACCAGGCCTCTGTGGACAGCATTCCGTGGAATGCTAACTTGAGGCAGTATGTGGCCCCTTCCTTATTAAGCCAATGGTAGACACTGCTAGTCAGTCCTCAGGCTCCTTTTATCCAAAGCCCATGTGCGCTTTCATTTTCTTCCTTAACACACTATTCCCGGTGTTATTAATCAAATAAAAGGAAAGTGATGCCTATTGAGCCAGCCAGGTGGCTAGGCATTTTATATGTACGAGCCTCTTCTGCCTTGCTGGGAAACTCTGAAATGGAAACTGTGATCAGGTTACAGAAGTTAAGTCACCTCCTGAAGATCATGCCCGGACATATTGGCATTTGAGCTCACACATTTCTTTATAAGTCTACCAGGGAGTCTGGCCCTTGGAGGGTATCAGTTGACCGGTGGTCAGTTATGGTGACAGGTTCTTAAAAAGGTTCCTCTCTACCTAATCGTTGCTGTCTTTCCTCTAAGGGCCACTTTCGGGTTTCTGAAGGAAGAGTTTGACGCATCCTCTGTCAACCCTGTGTCCCCCATTAGCTTTAAGTACAGTAATAGATGGCTTTGAACAGCTACCCTATGGAGTTCAAGTGCCTTCTTGGTTTGTTAGATTTATAGCTAACTGCATGCAGGGTAGTCTTTTTGAGTCTCCGGTGCCCAAGTCTGTGTGTGATATACAGGAAGTGGTTGGTGAGTATTCCTTATCTCAAATTGAACCACATACAAAGTTCACCCTGAGAACAAAGAAAGGCTCCTAGTGAAATTTAAGCCTTACAGCTATTTTGAAAACCTCAAAACCAGCCTTTCTCAAACTCACTCTGTGATAAGTAGATATTTTATTTGAGCAAGTATTCCAAAAATACACATCCTATATGGCCAGTGGGACAGTATCTTTTTTGGATGTCACAGTGTAACCGTGTATGTTCTTATAGGTGAGGTTTTCTGAAGTTTTAGACACTTGATTGCATTTTAAAAATTCAATGCCTTCTAAATTTATTGGATCAAGACCCCCTACCTTTTTTCTATCCCCAAGAAATGCATATTCACTTCTTGCATGGTACTGTATTTTTATAAAATTCATATTTTGATTTCTTGCCCCAGCTTGTCTTCTTTCTCTGAAATATGGATCCCATGATCACACCCTGTGGCAGATATCATGAATATTACAATATACACTGTGCCGTGGAATGTTTAATGACCATCAGTTATTTTCATCAGTTACTCACCGGTTCACGGAAAAATCCATGTTAGTTTTCTGAAGTTTGTCTCCTTGTCCTGAAAGGCAGTTGAGTTGGGTGGTTAGGTTTAATGTAATTTATACTTTACCACAACTTATGAACATTAGGAAAACAAAACACTAGAAGCTTTGACTTCAAGTCCAGAGTCTTTCCTGCCTTCCACCCCAGTGCCCACTGAGCCCCAGCATAGCGTATTTCTGTTCCACATCTCTTCTGGATACTCAGTCACAAAGTCTTATAGAAACTCTGGGAGACCACCTGCTTCTTCTAAAACAGTCTTGCAACTGGAATGAACTCCAAGAATGCAGAATCTTTTCAGAGAGCCAGGGATTCTTGGAAAGAAGGCAGATCCCTCCTCCCCCAAGGAATCACTGGGTTGAAGTAATACAGTAATTATGATTAGCAGTGTGGACCAGTGCTTCCTGTGTGTAAGGAACCTTGCTCAGTGCTTTGCACACATTAGCTTCTTATGACCTTTCCACCAGTCTTTCTAGGTAAGGAGGCTGTTGCCACTTGCACATGTGGAAATTAGGGTTCCAAGAATCTGCCTGAGTGAACATGTGTGGAAGAATCAGGATTTTCATCCAAGTCGATCTGAATCCAGAAACTGCCACCTATTTCCGCTGTGTTGCAGGAGATGGAAGCCTATGTCTAGGGAGTTCATCTACAGTAGAGCTTGAATGGATTTCTTTCCTATGATGTGTTTTTCTAAGTCCTACCACAGATGGGTATCTTCTCATTTAGCTCAATACCTTTCTTGGTTTCCTGTTGTTCCTTAAGTGTCCTCTCTTGGGTGGGTCATACTGGAATTTGTGGGAGACAGCTCCTATTTCTTTCTTTGGGAAACTGGCATATGAAGCCTATCCCTTGGCAATGTATGCTGGCCATGAGGACTTTTCCAAAGGCCTTGTCCTATTGGATGAGAGACACTGTAGCTGTACACCTCATGGCCTAAGGTCGGGAATTGTGATTCTGCTAGAGATGCCTTCTGCTTGAAGGCTTAAACAGGTCAATAGAAGCTCAATGTGTCACTTTTAGTGTACCAGGTATGTGTCAACAAGCTGGCAAAGACAGTAGTAATTTCAATCAGTGTTTCCTGAATGTTTACTATGTGCCTGGTTGGCACTAAACACTTCCTATGCATCCTCTCACTCCATCCTTGTAACAGTCATATAAATTAGGGACAGTCAGTTCTGGTATAATGCTTGTTTTGAAAATGCAAATTTGTTCCAATGCAATTGATATATTAGGGAACACTTTGAGCATAGTAATTTTCTTCTGATTATACATGATTTTGTTCAGGAGAAGTACTAGGTATTGTTAGCTGAACCAAGCTCAGCAAACAAGCTTCAACTGGGCTCCCCAGACAGGCTCACCTTAAACCAGAGCCAGTGACTTTAGTTCCCATGTGTGATGTGAATCCCACGCTGTATGTTATGTTGCAATTTCCTTCACACTTGCAGGTGACTCAACTACTCAGCCGTTCACAACTCTCTACTGTACAAGCAAAGCTCAGGTCTCAAAAATTGTTCCATATCTATTGTGTTCCTACGTGTTTTTTTTAACATACATGAAACTGGTTCTTACTTTGTATTATGTGCCACTGATGAAGTTTTGGTTAGTGGATTTTGGTTAGTGGTTTTTACTGTGTGACCAAGGAATGTAAAGATGGTTCCAGGGAACCTGGCTATGCTGCTTTTATTCTCATGTAGTAAAAGAGGAAGTTGGAACTAAGAACTTTTCCAAGACTATTTTTAATAAGTAGCAAAGTCATACCTCAAATACACTATTTTACCTCTATAGTTACACTTCAAGACACCGGCAGGAGGCTGTCTGTGCAGATCTCTGTATACATAACATGTTGACTGTCTCTTCTCCTCTTAGTCAAACTCTCATTCTTCCAACCAGAGCATCTACAAGCTCATAAGGGCCCCTAAAGGTGCTTGGGTACAGCAGTGACCAGACCATAACGGTGACTTTTGGGGCTTTTCCCCCGTTCTCCATAATGTTCTTGCTTCTCAGGCTGTCTGACATCAATAGGCACTATTCAGTACTTTGTCTTAAGATCTAGAGTTATGATCATTAAAGAACAAACTCATGTACCACCAGAGCCAGGGGCTCAACAATAGACATATGGATTCTCATGTCAGAGATGAAGTTAACTGTGAAGTCCACTCTTTCCTATTTGGGGAGCCCAGACAAAGCTCAACTTACAGGAGCTTCGTTGCTGCTGGTAGATCTCTTTAGGACTTAGCTAGAAGAAATATTTCCATGTATGTGTGTTCTTGGAGAAGGGACAGCCTTAGACTTTTTCTCTCTCAAGTCTAGGGGCTGAGATAGGCCATTGAGGAAGTACAATTTTTGCTTCGATTTTCTTCCTGAGATGTGGCCTTATGTAATACTCAATAGAAGGCCACAAGATGTCTGCTCTCATGTATAGGGGTCTGTGCAAGGGTATACATGGAAGCTAGCAACTGATCTCTCTCTTCTCTACCCCCAGCACTATGCAGGCCCTGCTATACATTAATAGGGGATACGTAGCTCATGAAGTTCATAGCTCTGTAGGCAGCTTTTCCTTGTCAACTTTGTGTGTGTGTGTATGTGTATGTGTGCTCATGTGCACATGTGCTTTTATATGTGTGTTTGTGTGTGTGTGTGTATATATATATATATATATATATTATATGTATGTTTATTCATGAGCATGTATATACATGTGTGTAAAAGCCAGAGGTCAACACTAGGTATCGTTCCTTAGGTCTTTTCACCTTGTTTTGTGAGACAGAGTCTCCCAGTGGGACCAGAAGCTGGCCTGTTAGTATAGACTGGCCAGCAAGCTCTAGTAATCTGTTACCATGCCTGGCTTTTTGACATGTGCTCTGGGTGTCCAACTCTAGTACTCAAGCTTTCATCTCAAGCACTTTACCTATCAAACTATCCCCTCTGTCCCTTGGCCACTTCTTAACAACGGAGCACATGTAACAGCTAGCTGGTCTGCTTTTGGAGAATGGCTCTTAGAAAGAGGCCCCTGTGGAGTTTGTGAATTAGTCAATTTACCTCTCATTTGTATCTTCCTGGGCCAATTGCCTTCCATCTTATTTTGAGCTATTTAGTCTCGAGGCCTTATCTGGTGTATTCTGAGTCTGAGAGGTCTTAGTGACAATATAGTTAGTGCATCCTGTTTGGGTTTCGGTTTCCTTACCTGTAAAATGGAATGAATAGTGCTCCTTCCTGTTAGGTGTGTGGCAAGCATTAAATGAAATGGTACATCCAAAGTCCATGGCACAGTGTCCAACACATATGAGCTTTAGGATGCCTAGTGTTGCATTTATTTCACTTTCCTCTTATAGTCACCTTTCTTTGGAGGTGATGCTATCAGCATGGTAAATGACACACACACACACAAGAAAAAGAGAGAGAGAGAGAGAGAGAGAGAGAGAGAGAGAGAGAGAGAGATATCAGTGGAATGGCCAGGTTGTCAGGACCTGGCTCTATAGACTGTATAACTTAGCTCCCTAAACTTTCTGCCTATCATGTCCCTTAGCTGTAAACTGCAAGCGACAAGAGATCCCACTTCTTAGCATAGTTGTTGTGCAGCACCTAGCCCATAGAAAACCCCAGTCAATATTAACTGGTAATTTAATTTCCTTCGTGTAGAAGAAGATAAGCATTTCATATATATTACCAGAAATCCATTCTGAGGCCCAAATGGCAAGGATATCAGACTAGGGTGTAGCCACAGATGTTTTTAGCTCCTGTCTGGCTGTTCCTATTTCTGAGGCTAGTTTCCCCAGTGCCCCCTCTGCCAGACCTGGAGTCCATGTGTGGGAAAGCATCCTTGGGCACCAGAACTCACCCAGTGAAACACATACATAAATAATGTGTATCTTTGTGTGTGTGTATTTGTGTGATGTGTGTGTGGTGTACCCATTGGTGTATATATGTGAGCATGTCTTGGAGGTCAGAGGACAACTTTGGAGTTGATCCTTACCTTCCTCCCTATCTGAGGCAGGATGGCCTTGTCATTTTCCTGGAGTGCATGCCAGACTGTCTGGCCTGTGAGCATCCTTGGATTCTCCTGTCTCTGCCTTCTGGCTCCCCTTAGGAACAGTGGGATTGCTGAGACATGCTGCCCTTGCCTGGCTTTTTATATGGGCTCTGGGGATTTGAACATGGGTCCTCACCCTTGTGCTGTAAGTACTTTTTCTGGTCTGCCATCTCACTAGCCTTGCAACAATATTGGAAGGGGACAGAAAGTAGGGGCCAATTGTAGAAGCAGGGGCCAGTGACAACCAGATGAAGCAGCATGCTCACAGGCTCCAGTGCTTTTTCAGCCACCCCCTGCTGGTTTATTTTCTCACACTGCTGGGCCTGTAGTTTTCCAGAGTGCCACTGCATTCAAATCTATATTCTATTTTCTCTCCTAGAAAATAGGTCAGACTCGAGGCAGAGTTCACCAGGTGGTATCCCCTAAGGTTTGCCTGGGACTGTCCTTCAGGAGTCTGGCTGTGCATCCTACTTCATGCTTCCTAAGGTTCCACTAGGGATGGAGGCAGTATGAAAGAAGAAATTGGGGGAACTTTGGACTCTTGCCTCTTTTTTTTTTCCACATCCTGCTTACTACCCCACTCCCAGTCACCCCTCCCACAGTCCTTCCCCCTCCCCCTCCTCCTCCCCTTCTCCTCTTAGCAGATGGGGGACCTTTGGTATCCCCTCCACCCTGGCACATCCAGTATTACAAGGCTAGGTGCATTCTCTCCCATTGGAATGAAAAGTGCTTCTTCCTGTTAGGTGTATGGCAAGCATTAAATGAAATGATATCTAAAGCCCATGGCAGACCAGCTAGAAGAACATATACCACATATAGACAACAGCTTTTAGGGTAGACCCTGCTCGTGTTGTTCAGGACCCACATGAAGACCAAGCTGTACATCTGCTACACATATGTGGAGAGGCCTAGGTCCAGCCTGTATATGCTCTTTGGTTGGTGGTTCAGTCTCTGAGAGCCCCAAGGGTCCAGGTTAGTTGACTCTCTTGGTCTTCCTATGGAGTTCCTATCTGCCTTGGGGCCTTGCAGTCCTCCCCCAACTCTTCCATAAGAGTCTCCAAGCACCATACAATGTTTGGCTGTGGGTGTCTACATGTGTCTGGGACTCTTGGCTCTTAATATGATCTAGTGCAAATGAAGGGTGAGGTGGGAGGGAGCTTCTCCAGAGAGAGTCATATATCAAAACATACTAGTAGTAGATGGAGGGACCATTTTTTCCCCCAGTAGTTAGAAGCTCCCCTGCTTCCTTTGAACTCGTGGCTGAAATCATTGTTGAACATGTAATCAGCATCTGTGAGTACAGATGGAAATGCCTGGATTGACTCCTATGGTTGTGATGCTGAAGAAAGAGGGTGAAGGGTGGTGATGGTTTTCAAATCCCTTCTTCTTTTTTTGCATCCCCTGGATTGGAGTGGAGAAGTCTTAAGGGAGCTGACTTCAGACTAGGTCAGGAAGTGTTTCTCTCAGGGTTTGTTTACCCTTGCACAACTTTTGAGCATCTGTGACCTTCTGAGGAATGCATGTGAGTGGCAGAGCTGGGAGGAAGTGGCAGGTTAGGGTTCTGGTCCCCAGAACTCTTGTCCTATCAGTAGAAAGCACCAACAGAGCATATCATGTGTGCACCCTTACAGGTGATGTTTTCTTGCCTGAGAAGTCTTCATCAGGTATTTGTCCAAATATAACATCATTTCCTTTGAAATGCTTCTTTAGTAATCTTTTCTGACATGGGGACTCCTGCCAATACTTACCTTGTTTCTTCTTTCTTCATGACACTAATCGCTATGTCATGTCACATTATAAATGTATGCCTGTATTATTTATACTTCCAATTTAAACCCAAGAGTCTCACCCGTTTTGTTCATTCATTGCTTGTATCTTCCATGGAGGAAGTATGGTCTGGCCTATAATTGTCACTTAGTTAATATGTATTGAATGCGAATACAGGATTTCCATGGATACAGCTCGCTAAGATAGATACCTTGAGGATCTCTGTTTATAGACGAGGAGATTGAGTCTCAGGGATGCTAAGGCAATTGCCTGTGAGTGGAAGGCAGAGCTAGGATTCGATTCTAGGTCAGTTAACTCTGCCCTATCCTACAAAGAGGCCTTGATTTCTCCCATGTTGCTTAAGGAAAGCATGGAGTCAGGTATGGAGGCAGTCTGTAGATGGTGATGAAGATGGAAGCTAGTAATTTCCTAATAATTCCAGTGAAATTCCCTTGGAAGACTTTCATTGGTTGGGACCTGGGTCACATGTCTGTTAGAGATTCAGTCACCGGGCTCCTCTTAGAACAGGGGTAATCTTTACCAACCACATGTTTTAAAGATGGGGAAGGGAGTTCCCCAGAAGAGAGCTGGGGATTGTTATAAGAGAGACAATACAGAAGCATCCTTACCCTCCCCCTTTAGACATCATCCCATCCCCCAGTCCCGAAGGCTATCCCTTCTCTTTACCTCCTGTCTTTTCCATTTCATCTGGAGGCCAGGGAACAGAATTGAGTCCAGAAATCCAAGTAACTCACTGCTTCCTGAGTTGTCTGTATTCCTATAGCTAGAACTGGGCCCAGATATTATTCTCCCACCCCTGCCCAGTGCAAAGGACTTTTAAGGATGTAATTGTTGCCCTTCTGTGTTGAGAAGAGTTACTGTGTTTCTGTGTCCGACTACAGCTGCGCTGAGTTAAAGTAGAAGGGGTCAAACAGAAGAAGTAATCATGGGATTTGTTTTGACCCCTGGTTCTGCTCACACCAGACTCCCGTTCTTCACTGATGGACTGGGATGAGGAATGGGGCTGGGGCTGGAGTTGAGAAGTAGAAGCACTGCACCTGAGTCAGAGGCTTACTTCCTGTGGTCTCTCGGTGTTTCCAGTGAACCGTCTGGTCAATAAATGTTGGCAAATCTGTCCGTGGTGATTCCAAATGATAACAATCAGAGCCGCTACCGTTTATGCAGTGTTTGCCTGGGACTAAGTGCTTTGGAAGCATTTACGTCTCCTAACACCCCCATGGGGGAGGCTCTGTTCCCATTTTTATAGCAGAAAGAAGATGAATTAGAAGTTCAGTGATTGGCCTAAGGCCGCAGGGCAAGCTGGGATATCTCCAAGTTTAGGATTGTAATCACAGTGCCGAAATGGGTAACTAATCGACATGTAAAGACCATTGGGGTTCCAGGGATCCTGTCTCACTGGATCTTGGAGCCCTCAAAGAGTTTGTATGAACAACAGTGCTGACATTCTCACCACAGATATCCTGTTTAATTAAGGGGTATTTTAATGAGACCACTATTCTAGGCAATCCATCAGTCACAGTTAATGGCCCCACTTAGTTTTTCACGCAGCATCCTTCTCCTACCCACGTCTTTATTTTACCTCTTTTCTTTCCCTCTCTCACCACTCTACTCCTAAATCTAACTTACTGGAAAACCTGAAAGGGGTGTGTCTAAGGAATGACTCAGAGTTCTTTAGAAGTGTCTCTGAGCATATATAGCTACCAAGGATTGCAGGGCACACACTGGGTGAATCCTCAGCTGTTCTTCTGACTGTATCACTCCCAGATGCTAAGGCACAGCTCAATCTGGTAAAAGCTCTGGGTTTGCCCTCGGATAAAAGCCCTAAGGTGGTGCTGTACCAATCTGATTGCTGTTGTTTCGTTATTGGCATGAAGAGCATGATCTGTCTTATTCTGGCAGCAGGTTAAAGCCACAGAGGATTCATGATGGTCCACTTATGGGGTAACTGGGAGAGTCTCACCTATCTTTCTTGTGTTAAGAGTATGTCCTTTAGCCTACAAATTAAACTGGATCCTATATGTCTCGAGAGGTCTGGCTTCAGTTGAGTGGATGTGAAGTAGATGGGACTCAGAGAGAAGGATTATTTTCTGAGCTCTGACTCTAAACTGGCTTTGCAACCTTGGGGGGAAAAATCTATCATATCTTTATCCTCCATAACAACAACAAACAACAAATAACAACAACAAACAACAACAACAGAGAAGCCTATGGTCTTCCAGACCCACCATCCAATGATTGCCTGGTGATCTGTGGTTTCCGAAGCAGCCTCCTGTTGTTCACCTGTAGTAAATGCAGCTAAACTATCTGAGTTTTTAACAGTGCCTTAGGCTGTTTCCATTTAGGTTTCCCAGAACAATCCTATTTCACATCTGAGAGAGACGGAGGAGGAGGAGGAAGACATCCCATTGTTGATGAAGATAATGGGAGTATACTGTTCCCTGTGTCTTAAAAGTTCATTGGCTTAATTCATGTGTCAACCTTTCCAGGGCTCTGTGTTCAATTATGGTTGACAAAAGTGATTTGCATGGGTAATCTTTGTCATTAGTGATGGGGTGAAAAGCAAGCAGAAAAATTATCAGTGCTGGGAAACAGAGTTTCAATTTCTATGGTGAGTGTTTGGTTCACACACAATCTCATTCACACACTGCTGTCTGTGATGAAGGATGGTCACTGCGAATGTGGAGTGGCAGGGGACTGTAAATGTTTTGTCATCTTCTGCCCTTCTGCCCTACATGCTAACTAATGCTGCAGCTTGCTCTTAATGCTGATGCCTCGTTTTCTTTCTTCCTCAAGGGAGCCGTTTATTCGTTTTTTTTCTCTCTGCTGGGAAACCTCACTTAACTTTTTGTCCAGTGTTTGGTATCTGGGAATGAGGAAGATTTGCGTGGGTGTCAGTGTGCAGAACCAACCAGAATATTTTAACCGATATTCTTACAGGATTCTAGGTTGCTTGGCTCTTTGGAGCCCTATCTGATTCCAGGATGATATCTTTCCGGACAGATGGTGGCTTTACCTCTTTTGCTAACATGCACAGTGAAAATGGAGCTTGACTCCTTGGCTTGCATGGGTAGTTTTTGGGTGAAGGTGGAAATGTGGGAGCTTGCATGACCTTCATACTCATGCAAGAACACATGGTATTGTGTGTGGGTGCACTGCTAACACTCGTCTTCATTTCTCTCTCCTCTTCTCTTCCTTTGCTTTGAAACTGCTGCCACAGATGTCAGTCAAGGTCCAGGTGAGTCTTTGTTTGCACAGCTGTTGTGGGAATTTGCCTTCTGCTAGACTGTGCATGGTTTGATTCTGAGTGACCCCTTTTCCTAGGGATTAAAAAAAAACTTAGTATGTTGCATTTTTCACTGATTTTTGGTTTAGAAGAAGAAATGCCTTGAAGTAAGGGTTTTTTTGCTGGCTTTGAAGAACTATTTTCAAACCAATGGAATGTGTTTCCCTAGCTTATGTGATTGCTTCCTTATGAATTCTATGTGAATCAAAGAAGTGGAAAATTAACATTTTGGGGAAATATTTTAAAAGCTGGTGTGATCCAATGCAATGAACACTTTTGCCTTGTTTTATAGTTATAGCTTTCTGTGGTTAAAACTGACGCTATGACCTATTCAACCCAGAAATTATATGGGTAAATGAAGGTTTCTTTCTTCTATTTTCATTTTCTACAATGGTATTGATAATATTCTATTTATTATCTAATTACGCAAGTAATACATGTTCACTGTAATAAAACAAAAATAGTGTTTGATTAAATTTTGTTAATAAAAATACAGAAGGCCCATCATTGAGGTAACTGTGCATTTCTATTGAAATGAATGCTCACCCAGAGATCTACTTTTAAACCTTGTATGTGTTTGGGCATATACATGTATGTGAATATATATACCATGATAGAGGACCCAATAATTCATAGGAAGAAATGTAAGATAATCTAGGGATCAGATGTAGAGATCTAAAGGAATTTTGAGTTAAGAATAGTGAATTGCAGATAAGAAGGGAGACCATCTTAGATATTTTCACATTCACTTACTTAGTCCTTCTTATATTTAATCTGTAAAAGCACACATATAATATACGCAGTCCTCTACACAATTTAAAGTACATAAAATGTAGGATCTAACAGGTTAAATAGTCTTGCCAAAAGTCATCTGGTAAGAACTGAACTCCAAAACCAGTTCACACTTTAAAGGTATATGCTAGGGTCATCGATGAAAATTCCCAGTGACTGAAGAGCTTCTAAGTATTCCTAGTGTTATAATTGCCCATTCATTTGTTTTTGCTTAGAGGTAATATGACCTTTTCTTTACTGCCACCCCTTTCTCCAAATGAGTGTATCCTTTATTGTTTTTAACGTTTAAGATAACCACTCGTACTTTGGTAGGGTCCTTCTGATCATTGTTATAAATAGGATTATACAGTGGAAGATCACAATATAGTCATTCTTACCAAACACAGAGAAGGTTTTCTGTCTTATTTTTCTGCCCATCTTCATTTGAAACACAGTACAGACAACACTTCCTGAAAAAAATATCACTAGGGTTGGAAAACAATGGTTTCATGTATTTTTATTCTAAATGGGGACAAGTACATGGACACATACATAACTGCATATGTGCATATATGTATACACATTACATGCATATATTAATGCATATTTTGGCATGTGATAACTGCTAAGTAGTATGGAGAAAATGCTGTATTATAGAAATGAAATCACTAATTTATAGAGAGTGGACAGGGGAAGCCTCTCTTGTAGCAGAATATTTAATCCAAGGAAGCCAAGGAGTAAAATGAATATCTCAGGTCTTGGTTTGCAAGGCGACATTTAGCATCGTTCTTCCTGCTTGATGACAGAGATGTTTCCAAGGTGGCCATGTGCCTACATGGTATTCCTGCTGAGGAATGAATGGCGCTGAGGCGCAGCCTGCATTTCTCTTCCCCAGCCTGTGTTCACGGGGAAGCCTTTTTCTAATTCTCCCAGGGTTACCATATCGGCCCTGTGTGGAAAAGAATGCTAGAGGGGACCACAGGCCACCTTTGATCTATGCAAAGGGTGGAGGTCTGTGAGTGCTCCTTCTTTAGATAATAGCAACTGTTAATGGCCCCCATCTCTGACACAGCTTCATCTAATGACCATTATCTTACTTTATTTTCTTAATAACCTTCGAGGTATGTGGCCTGAGCCCCATTTTATTGCAGATTAAGTGGAAGTCCAGGGAGGTTAAGTGGCGGTGTTATACTCACCCAGTGACTAAATATCAGGACCAAATGGGGTTTTTTTCCTTAGTCTAAATTTTGTGATATTCATTTGCCCTTGAAGTATCTAGAGATGATTACTAATCCCATCACTCCTCCTGATCTTTTAGGGTTTTTAGGGTTTTTTTTTTTTTCCCGTGGTTTCTAAGCCTAAAGAAAATCCTCCTTGGTTTAGATCCTTAGTTATGGCCATGTGCTCAGGTCAGGCCTGCTAGAGGTTGCTGGGTAGCTTTCTACCGTCTCTAAGCTCCTGGCCAGGCTATCTGGAGTTAAAAGCCCTGTGGCTCAGAACTCTGAAGCCTTTTGTGGTTCTCTGATTTTTTTTCTCTTCCCCTCAGGAAGGCATATTGGGGATTGTATAAGCTAATGTAAGTGTTTACCCAGAGGCCGCTAAAAGACTATAAATGTGATGATTGATTAATTGATGAATTTTACATGCTGAGTACATTGGTTAGAAATAACCCTATTGTAAAATGTCGTTTGAGACAGGACTTGCCAGCAGCACCTTTCCCAGAGTTCCAGAGATGGGCTGAGAACTCTTTGACAGTGAGTCCAGGATAACAGGCCAAGTTCTCTGGAACGTGCATGTTCCACTGGACAACCAGTGGAGGTTTAAAGCCTCTCACCCTAGGCTAGGATAAAAAGATTAAAAATAATAAAAGCAACATTAAGCATTTCTAGTACCACGTGCAGGTCTTGGGGAGATGGCGGAGTTTCTCCTGCATCTTTGCGTTAGCTTTTCCAGGTGGGCATCACTGCAAATGAGAAACCTTACAGGGAACTCCAGCGAACACCTTTGCCAGTGACGAGACCAGAACCTCAGAATTCACCTGTCATCAGAGTCCATACTCTTGTTCTTCTAAAGCCCACGTTTCCATAGGGTCCTCTGGACCAGCATCATGCCTTACTTGTGTCTGTAGTACTGTATCTGTGCATAATGTATAGAATATAGAACCCAATCCGTGTCTATTAAACAGGAGTGGCCACAAGCCTAAAGGACTTGTGACTATATAGAGTATCCTATCTGACGCTATAGCATGTCCTGAGACATAGTAGAGCTTAAGGGGTGTATTGTTCAAGGAATATAGACAATACCGTTAAGGAAATTGAGGCCTCCAAAGATACATAGTTCATATATTTTCTGGAAGGGATTCTGTCAGGTATTTTAATCACCTTTTTTCACTGGGATTTATCACTGGGCTCTCTGGATAGCTTGTGGGTGGGCAGTCCCATCCCTGTGCTGCCCTCAACCTTCTCCCCACTTCTGAATGTTCCAAAACTCTCTGCTAAGAGGAGGACGAAGTGGGAAAAGCCCTCCTTTCTACACCCTCTCTTGGTACCCCTCACTGCTGCCTGAGGGCTGTTTATGGTGCTGTCAGCCTCTCCCCTCAGAACAGATAATTTCTCAGGCTCTGCCTGCTGATTAGAGCTGGAATTTAAATGAATAACTGTGACCTTGTGGATGTGCCCTAGTTATTCACAGGCCCAATGAGGAAATAGGCCTCTTGCTCTGTCCATCAGAGCTCGGCAAGCACAGGAGGAGGGGCTCCTGTCTGCAGGGGCTGGTCAGAGGCGTGGTCTACTGTTTCCAAAAGAACTGATGCTGTAGCTTCCATTGTCTGCGACTCTTGACCTCTGCCCCTCATTGCCTTTCCACTTCAGTGTAAGTCAGCCAGGGACCTAGATAGCTGTCTTGAGCATTGCCTGTCTCCAGGGAGTCGCACAGTCTAGCTGAGGGATGCTGATGTGAATCCGCAGGCAGGAGACAGCATCTCACATGTGTGACTCAGGGCCGCAGACACAAAGGGGATGCTGTTCGAAGCCCCATTGTGCATCAGGACAAGCAGTACTGGCATTTCTGAGAGCTCAGTATAAAAGCAGAGGCTCCCGGCATACCTAGAGATATTGAGGTAGAATCATCATTTTATCAAAGGCCCCAAATGTCAACGAATTACCCTTTGACAAACACTGGCTTTGGATTTCCAGTCTCTCCTCCCTTTGGGGCCACTTAGGCTGTCTGAACTGAGGAAGTTGTGAATCACCTCCGTTGTGGTGCCTCTGTCCTCACCTCTTATGGTTTGGACTGCACGAGCCACCTGCTTGGTCTGGTTGACCGGAGAGCAGGATAGGAGATTAGGGATGGGGAAGAATGAACATTTATCCACCCCCGAGTCTCTGCAGACCATTTTTTGGGTATGTTCTGTGGAGCAGCTTAGGTGCTGCAGGGAGGACAGCATGGATTGGAGTGGGTTTGGCAAATAAATATCAAGGAAGAAGCTCGATGTTTTGAAGTTGTTAAAAACAATCGAAAGGATAATCAGCGACCTGAAAAGTTTGCTGAGAAGAGCAGCTATACTCATTCCCTTCCTGCTGGCTGGGGCTGCCTGGGAGCTGCAAAGCCTGAGCTAAGTAGCTGACAACCTAAAATGCCATCTAACCCTTTAAGAAAGGCTGGACCACCCTGGGCTACATAGAGCACAGACTGAGCCAGATGCTGGGACTGACCTCACGAAGGCAATCTGACCTGTTCTCATTAGTTTACCCTTGTGGGCTCTAATTTTCCCTGTCTGTAAAATGGGACAGGGGATGTGGCTGCTTGGCTCATAGGGCTGCTTTAAAGGTGGAGCTCCCTGTATAGTCCTTAGAACTCAGATAAAATGATAAGCAGCATGGAACAGCTTTAAGAATTTCTGTTTTGTAGATGAAGATTTTCAAAGGTTAAAACACCTGAACTCAAGTAGGCGTCTTTTACTTGTCTTGCTCTCCTCCATGTCCGGAAGTATGCTCCCCACGCACAATGTAGAACCTCTCCACACACACCAGATGCCCTCACCCACTCCTCCTCTCTTTTGGGTCTTGATTTTCATGCTTCTGGTCTAGAGGTGTCTTTAGATCCTGCCTATGGCCTTCAGACAGGGCTCTGAATCACAGTAAAAGGAGACAAAGGGACTAATGTGTCAGGCTCCGACCATTTTACAGATGGAGGACCCTAGGCTCCGAGACACTGCATGCTTTGCTCGGGGTCAGAAAAAGATACGCTCCAAGATTTAAATTAAGTTCTAAGGGTCCCTCTGTGCAGTTTCTGCTTTATCCGGGCTTTGTGTACACTTGGCCAAGAGTGCAGCAGCCAGCCTTCCCAGGTAATCAGTTTTCTTCCCTTTAATGTGAAGGATTGGAGTCAGGAGGTTTAGGAATCTGACCATTGTGAGTCCTTATGGCCAGATCATCTTATTGAGATACTTGGGACCTGAAAGAATATCTTCCTGTCACTAAGAGTTCATGCCTTCTGTACTACCCAGGTTATATTGTATCTCTTCTTTCCTAGTCTTTCGGATAATTGTCCTACTTGATTTTTCTCTTATTACCTTACTAGGAAAAAACATTTGACATTTATTGAGCTTGTATATTGAGCCAGTTACTGAAATGCTAAGATTTGCATGTATTATTTCACTCTGTAGACATCCCCATAAGGTAGATTCTGGTTCTAGGTATATGTTACCCATGAACAAACTGACTCATTTGTTAGGCAACCAGTGACAGTGCATTAAAGTTGGAAGAACACATTATTAGTGCCATGGTCTAGAGATATTTCCAAGGGAATGCTGCCAGAGCATACACACATACCACAAAGTTCACTCCTAGTTATTATTGCATGTTCTTAGCTTTGAAGGATGCTAGTACATTGTAGACACATAATAAAAGCTTCCTGAGTGGATGAAGAATGTGCAGAACTCAGCCTATAGTTTTGCCCCAGGGTCTTATAGAAGTCATCTTTTTACTTGGGTTTACCCCAAGACAGAAGGTAGGTAATTGAACCAATTTGTAGTCAGCGCTCTTCTTAGGCCAGCTTGGTGGGAGATGTAGGTTACAGAGAATTTATCTTTGCTGAATGTAATTGGATTAGAAGAGGATATACTTGGCTGAACCAATACTGCTTATTTACTAGCCAGTACAGGCCTAGGAAGATTTTAGTTCCCATAGCTATATGTGATGAGTATGTATGAATACAGCGCTATTTCCAAGACTGCCTCCCTCTATGGCTAAACTTTCTAAAGACTTTTAAAATCTTCTTCTTTATTGTCTTAGAAAGGCAGACCTATGCCAGTGGTGGTGCTATATACCTGTAATCCCAGCCCTGAGTAAGTTGAGGCAGGAGAATCATGAGATTAAGGCTAGCCTAGGCTACATAATGAGTCTGAGAGCAGACTATACAATATAAAAAGACTCTGTCAAAGGAAGGAAAGAAGGGAGAAAAGGAAGTGAAGGAAGGAGGAAAAGAGAGAGGTTAAAAAGGCACACCATATCACTGGATGATGGTTTCAGTCACATTTCATCCATCATTTCTGGAGGACAAGATGAGAGTTAGAGCAACGTCCTATAGCCCACCATGGTCTGAGGTCATCAGATATGTGTGTGGGATCCTTTTTTTGTTACTTCAATGATGAGAGGCAACAGAAGCATTTGGTAGTAAAGGCCAGTGAGTTCCAAGCATCCTGTGGTATATGGGAAAACCCACGCAGAGATCTGTGCTATTCAGAACACCATTGATGAGAAGAGCATAGAATAGTTATCCTTGGGGGGAAATGAGGCTATAGAACCTCCACCTTACCCAGCTAAGTCACATAGTCTGTTCACGGAGATCTCATCAGGATTTAGACCAGCTATGGAGGTCTGGTAAGGACATAGGCTGTGCTGGCCAGTTTGCTGGGCTAGGCCTCAGGAGGGGTGGGAGATGGAATGTAGCCCAGAGTCCAGGACAGTGAGTTCCCTTGTGGAGCAGCTTTGCTGACTGAATACAAATGGAAGCATCTGAGGATGCAGTGGGCAAGGGTCCACTAGTGCTGCCAGCTTATTAGAGAAATGATGTGGGGCCTGGGTGAGTGGTACACACCTGTAATTCGAGGCACTCGGAAGGCTCTGACAAGAACATTGTCAGTTCAAGGCTATCCTGTGCTACACAGTAAGGCTTATCTCAAATCAATCTACCAGTTAACCAAAATGTTGGCAAGATACAGGAGGGACCAGAAAGGTGCCCTGAACAGATCAATCTTCTAAACAGGGACAGACATTATAGGTTTTCAAGTCCTTGCTGTGGACTGTGAACTGTGCACTGTACCATGTGCTTCCTTTGTGTTGTTGCATGTTTTATAGGTGAGAGCTAGACACATTAGAAAGAGGCATAGAAAAGTTAACTTGCTGCATATCTCAGAATTTGAGGACGAGCTGGGATTTGAATTACACGTTGGGTTACAGAGAGCAGAGGTTTGCAAAGCACCACAGTGGCCTGGAGAGTTAATAAAGGAGAGCCAGTCTCATTACAGAAAAGTTCTCCCTGGTGAGTCTGATCTGGCCAAAGTCAGAGAACCGCTGCTGGGAACAAAGTCGCGTGAAAGATGAGGGGGTGTGGCACTTCACTCAATCTTACATGCACATGGAGGTCACAGGAAGGAGGGAGGTAGAAAGAGAACAGGAGAGTCGTTCCCCTTTGTGTTCCAGTAACATCAGCCTGTACAGCTACCATCCTCACAATTTACCCTTCCCCCATATCTTCCTTCTGTGCCCCCATGGCTTCCTGCAGTATGGGGTGTGTCTTATTCTTTGAGGATGGAGACTCCTCCATGCTGCATGCCCACTGCTTGCCACAGGATCTTGTTAGAATCAGTTTGTTTTGGATGGAAAGGACCCAATGGGTCATCAAGACTCTGTAACAAAATTTTGAGTCCTTTGTATAAGATTTGATTCAGACGTACTTTGAACCCCTTTGGCAAAGAGCAGCTCATTGATCCCTTGGACTTTTCATTCTGTTCCAGCAGGGCAGAATATTTTAGAGCTCTTTCTTATCCTCAGTTGCTACAGTTTTCCACACCTGTGTGGCTTTCAGCCCTTGGAGACCCATAGGACAGATCTAATTACACTCCGAGTGTTTGAAGTCAAGGTTTTTGTCTTTGAGGAGTTTCTTTTCTAAGGACTAAAACATCTCCAATTTCTTTGGCTATTCTCATCTAAGGGTTTTTATTCTTTCATCTTGGTTATTGTTCTCTGAAAAATGACCTTTTTTTTCCTTTCTCCTCTATACCCATTCTGAAGAAGGATGCCCACACAGCATACAGCTCTCTTGGTATGACTGGTATCAGTTCATTACAGACAGCTCCATTGCCCTTGTTCTAGATTCTACACTCATTCAGGGCAGCACCAAACAGTTTAGCTTTCTTTTTTAGTGACTATAGTGTTAAGCTGAAGTTGAAGTCAGTGAAAACCTTTTACTATTTTTGTGTGCACCGTGAAGCCATTTTTTTTCCCCTTCCTGGACTTGCAGAGTTGGTCTGTTTCACTTAGCATGGGGCCCCTCTTTGATTCTGGTAAATCTGGCACACCACGATCTGTTTGGATGCAGTTCTTTCATTGGGACATCGACTGTTCTTTCTAGTCTTATGTTAGTCATGAATGAGGAGCGGTTTCAGAGAAGATCGTGACGAGGAGATCAAGGACTTTTTCTCTGTTGTGGGATGAGTCTTTTCTGAAAGTCATTCTTGCTGATCCTTTAACCCTTAGAGAGAAAAGCCTGGCTGCTTTTGTCTCTTTGGCATCTCTGGCATTCATTCAGGAGGAAATCTTGCCACTTCTTCTACCCATAAACTGGAAGATCAGGAGAATGTTGTAAAAGTCTTTGACCCTGTGATTATGCCATAGTGATGCTGTCAATGACTCATTGTCGTGATTGGAAGCCATACTTTCTGTTTAATTCAGCCACCAGGCTATCAGAGCAAAGTTAACCTAGAGGCAAACAATGAGCATCTAATTCAGCCACTACCCTACAAAGGGTTGGATGGTGAGGACTAACAACAGTGGCAACAGAAAAAGAAAACTCAGATGTGTGTCTAGCTGGTCTCTACTTGAAGAACTAGCATCAGGACCCCTTCTCTCCTGCATTTCTGGAAACAGCCGCCGCTACCACTGCTGCCACTGTCACCATCGCCACCATTGCCAGACTACCTGTTCAACTGATCTGTGGTGCTATGCCAAATTTGTGGTAAAGATGGTTTCTCAAGTTTTAGCTCAAGATTTCTGTTAGGGAGTCATCTAGAAGCTTGTATAGCTCACCTGGAATGGTTGTAGGCTATCCTTGAAACCTACCTTTGTGGTCACGGGTTCTATTCTTAGAATAGTACTAAGAACCAATTAAAATTATTATTTTATAATAGGTCAGAATAAGCCAAATATCAAGATCTTCATCTGATTCCATGTACTTTGTTGCTTCGTCTCTTTGTGTTCATAGATCTTAGTGTTATGGGGGCTTGGAGTAGTTAGTTTGTGAAGCATCTCATGGATTCTCTTCTGTTTCATTTCTAGCAAGTAAAGCTACTTCCTTGCTCCACCCTCTGCTCATGCTGGATCTGTATGTCTTTTCATAGTGCATGTGCAGCTTTTTTAACATGATTGACAGTGGTATTCATATCTTTACCTAGTTTTCTAATATCTGGGTGAACATGAAAGTTCCTTCAGCCATTCTGCATTTGCTATGGTTTTTGAGCTTCTGGTTACCCTCTGTCTACCTGGCTCATGACATTTCTAATATATGATCCCATCCTTTGACCCTAAACCCTGTGTTTATTAACACTCAGTCCTGAGAGGAGGGGAGACTTGAACTTTTTAATTTCTGGAGTCTTGGGGATATGGGTTTCTACTTGTGTGCCAGAAATTACATTTACCCCTTGATATTTTTTGAGACACTATATAGCTCAAGCTGGCTTCAACTTTATTATCTCCCTTCCTCAGCCCCTGAGTTCTATGACTATGAGCACATACCAACAAGCCTAGTCCTTAAAATTAAATCTTGTTTTTGGTCTCTTCCCATTCTTTGGATCCCTATTATAGTAGCCAGTAAATTATCTATTCATCTGAGCTATAAGTTATCACAACATCTAGACAGTGAGCTATGAATATTCTTGTATAAGTCATTGATCACAGTATGGGTTAGCCCTGGGGTAGGCTGTCAGGTAGGAGTGAACTCCTGGGAGAAAAGGAGACTACAGCTTGTAATGAAAGTCAGGAATTGCCCAGAGAAGAACTAGTCTTGGACAACTGTGGTCTTAAGTAAATCTTTGTTTCCTCTCCCCTTTAAGCATTCTCACCACACTTCATGCCTCTGTTCCATCTAGAGTGGCAAACTACAGCCTAGATACCTCCTTCATCCTTTATCCCAGAGGTCTTATACACCACACCCCTGTCTTTGAGAGATTTTACTTTGTCTGTGCAGATGATCGTCTCACACAATAATGTCAAAAAAGCTAAGTTTGAATATGTCTATGTCTAAATTTGCATCATCAAGAAAGAAATGGTTTAATAACCCCAAGAAATGGTCCCATAAAGGAAGAACCTCATGTTTAAATAGAAATACATATTGTGGCTGGCAAGACTACTTAGTGGCTAAACATATACTCCTCAGGCTTGAGGACCGGAGTTCAGATCTCTAGAACACCAGAACCCACTTGTACGCTGAGCGGATGGTGTGAACCATCTGTAATTCCCACCTCTGAAGGTTTAGACAGGACATCCCCAGAACAAGCCGGTTGGTGAAACTAGCCATACTGATGGACTCTGGCTTTGGTTGAGTAACAATACTTCATTGAATAAGGTAGAACTGGAACTGTGGTTGAGGATGTGTCCTGACACCAACATCAGACTCCACATGCAGATATACATGCATGTGAACCTACCAAACATATGCAAAAATAGGAATATACATTAATCTACTTCACTCTTCAAAATACAAATCTCAGTGTGAGGATTTTTTTCTTCTAGTTTCCCCAATTCCCAGTCACCCCACTCTAGAGACTAGGTCATTGCAGCCAAGATTTTTTTTGCCAGCCTTTCCATATTCATGGTCTCTTCAGTTTTTCTGAAAATTCTAGATGAATGTTTCCATTACCTTTTGATTTTATGTAATTAAAAAAATTCCTCATAGCTCTGTAAGATTCAATGTTGGACCTACAGCAAATAGTGACATTTAATGTCACTCCCTTAATACATTAAAAACAGATGATAAATGGGAATTTTTCACTTGGGTAAAATTATCTTGAAAGTGAATGAATTAAAAATCCTGAAAGAGATAATTGTTTTTTTTTTTTTTTTCTTTTTTCCACTCTGACTTTTTAAATCTTCTCTATCCTTTTTTGAAACACTTTCCCAATTACCCAGCCAGGTGAAGGAAGGAAGGAAGGGAGGGAGGAAGGAAGGAAGGATGGACATATGGATTGAAAACTATCTGATCTAGATGGGATGATACTAGTTTGAGAGGAGAGAGAGAGAGAGAGAGAGAGAGAGAGAGAGAGAGAGAGAGAGAGAAAGAGAGAAAAGAAGAGAAGAGAAAGAGAAAGAGAAGAGAAGAGAAGAGAAAGAAGAGAAGAGAAGAGAAGAGAAGAGAAGCTTAAATAATGGAGATCTTCAACTTCTGGCCTGGTTCCTGAACATAGTAGTATCCTTCTCTTGCCTGTTTCAATAAATGGTTTTTAGTCTCTGTATTTGTCATTCTCATGACAGACTTCATCATGGCCACAGCTGCTGATAAATGACTTAGCGTTCATAGCCATTTCCATTTTCCCTGAGTGGCAAAATCAGCTGTCTCCATGGGGGTTTTCCCAAAGGGTATAACATAGTTTAGGCAGCCATATGTATATTTTGCATATACTTTACATATGATTTGCAGTCTGTTTCAAGGTAATTTCAACATTGCATGTCTTACTGATTGGTAATCTTTTCTTCCTTTTGTTCTAATATATACTCTGGGAGCCTGTGTATCACAGATAAACAGACACAAATAGCACTTAAAGGAAAAGAGGGAGAGTCATTCTGTATCCGTGTTGGGATCCTACATGTTCCTAGATTCAGCTAGAGTAGCACTTTGTTAGGGTCCGGATAGAAGACACTTTAATTCTTTCCTTCTATTATTATTGTAAATATTTCCTAAAAGGTACTGCAGTTCCCTAAAAATTCTGCATTGGCAATTCTTAATTCCATGCCAATCATACAGCCATTTATTCATATCTCCTGCTCCATACTTACCTTATGTTAGTTTTCATTGAACTGAGTTTTGAGTCATAACTTAGTTTCTGCTTAAATCCAAAAATCTAAGGTTGTTTTAAAATGTTATAATCCCCTTTATTTCCATGAGCCCTTGACTCAGCTTATGTCTGTATGACAGTCTTGGAATATCAGATCCAGAATAAATGCCGTATTTTAACCCAAGTCATCAAGCTAGCTCTGAAACTGGATGTGTGGTCATGGGAGTCACTGATGTTAGCATGCAGTCTCACTCTCCTTTCCTAAGGTTGACCCGAAAGCCCATTTTCATTTTAACCTATTCTCCATGAACCACACACAAAACCTGTATCTAGTGTGACTCCCCTTTTATTTCTTGCTAATTATATGCTTCTCATTTTAAGATTTTTTTGAGCATTATTTTCTGTAGAAACCATATAGTTCTATTTTTAAAAATAAAACTAGAATAGTATTGAATCCATATACAACTATCTCAGCATCCTCCACCCTTACCTGGTTAAGACAGAGCTATAGCCTGTTTCATTCAGACTTCCCTCACTTATTTATGTCCTATGCCATGAAGAGAGTATTAAGTTCTTATATTCAACTGGATGCCCTCTCAGACCATTGCATTATAGTGTTAAATGCTTGACGACATTTTTGTTTGAAAATTTCTCTTTCTCTTCAACTTCATCATATTTCTGGCTTGTCTCATTCCCTTACTTCATTTCAGCTATGCCATTTCAAAAGTCGTTCTCCTCAACATTGTCTTTTCCAGGTAATTTGCCTGTCCACGAACCCTCAGTGTCACCCATCAAGATGTAAGATCAAGTCCATTTTCCTGTCAAGTCTTGAAACTTATGGCTTCCATGTTTAGATTATTAGGATTATCTACTTTAAAAATATAAGCTAATTATATGTGTCCATTCCTTTATCAATATAGTACACTTTTACATGCCTGCCATTGTGCCCAGAAGTGCCTTTGTTTCTGGAAAGCAGGACAGGGTGGTCTTGGTACTACCCAGAATGTTAACTCTCTCTCTAAATTTTAAACCATGTTTCTTTTTAAAATGCACATGTATGCATGCATATCTGTGTGCCTACGTGTGTCAGAGGTGGGGTGGGGGTCAAAGAATAACCTTGGTTGTCTTCTTCCTTTGAGATAGTGTCTGTCATTGGCCTGGAGTTGACAGATTAGGCAGAATAGATTGGCTGACCAGTGAGCTTCAGGGATCCTCCTCTTTGCTGGGATTACAAGTATGAGCCAAAATGTCTGGCATTTTTATGTGGGTTTTAAGTCTCAAACTCAAGTCTTCATATTCACAAGGCTAAGGTAAAAATGAGCCATTCCCCTGGTCCTTAACCCATGTCTAAGGCATATTTCAAATCTTCCTGTCTTGTAGGAACTTTCTTTGGATAAGCAGCATCCTTTTATCAATCCCTACTTGCCTTATTGCCTGGATTCATAATTTGATACTTAGCTATTAGATACTATTTTCATTTTTTATTCAATTGTCAAACATATACTAAGCAGCAGACACTAAATACATAAATGTTTCTTTGTATGTGTCCATATATTTTTATAGTACAGAAGGCGTAACAGCAATCATTACATAGTTCTTACCATGTGTAGCGCATAGACCAGTATTTCTCAACCTGTGGGTATTGACCCCTTTTGGGTTGCCTATCAGATATTTACATTATGATTCATAAGAGAAGCAAAATTACAGGTATGAAATAGCAACAAAATAATTTTATGGTTGAAATCACCACAACACGAAGAGCTGTATTAAAAGATCTCAACACTAGGAAGGTTAAGAACCACTAACAAAGACTTATATTAATATATTTAAATCTCAAAGCAATATATGAAATTATCATAATTATCCATATTTTCTAGATAGGAAAAATCAAAGTCCAGAAACAGTCAATTATTTTCTTAAAGGTACAAGGTATAAAGCAGCAGGCAGAGGTGAGAGTCTAATCTGACTCTAGAACCACTTATTAAATCTCCTCTTCTACACTGTCATGTTCCAGTACCAAGCCATCTGTGTGAATATAAACACACTCCTTTCCTGCTAGGTGCTAAATTCCTGGAGGCTGAGGAATTTTCTGTACTTACTTGTATTTCCATTCCCTGGTCTTTGCATATAGTAATACTTGATTAGATTGGTGTGTGGGTTGCTAGTACTTTCATTAGCTGTTAAAGGAACTGAAATTTTTATTTGCTATCTTCAAAATTAAAATAGAATTACATCATTTCTTCCCTTCTTCCCTTCTTTCTAACCCTTTCCATGCTCCCCACCCTAACTCATGACCTCTTTTTCTTGAATTATTGCTGACATTTCAAATGACAAATAGTGTTTTGATGTAGAAAAGAAACAGAAATCTAGACCAGGAAAGACTACTCCAGAATTAATGGTTACTCCATTCTGTAAGCTTGGAGGATAAGTTTGCACAAGAAAAAAAAAACATTAATATGCAACTCTTAATAATAAAATAAAATTCTCACAAAATGTAAAATAAGAAGCAAAGCATATGATGGCCTTGTCCCTTCTTGAATCCTGTTTCTTTGTGTGACTGTCCGTTATGCTCCATTCTCTTCAGTACCAAAGTTTGACATTATGATCCCATGCCTGCATTCCTGGCTTGATATATCTACTTAAGATTTTTAGACAAGAAAGAAGATGAACACTTTTCCTTGACTGATAATGCTATAATGATGTAGGTAGGTAGCCTAATAAAAGCTGATAAGTACAGATTTGAATTTAAAAAAACGCACATACACACAACACAGAGACACACAGACACACACACTCACACACAGAGGTGGTAGGTTATTTGCATTTTAAAAGAATTCTTCCTTCACAAAAGGCAAAAAGATCCACAGCAGGGTTCCATTAAACATCCAATTCCTCTTACTTCATTTATCATACAATTTAATTTACCAACATTTGATTTATATGCCACTGTAAAGGGGTAGCTCTCCAAGTTTTATGAACATAGGAATCCTGTAAGCAACTGATTTAAGTTTCAGATCTTGCCCAGCCCCTACCCAACCCTAGGATTCTAATTTAGCTTAGTTGGGATGCAGCCCTGTATCTTTACTCTTTATCTTTTTATTTTGGTGACCTGGAACCCTATTGGTGGTTTCTCTAGGGCCTTCATACTGTTTACTACAACTGGGGTGATGTTACATACATTTTTTTTGATCAGATGGAGTCTCACATCTTCCTATAAACATCTTTGTTGAAGCTATAAACATCTTCAGTCTCAGGAGTAAAAACAGTTGTTTCCCTGACCCCAAAATAACCAACAAGCCTTTTATGCACCTTGTTTTATTCTGAGGTATCTTTCCAGATCTTTGCTCTTATTTTCCTAAAGTGACAGAGCTCTCTGGATTCATGTATGTCCCCTCCCTGTCACTTCTATTTCTAGAGATGTCAGCTACTGACCCACGTCCTTTCCCCTTTGTGCTTTCGACTATCATAGCTGGTGCCTAGAACTTGGCCCAGAAGCATTAGCTATGGAGGAAAGGTTGTTTCTGTGTATCTTCTCTTACACAAATCTAAGCTTCTTTCTGCTCTCTTCCTTCTATTCCTCTGCCCTGCAGAAGATCGGAAGAAAAAAGAAACTGAAAAAAAAAGAGGATATTTTTCTTTTCTTTTCTTTTAACAAAGCAAATTGTGAGGCTCACCTGCTTTGGCATGGTTCCATTCCTCCACGACTGTTAATCCTGCTCCTACTACCCTGAATGCCAGAACCTGAGCTTTTAAAATATGATTATAGTTTAATGAAATTTGTTTCAAAAATAGACTCCATGACATTTATGGCACGTATATCTATGTATTTAATATATCACTGATCTTTTAAAAGTCAGTTTCTTGACCTACATTTAGCCCCTGATTACTTTTCCAAATCTCTAGTAATCTCCAAAAACATTTAGAGATTTCCATACTTTAGAGGGGTTTTTGTCCTTTATTAATCCTCTATATCCCTGAGTTTTGCTTCAAGTAGAGGATCTCGGGGGTGGGGGGGGGGGGGGGGGGTGATCTGGGTTTTGTGAAGTATTTTCAGTGGTAAAGAAACAGCTTTAGAGCAAACAATCCATGCAGTTCTCTACTGGTTAGAAACCTTTTTCTGTTAGGTTTATCAGAGCTGCTGGTTCTCTTGTCCTGATGGAGTCCTGCAGAGCTGAATTTGCCTCCAGTAAGGATTCCTCAGAAGTCCTGTTAACTGTTTATTGGGACATTGTATGCCTTCTTTAACCCATTCACTTCAGGGATCAGCCTCCCTCATTGAACATGGACCTTCTAGGACAACAGAAGAGTCTATCTCTGGATGGAGTATGGTCATTACGGGTTAAACTGAACAAGACAGAAATGGTTTTAAGGTAGTCTGAGCAATCCTTGCAAGTAGGAGGTCTGTTGTGTGTTCAATATCATCTAGTTTCTGTAGAGAATAATACAATGTGTAGGGAAAGAAATGGATGGTACTCTCTAGATGGTGAGATTATAACTGATTGTTTTCTTTGTTTATCCCTTGGACTTTCCCCCAGTTTCTCCAGTGAACATGCATTACTGATGCAAGTATTTTGAAAGAAAGAAACCATTAGCTGATACTTTGAGTCTCTTTCCCAGAGACTTAATCTTAATAGATCTATCACAAATCCTACGGATTGCCTAGAATAACAATAAAAATAAAGTCCTCAGTATTATTCAGCAAACAGAAACCTGCTTTTTAGATGGGAAAGCCCGTCTGCTCCCAGAGTGTGGGGGCTGCTGTTCAGGGTGTGCATGCTACTTGGTGTGTGCATGTGTCCTCTCTATACTTTCTTCTGTGCAAGAATTTAGAGAAGGTTGCTTTGCTTTTGGGATTTTAACCATCTTTTCTCTTTTTTTCTTCCTCTCTCTCTCTCTCTCTCTCCTTCTCTCTCTCCCTCTCTCTCCCTCCTCCTCTCTTCCCCAGGCCTCTCCCATCTAATGATGAGTGAACAAGGTAGGTGCCTTATGCTGTGGTCCTGAGATGCCTGAACTGCTTGCCTCTGCACCTCTGGCTGCTCATTCAGAACCTCCTCCATAGAAGGCCATTTGCTGCCTGTGCCTCCCGCTGTGGGCCAGGCTGGCAGCAGGGGTCACTTTGCTGTGGAGGAACACCTTTCCTGTGCATCATGGGATCCCACCTCCTATTCTCAGCTTCTCCATTCCTCCTCATCATTTGTCATCTGGGCCAGGTGGGGGTGCTGGCCCTGCTGGGCTGCCTCTAAGAGGAAAGCATGAAACAAGGCATGACGCGGTGATAATGGGGGTGAATGGAGCTAATTTCAGAGCAACCAGGCGGTTAACTTCCTCCTGCTCTTCCCCTGGCCCCAAGCTGAGGCCCAGCTTGGGAGCAAGGATCTAGGTTTCTCCTTGAACTTTACTCTGAGTAAAGGTTTCCTGTGTGTCCACTCCTCCATTCCACTGTCATCTTAACGATTCTCTTCCCTTTCTGGTCCAAAGAAGCTGTTTGGGGGTTTTAATGTATTAATTTTTATATTAAAGAAAAAAAAAAGAATCACCACAAGAACATGCTAATGTTCTCATGGCAGGATTCTAACTCATTATACACCCTGAAGAAAACTGCATAAAAGATCTGTAAATTCAGCATCTGCAACCTAAAATATTCAAATATGCAGGGAATGAAGTGTGCAGGAAATTCAGCTTGGTTAAGCATGGGGTGGGCTGTGAATGAAGCTTTTTCTCCTAAAAGTAAAAATTTTCCACATTATCAGCCCAAATCAGGATCTGAGAACTGAGCCCACTTAAAACTGTCTTTTGCTTCACTGTTCAATTGCTACTATTGTGTTTCTTCCAAGCCTTGGGGTGATTGCAAGATTGGTCTACCTGCCTTGCCCTGTCACCAAAAGACGGCTCTTTAATTTTTCTTATCTGTTTCTTTTCAAAACACTTATCAGACTCAATTCTCCTTTGGAGAATCAAATAAAAGAAAGGTGTGGTTCCACGTGTGATTCTTTTTTCTTGATCTTTGGAGAATGTATGGCCACTTCCTGTCCCCTAGTCCCTCAAATCCACCTATCAGATGGTTTGGCCATAAGGGAGATACCATTAGATCAAGTAACCATCCAGGGCTGAAAGACTTTGTTTAGCAGTTGCAGGTGGCCAGTTGAGGGCATCCTGAATGAATAAGCATGCTTTTCTGATATAAGTGTTTTCCACAGCATGAGCCAAGGTGTGGACTCCATAAATTCCAAGACAGTGTTGGTTTTGTAGAAAGCAGAAATCACTGTATATCTCTCTGAAGGGGAAGGTGAGGTGGGTTCTCCAAGGTTATGTAAGGATCTAGAATGAAGGCTGTCTGTTCCCATCACTGGGAGAGGAAAGTAAGTACTCTCACCAAGTGAGCATGAGTAGAGGCTTGCTATGGACATAGTATTTGGACAGTTTGAGAAACAGAAGCCTTTTCCTTTGAAGTAAGAAGAGCAGAGTTCTATGAATTGCCAGAATTTAATTGGTCTAAACTTGATGACAAGTAACACCATAAAAGCAGGGCGTCAGTCCTGATGACAGGACTGCCTCCTGTGTTCTCCAGCCTTCTGCTCCTGGGCTCTCTTTGTGAGCTCTCCTAGCATTTCAAGTGCCTCTAAGCGCTACACATAGCATATTTCTAGTATCACAGGGCAGGAGGCTGGGCTGAGTGACCTTAGCTTATTTCAGACACACAAGTGCATCAGAGAAAGGCTAGATTCTACTGTTGGTATGAACAGCACTTGGAAACTCTGTAGTATACACCTTACTCTAACCCACATGTACACTTGTGAGGCGTTCAAGAACAACCGTGTTCCCAGCTATTATCTTTCTAGAAAAAAAAAAAAAGAATCATGCAAACACAGATGCTGTGAATTCCTCTTTTGAGGGGGTTTCAGGAAAAGATGCAGCATTCTTCCGGGTGATGGCACTGCTAAGGTTTTTAAGTTGCTATTGGAGGCTTAATTTGACTTAAGAAAACCCTTTGGCTTCTCCATTCCTCTTTCTCTCATTTTTTTCTACCCCTTATCCATTCTTTCCCCTACAAAGACTACTTTTAAAACCATTACTCTTCTTTTCTCTACCAGTGCCCCATGCCCTCCTCCAGCACATAGGAGATAGGGCTTTTGTCCAGCTCCACTAAATCTCTGGAATCAATATTTCATGTCCACAAATACATGTGGTATTTATGTGTGTTGTGTGTACATGTCTTATATTGTATGTCACTCTCTGTGTCCTCACATCTCAGGTGAATGTTGGGAAAATATACGAGAACCAAGATTCTCAAAGACTTTGCCTAACCATGTTTTGTAATATTGGTTACATGTGTGCAATTTCACATCCATGTGGCTGTGCAGTGCTTTTTGCATGTGTACTTTGCCATGTTTCGAAGGAGGAAACTGAGAAGAAATGAATGGGATGAAGCTTGAATATGAAGCCAATGGAAGCAGCTGGCTGTCTCCAGCATTTGATCCTTAAGCCTCCTATCATGCATTTGCTTTGTGCTGTCTCCCGAGGATGCTATGGGGCAACTTCCGGTGCTGTCTGTCTGTGATTTGCCATGTATATGATTTCTCAGTGTGTCTGCAGTGTGCTGATGTCCACTCTCTTTCTCTTGCTCTCTCTTGCCGCCTCCATGGTGAACACCATGCTTCCTCTCCTTAACTGGACCTTCTGCTTCCTTTCTGTAGGTAGAAGTAAAGGTAGATGACTTTATTTGTTTTTAACATTTTATCAACCTATCATGTGCATTTTTAATTATTCATGCATGGGGGAAAAACTGTTGATTTGATGAATATATAGGACCTGCCAGAAGTTACTGCTTTTAACAACATGTAAAAATAAAAAATTAAAAAAGCCATTGTCATTGATGCCCTTCAGTAAACCCTGTATTCAATGTTAGGGATGTTTCTGCTTCCCCATAATTCCAGTCTTATGCATGATGTCATATGGTGTCTAACAGGAATAGGGTCTCTGGAAGTGAGGATGTGGAAATGTGTTTTACTCTACTGTAGACTTTCTGAGATCCTTTCTTGTGATGTATGTTTCAGGACACAGGGGAGGTAGGATAAGATGTCCCATAATTGCTGGATTTTATATATAACTGAATTTGGGGTATCAGCTGTACTAGGGCATGATGAAAGAGAAAGGGAGAGGATTGGAGAATTGCCTAATATTACTAACTGTAGATTTTTGGGGTGTCCATTGCTCTTCTTTTTTTCAGTGTTGCAATTTTTGTATTTGTGGGAGATGGAATATTAAGACTAGGGACAGCCAGGCAGTGCTGGCACATGTTTTAATCCCAGCACTTGGGAGGCAGAGGTAGGCAAATTTCTGAGTTCGAGGCCAGCCTGGTCTACAGAGTGAGTTCCAGGACAGCCAGGGGTATACAGAGAAACCCGGTCTTGATAAAATATATATACTATATAATAATAATAATAATAATAAAAAGACTAGGGGTAGTAGGCTACAGCTAAGAAGGTGAAACTAGGGAAACATGGAAAGCCGTAGAAACAGAACTATTTTTCACTGGCAGGAGGAAAAGCAGAAAGGTGATGTGGTATGCTAGCAGACAAAGTCAGCCTTCTGCCAGGTGGTCAGGAGGAGAGGTGATGAGCTAAGTGGGTGGGCTTCTTATACTTCGCTGCACCTTGTTGATTTTGGGTGGCTGGATTCATTCATCATTTCTAGCCCAGAGAACCTGGCTCACCTGTTAAAATTATATTGGTTGTGCAGGAATGAAGGAGAAGTTAATTGATGAATTATAAATATTATCTCCATTCGGTTCTCTCCTCCTGAATAATTCTCCCTTGTCTTGGTGGGCAGGTGCATTGCTGTTTCCTTTAAAAGTTGCTGAATAGCTTAAGTAGAGCGAGTGAATTCTGGTGTGAGGATATGGCCAAAAATGGGCCTGACGAGGTATTCAAAATGCTCAGTTGAGGACTTGTCAGCAAACTGGTCATCTCTCATTGCAGTTTGTGTTTTCTGTACAGCTGCCTTGGGAGTGTTTTGGCCCTTTCCAGTTTGAGCTTGGATGATTTCCAGGTCCTTTAATGCTAAGGCTGGTTGACGGCTCCTTTAATGCTAAGCCCAAGTGGATTCATTCTCAGAAATGTGCTACCCTGAACCCTTACCCCATTGCTGATTGACCCCTTTGGTAAAGAGTAGTTGGGGGAAAGGAATAGGCCAATGGCTAGAGACCTTTTTTATAGGTGAAATCACCCATCTGCTCATGATGTAGCGTATTGAAAATGTGTGGTACCCTCTCCTCTCCCTCCTCCTCCCCTCCCCTCCCCTCCCCTCCCCTCCCCTCCTCTCCTCTCCTCTCCTATTTCTTCATCTTTCCCTCTTAACAACCCCTAAAATGGTATTTGGGTATCTGTGGGTGTTCTGCACCTGGGGTCTTTTTGTGGGTCATTGCTGTCACCATCACTATCATCTATACTGCTGTGTGCTGGCCATTGTGCTTTGTGCTTTGTGGGTCTTTTCATACTTAATATCTACTGTTCTATGAAGTCTGTGGTGACATTATCTATGTTTAATAGTACTGATAACAAAGCTCACAGAGATGTTAGGTGACTTCTAAATGAGAATCAAATCCAACTCAGAATCTCTGACAACTCTATGTGGTCTGTCTGAGATACAAGTATGATCTCATTACTTTCCATCTAGCTGCCTTTCAGATTGATTGGTTCTTAAGTTCGAGCCTGCTGACTTACATTTGCTGAAACATATATCCATATAAATGTTACCTAGTACTGTTACCTCAATATGTCTAGAGTCAACCTTAATGTCATTTATCTACAAACCAGTTTCAAATACTGAATCTTCCTCACGACTCAGGCTTGACCAACAGACTACTTTCTAACTTCCTCCTTCATGAATGCTCCCCCTCCAAGGCAGTCAGCAGAGAGAGAGAGGGAGAGAGAGGAGAGAGAGAGAGAGAGAGAGAGAGAGAGAGAGAGAGAGAAGAGAGGGAAGAGTGAGAGAGCGAGAGAGTGAGAGCAAGCGAGAGAGAGAGAGAGAGAGAGAGAGAAGAGGGAGAGGAGGAGAGGAGAGAGGAGAAGAGAGAGAGAGGAAGAGAGAGAGAGAGAGAGAGAAGAGAGGAGCAGAGAGAAGAGAGCGAGCGAGAGAGAGCAGAGCGAGCAGAGAGAGGGAGAAAGAGAGAGAGAGAGAGATAGACAACTGTCTGTTATTGGGCCTAGAATGATTTTTGCATCTCTGTCTGCATCCAAAACTTATTATGTCATTATCCTTTCCTAACTTGTCTCCCTGTTGCTTTTTGCTTCCAGTCAGCCCACTGATCGAAAAGCTCTGTTGTCTACCATGTGGAATACAGGATTAGTCACTTCACTTTCAGACTAGTCTCCAGTGTGGTCCTGCTTTTCCCTTGAGCTTCCATACAAAATTACTGCTTCAGGCAAACAGACCACAAGCTTACCTTGCAAGACTTATTACTTTGCCAGCTCCCCTTTCTCTGAACAACTCCTTCTCTCTGATCCTCTGCCCATCAGACTCACACTTAGAGTCTGTTTGACCTGATGTTATCCTTGAGCATTGCACGCAGTATTGAGCTTTACCTCCATCTTTCTAACAACTTGTATTAAACTTATTGAGGATTGGGCCATTCTTCTCTATAGATTGCGAGTATGTGGAAGGCAAATGTTTTCATTGGCTAATGTCCAGATGTGTTTAGTATAATGTGTGATATGAGGAAGGGATTCACAGTCTCTAGCCCTTATCTTGCTGCCAACCATTTTCCCCAAAGTGAAAATAAAGCAATTAAGATGAAATCCTTTCATGTAGCTCATCAGCTCAAGGAGCTTTGAGTGGACAATCACTGAATCATTGTCCAGATATTATGTCTTAGGCATTACATGTAACTTGGTCCCACTGAGACCTCTGTCAACCCTGCAGCTTCCTAAAGCCTCCAGTGCCCTTTATGTTAACCCATATTGCTTTTCCCTTCCTGTGAGCTTTTCTTTGAGCTCTCCTTTTTTTCCAAATGACTTTGTATACCCATTTCCCTTTAATATCCCAAGGCTCAGTCTCTTAGGTCTGCCAGACTTCATGCTTCTGTAATAAAATGCCCATACCCAACTGTCTTGCATGATGCATGAAGTGTACTCACATTTCAATCATAATTTACCCCCTCCAAATGTATAGGTGGGTATGTCTTGGCCATCACTGTCAGCCATATACTTCCTGAGCTCAGAATTTGGATAAGATTATACATGATGGATGCCCGTAGAATTGAATAGTGTTTAACTAAATCAAACAATTGGTTTTAGATAGGGATAGAAATAGGTAGAATTTGATTTTTCAGTTGTGATGTTGTTAATGGGGTCATTCTCCTTCAAACACTTGCACCCCTTATTGCTATCCTTATTACCGTAACTCACAAATCAAAGGAGTATCAAAGGTCATGACATGAGACCATATATTCTGGCTCCAGTATTCTGTACTGCTGGGTCTTCTCTTGGTACTGTGTGATACAATATTAGAGGAAATGGTTGCAGATTATACCAGGGAAAAGTGAGAAGGTCTTGAATTATTTTTAAGCATTTGTCAGAGAAAAGAATAGAGATGCCTCAGATCTTGTCATTCTTTAAAAGCCCAGTGATAAAACAGTGAGCCTTGTGAAGTTAAACCTACAGAACTGAGCAGGGGTTCAGACATAATGTCATCCCCTGCATTCTGGAGGCCTTTGGACAGCATGTGGCCAAAGGCAAGAGAGGTTTTACCTAGAAGTAGCTGACCAGATGAATTCTTCAGAAATCAGCATTTTCTAGCTTTTAGACATGATCTCCATGGCTTCTACTTAAGAATTGAGAGCATGTTTGGGTTCATTCTTCTTTTCTTGCCCATTTGGATACTGACTATGCTGAGGTAAGTGATCAAATACTTTCCTTTGAAATTGAATTTGGAGCAGGAGTTGCAGACTCAGATGCCAACAGAGACCCCACAGCTATTGTAAAGACTAGAACTAGGAATGGGAAGGAAACCCTAGGTGGTGGTGGAGAGAGATTGAGGGAAATTGGAGTACACTTGCTAGTATGTAAGAATGTGGGTTGTATTTACCAGGGCTTTAAGGTAGACTGGAAGTATGTTTTATAAAGCATGTCAACTTCTAACTTCTTTCTGTCCCTGTAGAATCAACAGTGTACAATTTACAGTGTAGATGAATGCAAATATACAAAGTGTATACATAGCACTTGCTGAATAAGTCAAGTGACAAACAAGTTTTTGCCCTATGGCTTGAAAAGAAAGATATGTAGTAAACCATTTCTCCAAGATATCCTGTTGGATGTGCGCAGTTGACAGGAGAGATCCATCAGAAGCATGCTTAACTTTCTTTTTATCCATATCAGTCCATTTTGGAAGTCTTTCTTTTTTCCTTCTACTACTATCAGAGAGTTCTATTCATGTGTGCTGGAAAATTTGTTTTGTTAAGTGGTGCAGGCATGTATAGGAGGGTATGGAGATGATCAGGAACAAAGGTAGTCATCATCTTTGATAAGTACCAATGACTAATAAGATATGCATCATATGGATTTCTATGGATACCTAATTCCTCTCTGTCTCTACAAAACTCTTACTGGACTAGTTGAGCCAAATGTATATTCTTGGCTATTAGATATTAGAGGCTATGATTTATTTATGTGTGTTTTCACCATGTATATTTGATCATTGGCTTTCTAATGCTGAACTAACAAACACTGGCTAAACTGGAAGGAGATAATCAAGCTACATGAGCTTGCATGTTATTTCATGTAGACTGTATTTTGCTGGTAATAATGTTATGGGAGCTGAGTGGAGGAGCTCAGCTCCCTGTTGTCCCTGCTAGGATTCAAGCACCCTGGAAATAAGTTACTGTCTTGATAGCCAACTATTTATGCAAATTAGTACATGCAATGCCAGCTCCTAATTATGAAAATAAACTCATCTGTGCTCTATAAATATCTAATTATAATAAAATAGAGGCAACATTACATTTCCATCTCTTGTCTTATTTGTTTCTCATCCACTGATTTTTTTTCCTCTTAACAATGAATAAAATCGCTTTATTTTTTTTAAAGCCTACTTTCCATGTTTCCCCCCACCCCACCCTTCTTTAAATCTTTTTTTGAAAATCTTTGGAGGAAAATCTAATGTCTTTGAAACATAAAAGGTAAATTGCTTGATTTTAATAGTTTTGTGTTTCAGCAGTGATGACTTAAAAATGGGGCTTTAAAATATGAAAGGTGGGTTACTTCTTTCCTTGTTCAGAAAGTTTTTATTGGACATTGAAGACATCTTTTTACATGATAATTTTATTTTGGAACATTTGAAAACTGTGAATGTGAACAGTAGCTATATTAATAAAGCATATAGTATGCCAGTGGAGTGTCTCAGTTAAATTTTCATTGACAATACAGAAAAGTAATTACTTTATGGATTTCCTATTTGCATGAGCCTTTGCTTAATGGGTCAAGTTGATTGATCTGAAGGAATATATGGTTTTCAATAGTAGGTCTTTATGTATACCCATAAAACCTTGACTTTGATAGTGTTTGAAGGTAACGGATAGTTGAATCATAGTGTATCATCTTTATGATATAAATAATATGTATAAACTCATGTATAAATAATGCAAGAGTTACATGTTAGAAAAATATTGACAAGAGTACAAACATGACACTACTATTTATGTGCTTAAGCTTATGTTCGTCGTGAGCCCTTTCTCAGGTATGCAAGGCAGGAGTGTCTGTGTATCTGGGTATGGGTGAAGTTTGTCCACAAACTCACTGGTAGGTTTTTGTGGTATAATATATTTCTATACCTAGCTTTTATTTGTAGATATAATGAAAAATAATTCATTCCAATGTGATTATTTCTGAATTTAATAGAATCTCTCCTTCACCATTTGGAAGTCAAGGTTTATTTAGCTCCCAACAAATATTCACAGCGAGTCAATGGCCTAAGGCCTCAACACAATTCATGGAGTGTCAAGGACCAGCTGGCACTGAGTAGCCTACGGTGAGGGGGCAAACCTATTCCAGACCCCATGACAATTGGTGGCAAGATTCTGTGGAAGTTTAAAAGCACCTTTCAGCTACATCTTTACATTAAACTGGCTTAAACAATCTACTTCTTTTTTACTTACTATAGCTTTTAATATTAAGCTTTTTTTTTTTTTTATTTCTAAAGGAAATTTTTAGGTAATCATTTAGTTATTCAACTCCTCTACTCTTTTAAAATTCTCAGGCTCAGAAAAGTGAATATGTTTTCTGTGTTTACATGTAGGATGTTTCTAACTTGTGCATTATTTATCTTCATTGGGACACAGCATATGAAATATAAAATACAATATGAAGCATATCAAATGCATGCTTCTAAGCATGCAGCTTAAAGTTTCAGAAGATATATACATATACTCATATATATTCTTATATATATTTATTCATATATAAATATATTCTCATATATGTATATAAACTTGTGCCAACACTGTCCAGATTAGGAGTTATATTGTGTCTGTCACTCTGTAAGTTTATGTCATGATACTCGTTTGTGTTGAGTATACATGTTTATTCCCTCTCCAGAACGGAGTGCACTTGTCTAATAATCAACTTCAGGGCCTCCCTGGCTTTAGCTTCCTTAAGAAAGATGAACTGTGAAAGACAGAGCCATTGTGGTTTTTGTTGTGTGTAAACAGAGGCAATCAGGTTGCACTTTTGCGAGGCAGCTTGGTCTTGTTTTTGATGAAGCTCAGGTTTCCCTTTGCACAAAGACTTTATCTAATTGATATCATTGGGTTTTTCCTTTTCTCCCCCTAAGGCATTTAGTAGTGAATAGAATATCAGAGGAGGAAAAGAACATATGCTTTGTAAAGAGCCAGACTCATAATGATTTCTGATGGACATCTGATTCTAAAAGTGTTGCATCTTTCACTCAAATTTACATGGAAAGCAAGGACAGGCACAGTGACATGAAAGCTAATGCAACTGCACATCTTGACATAATAACAATCACAAGAAACTGGAGATCCCAGATGGCAGCTTGGCCTTTGCCATCCTTTTAATAAGCTACTAACTGCTAATTATTTCACTCTTATGGGCAAGTTAATTTACTGTTGACTCTTAAAGAGATACTATTCTCCCACCCCCACCCCCAGCCCACACAGAAAACACAGCCTTTCCACCTGCAGGTTTGGAACTGCTGCTGCTAAGTCTGGAAGCTTTCCAGCCGATTGTAACAATGATGACAAGTACTGGGGTGAAAAAATGTTGCTTAATAAACAGGATTTACTGTGGGTTTTTATATAAAAATATAGATCATTTTAAAATTGTTCGCCTAAGGATCCATTGTGCGTGCTTGCATGTGTGTGTGCGTGTGTAAGAAGCATAGATGAAGCAGCCAAGACACACAGAGAATCTGAAATTTGGAGCCTATTTAAGAGTGAAAGAACAGCTGCCTTTTAAATGGTTGCTAATTCTGACAATTAATGCTGTTTTGTGAGTGTGTGATTTTCTGTAATAGCAGTTACGAGGGATGGTGGTGGGTAATAGCTCATTTCCTAAGCTTTATGATAATGGAGTGCAGAGACCACAGAACAGAGAGGAAACCCAGGCCTCGTACTCTAGAGTCCTTTTAAATGAAACACTCACAAAGCATGCATTTTCTGCCCCCCCCCTTTTTTTTTCTGCTGCCTTAGGATGATCTCGCATTGGAACACACACACAGAGATTATTAAATGAGTGATGTGCAAGCTGACTTGGGTGCATTAGGAATGAGCATTTGGGAAAAAACCTTGTTTGCAACAAGCTGTCTGACAATCAAAATATTTACTTAAAGATAAACTAATGACTGTGCCTTGTGAATGCCTGTAGATCTGTTATTGAAAGGAGAGTCAGAACTTTGGCTTGGTACCATCAAAAATAAATTTCAAAACCTCAGAGGGTTTTTTTTCTGTGTGTGTGTGTGTGTGTGTGTGTGCATTCTATTTTTCCTGAAACAAAATACATAGTGAATATAAACACATGCAGGAAAATCAACCCATTTTCTTGAAATCTTTACCCTGAGCTTGTTGAACTTGTTACCATAGTCAGTTGTTTATTGTTGCTGTCAAAAGTTAACAAGTGACTTGCATATGCTTTGAGAATCACATTCTTCTTCTATTGATGATAACTATGAACATGAACGTGGTGATGTGAGTTGCAGCCCACTATCATCCTTAACGTGACTCCTGTGTTTTGATGTTGATAGGAAGTCTAGAACTCACTCCTGCGATGTTCTTAACAGGCCACTCGGTGAAGCCCATTCATTTACTTGTTAACTGGGAAGCTTTAAATGTTGTATTTCTTTAAAATTAGTATATCCCCTGGCTTCAAAATAGTTCCAAGGGAAAAAATAAATACATATGGAACTTGGGAGAACTTTTGTTATTTCTTAAGACATACTCTTCTATAGTGTGCTAAGTCAGATTGCCATCTTGTGAAAAATGTTTTAGAAAGGCAAATGTTTATAGACTCCTATCTATCTATCTATCTATCTATCTATCTATCTATCTAATCTCTGTGCACATGCGTATGCATACACACACAGTATCAAGAACAAAAGCACTTCTAGAGATGCAGGTTTAAATGAAATAGATCCAATTTTTTGTGTAGTAATAAAGAACAAACCCAGGGTCTTGTGCACACTAGGGAAGCCTCCCATGGCTAAGCTACCCCTCCAGCCCTAAATGGTGTTTTTAATGACTCTGTGACTTCACTAAGCCTTTGTGATAACAGAACAGATTGTGAATCTCCCAGAAGGCAAATGTACTCTTCAGAATTACCTATGGAATTTCTCCTCTGTAATTTTTATTTCTGACAAGTATGTCAAAGACTAGAACTAATGTTCATATGAGAAACGTGGGACAAGACAGTCCTTAAAGTTCCTTCCAATCTAGTGTGCCTTGAGCCTCTAGAAGGAAGCTTTTGGATTGGTTTCACTAAAGAATGCTTTTAACCACATTTTCTGTTTTGATTGGGAATAGTGTTTTTAGAAAGGTTTGTTTCAATAGGGAAATTACTGCTTCCTGGTGAAATAACACAGATGTTTAAACAACTGCAGTTTTAGACACGAGTCTTGTTAAAGTACTTCCAGTTTGTATTACTTAAGCGCTTAAATGCTTGTCTATATAGTGTATATAAACAGAGCTCCTGGTAATGGCCTGCTGAACTGCAGGAAGAGCTGATGGCAGTGTTAAGAGGAGAGAATTACCACATACATACTTAGTCTTATGTTCTTTGAAATTTGGGGCAGGTTCATAGTCATTGTGGTTATGCCTATCCACTATATATCTTAGGTCATTTATCCTGAAATACTGACAGTTTGGCTGTGAAATCTTTTGTCTGTTTTCTTCTAGACAGTGAGCATTTAGGTGAAAGAGCTGCTTCCTGATGAAAATTACTTGTGCTTTGCTTAGGAATCATTGGCTTAGTAAGGGATTGTGGGCTGTCATCAGATACAACTGAGGATTTTGTATATGTTGTCTGTTCACTATGAAGTGGTTGCCATTGATCCACACGCAATAGATCATTTGCCTGGGTTTATTTATGTGGCAATAGAGATGTAGTTTTCTGACTGAGGTGAAAATACCTCTGTTTCCCAAGTGACCAATAAGAGGTATTTACAAGTGCCTTAGTTGTGGCTTAGAGTGAGCTTCCTAGTTCTATACTGATTCATGGGGCAGTTGAAACTGGAATACTAGGTGTCCATGAAAATAAGTCTAATCCAGAGTTGTAACTATGGATTAAAGAGAGTATGGAGGAGGATCCATTAAGGCATCATACATGCACATGCTCAATTGTATGTGCGTGCACACACACACAACTTATATTTGAACTTGCCCTAACAAAAACATTAATATATGGATCATAAACATTAATAAACATTAACATAATCATAAACACATCTCATCAATATGTCATATAATTGGTTCAGGAATTTTGATCTTTCATTTATTTTAACCTTCATATGTTTTTTACTTATAATAAGCCTACTTGGAAGATCTGTTGTAAAATTGGCATAGCATTGGTAAAATTGTATTAAGTTGCACCATATAGTATTAAAGAAGGAACTGATGAAATTACAAGTGCCCTAATATCAATGACAGTGTGATTCTTTTCATCTGCATGTGTCCAGTTCCTATATACCAAAGTGTCTAACAGAAATCACTGAATTACTAAAATTGTTTCAGGGTTCAGCACCATGGAGAGCGCTCAGCCACTCTCCAAGAGGGAAACATTGTCCCCTTCTTTAAGCTTTCCACATTATAAAAACAAAATGAAGAGACAAAGAGCCCAATCTTGATAAAACATGTTTATTCTTTAGATCTTTGATAGATGTGTTTTGTTTTTTGTTATGAACAAAAAGGGCCATGGACTTTCTTATATATTTGATGGAAATACATGAGCCATGAAGAAAATAAAAACATTTGGTTTGCAGTTACTTTGCAAAATGCTGATTAGTTGCCTCAGATATTGGAAGCATATAATTTCAGAGGGAGAGAAAACTTAGAATTCCTTTAGTCCTTTGCACTGTAATTTTGCAGATGAATAAACATGCTGAGAAGACATGAGTGTTACACTGATTTTCTGTAGCATTGTCAGGACTTGAACCAGACTTTCTGACTTCCACTAACTCTGTTTTCTTTCCCTTCCCTCTCAGTGGCCACTAAGTCTTAGTTATCTTCACTGCTGAATGACATTTGTTACAGATCACTCACCGGCCACTGATGCATTCTAAGTGATTATTCTTATTAGTATTAATGAGTGGTTATCATTACTAATGCCATATAAGTGATGTCATGGAACTGTTTGTGAACTTTATAAAAGTTTTCTCCTAAATAACTTGACAGCCTGAGATCTGATTGTCAGTAAGTTGTCCGATGTTTCAAGGCTCCATGAAGTGTTGTATCTCTTAAGAATTGGTTATGCTGACTGTTCCATTTTGACTGAAGTAAGATGGTGACGCCAGTTGACTTTCAACATTCTTTTATGCCCATTTATTTTACTTTTGTGTGTCCTTTGTTTATGGCTTATGTAGCAGAATAGATGCATGGTAGCTTCTGTAAAGATATCCTCTATTCTCTACTGTATAGGACCAGGGTTTCAAACTGTCACAGTGTTTTACTTTCCTCCTTCCTTCCTTCCTTCCTTCCTTCCTTCCTTCCTTCCTTCCTTCCTTCCTTCCTTCCTCCCTCCCTCCTCTCTCCTCCCTCCCCCTGCCTCTCTCTCTCCCTCCTTCCTCCCTCCCTCCCTCCCTCCTCCCTCCCTCCCTTACTTCCTTGTAATTTTATTCACAAAAACTTTAAATAAAAGAAATATTCAACTTTTATCTCAAGTGAGAATGTATGTTCAGGCAAATTGCATTTCTTTCCTTCCCTCTTAATCTACCTTTTTCAGGGTTTAATGTCTGATGGGTTAACTCTAGAGTCTTTCCATGAGGCAACTTAGGGGACTGATGATCACTGTGCAAAGTCAGTTCTTAAATAGTTAAAAAAAAATTGCTTTCCTTCAAACTGCTTTGATCACAAGGGCTCTCAAGTGTCAAAGTCATTTGGAGAACTAAATAGATAAAATGCATGAGCACTAAGCTTTTTTTTTTCCAGGATAGAATAAATAAATTTGTTTTCTACTATGTGCTTAGCCTCTGATAGTGATTTGTTAAAAGGAAAAAGAAAGGCAATGATATTAAATATTTACAAGAGTGATTTAGTTGCATTATGTTGTGCTCTGCATCTCTGGTTAATCGTGAACTCAGCTCCTGCTGAAATAAATGTTATTAAACCTGGGGTCTGTAGACGTCATTGCCTAGGATAGGACAAAAAAATTGTAGAAAATTGTGATTTTTGTCAACTTTACAAATCTCTTTATTTTGATCAGCTTGTCTCCAAAAATAATAGTGAATAAAACACATGTGGGGATTCACCCCAGGCCCCTGCCCTCATCCTTTTCGTTCAATCTGGTAGCTGGGGCTTTTATACTTTCTTTTGTTTTGGACATCCAGAGATGGTGACAGCTATGTCCCCTGGAGATGAACAGGGACACACTGCCTTCACTGGTTCTTCTGTTGCTTTTTGCCTGACAGTTTGTTTTGGAAGGCAGCACCTCTTCTCTTTCAGAAGTCTTTGAAGTGATATATATATATATATAATATACTTAATTAACAATATATTATTTATATATTATATAATATAATAATTAATGTATTATGATATATATTTTCTTGTTCTCTTTCAAATTCATGGTCTCTTTTTCATTTATCACATATATATAATATATATATATATATATATATATTTTTTTTTTTTTTTCAAAGCTGAGCACATGTTATTAGATTACCAATTGGTGTGCTCTTCCATAGGAAAGACTATTTTTATAGCTTAGTACTCCTTAGTTGCCTGTAGTTCTTTACACAAGGCTGAGGTTTTGTGTCCCCACCTCTGTATTAGCATGTCTATTCTTGTCTTTGTTCAGCTCCTGTTTAGGCAGTCATGTGAATGAGACTTTAGGGGTGTGGCTTCTAATATTCCTAGTAGATACATTCTCACAGTAAGGAGTTTGAAGTGATTTTTAAGTATACCTACCATCCAATCTTTACCTAAATAAAAGGATCTTTAAAGCTTTTTAAAATTATAAATCAATTGTAGTTTCGTATTGTTATCGCCACTTAAACAAAGTACCAAAGAAGATTTCAATTAATTTTAATCAGTTTTCTCTTCTGTAAAATGGAAATGACAATATCTTATTATGATATATAAATATATATTCTATATATTATGATATATATATAATGCTTATAAATAAAATGTATTTTAAATAATAACACATTATTGTACTTTTAGAAAAATTGAGAGTTATCTATGCTAACATGTATTAAGTACAGAATAAAATGTGTGGCTGTTATGAAGTTATATTCCCTTCTCTCTTCGAGTACCAATAAAGTATAATTGAATTTAACAAGAATTGAACACAGGAGATATATAAAATGAATAAAAATCAGTCTTTGTTCATGAAAAGCTCATAAAATAGTAAAAAAAAAAAATCTCTTTATTCTCCAAGAGCTAGTCACACACACACACACACACACACACACATACACACACAAACATGCACACACAAATGTACATATTTTCATATTTCACTATGTATTACATGCTATTTAGAATTTGAAAACATTTCTTTTTTCTGGGAAAAGTAGGGATTCTTTTTGTAATGTGGGGTGTGTGTGTGATATGTATGGGTTTATGCATGTATAAGTGTGTATGTATTCATGTGTGGATGTATGTATGCATGTGATGATTTGCATGTAGAAGTTTGAGGACAGCCTTTGGGCATCAGTTTTTATTTCTCTATAATAGTTAAGACAGAATGTCCTCTGTGTGCCAGACTAGTTGCCTTGTGAACTTCATATAGGATTTTAGGATTTCAGATACTTCAGCCACTGGGTTTACCTTCTTTTTTGTAATTTCTGAGGATCCAAACTGAAGTCACTAGGCGTGTTCAAGCACTTTTGCCCACTGAGTCTTCTCCAAAGTCCCAGGGTCTTATTTGTTTGTTTGGTTTTATTAACAGTGTTATAATGTATTGACATTGTAGTGATATCTACTCATGTTTTCGCACTACCCTGTATTTATTTCATTCAAAAATCTAGGACTGGAGAGATAGATCTCTTGATAAAATGTCTCACACATAAGCACTTGAATTCAATCTCCAGAACCCACATAAAAATGACAGACATAGAGGTACACTGTTGAAGTCTCAGCACCATGCAGGTAGAGACAGAAGAATCCCTGCAGAGCTCCTGCATAGTCAATCTAGCCTAACTGATGAGCCAATAAGAGCCCAGGATGGACAGCATTCCTGAGGATGACACCCAAAATGTTTCCTCTGGCTTCTCCATGTACAAACCTATGTACCTGCATATGTCTAAACATGCACACATGTGGATAAAAATATTTTACCCAAAAATATAGATTAGTGAGTTGGAAATAGTGAGAATCAGCAAGAGATAAAGAAATTATAGTATGTATTAGTCAAGGAAGGCTCACTGGTATGAGAAACCATTTCCCAGCGAAGTCACTGACTGAATGCTGCTTAAACATTTCTTACTCATTGTAGTTTGCTGGGCAAAGTGATGATTGGTGGAGTGTGGACTCTGCTCCATACTGTCACTCAGTCACCCAGGACCTTGCATCCTGGAAGTTAGTCATTTTGCACAGTATGATTCTTCTCCTTGGTTAACTGTGGCGGAGGAGAAGGAGAGCCTAGAGGATATTTTAAAGGAGAAGTAATGTGTATCATTTATTATTGGCTGAACTCAGTCACATGATACTATCCAGTTGCAATCTATTTGTGAGCACAGTGTCAATCTCTACCCCAGAGGAAGGTTATTTTCCGTTCCTGCATCATCTTATGCACATTAGCTTTATTCAGCTCACATCTGTTTGAACAAAGTACCACCCTTATTTGTATGAGATCAAGGGTCACTGCTTATTCCTTTGTCTGTGATAAGCATGCACATGTATTTTATTGTAAATAAAATGGTTCCAAGTTACTGTAACTTTCCTTAAAGTCATTGGATCACCCTGGGGAACTTGTGTAACTATTGACTTATCTCCAGCCCAGAACATGCCTCTCTAGCTTATTCTTGCAAATCAGTCAATTTGTGATAAATTGTTCTGTAGAAAATTCTAAGAAAGGAAGTGAACTAGAAAAGAGGTGTTTGAGACTTTACTAAAAGTGTCTTTAAAAAAATATTTATGGAATCTAAAAGAAATTTCACACTTACCTCAGCTTATAAACCTATTTTCTATATATGGATATTTTATTGTAGATTCTGCTTTAGTGTTTTACTTGACCTGGCTTGAGTTGATGAACCAGGGCCAAACACCTGGATCACAAGATTTTTGTTTAATTCCAATTACTGGATAAAAGCATTGTATATCTGTCTCTTCTGCTTTATCATCTACACAGGGTCACTGTTGATGGAGACAGTGTCGTGGTTGCACTAGCATAATGAAAGGAATGCTTATTTGACAGGCCGACTTATTGTTGGTAGATGACTTGTGAACATTTAGCTGATGATGACCTGTTTCTGTTTGTTCATTTGTTTTTAGATTCACCTATTCTATTGTATACCTAGAAACAATTAAAACTATGGTATTTTGAAATGTATCCTTCCCTGCCACACTGCCTTTTTTCCCTATGTAGGGAGCTTGGCTGCATCCTGCTTCTTCAGTAGATGTCAGAGTGAGGATAATTCTGGGCTTGTGATTTTTCTCGTTCCTTTTATCTGCCTCTTTTTGTGTCTTTGTGTGCAAGTCTATGATTACTATTGAGTTCTCCCCTCCCTAAATGCCAGCAATTATCTCACAGGTGGAGGGATTAGGAAAGAGCAGGGACAATTGTACAAGGATTAGAATAAAGACTTCCCTCCCCCTTTAAATACACTGGCAGGGGGGATTGAAGACTTGGAAGAGGCCAAGCAGAGCTATGGGGGGGGGTTGACAATTTGTTTTTGATTCATAAATCCCTAGAGAGAGTGAAGGAAGAATCCCTGGGTAGAAAAAAGAATAATAAAAAGTCAGAGATGCTTGGGGTTGGATTCTTGTTTGGGGAGCTGGGCTGTAGGAATTTAGGGTGGCCATTTTTCCTTTTTAAAACTTATTTAGCCCATCTCTTAAAAATTTATTCTGGGAAGAAAAGGAAGATAAAGGGTTTAATGCATGCCCAGGCCAAGAGAATTTTGGTGAGATATATTTCTTTCTTCCCAAAGGAGAATGATTTATTTAGACGAAGCTCTGTCAGGATTTTTTTTTTCCAGATGTAAGAGCCATACTTGAACCCAGCTACCTTAAACAGCAAAGGAGATTTGTGGGCTCTGTTCCTAAGAAGTCTAGTAACACAAGGGAGGTGACCACGCCCTAGTGTCTTTCTTCTGCTAGGTTTTGGCTTTGCTTTGTTTGGTGCTGGCTTCAGTCTTAGAAGGCTTCTTTCTCTCTTATAATTCTAGGATGGCTGATGACTAAAACCCAGGGCAATTTGCTTTTTTCATGTACAGACTTGTTCCTTGTTGGATTAGTTAGAATTCTCCAGGGAAACTGATGCATATATCAACACACAGAGACAGACACAGAGACAGAGACAGACACACACACAGACACAGACACACACAGACACACACACACACACACACACACCACACACACACACAGCTCAAGTGATCTTGGAGCCTAAGAAATGGTAGTGTCTGTCATCTGCAAATTGGAGAGAAATTGAGAATACATGGTTACAGTTGGAACTTAAGGCCTGTGAAATGATGGTATAAATACCAGATAGAGTAAGGAAAAGACTGATGGCTTAGGTTAAGACATCAATCACAAACAATGAGTTCTCTGCCCGCATTTTTATACTATTGAGGCTGTCAAAGATGGAAGCCCGTTTTACTCATTCAACTGATAGAAATGTGCTTCTCACACAGAAACATACTCAGAGACACACTCAGAAGTAGTTGGTCTGGATACCCAGGATCAGTCTGTCAAGTTATCTCAAGCTTCAGTAGCTTAAGTCTACTCCCTGACAACTTGATATTTATACATCTCCTTAAGTGATACTTAATTACTCAATGAAAAAAAAAATAGCAAGATCCACCTAACAGGGCCCATCTATCCCACTTACAACTGAAAACACGTTCACTATCCCAAGAAGAGGAAGTAAAATCTTTGACTGATGCTCACTCCTCTCTTTGAAAACATATAACTTAAATATTAGGGTGCAGAGAAAACACTCTCCCCATACCACCATGTAAAGTAATATATCTTATGCCACATGGTAAGAGAATAAAAGGGAAAAGCAATCAAAGACATTTACTATGCACCCATATTTTTGACAAAATGAGGATATAGTTATCCTAATTGAAGTTCCTATTCTAATAGTTGGCCATATTTGGTGTTTATAACTACTTTCTTATATTATCTATTTTGTATTCCTTTTCTCTTCAAGTATCTATGCTGATTTGCTTGGAAGATGACTCACTCATCCATTCCCAAAGGACTAGCCTATTGGTGGTCCTGCCTTGATTGAGCTGTTCCCGCCCTGCAGAGATTATAATCACAGAACTATATAAGGAGATGTCTTTAGTGGGTCTCCTGGCTCTTCTTCCTGTATTGATCATAGAATGATAATCCATGTTTTCCTTGGTAGTCAGGATCACTAACCTAGTCATTACCTTAACCCCTTTCTCAGCTAGTCACCAAAGACCCTGGATCTTCAAACGAACCAGTTCCCCCTTAAGTTACTGAATGCCTATCATTTTGGGTTCTGGTGGCTTTTTGGAGTCTAAGTCACTCATAGGACAGAGTTGACATTTCTGTAGTACTTGAGATTTAAGAGAAGGCTGGAGATTAGACCTTGAATCTAGAAGAATGTGTTTGAGAGCAGCCAATATACATGGCTAAAATAATTTTTAAAATGCAAAACCAAATCCAACCAGGCCTTCAGTAGGGACTTAGTAAATTGTGAGTGTATGTCTTTATCATCTCTCTGTGAGGAGCTCCTGTTTCATGAGGATAGATATCAGCCTACTCAGTGTAGCAGTGGAGGCATCATTTGTAGACAGAAGGGAAAGGCGGCAAATATCCTAGCATCTGTGTGATGAGGGATCTCGGTTCGCTGTTATGAAAAGAGGCAGGACAATACCTGTGAGGATCCAGGGTTGCCAGCCTCATGTCACTTTAAGTGAAAACTGCTCTGATGGAGTTTCCCATCTGCTTAGATCTCTGAGCTCTATTTAGGTCACCTGACATGGATTGCTATTGATGGATAAAGGACTAAGGAGGTCCTCTAGTCTCAAGTGTGTTTTTAACAGAGTGGCTCTTAGTAAATATCTCTTTCTCAGATGCCCCACTTCATTCTCAGTCTTCCTTTTCAGCTGTGCTTAATCAGCTGCTGCCCCTTAGCATACTGACCTAATTCTCAATCATACATTTCATTTAGGCTTTTGAGACAGTATGGCTCCTGTTTTACTGCTGGTGTTTGCTCCCTCTTGACCCATGGTCACTGGTATCATCACTAATTTTACTTGTTCCCACCAGTGTATTGGGTAATAACAGACAATGGCTGAAGAAGCAGGCAGAATAAAACAAGTCTGAAGAGACATTAGCTATGAGACTGTGGTGACCATGTACTGTAAGTCAATACCAGAAAATCTTTTTCAATGGCTACTCAGGCCCCAGGTACCTTTGACTTCCTCAAAGCATAGCTGGGGGCAGGAATTCTTATAGTTTATTGTGCACATGATTCAATTGGCCATTTTTAAAATGCAGGTTCTGAGATAGGAGAGTTGGACTGGAAGATGATATTCTGCATTTTTAACCAGCTCCCTAGAGAAGCATGCCAAGACTACTCATGCATAGGCCAATCTTAGGAAGTCTTTAAGGCTTTCAGCTTGAATGATGCTGCAAATGAAGCCATCTGGTCCACTCCCCTCCATGGTCAGGCCAGAAGGTGAAGACCTCAAAGAGGAGGGCAGCACTAAGACGCCAGGGACTCTGGTTCTTAGGATCACATTGTTACTGTTAGGTAGCTAAGGAGGCATCTGGTGAAACTCAAGACTTCTCATTCTCATCGGATGTCAGAGGTGAGGTTTTGTCTCTGTATTCATGTCTATACAGGGCATGATGACACTGGCTTATCTCCCAGAGTCTGGGGAGCATTCAGTCATGTCTTTTGTGATAGATACACAGTGCTATTTTATCATTCTATTAAGAAAAAAGAAATCTATGGAGAATAGTTTGTAATTAATCCTATCACCCTAAATACTACCCAGTTTTGTAATGAATCATATCAAAGACTCATTTTGGGGGAGTCTACAAATATTCACAAGCTGGCAGGTATAAATTTCTTATCAGCAGTAAAAGTATCATATGTGTGCCATCCCTAGTCCAACCCTTTTCCCTGAATTTCTAAGATTGTTTTCTTACACACTAGTAGTTCTTATAGGTCTAAGAGACCCATGACAGTTTATATTCTCACCAGCTCACAGCTGGTGCTGAGGGTTGTAGCAGACATGAGGTATGCTGTACTTGATTTTTTTTAAAAAAATATTATCAGTCTGGAGATCTCTGGGCTCTGTTCAGCCCTATTTGATCATATCCTCTCAATTTCTTATCTGTATAATCCCTCAGGAAGACCAGGTCTACACAAAACCACACAGAAGTAAATGTTTAGCTCATAACAATGCAGGATACTTCACCCTGTGGTTGATTCCACTGTTTTATTTGGACTACGGCTAGGAGCAAACTAGGAGCACTGGACTGCTGTTGGATACACACACAGGTGAATTAGGAAGTTCTCTGTCCACAATTGGCTTCCTGCATCTTTATTGGCGCAGAGGATTATGGTGAGGAATGGCTCCAACGCTGGCTGCCAGTGGCTGGATAGTGGTGTTTACCTGCTGTCTTCAGGGATGTGGTATAAACAGCTGTAGGGCTAAGTGGTTATTCAGTATTCTGAGAGAGGTTAAAGTGTGGATCTTTGACTTCCCTGGAGGACTAATCCTGTCACAGGAGAGCCACAGAAAATGTGTACCACTTGGGAAGGGATCTGGCACCAAGATTTTTGTTATTATTACAGTTACAAATGAAACTGTTTGGAACTTCAATCTGGATTGAGGCAGTGAGATGAGAAATACACAGAAGGAAATGAATTATTTATTCCATCACTGGGGTCCTGCAAACGTGGAATGGGCGTTAATCTCCTTTGAACAGGAGCCTTTGGGCCAGGCTTGAGGTCGCCTGTGCAAGATCTGACCTTATCTACTCCTGGCCAGACACCTCGGCTTCCAGTGAGTTGCTTTGAGAATAATCCAAACAGGGCCCTTACCCCGTTGTTATGAAGAATGTAAAAATTTACCTAGCATGGAGTCAGGGGAACAGAAAGTGCTTGTGTCTGTGATTTCTCTTAATCCCATAATTTCCTAACAGATGCAAAAGGGACGAAAGGGAAGGTCATATGGAGAGTGCACAGGGTCTTGGGGACACTGTGAATCTCCTATGCACCATACTGGGGCAATGTATTCTGGCCAGTGAATCCATTTTGCATTGCGGAGCATCTGTTGTTCCCATTTCACTGATGAAGAAATTGAATTTTAAAGAGAATCTCTCACCACCACCCCAGCACTTAATTATCCTTGTTGGGAGGTTTATCGTATCTGTCTTGATAACTTTTTTTATCCCCCCTCCCCAGGGTTACTGCTTTCCATCTTGCTCATAATTGCAGAGGCAATCATAAACATCTAAAAATTCCCCAAGATGGGGAAGGGAGAAACAAGTATTTCAGGGGTTACATTGAAAGATGGAACCAAAAAAAATGTCACTCTTCATAAAGATTCATTATTTGTTCTTTTTTTTTCATACTCTCTTGTCCTGTCCACCAATTTCTTTCTGGATCCATCAGTATTTGTACCTTTATACCTGACTAGAAAGTCCTGTTTCCTCTCTCTGCTGTTTACTGAACATGGGTTTTACTGCAATGTTTCCATCAGAGCTCTCTGTTTGATTTAGTTGATTTTCCTTGCTAACACGTCTCTGAGTCAGCTGCTTAGAGGAAGGCATGGTTACTAGCACTCTGCTTTCAGGGTAATGAGAGGTGGAGAGGCTAGGGGAACTTTTTTTCCAGAATACTTATAAAGTTTCAAGGTTGCTGAATCAAGGAAAATAAAGATATGTACTTAAGAGCACGTTGTATCCTCGCTAACGGGTGGCCTTTCACCCATTGCTGGCCCTGTGTCCAACCAAATCCATTTTTAAGGTGCTCAAGAGTTAGAGATTGCACTACTGAATAGCCAAGAGTTACCTACCTAACGGAGACTAAGCACAGATGAGGGAAGGCTCTGAAGGCTTACAGGATATGGATTTTTCGCTATAGTCCTTTCCTTTGTCTTTTTCAATGAAATTTGGCTCAAATTGTTATTTACCCCAAACTTTTCATTTTTTTCTACCATGCTGCCCCTAAACCACAAAGCAGATTATCTTTTCTTTCCACTTAATCGGCTCTTGAACTTTATCATAAGCTAAAAATATTGAGTCTCTGTAAGTTCTCAGGGGTTAGGGTTGTATGCAGGACATAGGCCTGACCCTTGTGTTCTGAATGTTGACAATCACTCAGAGAAGATAAATATGGGAAAGCCATGCACATGAGGTTTTGAAGAAGGGATACTGAGTATGTTAGGCAGGACCCATGTCCTGATCATCTCAGGAAGTGTGATCAAATCTTCCCATTCTAACTGTTTTTAAACATTTACCTTGCTCTGTCTCCTTTGTCCTCAGAACACAGATGCCCCAGTAGCTATGTCACATTGTGTTGTAACTATCTCTTTGTTATCTGACTGTGCCTGTCATACTTCCTGACTTGATGGACTGTCTTCTGATGTGTCACAGACAAATCTTCCCTGAACTCCGTTTGTTACTTTACTGGTAAAAGGCTTCTAATGACCCCCTTAGTTCTTCAAAAAATGAAGTCTTAGCTCCCTAGCCTAGCTTTCACATTTTAGCTCCAATTCAGTTCTCATCTACCGACACATTCTGATACCTACATCCCTCCAGGACATAGCCCAGCTGCAGCCTTGCTTCCTCATCTTGGTCCATGACATTCCGTTATCTTAGGTATCTAGCCACTTCTAGCCATATGTTAATGTTTAATTCCATTTTTTCCCCTCCGTGTCACCATACCTGACTATGTCAGCTCTTCAGAATGTCATTGTGCATCCTGTGATATCACTTGGTGATACCTATTTGATACCATCTCCTTCTGTAGTTTGTGTTGCAGACTATGCATTTCTCTAGTCAGGTTGTGAACCCCTGGAGGCTAGGCTCATCACGACAACTGTTAGGCTTCTATAGATAGGTGTTCAAAGCATGTAGGATGCTAGGCTTATTGCAAGTAGCTAGTCAGATTAGTGTTACAAGGTGTTTGGTACAGTGCCAGGCACAAATGCATAACCACAGAATGGGAAGCTCATAGGAAAAGAACTTGAAGGATTTAAATGTGAGGTAGAAATGTTATATATGCTTCTCAGTTTTCAACCTTAAAAACAAGAGAAAGTTGATAGTTTCATTTTTGTGGAGGATAAGGTAAATGTGGTTTGGGGCTGCAGAAACTGAGATTTGAGGTAGGAGAAAGAGAAATAATAGAAGAGATGATGTAATAGGAAAGAAGAATGACCCTGACACAGAAGAACCATGTGTGAGATGTCTGGGTTAAATCCTGATTCTGTGTTGCTAAGGGTGAAGCTTGGCCAAGTTGTAGCACATCTGGAGCCTCATCTGTCAAAGAAAGTTAAAACATTTTCTTGCCCGCCCCAGGTGTGTTGGGAGAGCAAATGAAGGCAGTTTTTTAAACTGTAAAGTGCACTATGAATGGAAGGGAGGGGTGTTACTATAAACAGCAGCACCATTTATCGTCTGAGTCTTCTCAAAGCCACACGATGGCAGGGGAATAGATCAATGGGTAGGTCTGCTGTGACAGGGAGAAAGAGGCCAGACTGGTAGGAGCTGTGGTCAGATCCTGCAGGCCCTACAGTGATGCTGCATCTAAGTATTCTTGTAACATAGAGGTGCTTCCCCAGATTGGGGAAGGAAAGAATAAGGTGTGTGGCCCCCAACCTGGCCTGTGACAGGTACTCATTGGAACCTAGTCCAAGAGCTTGGTGAGCACAGATTTCCTGGCTACTGTGCACTGATTATGAGGAATCCGTGTAAGCACTGGACAAGCAGAAAACCCCTGGTGTGGTCCCAGCTCTGTAATAGAACTCTGAGCACTTTCTCTGAGTGTGGTATTCCCTAAGCTCCAGGGACTTGTGGCTTATGTCCAGAACTTCCCTTCATCCTTGTAACAGCACCAAGAAGTTGTCACATTGCTGTTCTCTAGCTACAGCAGAAGGGCCAAAGTCAGGCAATATGGTTTTTAGAAGGAAGAAGATAGAAAGACATAGGACCTAGAAATGAAATCCAGAGCTCTTAATTATGATCCTCTGATACTTTGAACCCTAGAGAGTCTTCTCTCTAACTGAGACTGCTTTCCACATGGGGTCTGAGAATCTGGGGAAGAAATAGATGTGAAAGGATACATGTAAATATTCATAGCATAGTATATCTCCAGCAATGCCATGGGTACTGGGATACCATGGCTGATACCACAGCTAAGTACCTGTTCAAACTGAGGTATGTTCTAACATTTATCTGCTAATAAAGTGGGTGTCAGAAAGTGGAAGAGAGAAATAAATGCAGCAGTCTGAGAACAATGTTATTTTAAGAAAGAAAAAGTCATGTTAACAGCCATTGCCCTTTAAACTTACCTTCATTTTCAAGTATAAGTAAGAAAACCAAATTAAGAGATTAAGCAATGTGGGGGAATTTATAGTCCAACAGATAAAAGCAACGAGAATGCATTTATAAAAGGACAAACTGTGTCAGGACATTCTGATCAGTACCAAAAGTAAGCCTTAGTTCTAGGACGTAACAAGCACTGAGTGTTTGTAATATATCTGGAATTTAGTAAAATCAATTGGAGGAGAAAAGCTTGAAGTCTTGCCTAAGAAATTAATTCAAATTGGCCGGGGGGGAAGCTGTGTCACTCAGAATGAAAGCTTGCTGGGAGATGAGAGGAAGCAGTGGGATGACAAACGGCCATAGCTCTCAGGGTGTGATGGGGTCAGGTGAGAAGACCCAATTTAACCATCATCGCTTAATGATCTGAAAGAATGACTATGCTCTGGTAATGACGTTCATACGTGATGCTAAATTGGGAGGTGTCACAGTGATGGCTCACAGAAGGAAGCAAAGTATCAGAGGATGGCAGTCAAGGTCAGAAGGCCAATACAGTCAGGAACAGTGGGGATGGCACAGGCAAGGGCAAATGGAGGAAATTTCTTTGAGCAGAGTATCCAAACATAGAGATATATGTGTTATCCATAGGTATGCAAAGGAGTCCAGGCAGCCATGAAACAAAAGTTGTCTGCTGACTTAGCCTTGACAGGAGGAGGAGGCACAAGGAGTCATATTTGAGAAAGCATTAATGTACCTTATTTTAGTGGTCATGTCTTGTTTTGCAGGATTGAATCCCTTCCTTTTGCATTAGTGTGATAGTCTTAGAAATTTATGTTTTGCCCTTAACAATTAATATTACTACTGTAAAATTATAACAGTTTTTCAAGAATTATGTGAGGGTTAAACAAATACAGTGTATAATTATTGTGTCTGGTAAATAGTGTATGCTTGATAAATATTACCTATTATTACCTATTAGGCATACCATTGCTCTAGACATATAGTCTATATAGACAATGGCCTTTCAACATGAAGTAGGGCAAGAAGCACACAAAGAGCAGTTTGAAGAATTCTGATAAAATAAAAGTAGCATTGTCTAGAGGGCCAGCATTCTTTCCCAGGTTCTACTATCAGTCACCCTAGAAGAGTTGTTTTACTTTTCTCCCCTTGTATACAAATATCTTGGATTTGACTTGATCATCTCTAAGGCCCCATCTAACTTGAAAATCTCATGTGTCTATACAACCCCCTGTGTTAGATTTATAAATTAGATATTTAGATAAATGTATCTGACATAGACAGCTGCAGTGGAGGGAAGACTTATTTTTGCTTATGTTTTAGAGGTTTCAATCTATGGTCATTTGGCTCTATTGCTTCAGGGCTCAACAATTGGCAAGACTGACCATCATGGTCATGAACATATGATGGAGCAAATTGCTTTAGCTCATCTCCCACTTGAGTGATGGGTTGAAGAGAGACGAGGCTTTATAGACAACAGGAAACCTGTTAACCTTTCAAGTTAAGCCTCCAGTAGTTCATTGCCTCCTCTTCTATGTTCTATGTTCTAGTAGCCCATCCAGTTATGATTAATCAATAGAGTAATCACTTGATGACATTAACACCCTCCCAGTCTAATTTCCTTTAATCTAGAAGCTAGCAACCATGTTTACACTACATGAACATTCTGGGAGATACTTCATTATTTAAACCACAGTAGGTTCAAAGTAAGTTACATATTGTATTATTTGGGTTGTCATCTTTGGGGTATATCTTTCAGCAATTCTTGCTCTGTAGACCCTATTCTCTACTACTAATTACCTCTCTGGGTAAGTCAACTGACTTATACATTTTTAGCATTGAAAAGTTGGCATCTCAGCAACATTCTAGTCCAGAGCCAATCTACAAAATTGGTCAGCTTGCTCATGAGATAATTACCAGGAGTGTAGTAAGCATGGCAGCTCAAATAGATAATCTGCTTCTGTTGGGCTCACTGGAGTCATCCTTAGAAAGATACTTAATGCTTTGTACAAGGTGCAGATTGATGAGCGTTACATCATTTGGATGTGTTCAATGGAGTTTTCAAAGACTTAGGAAAATTCTTTATGTCTACAAAGATCTAGTCCCTGATTTTTAAAAAGAATGAATTTGAATGTTTATTGCAGTTGGATGTGTGACATGACCTGAGGGTGCAGGTCAGAGGACAACTCATGGGAGTTAGTTGTCTCCACAATGCAGGTCCCTTGGATTGAATTAGGGTTGTCAGGTTTGGAGGTGATCACCTTTGCCTTTGGAGCCATTTCACCAGCCCAAAGCAGTCTCTCTTAATGCATTTTCTCAGAGTTCATGAAGTTGCATTCATTCTTGATGACTTTTGAGAAGACAAGTCATGAATCTTAGAAGGGCACCATTTCATGTGCCTACCAACTAGTAGACCTCTCTGGAAAGGTTGGACTGAGAAGAGAAATTAGTTTTGTTTTCAAGACTTTTGACTGAAATGAATAGCGTGTTCACTTTGGAATTCCTTGTAGACCATGAAGGTGACAGGTTGAAGGACGTTGCAAGAGAGTCATCCATATGATTGACAAGCTAGAGGAAGTAATTGATGAAAAGAGAGAAAAGAGCAAAAGGCCATGGTGGAGGTGGGGTACATGTGCATGACAGCAGGGTGAGAGAAGTTAACTAGAGCACTCATGAGGAGAGACTGGATTGAGGCCCAGCAGCTACAGAGTGATGGGAGGTGAAAGTTCCTCTGAAGTTACACATTTCAAAATCCGTTCATATTTGTGGAACATCTCATGCCATGCTATGATCTGTCCTAGGCATGGGGAACACAAAGGCTGTTTCTACCTTGCCTCTTTATTCTGTTGGAGGAGACCAGCATTAAACACAGTCATGAAGAGACCTGGACTGTATTAAAATCCAGTTTGTCTGCTTACTAGCTATGTTGCCTTTGGCATGGCATAAAAAACATTCTGTGCCTCAGTTTCTTGCCTGTGAATAAGCACAATCATAGTTCCTGCCTATTAAGGTTGTGAGGATCGGCCAGTTTATACATTTAAGACACTTAGAAGAAAACTTGGCACATGGTCCATGTTCCTAGGCAAACCATACTCAGAGCTTAATATGATATTTGGCAGGTAGCAGTCACTCAACAGATGTTAGAGGTTGTTAATATATTAATATATTAAAATAAAACATAACAGCTATGTCTTAAGTGCAGAGATGACATAGCCAAAGGAAAATCAGGTAAAGAGGTAAGAGTTGACATTGCAGACTCCTTGTGTGAACCTAAAGGTATTGTGTGAGTGCTGTCTGGGAAAGTCAATAGGAATCAGCTTGCTTAGAAGAAGGGTAATCCCAGATGATGCTACCAGTATGAACACAGCATTGCCCCAGCCTGAGGGCCATGGTCAGCAATCTGGTTCTTCAGTCTTTCTGCTCTCCCTAACCTTTACTTGTAACTCCTACTCCCAAAGAAAAAGTTGCTTACCCTACTGCCCTCATTACAGCTCAGATCCAAGGCCTGGACTCAACATGATGCTCTACTGCTCTGCAACTACAAGAAACTACAAGAGATTATTGTTTTGGTTGGGCAGATTCATTGGTTTATAACACTCACTTATTCAGAAAATGTTTATGGACTGTCTGTCCCCTGCCTTCCACTTTTACAATAGTGTTACAATGGTGAACACAGAACTTTCCCATTACCAAGCTTGTACTCTAGGTCAAAGAACAAATAAAACAGCAAAGGAAAAGTTGTATATCACATTGGGGGGATAAGAACTGTTTTAGACAAAAATAATAGGAAACCTCTCATTTGCATGAGAATACTGGCTTAGGAGGACCCAAGGGAAGGGGCAGCAGGGAACTTGCTTGATGCTGATGAAGCAGATCAGTAGATCTGCTGCAGTGTGTATAGGCTGCTAAGTGCCTAGTCTTTTTCTTCCACCATCCCAATCTCTCTTGGGGCCTACTGTAGAAGCAGAAGAGGAAGCACTCAAAAGAAAAAGAATTATGGGAGATGTATTTCAACCTGGAGAAGACACAGTACAAGTCCCCACTGGCCATGAGTGACTAGGAGAATACTAGGAAGTTGTCTTAGTTCTATTGCTGTGAAGAGAAACCATGACCACAGCAACACTTACAAAGGGGAGTATTTAACTGGGGCTTGGCTACATATTAGAGGTTTAGTCTATTATCAGTCTATTATCAGCATGGCAGAAGGCATGGTGGTGTGCAGGCAGTCATGATGCTGGAGAAGAAGAGTTCTACAATCTGAATCTACAGGCAGCGGGAAGAGTGGGAGACACTGTGACTAGATTGAACATTTGAAACCTTAAAGCCTACCACCAGTGACACACTTCCTTCAACAAGGCCACACCTACTCAAACAAAGCCATACTTCCTAATGGTGCCACTCTCTGATGACCAACCATTCAAATACATAGCCATTTAGGGGTCACTATTATTCATACCACCACCAAAGTCTATGGAAAAAGTCCTCATGAGTCTATTGGATTATTTACTCAATAGACTATGATTCTTCTGTTGAAGCTTCCTCTCATGGTGTGTCAGGCTGTGTCTTTTTGTTTTTATAGTAGCTTTCTTAAATGCCCAGATGAGAACTAACAGGGAGAATATTTGATCCATGTTTCTTGGTGTGGGTAACTTGAAATTGCATCAATCATCATTAACTACAACAATTGTATTCAGTTCTTTGATGCAATAGAGTTTGATTGACATCATTATGCCATATAATAGCAATAAAAAATTAAACAATAGCTTTTCTCTTATAAAGACAAAAGGTCAATGCAAGTATAACAGCAGCTGCCCAACTGAGTTTGATTATCTGTTTACTTAGTTCCTTGTTGCACAAATGCCTGTGCTCACCGTGGGTATATTTATTAAGATAATATTGGAGACGAGATGTGACGTCCACTTTGGTTCCTCTTGATACCAAGAATTTTGTTATGTGTAATTTTACTCCCATACACATGGAAATAGTCACAAGTAAAGAGAATGCCAAGAATGTGGCAGTTTCTCTAGGCAGAGAAGAAAGGATTTGAGATGACATAATTCCTTACTTGCATATAAAAATGATGTATTCACCCATTCTCAAAGAATGTCAAGTGTGGTTAAGGAGTTGAGATGGATAGAGGCCTGATGGTGTTTTTCTGACAGCTGCAAATCTGGGTATCAAAGGAAGTACAGTGGGCCACTGAGGTGTCAGTAGAGAGGGACAGGATTCTATCAGATAGTTTCTGACACAGCATTGAAAACCTTAGGAAGATCTTTTTTGTGCTTCTTCTGGAAGCAGCAATCTCTAGTCTTGTCTTTTCACAGGAAGTAGCATGTTTGGCCAGAGACTGTTCTGCAATCTTTGCCTTTGTCTACAGCATGTTAAAATAAGAGCACTTCTGATTCATAGGAGTTATAAAAATAATACAGTAATTGCAAAGTTCATTTTTGTGACTCATTTTGCTTTAGCGTGTGGTCCTCTACAGGAAAGCCTTCTATCTTAGTTAAAAAACCCCACTTGCTGTTTGTGTTTTATAAGTGTAAAGGTACAACATTTTGAGGTTGAATCATTCTGCAATATGGGGTCTAGAGAGCTAGAACAGAGGCCTGGGGAAGGACAATTTTTAAATATTTGCGTATATCTCTTTTTAAAAAGCAAGAAATAAATGGACTTATTTGTCATGACTATATATTATGTGTAAGGCTTGATCACAGAGTACCTTGTTTTGGATTTGTATTTATTTTTCTCCTATTCTCTCCTCTCTAATTGCCCTCTCCAGAGTGGAGGCTTCCACTGCCTTTTGGCTTCATTAACGGCTTTCATTTTCATTAAAGAGCTTTGCACTAATGGGCTGTTATAAAATGCAATTGCTTCTTGCAGCCATCGCCAAATACTCCTGGCAATTTTCTGCATTAGGCCAAAGGAAAAAGGGTGTGTGTTTGGTGAGTGTGGGTGTGTGCTGGGGTGGGTGTGTGCATGGGTAGAAGTGGAAGGAGTGAGAAATAGCCACATGGAACATGTATCTACACCCATCTTTGAAGCTGACAGAATTTAGGATCTACATCTGGAATTCCATGAGTAGTTATTGGCACTCTCTGATGCCTCTTGGTTGTCAAAACTGAAGGACAAAAGGCAGCAGCAAGCTCATCCTTCTAGTAGTTTGAAATTTGAGGCTTGTTGCAAACTAGACTTTTCTAAGTTCCACAAGAACAAACACTGATAATGACATTTTTTTTTAATTAACCTTGTTAAACACACACACACACACACACACACACACACACACACACACACACACACACACCATTATTATAGTTGGTTATGAGTAGCAAAACAGTTGATGTATGCAGGCTTGTATTTGATCTACTGTTCATTCCATTGAACAGGAGGTTCAGTATTGATGAAATCACAGAATACCATTGCTTTATAAAGTAGAGGGTAGGGAGTGCCAGTATTTTTATTGCACAGTAAAACAGACTACTCTAAAATATTAAGTGATCTTAGAGAACTTAGTGAGTGGGTTTGACTTCACCTCCTCTCCTTGATGTTTTCTTGGTTAGAGATTGAGTGATGTGCAATATAATCAAGATATTATGGGAGAATATCTTGTTCCTGGGAGATTCCGTTCACTTGCTATGGACTCCCATATGGCCCTGTTGGAGTTTAAAAGCATTCCTACCTCAACATTCTTTTCAATTCTCTAAGGATCCTCCATTCTCCAGAATACTAAACATGCTCTTCCATTTGATCTACACTGGGGACCCATCCAGTTTCAGGTAGCCTTGCCACCTCTCTTTCACCTCTATCCTTCCAATACCTTTTCTAAGCAAATTTAACCCTTTCTTAGGTGCTTTGTTCATATTCTTATCTATTGATTGATTAGTTGGAGACAGGGTTCCATGCAGTTGAGTTGTACCTCAAACATACAATGTAGCCAAGGTTGTCCTTGAATTCCTAATCTTCCTGCCTCTGCATCCTGAGTGCTGAAATTGTCAGATATGCATTACCATTTCCAGTTCTTCAGAAAAAAAATAGAAGGATGGATATTTTTACTATCATACTTCATTAGTCTCAGAGCTGAGCTAAAGCTTAGGTTTTTAACTTAAGAATCCATGTTCTTTTCATGGTGTAATTTATTTACCATAAACAAGAAATGCTATATGATTCAATCTATTACCATATAATGACTCATTTGGGATTTGCTTCAACTTTCTATATCTGTTTCAATTTATAGATAGGAACAGATATCAGCCATTTTAAGAGGCTGATAACCACAAATCAGGATAAAAGTTCAGTATTCAGTAATTAAACTTCTTGTACTTAGCTATTTCTTTTATCTATGTGAATGGTAATATTATATAATTAATATATCTGCAAATTGAATGATAATAAACAAATTTGCCAGTAGTTATTCCTCCTATTGAGTAAAAGATACCAGTCGATTTCCAAACATCATCTGTTTTGTGTTTTGTTATATTTGAAACATTGGAGCCAGCATGTTTGCTTTTCTGTTTGAGCATGCAAATTCTAAAAAAGTCAGGCTCTGATTCTTGTTATTTCATGCAAGGTATTTTGCTCATCATGAGCCTATAATGTCAAATAATAGCCACAAGGATTTACAAAACCCAGTTTGTAAAAGGTCACCAAAATATATAAGTTGACATTGAGACTTGATACCATAAGCTTGAAATGAGGATGATTAAATCTTAAACCTTCCCTAAAGTTTGGAAAAGCCTGGCTGGATTTGAGTTTTAAAGACTCAGGAATGGTTTGCCTCCTTCCCAACTTTCCCATCATTTCAGCTACTGAGTATTATTCTTTAAAAAAAAAAAATAAAGAAACGAAAGTCTTGCATTGTCAGTATTATAACAAGTACAGTGGGATGGAGGAAAGATACTTGAAATGAAAAGACATATCTGAAAAAACTTTCTAGATCCCAAGATGCATAGAATTGTTGGGGTAGAGAGAACAGATTATGTAAAACACTCTATTTCAGAAACATCAAGAAGAAAATGTTTCTCAAATCTTTTAAAAATCTTTATTCTTGGAAAGGACCAATTATGGTTGGATGTAATCCAGGAAATTGTGTTTGAGAGCTAACTCCTGGAACAGGTAGGTTGAGAGTTGCAGGTCTTGTGGGCTGAGCATACCATGTTACCCACTTCCAGGGAAATTCCTCGTGAGTCAGAAGGGCTATGATTGGCATCCTAGAAACTGAAGAACATGTAGAAGTTACTACTTATGAATCTGAATACGAGCACTTGATTACTTCATATGAAATCATTCTCCCCTGAGCTCTGAAATTTCTCTGTGTTACCCATCTGCCAGTGTTTACTACTATAGACTACCTATATTCTTGATGCCTGGGTCTAAACCCATAAAACAGGAAAAAAATCCTACAAACCTATGTAATGGTTGAATGTTAGGTATCTATGAAGTTGGATGTGGAGAAATTTTGAACCTAGACAGATCTGATCAGAGCCCGGACTCCCATTTTATGAGTTATGTAACTTTGAGTAAGTCACTGAATTTCTCAAAGCCTCATTGTATTCTTCTAACACAGGCATATGAATGAGAACCTCATGATATTTTAGAAGTAAATGAACTACACAAAACAGGAAACAGAAGGCTGGGTACAGGAATCCCTTCAATAGATACATTTTTTCTTTCTTCCTTTCCATCTCTTTCTTCCTTCTCCATCATTTTTTCCTTCTCTGCTTCAAGCCTATACCTGAGCCATATTTCCCCAGGGTTATGCTGTCAGCTCCTTCCATGGATCTGGTTGACAAAAGCTTTAAGTATTTTTTAACCCAAGTGTAATACCCATTGCTTGTTAAAGGCAACTTTTAAACTTTTTTGAAGTGGTGGTCTCCAATGATTGAATTTCTGACTCTTGATTCACTGGCACACTGGGGAGTTTTGGAGATAGCCTCATTGTGAATTTATGCTTTATAATTTTCAAAGTATTTTTTGGTCATTTTCTTCATGTGACCTGTCTAACTTCTTGGAAAACCTATAGTATGGAGAATGCCGCAGGACTGCTTGAATCAGACCAGAGGAATATGCAGCTACCATGCCAAGTTGTCTGTATGTCAATGAGATTGTGCATAGCTTCATTAGGAGATTTGATAGGCTAGGCCTTTCCAGAGACTATGCTTCTTGGTTTGGTTGCTGGATCTGTTTGCAATTACTAATCTAGTTGCTAGAATGCATCCAAACCTAAGGCAGGACTCTTACTCCTAGGTTGTTAGACAGGATCTTAGACTCTTGTAGTTTCACTGGCCTGATAGGAGACTGGTAATCCAGTCAATTTTGGAAGTAGAGAGAACATCTGTGGGCGACCCTGTGGGGTAAGGGAAACTCATAAGGCCCTGAGGGTTTTATGATGCGATTTGCAAATCAAGATTATATATTTCTTGAGACTAGATGTGCTGGGCATCATTCTAGGACTTGGGGAGGTGTTGGAATAACATTTATACCTTTTTGGGTTTAGTGCCGCAGTAGGAGCATGAGAGTAACCACCATGAGTGCCAGGGATGGATCTATGGATAAATGTTGATCAGAGAAGTGTACTGTAATGGGTTTATGAAAGGAACACATGGGAATGTGGGTAAAGGAACACAATCTTATACTAGGTATTTAGAAACATAGGATCGAAAGGTATGGTGTTTGGATAGATGAATTAAGGTGGCATAGAGATGAACATATGGAGCAGAAGTGATGGTGTGAACTGTCGAACATATCTTACAGGCCGTTTGGTTGCCACTGTGAGGACAGTGGCTTTTATTTTAACAGAATAAACCTTAGTGGAGGGTTTTGAGCAAAGACTCCCAAACTCATTTTAGAGTATCTTTTGGCCCTTGACCATAAATAGATGATAGGGGGCTAATAAAGAAGCAAAAGGACCAATTAAGAGCTTCTTGCTAGAATCTAGGTGGGAGATAAGAGTTTGGTGAGGGGGGGGGTGTCAGCAGTGGATGGGAAAAGTGGTCATACTTAGAGTGCATTTGGAAGGTGGTGCCAACAGAATTTGCTGGTGACATAGATGGCTGTGGGCATGGCAAGAAGAGATAGTGAGAATTCCAAGGTCTTTGTCCCTAGTAACGAGAAGGGAGATGTTTTCTTTCCTTAAGATGGTGGAAAGACTAAGGGAAAAGATCATGTAGGGACAAAGACCAGGAGTCTCACTGAGTTTTGTTGAATCTCAGATGCCTAGGTTTGGTTTGGCATCTAAAAAGAAAGATGATGAACCTTGTATTATAATGATTACTCTTATGCTCTTCCTGGGGCACTAAGCCCACAATGGTATATGGTTCCCAGAATGTCTGTTCTCAATATGTCTTTATAGAATTTGTACTTGCATGCCACAGCACAAATTCCTCAGGACCTTCTAGCTTCCATTTACTAAATTATATCCCACAAATCTTTCCCTCCAAAACTGCTGGATTAGCATTTCATTGGCAAAGATTGAATGAGTTGGAGATTAAAAATTTGAGAGTTATTAGTTTAGAAATGGCCCTTAGAGCCAGGATGCTTCAGAGTAACTTCTTTTTTTTTTTTTTTTTTTTTTTTTGGTTTTTTCGAGACAGGGTTTCTCTGTGTAGCCCAGGCTGTCCTGGAACTCACTCTGTAGACCAGGCTGGCCTCAAACTCAGAAATCCGCCTGCCTCTGTCTCCCAAGTGCTGGGATTAAAGGCATGCGCCACCACTGCCCGGCATTTCAGAGTAACTTCTGACTAGAATTTTCCTGTCTTTATAAAACTTAGATTCTCCAAGAGTATATTTGGATCAAAATACTGGGAACATATTCTCTCTCAATTTCTTTACAGGTAGATTTCTACCTGGTTGGTTTCAGGTGTCTATAGTATTATAAGCCTGTTCACCCAAGAGGATGCAAGATAATCTATTGTGATGTAGGAAGAGTATACTGGGCTTTTATTTATCTGAACTTGTCTTAAATTGTGCTTGTGTACCTCTTTGGAATAAGCCTACTATATGGTTATAAGCTATAAAATATAGGTATTTAAGAAGTTCTTTGTGCATCTATGTATGCATGTGTGCACCTGCATAAGGAGTCCAGAGACCCATCTCTGGTGTCATTTATTTTTGGGGGGGAGCCATAGAGCTTGTTTATTGAGATAGTATAATTTCCCCAAGAAAATCTTTCACTAAGTAAGATAGGCAGGCAGGTCAGTGAGCCCCATGGGTCTGCTTGTTTCTGAAACCTTATTGGTGTTTATATTACAAGTGCAGGACACTATACCTGGCTGTTTTTGTTTTCTGAATGTGGGTACTAGGACTATAACTCAGTTCCTCATACTTGGATCGTAAGCATTTTACTAACTGAGCCATCACTCCAGCCCTAGAAACTTCTTACTAACAAGATAGAAGATGAGAAATAGTTTATAGCAAGGGAAATTTTGTAAATTCAGAACTCCCTGGTGGTTGGATTGTCTAGTACTTGGGGATTCTATTCCTTTGTTCTTGGTGGTAGAATAACCACCAGGTGGCCTCCTATTTTGGAGATTACTTTTGTAAGGTTTCACCAACATTTGCTGAAGTATCTCATGGGACCAGCCATGTTAAGCCTTATAGCAACCAGGGGATGAAAGAATTAATATTTATGAAGAAATAGGGGAAGACTAGAGAAGTGGATGATAGGTCTTGGGTGGGATTCTTCTCAGAACCCCCAGTGGCCATCCACAGATTACTTGACTCAAACAAACTAGGGAGGAGTCCATCCAAGCTCCCAATTCAAGGTTACTCTCTTTCACCCCCACCCCCACCCCATCACCCATGCTGACGTATAACACAGAACTTCTCCAAATCCTTGTTGAGTAAGTTTCAGAAACTCTTCTAGTCTCAAGTCCTCACTTGAAATGGTAAAAATAACTGGGCAGTGTCAAGATGTGGACATTGGCTCCCTGGGGAGAGGAAAAGGAGCTTCAGTATTTTTCTTCTCTTTTTCTCTCTTTTAGACTTTCATAGGGAGCTCTCATGTCTTGAGCTTTGCCCTAGGTCCTTGGGCATTTTGTCAGCTGTTTTGTGTCATTGATAATTTCTGCATAAGTTGATATCTTGTTTCTTAAGGTGGGTTGTGAAAAAAAAAAAAGACCTCAATCATTAAACTTTTTCAATTTTTCTCATCACTCTCACCATTCTGTTTAATAATGACTGATTGATTATTTTTGCCATATCATAAATTGTTAATTGATTTACAATAAAATTAAAAATATTCAATAAGATACAACAGAACTGAAATCATTATTGAAATGGTTTACAGGAACCAGGAACCAAAAGGCAGTTGAAGCCTGTTACCTACTTTCTGCTGGCTTTAGTTTTATGAGCATAGCAAGATCAGATGATATGAGGCTCTTGGGGGGTCTATCAGGGTCTCTGGAGCATGACAAATTATTTCAGAGAGTGAAGCCATGTCTCCATAGAAAGCCCTGTCTCCTGCTCTGTGAATTGTGAATCTAAGAGCTTGGCAAAGACACAGGCAATCAGGTGAGGCTAATGGGTAAGAGTACTAGTCTAGGGACAGTGTCGCTAAGGTAACCAGAACTTCAACTCTGAAGGTTTTGCCTGGGTTCACAAAAGCCTTTCTGATTTCTATTTTAAAAACAGACTACACAGAACAAATTTAGGGGGAAACTTGCTTAGGTGCCGTAGTCTTTGAAACCCCAGAGCTCTCCCCAGAATCACTAGGAAACAAGTTAAAATTCAGATCTTAGCTCTCGAGGCCCTCATCCAGTTTGATTCCATAGGTCTGGTACCAGAGACCAGGTACCTCTACTTAATAGGGTGCTTTATTTACTTATTTATAGATATATGTGTTGTTTCTAAACACAGTCATTTAAAAAATTTACTTTGGTTTTCCTGGGGCGATGGGCAAGGTGAGGATTTGGTCTTTGGGATTGGTCTCATTATCTCTACCATGTTAAGTATTCCTTTGCTAATGTGGTGTTTAATTTTGATTGTCAACTTGTTGGGATTTAGAACTTCTAAAGTGTTACCTGTGAAGAAGTTTCTATATTAGGTTAATTGACATAGGAAGTCTTAACCCTAAATGTGAGCAGTATAGTTCTGTGGACATGGGTCCTGAGCTGTATACAAAGAAGAAATAGTAACAGATTGTCAGTGTTCATCTTTTCCTCCCTACTCACTTATAGGGGCAGATATCAAATATAATTTCATAGAAAGAGGGATAGATACATGGGGGTGGAAGAGGGAGGTGGAAGCTTCCTTGGTTGTACAGAGGAAAGCCCATGGCCTCCTTGTCTTTGACCTTGAGGTCAGGATATCACTCATTTTCATATCCTCTAAACATCAGAGTCCTAGAACGAAGTACTGATGATTCGTGCAAGTTATGGGCCATGTTGGATTATAAGGAGTGGTCGTAACTGGTGAAGGAGGCAAGAAGGTCTATGAGAGGTGGGAGATAATGATGCCAGCAAGTGGAGAAGAGAGAAGGAAGCAGTTTGAGAGATGATAAGGTAAGCACTCACCTGGGCTCTTAGGGAGAGCTTCCTCCTTATAGTATGAGGCCAAAGCTAAGAAACTGTGTCTGTTTCTCAACAGGACTATTGGTGGATCTTAAAGAGACTTTAATCCTATTTACTTGTTATCATACTGAAGATTTTCTCTAAGCAATTACATTTTAAATAAAATCTAATTTCTTCAAACATCCTGTTTACTATATATTCTCAGAGCAGTGGTTCTAAGCCTATGGGTTGTGACCCTTTGATTGTGAATGACCCTTTCACATAGGTTGCCTAAGACCAGAGGAAAACACAGATACCTATATTGTGATTCATAACAGTAGCAGGATTACAGTTATGAAGTAGCAATGAAATAATTTTATGGTTGGGGGTCACCACAACATGAGGAACTGTATTAAAGGGTTGCAGTCTTAGGACAGCTGAGAACCACTGTCCTGGAGTCTTCAGAAGCCCATGTATGCAGGGTTAAGTGATCATGATATTTTGAATTCTTTGTCTAGAAATCCAGAAATGTCTAGGTGAATAAGGACTGTTTGGGAGCAGTGAAGTGTGGAGGTGGGTATACTCACTGTTGAGTGCCAGTCCTGAGCTGGCTTAGGTTCTTATGGTACTCAGTGACTTTAGAGTAGCCACTGGGAAGTTTTCTGAGCATGAATGGAGACCGGCGTGCGAGTATTATGAATTCGTCTCTTCCCTTTGTTGATTAGCTTGTTATTGGTGAAAGTGATTCAGACCTTTCTGTCCCCCAAGAATAAATCATAGCCAACCGAGTAAATGTCGGCCACAGACATATTTGTGACACCCACTAGCAAATGCCCTTTAAGTTCCTTCTCTGTAACATTTCCCTTAAAGTGGCATCATCCGACATAGTAGGCACTATGCATGTGTGACTATTTATAATGACAAAAATGAAGGAAAAACTGAAAATTCGGCTTCTCATGATGGCTAGCCACATTTTTGTGCATGTGTATGGGAATATGTGTTCATATTTGTGCATATGTGTAGAGGCTAGAAGATAACACTGATTGTTATTCCTTAGGCACGTCCACCTTTTGAGATTTATATATATATATATTATTATATATATAAATATATTATTATTTATTTATTTATTTTTTTTTTTTTTTTAAAGAAACAGTTTCTTAGTGTCCTGGGCCTTTCCAAGTAGGCTAATCTGGCTGGTTAGAGAGTGCTAAGGATCTGCTAATCTCTATCTCTTCAGCTCTGGGACCACAAGTACACATCTCACATTCGATTTCTTTAAGTATACATTCTGAGAATGAAGCCCATATCCTTGTGGCTGCCAGGTGAGAATTTTATTGACTGAACTGTGTCCCACCCCACTCTTCACATTTTAAAGCCCTTGTGGCCACATATATCTACCAGCTAGTTTTCACAGAGAGTTCAGAGTTATAAAACATTTCATTATCACAGACAGAGCTAACAACTACCAACCTTTGGGGCTACCCCATGGGTTTGCTGGAGGGAAATAAAACCCCTTCTTTCTCATGGGCCCTTCAGTTGCAGGACACTAAGCCTACTTGATGACTAGGAGTAGAGGAGAAATGGTGTATTACGAGAGTCACCAATAATACAGTACTTGTTGCATTTCCCCAAGAACATGAATTACAGTGAAAGTGCACAGACTAATGCATGAACAGGATATGGAGACAGAACTCATCCCCAAGAAAATGTAGTTTCCTGGACCAGGCTAATTCTCAAACTTAGGGTGTGAAGGGACCTCATGGTACTGTCACTCACCCTTAGTTTTGAAAATGAAGTACAGCCGAGTGATTTGCCCAAGGTAGTAGAGGAAATCAAGCTGAAATGGAAGTCTATTAGTTATTGGTTTACAGTGGATTACATAACCTCTCAATGAGAAGACAAGTGTGGACCTATTAGATCTTTGGTCCTTTGTGAATACCAGAGATGCTTTTCTCATTCAATAAGAGCTCCTTAGGACAAGCAGATGGTTTGTCTAAGGGGTTCTCAGTCTCAGAAAACCTTTGTAATCTCACAAAACCTCATTGAAGAAGTTTGAAAGAGAATGCGAAGTGCTACTTGTGGAATCTTTACAATCTAATAGGTACATGCTTAGCATGGCAATTTTTTGAAACACATCTTGTTCAGTAGTTGCACTTGCTAGCTTGAATCAATCCTGAATCTTGAAACTAACATGTAGCAAAAGCATGCCTTGAATTTGTGGCAATCCTCTGTGTCTATACCCCAAGTTCTGGGAATGTAGGCATGTACCATGATGCTTGGCCATGTATGCCAGGTCTTTTACATATTGGATCACACTGGAAACATTTTTTTCCATCTTAAGAGCTAAGACTTAGTAAGGTTTTGATCATGTTCAAAGTCTTAAAACTAACAAGCAGATGAGACACACATCTTGGTTCAAGTACTTCCCAAGTCTCGATTTTGCATCATCTGACAGCACTATGACAAGAAGACCCAGACACTGGTAATAAAAATGAGATACAGGACCTTGGAGGAAAGATGTATACATGACATTGACTGCAGTGGCACAATGTTGGGAAGAATGTAAGAAGATCCCAACCATACCACCTTAGACAGGATTCTTCTAGCTGTGTATGTGAAGAAAGAAAAATTAAAATGTAGTGTCAAGATGCGATGGAGAGTCAGGCCTCCTGATGTTTTTGCAATGAAACTTCATGGGTTCAGAAGGAATTGGCTCTTTAAAATTGCTATTAGGGAGGAGCTTTCAGATAGTCCCTGTTATGAATATGCATGGTACCTTAAGGTGACTTCACTGGATGCTGGGATTCTATGTAGAAGTAAGTGTTCTCATATAGCCATGCTGGTCCCACATATTAGACGGCATGCTTAATGAACACGACAAGAGGTGGGTCTCTGGGGTTTTAAGAGGAAGAGATGTAGAGTAGTGAGAAGAAGTGACCTTTGACAGAGAGCAAAGCACCCAAAGGAAGTGGGGAGAAATTTCAAACTCCATTGTTGAACTCAGAAACAAAGATAGTTGTCTTCTGATGGCAGCTTAAATTCATAGAGGCCAAAGGGAGTAAGAAGGCAGCCATTCTTGACTTTTGGAAACAGGTATCACCTGATGAGTTCTAAAGGCCCTTTAGAAGAAAGAATGCTTTGGAAATATAGCTTAGAAAAGGAGGCCAAAGAACTGTATTCTGTGTGATAGCATGCTGAGACAAGAATGCTGTCTCTTCCGAAATTGGTCAGTCCACCTCTGAAGATGGATGTTCCTTGACCAGACATGGCTTTATGGAAAGGAACTCTTGGGAATAAAGATGGGTGTCTACTTTGGAACAGGGACATAGTTATCTATTGATGTATAACAAGGGTTGCTAACAGCAACATGTTTCTTCAAACTCTGTGAGTTGAGCCAGCAGTATTCTCCATGTAAGGGGAAACTGCATGACTACACTGACCTTGCAGAGGTGACACCTAACCACATCTGGCAGTGCAGGCCCATAATCTCTGTTACTAAGGAGGATGAGGCAAAAACGATCATGGTTTTAAGACCTGCCCGGGCTATAGAGTGAGTTCATGACTAGTCTTGGCAACTTAGTGAGATCTTTTCTATAAACATGGAGGCTTGGGGCATAGCACACTTCCTAATATAGAGCTGATTCTATGGTTAAGGTACCTGCCACGTGAGTGTGAGAACTTGAATTCTAACCCTCAGTGCCCATGTAAAAAGTCAGGTAGCACATGTTTATAATGCTAGGACTGTGGAAGCAGGAGGATCCTTGGAGCTTGCTGGCCAACTCTTCCTGCCAAATTAGTGAGCTCCAGGTTCAGTGAATGGTGGTTGATTTCCAGGAGAATTAAAAGGGAAATTGTTAGGCATTAAAGGGCTAGACCTAAAACCAGTTAAGGTATTCACATGGCCATTTCCATTGGCCAAAGTAAGCTCCAAATTCAGAGGGAAGGGAAATAGACTACACTGCTTGATGGAAGGAGTAATTGTGTGCATGGGATGGATTGGGGATGTTGGAAGTTATATTTGTGGGAAATGCCCATAGGATGTATAACATTTCCTTCTTAGCTCATCTCACATAGAATGTATTAGACTTTCCCTGTGGGTCAGGTTGCAATATTTGGCAAGTGAAAATATAGGGCACCCTGTTAGACTAGAATTTAATATTTGAAACATATTTATAGTAAAATATTTGCTGTTTATTAGAAATTCAAATTTACTTGGGCCATCCAAGAACTTTGGAAATAATTTGTCTCCAAAGGCCAGCATTCTCATGGAAGCTTAGATAGAGACTAAAGAGAGAACTTGTTATCCAAGGTATGGAAAATTGGAAAAAGACCCTGATGTCAGTTACTTATTATATTTTTATCTGCACTTAGATGAGTGTGGCTTACTTAAATGATTTGAGATAGGGCCTGAGATTCTTTTTTTCCCAGCCAGCTCCCAGGTGATGGATGCCATGTGAGTCTGTGGGTCACACATTGAGGAACAAGAAACTAGATCTGCAAAGGATCAGATAAGGATAATGCTAAAGCATTACAGGTCATATGATCTCTTTTGCAATAGCTTAATTCTCCTACATCAGAAAAGCAGACTCAGACACTATGTAAGAGAAAGAACATGACTATTACTATGTTCTAATAAAATTATTTATGTAAACATACAAGATTCAGCCTGATGTGGGCCCTTCTTTGATAACTCTGAGCTGGGTGAGTGTACTAAGCTCTCTTCTCAAGAAAAACAGAAAAGTCTGTGGTACAAGGAAGCAAAGACTTATAATAGAGGTCTATTATTTTCAGAGTTCAGAAAGGATTGCTTTAACTTCCCTGCCAGCAAATACAAATCTCTTTCTGCTCATAATTACTCAAGTTCTCCAGCTAATGTTTGGTGCTTTATTGAAATGTAAAGTTGTCTGTAAGCTAGGGGTCCTGTTATATTAGTAAACAACCCTTGCATCCCGTACAAATGTATTTAGGATCACTTCTCGAGAGAGAATAGAAAAGAACATGGGTTTAGTTAGGGAAGTTGGGTTATAGATAATTTGTGACTTTGCTAGGGCAGGATGGCTGCTGCATCCATATCCACCACCCTGAAAGTATACTTGATTATTAAAATACTCATCAAACTAAAGGCATTCAGGTTTGTGAAATGAGGTTGCTTGTCCAACTGTTTGGTTTGCCTGGGTTGGAGGGATGTTTCTAGGGTGTGTGACTTTCAGCGCTGAACATGACCTGAGAGTGACAGGGGAAGTTATAAGCTTGCCAGTGATCAGTTCCACAACAACGACTGGATAACAGCACAACACATTTCCACAGAACTCAAAGGCAGTTAGAAGAGTCACAAAGGAATATCCATTGTATTTTATTTGGATTTGAGAAGTGCATTCCATTTACTGCTGCAGGTGACATGAATGTACAGCTCTTCCTTCTATAGCAGACCTAGAAGGACTTGTTATGGACATGTTTTTAGGCATTGCATTTAATTAGGTACTCAGAGCATGCTCACTGGTGCTGACAGGAGTCTGGATGGTGAGCTAATAACAATAATAATTATATGTAACAACTCACATTTATTGGGTGCTAATATATGCAAGGTAAATTATGTGATTCACATTCATTATCTTATTACATGCTCCCACAGCAATCATATGAGGTAGGTACTGTTATCTTCTCAACTTTGGAGATAATTAAACTGTTTTCTTATCCAGAATTACATGGATTAATATGTTAGAGTTTACACCTTCTAGAGACAGGTCTCTTAATTATTCACAGACCAGTGGAACCAGAGCCCTTCTTGCTTTTTTCCTTCCCTTTCCTCAGGAGCCTTTGCTGGTTCTCCTCTTTGATGTAGTAGAAAGCACCCACTTGCTCAGTACCTTTGATAAGGTGTTTTTTTCATTCCTTGGAGTTTGTTTCCCAATATGCTTTTAAAAAGGAAGGGAACATTAAAATTGTTCATCTCTTTCTCTATGCATCCCAACAGTCTTTAGCAGGGTATAGATTGAGAACCATTGGTATGGAGAAAAGAGTTTGGGATCTTGATAGAACCTGGATGGATTGTCCTTCTACTTTTGTGAATGATGCTCATGTCAGCTCAACACAGTGAATTGCCAGAGCCTTTGTTTTCTCTTCTCTCAGACAGGATATTCCAATCTCACAGTTCTACATAGGGTAGGAATCAAACAGGAAGATGGCAGAAAAATGAATTTAAGCATACAACATCACTGTTAGTGTTCTTAATCTACTAGGGTTGGAGACCTTTTGCCTAACCCTGTGGAAACTGATTTTTTTGTTGTTAGCCATTAGCTAGATAAGTAATGTCTCTTGAACAGATTGTGACCTTTATAGTACTTTCATGTGATTTTATGTAACTGTTCAATAAGTTTGTGAGAGGACTCATGAGGTAGCTGAGGTTCAGAATATGGGTGACATACTCATGTTGCTACCACAAGTTTATGAGAAAGCTAAGAGCTAAACACAATTTTTATTTAAATTCTATCTAAATCAGCAACAACAGACAAACACAAACCATCCTCCAGTGGCTTCTCTACCATGGTTGCAGCTTGCTATTCCCTGGGGGAAGTTTTAAAAGTCCCTGGCCAATTAATCTGTGTATTTGAGCATGGGACACCAGCATAAATATATTATGAAGCTCTGCAAGAGATAGAATTCCACTCTGTCTATCTAGAAGGTTGAGAACATGCCTTTAAACTCACCAGAAGTCCGTTGGGCACGATGCTTGGCTTTAGATGTTAGAATACTCTAGGGATCTCAGAGAATTGCCTATACCTGGCCTCATCGAAGATTCCTGAATGGGCAGGTCTAGATTGGGTAATTATTATTGTTTTTTCAGATAATTCTACTCCCTGGCCAGGGATGAGAACTACATCATCTCCTGGTTCCTGTCTCATTACCATTACTCAATACTTCTCATTCCTATATATTTCTAGTCTCCTCACCAGGCAAAGAAGTACCAGTTAGAAACCAGTCACTGCTGACTCAGTCTACTCATAGGCCCATCTTTCTTGTTTTCAAGCAGAACGTAATCAGGAGTTTATGAGGATTATTCCCTATTACAGCACACACCAGAGCCTCTCAATCAGTGTGTGTAGACAAGTGTATCTGTGTTTACTTCTAGCAAGTTGCAGTTAGGATTCTTTTACAGGACAAAGATAAGGAGATGCTGCATTTATTAAAATTCCTTAGGCATAGCTACCCACTCATAGCATGTACTCATTAATGTATCCCAACCAGCACCCTCCCTTCTTCCTGCATGTGAGAGACACTCACGGACATCAGGTGATACAGGCATTGAAAGTAGAGCAAGATGCTGCTGCTATGTGCTTGCTTTGAGTAGAGTTCTTTTGGAGCGCTTGGAACACCAGTTCTTTAGCGTGGACTGAGCCAAGCTTCTTCTTTTGTGATATCTAATATTCAGTGGATGGTGGTTCAAAGACAAGACACTGTTTGTCACTCGGTCCATGAACCTGCTGTGCCTGGAGTTCCCTTCTCTGAGGTTTGTTTTAGTGTGCTCTCAACTACCCATTACTATTGTGGTTGACTGAGGTCCAAGAACATTAAATAGACAATTCCAGAAATAAGATTTTAAATGATTTACTATAATATGTTATTGTGGTTCTGTTCTAGTGTTATCATGTCAATCTCTTACTGTGCCAAAATGATAAACTCTAATATGCATATTCAATTATGCACATCCTTAATGATGGATGGAAATTTAAATTGTATCTTCAGGCGATTTCAACATTGTATGAGTATCACAAGATTTGCTAACACATACCTGGGTGGGATGCCCTACTGGTGTACATAATAGCATGTGCTACAATTGTATGTAAGTAGCATGTGGCAGTTTTGCTTTCACCGGATGTCACCAGAAATGGATATAAAGCATTGTGTGATAACATGATATTTTGTGTCACTAGCAATAATACTTTTAGTTCTGTTATAGTGACACACAACCACCACTGGATATGTGTTATGTCATCACCCAAACATCCCAATATCATACATATCTTTATAAGAGAACTTTTAGCATATATAGGTTCAGAGCTAGCCTCTCTGAGATGCCTACTGGGATATCTTGGAAAGAGTATATGTTTCTCTAGTAAGTGGGGACTACAGTGTAGCATATATTGATATTTGGTTCCTTTAGACCTTCCAGAGATGCTAGTTCCACATATGAGTTCCCAGATATCAGTGCAGTCCCAGGATCTCCACTATTGATCTAGACCTGGGAATTAAATTTGTTTTGTTCATCCACCATTTAAGGGGTGAGAGGCAATGTGTTATCAATACTGGCATTCCTTTTTTAAGTCTGGGATTTTTCAGTTCTTTGGAATAAGCCAAGTGAGACCATTGCACTATAGGGAATTGTGTTGGGAGACAGAAAGAAGAGGAAAGGGCACCAAGGAAATGTCTAGAGAATGTGACAAAGGAGGCTCCCTGAGCGCATGTGTGTGCACGCGGCAGCCTGTGCCTGTGGCTTGGACTTGGGGGGCAGCTGTCACTGTTGCTACTTAGCTATTCATAGCCAATTGCTTCCATTGTTCCTCAGTTTATTAGCTTTTGCCAAGTAGTTCAGCTTTTACTAAGGGCACTGGGTTTATGGCGGCAATATTTCTCACAGTGTCAGAGATAAAATATCAAGCTAATAACAGACTCCCTGCTAATGTAAATCGCACAGGGAAGGCAATCTTGTTCAGAAGCAAGTCCTGCCCGGGAATGCTAAGTCTGAAGGCTTTGAGAAAGCAGTCGGTGGGATTGGATACACTCTGTGCTTGCTAAGAAGATGAAATAAATGATTTGTGTTAAGTGGTAACAGCTGCCGAAAAGAGCATTTTCCTACACCTGTCTCTTCCCAGAGGACTTTGTTGCTCCTAGGGGACTCTCTCAAAAGCTGAGAGGTTCAGCTATAGGATTTGGAGAGAGACTTTCTTCTTTTCCCCTCCCTCTTTTTTTTTTTTTTTTTTTTTTTTTTGTTGCCACTTCCCAGCCTCAATGGGTATAGAGAACCTATTGGTTTCCCTTATGTGTTATAAAGAGAAACCCATTTGAGCATGATAAGGGGTCTGGGAGGTCTCTTGGCAATCCCTGAGACCTTTTTCCTTTCTCTTCTTGGTTACATTCAGGTACCTGATGGGCAAACCTACTGTTGCTACTTGTCGCAGTGTTAACAAGTTTTAACAAGGCCATGTCAAGGTTGGGGGGCAGGGGGCGGGCAACTGAAATTTAACAAAACTGCAGGAGCAAGCTCCATATCGTTGTCACACCCTGAGGACCGCCCCCTCCTACACTCAGTTTTGTGCTTCCTCTGCCCGGCTTAGGCAGATACATCTGAGCTTTTGGCCGGTCAGGTTGTTCTCAATGGAAAGCCGTTCAGGGAGCAATCCGAGCCTTGGGAAGTGATGCTCAGAAGAGGGAAAAGTGACAGGTGCCAATTTACAAGGATCAGCAGCTACCCGTGCACAGAGACCTGAAGCAAAGGTTATGGGCAACAGTAATTTTCCGAGGATGCCCCTTAAAGCTATTGCTGGTACAGTCTTGACAGCGGTTTCTGCCCATCTTGTGACTACCAGAACCAGGTGCCTATCTTCTCAACACTAAGCAACTAGACAAATCCTAAGAACGCTTTAATTTGCTCCTAGCAGATAGACCATAACCTACCAACCACCTGTCGGCCAGATCCCCTTGTCCTACCCCAGCCTTTCTAAACACTTCCTTTTGGCAGTGACAAAAACTGGAGGTAGCTGTCAGACTTTGTGTGGGTCAACAGCTTCAGGAAGAGTCTCATTGACTCATCGGCACAGGGGTCACTTCCAATGGAGTAGGAATCAGGTCTGATGGCCTCTACTTTCCAGTTGAGGAAACAGGCTGATGAGAGGTAGTGTAGCTTACCCACATTTCCGTAGAACATGTACAAGGGAGAAGATGACATCTTCTGGTCTTTAAATCTGAAATTCAGTCGAAACCCTGCTTTGTACAGCAGAGCCTACAACTATTGCTGTATTGTCCGCGCATGCTCAGATAGCTCTGCTTCAACGCTATAACTGGACAAGTGAATGTCAATGCTGCTCAGAGGTTGGAGCATGGACAGCCCTGACTGAGCAGGGGATGCTGGGATATTCTCCTGTTAGGACACTGGTAAGGGGGAATGAAGAGGCTGGCAGGTGAGCAGAGGGCTGTCTACTAGATGTGAACAGAGCAGCAGACACATGTTTGCATGCAGGGCTGGAACGTGGGTTTCGCTGACGGCCACAGGTGATAGATGACGTGGCCGACTGCAAGAGGCGTGAGTGGTAATGTGATCGAGGGTGCACATTACGGGCAATTACAATTTGAATAAGTTATCAGTAGGAAGAAGTGGAGGTGTAGAAACCGCTGGTCTATTAACCCCTGAAGTTACACTCACTGCATTTTGAAAAAGTTTATGAATCGCTTTGAATTACAAACCCGATGACAAATGCCAATGCTGTGAGAGTCCCTGATGGTAGCTTCCACAGCAGGCAGTGCTTCCTGGGGACATTTTTTAAACAACAGTCTTATGTATTTTCAAGCATCAAAGCAAGAAGAAAATGACAGCCCCCCTCCAGGGGTTGGGGGAGGTGAACTCATACATCTCCTTGCCCGTGAGCAAACTTTGCCATAAATCCTGCCTATGATGTTTCAGTTTTCTATTTTTCTACTTTTGATATTGGAGATTCCTCTAGGCAGGATGCCCAGGGCCAAGATGTATCCTGCCTGTTATGAGAGTGTTTTGCTGTGTTACTTCCTCAATTAGACTAAAACCCCAAATAGAGTGATGACACACTAAAACTACTTGATCAGCTGGTGCTGTCCAGAAGCCTCTTCCCTGGTCCTTCATCATTCTAGTTCCAAACGGTGAAGTGGAAGGCAGAGAACTCAGCACTCAGTGGACTCCCAGGGAGCTCTGCCATCTTGTCTCTGGTCTTGTCCCTGGTAATCCTCTGATCATTTGCTCTTTCCATCTCCAATCAAATCAGCAGGAAGGCTTGCGTACTCTACTCCTAAGAAAGGAGAGTCAATGCTGGCCTAGACACGAGCTCTATGCTTTGACTAATGTGGATTTCACACTTTAGCATCAAGAGTGGCCAAGAGAGCCCTTGCAATGCAGTAGATCATGTTGAGGAAGAGAAACAACTCATATGGATGCTGCACTATTATAGATGAAACTGAGGACTTGAAGTCACACAACCCCCTCGTTCACTGATCCACTTGTATTGAACAAACCTGAACCTCAACTTGCCTTACACAGGGCTGTGGTGAGGATTAAATAAGTGGTAGAGATGCTTGGTGCAACATCTGACTCAACACATGCTCTGTAAACCTAATTGCCCGTCTCTCTAGACGTATCTTGTCAGTTTGCAAAGGGGATATGAGGGAGTCTCTATTTTGTCCTCATTCAGTTTTGGGTGATGGGAAAGTGCTTAGGTTGGAAGGCTGGGTATCATTTTCTAGAGTAGTGCATCTCACTGTGACATTATCAGACAAACATTTACTCATCTGGGAGTGAACCTGTCTAAGATGCAGAATCTTAGGCTTACACCTTAGACCTCCTGAATCTGAAACACAGGATTGGCTCTCCCTCTGTTTCCATAAGCACTGTGGATACTGTGATCATTGCTACTTTAAAAGCTTAGAAGTTAGGCCTCCGAGAAGAGCTAGTTATGAAGGGGAGGGTACTGATGCTTGCTTGACTCTTGAGGGTGTCCTTTGTTGCAGACCCCATGTGTTCCATTGGGCACAAAGGTCATGTTTTAATTAAATGATCATTTAGAGGCTGTCACTGTGCAGAGGGCACACAGGCAGCTAATTCATTAGACGAGAGTAACTTCTTGCAAATTAAAAAATGTTAACGATCAGTTTTGAAGCGTTGGGAGCCTATCAGGAACCGCATGCCTGGAATGAGCTTTTACCATATGGTAACTTTGGAAGCTAATATTGATTCTCATTATTTTAAACGATTACAAACATTGCAGGTGTTTTATAATAATCTCCATTGTCTAATTAGAACATGCATGAAACGAACTCATTCTGTCTGCTAACGAATATTGATTTGAACAGCAGAGTCCCAACACAGAGGCAAGACTGGGGACTGGCTGGCCAACTCGCCACCATTGCCAGCCCCATTTCTCCCTAAATGATTTATCCTAGGATATAGGGCATTTTGATGAGCAGTCATCCATTGGGGACCTTTGCCTGATTTGAACCTGCTCCAGCCTCCAATGCCTACTCTTGTTATGACACCAACTGGAAGATCTGGAGTAAGCATTAGTCATTCTGTGACCCTTCTTTTCTGGCTTTCTTTCTTCTTTCTTTCTTTCTTTCTTTCTTTCTTTCTTTCTTTCTTTCTTTCTTTCTTTCTTTCACAGTTTCTATCTGGAATCCGTTTTTAAAGCAACTTTGTTTCTAAGTGATTTTAGGGAATCCTGCTGAAATTGGTCATTACTTAGTGTTTCAATTACACACTGGGTCATTAATGGAGATCAAGTTGATTTATTAGGCATATTATTTTCTCTCTAACAGAACTGTAAGCTTCTCGAAGACAAGGGTTCTGTCCCATCCTTACTCAGTGACACTGACTGCAGTGTTATTCATATAGTCATATATTCGTTATATATGAACATATGTTAATCATATATTTATGCCATTCCTAGTCATTGTCAAGGGAGCGAGTAAAAACTATTCTTAAGATACTTTCTGCTCAGTGGGTCTTTTGTATACGAAGGCATAGTTTAATATCAACCAGATGAAAGTTATTATACACTGATTATTGCATGGAGGAAAGAACTTCAGGAGCTTTGGCTCCTAATGAGTGGAGATTGGAAGTTTTCTTGGAAAGAAGGCAGACAGACTGGTTGTGTCACCTGCTGACATGACTATATAGGGCTTTGGGAGGATTAAAAGAGGCTGGATGGAGGGTAAGGGAGCCAGAGAATGGGTCCTGAGCCCAGCATCGAAGGTTAAAAAGTGATGGGAGAGTGTCCCCAAAAACACATGTAGAAGTTAGAGTTCTTAGCTGGCATATGTGAACCTAGCAGAGTGTGTTGTAGGGGAGGAGTACTCAGGTCCCAAAAAGGACGCAAAGGTGGCATTGCAGACAGATTTTCTGCTACTTAGAGATGCATGGGTTTTATTCTGAATGTGGAGGGTTTATATTAAGAGAGATTTGCATTTTGTCGAACAACATTTTAGGATCTATAATTCAGGAAAATCACCCTAGAAACACTAAAAGAGGTGGGAACAGGGAGGCTGGGAGATTAGTAATGACCTATATGGGAAGGGATAAATGTCTGTGCACAGTGAGACGGAGAAAACAATACAGACATATTTAGCCTGCGATGTTAACATTCAGTGTGAGAACCTCATCTCATTTCCTCTCTTGTTTATGGAAAAAAATTGAGGTAGAAAAGTTATGGAGAGAAATATAAATCCCTGAGTACCCACTTCTCAGAATTAACAAGTATTTACTTTGTGTCTTATGTATAACACATGTATTTTTATTATAAAAATTACAAAGGAACATTTTCATTTTGTCCTACCTACTACCTCACTGGCATTGTCAAGGAGTTGGTATTTATCAATCTAGCCCATGTTTCCTAAATAGTTTTATATTTAATTATTCATAGATGACTTTATTAAAAAAAAGTCTCTAGTTTTCAGCAAAATATTCTTGCTGTTGATACACTCAACTCTAAAAGTTTCAAAGCTCAGCTTTACCACTGGGACTGGTGTACTTGTCTTCTCTTTGGGGCTGGACACTTCAGCTAATTATATCCAGGGGGGTGCTTCTGAGATAAAGACTAGACATGGAACATTAGGTCTTCAGGAATACGGTCCTACAGATCTATTTCACATTGCTAAAAGCAGGGTGACTGTCGCAGGTTTAACTTCCCAATAGTGGAGACCTTGTCTTCCCTTTCCAGCACTTTCTATTGTGGGCCTTCAAAGTTTTCCCTCTGATGTGCTTTCCCCTGCCTTTCTCTAGTTTCCAGAGAGATGAGATAACTAACTATCCATATGTGCACTGGTTTTTAAGATTTCCTACCATGTGGTTGGCACTTTCATACTTTTCTGGATCATTAGTCATACTTTCTAGACTCCTTGGAGTTCTTTTACAGTCCAGATACCAAACCTTTTTCTGGAAAGGATCTTTCTTTTAAAATATCTTCTCGCCATTTCCCTCATATCTTTTTGCTTTGTTTATGGTATGTTTTCCCAGAAAGGGGTTTTTACATTTTGAAGTTGGAAAATTTATTAATTTGGCCCTCGATGTGTTCTGCTTTCTTATGCCTTGTCTAAGAAATATTTTCCTATTTTGATAGCATAAAGATAGCAGGTACCGGCCCATATTTTCTCTTAACAGTTCTGCTTCTGACCGTAAGGCTTCTAATATAGCAGGGATATGTTTTGTAGGTGTTGTGAGAGGCAGAGAATAGGCTTTATTATTTATTTTCTTCCCTTAATAGCCAACAGCCCCACAACATTTATTAGCAGTCCCTATCCATTGACTTACAGTATACTCCCTCCCCCTACCCCTGTTCCAGCTCTTCTATAAGCCCTCAGCTCTGCGCTTGGATTCTCTCTTGGGCCATTTATCTATGTGTTCTCACTGAGTAAGCACCAAAGTAATGTTTCCGGAGTTGGTGAGATGGCTCCAGCTTGTAGAGTAATTGCTGGGTGAGTATGTGGAACCAAGCTTGGATCTGCAGCACTCAAGTGGATCAGCTGGGTGTGGCAGTATGTGGCCCTAGCACAGGGGAGGTGCGGACTGGAGGATCCCTTATTTGGTTAGCTAGCCTTACCAAATCAGGCTAAGTGAGAGACCTTGTCTAGAAAAAAAAAGAAAAGAAAAGAAAAAAAAGAATAAAAAGCAGAGAATGATTGAGGAAGGTGTCTGAATTCTGGCCCTGACCCCCCATACATTCATACAGACATGATGCACCCACATACATGTGTACACACATGAATACACACACACACACACATGAATACACACACACACACACACACACACACAGCACGCACGCACGCACGCACGCACGCACGCACACATGCACACATGCATGCACACAAGCATAAACAAAAGCACCTGCACTTTAACTCCACTGTCAACCTCTGTGCTTATCAGTGCTACATGTGTCTCTCTCCTAGTAATTTAAGAGAGCTATAGAAGAGTTTGAGGCAGCCATGGACTGGTGTCAGGGAAACTTTGTCTCCTGGCTAGGATCTTGGAGAATTATCTTCTGATCTGGCTTTGTATTTAATTAGAACACAAAACAAAAATTCATGGCTTTCTAGATATCTTATTAGTCTTCTTGAAAGACTTTAACTTGTCAGAGATAAGGAGTGGGGGGAGGAGAGAGAGAGGGAGGCAAGGAGGGAGGGAGGGAGGGAGAGAAAGAGAGAGAGGGGAGAGAGAAAGAGAGAGAGAGAGAGGGGAGAGAGAAAGAGAGAGAGAGAGAGGGGAGAGAGAAAGAGAGAGAGAGAAAGAGAGAGAGAGCAAGAGAGAGCGAGGGAGAGCGCATTTATTCACTGACATCTCATTCCTAGATGTCATCACAGAGTAGGCAGTTGACATCTGGGCCAGCCCTTGGAAACTTTACTCTTCTAAAAAGTTATCCGTAGGGCCAGAGACACTGGGTATTACCTTTCTTTTCTTTCTTTCTTTTATTTTTTTTTGTTTTGTCGAGACAGGGTTTCTCTGTGTAGCCCTGGCTATCCTGGAACTCACTTTGTAGACCAGGCTGGCCTTGAACTCAGAAATCAGCCTGCCTCTGCCTCCCAAGTGCTGGGATTAAAGGCGTGCGCCACCACCGCCCGGCCTCCTTTCTTTAACTTAGATGCTCAGAGTAAGAGGAAGTTTGGGTAGCTCAGCCCTCTTTGTAACTGTACACACTGTCCTTAACTAACTTTCCAGAGTGGACAATGCCTTCTACTTTTGGGAAGGATGCTGTGATAACTGAATTTGGAAACCTGTGCTTGTCAACACAGAGACATGAGCCAAGTTCCTGAGTTAGCCAAGATGGATGTTTCTTCAAAATCATGATATGGAGGGCTGTGCCTGAGCCCTGTCACAGTATACAATTCTAGACAGTTTGCCATATAATCTTATCCAACATAACCTTTAGTTTTGTGGAACAGGAAATTGGGAAAGAGGGAGGCTCAGTAGCTAGCCTAGGATCAATTTTAGGGAGAGTCTGGAAAAAAAAACAGAACACAGGATTCTGAATCCCATGCCCACTTGTTTTTGTTTTCCTGCTTACTTGAGTGCTGGAGCGTTCAAGTCTGTTCAGGTGCCACGCTAAATCACCACAAACTGGATGGTTTATTAAGAACAATAATTTCTTTCTCACATTCTTGGAGGTTACAAAGTCCCAGATCTAGGCAAAAACAGGCTCAGTGCTTGTAAAGTTCTGCTTTCTGGTTTGTAGATGGTATTTTCTAACAGGGCCTTCGCATAGAAGGGGAAGGAAGCTCTTTGGAGCCTATCTTACAAGGCTATTAATCACCTTCATGAGGTCTATTCTCCTGATCTAATCACATCCGGGACTCAAACTGCTATTATTGGTGATAGTTTCAGCATACAAATTCTGGGTAGACACAAACATGAATACACAAGCAAAAGGACTGTGTGTTTGTTGTATACATGCACAAGTATAAGGGCTATTTGTATGCATATTCATGTATATGATGTATGCGTATATACCTGTGTGTGGTATATATGCATATGTTGGTATACATGTGCATGGAGGTCAGAGGTTGACATTGTCTTTCTCAGTCACTGTCCATCTTCTTATTTTTATTTAAAATATTTATCATATTTATTTGTTTATTTGGGGCTGTATGTGTGTGGGGGGGTATCATGACATATAACGAGGAAGTCAAAGGGATCAAACTCAGGTCGTCAAGCTTGGTAGTGAGACCTTACCCACTGAGCTTTCCCCCAACCCCTCAAAAAGATATTTGATGGGGAGAAGTCTGCAAGCTTTTTCTTTGGTTTTCTTCTGTATTCTGTAGAGAATTGAAAGGTATAGGATTTGGGGCTATGGGGAGAGATTGCAGTTCCAGTTAGTTTCTGGAAATAGGCAATTTCTATATCCTCAGAGATAGGTCCCAGGGGAGGCATAGACTAAAATACTGAGGTGGATAACACAAACCTATAACATCCATGAACCTCCATTCTTCTGGACAGAAAAGGCAGTTGTTATGCACTTGGGAGTTTCTATAGAGGTAAATCTCACTCCATATCTATATGCCTTTAAAATGTCACACATACCTCAGGAAGGAGACTTTCAGGTCTGAGTCCTGTGTTTTAGGGACACAGTGTCTTCAGCAACAGGGGCCCAACTTCATCTTCTGAGAGGCAACCAAAGGCCATATCAATACTCTTTATTGTCATGGGAGTCACTTGTACTATCCTGACCAAACATTCAAAAAGAAGTTTCTCGTGCCTAGTACTGGAGTTTTTGTTAGCCTGTGAATCATGTGGGGGGTATTGTTAGCTATTTGTTTAACTTTGTGTGTGTGTGTTTGTGTGTGTGTGTTTATGTACGTATGAATGTGTGTATTATATATATATTTTGTATAATTTTAGGTAAGTACATAATATAATTCCTTGGGCATTATCAAGCAACCTTGGTATTTGAGAGAAGGGGCTTATAAGAGAGGGATTTGAGAGAAGGTATCTGGGAGGGGCTGGAGCAGGGAAAGTAATGTAATTATGTGTCAGTTAAAATATACTAAAATAAATAAAATATTAAAACAACCAATTAAATAAAGTTTCAAAGAATAAAAAAGTCATTTACAAATCAGCTCCTTACATTTTTCTTTTATTCCCATTGACCTGAACTATTATTTTGAAATTCTTGCTTCCTTTCTGGTTGCTATTTCCTTTTTAGAGACTGTCCACATTATAGCCTTAAGTTCTTTGGTTATCTTCTAATAGTTAAGCTGCTAGGAAAACTGAGATCAAAACTTATCTGCTTGAAACAGCAAGCCCCCATTAAAGTCAAGAGTAGACATATGGCTTGCATCTTCCAAAGGAGGAGCTTCTGAAGACTCTTGGAGTCTGGAAGCAAACTCCCAGAGAATCACACCTCCCTTCCCCAGATCAAGAGGTGAGGGCATATCTTTTCTACCTCTTGCAGAAGAGGTATCAAACACATCAATTTAGTTTTGGTCTCAGGGGTTGAACCCACAGTCTAACACATGCTAGACAAGAGCTCTATGGTTGACCTATTCCTGTCAAGTCTAAGAGCGATCAGAGATTGTGCAGGTGTCATAACCTTCTTTTCCACTGGAAACTCAAAGTAGGCATTTGCCCCCAAATGCTGCCATAATCCTTCCTGCCTTATCATCTCCAGTCCACTGGGACAAACCACTCATCTCTGAGAGACAAAGTACAGATGTCTTATATGCCTCTTTCTGTTCTTGTGCAGTAGGGAATTAATATCCAATACAATTAAAAACATGCTCCCAGTTGTTCAGGACTTTGGACAGATGGAAAACTCTAGGAGAAGCACTGTCTGTTTAAAGGAGAGGCTCCACTACCCTTTGAATTCCAGTGTCTCCTTTTTGCCTTACCATGCCTATAAGATATGTGTTTGCTAAACATTTCCTCTTTATTGTGAATGACTGTTGTGAGATAAAATTTAAGGAGAAGGTTTTACATGTTCCCTGAAGGAATAAAGACTAGAAAAACCTCTGGGTGGTTTTAGAGTCTTAATTGAAAAAGATGTTGGTGCGAAGTAAGAGGACAGAGGTGGTGGCTACCAAGGGACACAGTGAATCCATTCTCTGTGTTGAGATATTAATAGTCCCTAGGTGTGACACCAAGCAAGTTGGTAGGAGGCAGAGCAGTTCAGAGACATTGCCTGGGAGCAATAAAGCGGGTGGAGAGTAGGAGCCAAGACAGCTTTGTGAATCTTTGTTCCCTTTTGAAAATTAGCCATCTCTTTGCTTATTTTCAGAACAAAACTCTGTGATGCTACACCTATCTTTTCTCCCTTGCTAATAACTTCCAAGATAAAAATGGGGTTTAGGGGGATGGTGAGTTAGGAGGATGCCCGGGACTCACTGGCAGGCTAGCCTAGACTACTTGGTGAGGTAAATATAAACGAGAGATCTTGTCTCAAAAGGATGAGTAAAACTGAGAATGGACCCCTAAGGTTGTCACCTGGATTCCATATGCATATCTGCAAACAAAGCACTGAACCCAAAGCACATAACATGCAAGTTGCTTGTATCCCCCTCTCTCCTTTTCAAAGCTGCTAACATGGGCCACAAAGTTTGAAAGCATTATTAAACTTTCAACTGCCCCTTCCTCATTTCAGGTCTCTAACATGCTGGTTCCTTTTACAAGGTCTCTTGTGAATGAATCTACTTTCTTCACTCCTTCACATTCATGATCTCTTCTATTGGAGGCTTTTTCTTCTGACCTAGAGAGTGCACCAGTCACTGATGAGTAACAAATGTCTAGTGAAATATTCTGAGGACCACACAGACCTAATAGACAAAGGGACTCACTCCCATTGTTTTGAGTCCCAGAGAAGAGTAAAATTTTATTTGAATTGTTCCAGTTATGGTTAAAGTTTGCCAAGTTCTGGTGACAATCTTAAACTTCTTTTAAAAGGTACCTTAAATAGATAGCATTTCCAAAATCTTCACTTAGTTCTGTAGCATGTAGAAGGCTCAGGAAACCTTTTCAGATGGGAACGTCTGGGGAAAAGATACTTGATACAAATGGTCTCTCGGTGCCCTTCTGGGCTTGGTTGTCCCTCTCTTGTCTTAGATGATGATAGCCTTCAAGTCTTAGAAAGTTACTTAATCCTAAGTCTCTTGATTTTTGCCTGAACATCGTTTATCTAGGGATAGTCAATTAATAAGAGACATGGCTTTAGATTCTAAGCTGCTTAACCCCTAGTTCAGGTCTCTTGAAAAGGAGCTGAGAAAGTTGGAGTTGAGATAAGTTCAACTCGAGGCTTCACCTTAAAAGTCCTCATGGGATCAAATTGTTATTATTTTCTTCTCTTTTAGATTCAGAAAAACTTAGGAGTTACCCCAGTTACTCAATGACTTCCATGCCTCTATGAACCCTGGCTCCTCCTCAAAATCCTCTCTGCTTTGCATTCACCCAGTCACCTCCCTCCAAGGGAAACTCATTCCTCAGGGCAATCAATGTCCCTCTCAGCCAGAACCCTGTTACCAGGGCAACCATTCCAGGCAGTCAACTTGGACTCATTGAGATGCAGATGCTGAGCCCAGGGCCTGCAGAAGGGCAACTGCTATCAGAGTGGGCAGTTTCTGGCAACTCTAGAGTGTATTATACCAAGTGGGACATGGTAATTATGTATTTGTGGCTTTCGTTATGTGCCAGTATAATTGTCACAAATTCATTGTTGTTTTAAAATTCTTATTTTTCTTCCTAGACCACTCAGCAAAAGACAGAAATTGGTGCCAGAGGGCAGATTTCTTTATGGAAGAGACATTCACTTGGGTAAAAAATTAAGTGCTGTGATTTAATATCATCTGATTGGCTATGAAGTTTTCTCCATTGGTGGGTGCACAATCTCAACATGGTTGCCAACGGGAGGTCACCCAGGACCTTGAGCTGTGTCAGTATGCATATACACATTAAGAAACGAACTGGGCTTGGCATGGTGGTTTATAACTTCTCTTGGAAAAGAGGGCCATTCGAAGACTTGGAGACCATTGTTCCCTTTCTTTCTGTCCCTGGCTTTGTTTCCATACTGGTAAATGTCTACCTTCAAGAAGATAGGTTTCTGAAGTCAAACTTGCCAACTAAAGTAACATATTTACCCTGATCCTTGCTCTTGTCAGCTTAGCAAGTCTATAATGTGGTAGGTATGATCAACTTACATGCAATTTTCCTGAAGTATCTCCAATCTTACACTAATAAGAACAGTGGCAGGGAACCGAGATGCAATGCTTAGTGTGAATCATATTTCCCACCAACTTCTTTAACCTTACTGAGAGAAAAAGTAGGAGTGCACAGAAATACTACACTAGACGTGGTTCAGCAGGACTTTGAAGTTAGTTCAGATGAGAGGGTTGAGGATACAAAATGGAAAATATATGTTCGAATCCTGGACACCACTCCTTTTAGTCTGTGGAACCTGGACCCAATCACTGCAGTTCCTTAAACCTTGGAGCTAAAAGGGACAGAAGAGAGCTGTGGGGACTGCTCTGGTGGAAGTGGGAGTGAGCACGGTAGCCGAGTGCCATGCATACATTATCTAATCTCTAGAGTCCTTTCTGGTGAGGGCACTGAGGCACAGACAGGGTCCATAGCTACTATATGGTGGAGCTAGGGTTCTAGCACAGGGTTCTTTCAAAACATTCATCATGACTCTGATGTTCTTAGATATGATGGAAAAGCTCTCTCTTATCTGGAGGGAATATCCATTGTAGGTGTACATGGTTTCTGTTGGTCTTGTCCACATCCTTGACTCAGTATCGCTGTGAAATGACGGGGTGCCCATGGCTCATAGGGTCTTTCTGCAGGGAAGGTTCTTCTATTTCTTTTCTCACTACAGCAGTGGATATTCTTTTAGAACACTGTGTAGCTATGCACCTGGCTGTTTGTTGCGCAGCTATATCTTTGGGCTATTGTTCTCATTTGATCCCATCTTTTGGGGTGAACCTGAAGCTATGGATTTGAGGATGGTCACATTTTCCTGCCTAAGTTAGGCATTTTGCCTAGAGATCACTGTGCTGTGGAAGGACCTTGTGCCATGATATTTTTCCCCAGAAGGGTGGATTCTGGGCCAATGCCTAGTGGTTGTAAGCTGTGTAATGTTGGGGCTGGGAGCTGAACTCAGATCTTCTTGAAGGCCAGTGATTGCTCTTAATTTGCGGAGCTATCTCTCCAGCTCCCAGACTGAATTTCTTAAAGAGAACAATTTTCAAAGCAAGTATTAAGTCACGTGCTATGACAAGTGAGCAGTGGTCTTAGCCTTGGCTTTATATCAGAATAAATGTGTAGCTTTAAAATACTCTGATGCATAGTTCTTAACCCTCCCACTCAGAAAGCCTGGTATTTAATGCAGTCTCAGATGTGCCCCAAACATCAGCATTTTTAGAGAGTCCCAAGTTGATCCTAATATGTAACCTGGCAGGACTCAGCCATGGTGGAACTGGTATGCATTTAGATGCTCTTATGACTGCTGGCAAAGTTCTTAATTTTCCAACCAAGGATTCCACATTTTCATACTGTATTAAGGGTTATAAATTATGGAGTCAGTTCTAGAGCTAGGATCTAGAGCCACTTTACTAGAACAATATCCCCACAGAAGAAGAAAATTCATGCATGTCAGCTGATGGGTCTTTGAGAAGCAACTTGTCAATCAAACGAAGCACTGATCATGTGGAGATGTTGGACAATGCCTCTGTGATGCTACATCTTGTGGCACTATTTTCTTTTCCTTTTCAAGAGACCTTGAAAATCTGTTCCTGAGAAAGTTCTTAACCTTGGTTGCCAGTTCTGCTTGAGAAAAGCCCACACTTGTTCCACTAGGCAGAGTGCCAAGGACTTGGCACGAGACCAGTCTTTCAGTACAGGCCTCTGTTTCCATATGGATTTTTACAGGTTGAGTTGCTGCTGTTGCCCCTGCTCTCTCACTTTCTCTAGAACCTTGTTCCATCATCAGTTTTACCCCAATTTGTTTGTTTTTGTTTTTCGAGACAGGGTTTCTCTGTGTAGCCCTGGCTGTCCTGGAACTCACTCTGTAGACTAGGCTGGCCTCGAACTCAGAAATCCGCCTGCCTCTGCCTCCCAAGTGCTGGGATTAAAGGGTACGCCACCACTGCCCTGCTCTTACCCTGACTTTCTTGAAGTTTTGCTCTCTCCTTTTCTTCTGACACCTTTTCTTTTTCTAAAAATAACTCGCCTCAAAGTACCTCTCCTCTCTAAAAAAGCTGTGGAGGAAAGTCCTTGATCCCCATTGCCTGCCCTTCCTCAATGCTACAGCTGGTTGCTCCTTCTGCAGATCCTCAAGAAGTCTTTCTACCAGGTGGCCTGCCCCATGCCCATAGCTGACATTGCTTTCTCTCTGTTCCCATCCTCAGAGGAGGCTAGCAGCACCCAGCGAGTAAAGTGGCTCTAGATCCTAGCTCTAGAACTGACTCCATAATTTATAACCCTTAATACAGTATGAAAATGTGGAATACTTGGTTGGAAAATTAAGAACTGTTGGCTCCTTGTTAAAGATAGAACTTTACCATTCCCTCCTAGAATTCAGATCTCCCCATTAGAATTTCCTGGGGATAAAGCCTTATTACTTACTGTATTAAAAATCAATTCCATTGATTCTTATACACATGAGTGCTTAAGACCAGTGCTCTGTAGATATTTTTTGAGTGTGTGTGATCTTAGTGCTTGGAAAGCTCATGTCACCTTTAGTTTTCACATCAGATGTTTGCTTTATATCTAAGTTACACATGACGGAGAGATGTTGGAGAATGGTGTTTTTGAACATGATTCCTGTGACCACTCCACCTTTGGTGGACTATCAGTTCTGTTATCACCTGTTGCTTTAACCTCTTCCAATGGGAAAACAGTGTCCATCTCTCAGGGTTGAAGGTAGACTCGGATACGTTAACACTTATAAAGCATCCAAAATACTGCCTATACCTGGTGAGTGTTCCAAACAGTGTCTGTAAGATTATATAGGTTTACAGTTTTTATATTCATATAAAATCTTTATCCTCTCCTAAGCTACTGTGAATGTAATTGACCAAGGAACTTTAAAAGTTTGTCAGCTCGCAGTGTGGTTAATTGGTCCCGATGAATTTCTTGAAACCATCGTCTTTCCCCTCTGCATTTAAAGCTATCATTTTCAATCTGATTTTCCTCAGATGTCTCAGTCTACCTGAAGAACGTATTCACTATCCAACAGCAATGATCCCCTACAGCAATGGTTTTCACCTTGTACTCCTCAGTTCACTGAAGCTATGAATTTATGGGCTTCTATGATATAACTTCTAATCTGGTAATATTGACTCAATTAAAATATGCCAAGAAAAGGAAAACATCCAAAGCTAGAGAAGGATTGAGATCACTAAAGTCATAGAGAACTATCTGTCAACACTTTCTAAACCTCATAAGACTTTGGAGATATATCAGGCTTGGGACTCAATATTACCAACTGGGGATGAAACACTAGTTTCTTGAGAGACAAGCCTTTGTATTTGATGAACTCTGTGCAACTTACTCAGATAAAGAGGCTCAAATATATGGCAAGAGAAGAGCCTGCAAAAGGCCAAGAGGGAGATGGCTGATGAACCAGATGATTTAATGGGCCATCTCCCCTGTAGTTAATTTCCCTAGATCTCTTGTGCTATATTGATTTTGCAGATAGCTATTGTCACATCTGCCCCTTCAGCTCTTGGGAACTAGTGGGTTTTTAAAAAATTGAATTGGGTGGGGAGGATGTAGATTAATCATATCAAGATTTATTGACTTGGAACAGTTATATTAACAGTAGCAAAGTTGGGAATCATTTGAACCTTTGTAATATTTGATTAAGTAGCATAGTCGAATATCTAAAGTGTGTCTTGAAACTATTACCCTTCGTGGATGTGATATGGCTCTCACCTCCACTTCCTGGAATACCTGCTTTTATTTGCAAAGCTAGTAGGATTAATGCTATGGTAGCAATCATATCAAGGTACTTTTCAAATGCCAAGTGATAATCATAAGAAGAGCCTCAAGTTTCCACTCGCTCGTGACAGGGTTTTTTTTTTTTTTTTTTTTTTTTCTTCTGATTTCTCTCTTTAAAACACTTCTAACTTTCAGGCTATGTCTTTGACAGTTTTATTTTTAGAGACAGGAATTCTGTTCTTTGTGAAAAATATGCCTACTGCTTTTAAAAAGTCAACAACTACTTTGTTTAATTGAATAATTAATGTCTCTCTTTTTACCAAGGTAGGGTTGTGTTATTCTTTTTCAAGGACATAAATGAGAATACTTCCAATATAACCTGCTCTTAACAGGGGTGCTCTTTTTATCATTGTGCTTGAGGGGGCCTTATTATTAAGAAGAAAATCATTTTGAGCTGTCTAGTCCAGTGAGAGAGGTGTGTTTATAATCAGCTGCCTATGGTATCTTTTAAAATGATCTTATGAAAAGTTTGGATGCGGCAGAAGCAATTATGGCTTTGCTCTAGAGAAGTAGTTCATAGATATAATTTAGTTGTTAACTTACTATATTTCTTAAGACCCTCTACAATGAAAAGGTAGAGGCACTGATCTGAGGCACTATTGTGTACAGGTAGTGGAGCCTGCCTCTTTCTTTAAAGGCAGAGTTCAGCAAGATGAGAGCTGTGGAGAGTCAGCTTGCTTGGGCAAGGTCCAAGTTCCCAGCTGTTGCTTCAGGACAGGTAGATGATTTCTAAAGATCTCCACTAATAAGAGGCGAGTTGTGCTTGTTGGTAAACAAGTGACAGCTTTCTGTCAAATCTGTCATGTATTATCTGTTACATATCTGGTTTTCCTGTTTGCCCTCTACCTACTTTCTTCATTTAGGACATCCTTGAAGCATAGGTCATTCTTTCTGTACGCTGCTAGGTGCCTACTTGCTGCCCCTCCTCCATTCTGGCTGGAGTTTGCTCCTTTGTTGCTATTGCTCATCATCTGTGACTTCTTGGCAGACTCATATGGCAAGTGAGCATCCACTCTGCATGGCCCTTTCTGCATGACCCATACAGCACTCCTCTAACTTCTGATGTTGAAAGATGTGTGCCAAGTCTGACTCTTAAGTACTTGGCAAATGTTAGCTCTGTGTTCTTTATCTGCATTCTCTATTTTTTTAAACTATGGGCTGAGTAAGGACAAGAAAAATGAATGATAATGATGGCAAAGAGGATAATGATTTATTGAGAATCTATCTATTATGGGCTGTCTCCTAGGTTTTTTTTCAGGCATGGATGCTATTTCATTAAGTCCTTGAAAATGTGGCCTCATGTTCCATTCTAATATCTCTATTTTATGTATGGTAAAACTGAGTGAAAGAAAGGGTTGATTGTTACTTAGAGAGCAGGACATAATGTCAGAACCTTACCTTGAAGTCAGTGTTGACTCTGAAGTCAGTGCAAAACTACATCCCAATCCTGAGCACGTGGCCCTTGGCTGGGAACTCTCTATCTGGTTGGAGAGTGTGTGGAGAATTTGACTTACTAAATGGTGATGGAGCCTAACTTGTCAATTCCTCTAGGGCTTTTCTTAGCCTGTATTATCCTAAACTGTCCACAAGATATTCCCGGAAGACAGCAGCCAGTAAGATGTGCATTGTTCTTGAGAACCTCCCTGCTCCAATTCTTGCCAAGTTTTCCTCTCTGCATGGGAATGCAACCTACTTAAACAAAGTCTCTATGAAGCCTCTTCTCTAGCCTTCTTTTCTCTTCTCTTCTCTTCTCTTCTCTTCTCTTCTCTTCTCTTCTCTTCTCTTCTCTTCTCTTCTCTTCTCTTCTCTTCTCTTCTCTCTCTTCTCTCTCCTCTCCTCTCCTCTCCTCTCCTCTCCTCTCCTCTCCTCTCCTCTCCTCTCCTCTCTTCTCTCTTTTTCTATCTCTCTTCTTTTGTTCAGATTCTAAGAGCTATGTTGAGTCCATTGAAGAGGCAGTCAGGTAGAACCTAGATTTTATAACACATAGCCCAGGGGACTTGTCACCGTATCACACTGCCTGCCAGTTACCTCCTTTAGCCATATGCACTTACTTAAGAGAATCAGGTGAGTTTTATTTTCTCTATGACTTGCCCAAGGACAAATCAAAGAGAGCTTGACTAATAACTCATGTCATTCGAAAGAGAGACAGAGCCATCTTAAGAAGGAGAATCTGATCTCGAGGTGGAGTGTGGGTTACTGTGCATAGCTGGGAGGCAGACCTTAGCCTTCAAAACTTGAGAGCAATAGAATTGGATGTATAATGCACCTGGTCTCCAGGCAGAGTGTGCTTCCTGCAAGACTCATCAGTAATCATTTATTTTATCGTGAAAAGGAAAAAAAAATAAGTTTAGTATATTTTTGCATGTGTCTTTCTTCAACAGGATGTTATTTGTAAAAAAAATATGAGATTAGAAATGATCTCAGCAATGGAGCGATGTGAGGAATTATGAAGCTTCTGAATAGTGACCTTTCATAGAGGAGTGTAAAAACTGAACTATGGTGGAAATAGCTGTGGGGTGTGACTTCAAGGAGTCAAGAACTGACGGCCATGCAGCAGAGCAGCCTCTTGAAGGCTCATGCCTGCTAGGTTCTTGCTATCATGACTGCTTCCATATGTCCACTCTTAAAGCACAGCTGGCAGCCTGTCTGCTAGACCCAGCACCTCTCTAGATTTGGCTCACCTCTGTACCTCCACAATGTGAGCACTGGCAATGGCAGTGGGCCACATGGTGGCGTGATGGTCAGCAGCACAGCCTAGTTTTACATATTTTTGTTGAAATGATCTAATAGCAGGTGATCTTGTGTCCTGCAGTATTCATGTACGTAAAGGAAGGGCAGAGCTGCTGCTGCTGCTTCTACAGATTCATTTTCACTCAGCCAACTAGGACAGAGCTCATTTTAGTTGTCCCTGGTTAAGGGGATTTGTGGATTATGTGATACAGTGGTTTGGTTTCTTTTTAAACCATCTTTCACAAAAAGGGCTCACATATAGCTTATGTAAACTCCTTTCAGGACTGTTGATTGAAGATAATGCCATTATTATTATTATTTAATAGAAATAAAGACACGAGCACTGTATCTACATTACTCCTCCTCCAATTTCTCTTTCCCCTCTCAAATTTATAATCTCTTTTGAAAATTATTGTTATATATGTATATAGGCCATATCTGTATGTGTACAAACACACACATACACACACACACACACACACACACACACACACACACACACACACACACAACCTATTGAGTCCATTGAGCTCTTCTCCTACATGCAAGTATCCAGGACTGACTGCTTGGGATTGGACAATTAAAGTTAGAGTTCGTCCCAGAGGCCAACTGATTATCTCTCTTTCAAAAGCCATTGGCCCCTGTACCTCTTCATCCAAGGGTGAGACCATGTGGCATCTCCCCTGTGCTCATTAGCATGTCAACTGGTATCCACATTTTGCTGATCCAGTTCAGGCTACTCTACTGTTGCTAGTCAATGGATACATTTTAATTGTCAAGTTTGGGGGACTCAATCTATCCAAAAGCTTTCTGAACTTCTGACTTTTATAATCTTTCTGCCCCTGAAGGTAATACTAAAATACAGTAAGGTAGAGACTTACATAGAATAAAAAGTAAATAGGCTACAGGTGTAGGTATGTTTGTGTATTAGGTATTTTTATAGAGCTATGACTAAAATACCTAAGAGAACACCTTATCAGGAGAAGGATTGCTTTTTCTCACGCTGTCAGAGCTGTTAGTCCACGGTCTTTGGCACTGATGATTCTGGGTCTCTGCTGAGACAAAACAGTGTGGTGGCTAGTGGCAGCATGTGGCAGAGACTACTCATCTCATGGTAGACAGGAAGCAGGGTACACTAGAGAACAGCTACAACCTTCAAAGGAATATCTCTAGGAAACTATTTCTTCTAGCAAGGGCCTACATCCTAAAATTTTCAGAACCTCCCAAAATGAGTGTCACCAGCTTGGGTAAAGCAATCATTTGACATGCCGGTAGGGGGACACTTCAGGTTCAAATCATAACAGTGAGTATATGTACACATACACATTTTAAAAAAACATGTATATTCTCTGGGAAGATGAACCACTTTTTAAAAATGGCTGAAAAGTCTCTAGGCTTAACAGAATTAAGGCTTAGTCATCATTCATACAGCCACAGTAGGCCAGCTGAGCACAGTGAGGCATTTACAAACCCTGACTTGCTTTATAGACTTCCTCTGCCATGTATCCAGTTGATGAATAAAGTACATACATGTATATGATGTTTTCCACAACATATATGATGTTTTCCATAATATTCCATTGGCTTGAACTTAAGTCTAGAGGCTATTCCTGTCAGTGGGAAAGCTGGGGATATCTACCTATGAGTCTATTGGATTAAAGAAAATTATTTCTTGCCGGGCGGTGGTGGCGCAGCCGGGCGGTGGTGGCGCACGCCTTTAATCCCAGCACTTGGGAGGCAGAGGCAGGCGGATTTCTGAGTTCGAGGCCAGCCTGGTCTACAGAGTGAGTTCCAGGACAGCCAGGGCTACACAGAGAAACCCTGTCTCGAAAAACCAAAAAAAAAAAAAAAAAAAAAAGAAAATTATTTCTCAAACAATAGTCACTTTTGATCCAAGTGAGAGATTAAATATATACAGTGAGTAGTTTGCTCATAAAAGTTGGAAAGCTCAGAAGATTGCGCTTAGATATCAGTGTAGAGGAATTTATCAATCCAGCTACTAAGCAACTACTAAGGCCGTGCACACTCTTGGCTCTGGGGATACAGCCATGAACAAAACAATCAAATGTTTCTTCTGCTTGGATGCTTACATTTGAGAAAGTATCACAGAAAAAAAAAAGGTTCAGTTGAGATCAGGAGCAAGCAAGGATGAAGGAAGAAGCAGGGGGAGATGTTTCAGATCTTTTGCTTTGAACCATGTGACTTAAAGCTGAGGATTCAAATGACTATGTCTGTTCATACTGGTCTTTACAGCCAGGAACTTGTCATGTGATTTTTCAGCAAGGTGCGACCTCTCACATCTTTGTAAATTGAGGCAATACAGTGCTTTCCATGTAAGGATGCTCTGATCATTGAATGAAACAATAAGCACATGACACCTAGTGCAGTGCCCTACCACACAGTAATCTCCCAGTAAGTGAATGTTAGTGGCAGTGACATCAAGAGATAACAATTATCAGGCAGGATGGAGGCTTTGTCCATGAAGTTTCCCTAGGCTAAAATCACTAAAAACAAGGCAAATTTCACTGAACTTCCGTTTTGCCACCCAAGCATTTATCAGGTTATTATTGTGCTTAAGTTTTAATTTTTTTAAAAAAATTAAATATACATTTCTTAAAAATATCTATTTAAAATTACCACCAATCTTCTAAAAATATCAAAACTATACAAAGGAGTTAATAAAAGGGACAGCTATCTAGCTAGAACCCCTCATATTTGGAAGCAACTATTTTTGTCATCTTGGTGTCCTTTTTTCCTAAATAATCTCAAGCTTACAAAGATTGAGTGAAGTCCTTAACTCAGCCTTAAGTATTCATGGATAGTGTCAATTCTGAATTCTTTAGAAAAGAGGTTCTTTCCAAGCAACAACCAACATGATGGGCTTCTTGTCATGATTTGATTCTTAGTCCTGAGGCTCTCCGATTGTCCATTTTTAGCTCCTTTACATTCAATGTTCCAGAAGCTTCTCTTCTATGAATTCTAACTAGCATTTTCCTATTAGTTTTGTGCTTTGTAATGTTTTTAGAACCAGGTACACTTATAACATTTTGCAAAAAAGGGGCGATTCAGCTCTTTCCTTAGTAATATTATATGATAGTCTGCAACCTTACCTGGTAGGGGTTGAATAACATTAGAGATTATTTAATTGATCTCTATCTTTTAAGGAATGAAGCAATACAAATACTTAACATTGCTTCAACTGGTGGTCATAGCGGTCATGTGCTCCCAACTCAAGATGGACAGCTACTACCTGTCAGTCAACTTCTTTGTGCTCATTCTGGTTTAAGGTTGTTTTGTCTATGATATTTTTTGTTTTTGTTTTTGTTTTTATGTTTTCTTCTCTAAGAGAAAAGCCACAAAAATGAGGATTTGGTTCAGTATATAACCTGTCTCAGGGAAGGGTTTTACTCTGTTGTTTTGAGACGGGAGAATTCCACAAGAACTCTAGAGGGGAAACAAAAAGAACAAAAGAGAGAAAAAAAAAAGAAAGAAAGAAAGACAGGAAGGAAGGAAGAAAAGGGAGGAAAGAAGAGAGCAGTTGTGTCTGCTGTGCACGGACAGCTTCCTGTAATTTTTCTGAGTCTGTTTCTGATTTCATTTGGATTTTCCCTATCTAAGCTGAAGTTTACTTTTGCCTCTAGTGGGCTCCTTTCCAAGATCTGGATAATGCAAATTGACAGTGTAAACAAGGCTGTGGGGGAAATTGGGCACTTACTGTAACACTTTAAAGGCAAATATTTCCTTTATTTCTACAACTAAGTTTTAAATACAAGTCTTGGAGATGAGTTGAAAGGTCTTGTACATGCTTCTTGCTTACAGAGAGCTGATATGCTAATTAAAAGTCCCTCCTACCCAGGGAAGCTGGTATGCCGAAATCTTGTTGCCAGGAAATGCTTTGCAGCTTTTTAGCCACAGGAAAGCATGACAATCAGTATTTAAAATGCCACTATTTAGCCTTACTGAATTAGACAGGTTTTCTTTATCCTTTATCCCATTAAGCTTTCTCAGAGGTTTGATAATTGAACATGAAAATGAAAACATGTCTTATGCAGGGAAGGACTGGAGAGCACAGGAAGACAATACAGAAAGCCATAGCAGTCAGCCAAGTACCCAAGCAGGGACGGACGCTGTAGTAGCAAAGTCTCCTAGTGAGGGTGTGATGTTACAGGTCAGGAAAAGAATTTGATTAGAAAAATGGGACGGAAAAAATGGAGATGTGAAAACTCATAGATTAGTTTTAGATAACATTGAACCTGGTGAGTTGCCAAACTCCAAAAAGTGGATTTATGATGTTTCAGAGTGTGCCAAGGAAGACTTGGGGCATAGCTCTGAGAGGTCATATCCTAACCCCCTGAACTTCCTGGTTTAGTTCTAAACTGGGACAGGGTTCCAGAGCAAACACTGGTTTACTCCCACTCAGATTATAAGCCTATCCCTTAGCTTTGGGTAGCGCTGATATGAGGGGTGCTGAACTTGGAGTCAGCTCTGGGCTCTAGTTCTAGTTCTGGAAGGTCTGAAGCCTGGGAACCAGGCACTTGTGTATCTTGTCTGCGTTGTGTTTTATCCACCTGTGGAATGGAACTGATGTACTTTACTCTGTACAGGATCTGGAGAAGTAGACATTGTTCATTGGTCCCGTTTTAGAGATAAGGAAAACAAGGGTCAGAGAAGTCTAACATAAGTAGAAGAGGTACCACATGCAATGGTGCTTGTCAGTTGAGTTTATTTATAGATAACTTGTATCATTATGTATGTGAAGACTATTAAGGCTTCTTTGCATGTGGTCCCTTTTCTCGCTTTTGGACTTTTTAATATCTTTCTTCCCGAATGCTGGCATCTACTTGTTATTCTTCTCTTTACTTCTATCCTCTTTCTACTTTCTTGCTTGTCTTGGTATTTCTAATAAGAGCATCAAACTCATTTGACAAGTTTGTTCAGAATACCCAGGATTATGAATCACAGGCTTTAGAAAATATTGACGCCATCCCTATGGCCATGGGCTTCTTGAAAAGAAGGTGTCTTAAGACCCAGAGAACATTGTCTAGTTTAAAACCTTAAGATTTTAAATTCCTCAAATATTAAACATGGGAAGTCCCAGTTTTCATGTCCAAAGTGAAAGAGATCCTTTCATAGTAGCTGTGAGAATCTCTTTGAAATGAGAGACCAGAGAGGAGAATAGTTGTCAATAGATTGGGAGTAGGAGTGGGGAGATAGAGAGGATGCTATGGCAACTCCTCAGGAGTGGGTCAATATCAGGTCACTACCTGAAAGCAGTGCTACAAGAGCAAGCACTGAAATTATAGCAGCAGGCCACACACACACACACACACACACACACACACACACACACACACAAACCTGTCCCTTGCCCATTAGAGTCCTCTTTTTGAGATGACTAGGCAATAACTCCCCTGTATGGAGTAGCTCCCTAAGACACAGATGAGTTTTAAATATGCCAAGAGTCACCAGAGATCTGAACACTGGAGCATGCCCTCATGGTTATGTGTTCTTTCTATGATACCTATCCATTATAGCATCTTAGGAGACTATATTTGTCTCACATGGATGCTTGGATCTTTTGACAGAAAAGCAGTGAAAGTTATCTCTTCTCCCATGTGGAAATTGGAAGCAAATAGAAGATTGCTGGGTGTGTGGAGCGAGGCAGGGAGGAGACAGTAGGGTGATGCATAGGCATGCAGGATTAGGATTGTGGGTACCACAAGGATATGAGACGGAGGTATCCATCAGTGCCTAGCCAATGAAATGGAATGGATATGGAAGGGGAGGGAGGTCACCACTTGTGTTTACCATATTATCACTGTGGGAAGAAAAATAGTGAAAAGTGTATAATATGCTTTCAGCTTGAATCTGAGAGACACTGATAACCTAAAATATATTATTTGTCATATTCTTTTAGAAATATTAGTTTTAAGTATGTAATTTTGTTTGATAGAAAGTATGTGGGTTATTAAACTTTTGTGATTTTCTTAAAAATGGTTCAGTTGGTGTATGATGTAATATACCGGTAATCTTAGCACTCATGAGGCAGAAGCAGGAAGATTGCTCTAAGTTCCAAGCCAGCCTGGTCTGTGTAGTGAATTTCAGGCCAGCAAGGCTACACAGTGAGAACACACCTTAAAGTTACAGCCAGTTGTTGGTTATACATGTCTGTAATCCCAGCAAGAAAGCCATGGCAGCAGAATCTTTAGTTCAAAGTTCAGACCTAGCCTGGGCTACATAGCGTCAGATCATATCTCAAACAGAAAATGATATTAAATTAAACTTAAAGCATGTGTTGTACAGTTTGAATTGTATGTCAACATGAGCGGTTGAACATAGATTTCTAGTAGAACTCATTACTTTCTACCATGCATTCAGTTACAGTGACATTGGATAAGCTAATTATTAATTAGTTCCATAAATATTAGATATAGAAGCCTAGAGTTTTCTGATCATGGACCAGGTAGGAGAAACAATTTCGAAAGTACCATGAGTTGAGCCACATGTATGTGACTAAGTGGCTTTAATCTGAAAGAATTCTTTAGTCTAAATTCGATAGTACCGTTCCAAATGGGGAACTGTCATAGAAGCAAAGCCTGCTGGGAATAGCAGAGAGAGGAGAAGAAGAGACAGGAGTGTGATGGAGGTGTGAAGCTGTTTACCACTTAGAAAAGCAGAGCATCAGCTGTTCCTGATGAGTGTGTTTGTAAGAACCTATTAAATTTTACTAGAAAATTTATAGTTCTCTAAATCTTATCAAGTCTTATTTCTAAAAGTAAGCTTTGAGACACAGCTCAGAAGTGTTATAAAAGTCCATCTTACTTTAAGAAAGACATGTTGGAAAAGTCCTTTAACCAGTGCACCGTTATGATATTTAACTACTAAGATTTCTTCTGCAATAACATTGCTATCAGTTTTTTTGTCACCCAGTCAAGTCACCATCCATGTGAGGTGACATCCTATCCAGTACCTTCATAGGAATAAGTGGCTTCGTAGGGAAATAATAGGGTCATAGGGGAATAATGGCTTCGAAAGAAAGCTAAGTGACCCCAAGTTGTAGCTCTAGAATACCATTAAGGATAAGTGAGCTATTTATCACTACATATTAGCAGAGACTTAGACTTTTGATAGATGAACTTGTTGTAAACTCCATCTGCTTAAACCTAACTGAGGTGGACCTCAGCCTAACTTCTACAGTGCCTTGCACCTGTAATCAGTGAAACACTAGTCTTGTCTCCCTAAGATGTACTCGCACTATAGGGGTGCGAATCACCTGTTGCAGCTGAGTCTTAGATGGTCATGAGGTCTTAACATCTACGGTACCTGGAGATCACTACATCTCTCTGTTGGCATACGTTTTAGCTGTTGAAAAGTTATTACAACGAAGACAAATTCACCCCAGCAAATTGACTCTAGGATATCACATAACAAAATGTGGACACAGTTATTTATATATTACCTCCAATAAGCAAACTTTAAATACTGAAGATAGTGTCTCTCACCTTGCAGTATCTCATTACCAAGAATCCTCAGATGCTAACTATGCATGGCTGCAGATTTTTAAATCATATTCTGGACAATTTTGCCAGAGTTGTCATAGAGAGTTGAAGATGTTTCATTTGTTTATTATATGCTTGTTAGATTTCTAGTTATGTGCCAGGAAATAGGGATACAATGGTGAACAAGACAACAAACTCTAGGTTTAAAGAGTCAGGCAACAAACAAGTGAACAGTGAATATATAAAGTTTTCACATGTCAAGGGCTGTAAGAAAAAAATCTAGTAAAGAGAAAACAACATTGACAGAAAAAGAGATATTTTTAATAGAGCAGGGCAATTGGCAAGATGTCTCTGAACACACACACACACACACACACACACACACACACACACACTCCCAACATGCACATGCATGTGCACACACCAGTATGTATATATTTGCATATGCACACAAATTCTCCTTAAGATAATATCTTCTCTGCCAAGTCAATTCTTAGACATTTGTGACAGTAATTAAAAAAGCGACAAGAGGGAGAAGGATGGATGGAGGGAGAATATTAAATATCTGGAAGAAAATGAACATGCTTAGTTAGGGAGGAATTATTTGAGTTTCAAACTGAAGTCCCTGTAGTTAGGAGGGGCAATATCAGTGACCGATTAGAGTTGGAAATAATACAATAAAGCTCTAATTGTGGCACGCCCTATCTAAAGAGGTCAGTTCCTCACCCAGCTGGAGCAGACTCTTTGAATGCATAATGCAGACCCAATATCACCATATGTCTTTCTTTTTCAAGAATAGCAACAGATTTGGTTTTTACATGAGATTTTTTTCCCCCAATTTTCAAAACACTGTCACAGGGACTCCTAGAAAGACAGACTAGACATACTTGTCTCTATTGTACCATTAAGTATAACTAAAACATTATATTCAAAATATGAGAAGACTCTTAAAAGGTATGAGTGTTCAGGTTTGGATGTGATTTGACCCTGAGACATTTCATGTTCTTATTTAATTGCTGATGACCGACTCTCTAAGAGATGTTTGGGGCCCTTGTGAATGGACTAATATAATTCCTCTAATAATGGGCTAATTAGTTTAAGATTATGTTGTTATAAAGTGTCTGCTTTCTTTTACATTCTCCTGTTTTGTATGTCTATTTGTAAAACCACAGGGACTCTCACCAGAAATGGAGCAGATGTTGATAGCAGACTACTGGACTTCCAGATGATGTACAGAAATAGACCTCTTCCCTTAAAAATAACTGAGGCTTTCCCATATGACCCAGCTCCACCACTCTTGGGTATATACCCAAAGACTCAAACTATTGCAGAAACATTTGCACATTCAGTTTATTGCTACACTACTCTCAATAGCTATGAAATGGAATCAGCCTAGATTTCTATCTAACAAGCCAATGAATAAAGAAAGTGTGGTATAGATACACAGAGAATTTTGTCATCTGTACAGAAAATTAAAATTACAACATTTACAGAAAACTGGAAATTATGTGAAGTGTCATAACTCAGACTTAGAGACAAATACTGCATGTTTTTTCTTCATATGCAGATGGTAAAATTTAGTTTTTATGTATGTGGGAGATGTGGTTGTTGAACATAGAATTGTGGAAAGGATCACGAAGAGTAAAAAGGAAGACATAAGGGAGAGAGTAGGAGGAAAAAGAACAGTGGTCCATAGAATACGTGGCACATGAAATAAGAAGTGGAACTACTGGAGGCAGGAAGGGAACCAGCATGAGGGTATCTGGGACTGGAGAGGGAACCAGCATGCAAGTATCTGGGAATGGAGAGGGAACCAGCATGAGGTATCTGGGACTGGAGAGGGAACCAGCATGCAGGTATCTGGAAATAGAGAAGGTGATTGGAAAGGAGATGCAAAGATAACAAAGTATATGTTAAAATGCCATCATGGAACCCATTTGTGTGCTAATTAAAAAAGTAATAAAAAAAAAAGAGTCCCGTCTTGGACATTTTATTATCATAAAAATGAACCAAGATGAGGGGGGAAAAAAGGAGAAAACAAGCTAGGATCTTAGGACTCAAGATGAATTCTTGAGTATTCTTTTTACCTCCTGTGTTCATATTAGGAGCCAAGGAATCCAAACATCAATAAGTACAGACAAAAAAGGTCCAGGTAAAGCTGACTTGCCTCTCTCTCTCCCTATCCCTCTCCCCCCATCCTTCTTCCCTCTCTTTCTCCCTCCTCCCCTCCATTTCTCTCTCCCTTGTCCAGCTAGTTTTTGGAATAAGGATTGCTGTAGCACATGGTTGACCTACCAGGGTCAACCTCAAAGAAATTTTCATCAAAGAAAATTGAATCTCCGTTTTCTAGCAGTTATCAAATACCAATATCTTTTCAGTTAGTAGTGAGATTTTAGGCCTACATTCTTCCTCTCTGCAATATCTGCCAAATATGGGATTTTGTCTGGCTGTACCTTGAAGAGGTCTTTTGCATGTTGTTACAGTCACTGTGAGTTCATATGTGTGACTATATTGTTATGTCTAGAAAAATATTTTCTTGATGTTACCACCCTCCTCCTCTTAAAATGCCCCATCTTCTTAAAGATCCATGAGAGTTAGAGGAAGAGCTATGGTATATACTCTCAATTTAGGGCCAAACACTCCATAGCATCTTATCTCTTATGAACAATGACCAGTTGAGGGGTGTGTGTGTGTGTGTGTGTGTTTGTTTCTATGTTCATTGCCATTTACAAAAAGGAGAAGCTTATTAGATGAAGGCTGAAAGATGCTCTAATATGTGGGTAAAACTAAGTCAGTGGAAATTTTAATGATGTGTTCTATTTAGCAGAAAAATAGCATTTGATTCTTCTCTATCTTTCCATAGGTTCTTGGTTCTTTTAATATTGTCAGGTATGGCTCTGTCTTATGTATCAGGCCTCAAATCTAACCCCAAGGTTGTTGGTTATACCTTTAAGATCCTTGCCCTATTGTACTCATGGCCACATCTTATCAGGCATTTTTGTTTAGCTTGTAGCGTTCCCAACTACATTAGATTAAGAATTACTTTTTTTCCTTTGGCAGCACGCATAGTACCTTCCAGAACTATGAAAGGCTAACTAGTATGGACAGATCTTCTGGGAGTACCAAAGATTGTTTTCTTTAGCCTTGAGTGGAAAAGGAAAGTCTAGTAAGCTAATATGATAGCAGATAGCATAGAGCCATTTAAGTCGTTTATATAATAATCAAAGAAAGATAAAGGAAGGTAAAGGTTTTTTTTTTTTTTTTTTTTTTTTTTGCTTACTTTAACTTGTAACATAATAGTAGCAGATTGTGCTAAGTTACAGATATATGATAAATAGTAGTAGTAGCTGTTAATAATGGTGTAAGAAGTTTAGCTAATGAAGTATGGTAGATATCTTGAAATAGAATTAAAAAAAAAAAACACGACCAAGAGTCAACAGAAACGGAAAGCAGAACAGAAAACCCAGGGAATACAAAGTGTAGAGTTAAGCCTTTAAACATACAAATTAAATGATAAAAATTTACAGGGTGAACTAAAAACACGACCTAGCCATATGCCATGAAATAAGTGTGTAAGTAGCATAGATGGAAAGTAAGTGAAAAGACATCCTGCTGATTCTACTTCAAATAAGAAGGCGGGGTAGGTAATGTTGATTGCCAACTTGCTAAGATTTTGAACCATCATGGAAATAAACATCTGGGCTTATCTTTGAGGGAGATTTTACTGGTTTGATTGACCTCAAATATGGATGGTATCCACAGGCTGGGGTTCCTGGTAGGAAATGAGATGAGGTTAACTTCTATTTCTCTCTGCTTCCTACTGCAGATATGATGTGGCTAGCGCTTTAGGCTCCCACCTCCATGATAGACTATTCCCTGGAACTGTGAGCCAAAATATTCCCCTTTGACCTTAAGTACTTGCTTTTGTCAGGTAGTTTGCAACACTAATGTGGAAAGTATCAGAGTAGGAGTAGCCATGATCCAAATCAACTAGACCTTAATACAAAGGCTATTATTACAGAGTGTGCCATCATTTCATGATAACAAATACTGCATATATATATAGTTTATGTTATGTATTAATGTATATGACCAGAAAAAGAGTATAAAAAAAAAATTTGATGTGTGGTATGGTGTGTTGTATTATGTACCAATACAAGGAGCTAACAAGCAACATTTGACGGGTATGGGGTTTAAGATTAATACTAGTCTACAAGCCAGTTAGTTGATGTTCCAGTGAGGATAACCTGAGATTCTAGGATGACGCTGGTTAAAAAACATGGCAGGCAAAGACTAATAGGTTGAAAGGAGAAATAAAGAAATCTCCATATAGTTGGGAGTTTCACCTTCCACTCAACACCTGGTAGAACACCAAAATAAGAGGTCTCAAAGACATGTGTTACAATCACCTAGGCTGCCATGACAAAACCCGAAACTGGATAGGAAATTTGTTGGTCATGATCTAGGGGGTGGAAATACATGTCTAATATCAGTGCTGTGGTTTCTCTTGGATTTCTTTCTCTGGTTTCAGACAATCACCTTCTCACTCACTATATCTCTCTATCGCTCTATCTATCTATCTATCATATCTATCTATCTATCTATCTATCTATCTAACTATGTGCATGAACATGTGTCTGGTCTTACATTCTTTGTATGAAGACACCATTTTTATTTATGAGGCCCCTACTCTATGACCTAATTTAACTTTATATGCTTCAATAAATACCCTATTTCCAAATATGTTAACATTGAGGGCTAAGGCTTTGTGATATAAATTTTGTTAAGGTGGAAGTGGATATGATTTAGAACAGTATAATACCATCATCTAACAGAAACCAATTGACATTCATAGAACACTTCACTCAACAGCAGCAAATGCAGGTTTTTCCCTTGGTTCCCATGGAATGTATATCAAGAGGAACTCTGTTTCAGGCAATAAAAGAATTCTAAAATAATTGAAATCACAAATAATGTCTTTATTAGCTCAAAAGAACCCATATTAGAAATAAGTAACAGATAATAGGAAATTGTACAAATATTTGTCAGCTAATCATCCAGACATCACAGAAGGAGTTTTATGAAATCAAGTAATATGTTAAGCTGAATGAAAATGAAAATACAGCTTATCAAAATCTTTGGAACTCAGTCAAAGAGATGCAGAGAATGTTTACATAGTCAAATTCATATAATGACAGAAGGATTCTATCCAGTCCATAGTATAAACTCAAATTTCAAAAGCCTAGAAAAGAAACAACAACAAAGCAAATCTCTGGCAAGAACAAAGGGAAGAATAAGAAAAATAATATAGAAAATAGTGAAATAAAGAAATGAATGTTCCTTTTGAAATGTCAACACAATTGACAAATTTCAAGTAGACCTATAAAGAAAAAAGAAAAGGCAAATTTTCACTCTGAGGAATGAAATAGAGGATACATATTATATGGACACAAGGTAATAAAGGAATATTATAAATAGCCCTACACTTAAAGAGACAGGGCACTTCCTGAGAAATACAATCTGCCACAACTTGGCTGATGTGAGAAGCGGTGCAAGTCACATAACAGTTAAGGAGATTGAATTGATAATTTTCAAACTTCTCAAAAAGAAATCCCCAGGTTTAGATGATTGATTGTACCAGAGAACTCTACCAAAGAGAAGTGTTAATATCAATTCTAGGGGAATTGAAAAGAAGGAATAACTTCTGGATTTTCTTTATAAAGTTAATATTACCAGATTCAAAGAACAATAACACAAAAAGAAAGGAAAAACTAAATCCCAGTATCCTTCTGTGTGTGAAATAGAATCTAACAAAAATATTAGTAAATTCAAGAACTTATAGAAATGTATACCATCAAATGGAATGGGTGGTAACAGGACTGCAAATCTGGTTTAATATTAAACTATAAGCTGGCCAACATATTTAAGACTAAGCAAAAACTAAATGCAGTTACATAAATTGATAGGGAATTGTTATAGAAAGGGTATTGATAAAATTCAGCATTTATTCAGAACAATTCTTGTAAAGAATAGAGGGGAACTTCCTGAACTTGATAAACACATCTTCGAAACATACATAACATCAAGGTTCAGTTACAAGGAGAAAGAATGAATAATTAAACTTTATTAAAATTGAAATTTTTTTTGTATGAGAAATCTTCTTAAAGCAATGAAACTATGGGTTAGAAGGCAATTTACTATTTAAATAAAAGTAGGTGTCTGTAATATATGAAGAACTCTCCGAATAAGGAAAAATGAAATAAGAACCAAAACAGAAACATAACAGACTATTATTCAAATGGTCAAAACACATGGAAATATATTTTGCAGAAAGGTAAAGGAACAGTAAATAAAGATATTAATTGATGCCCAACATCAATAACCATTAGAAAATTTATCTCTTTGAAGAAAGAAGTATCAATACGTATGCACCAGAGTCAGTGTAATAAAAACTATTGCAATCCCCAGTGTTTTCAGTGGTTATGATGCTGGATCACTCACACATTGCTGACGGCAACATAAAATGGTATGGAGAATCTAGTCATCTAAAATACAACTTAAACACTCATATGAGCTCTCTAGTTCTAGTTTTGGCCACTTATCCCAACGGCCAAGAAAATGATAGGCTCACACAAAATCTCGTGTAAGTTTGTTTATGGGCAATTTTACTATGATATTCCATAACCAAGGATAACCCAGGTATATTTCTGTGAGTAAGTGGTTATAAATGAGATACTTCCCGCTAATTAGCAAGGAAGAAATTACTGATAGCAAACACAATGAAATCTTCACCAAATTAAACTAAGTAAAAAAGTTTACATACTGTATAATTTCATCCCACCCTTCCTCTCTCTCTCTCTTCTTTGTCTGTTTCACATGTTCTATTTCTTCTATCTCATTATCTTCTCTCTCTCTCTCTTCATCTATGTTATTTGTGTTGATGTGTTGTGTTTGTGCAAGCATGTGGAATAGTTTGATCTGTATTCATTTGAATTTCTACCTCTAGTGCATATTGCTTCCAATCTATATTATATTACTTGATAGAAAATTATAGAATATGAACACATTGTGTTTTCACTAGTCAGCTGTGAGGAAAGAAGTGAATGGGTATCATGAATGTCACTTGAAGTGTTCTTAAGATGGAAGTGTCCCATTTAACACCTTCAGTATCAATATTTGATTATGAATTTAAGATTCGGATTTTATAAGACACATACTATGATCTAAGAGAAGGCTTAATGGTAACAGATGCTACTTTCTAAGGACTCAATTGGATTCCCTTACCATGTTTTGCTACCATAATCATTATACCGAGTCTAGGGATCTGATACCCTCTTCAGTATACACACAAATAAACAATAGAATGCATTCTTAAAAAGGCTAAAGGTAAAGACTATTCAAAGGAGACTTGAGATATCTCTGCAGTTTCTTTTCATACATAAACACATAAAGTTACATGTGTTTACATATGGTTTGTTGACTCTCAGTTTGTACTCTTATATCTATACAAAGTATCGTCAGTCTAATAAAGTATAATCAGGACACAGGGAGAGAGAGAGATGATTTAGAAAGCTGGAGACATTGAGGTAAGGGAGAGGTTTGTGGATTTGTAGGTAGAGATACTCTAGAACAGCTGTGAAAAGGATGAAAACAGATGGAAAAAGTTTTTTTTTTTTTAATTTGTGTAGTTTGCTTATGCATTTGATGAACTTTTTTAGCACAAGAATATGAAGGTTGAAATTAATCAAAGCATTTCTTTAATATGATAATTCCATGAGACCAAGTCCTGTAGATCTAAGCTTAAGGGTGTTATAAAATTATTGTATTTAAAGATAATGCTAGAAAGAGACCAACATATACATAAATCGGGGATTTAAGAGTAAAATGGGTACATGAACTGATATCAGTGTACAGTGTTTTTATCCTACAGACCTTTGCTTTCTCTTTTCTTTTGGCATGGGTTCTGTAACTAGTCTCCTTTTCTAGTAAGGAGAACCTGGGCTCTGAGTAGATCTCCATTCCTTGTTCTCCCCTTCTTGATTTCGGTTGGTTCCTAGAATTCTGTATATGTGTGGATATATTATTCCCTGGACCCAGTGGGGCTGGATGGAGGAATTCACTAGGTGCTACAAGGTTGGCTTGATCACTTTGGCCTGGAGCACACTGCATGCAGTATTGGGGTAGAGTTTCGTCTTTTTGTTCTTTGCAGTCACTCTGAATGTTCTTGTGGCTCTGGACTCATTGACTGCTGGTTCTGGGCACAAGGTGAATGAGCTCAGGTGCATGGAATTGAAAGGTAATGAGAATGATTAATCAAATTCCTTCCAGTAAAGGCTGCCACGTGCCAGACCCTGTCCTGGATAACCCTCCTACATGGGAATCAGAGGCTGGGCTCTACCCTCGGGTGTTTGGTATCTGAGGGTAGACATCTGTGCTTGGAGTGAACTGGAGGCTTCTTTTGGCATGGTGTCATTGCTTCATTATGTCTCTCTGCCAAGGTTTGCTTGCAATCTCCTCAGGCCATGCTCATTTAGTTATGGAAAATAGGGTGAACATGAGTTGTGGGAAATGCACTTAGCTGTTGAGACAAGATGGCCCCAGTGGTGAGCTGCTCACATGCATGGAAAGCCCCATACAGTGGTTAAGTGGTAGACTGGCATAGACAGAGATACATGGGGAATAAATCAGTCTATTACTGGTGTGCTTATTTACCTACTTGCTTATAGTTATCTATTTACTTACTCTTTATTTAATGTAACTCTAGGTAAATAGACACAAGTAGAATCTGTTTTCTTGATGAGATGCCTACAGTAGATGTATACTTTCCTTTGCAGGTTCAAAAGATCTTTAAAATCTACATTGCAAATACAACAATATATATGGATATGCATGCCTTTTATTCATTTTTGCTTTTGAGTTTAAATTGTGACCTGGTGACCAATGAATTAGCCATTTGGGGGTTTAATTTTCTTCACCAGAAAATCTGAGTATAATAATGTCACCTTCCATACCAGAATGATTTCTGTTACATAGTAAATCCTTACATGCTATCCAGCTTCCTTTATCAAGGAGGTTTTAAATGCCTCAGTAAAAAGCACATACATGGAGAGTACATATTCCTACTGGCTAATGATTTGATCTTCATGAGTGCTACATGTTGAAAAGCCAATAGCTTATAAAGAATCTCTATGGTGCAGTAAAAAAGTTATGTGTTTGTAAGAAGTTCTTACTTCTTGCATTTTGCCCAAACGTAGTAGGAAATGCTGCCTAAACCTCCTTGGGTTGGTATTGAAAGATGAGCCAAGAAGTCTTTAGAGGACAAAGCAGTGTGGTGTCTTTTCCAAATTTCTGCCATGCTGACTACGTGTGAGTCATTTACTCCAGAGTTCAGAATCTAACAATTGGTTGAACACGCTCTGCGTCTCTGTAATAGGTGCTTGAGTGAGTACAGGGCAGGAGGACAATTTTCCCACGGTTGGTGCATGGCATGTACACACAGTAGGACTTCTTCCAAGTTGGGAAGGAGATAGACTGTTACATATCCACTTTGACCAGAAAATGACAAACATCAGTCTTTTTCTGCCACTAATAGAGTGTGTGACTATGGGCAACTTATTTACATTTTCCCAGAACTGGTTTATTTTTCTGTGATATGAGAGGGTCTGAACCATACCGATAAATTTGCAACTTTTACTTATTTTTTAAGAAAGTGGGTTAGTTTCTATTGAAATTAATAGGTGCTCCAGGTGTAGAAAATTACAAAAGGAGTCCTATTCTGTTTAAGGATGTGAGGATAGGAGGCCGGAAGCCCCCCCCCCCACCCCCCCCCCCTTTGCCACTGCCCTCTGATGTCTTTGAAGATTTTTTAAGGTCCTCCAGGGTTCCATGTAGCACAGTCGTAAAACCATTGGATTCTGAAATCGCTCAGGTGTCTTCAATCATTTGGTAGTTCTGTAATGTGCAGATTTAGAAGACAGATACACTTATCTGTGACCATGCTTCTGCTTTACACTGTGAGACTTTACAACTCGGGTCAGAGCGTACAAATTAGAAATTTTGGTTTAAACTTGATTTAATTTTGTTTTCAAAGAACGAATGGCTTTTCCTTCGAGAAAACACTACATGGCAAAAGACACCGGTGCAGTGGAAAGGTCCGGAGGATCCTGGGCGTGGTCTTAAGAGACTGCTGTGGCTTCTGCTGGAGGATTCAGCAGCAGTCTTGCGGGTCATGCTTGGGGTTGAGGCTATGGGGCTCCTGGAGGTAAAGCCAAAGACAAGGAGTGGATCCGGATCCTCAAGCTGGGCTGCCTGGTAAAGGACATGAAGATAAAGTCCCTGGAGGAAATCTATCACATTGTCAATATCCGTTAAAGAGTCCAAGATTACTAACTTTTTCCTGGGAACATGCCTGAAGGATAAAGTTCTAAAAATTATAGAGAAAAATTATAGTCTAGAGAACCAGACTGTGGCTGGCTATCCAATCAAGTTCAAGGCTTTCGTTACTATTTGGGACAACAACGGTCATGCTGGTTTTGGTGTTAGTGCTCCAAGAAACAAGCCACTGCCACCTTAGAGACCATCATCTTTGCCAAGCCTTCCTCCCTGTGTGGAAAGGACAATGGGGAAAAAAGACCCACAATCCATACTCTTCCATCCAAGATGGAAGAGCTTTGGTGGCTCTGGGTTGGTGTGTCTCATCCGTTTCCATAGGCAGTGCAGTCTTCTTTGCTTCTATACCCAATGTTGTGGTTTGAATATACTTGGCTCAGGGAGTGGCAATATTAGGAGGTATAGATTTGTTGCAGTAGATGCAGCCTTGTTGGAAGAAGTATGTCATTGTAGGGGTAGGCTTTGTGACCCTCTTCCTAGATACCCATGAGGTAGCCTTCTCCTGTTTGCCTTTAGAACAAGATGTACAACTCTTCATCTTGCCTGTCTGGATGCTGCCATGCTTTCTGCCATGATGATAATGGACTGAACCTCTGAAGATGTAAGCCATCTCCAATAAAATGTTGTCCTTTATAAGAGTGGGCATAGTGTATCTTCTCAGCAATGGAAACTCTTAAGACACCCAAGAAGCTCAAACTGATGGCCAGTAATGATGACTGCTACACCTTAGCCAGGGGCTGTACTGCCACCTTGGACAACTTTGCCAACTTTGATGCCATCTTCCAGCTACCTGGTCCCGAACACTGGAAAGAGTCTGTGTTCACCAAGTCTCTTTATTAGGAATTTACTATCGTGTAAAAATGTACACCAGGGTCTCCTTTCAGGGGACCCAGCCTCCAGCTATGGCTAACATACAAAGAAGGGTTTTTATACAAAAATAAAGTGAATTAAGTCTTTTTAGTTTTAAAGATTGAATGAATCTGAAAAATCTAGAAATGAATATAAATAAAAGATCTTCAACGTCTAATATATTCTGTTTGCTCACCAGTGGTCACTCCATATACTAACTGGGCAGAAGAATCTCTGAAGAACTGACTACCTTCTAAAGATACCATATTTTATATACACCATGTAGTTTCCACTTCCACATATAAAACAGAAGACAAGAAAACCACATACTAACAGGATAGTTTTGGATGATGGAACTCAGGTGGATTTTGATTTTTAAAAACTTCCGAACTCTAAATGACATGCACATACATTTATAACTTTCACAGTCACAAAAAGTTATTAAAATGAACATATTTTCATCTACAAGTAATTAAGTTAATTAAAAAGATTATCAAGTCAGCACAAAAATTCAAATTATAGTATTAAAAATAGCTTTTTATTGACTTGTAACTCAATGAGCCATTACAGTTATAAATCTAAGACTCCATATTGCTGGAACTTATAGAAGACCTTTTACCCTTTCTTATTGATGGATGTGCCTCATTCCTCCAGGGACAGAGGATCAGTGACTGGAAAATACTCTGATAGAAGACAGAGTGGCCACTCATAAGGGGCATTATTCACTGTTTGGATCAGAGCAGATGTTCAAGTCAGTAACAGATCTCATTTAAAACATCTGAGAATCTATATGCAAGGCATTCTTATCAGGTAGATGATAATATACTTTTAAAAATACAGATTTATTTATTTTTTTAATTTTATATGTATGAATGTCTGCCTGTATGTATGCCTATGAACCACACAGATGTCTGGTGACCATGGAGGCCAGAAGAAGGTAGGATGTTGGATCCACTGGAACTGGAGTTACAGACAGTTGAGAGCTACCATGTGGGTGCTGGAAACTGAACCCAGGTCCTCTGAAAAAGCAGCCAGAGCTCTTATTTACTGAAAAATCTCTTCTGTCCCGGTAATACACTTCTTAGTATTCCTTTTACTACAGTTTGTTTGTTGACATCCACAAGAAGATACTTGATAAATATCTGAGATGGCATAGTTAGGGCTGAGCCTGGAGATCAAGCTACGCCAATCCTTACATCATGCATTGCCTTTTTAACTATGGTCGTCATTTAGGAAGGTGATGGACAACGGAACAAAACTGTTTTGCTTTTGAATGTCTCTTTTATCTATGAGGATCTCTAAGTTAATTAGACTTCTTATTCACGAGAAAAATTAAAAAAAAAAAAGGTCTGGTTTCAGTATCTGATTGTCTTCTTAAAGAGAGACAGGAGGATAATGGGTGGATAGGTAGATGAGGGCAGACAGAAATGGCTACAGTAGCCAGACAGATCTATATTCAGTTTATTATATTTGATTTTCAGAGTTAATTGAGTGTTTTACCCTAAAATTGTCTTTTTCTTCTTCTTCCTCTCTTTACTGTAATTTAAAAGATAAGTGAAAAAAAAAAGATCAATTTTAAAGTTTGCTTTCCAAGTTGTTCAGTGGTCTTCATAGTCATTGATTCAAAGATAGTGCCAAGTGGCCAGATAAAACTGGCTTTATTATATTTGTAGCTAAGCATATTTTTTTGTGGTTGTTGTTTGTTTTTGTTTTCTTTCTTTCTGTCTTCCTTTCCTTCCTTCTTTCTCTCTCTCTCTGTCTCTCTCTGTCTCTGTCTCTGTCTCCCTCTCCCTCTCCCTCCCTTCCCCTCCCCCTCCCTCCCTCCCTCCCTCCCTCCTCCTCCCTCTCTCCCTCCCTCCCTCCCCCCGCCATCTCTCTCTCTCTCTTTTGTGGCACAGGTTAATCCAACAGAGGGTTTCAAGCTTTGCAAGCAGACATTCTACCATTGAGTTACATCTCCAGACCCAAGATTCTTTGAGGCTATATGTGCAAGGAAGTACTGAAGGAAGGATGGGGCAATTATATAGCCAGTGGCACTTCACTAAAAATGCTAGGAAAGACATTAAGGTAGTTCACAGGACTTAGTTCAACTGCAAGTCTTCATGTTCTGTCTCTAGCACACAGAAACCTTTCATGTGTTTATAGAACGCATCATCTTTGGGTTAGATAATTTCATTCTTGGGCAATGGATGAGCAAGCTAAGGGCTAGAATTTGTAAGTAACAGGTGCCATAAAAGCTTTCAAGGGCAGGACCAGAATTTGAATCCTGGGTTTTAGGCTCTGAGACGGTGTGCTCATTGCTCTCCTTTGGTCAATCAGATTATTCCTTTTGGTTCTAACATTTATGGCTATACGCACCCTCCAATTAGTAGTCTCATTGTGTTACTTTATACATATTGTTGCTAAAATGGCATTATCTATATTCTGTTTAGTTTCCTTCAATCCCTCCATGTCATATTGTGTCATTCGCTTCATAGTAGCTTTCCAGCCTTCTAGAGTTGTTCTGAAAGTGAGGTCATGAGGTAGAAGGTGGCCTTGAATATTGAATAGGAAGAGCACACTATTACAAGACCCCATGCAACCTCAAATATATGACTTAACTTTTGGAACCCTGTTTCCCTTTTTTTTCCATAAAGACCTTGATAGCACCTACTCTGCATTCTTCATTGGGGTCTTTCTAGGGTCTAAATAGTGTCTGTAAAGCATTGATTATGTGTGGAGTGTTATTCCTTGCAAGGATGAGGGCTTCTGGCCAAGTGACTTCTTCTCTGGAAATAATGAGGGTGTCTTATAAACTTCCAGTGGCTTCCATAAATACCTGAGACAATCAACTTAAATAGAAGGATTCATAGGAAAGTTTCAACCCATGATTGATTGGCTACATTTTGGCAATCTGTGGTATAGTAGAAAATCATAGCAGAAGACACATAGTGTAGCAAAGGTGTTTATGCCATGGTTTCCAGAAAACAGAAAGAGAATAGGAAAGGAAGTACAGTCTCAGTATTAGTTTCTAAGGCAAGCCCTAATTGATCTATTCCCTAGTCATACCATACCATTAGAAGGTTCCACCACCTCTCCATTGCATGAAGTTTGGGAACAAACATTTAGCAGATGACCTTTGAGGACATTTAGAGTCTAAACCTTTTATCAGAAGGCAGTCAGACCAGGCACAAAAGATTACTGATAGATTTTAGAGAGATAAATCTTTCCTGCCATCTTGCATGTGTGCTGATTTTAATAGTCTACTTCCATCCCAGAGCATCCTGTGATCCAATAAAAATTCTCAAAGAGTAGTATGAAGATGCTGATGAGCTAAGGTCTGCTGTCCTAGGATGCTAGTCTTTGCAACATGGCTTTATGTTTTTTGTTCCTGTTTAAATTATTCAGAATATGAGGAGAAATAGTCATGTCATAAATTTGGTAGCTGCATTCTTATGTTACTTGAAGTTGTGTATACAGTAGGAAGCTTCTAGGCTTTTTCTACCCCTTTAAAATCATTCTTCCTTATTAAAGTATAATTAACTATCAAAACCTATGCATCCAATAGCTTCCAAAGAAAAAGCCACCATTCTCTAATAATTACAGAGTATCTTTCATCTCAGGGCTTGATACTTTCATATATGAGTCTTTGACCTGGTAGGATAGCCATCACTATTTGCTATTTTTTAAAACTTATTTATTATGTATACAGCTTCTGCCTACATGTACAATGGCGTGCCAGAAGAGGGCACCAGATCTCATTATAGATGGTTGTGACCCACCATGTGGTTGCTGGGAATTGAACTCGGGACCTTTGGAAGAGCAGTCAGTGCTCTTAATCTCTGAGCCAACTCTCCAGCCCCAGTTTGCTGTTTTGCAGGTGAAGAAAAATGCTCTCTGGTTAAAGTATGAGGTCATTCAAAAGTAAGGGATTGAACCAGGATTTGAACTTGTTTTTCCAATGCCAAGTACAAGGATCTTTTGGCCACAGACATATGGTGTGCATCGGTGAAACTCAAAATGGTACTCTAATGAATCATTAAACAAAACCAACATCCTACCCTGAATTCTAAAATATGAGGAAGAAAGCTGTGATGTGGATAGGAGGGGCTATATCTGGGAAGAAGAATGAGACCAACAAGAGGGAGAAGGAAGAAAGAGAGAGAGCTATGGAATATGAATAAAGGCAAAGAAACAGGGTTGCGATAGACGTTAGTAAATGTAATTTATTAAAAAGCACTTTGATAATAGACACCAGCTTCTCTTTTTCTTACTATGAAAATCAATCCATGTCCTTGGAAAACAGGTTACCCAGACATTTATATAAATGAGGTTTAACTGGAACACAGCCATGACAATTTGTATCCATATTAAGGCTGGCTGCTTTCTTGTAATGGTGACCTGAGTATTTCCAGTACAGTCATGTCTTGAAAGGCCTGAAATAGTTACTGCTTGCCTTACTACAGAAAGTTTTGCTGACCTGGGTTTAGAACATGTGAAAATTATAGAGAAATATTAAAATGTCAAAAAACAGCATCTTAAAAATTACTATATTTTGTTATTCTTTATTTGTCTTCCCTTGCCAATAAATGCTAGGACATGTAATTTTCTCTTGAGGATTTAAATTTTTTCATTATTAATTAATTAATTAATTAATTAACTATTGTACAAAGGAATGAGTTTCAAAATATCATCCTGTTGAGCTTTCTTGTGTATTTTGATCATGTTTGGTTTCTAGTAGAAACTCTTGTCGCCTCACCTACTGGTCCCCTTCTCCTTCTTAAACAGCATGGCCATTTTTATGTCGTGTGTGTGTGTGTGTGTGTGTGTGTGTGTGTGTGTGTGAACAGTTCAGGTTAGGAGAAAAGGCTGACATTTGTCTATTGAGATGTAGCTTATTTCACTCAACATGATAATCTCCACTCTACTCAGTTTTTTTTTTTTTTTAAATAACTGATGTAATTTCCTGTCCTTTAGAGTGCTGAATACAACTCCATTGGGTATATACACCACAGTTTATTTACCCACTCATCTGCTAATGAACACCTTAGCTGATTCTATCCCTTGAGTATTGTGCATAGTGCCATGGTAAACATGGATGTGCAGTCATCTCTGTGGCATGCTGATTTAGATTCATTTGGGTATATTCCAGGAGTAGTATAGCTGGGCCATATGGTAGTTCTATTTTTTGTTTTGGGAGAAAGTTGCATGCTGGTATCCGTAGTGGCTATACCAGTTCATACTCCCACCAGCAGTACATTTTCTCTTAGTATTATGATGGATTTTTGTTCGTTAATATTACTACCATTTAGTGTTTAAAATACTTATTGTAAACTTTTTTGGCCTGGATATTGTTTGTCTGTTTTCTAGTAAGAAGGTGATTTTTTCTTAAAGTTTATTGACTCTTTCCTTTGCGATGATTCCTTTCTATGTTTAAAACCATCTTTCTAGATCAGAGGTTAAATGTTCATTTTTTTTTTCATTTTAAAATTTAATTGAAAACTGGTATACAATTGAGATCTGATAAAAGGTCCCGAACTGAGTTCCATCCTTTTTTTCCTTGTTGTAAAGTATAGCAGTACAATTTACTAGTGATCCTCTTATTCTACCACTGGCTTTTGTTGCTCTGTCTGTTTCCTAAGCTTTGGTAGATGCTCTTCTGTACTCAGTTACTCTTTCAGTGGTACTTGTAATAGTATTACATTATTTTAGTCATTACTGTTTTGCAGTATAGAGTAGTACCTACTACAGAAGGCTGTCCTTTATTATTCTATATTTTTGTGTACACATCTTTAAAACTTCAAGTCCTTGCTGATCTTTACTGTGATAATTTTAACACAAAGTTTGTTAAACTACAACCTATAGTTGTAATGTGGCTGACCACTTATTTTTAATAAATAAAGTTTTATTGGAATATAGAGATACACATTTGTTTGTTTATTCTCTAGCACATCATTTCCTTACAGTGGCAATGCTGAGTAATTTGACAGAGATTATTAAGGAGCCAGGCCTAAACACACTCATATTGCACTTTATAGAAAGCTTGCCAACACCTGACCTAAACTATTTGCACAGAAAAATCCAAGAATCCCGGATATCAATATTAAAGGTCTAGGAGAACATACTTTTAAGGACGCCATGTATTTCACACAGGACCTTTGCTTCTAGTTCTACCTTATTGCATCTCTGTCTTCTTCTCAATAACATGAGAGTCAACATCGAGAGAGCTTTCCCATCTTCAGCTGACTCCTCACTAGCTGTTGAATGCCAAACACTTTTTCCTAGTCCAACTTCTCTCAACAGCTATGAACACTTGGTAGTTCCTATTATGTACCATTAGCCCACACAGAATAAGCACTGCCTGGAGATCTACCACTTGAAAGAAGATTTATTTTTTATTTTTTATTTTTTAAATGTTGGTTGAGTACTTCTGGTATTCTGACCCCCCTCTTCACTATTCCTCTCCATGGACCCAGGCTAATAAAAGCCAGTCATGTCTGGATTATCAGAGGCCTACGATAGGAGCATCTGAGACACTTTGATGGAAGAAGGTCCAGAATATATGAGCTCATAAAAGGCAACCAAGGTCACTAAAAAGGTTAATACCTTAAGTGTGTGAACATATCTGAAAGAGGCTGGTGACCTTTCTCTGTGACAGGTGTGGACCCTGTGCTCGTGGAGTACTTAAAGGGGACGAAAGTAGGCCTTTTATGGATTTAAAAATAATTGAATAACCATATCTCCACAAGGACAGACACTGTCCTGCAGAGAACACACAAGCTTCTGTTGGGTTGTTTATTTTTGTGACAGTTTTAAAACTCTGTCATGTCCTGGTAGGGAGTGCTATAGTCTTCACTTCCTGTGGTCTGGGATGAGCTTTTATGCACACAGCAGGGAACTGTGTAGTTTGCTGTAACTGGGCAGAGTTGCAGGAGAGGCCGGAAGGAAGGAGTCACTAAACAAGCTGCAAGGAAAACAAACTTCTCCTGTGTGCATGTGTGAGACAGTGTATGCACATGAAGAGAAAAAAAAGATAGAAAACAAAAACATGTTTTTAAAGAAAGTAGTATTTTCTGCTATACTCAGAATGTTTAAAAAATGGATTAGGTGAAGCCTGATGCATTAAAACTCGTCTTTATACCAAGTAAGGTGTGAGAAAAACATTTCTAATAGTTTTCGCTCTCAGAAAGAAGGGACATCAATTCTCCAGACTTAAGATATTTTCTTCCTTCATACTATCTAAGGTTAATGAAATTAGGGTCATGAATGGGGACTCTCTTGAGGGGAAGCCAAAAGCCAGGGCAGAGTGGATGTGAACTGAATAAAAGTATCACGAAGACCCACTAACAAGAAGTAACGTTTGATGAACTTTCAAAAGTTCACTCTTAGAAGAAGTCACGGGGTGTTCACACTGCTAGGAAGCTATGCCACAGGGCCTAAGGATGGTTTACCTACTCAGGGCTCCACCGTGAAGATATTAATAATACTGAACATCTGGGTTCACTGAATTGTGTGCGTTAACTCTGTTGCTTACTGATTACAATTCACATGCTCTAATGATACTGACCCTAAAAGGTGAGCTGAATTCATAGACATGTGAGGGCCTCCTACTGAACAATAGGCATTTCATGTCATGATATTTCTGATAAATGGAATGATTGACTTCTTAGATCTTAAAGGAAATGAAGACGCTAACATGGTGTCTAACATTGTGGGCTGTACAGTCAGAGTCCAGATTTGAATCTGTGTAAGCTGTGTTCTTCTGGGAAAGCTAACTCTTTGAGCTTGAAAATGATAATTATCAAAGTATCTTTTTAAAATCATTGAGGCTTAAGTGAGGTGGTGCAGGACGTTTGACAATAATCAATAATTATTAACTATTAATTTAATGTTATGGTCAGCCTATGTATTATATTCATGTTAGCTGTTATTATTATTACCTGGAATAGTTTATTCATTTTATACACAAGTGCCATTCTGGAGAAAGTAGTCATTTGCTTTACAAATTCTTGCAGGAACACCCTTGAAATTTGAAAAGTGAGGTAAAGTAAAGTATTTAATTTCAGGTACCTGCTAGTTGATTTCAGGTCAAAAGACTCATAAAGAATAGAATAATAATATTTTGTTAAGTAAGACACCTTAGCATTTGAAGATGATTTACTTTTGTTGGAAAGCGAGGCTAAGTATTAAATCAATCTTGTTCAACACAAGCATAGTTGTAATCCCTAGAGTGTTTTAAAATAGCTGAAGGAAGGATGGGTTAGATTAGCTTTGCCTTTGAGAGTCTGAGGACCAATGATGAGTTATATCTTAGAAATCTGGTCTTTCAGAGGCCTAGGTCCACTAATGTATTGAAAAGGTAGAGCATCATTCTGTGATGGTGTCTTGTAAATGCCAAGGCCAATTATAGACAGTGTAAAGGAAAAGATTCAATCGGAACTTTTTGTTTACTTAAAAAAAAAATAAATGTTTTATTTTGCCACAGTTACATGTGGCAATGAAGTGAATGAGCTTATAAGAGATAATATATGGAGATACAGAGTGTCCTTCACCCATTTTCCATTACACCAACATTTAGCAAAATGGTTGCATAATCCCATGACCTGGGAAGGCAGAGAGTAAAGGTAGCTGGAGCACTGCAAGGCCTTCTCAAGTTGCCACTGTTAGACAACTCTCGAAAATACTAACCTGAACTCCCATTTCTGAAGTTCTTTTATCACAAAATTCTTCATAAGTAAAATCATGTCTTAAAAAACCCGTTTTGGCTTTATTCATTCAATAATATATATGTGTATATACCACTGTTAAACTTTTTTGAGGTAGTCAGTGGTGGTGAATGCCTTTAATCCCAGTACTCAAGAGGCAGAGGCAGGTAGATCTCTATGTTTTTGAGGCCAGCCTGGTCTACAGAGTACCAGGATATCGAAGGCTACACAAAGAAACCCTGTCTCAAAGAACTAAACAAAGAAAAATGTTGAATATATTTGTTTAGGTCCAATTTTTCAGCCATATTTCTCTGTGTAACATCATCCTGCAATCATTTTTACTATAGTTACACAAGAAGGTTTGAAATTGGGTGGGTCGATTTTCTTTACTTCAATATTATTTTTGACACTGTTTTGGGTATTCTGCTCCTCTCATCCTATAAGTATTTTAAAGTAATATAGGTTGTATCTATAAGAAATATTGCTCAGATGTCAACAGGGGTTGCATTAAACCAGTATACTAATTTGTGATAACTGAAATGTTAAATGTGTTGGAGTTTTACTCCATGAACATATTTCATCAACATTGTATATTTTCCAGCATACAAATTTGTCTCTCTGTCCTGTTTCTTCTAATATCTTTGAACTCGCCACTGGCTTTCATTTGCCTTGGCACTAGACTGCAGGTCCTCTGCAGTATTGTATGATATTGAATGTTTAACTGTCTTCTGGGGAACCATACTTAGCTGAACCACACGTGGCAATAGCTTGCTCTTAATAGACTATCTTCACAATAATTTATATTTACTGTCCGTTTTATCCATTTCTTGATGTTTTGGGTTCACTGAAAAGTCTCCAGGATTGTAATGGTAATGGTCATGATCTTCAATTTCTTGTGTCACTGACGCCTGCAACTGTTGAATTTCCCTGGTATAGAATAGTCAAACAGGAAAAATGCAAATCAGGTGAGATATTCTTCCTTCAGGACATGAGCATTACAGAAAGAAATTAGAATTAGGTCCAACTAGTGGCAAGTTTTTAGAAGCCTTCATTTAAACCGAATTCAGTGTGATTTTATTTTAAGATATGAAAGATGAAAAATAAGCATTTTTTTCTCAGTTGACAGAGGAACAACTGCAAAACAGTTTTTTTCTATTCTACTGGGGATATTGAAAACCATGGAAGAAACAATGCATTTTTTTAGTTAAGATAATAGTTTTTCTAAGAGTAGAAGAGACATATCAGTTTGCTGTTGTTACTTAACCTTGAAACTAAGGTACATTTCCTTCTATTCCTAAACAACAGAACAAAGGCAGAATGAGTATCCTGAAGTTTTCAGTCATATCTAAACAGAATCTGACTTGCCTTTTTTGACCTGACAGCATTTTTACTGGCAGCACCTCTAGAACTTAAACTCGTCAAGGCAACAGTTTTATATTCTTTAGAAGAACTTTACCTGCTTGTCAGTCTGTCAACCCTGAAATATTTACTTCATTTCCAGGGATGCTGAACTCTCAAAAATATGCTAGAAAAAAATTCATGGACCCAAGAATCCTTAAGAGGCCTGGGTTGCAATGAGCAGATGAAGGTTCTTGAGTAATATTGTATACATGCTCTTTCCCTGAATATCATAGACTATAATCACTCTCCAAAATTGTGGAATTGGTATAAATGCTGGCCTATGACTTTTCTATCCCTCCCCCTTTTCTCCATACTCATTGACTGTAAGGCTGGGGTCTTATACCAGTTGCTTCTTGATTACTAATGATGGATTGTCATGATTCCTCCTCACTGGGTTCTGCTCTGCATTGCACCTTTCCCAAGCCTGATGATTAAAGCTGTGTGTGTTCATTTGAACAATTATAAAATCATATGGGACTACATTGTTTATGGAACTGGGGATTAAGCCCATGACCTCAGAGACATATTCTTCCACCGGTACTTTTGAAGCCACCTGTATAATTTATAACCAACCAAAATGTACATACTGCTGTTCTGAGATTGGGAAGTCCAAGATTAGGTTGCTAGTAGATTCAGTGTCTGGTAAAGGCTGCAATTACTACAACATCATTCTCTGATCCTCTTTTGTAAGATGCTAATCCATTCCTGAGAATAGATCTCTCTGGGTTTAGTCATTTCCATGCAACCAAAAATGGGGATTATATTTCTATGTGGATTTTAGAGGAATACAAGCTTGAAAATCAAAACAAAGGCAGGGTTTCCTGTCCCTCAGCTTGCACAAATAGCTTGTATCTGGCAATGGACCACTTCGTAACTAATATGAAGCTTACTGGCACACAAGACAATCAGATCCATAATTCACACTCAACTCCAACTCATTGGGTGAGCTAACTAGGAAAGTCTAAGAGCAACACTCAAAGAAAGACCCAATGAACCAGTTTATCCATCATTTATAGGTCATTGGTTTAAAATGGTTTTAAAGTCTTGGTCAGATAAGAGTGAGAGGTTGTAGTGGCTGGACTAGATCCCTAGTTTGCTACATTCTGATACCACATCAATTTAAAGGAGGCAGCAGACCTGTTAAAATGGTGTTTCTGCCTTAAAGCATGTGGTGAGTGATGAATCACTGGATAGATGAGGAAGTTCTGTGTGTGGTGTGGTTTATTATACATTGTACGCTGTGTGCTCTGCACCACTGACCTGCTTACAATCAATGTGTGTTCTTCTGAATATTGATAATGTGAGTGATGTGGTACTTTCTGTCTACCCCGAGGATGCTGAGATTATGAATAAGCTAACATTTTGAAGAAAAGGCTTATAAGTAAGACTTTTCACTTGATAGCCAGAAAGGTCTAAATTACTAAGAAGTCAGAATAAGTAATTGCTTAGAATTTTAAAAAGCTCACATTCAACAGGGAGAACATTCATCAATGAGAACAATAATTTATTAAGTTGGTTAGTAGATCCATTTGTTGAATATATATGATGGTTCATAGGAAATTTGTATTTACATGAATTTTTAATAGTATTTTATTATTATGAGGAACTTGCTTCTTCTTTATGCGATCTCAAACCCAGGAGTATGTTCCTTAACAAGCCTTTTGTAAAGCAAAGGGATGACCTGTGACCTATGATCACACGAAAATGACCATAGATTTTAAATATAAAATAGAAAGCGTTTGCTATGAGCATATGCTCAATGGGGTACAGTACGACAGTTAAAAAGCCTGAAATGTTAGATGTGTGGCTTCCAATCCTGAGACATCCTCAGTACCCTATGATCATGGACACCTTGCCTTGTGTCTCTGAAATGGTATGTGCTCATTTCCAACATTAGGAGATTAACTGCGCTGGCTAGGATTTTGTCAACTTGACACAAGCTAAAGTCATCAAAGAGAAAGGACGCTTGAGAACATTCCTCTGTAAGGTTTGACTGTTGGTGAGTTTGTAGGGCATTAGTGTTTGATGGGAAGGGCCCAGCCCATTGTGGATAATGCCATTTTTGAGTTGGTCATCTTGGGTTCTATAAGAAAGCAGACTGTGAAAGCCATGGGGAGCAAGCCAATAAGCAGTATTCCTCCATGGTCCCTGCATCAGCTCCTGCCTCCAGGTTCCTGCCCTGTCCTGACTAACTGCAAGATGAGCAGTGATGCAGAAGTGTAAGCCAAATAAAACCTTTCCTTCCCAAGTTGCTTTGGTAATGGTGTTTCATCATAGCATTAGAAACCCTAACTAAAACAATAACCAATGATCCATTCCTCATAAGATGACTGAGATACTGGATGGTGTAAATCATGGGAAATTCTGTGAACTGTGCCTACAGTGCCATTTTGCTCAACCACTTCTAGTAGTAAAATTAACACAATTCAGAAACATTTGGAGATGATGCTATTTCTCCATGAGAGGTTAGAGGTAATAACTGGGTCTATCTTTGTTCATATCACAGAATGGCAGCTCCATATATAGTGTTCTACCTCCTCATTCCTACTTCTTGTCTAAGGTAGGAATAATAGATGACAGGTTCAATCTAAAAATATCTTTCAGTGTTTCATGTCACCCTAGCATCGGGTGACTTAGGGGTTCTGTATTTGTCTGGAATAAATGGTTTTAGGACCCTTTCATTCATTTCAGAATATCTGTACATTTGCAATGTCTTGCACCTGAGAACTGACCAATAGGAAGAATGGAGCTTGGGCAACTGTTGCAATAGAAAGCTGCTTTTTTTTTTTTTTTTTTTTTTTTTTTTGCATTGCCTGCCTTCTACTTTGCTCACTGCAGTAACAGCTCAGCTTTGAAATGTCCTCTTCAGTCATGCATCCTGATCACAGCAGTTATTTAAGGGTTGTGGCTAATAGGAGAATAGATATCCCTGGTATTTCCCAGAACAGAGTGCTCATTCTGGGAACGTTGGGTCCATGTGACTTCCCGAGTCAGTGATTCACACTAAGACAGGGGATATGTTTGGAGCCTGCCCATTCAGATAAATCCCCCAGGAAAGGAGGAAGCTGTTCAAGAATCTTCCTGCTGACTGAAGCTCCCACTGTGTGCACAAAACACCCTGTCCCAGGTCCCAGTGTGCAGGTTTCTAATTGCCAGCACTGCACTAAGATTCGGATGGTGAGAGAAGAGTTGCAAAATCACGAACAACATTGAGGGCGGTATTAGTTAGGAAGAAGACAGCTTCCTGCACACTGTTGTAGGTGTTAGTGAGATTATCAATTGCTGGCTCCGGCAGAGACACAGGACTGGAGGGCTTGGGAAATGTGGTGGCCCCTCTCTTCCCTGCTTCTCTCCCCTATTCCCAAGGTTATGTTTTCCAGGGATCTGCACTCTGCACTTTCGTTTCTGCAGTGAAATTAACTCCAGCTTGTCAGGTAAGTCTTTCAGCTCACCTTAAAGCAAAAGGTTTGTGAGCTGTGGAGGGGCTGGCTCTACCCCATCCTCTTTATATAGGATGTGTTTTCTTAGTGCAAAAGTAGAATTTGGAAGCTTAAATGGGGGGAGTAGAGGTCGGAAGGAGCAGATGAAGTACGTGGCCCTGAGAGAAGAAGAGGTGGGGGAGGTGAACAGGAAGAAGGAAGGAGACCCTGGCATTTTCTTTCTAACAAATCTTACTGTTATTTTTTTTTTTCTTGGAAATTCTGCCTGTAGGCTGGTACCTGGCTCGGGAACAGGGTCTCAGGCATGAATCATAACTGTGATGCTCTTCCCCCACCCCCTGTTTTTGGTTACCGCTGCATAAGAGCAGGCAGACAGAAGCAGGGTTGCACGCTGTCAATACAGGCTGCAGAACTCAATAAGCAGCCAGACAGGGAGCGAAATTGGAGGAGGCAGCTATAGATTTCTTAGGTTATTTCTCGTGAGTTTTTTAGAACTTGTGTGATCCAGGCTTGTCAGATACTATTTTGAGCTGGGCTGAGACAAACACATTCCCTTAGTGTACCAGATGTTGTCTGCAGTCTCCCAATTTCCAGAGGCACCTGGGTTGGCTTCCTTGTGGGGAAGGGGTGTCCAGACAAGAGGCAGGAGTGAGGGGATTAGAAACTGTGATGAGGGAAATGACAGTTATACTACTCTAGAATCTGGTAGGAATAGTTATATAGTTACTAGGATGGTGCTAATTTATTTGGAAACCAAGGACTTTCTATTATTCAGTGTAGTACTTAGATCACAGTGGGTACTCAGCGAATACATGTTGATGGACTAGTTGCACCAAAAAGCTATTACTTTGGGGTAGGCTAAAACTGGAGCATCATGTTTTACTTAGAATGGAATAATAATGCTCATTGGAATTATAAAGAAACATGTTCTGCTGAATCATAGACTAATCCCTTCAAGTGGAATCATTTGATTCCTCCCTGTCTTTCTCTATTTCATTATTAACTGCACAGTGCCATAGGATTTCAGGTTGCTTATAAGATAGATTTCATGGAAGTTAATATCACAGGATACAAAAATGAAAAAAAGCTATAGCCTTCATCCAATAGTTGGTCTCCTGTGTTTCTGCAGTAACACAGGTGCTGGAATATAAGGCTGCGCATACTTTTCATTTAAACATTCATTTCAGCTTCCTCTTCTGCCAGTGCCATGTCTGATGCTACAAACAGGCAAAGAAGTAGATGGGTGGCTATGCCTTCTTTGCATCTTAATGAAGAAAAACAATCAGAGATAACCATCAAACAGGAAATTGAGTAATGCATGGTGACTAAACTTTTTGCCTCTAGGAGGCAATAAAGGAGATGATTGGGTGACTCTTCCCCATTCCTTGGGCTGGACTTGTCTCTGATAGCTGTGCAGTGCTTGGCTTTCTCCCCACCACTCTGAAACAGACTCAGAAAGTGCATGGTCTCCCTTTCCATTTTGCTTAATAAAATATTCTATTATTTTTTTCAGCTACTAAAATATTCTATTACGGCTGATCACAGCCTCCTTGGTTCAGAGTGTTTGCCATGGGCTGTAGTGTACATACAAACTGCATAGGCTGCACGGAGCTTGAGTTTCTTTTATAGTGGATGCTGGGGATGGAGTTGTGGGTTCCAACTCTCTTAAAAGTCTTGCAAGTGTAGGCTGGGAGAATGGATGAGAGCTAAGGGGGACTCAGACAAATGCATATCGGATAAGCTGGCCTCAGCTTATGTGTTCGCCTCTGTCTTAGAGATGGGGGTGGGCCATGTTCATCCATTGAACCCACACAAAACAATTGACTTAATAGAGTTTTGGGCATACTCGGAGAGTAAAATATCATGTCCTCCCCACTCCTACATCTTTGCTCTCCTCCACTCCCCTCTGAAATGGGATTTCATGTAGTCCAGGCTGTCTTCCAACTAACTCCCTGTCTAGCCAAAGGTAGCCTGAGACTGAGTCTTTTAACCCTTTTCCTTCACGTCCTGAGTAGTGGGATTGCAGATATGTGGCCCCGTGCCTAGTTAATGCAGGGTTGGTGACTGATAGAACCCAGGACTTCCCGCATGTTAGCCAACACACTACCAACTGAGCTACATCTCCAGACTCAGTAAATTGTCCACATTTTCCCTAAGTAGTATACTCTACTTCCAGTATTTGTTCACCTATTTCCCCAAGTAGGATACTCTACTCCTGGTCTAGGGAGTGCTGTTACATTGCTCATTTATTTCTCTTGGGATAGAAAGAAATTTTATCCTATTTCACAGATGAGAAAACTGAGTCATCTATCATCCCATGTACCTTTCCTAAGACTGCACAGCAGTCTAGTGAGTGGATGAATCTAGATAGAAAATGTTTACTTTAACTGCATTGTAAGTGTCTGTGCAGAGACACACTCAGAAAAGATTCTTTTAGGAGATGGTGCATGTTTGTGGCTGCAATGTTTGGTTAGGAGAAGGTCACCATGAAAGAGTAAGAATGAGAGTCAGCCTTCAAAGGTTGACAGACAACAAACAGAAAGTGTCTTCAACTAGGGTGATGGTTATTGGTTTATGGAATTGAGATTAATGTCACCATGGTCTGGATCTTTCTGTGTCACTTGCTTTGTTGACTTCATTGTTAGGTTCTACCGATTACTCTCTATGTCGGTGGTCCTCAACCTTCCTAATGCTGCAACCCTTTAATACAATTCCTCACGTTGTGATGACCTCCAACTATAAAATTATTTTTGTTGCTATTTCATAACTGTAGTTTTGCTAACATTATGAATCATGATGTAAATATTTGTGTTTTCCAATGATCTTAGGCAATTCTGTGAAAGGGTCATTGACCCCTTTCCACAAAGGGATTGCAACCTACAGGTTGAAAACCACTGCTCTAGACCCTTCACCCAACAGCTGCAGGATATATAGTACACACACACACACACACACACACACACACACACACACACACGGCGGGGGTTGTGGGGAGAGATTGATCTTAGGGCTCATTATTTTTAACTTGTCTAAGCCATGTTATTGGGAAATAGAAAATAAAAGATAATTTAATACTTTTTTCTAAAGAATATTTTGAGACTAATGGAAAAGAAATTTCTCTAGAAGAAAAGCAAGATGAGATAAAGGAAAGGAGATGCTTGGGAGCCCCTTGTCATCTAGCAGAGAACTGAGCTGAGTCTGATAATGGGACAGAAAGTCCACTTGTATAGCTGGGGTAGGGGGACGTTTGGATAAGGAGAGTAAGAAGCCAGCAAAGTCTATCTACCAGAGTATCTGATCCTAAAGCTATGTTGCCATAGCTGGATAACTCCATCTTGGACCCCAAAAGTCCTTTGAATAATGAGTTAGAAATCAATGTAGTCAAAGGTTGGGTTCATAGTATTGGAAATGATTGACTATCCTTCCCGTGAATGCTCCCAAGATGCCTTCTCTCTGATCAGAAGCTACACAAAATCTGTTCCTTAGTTATCTATTTATGCCCTGGCCACCATTTTTGGTTTAACTGCTCACCACTGTTTGTAGAAAAAGAAAGGGCCCCAGGGCTTGAGAGCCTGATGCATTGTCTTAAGGCTGTAGCTTCTTTCATTTTCACTCTCCCTGTACCAACCAATGCTTACATTTCCCCAGGGGGTTCTGAAGTTAGGAGTACGGAGCTGTATTTGGTCTTCAAAAAAATAGAGATGTTCTTCTTTTTTCTCTTTCTTAGAGAAGCATGAATAGATAAGAAGAAAGGATTCTGTGTTGGAAGTAACCAAGGCACATATTTAGTCTAGGTCCTGTGTAGACAGTCCTCTGTCTGAGGACTTGTCCTTTGTACAAGTTTTTCTTTTCCTTTTCTTTTTAATTTCTGATACTGAGCCCTCAACACAGGTTTTTCCTTCTGTCTTCTTTCTTCAGCAAGAATTATTTTACTGTCAAGCTTTGTTATTCTAGCCGAGCATCCAGGGTTGTCCTTTGGAAGGCTGTTTCTGCCTGTTTGAGTCAAATTAGATGTAGCAGGTGCAAAGGGCTGAAGGAGACTCAGTGGTTGATAGAATTATAGCCTGAAATTTGTGGAGGCATTTGGACTCCTGGACATTGACCCTTTGAGTCCTGTACTGAAGTGGTCCCTTAGCTTTCCTCAGCCTGTGCTAAATTTATCAGCGGTGATCACATTGTCCCTAGTCATGTTTGGGAATAATTCTACTAACATGGCTTCTCCTCTTTCTTTTCTGCTGTTTGGTACCATGGGCTTCCTTTATACATCTCACTAGTCCACAAAGTCTTATTAATTGTATATCCAATCCTTTTTAAACCAATGTCACCTCATTCATTTCTGTTGTTCCAATGTATTCCACCTCATTGGGCTTTAAAATTTTTTAAATTTATTTTTGATAATTTCATACATGTATATGATATATTGGGAACATATTCCCCATCATTCCTTTGTGTCCCCATTCTCTTCCTAAAGGCTTCCTTTATAAATATCAAATACTCTCATTATTGCTTTTGTGTGCATGCATACATGCATGTGTGCATGCATGCATGTGTGTATGTGTGTGTGTATGTGTATGCATGTGTGTGTGTGTGTGTGGATCTAGATATCCAGATTGCCTTAGATATATTCAAGAAATGGTTGTTGAATAAATATAGAATAAAATCCTGACAGAGGTGAATTAACTCCCAACCCTCTGCTGTCTGTGCGATAAACAGCGAATTATTATTTCTATGAATAGTTACAGGAAAGAAAGATGTCCTCTTACTTTCAGCTTACCATGTGTCTGTGGTCTTCTCTCTATCTCACAGAGGGTTTAACAAGGACATGGCAACTAACCTGTTTGCATCCACAAGGAAAAGCATCCAGCAGTCTCCCCACATTCTTCCTCTGCTTCTCAAAGGGCTCGTATTATCAGCTTGTTTTGGCAGCCTTTGGGAAACCTGATCTAAGCCTGAGCAATGGTAGAAGTGCCCGCTTAACAGCTTGGCAGGGAGGAGAGGCAATTGAATTACCTGCTTACACGTCTGATCTCCCAAGCTTTTGTCAGAGCAAGAAGATAATAGAAGAAATTGTTAACAGTGTTTGGGACTAGTGAGTCCACACAGTGGAGAGATTTATCACATGAAAATACTTGCTTTCTCTGAAGCTGAATCTCTTTCTCCATCGCAACTGCCTCCTTCCCCTCATTTTTCCTATAACAAATTTCCCTTTACAGTACCTTTATTCAAGGTGCATTTGCTCTGGAAACAGAAACACCTAGTCGGCAGCTCACAACTCATGGCCAACTTGATGGCTATCTAGGGGTTGCAAAAGCAGCACTAGTCTAGAGGAGCCAATTTTAGGGACTGCAAGACAATTCTATGGCTTTCAAAGCAGGAAGATGAGGGAATTCCTGATGGGTTTCTTCACTGCCTGCTGGAGGGCTTGGGAATATTCTTTGAGTTTAAAATATAAGACAGGTTAAGGTTAAAAAATGGAGGTCTCTGGGGGTGGCAGCACTTCTCAGGTTGAGAATTGTTTCCAGAAAGGCTTCTACCCAATGTATTTACTTATAAACTATTGATAGACACCATCAAAATGGGGGTGGTCAAATATCCTCTCCCACAAAGTTCTAACCAGGGCTTCAATTTCCACAATTAGAGACATATTCCTAACACTGTAAGATGAAGCATAACTATATGCATAATTTTACAGGCCCCTGCCAAGGGTTACTCATTCATCCAATACATGCTTTTAAGGTTAGGGATTGGGATGGTGTCTACAACTACAAAGGAAAGTAAGTCACATCATTTGCTGCCGTGGAGCTCACAGCCATGGGAATGAGAACGTCCCACAAGAAATGAAAACACAGAAAGTACCCATGACACATCAGTTCGTTGCTGTTCTTTGTCCTTGTGACTTGTGACTGAGTCATTGAATTGACCCAACAGTTTTATGATACACATCCTCCACTTGTATGAGAGGACACTGGGACCCTGTACTGTTAAATGTCTTTCCTAAAGCCCAAGAGTTAATAAGTTATTCAAAAGGAAAGACATGTGTGACCTTGACTATGCCCACCATCTCCAATTCAGCATCATCCTATTTCTTACTCAGCTGAGTTATTCGCATTTAAAGAACTCAGATTTCTAACATCTTTATATGAAGTTGGCATTCACATGTTTAGTGCTTGAGATGGGAGGGGAGGAGCATGGGGATGCAGGTGGCATTAAAGTATAGGGCATAAAAATATAGTATTATTATTAAAGTAATATAGGACTGCTGCTAGTATCCTCAGATCTTGGTTTTCTCAGATGCACAAAGGCAGAGAGGAATAATTAGGAATGCATACTCCAGTCTCTACTATTTTCCCTAGACATTGTAACCACAAGACCTTCTATTTATGACACTTTGGAAGGTCTATTTTCATTTTAAATGGCAGGAAACCTAACCAAACTTCCTTCAGTACCACAGACATTTTAGAGGGTTCCCTCTCTAAGTGGCTCTGGATGTAAAATGTATCTTGAATTGAGGTCTTCCACAATATACTCCTGTCTCACAGTTTTATCTTTCAACATGATTCTGCTCCTCTCTTGCCTAATGACTGCAAAATTGATGCCACAGCTCTATGTCCTGCTTGGTATGTTGCTATGAGTTTTTTTTTTTTTTTTCCCCAATTAATTTTTTAAAGAGTCCTGAATTGTTCTATTGCTGGTCCTATTAAGGTTCCTGTCTATATCTAGAACTGTCATTGTACCCAGGGAAATAACCAGTCTAGACCAATGGCTATAATGATGGAGTAAGAATGAAAAAATAGTGGATTCCCAGGGATTTTAAGATATATTCAGTATATTTTAGAAAGAGGTGGTGAAATCCTCCATTGGAGACTTGTCAAATGATGATGAACATTGCAGTTCCTAGAGAAAAGTGGTTCTCAACCTTCCTGATGCTCCCTCCCTTTAATAGAGCTCTGCATGTTGTGGTGACTCCCAACCATAAAATTATCTCATTGCTACTTCATAACTGTAATTTTGCTCCTATTATGAATTGTAATGTAAATATGTGACCTTCAAGGCATCTGATATTTGACCCCTGTGAAAGTGTCATTCACTCCAAACGGCTCCCATCCCAAAGGTGCTTTAGTGGTATTTTCTCCCATACTCTCTATCTTCTTACCCATGAGCATTTTTACTTTGTTCGCAACAATATATCAATGGGGCTCAAGGCTTAAAGAATAGGAAATAATAGCTAGAACAAAAGGCCTACAAAGCATAAACTAGCAATTTTGTTTTTATATATAATTATTTAAATAACTATTTATGAGATTTATTCATAAGTAAATTTATTCACCTCCTGATACATAAACCATAGCAACTATGCAAACTAACAAGATAGCCTGCATGGTTTGGGTTCTTATATACAAATTGGCTGTTGCAATGGCGCCTAAGTTCCTTTATTTCTGAGCAGGCGTTCCTATTCCAAGCAGAGGGACTGAGCACATCTCTGGTCCTACAGATGGTGCTGGTTGAGTGTCAGCATATGGGGAGTTATGTGGGTGGAGAAGCTGGTGTCAGAAGGGCTGTGTTGGAACATTGGACTCAAATCAAAGGCAAAATCTTAAGGCTTCAGTTGATGAAGGAAAATCTCCTTAGCTGAAAGATGTAGAATTTGAGCTGTGATGATGAAGAGACTTACTGTCCTGAAATGGCTCAATGACTCTAATGGACACTGTCCTGAGGGACAGTCAAGGGACCATCAACAGGAAAGTCAGGATGCTTCCTAGTGATTTTTTTCCCCCTTTACTCATATAAAAGGCAGCTTGGTAGAGAAAACTTATATTTTTCAGTTGGATGGCCTGGGTAATTTGCTTACACTTGCATGCTGATAAATATGTATCACAGAAATATCTGTGAGGTAATGTGATATGAAGCCAGTATCAGCTTCCCACAGGAAACAGCATATTAAAGCTTAGTTTCAATTGTTTTTTCTCTCAGTCTGTAAGCGCTGGTCTGGATTCTCAACTATAAATTTCCTAGGTACTCAACATTTGCCTTCCAAACACAGAGCATATTTAATAATGTGTGACTGAAATTAACTTGCTATTCATGTATCTTTTAAAAATTATTTGATCATTTGCACCTGATGACAGAAAAGCAAAGGCCTTCAGATGCATCTCCTCTTTCCCTTGTTGGAGTGCTAATCCTGTGTGAGAGACATTTTTGTAGGACTCTCTCCTCTGCCTCCAACTAACAGTATCATTTTGATAAAAAGATTAAGTATCTTATCTCAGTGTCTTGATCTGTAAATGACGATATAATACCTTCCTACAAAGTTATTTTGAGAACTTGAGATGACTCAGTACAAAAACTGGCTCTGTTATCATCTATACATGGTTAGGGCACAGTCTTTGGTGTTTAAAAATTAAAATATCACTCGGAAGAATGGCTGTCTCTCGATGGCTATGGCCCAGAGAACCTCACCTGCTGATACAAATGCACATTAAACAAAAGTCAGCCAGAGTGGTGCCCCCATAGCTCCCTGAAGCATGAGGTCAAAGGAGATGCCAACTTGTCCTTTGGGGTGAAGGGATATTTCTTTGATTTTCTTGCTGAAAGAATCATTGCATTGGATGGCAGCTTGAATTTCATGGGTCTCTTTTTTTTTTTTTTACCAATTCTGAGATTCTATGTATTCCTCATCCTTCCTATTGAAAGAAAAACATATTTATGATTCCTTTATAATTTGTCTTTAACCAATTGATTTTTTTCTTTATTATTCAACATAAAATACTAATATGTCTCAGGATACTTGCCACACTTAAGCGGGAAAAGATATATAACATGTGAAAACATGCTAGGTTTAGACGTTCACTCATGTTGCTTATTCATATTTACTTCTTATGAGAAAAATAATAGGACAATGCTCATTGACTTTCTTGACATTGGATGGAGCCATATGACCAAATATGGCAAATGAGCTTAACTGAATGTGATGTCTGTATCCACTGATCTTAGAACATGCTGCTGACACGTGAATTATGGCAAAGCCACTGTACACTCTTTACAGCTGCTCAGTGTGGGTTCTGTGGTGTTTGGGCAATATATTATTGTATTTGATATAAAGAAGACATAATGTTGGTGTACTGAAGTACTTAGAGTTTGAAGGTGTTTTCTTGATGTTCTACAATTTGACCTACATCGATGATACACTGTGTTTAGTTCAAGATAATAGCTAATGTTGATTGGGTAGTTTCAATGAAGTAGGTGTTTGTCCACATTTGGAAATAGTTCTCTAGGCCATGTGTTTAGTTGTTTGTGAAGATTCATTTATTTTTATTTTTTTTTGTGTGTATATACATGAGTGCCTATATGGAAATATGTACACGAACCATGTGTGTCATCTGTGTGTCTGGCACCCAACAAAGGCATCAGAACCCTTGGAACTGTTGTTGGAGATAGTTGTGGGCTGCCTGATGAACCTAGATTCTCTACAAGAGCAGTGAGCTCTCTTAATTGCCCAGCCATCTATCTGTATATTTTATTCTTAACCTCACATTTATATAGAAAGCCACAGCCACAGGTGGTTTTTTTTGTTTGTTTGTTTGTTTTGTTTTTTTTTAAGCAAATTGCCCAAGGTCTCTGAGCCAGTGAGTAGAGGAGTGGAGATAGAGACGCCCATCATCTGACTTCAGAGTTGCATTGCTAACCACTCTTCTGCAACTGGTATGATCAACCAATATTAATTCTGCCCTTACCCTTCTCTGGTTATATTTGGAAATTATTTCCTCTCTTGGCCATTACTCTGCAGAGTGGTTGTAAGTTTGGGAAACCAGCAGAATGAATCACTGTGGTATCTAATGCCTAGCTTGTTACAGGAAATCTCTCATTTTCTTTGTTTTGTGTGACAATAGTTTAGATTTTAAACAAGCATTTTAAATCAAAATATATATGATGTCCTGAAACAAACCTTTTCCTTCCTACTTTTTGCTCAAAATAATTCATATGATTATATCAGGTCACGTTTCCTAGAAGTGGAGCCTGCGATAAAGATTTGCTTATGAGATTTGTTGGGAGAACAAGCTTGGGGAAAAGCTGTAAGGAGGTGAGGGAGGCAGAATAGGGCAAGAAAAGCAGCTAAGCTGAGGTGTGGTACCACTGAAATGTAGTTCTAGCCTGATGCCACAGGTAAGGCAGATCATAATCTGTAATACTGATTTCATGCATTGAGGTGAGGAGCTTAGCTTTTATAGCCTCACATTAGCTAGTTGGCTTTAGGTGTGGCCATCCAGGTGTCTCTAGGTAAAGAAACTCCTATTGGGTAAAGCCAAACATCCAAAAAAAAAAAAAAGATGTAGGTATGAAATAGTATCAGGAACCCCTGCATCTATTTGGGGATAGATAAATATTTCAGGTAATAGAACTCTTAAAGGGCACCAACAATACACACTATAGTGTTCTAGGATGGTGGATAGCTCATTCCTTTTGGATTCTTTTCTCTGTGGGATTGATAATGTCAAACAACAAAAATGGAATGAATTGTGAGGTAATGCAATGGTGGAATGTCATCTCAGCAAGGTGATTTGACTTCAAGAACCCTAACGTGGAAGTTTCCTGCTGCTATGATATGACTATTGTGTCTTCTCCAGTTTATTTGTTGAAGATCAGCACTATCATGGGTGGAAGCAGGTCTTTAGGGAGGAGTAAGGTTGGATTAAGGTGAAGCCATCTTGATAATATTAGTGTCACATGAAAAAAAGTTATATCTCTCCCCCTCTCACTTTGTCTCCCTTTCCCCTGCCTCATGAACTAAATAAGACCCTATAACTACATATTTAGGAACAGGACTCTCCAAGAACTCAATTTGCACAGTAGCATGTATATACTGCAAGGGAGAAATGATTGGCAACAGTATTTGAGGACTGCATCTCTTGGCTACTTCACTATAGATCATTAAAAAGCAAGATTTTCTCATGAGATGTTTAGTTGCTACTATTCTGATACATGGATGCATTTGAGCTACCAATATTTACCATGACACTCATAGCCTATGGACTGGGTTAGGGATTTTAGAGAAAATGTCCCAGAGAATCCAGAGTTTTACTCTGGCACTGAATGAAGACAGGCAAATTGCTATGGAAAGAAAAAAAGTAGATCATATTTAACATTTTGATTTTTGTCACCCATATGAACCAAACTCAACATGAGCTAGGTAGTATGCCACTTTTTACTGTCAAATGGATCTAGGTTGTCAGATAAGATGATTTAACCTCCAATGAGGGTAGTTTTTTCTTATGTATTTAATTAGATCATTGGCTAAGCTGCTTCCATGAGCCCTGGTTCATCTCTTTTATTCCATATTGAAAATGGTCACATTGTATTTACTGTCTTGCAGTAATAGCTAACCCACCTCTTTGTTTTTGTTTTGTTTTTTTGTACCTGTGCTGAATTAAATTCACTAAGAGATACTTGATCCAGGTATGACCTTCTGCTTCTATTCACTTGGTGATGATCAGGGCCAACTGGATAAGAGAGACACTGAACTATTTCAACCCTTGCCTATTAGTTCAAATCGCAGACACTTGTGTTCTAGCAAAACAAGATACTTTTCCCTCCTAGAAAGTGGGTCAAAGTGAAATAGCATGCACTTAGAAATTTTATTAAGTGTATGATGAGTACTTTGATGGCAAAAGGCAAGTTTGTTACTGTAACAAAAATATAACAGGCCAGGAAACAAGCTCAACTACAACTTATCTCTTACCTGGGTTCCATCCATAGCCTTTTAACTGCTTTTATCATCTGTGGTCTCAAATGATCCCATCCATTAGCCACAACCACCCCTAACTGATTTCCTGAGATGTGAAGACAGCCATGTCAAATCCTTGCTTGAAGCCATCATGGGTATTACCCTTGTTGGGATATTGTAACAATGTCCCCATTTGGACTACCAGATCCTCCATCATCTGGCTCCTACCAACATGTGCAGGTTCATCTTGATTTGCTGACCATCTTGAATTCTTGATCTATTTACAATGTTCCACTCCTCCACATTGTTTGTGTCCTTATCTTGTTGAAAACTTGGTTTTCAATTCTATGAGTCAAGGAAACTTTCATGTTCATATTTTGGATGGAACACTAAGAGGCAGAGAAACTTTGCAGATTTCATTCATAATAAATGGAGGAGTTGGGATATTAATATAGGTCATCTAATGTGGTAATTGATATTGTATTATTTTCCAAAGTACTAACAATAATGATTAAAGTTAATATTATTGGGTTTTTACCTCTGTGCTGAGTACCTTGGTAAGCTCTTTATGTCATGGGGATCATCTCTCAACAATACCTTTAGAGTAACTTGTTAATATATTTGTTTCAATGATTGAAACATTGGGACTTAGAAGGTCAGTCACATGTCCAAGGTGACATGGCTGGTTTATGGTGGATTCTGGATTCATTATCAGGCTCTTGAATGTCTAGTCTTACTTGTATTTTGGGTCAGAAGTATACTCATTAATCCAGATTGCCCTGTCAGGAGCTGTATTCCCTTCCCCTCTTTCTCCGTTCTAGCTTCTATCTTTTACTCTTTAAAAGCTTTATGCATTTATATAATGTATATTGGCCATATTCATCCACCAGTACCTCCCTCCAGCTCCTCGTAGTCCTCCTTCATCTCCCCTTCAACTTTATGTTTCTTTTTATTTTATATTTTTATAAATATTTTTATTTTATAATAATAGATCAATAAGAGCTTATAAAAAGGAATGGTTCTAGAGACTAGATGAGTAGAACTCTGTTTTAATATACCATGATTGACACTGGAACTGTTGGATTTAAAAGATCTAAAATCATGGACACACTCCCCCAGAGATATTCACTGATGGGACTTGATGCAATCGCATGAGGTTTATTGAGGAATTGATAAATTGATAGTGGCCCGTGCACTGGGGCCCCTCTGCTCGAAGGTGAGAGGGAACCCCATCTGAGGCAAAGGATGGTTTATATACAGAGTTCACAAGGACAGTTAATTGCTTCTTGGACAATATTAAAAAAGATTTCAAATAGTTGTTCCCAAGCCTAGTTTCCATTCCCAGGCTCGGTTCCTATGTAACTCAATTTTACACCTTTACCTTTATAATCCGGGGGAATTTGTTTAAGTGGCTTCTGTTTATCCATGTGTATTGTTTTAAGAGCTTATCTCCCTTATTTTGGGCCCTTTCCTCTGGAATGTTTGTTTGAGCCTTTGGGATGTACTCTTCCAGGGATGTGCCTGGGGGGGCGCTAATATTTGACTCAAACTTAAGGATCTTTTAATTTTAAGTGTAAGCAGAGACCTGAAGTTGCATTCTTACATTCAAATTACATTCTTACAGAACATCCTGTTACAGCATTAATCTGAATTCATTAGCTTTATGGTGGACACTGTGGCAATCTGACTGCAAACTCTCAAGACCATTGACAATCAGGGCTTGATACAGGTGTGTGGTGTGTGTGTGTGTGTGTGTGTGTGTGTGTGTGTGTGTTTGATTCTTGACTCCTAATTGTAGTAAGAAATGGGCTTTTATGGGAAGGAAGAATTTTTACATGCAGAGCATTCAATTTATGGTTTTGTACACAGAAGATGAAAAGAAAAAAAAGATGAAATGGGGTCATTTGCTCATTTGACCTAAAAGACTGAGCAGAGAGACATTAAGGTAAGCAAGTGGAGAATGTTTTATGATGTTAGCTTGACTTTTTGGTGGGTTTCCAACCTTTTTTTGAAATTATAAAAACCTAGAAATATTTCCAGTCACAACCTTGATGAATCAAGTACATTCTCATAATCTCTGTACAGGAAATAGAATAGAGAAAACTTATATTGGTTTGCAAGTAGAGATTCATGCCTTACCATATGAGTGCCAGCTATTTGAGATATGATTATTAATAACAAAGCCAGCAAGAAGCTATTGGGAGGGGTACAATGACATTTATCTGCCCTTTTCATCATATGTATTATCTGGGTCACTATGAAATTAATGTTCACACTTTCCACCTCCAGGCAAAGCACTTCCCCAGCTCACCTTGTGGTGCTGTCATTTGTAGCACTTTGGAACAAATGTGCAGCCCTGAGGTGACGATGGAAGAAAAATATGTAGGTAACAGAGGACTAGGAGCTCAATTAAGAATGGATAGTCTCACCTAAAAACTATGAATTTCAAGATCATGCACCGCACAAAGGCTACTTTGATTTAAAACATTCCCTACAGACCTCAGTGATGATAATTGGAAAATCCTGGGCTAGTAAGAAGAGCATTGGCAGCTGAATGTCTGTCTATTCAGTGCAGAGGACCCAGGGCCAAGTCACAATTCTCATGCGAAGAATACCATTTGGGTGTTCCTAACTTTGTTTAGAGACAGCGGGGCAGTGGTTCTCAATCTTCCTAATACCGTGACCTTTAAATACAGTTCCCCTTGTGTGGTCATGGCTATGTCATAACTGTAATTTTGCTACTTATATGAATCATAATGTAAATATCCAGGAAGGGCTTAGACTATCCCTGTGAAAGGGCTGTTTGACCCATAAGAAGTAGTGACCCACAGGGTGAGACTCAGTGCTGTAGTCAGAATATCCAGTGCTTGGCTCAGGAACCTTTGAATGGCTTCTCAAAAATGGCTCCAGACTGATGCATCAGGGAAAGAGGACAGAGACAAATGTTGGGTGTTGGTTACTTAATGATATCAGGTAGAAAATGTAATCAATGTATGCACAGTGCAACATAGGGACCCATCACCCCTACCTTTAGCCCCTTTCCTTAGGATATAAAAACAAATTGCAAGAGTTTAGGGGGGTGGTTATTGAATTACTCAAAATAATGATCAGCTAAATACCTTGCTGTTCCAACATGAAAGCATAAGAGTTAATGCCTAAAGTTTGGAATATTAGGAATGTTTCTTCGATTAAAAAAACATGCTTTTGAAAAGTATTTAAAATATTGGCATAAGGGGGCTAGAGAGATGGCTAAGTGGTTAAGAAAAGTAGTTACTCTTTCAAAGGGTCCAGGTTTTATTCCCAGCATCCAGATAATAGGTCACAACCATAAGTAACTGTAGTCCCAGGGGATCTGACAACCTTTTGTAATGTCTGTCAGCATTCCACACATGTGGTACACAGACATACATAAAATACATAAATACAAAACATAAAAAAAACACATAAAATAAGTAAACCTAAAGTTAAAAATATATGTAACTATATGGTGTGTATATAGGTATATTGTTTATTGGTTTAGGTGTGCAAAATTCTATAAAACACTAGAAAATAGTCTCAATGAGAAGATGGCATAAAACTCCATTTAGGACCAGGCCTGATTTCCAAAGGAAAGTCATCTAGTCAAGGAACTGACCATAAACCTCCTAAGTCATCAGCTCCAGGAACAGACCATAAATTCTAGGAACAAAGCCATAGAATCCCCCATCTAAAGAACAGCCTAGAGATAAACACAAGGATGGGGAAATATCTTATCTCAAGATGCTGTATTTGGCAGCCTTATATGGTGTGGGTATCTTATCCTGTGATTAAACATTCATGGCACAGGAATGCAGTCCACTGACCACCTGGACACAAGCCAATCAGAAACCGATTCATGTAGCATCCCGGCATCCACCAATGAAGTTTTAGATTATCTAACCCTAGCTAAAATTCCCCTAGTTCCCTATAAAAAGGCCTGTTCACCTTTGTCTGGGTCATTGCCATTTTTGCAAGAGGCCAACCCCTGCATGTAGACTTCTTGCTTTTCTGAAATAAAAACATTCTTGCCAATTGTGTCTGTGTGTGGTGGTCTCTGAGTGGTGCTTTCAGAGTTAACACTTAAGAGAAATATTTAATGGTTATCTGTGAGTACGAAGTGATTTTAATTTTCTAACTCATACTCCCTAGCAGCCGATACTATATGCTGGTGTCACTTTGATTTCATGGTGCATTGAAATGGAGGCTTGGATTTAGATGTCCCACTCACTAGCTATTGTTAGCTTCTCACCTTAGGTTTAAAAGTGACCCTGCCATCCTTCCAGGTCCCTAGAGGATTGGAGCAGTGATGTATGCTCTCTACTCAAATTTCTTTCTCTCTGTCAATGTTTCTTCATCCTTCAGGATTTGACTCTTCAGTGCTCCCCTAGGTAAGTCCCCTGGACCCTCATATATAATTAGACATTTCCTTTGAATGTCCTGACACACATTAGAACTCTTCTCATCATACTATTCCATACCTGTGTAGAGGATGACTATATGATTCCTCTTTATTGCAAATTATATATTTGCCACTTTTAAATATCCCCTATTACTGACATATAGTAGCCTCACAGCTGAATTTGACAAACGAAAGAAGAATGAAGAATCTCTTTCATTTCAAAGTTTTTGTTTGATTTGGTGGGGAGTAGATCTAGTATTCTGGGGGTGGTCTGGTAGTGAACAGTGCTAATGGAGGAGGGACTTGCTAGCAGAGTGACTGTTTTGTTTTCCTGGGAAAGAGCTTCTGATTCAATATGCCAGATAGCCAAAACTTTGCATTCTAATATGGGCCAATCAATCCAGAAATCAATCAATGCCCATTTATCAAGTTCAGATTATGTGCCCAGCACAGTGCTGGAGACATTAGGATATAAAGGCTTTGTCTCTTTCCTTCAGTTCCTTCAACAGGGTTATTGAAACTTAAGAGATCAGAAGTAGGGGAGTGCTGAGAGAAGAGATTCATAGGCTGATCATTGCTTTCAGTGAGCTTAAAGAACTGTCATGGTCCTTGGCATCAGCTGACACCATCATCACTGTTGGGCCCAGCATCTTGCAAACCAGAGTTTGGCCATCCCCTGCAAAGGAATATGCCCCTGACTAATTATTTCAAAGGTGTCAACCTAAAAAGCAAACACATTCACAGCACCTACTCAAACTGTTTATTTACTTTACCACGGGCATGGAGTAAAGAAAGCAAACTGTTCCCAAATAGAATCGGAGTGAGTGGCTGAAACCTGTCTAGGTTGTGCAGGTTCCTAAATTTTGTAGGTGAGACAGGAACATTTTGTTCTAGCTTAATTAGCAGTACCCCTTCTGAAATGCCTTGGAGGGTACCTTTCAAAAAGAAAACCAACCAAACAAACAAACAAACACCAAACAAAACCAACCAACCAACAACAAAACAGGGAGCATTCTCACTCACATTTACATGGAAATAGGACAGTAAGAGAAAGACCAGGATAATAGAACCTTCTAAGGGAAGCACAGGTGGACTACAGACACATCTACTCATCTGGTTTCTTTTAAGCTTGTAACCTAATTTGTTTTTCTCCTATAACCAAAGTTCATTATTTAAAGAAGAAAAATTACCTCTGCCCACACTCAACCAGGAGTGCCTCATAGTTTCCCCATGCTTATTGTCTAGGACAGTCTAGCAGAGTCATCCTTGAAAGGAAGCAGCCTCTTCAAAGCTGAACTTGCCATCTTCTACATCTCTAATTGTCTTGTGTTTTTCTGTGTGAGGAGTCAGGGGAGAGTCAGAGAGAAGCCTGTAAATGAAGTCCACAGGCCAAAGCCTGTTTTTAGAACCAGTGACCTCAGTCACTGCAGATTCTTAGCTCTTGGTGTAAATATTTATAGACCCCCATTGGTTGTTCCCTGACTCCACCAGGCACTGTCATTGTCTATGCTAATACATCTGCATTTATTATTAAAAGTCCTTTTGTGTCCACTTTTAAAAGAACAGGCTAGTTTGTGTCTGCTAGTAAGGGCTTGCTCTATTATTATGGGAGAATCTAAGATACTTGCAGAAGGTGGAGAGCTTTCTTCTTAAGGAAACCTTTTCCTCCTAAGGGCATAAATACACAAACAAGCAAAAACTGCAGGCTCTGGAGTCAGAGTATTCTAAGTGAATTCTAGGATATAAGATTAATAATCTAGGTGGAAGCAAGCTTTGAATGTATTCCTTTAAATGTAATACATTTAAATGTATTTTAAAATGAATTCAAGGCACCTCGTTGGCACAAAATGAGACCTCACTAGAGGTCCCAGGCAGAGTATCTCCATCCTTGTTTGGGATAGAATCTGTTTTTCTCCACCTAATGTTATGACAATTATTTTGTTGCTGGATCAGGCCTGCAGGGGGCACCATTAAAAACACCATTAAAAGCTTTCTTTCTTGCTAGTCTGTCTTCACTGATTTTTTTTCTGTGTCCCTGGGCCATTCCTTGTTACATCTTCAGTGTGACACTCTCTAGCAGTGGGGCTATGCTTTTCCTGTCACCCTGCTGTCCCCTAGAGATGAGAAGTATCTGTACACACAACTGGAACATAGCAAAAATATTTAAGTTCCTGTCTTCCTCCCACTGTGGGTTTTGATCATTTCTTTCAGTAGCCAATTCAGTTTAATTATTTATGCAAGAACATTCATAGTGCTAGAGGAAATGTCCTATAAAGCATTTATCAAAGAATCAGTCTTTGTAATCTGAGACATCCCTAGAGCAAACATATCTGGCTGATGATTCAGGTATTACCTTTGAGGGGCAGTGGGATGAGACATCAGAGTTGGTGGTGCTTGAATCATCATACTTGACTCATGGGATGAGGCTAGAATTTGTAAAAGGTACATTTGTGAGCCATCTGAGTCCCCACTCCCTGCCCATGGATATACAATGAGGTGGTCATAATCATTAGTCATTATGGGATGACTGCTAGTATTATCATCATGGAACAATGAGGGAGACTGAGGCACTGGATAAAATGCCTTGCTCAACTCTAACATGGTGGAGTGACATCTAGGTTTGGAGAGAAGCATTTTGATGGCAGCTCTTTGTTCTTGACAATATGCAGTTCTTCTGGAGACAAGCTGGTCTCATGATTGATCCTGGTCTCACATCCTTGTCTTATCTTATCCTGTTCAGATTTTTGAGGCTGGTTCTGTGGTTTGGGCCCAACTGTAGACTCAGAAGAGTATAGGAAGACTCACCATGTTGGTTTGGTAGGGTGGTTTCTAGTGTGTGAGGGTGAGCTAGCCTCTTTCTGTCACTCCTGAGATCTTTGAATCAGCCAAGGCACTGAAATTTGAAGAGTCTTGGTTCTTTCCATTGTAGGCCAATAGTGGCTTCTATCCCTCATTGTATTATAAATATAGAGAGAGAAGGAAATGCCTGAAGGCTCCTAGTCAACAGTTAAAGAGTTTTAGAAATGCTTCCAATCTTAGTTGTGACCATTGCCTCCCTTATGGAATGACCTGGAATTTACCCTGAGGCAGTATTTTAGTACCCTTAGATGAAAGAAGAGAGTTAGACATATAGCTGCCAAGTGAGTAGGACTGGACCAGGTGACACAGGTCAGTCATTCACAGACGATTACTGGAGAGACACTGACTGGAAAGCCAGCAGGGCCCGTTGCTCACCTTACCTAGACCATCCATGATCCTTCATGCTGTTCTTATACAGAGGAGCTGGAGATGCTCTTAGTAGTCTCTTAAGGGCACACTAAGGTCAGTACATAATAATCTTGTTATTTCAGAAGCAGCTTCCCTCCTAGTTTTTCTCTTAGTCCTCAGCTCCCTCCTTACCCAGCTTCTATTAACACCCATAGCTGATGATATTTTTAAACTTCAGGGCTCCTGTCTGGCTGGTTATTCATTTAGCTGAGAAACTGCAGCACCTAATTAATAGGAAATTAGCAGTGAATGTAACATTTGGCCCATAGTCAAGGATCAAGAAGTTATAAATGTGCACCACGTGAATGGCCCGGGCACCTGATTCCTACATCTCGAGAAGTGGCATTTCCTGTATTGTTTCAGGAGGTGGGCACTGGTGGTCAGTGGCAGTAGGGCATCGTCATCATCTTCTCTGATGACCAATGGGAACTTCCTAGGGAGCACAAGGGGAGTTCAGCTTTAGCTTATTTCCTGAGTGACTATTTTGCTTTGTTGAGTTAAATGCCACCTCAAAGTCCAGGCCTAAAGGAGTACAGAAAGTCAGGACACAAGCAAGAGAACTCTTGAGGGTGTTGCCTATGATGCTCCATACAGGGTGACTCAGATGTTAGGTTCCCTAAAGAGTATCAGATCTGCCATTGTTCTAGATACTTCTATTTGACCTCTTTTGTGACTCCTGTGTTATAATTCATAATGAATATCCCAAGAGCCTAGACTTGTGTCATCGATCAGTTATACCTATAGGAGAATATCTGTTCTTTCTACTGCTCTAAATCTATGGCTGCTAAAGCCTCTCTAAGCAAAAGTCAGGTTATTAAGAGAAAAGTATCCCAATATATTTATTGTAAGTTTTACATGACATGGCCGTCTTTATAAAGAAACAAAGACATCAAATGTTTTTAAGGTAGGGTAATGAAGGATGGACAATCATGGGGGTAATATAATAGAGGATGAAAAGTAGTAAAGATATATTCTGTTACAGATGAGGTACATAGAGAATGAACCTCTTATGCAGGGATCCTATGACTCACTACACTACATGGGTAGGTCAGAAAATTTAAGATTTCTCAAATTCCTTCGAATACTTAATATGCCAAAGTACCACAGTTGTGGGTTCTGCATCTTGAATCCCATCATAGTGGATGTGGGAACTGGGACCCAGAGTACGGAGAGACTTTGCCTAAACCAGCAAGAGGCAGAGCAGCTGGGCTCTGAAACAGAAATTTTCATCAGTCAAGTTTGATGATCAGTGCAGAAGTCACAGCTGCCTAGCTACTTCAGAAGAGACATAAGACCAGAGAACAAAACCATTCCGAATATTAGAGAAGAGAAAGACTGAGTTAAGGGCAAGAGCATCTCTGGAGCTTTCTCTGGAGGCCAATGTGTCTCTAGCCCACAGATGGAGGAAGCAATGCCTAGAAATCTGAATAGAGTCTTTCTTTATCATCTCTTAATTTAATTTATCTTGTTTTCCTTTTCCTCAATTTCTCCCAGCAGGGAAATAGGCATTGAACAACCTGTCTTTTTCCTTGTGAGAGTTAAAAATCTACTGATAAAAGGACTGTTCCAATTCTAAGTGTGTTTGTTACGAGGCAAACCATAGCAGGTGGGATCAGAGAGGTGCCCAGCTCCTTGGTAAAGCTGAGCCAGGAGAAAAAGCCAACCTGACCACATTAGGGAGCAGAAAGCCCAGAGTAAGTGAAATATCTTTGCCAGCTTTATTTAAAAGATCGATCGAAGCCTCTTTAACAAAGGCTTCTACCTGAGAATTGATATAATGAATCCAGCATTTATGTGTTTCTGGGAGGAGGCTTCTGAAAGAAGGAAAAAATATAAAAGAAATTGCATCATTGGGTAGGTCCCAGTAGGGGCTGATCTTAAGGGAGGAAATAACTCATTACTGATATCACAGAACAGAAATGGACTGGAAGGCTGTGTGTGGCTTGGACCAGAGAAGACAAAGTATCTCCTGGAAGGAAAGTATGATGTGCTGGAGCCTTGTTCATGAAAGGAGCTATAAATCATGGCCCAGGGTATTACAGATGCCCAAGTACAACCAACTTCTCTACCTCTTCCATCTAGCCAGGGACATTTCCTGAGCCCCACTTAGGCAAAGGTGGGTCTCATCCTCTAGAGGACAGAACCAATTCTTTCCCACCCATATAAAACTTTGTCCCCCAAATGATTTTAGAATTGAACATTGCTCTTCCATTTAAGAATTTGGCCATGTTATCCAGACATGGTGTCTCAAACTATAATTGAATTATTTAGGAGGCTGAGACAGGAGGAATGCCTTGAGTTCAAAGCTAGCCTGAAATATACTGTACATTCTCAGAAAGCCTGGGCCACAGTGTGAGACCCTGTCTCACAATTCATTACTGTGGGGTTGGAGGGGAGGGGATTGAGTGGGGTTGTTGGACATGGGTATTAGTTCTTGACCCTTCTTTAATCTTGACCTCAGTTTATAATTTTGTTAAAGTATTATAAGGGGGTGATATCTACTTTAAAATAATTAAATTTTCCATTCTTCTTGACCCTTCTTCAATCTGGACCTCACTTTCTGATTTTTGTAAAAATATGATAGGGAGTAATATCTGTTTAAAAAATGATTAAATGAAGTACTAGTTGTAAGAATCAACATAGTCTAGTGGTGAGATTTGAGACTAATGATTGCTGTTTTTGTTATGTGAATAAAAGAGTAGAAAACATCACTTGGTACATGGTCACTTAATAATCAGTTCTGTCCACTTGCTAAAGGTCATGTCAACAATATTAATGTTAGGAAAAATTCCAGATAGTTTGCCTGTCTCTGAAGCGCTCCCCTTGCCTTGCCCAAGCAAAGTTCTAGGTCAAAGCTAACCTCAACAGCACCCAAGCTCCACAGGCTTTAGTCCATCATCACAACCCCAAGTATAGTCCAGTTCTACTCATACTGTGACACTAACCTCATTCTCACTATGTTCTCACTGTACTAGTTGTCTGGAGAGACAGACCCAAGTGAGTGCATACATTCAAGAGGGATGGAGGGAGGGAAAGACAGAGAGAAAGAGGAGGGAAGGGGGAGAGAAGAGGAAGAGGGAGGGAAATGGGAGTAGCAGGGAGGGATGGGGGAGGGAGAGAAATACTATAAGAGGCCAGCACTCATAGCACCTCCACAGTAATCCAGCAAGCTAGAGACCCAGGAGAGAAAATGACCTTTCTGTCAGCATGCTAACTGGCTCGAGACCCCAGGAAACGTCTGTCTCAGTTTGAAAACCAGTAGGAAAGAAAGGTTCTTTTGACTTGGGAGAGGGCCAGGCTTCTGATCCGATCCATGCCTTCAACTGATTGAATGGGGACCATCTGAATTAGGGCAACCTAGTCTACCAGTTTAAATACCAATCTCATCATAAAACACCACCACAGGAACAACCAGAGGAACAGTTTACCAAGTACCTAGGCATCCTCTGGTTCAATCTGCTTGTCTAATGTTTTACTCTGTAATTTCATCCACACAGACCACAGTCTTGCTTAAGATCTATCCTGTGTGGTGAGAAAGCAAGTTTCCTGATTTCTAGAAAATTTCCTAGGAGGAACAGTATTGGAGCTGAAGCAATGGCTCAAAGGTTGGTTCTTAACTCAAAAATCAAGGACTCATCTTAGATGAAATGATCTGTCCCTAGGGGATAAATTCTAGGTAATGGTGATTTTGGAATTATCATGGCATGATAGTTAAGTGATTCTGTCAATCTAGCTTCAACCTTTCATTCTACAGTTCAAAACAAAACAAAACTCAAGAAGGCTACGTGGCTTTGGTAACTTCAAACATCAATGGGCAAAGCCAACACCCAAAGCCTTGAGACTTCCAGCTCAGTCCTCTTATCTAGACATATGCCTGCTCTCATCTTGTTTCCTTAAATTTATAGCTAAAGAACAAGTGTACCACATTGGACCCACCTTAGGACACCCAAGATAAATGATACTCTAGCTTAGCCCATATGCAACCTACTTAACAACTTTCATTGCTCTGCCCTTCGTCATTCTTGTTCAGAGGTAGGTATACTGTGGCAGAAATCTTTCTCTACTAACCCATTTGAAACAATAAGGAAAGAAATCCCCATGCACCAACCTTGACCAGACAGGTGAAGGTTGTGCTCATTTGGCACTGACCTTGTAAAGATGGATTGCAATTTGGGAGAGTCTTTTTTATAATGTGTGTGTGTGTGTGTGTGTGTGTTTGTGTGTGTGGAGAGAGAGAGATAGAGAGATAGAGAGACACAGAGACAGAGAGAGGCAAAGAGACACAGAAAGAGACACAGAGACAGATAAGAGAGGGGAAGAGAGAGGGGAGGGAGCGATACTTCCATTCCTTCCTCCTTCTGGGCCCTTCACATTCACATTCATTCAGGAACATTCTGGGATTTGTAGGTTCAGCGATTTTAGCATCTGCTCCATCCCTCTGCTTGTCTAATTCTTGAAAGATTTTTACATTTTCAGTGAACTTACACTGAATGAATTGTTCTTTGAAAATAGGGACTGAAATCTACCTTCAGTCCTGATTGAATATATTTAATGTGTTTAGACAAAATGTCATATTTACCTTATGCATACATACCAGGGTACAAGGAATATTTTGAATCCAGTTAGTAATGAATTTAAATGACAATTATGGATTCCTCCTAGGTCCAAGAAATTTGGCATTATGAGAAAATTAAAGTGAACGATCCCACTGCTCAGTCTTGATGAGTTTAAACCTAGTGGCTAGGGGAGAGGAACATCCTTGAATACTCCGACCAATCAACATGACATCCCTGAAGATGCTTTAATAGGGGTTTAGAGGGTCAATGGATTACTGTTAGTTAAGAAAGTTTCTATTGATGGCTTGATACTGGGAAATGAATGGGAACTTAAAAGTAAGTGTAAATATGTACTAAAGGTAATATGTTGAGCAAAGCAAAGGGAAAGGTTGCTTTCAATAGCAGAGATAAGAAAGAGCATTAAAAAATGAGATTGGATCCCATAGAGTAGTGGTTTTCACCCTGTGGGTCCATATCCCATTGGGGCTGAATGGTTCATAACAGTAGCAAAATTACAGTTATGAAGTAGCGGTGAAAATCATTTTATGGTTGAGGGTCACAACAACATGGAATCTGTATTAAAGGGTCACAGCATTAGGGAAGTTGCGAACCATTGCCATAGAATAATTAAGTGTTGATAAAGTTCTTGTGACCACTCCATTTCCTTAATGTACATTGGACATAGTTACAATAAGTGATATTTGTTATCTTCGATTGTGCTTTCCACAAGCAGTTGATAACAATATGCTTTATGTAGATTTTTCTCATGAGAATCAATGATTATTTATCTCCACTCTGCAGATGGTGTATGGTGGTATGAGTGAGAACACTGCCATAGGCTCATATGTTTAAATACTTGGTCCCCAGTTGGTAGCACTGTTTGGGAACAATTAGGAGGTGTGGCTTTTTTTTTGGGAATAGATGTATCACTGAGGGGTGGACATTGAGATTTCAGAAGCACAAGGCATTTCCAGTTCTCTCTTCTTTCCGCTTGTGGATAAGGATGTACGCTCTTGGTACGGCTCCAGCACCATGCCTGCCTGCCTGTGAACATGCTCCCTACCTTGACAGTCATGCATTCACTCACCCTCTGAAACTGTAAGCCCTAAATAAACCCCTCTTTTCATAGGAATAGCAAAGGAACTAAGACGTGGGGAAACTAAAGTTGAGAGGTCAACAGAGCTGGGATTTGAACTTAAGGCTACATGTTTATTCCACTAGGATTTTAGCCTGGGTGTTCATAGAGATGTTGCCATTTCTGTATGCTATCACTGTGGTATGGGGGTTGGAACGAGGTGATTTTAGACATATTGAGTTGGAGTTCCCCATGAGAATTCTAGAGAAGAGGCAGATTTGGAAGCTGGAGAGATGTTATTTGGAAGGGAAAGAGTTTGTTTCTGAAAGCTGCTTACTAAGTTTGGCATTTTCTAAACACTAGTCATTTTTCTTTGCCTTATAGGATTTCCAGATGGGAATTCTCACAGTTTTCCCACCAAGGCCGTTCCTTGGTATATGTATGGTTTTCCAAACCTTTCTCTTCCAAAGTTATACTCAGGTGTGTGTATATGTTGGCATGCTTCTGGTGCTTTTTCTTCCCTGTGTTTCTGCTCTGTTATCTCCAGTTAGCTGAAAGGGCTTTGTAAGTTCTTCTGCCCTTGTTGGCTAACAAGATATATACTGGAGAGGTGTCACTGTGCTCAGCACAGACTGGAACAAGCTCCCTTGATCCTGTCAACATAACAGTGAAAAGGTTCAGTGTGAGGGAACTGAAGACATTACACGTGGTCATGAGGGAAGAGATGGGCTCTTTACATCAACTGGGAAGACAAGAGGTTCCCTGGCTTGGGGAAACTATTGTGCCCAAGGATACATGACAAGCTTAGTAATGCCATTTTGTCTGGTTTAATGATTGTCTTCTGATCTTCTCTTCTCTTCTTCCTTTCTAATTTATCTAACTAAAATCTCTTGTTCCTGATTCTGCAGGCAATGATACAATTGTTGGAATGAGACTTATCCTCCCAGTGGGGAAAAAAAAAGGTTTTAGGGAGAGAAAGTCTAAGCAAGGGCTCACAGTACATGGCTAAGAACTCCAAATTCTCATTGTGCTGTAAAAACAAAACAAACCACAAAACCAAACCAAAACCAGAACACTATAAAAGGAATCTTAAGGGTGAGAGTCTATATGAATCCAATACTATTGTCACAAATCCTACAAAACAAGTGACTTAAAACATGAGCCATTTTTTAGCTCATGGTTTTTAAAGTCATTTAACCTTGAATGAGTCTTTGGCTGTGCTTGTTTAAATGGAAATGCCCCTATAAGCTCATATGTTTGAATACTTCTTCCCAAGTTGGTGAACTGTTTGGGAAGGATTAGGGGATATGTCACTTCAGGTAGGCACTGAGATTTAGAAGACTCATGCTTCCTTCTTCTCTGTCTTGTGGGACAGATGTAGAATCTCAGCTCTTTACCGTGACTGTCATGCTTCCTGCCATGATGGCCATGGACTTACCCTCTGGAATTGTATTGCCTTCACCAGGGTGATTTGTGAGAACAGTAGAAAAGCAACCAAGACAGTGAGTAACTTAGGCTCTTACAAGGCTACTACCTTGTTTGAAATGTCCTAGTTTTGCTACTAGCTAAAGAAAGTGCTCTTCTCTTAAAGGACTTTTGGGGTTGTGTGAGATCCACCTGTATGATCTTCCTGTGTTTCCCATCTCCACTGTCATAGCAAACTGGGTGCCATTAACAGTGCTGTTGTGTTGCCTCATAGGTCTGGGCACTGTGAGTCTGCACTAAGATGATTCGTTCCTTCAGAGAGCTGTGAGTGACAGTCTGTTCTAGTTCTCAGATGACCGTCCTCATATTCCTACCACACTTTCAAGCATAGCAGTATTACTGGCTCTGGGCCTAATCATAATTAATTATATCTGAAACAAATGTGCATCTAATTTGAGTTACATCTGAAATACTTGGAAGTCCACATATAAATTCCAGTGATCACAGTTCACACTATCACATCCTATAACACACCACAACCATAACAGAGACTTCTTATTTACCAATACTCAAAGGACAGGGGCTTTTTTCCCTTCTTTTTTTAATTATGTTTTTCATACACCATTTTTTAATGGTCTTTTCTCCCCCCGACTCTTCCCAGATCCTCCCTACTTCCCTACCTAATCCAACTTTATGTTCTCTTTAAAAATAAACTCACAAAAACAAAAAACAAAACAAACAAACCAGAAACAAATTAAGGAAAAAAAAAAAAGGCCAAAACCACAAAAGAAAAAAATGCACAAACACTCATATTTGGGAAAACAAAAATGGGCAGGCAGGGTCTTTGATAAAGGAGGAGCCATTGAGGCTATTCTTAGAATATGTCTGTCTCGGAGTCACGAAGCCTGAACAGCTCCTCAGGGGTTGGGATGTACTGTTCACCATGGTGAAGGAAAAGGAGACTGTGAGAGCAGCTACAGTAGAGAGGAGGAAGTGAAGACCATGACTGTGAGTGACTGTGGGTGAACAGGAAGTGATGTAAAAACAGATTCCTACACTCCTGAAGCAGTTATGACCCACAGGTATGGGGGCAAGAAAAGACAATGGTTGAGCTTGTGTCCCTGCAATACAGGGGTAGTAATTGAGCAGGGGCTTGCAGCCTCCAGGAGCCTGGAGACACCTTTTGGTTGTTCCTTGTAGGGAAACTTGACTTAGTCCCATACAGGGGATTTGCCTGAGTTTCACACATTATTAAATGGCCTTTGCAAACAGTTATGTGTGCTCCTTGGTTGAGTTACAGTTACTTTGGAGACCCACATTTGTTTACTTGTGGCTCTCTAATTCTCGGTCTTAATATCGCAGGAATGCATTTCTATTTGGTCTCCACTTTCCTGAGTCCTTTAACATTTCTTAGGCTGCTCTGTGAAGGAAAGGCAGTTGTTAGGACTCAGTGCTGGTACTAACCACAATTGACTAAGGATTTGGACTTTTGAACTTCCATTACAATTTCTTTCTTCCTAAGATTTTTTTTTTTTTTTTTTTTTTGCTACTCTGGGTATAAAGCTATATAAGATAGATATACAAATCAAAAACCTTGTGTTAATAAATTATGAAGAAATTTATTTTAAAGCAATTCTTTGGCAGACCTATCTTTTCCCTGTTTGTTTAAGAAGGAAGCAAATATGAATACTGGTGAGACAGATGTGGTTGTTTATTTTTTCATAAAGAATTAGTGTGAAAGGATCTTAGCTGAGTCCTTGATGCTGAAGGACACACAGCATTTTCAACCTTTGACTGATATTTTGATTTTTACAATAGCCAGTGCTGCTTCATGTAGCAGAAATGAAAGAAGTATGTTTATAGCCAGTTCAGAAATGGTTGGGAATAATATCCTAACTCCAACCCAAATTTCAATCAATTGTTTTATGTTTTGTTGTTGTTAATTCAAATCAGCAACTCAAACAAATTAAAAAAAAAAGTGTAACATTCTAGTAATGTAGTCCAAAGTTATACTAATTTGATACTTACATGCTGAGAAATGAGGGGAAAACATCAAAAGTGGCTTCCCCCCCCCCTGTAATTGAACCATTATATATTCTTGTAAGAGTTATAAACTGTGTTAGGTAAAATGATTGCGGCTGGTTGCATAGAATTGTCTCAGATCTGAGCTGAGGTATTTCCAACAGTGTTCCTTGACATTCATTGCATGGAGGGATGCTGTGTGCAGTGTAAAGTGTGCATCTATGTTCAGAACCAGGGCTGATGTGCAGTTCCATGGAGCATGAGGAGGTGCTTCCCGAAACACTTAAGGTCCATCAAGTGTTTTATTTTTACTTAGAAACATTTTACAGTGTTCAACCTCAACATTCAGTGACGTAACCTGCTATGGGGTCCTGACCCACAGTTTAAGAAGCCAGGAGCTACATGACAGGCCCTGTGAACTACATGACAGGCCCGTGAAAAGCTTCCCACATTACTCCTTACCCCTTTTCTACAAGGTTGAATGTTTCTTCCACCTCACAGAAGGGAAAACTGAGTCTCTGAAGGCCTTCATTCCGTGAAGGGTAGGGGTACTCTGAGGGGTCCTCTTCCACTCTGGATCGCCCACATAAGTCTGTTCTTTTCAGAGGGGTGGGAAGCTGTTTCCTGCTGAAGCTGTTATTTCTCTGGACTGGTCATCAGGCAGTACAGGGTCTATGAAAACACAAACATGGTTTGCTTTCTCCTCCCAGCTCCCAACCCTAGATTTCAGAAGCTCAGCTTTTTGAGCTGTGGAAAAAAAAAAATGTTCCTCTAACCCAGATAATTCATTGCCAGTCAAAGAACAATAGAGAGACATTTTAGCCAGTGTGACTTTTTGCAAAGGTCATGCTCTGAGGCTTGGGGATTTGTGACGAACACAGTGCCTGGGGCAAAGTATTACCTTTGCTTCTCTTTCTGGACAAATTTCACCACAGAGGACTTTCCAGGGCTCCATGTACTGACATGCAGGGTTCTATTGTACCGACGGAAGGTGCTCTTCTTCCAAGGTAGATCTTCGAGGGTATTTAGGGAGGGCAGGTGGAAGGGGTAGGCATCCAGGTTAATCAGGGTCATTGATTCTGTAGGCAGACATGAATGAATATACCCTACAGCCATGAGAAGCGATAGGTTCTGTCAGAGGTGGGAAAACTTAGGAGGAAACTATAGAGAAAAAAAAAATTAACAAGTTGCTTGGGTTTTGGAGGCAGTGTAGGAGTTTGTGATGTAGGTAGGTATCGGGTAGTAACCTAGAGAAATGAGCCTTTCAAGGTTGCTCTGCATTTCAATGTCAATGCTCATACATTAAATGACTAAAATGTAAAGGCTGCAATGCATAATGATGCCATGGACTTCATAATAATAATAATTATGTTCTATGTTATCTACTGTATTCCAGGACACATTAATTACCTTCTAAGGGCATTAACTACATTAACTCCCATATTTCCCAAAGCAACTACATTTTTAACTATAATTATTATTATCTTTGTTTTACACTTCAGAAATGGAGGTACGGGGAGGGAACGTAAACCATGTCAAAGAACTTCAACTATCAGCTTCAGGATGTTATTCTGGCAGTTTGCCTCTAGAATTGTTCATGGGGCTGGCCCTGCAGTGTAGTTGATATACCCAGTGACATTCCATTGAAGGAAACTGATTTTTTTCTTTCTCAGCAGGTATTAACAGCAAATAGGTTCTCCCAGTGAAATCAGTTGTGTTCCCCTTTGAATAATCTTCCTTCCATCCCACCCCCATCCCAAAGTCCATCCTGAACCCAGCCCTGAAATAAAAAGAAGGTGGCCCTCTACCTCCTTAGGCTGGAATCTATGCTCTGTCAGGTAAGGAAGCCTGCCATCATTTCTGGCTAGCTGCCCTGATTTGGCAAAAGGGGCCTCATGCAGGCAGGCAGCAGGGTGGAAGGCCACATTTGTTTTGCTTTTATTGTTAAATAATATAAATCTCTTGGCTGCGCCACCCGCCGGGACATGAGTTGTGTGTCTTCCCGCACAGTCACTAATGAGACAGTTAATCATTTGTTTATTCTATTCGAAGAGAGGTGGTGTGCATATCTCTCAAACCAGACACTGGGCTCCCGGACCCTTGGGAAGCTGCCCGCCCCTGGCATATGAGTCACCCATGTCCCTAGCACAATCCTTTTCTACAGGCCCCACTACCTCTTTCTCTGAAGAACTGGTCAGGATGCAGGCATCCGCTGGTGGTGATTACTATTACTGCTATGGCAGCTATTATTATTATTATTTTAAATACTCCATTCCCTGAGAAAGAAAAAAAAGAAAGCAATTTGCAAAGATGCTTTGTTGGGAGATAAGTATGCTTCCTCTAGGGGACAGGGGTTTATCTCACTTGTGCAGAGGTTCCTAGAGGTCGTGCAGCTCACAAGATAAAATTCTGGGATCCTCCTGGGGAAAGGCCAGAGTCAGCGTTCGGCTGTTTTCCTAGATCCAGGGTTAAAGAGGTGAAATCAGCTATGTTCCTCCTGCTGGCTCCCTGGGGCCCAGGCTGCTTTTATTAGCACAAATCAGGCCTGTCCAGGAGCAGTGGGGTGGGGGAGGAGAGACAGCCCAGAGGCATGAAAGAAAGGACTGGTTTGGGGGTGCTAGAGAAACTGCCAGTTGTACCATTGGACCTGGGCTGCCCATGTGAGTGATTTATGTTAAAGGGCCCTGGGTGCATCCATTTGCATGCTATTAGCATCCTTCAGTTACTTTCTTGGTGTTTGGATAAATCCTAACGCCTAAAGCTTATATTTCAATTAACTGGGTCCAACTGTCTTTGGCCCAAGGCACAGGGAGCTGCCAGAAGTAGTGCTTTCTGCTGTGGCAGCTGCCCCATTGGCAACTGTCTGTCCGTCCATCTTGGGTCTGCCAACTCCCATCTTTGAGGCTGTTCTTATCTGTAGAGCTGTTTGTGTGCCAGGCACACACAGGATTTCCTAAGGCAGGGCCTCTAATTTTAGAAGTTTAAACTGCTGGAGCAGCGAGGAAGCATGGGAAGGCCCTTGGTGGAAACGGGAGGACAGTCAGAGACATGGTGGAGTAGAATGTGGACAACTCCATAGTTCCTGTCTGGCTTCCTTTCTGCCTTAGCCTGTTGTTTCTGTCTTAGTCACTCAACTTCACAATCCCTCTTCAGCTTATCCTTCCTCTTGCCAGTTCTTTCTCTTAAATATCCCCTTTAAACATCTGTATCTTTGTCTTCCTTTGCTTCAGGAGGGGTTCTATCTGTTATCCTCCTATTATCAAAATGTATCACTCAAGTTTTTTGCACAAACTTCCCCCAGAAAGCCCTCTGATCTAGTTAAGTTTCTTGTTCCTGTGACAAACTGCCCACCAAAAGCAACGGTTTGGCTCATAGCTGGAATTTATAGTTCATCATGGCAGAGAGGATGTAGTATCCAGAGAGTGAGGCAGCTAGTTGCATTGTATCCAGAGTCAGCAGTCAGAGACAGGTGAATGCTGTTGCTTCTGTGTGTGTGTGTGTGTGGTGTTGTATCTCATTTTATTTAACCCATGACTCCAGGTATGGGACTGTGCTACACGTATTTAGGGTAGGTTATTCCTCTATAGTAAAACCTTTCAGGGAGTATCTTCTTAGACACGCCCAGAGGTGTGTTTCCATGGTTTCTAAACTAGTCAGGTTGACAATGAGGACTAACCTTCATGTCTTCAATTTGTCCTTCTTGGGCTGAGTGTATTGCCCACAATACTGCTGGTTACCGGGATGCTGTGCCTCTCTATTCTTCAGGTTAGAATGGCATCCCATTGTGTACTGGGTAAGCAGTCACACACTTTGCATAGTGATCTGAAATGAACACATTTGTCACTATAAACCACCTAGTGTGTGATAACTTGTTTGACAAGTCCTAGAAAACTAATGAGCTGGTGGCCCTATGCTAAAGAAAAAAAAAAATGGGAGTGTCAGGAAAACCCCAGAGACCATCACCAGGAAGAGAGCAAGTTCTTCTCTCTCAACCACAAAGGTTGCCAGCACACTTGCTCCTTCTGCTTCTGTCTTCTTCTGCTTCTGTCTCATTTCATGCTCATCCCTGTTTCTCCTGCCCCCGACCATGAACTGCTGCGGACAAGCCTTGTGATAGGAGAGTTGACACTGAATAAATAACTACTATAGCAAGAAGAGCAATTGACATTTGAGTGGCCTTTGCAATTTACAGAGCCGTTTGCCATTTTGCATCACAGTTTGTCTTTACAATAACCATGTGGGATGGGTATTGGGATGCCTGTATTTGAGAAGATGAACAATCAGGAGTGTTGGTGAACCTGTGTGGAGTCATACATGGTTTGGTTCATAGCTCAAAAACCTTTTAGCTGACGATATAGTTCTGTGATCCAGCTCTTGCCTAGGAAGCATAAGACCCTAAGCTTAATCCTCAATACCACAAAGCAAAACAATCCTGACTTCAGGCTCCAAATCAAGGTCTTCCATTTTTAGATTTTTTTTAAAATTTACTTTATGTGTATGAGTGTGTATGAATTTGTTATTTTGTCTGCACGTATGTGTGTATTCTAAGTGTATACCTGTTGCCCTCCAAGGTCAAAAGAGGGTGTCAGATTCTCTGGAACTGGAGTTATGGGTGGTTATGAACTACCACATGGGTGCTGGCGACCTAACCCATGTCCTCTGCAAGATCAGTAAGTGCTCTTAACTGCTGGGTCAACTCTCCAGCCCTCTAAACCAACTTCTTTTAAAATGTATAATTAATATAATCTAACTATAAAAACCAGTGGATCAAATTTGGCTTTAAAATTTTCATTTTCAAACAGGAATATCCTTTGCCTAGACGAGGGATTCATGATACCCTTTGTTTCCCTGAGGTAAGCTCAGATTCAGCATGGTTTACAGTAGCAGAAAAGCTATGAGAAAATCCTGTTTGTTCAAGGGTCTTTATTTAAATGGCATCTCAGTGTGTTAATCCTTTGTTATTGTTTGGGGAAACTACTGGGAACTCTGTGTATGTGTCTGTGTGTGTGCGTGTGTATTGTGTGTCTGTGTGTGTGTGTGTATGTGTGTGTGCTGATGCTGGTGTATGCATACTGTCTGTACTCTCTCAGCTGTTATCCCCCTCTGGTGGTCACTGGCATAAATCCATTACCTGATCATTTAAAATCCCAAGAAAAAGCCAATACTGGGAAGGCACAGAGTGAACCATCATATACTTAAAGCATGATTTCTGTTTGCACATCTTCTGATGCTGTCAGTGGATGACTTGGCTCCTCCCATGACACACCTCATCCCAGGAGAGAAAAGCTCCTGAATTAATGGAAAGACAGTGGACTTTGGTGATAAGCAATCATATTCAGCTCTGCTGTTTAATTTTGATATACTTTAGGAATCTCTGTGTATAAAATGGAAGACTAACAAGCACCCCTATCACAGGAGTAGTGTATAGATTATACAAAATAATGTATGTAAAGTCTTTGATGCATAGTAGGTCCTTAGTTACTATTTGGTTTCTGTCACTCATCCACACGTGGTGTGCTCTAGTGTTGAGATTAGGCTTTGACTGTATATCACACTTTTAAACAGATAACAATTCTGTCACCTTATTGTCTAATCAGGATGACCTTTGTTGTTGTTTGTTGTTGCAAAAAGGAAACTAAGAAGCTGAAGGAGGGAAAAAGATTCCTTGAATCCTCATCAATCAGCATTAAGGCTTCCTAACGGGTGCACATCTTCCTTCCATTGAAGAAAAGGCTATAAGCAAGTATCTAGTGGGTCCTCTAATGTAACTAGACCCTTTACTCAAGTATTTAATTTATTGAGTTTCACAAAACCACACGAGATTGGTAACGATTTTATATTTGCTTTATACATGATAAGGTAGACCGAGAGAATTGAAGTTGCTGTAGGTTACATGGCCAGGCCAGCTTGATCCTTTCCCATTATTTTGCTTTCCTGGCAGTCTTGGGGAAGATTTTCAGCTCATGGAGAGCCCATGGGTAGGAGTTAATCAGGAGGAGCCCCAGTGCTACCACCAGTTGCCAAAACCTCCATGGTTTGTAGTTTCAAGCTTCTGCTGTCCTTCCAGTCATTTGTGTGTAGGAGATGGAAGGGTTTAAATAGTACCTGCCCAGTAATAGAAAGCTGCTCCTCAGCCTTTCCCACTGGTCCTCCTGCTGGTGAACCTGATGTCTGAGGAGGGCTACCCAGGACATGATTCAGTGTAGGTTGTTAGTTTGAGTTATACCTGTCCTTGAATTAAACTGTATGTTTAATTCAAGCTGTGTATGGTTGGCTAATAAACATGCTAAAGTTTTTAGTTATCTTCTTAGACTTTTTAGAGCAGGGGGAAATAGTGTTAGATAAAAGAAATATAAACCCATGAAGTAGGATGGGGAGCATGAGAGGATAATGCTAACGGGGTACCATGCCTTCCTTCCTTGTTAGGGAAGATCTGTATTCAGGTTATTGACTTTTTCTGCTCTGCAACCCAGGAGAAATCATTACTCCTGTGAGATACATGTCATAATATCAAAAACCACACAAATGACATCAAAGCTTATTGTCAGGTATAAACACATGCTGCCTTTTGCTTCTCACGGAGCCAGAGAGTGGAAGAAATGAGCCTCATGCATCAAGGCAGGGCGGGTTTAGCAAAGTGTAGAAGATGCTTTGGTAGCTGCATCCGTGTCTTCAGAATGCCAAAAGCTTGTCTGCGTGGCCATGGACAGTGTGGTTGGCAAGAGATCTGCCCTCATGCTCTCTGTCCAGCAGTACAGTGCCCTGGACATATCTTATTAAGGGTCTTTCCTGACTTTAATGTCATTGAATCCCATTTGGTGTGGGTTCCATGATGAGGAAGCACCGCTACTCCTGGTTCTGAAGTTGTAATATAAAAGAGGGTGAAAGTGATGTTTTCTGAGACAGGTGGACATATCAAGATAATTAGCTATTTTTCTTGTTGCTCTGGCAAAAATCAAACAAGGAAGGAAAGATTTATTTTGGCTCACAGTTTAAAGACACAGCGTATCACGATGGGGAGGCATTATAGCCGGCACATGACACAAGTGGTCACATTATATCTCCAGAAGAAGCAGAGAGAAATGAATGCAGATGTTCAGAGATGCTCAGCTTGCCTTATCATTTTATTTAATCTGTGACTTAAGCCTATGGGCTGGTGCCGCCCACACACAAGGTGGCTCTTCTCTTCCTCCATTAAACCTTTAATGGAAATACCCTAGGAGACAGACTCAGAAGATGGTGCTTCTAATCCAGTTGATTATGAAGATTAACCATCTCATTGTATCTGTGGTTCTGGTCCAAAAGTCTGCTCATCCCTAGGCCCTTGTCTATTGGTGCACAATCATATATGTGAAGCTTTTCCGCAAATGGTGTGAATGGGAGACAGGGCGAGATGCTATTTGCTGGTTCATAACCTCAGTGTAGTTCTCATGCCCATTGGTGGCTGGAGGCCACCACAAGAATCTTGATAGTGTGTGGAGTTGAGCATCTTTATGTTCATTTTCCAGCCATCCTGTCAACCTTTTTCCTCCTACACTTCCTGATAAGAGTCATTATTAGAAACACTGTCCCTGAAACAAACAAAACCTCACCACGAATCCTGCTCTCTCCGGATTTATAAACTAATTCTCACTTGACCTATTCCCTCTCCTTTCGAACTTTATTTTAATCTTCATATCAGGTTAATGAGTTGAGGGGTGAGGCCTGGGGAAATAGACTTAATCGAGGCCAAAGTCACATGTGAATTCTAAGAGAGACTTGGAAAATAGTTCCCATTTGAGTACCCACTAGGTGCTCACACTGTTCTCTGAGTATTATCTGCTTTTTCTGTAGTCTTCTTGACAATGACATAAAAGAAGCATAGCTCTCCAACTTTACCAGTGCAGAGACTGTTAAACCTGTAGGGATTAACTAGGTGTCAAGATCTCATAGCTGGGAGACTCCAGACTCACTGTATCTTTTTTTTTTTGAAATGTCATGGTTATTTTCCAAATTGTCTTTCTCATAGCCTGCGCATGTTACATTGATCTTGTATTTGCCACCAAAAGGACCGAATGATTGACACAACACTTAGAGAACTGGCCCAAGACCTGACACAAAACAACAGCTCCAAAGACAATAGTTGCTATTATTTTCAGATTTACTAGCTTAAGGGAGGTGTTCGTAATAATATATTGGAATCTGAAAAGAGAAAAATTTGGTTAACTGTAGTGGGCTTGTTATAGGTAGTGCAAGGGAAATATCACTATTGTTAACTTGCCCCAGACTTTATCTGGTGAAGAAGCAGCCACTGCTTGGATTACAGTTTGTGTTTGCTTCGACCTTGATGAGGTTTTCCTCTCCTAGTCTTAGCCTTATTTTAAGTTAATTTTTATGTCATGGTCTAGATACAGTTTTCTGAGCATAGCCATACTTCAACATCATAGAATTTCGCTTGAGAGCTTTACATTGGAGAGTAGCATTGTGTGTCATGGATGATGCTTTGTTGGACATGGTTGTGCAGACCACCATGATCCCAGCACTTGACAGAAGCTGATTGATTGCCAGCCTGGGATAAACAATGTGTTTAAAACAAACAAACAAACAAACAAACAAACAAACAAACACCAAAACCGAACCACTCCCCACTCAAGAAGCCTCTAGTTCTCTGTCCATGGTGCTGTACCCAAAACTCCATGAGGTAAGGACCTGATAGTGCCACATGGGCCCTCTCATCTCCTCAGCCTACCTTTCCTGAGTAGAGAGACCACAGTTCTGTGGAAACAAGTTTGGACTGGCAGATAGGAGATTTAGTGACAATTCCAATCACTTGCTCTGTGGCCCCAGGCAAACTAGCCAACCTCTCTGTTTCAATGTTCCCACTGGTAAAATTGAGTTGCTAACATTCTGTCATTCTCGGCTCGGAGTGCTGCTGATTTCTCTGTGAGTAAGTGAGACAACAGATGCTAAAGTGGGATATGAATGCTCGGTATGATTATGCTGCTATTATTGCCTCTCAGCCTTTTAATCATACATTTTGACTGTATCGCTTTAATTCATGGAGGCAGCCTGAGGCCTAATACCATATAATGCAGTGAGCAGAAAAATCAAACAAACAGATAAATGCACTGAGGGGAGAAGAGATGACTTTACTATGGATTGAAAGCTTGTGAATATATGGCTGGATCGCTTAGAGTGAGTCTCTAAGAAGAAAGATAATGACCAGCAAAGAGTCACCTTGTCTGGATAGATAGACAGTGAAGAAGACCACTTTTCTGTCCCAGGGACCTTGAAAACTCATTCCTGCTCTGCCTTTGAAAGGGTTCTTTGCCCTTCATGAAATGGCTGTAACCCTTTTTCTTCTGTTAATTGTACTTCCTGTCATCCAGGCTATGGGAACAGAATCCCTAGGGTATGTGTTCTCCCTCCAAACCATGAGACTGCAATAAACTAAGTCCTTACCTCTGAAAGACTCATTTTCGCCATCAAGAAAATGGGCTTCATAGCAACAATACCCTGGGTGATGAAGATCACATTTTAAAAAGAGTTTGGGTAGGTGGTAGCTGCCATGACTGTCCCCTGGTATGCTTTGGCCTAGGTATTCTATGGAAAGATCTTTAATTCTTCACTTTTTACCTTTTGTTCATTCTTTTCATTTTTCCAGATGTATTTTTCTCCAGTTCTTCCTGTTAAAATTTTATCTTTCAATGCAGAGATCAAACACGACCTTTTCTGACTAATTTAACCATAAGTGATAGTTTTTCCTATCTAGACTTCCTTTGCTATTAACCTTTTACCCCAGGAAGGGGCTTGTGATTATCTAAGTACATCATTGCTTTCCTCAATGAATGATAAGATCCTGGAAGATGGGATCAAATGTAGCATAGTGCTTGGGTTGAAGTAATTGTCCAAAACTTACTTAAATGCACATGTAATGTCAATGTATGCATTACCTGTCCTCTTAACCATTTGCAGTTCAGTTATGATTGCAGGGCTGCTGATGTATTGATTGAGAGCATTGGGCTTGTGTAGTCAAATGGCAATGTGAATAAGAAGTTGAGATGGGGGTTCCATTTTGGAAATAGGAAGTGGGAACTGTTAAAGACACATTTCATCATGGTCATTCTTGGCCTAGCCTTGGTCTTGGAGATGTTGTGAAAATACTACATTGACTTGGAAAAGCCTCTTTATTTCCGAGCCCAGAGCTAGCTAGCAGCCATGGATCAAGAGAATTGTGTAATATGTAGGCCCACCAGAAGGTGGCACACTACACTAATTCCATGGTCTGTTGGCTTCGCTCCTGGGGATCCCCCAAATAAATGTGGGTATTTTGACAGATAGCATTCCATGGTGTCTTGTCTGTTCTAAAGCCACTGCCTCCATATTCTGTCTCCATCTCTAAGACACTCTGCTTCCCCATGAGGGATAAAGATGAAAGTGATTCGAGTCCATAGTGAAAACAGCCAATGAATTTTTACCTCTTGGAAGATTTCTGCTGAGGCAAGATGAAGGGGTCAAGGTACACTCTCATGTTTCTGCATAGGTACAAATCCAAATTCAAAGCATCACACGTTTGAACTCCCATTGGATTAGTAGGAAGTTATTGGTCATTGCCTTTTTTCAACCAAGGTGGGAGGAGGATAAATGCCTCTGAACTCTCTTATGTCTGATTTCTTGTGTGAATTATGAGGAAATACTTCTTTTTGTGCCTCTTCCTCATCTCCTATGTGTGCTTAATTTTATTTATATTTGCTCTTTATCATCTTCTTGTGCTTTCATAAAATATTTCTATGGTATATAATGCAGGTAATCCTCTCATTTTTAAAACCCAAGCAATAATCTTCCTACAGGGCTGGGGACATGACTTAATTGCTAAAGTGCCTGCCATGCCAATGTCAGTGCCTGAGTTGTATTACTAAGAACCTTCATAAGAAAGCTTGGGGTGATGACATGTGCATATCATTCCATCATTGAGGAAATGGAGACAAGTAGATCCCTAGAAATCACTGGCTAGTCAGTCTAGTCAAATTAGTAAAGTCCAGATGACTTCGAAAGTCTTTGCCTCAAAAAGTAAAGTAGACTGCTTCTCTAAGTAGTGACATCCAAGGTTGACCCCTGCCTCCACTTACACATGTACACACACACACAGTCTTACAGGAACACATACAACTGTCCACATATATGCAACAAAGAATTGTTTTACATGCATCATTTAATTTTTGGATATTTATTGTTTTTTATGTATATGAGTATTTTGCCTGCATATATGTTCATTTGCTGCTTATATGCTTGGCACCTGGGGAGACCAGAAGAGGCCTCTGGATTCTCTAAAACTGTAGTTACAGATAGTCATGAGGTGCTACTTGGGAGCTGGGATACAAACCTAAGCATTCTGGAAGAGCAGACAAATGTTCACTGATGTGCCATCTCCCTAGTCAAGATTTATTATAATTTTTCAATTATGTGTACACATGTGGGTATGTGCATGTTAGCGCAGGTAGCCATGGAGGCCAATGGCATCCTTACAAGCAGTGAGACAATCCAGGTAGATGCTGGGAGCTGAACTCCATACAGTATTCGCCAAGAGATGAAAGCACTCTTAGTTTCTGAGTCATCTCTCCAGCTGTTTACTTTTTAAATATAACATATGTAGTGCTTCTTTAAGAATGTTATACACATCTGCTAGTGCTTCTTTAAGAATGTTATACACATATGCAACGTATTTTGATACTATTCACTCTCACCCTTTTCTCTAACTACTCTCAGACCCACCTTCATTTATCCTAACTTCCTGTTCTCTCTCTTTCTCTTTTCTCTCTCTCTCTTTCTCCCGTAATCCACCTAGTCCAGTGTGTGCTATCCATATATTTACCAGAGTGAGACCATCTTTCTCTTTCCCAGAAGCCATTGATTGTCAATACCTTCTCAGCTGGGGTGGGAGGGAGCTCATGATCCCCTCTCTTCTTGTTGGACTATGGATTAGTTTGATCTTGTGAGGGCAACTATAGTTGTGAGTTCATGGGTGCAGATGTCTTGTTCGATACTGTTTGACTCCAGTCCTCTAGTCCTCTGAGTTGTGGATCTTCAATTCTTGTGTCACTTCCACTCCCATTCGAAGATGATCTATGAGCCTTGGAAGACACAGAGTGGGATGTTAAGGTTCCATTTGTGGTTGAGCAGTCTACAGACTCTTATTCAACCAGTGGTGAGTTTCTGCACTGACTACTATTTACTGCACAAAGAAACTTAACTGATGAGTTCTAAGTGCTGTACTAACCTATGGGTAGAGAGGTAAGAATTTAGAGGGGATTCTGACACTATTTGTATTTAGCAAAAAAATAGTATTAGCTTCACCCCTGAGCCTGTGAACTTGCCAACCTTGGGTTCTTGTCTGGATTCATTGTGCCAGGCATGTGTTTTCTCCTGTGGAGTAGGACTTTCCAATCAGGATGTGGATGATTTTGCCCATAACATTTGTCCTACTTTGCTACTCATATTTTACCATGTTGGTCATGGGTTCATGGGCTCCCAGTTGGGTAAGTCTGTTGAGGATTCCCCCACTGCCAACCCAACCAGCCTGCTTAGTATCTTTGGGTCCCATAGAATCTATGTAGTAGGGAGAAAATGTCCTTGTCATTTCCAGCTTTATTTCTCTATATGCTGTGAACAAAGTGTGTGGTACCTTCTGCCATAGGGTCTTACCATCAAGTTCTGGTGAACAACCAAGAATATGACAATAGCTTGGGTTGTTTTAGGATTCTGTGGGACATCCCTGATGAACAACTTGAGGTCCAATCTTTTTGATAACACATAGCTTCGGGGAGGAGCATTATTGCTTATATATGGCAATACTAATGAAACTTTTATGCAAATATTTATATTTATATATCTATTTATATATACATTATTTGTATATATACAAATAAATAAATAATAAATCTATATCTATCTATCTAGACAAATAAGGCTTATAATGTATTATGTTTCCATATGGCTTTTCAAACACCCCCACTGTTAATTATCTTGTCTCCCATCCATTCCTCTTCCTTACATACCCCATTTAATGTGACCCTAAAAGTTACCATGATAGTTTTAGAGGATAGTTATAATATCCATATTGTACTTTTGAAAACAAATCCATTAAAGGAGAATGAATTTCTCAATAATATAAAAAAAATACATGAATGCCTCCATGGGAAATATGCTTTACTTTACTCTATGTATCTCAATGTGTGGATGGTGCAAAAATCCCCAAAGAAGATAACTCACTCAATGTCCTATATTAATGATTATAATTACTGATCAATACAAAGACTGAAATCTGGTTCTCAGCATTGTGCTCTTTTTTCCCCCTTTCTATAATCTAAGCAGCCATTGTCTACATAGGCAGCCCATCTGTCTGGTATCCAGCCTCTTAGACTCTTGAGTATGACTTGGTCTTCACTGACTTGAGACCCAGAGGAAAATGTGTGGGACTCATCAGGAAATTATCTTCCCAAAGTTAAAAACAGGTTAAAAACAAAGGCTGAGAAAAAGAATCTCATCATATGCTCACAATGACTGTTTAGATAATTGAATTGTGGACAGTCACTTTCATTTCTCTGTTTCTGTAGTCTTAGAAACTCAGTGAGACTTTATTACTGAAAAAGAAAGAAAGAAAGTGTGGCGGTCCAGGTGTCAGAGTGGATGTGTCATATGTGTGCTACTGGATGCTGCTAAATTGGGATAGGTTGTATGAGGAGGAGGAATGGAAGAGCAGACATTGTGTTCGTCTTGTTCTATGCAGGGCATTTATCATTCTTTAACTCCACTTCTTCCCTAGAGCCCCATCTGAGAGTTGCAGTTGCCCATTCTCATAACTTGCTTCTACCTTGGGGCCCCAGGGTTAATTGTGAAAGTGCACAGGCATGCATAGGACCTGGCAGACTAGAGAAGATAGAAGGAACCTGGGAATCAGAGCCTCCCTTTTCTTTGCAGAGCTGGCGGCTTGAGCTCCTCACTCCACCTGCTGTGGACCTGCGGACTTACGTAACACATTCACAGGACTTCATTTTCCAGTAGATTGAAAGCAAAGCCACTGTTGATTTTTCTCCAAAAAGATCTATTTGAAAGTGCAATTGCCTGGAATTACATGGTGGGGCGAGAGGCCAGACCTTGCTGTAAATAACTTTCCTCTCGGCCACACACAGAGGCCCAGTTACCAGCACTGTCTGTGCTGCAGGCACCTCTGTTTGAGGCAGAATATTTATATATATGAACACAGGTGTGCATAATCTTGGGCTGTTACTTAGCTCATTGCCCCTTCTACTTCTAGAAGTTTGCATCTAAAGAACAGCATCTAAACCTGAGATAAAGAGGAGGAAACACTGGGTTTGTGTCTCTGGTTCTTGTATCAGCCCATTTGTGTCCTCCTTTCTATTACTTATGCTACAGTTGTGGAGCTGTAGGAGGCCCAGAGTCTCATGTGCACATCATGGGGTGGCTCAAGGAACAAGCAGTAGACTTGTTATACAAGGTAGTATCTGAACTGTAGTACCAAGGGTGCCCGTGCCAACTCATGGGGTCTTAGAATAGTACTTACATCTGAGTTTCTGTATCTATACATAAAATCAAGCTCACTACTAAAAATGCAACCTACAACAAATAACTAAAGCCAAACAATTGGTGACAGGATGAGGGTCAAGAGTACCTTCACCTCAGTCTCCTTATGAGGATGATGAGGATGAAAGGGGATAATTATGAGAAATTGCAAAACACAGCACCTGATACCTGGCATGTACTCCGAAAATTCTGTGCTCTGTTTTGAATTTGTGACAATTGAAATATGAAACATTTCCTATTTGAGAGCAGATTTGAGGCAGATGGCTCAAACAAAGGCTATGTAGGATTCTGTAAAGTATTAGATGAATTTTTTTTGGGGGGGGGGGACTGACTTTGCTTCTAAAAAGCCATAGCATGGAGACAGGGTTCCCCAAAGAAAGTGTAATTAACCAGAATAATGAACACACACAGTGGCAGATGGGACTTACTGTTGCATTCTTCTGGTGGGTATTTTATTTAAAGAGCCCTGCTTAGACAAGTAGAAAATAATGTCTAACCCAAGATAGTGGCATTTAATGCTCATCTGGATGGGAGAGGGAGTTTTAACTAGAAAATCTTGTCAATGTTCACTGACTATTCTACAGAATTAGCCCTATCTTGCAAGTGTTATGGAGTGGTATATTAGCTCATCTTGATGTTTGTTTCTGAAGTTCTATGGCTTATGTGTGTATTTCTCCATCAACTCAATATTACAATGGGATCTAGCAAATTGTGAGCCATAATCTCAGGATAAGGCTACTACCTCAAGAGAGAATGCAAATATTCACCTATACAACATTGTCTGAAATTCTACTCCATGATTATCATAAGTATAGTCAAACTTCTTTTAAATTGTTTTTTTGTTCAAATGTGCCTTATCTGAAGTAATCTCTAATGTGCCTGGTGACATTTATTTTTATTATTATGTCATCATTATAGGATAGTGGTAGAAAGGAAAGATATTGGAAGCAGGTTGCCTGCTTCAAATCCAAGTTCACTAGTACTGTGAATATAGGCAAGCTAATCTTTATGATTGGTCTTCCATTTATGTAGGGATATAATAGTAATGTTTCAAAGACTATTTTAAGCATGAAGTAATTAAATGTATATATAGTGCTTAGCTATTATTATCTCCACTAAACATCTGAGAACATTGGGGATGAGAGTTAGGGAAATGATGTTCACAGTAGCATGCAGCTGGAGATAGAACCAGGTCAAGGATCCATGCCATAGGACACTATGATTAAGCATTTTTTCTTGTTCTAAGAAAAATGTGAAGGATCTTTGATTTCTCCTACATTAGCATCTTTCGTGACAGCTATCAGTCATAAGTAACGGCATTTCAGAATAGCTTAAAGTCTCAGTAAGAATAGTTGAAGGCTTGAGAGCTTCTTTAATTGTCAATCCCTGAAAACATGTTTAAAAAATTCCACCTTATCTACTAGGTTCAATTTATGTGCTGATCCCAGCAACAGCTGAAACTTGAGTTAGTGGGATTCAGGAGCAGTACCCAGGCTCAAGCCTTGTCAATCATTGTTTGTCCTGTAGCCATATCTAAAGAGAACGTTTCTTCTTAATGTGACTCCAAGACACAAGTTGCTTTGAGTGTCAAATGGAGGTCAAACCCCGAGTTTCCATTATGAGAAACTAGACATCAACTACCCAAATTATGGTTTGATGCAAATTGTTCCCATCAGTCTTCTTTTGAATACTTGGCCACTAGTTGTAGAAATGGAAAGGGTTTGGAGCCTTTGAGAAGGAAACCTGGCTCATGGAAATAGATCAGTAAGAATGGGACTTTGAAGGATATATCTACCCTGTTTTTTGTTTGTACCCCTGTTTCCTTGTCAGAGACCACCTGGAGAAGGTATCACTATACTCTCCCACCATCTTCAATTGAGACATTCCCAATTCCAAGCCATCTCTTCCATGATACATGATGGAATATACCCCCTAACACCATGAGCCTGAATGAGCATTTCCTTCCTTAACTCACTTCTGTCAGGTATTTGTCGTATCAATGAGAAGAGTAACTAGTACAGGAACTACCTATTGATAGAATTAAGATAGAAGGTGGTGGGGTGGAAAGATGGCTCGGTGATCAGTTAAGAGCACTGACTACTCTTCCAGAGGTCTTGAATTCAATTCTCAGCAACTATATGGTGGCTCGCAAATACCTGTAATAGGACCTGATGTCCTTCCTCTTCTGGTGTGTCTGATGAAAGCTACAGTGTACTCTCTTTGAGTAGAAGTTACATTTTTAAGTGTTTTCCTTTCCTGGACTGACCTTAAAACAAGCTTTCAGTGATCCAAATATAGGTGTTTTAATATGTATCTTAAATGAAGTTGGGCCAGATAAGGGGTGCAGGTATCATTAAGGATGATGTTGCATTGTCCCCACTTCCACTAATTTCTTTTACTATAATGTATACATTCTACCACTAATGATTTATTATCTAGGAATGGTTGGTGTTTATTTTAAAAAATAAAATTGAATCTGTAATATCTCTAAGAGAGCAATATCATAAGTGAAAGTCAGGTAGTATCTTATAGTGAGGTTTCTTTTTCACAGTTCACATAGATGTGGCAGCAACAAGCTACCTTGTGACCAATTAAGAACTGGAATATAGGCAAGGTGCCTTGGGAGAAGTGTGCGCAGCATTTGCTGATTCACCATTTTGCAAATCCAGTCCTCTCTCTGCTTTTTTGCTCAGAAGAGATGCTAGAAGTTCTAATTGCACTTATGTTAGATCAGGAAGCTCTAATACAGCCTCAGAACATATTTTCCTCACTCAAGGTAGTTTAAAGGTTGTCCCTTTCCCTTCCTACCATAAAAGAAAGACCTTTGTATTCCACTTATGACCGGTTGAATGGTGTCTTCCTGGAAGGTATTGTAGTCCTAACACTGGGTATCTGTGAATGTCACTTTATTTGTGAAATAGAATCCCTGAAATGATCAAGTTAGGATGAGGTCATTAGAATGGTTTCTAATCTAATATGAATGTGTCATAAAAAAAAAAAAAAAAAAAAAGGAGACATTCAAACACAGAGACACACAGGCACACAGGGAGAATGCAATGTGAACCAGAGAACACAGGTTAAAGTGACATATCTGCAAGCCAAAGAAAGGCAAAATTTGCTAGTGAACTACCAGAAATTGGAAATGAGGACTAGAACAAAATCACACTTAAGATTCCCTCAGAGGAGCCAATTTTGGCAACATTTTGATTTTGATTGCCTGACCCTTAGCACTGTGGGATAAAACAAAAACAAAAACGAAAACAAACAAACAAAAACAGAAAACAAAAAAAACCCAAAACCAAAAAACCAAAAAACCCCCAAACTTCTGCAATTTAAGCCATGTCCTTTGTGGCAGTTTGTTAGAACTCTAACATGCCAACACTCTATAGAACACACATGAGAGCTCTTCTTCTGTTTTCATTTTCTCTATACATATTCGGTAGGAACTGTGATATACCATGTCCAATAACAGGTCCTGACAACACATACAAATCATTGCATTTAAAGAGTTTATTTAAAGAGTTTATAGACTAGCAGGAAGGGATCCTTACCTTTGCTAGCAGTGTGGCAGGTAATTGATATCCATCTCCATATAAACAATTGTCTGCCAATCTTGGCCATTCTCAAGACTGTCTTGGGAACATCAAAAATACCATTGTGTCTATATCCCAAATACTTTGATTGAAAAGATTTTTATAAATCTTCCAGGACATTCTGAAAGGCTGCATTGCATCACTGTGTTAAGATATACTGATCATCAGACCAATGAAATGGGAATGACAATGATATTTACAAGAAGCTACTCATGTGATTCAAATATGTAGTTGGGTTGAAGGACACCATCTTTCTCAAGCAGTACAGGTCAGGTCTGTCTAATTATTGTCATGTCCTCTCCACAATACTCAGCACAGTACAGATAGAAGACAATCCATGTAAGCTGAGGTGATAGAAGATATGCTAGAAACATGCTGGACAGACAACCAGAGCAGCTATTGGATTGCAGAGTTCAGTGAAAAGATAGTTTATCTACTCAGGCAAGGAGAGAAGAGAAGAGTGTTCCTGGTTAGGGAATATTATGTGCCTAGGGTCAAGGAACGGTTTGTTGTGGCTCAGTAGACTTCAGCGACATCTACAGGTGGTGAGAAATGAGAAGGTAAGTAAGGGATGATCATAAAGAGCCTTTCTTTGAAGGACCATATGGTGTGTGTATGTGTGGTGTGTGTGTGTTTCAGATGCTTGTGTCGTCTGATGGGTGTATCCATGAGCTCCCCAGGCTGATGTGTTGGTACCTTGGTCTTGCTGTTGGCATAAGTACAGTTGCAGGCTTAGAATTCCACAGTATATTCTTTGAGGACAGAACATCAATGGGGTTGCAGTGTCTTGGAATCTATGCCTGCTAGCTATCTACTGAGATGAGCATTTGTCATTTCTCCACAGATACTCGAACTGCTTTATACTCTCTAAGTGTAACATGCTGTTCCTAAAGTTTAAGACAAAGCTCTTGCAACCCTCTTTACATACTCTCATGCCTTAGGTAGCTATAGAAGAGCTATATATTCTGTATTTGAATCCAACTTTACCTGGGGAAGCATGGACAGGTAAGATACAGGGTGGGTTTCCCGCTCTGGTCCCTTGGTAGGGTTGACAGCTGAGAGAATCCAAACCCTCAGTCCTAGAAGGTTGCTTACCCTTGGGTGTTAGCTTGTCTGAGCTCTGCTGTTGCCAGCAAAGTCCAATTTAGGACTGTGTAGATTTCATTAGCAGCTGGCCTGTTCCACTCAGACTCCTTAATGAAGATGTTAAATAAAATTTGACATTGTTATTGTCATTTGTATTGCACTTCATGTTCACCAAGTGCCTTCAGAACATGTTTATTCTTTCCTAGGCAGTAGCTCCAAGAAGTTGGTCAAGTAGCACTCCTATTCTGCAGAGAAGGCCCCCTGGGAAGTAGTGCAATTGTTGAGAGCCATGAAGCTAGCTTTCCTTCTCCCATCTCAACTCTTTGACCTTCCTTGTCTGAAACTGGATGCAGTGAGTTGCATTGACTCCTCAGAGCCCCTCTGACCTCTAGCATCCTCCCTTCAAAGTCTCCATTCTTATTTTTATATATATATATATATATATATATATATATATTATATATATATACACACACATATAAAGTTCAGGAAGGTTTTAGTCTGCTGTCTTAGTCAATTTGAATGAATTTGCAAGTGAAATTTTCGAGGAGCTTCAGATGTCTCACTGACGGTCCAAACACACGCTGTTCCTGGGTTGGGCTGCTCTGGTCTATTCACCATCTTTCATAAGTCTGTCAAAGACACAGTGTATGTGTCTGGCATGATCTGTCCTTTGTAAACAACAGCCAGGCAAACAGCACAGTTGTCTTTTTGGATGTGACAACCCTTACCCCCCCCCCCTTACTGTAAAATCCTGCAAATCTGAGGCTTTGTGTGACAGCTTCTCAGAATGAACCAGGAGAGAAAATAAACCATGTGATGACAAACATAGGCATTGCTGGGATTTGCTTTCCTAAGCCTTGTTAGAATGGTAGGAAAGGTGAATTATTAGGTGTGTTTAACTCTTGGGGGGTCTCAGTTTTCGTAGATGATAAATGGGTATTTTAATAGGATCCCACCTATGTAAAAGGGCTTCATCCTTGTATTATCTAAGCATTATGAGGAGAACTGTCTGTCTTCCTAGTTGGGCCTTCTTTTACTGACTTTCTGCACTATTTTCTTCTCTATGGTGCCTTCTTTCAACATGCACACAACATCTCTAGCTCTACTTTATATTCCCCTTCTACCATCTGGTATTTTCATTTTCTACCTCTCCTGAAATTTCATTACCCTACTCCCTTGATCAATTTTTCTCCTTCAATTCCAGCTATGGCAGGGTCTCCCTCTGTTGTTTTTGGTTGGGGAATTCCATAGTATCTTTGAGTATCTCTCTAGTCCCTTGTAAGATTTCTTCTCATGACTACCAGATAGAGGACTTGAGGAAGGAAATATAGAGGAAGTAGGCCCAGTGAAAAGTCCTGATACCCCCTCACTTTGTTAATACATGATATCAGGTATGGAATTATTGTGAGAATGTGAATATCTGAGGGGACTTGGGGTCCTATGTCTCAGGGATCTAATGTCTGGGAAGTGGCAGGTGGCACTGAGAAGTAAGGAATGTCTCATCTCTACGTGTGACAACACATTGCTGCTTCTTTTCAATGGAAAGAGTACTATGCTCAGGATTGGGATTATGAAGCTAGAAGCCATGATTCTGGTTGTGAGTCTGTAGCCTACTTATAGGCTAGTAATTCTGTCACCCATAGATACTATGTACACAGATATCTGCCAGTATACACATGGACCAAAAAGCATAAGATTGGGAACTAGAGAGATGGTTCAGTGGTTAGAAGCGTATGTTGTTCTTCTAGTGGACATGGGCTTAATTCCCAGTACCCACAGGGTGGCTTACAATTATGTCATTTTAGTCCAAAGCAATTTAACACCTGTTTCTGGCTTCCACAGGCACCAGATATGCAAGTGTTGCACAGATATACACACAAGTAAAACATAAAATGTAAAAGTCATAATATTTTAATCAAACATAAAGACACTGATGTAACAACAGTTTAACAGTTATTTCTTATGTTGGTTGTGGTCCCAGTGCCCAACAGTATTTTATGAGACAGACAAGATGGCACCTGAGTATGTGCGGGTTACGCTGAAGAGTGGACCAGACACTCCCAGTGAGGAAATGTTTTGATTTCATCGAGGTGGCTAGTTACCTTCCCATCCTCTCCCCTGAGGAGATGGAGCCATTGTATTCATTCTTCATGTGATCATGTCTTCGGGAAGATGAGAGAGGTCTTGTGGAACATCCCTAGGGAGAAAGATATGTCAGTTACCTTTCTCATTGTGACAGGAATGCCTGGCATAAGCTATTTAATAGAAGGAAGGTTTTTTTTTTTTTTTTTTAACTCATGTTTCATAGAGTTTCATCTGTGGTTGCTTGGCTCCAACTGCTTAAGCAAGAATGCCATGGCAGTGGGAGACTATGGTGCAATTCTCACCAACACTCAGATAGGAATCAAAGAGAATGGAGGAGACTGTGTACTTAGTACAACCTTCAAGGACACAACCCCAGGTATACACTTTTTTACATTCCTGAATCACCCAAAAGCATTTAAAATATGAGTGTTGGGGAATGCCGAAGTTAAAATATGATGCATACTCCGTTCCTTATTCTCATGAGAAATAAACTACCCTCTGACTTGGAGAGAAGTATATTTACTCTCCAAGGACAGTTACTAGACTGATAGCCTCAGAAACAATGCCAGCCAGACGTTTTAGCTCAGGGGTCCCATGTCATGCAAAAATGTGATGTATTCATGGAAAAATGTCTCACACAAAGGACTCCCACATACAAAATGTAGAATCTTAGATAACTTCAGGAGTTAGGAAGATATGAGGTATGTTTCTTACCCACCCTTCTCATATCTGTTCTCATAGCATTTATTGCTTATCAATTGCGTTTTCTGATATAAAAGCCTAGACATTCTGCAGCATACTAACTATTGCCTAAGTCCTCTCTAGCTGCGTAGAAAATTCTCTCCATATTCTCTTTCCCAGTTTCTTTTTTCTAACTTCTGTGAATCTGTATCTACTTATATCTTTATCTCTCTCCAAATTCCAGGACTAGGACACATCTTCTAAGGCAACTTTGTAGTTTGAAGCTTTCACATGAATCAAATCCAAACCCTACCAAGCAGCAGTCTCAGTTTCATCTCGAATCCATGAGAATTTTAGCTATTAGTCTAGAGCAGTTGCCCTTCCAAACAGAGATTAACAGCAAAAAAAAAAAAAAGGTTATTACTCCCTCTCACATTGGCTGTGAAGGGATTCCCCAAATGCCACAGGAGTGCTATTCTGTTACCATGGAAGAAGAGGTTCAAAGAAGTATAGTGTGCTTACAGAAGAGAATCATGTCTCAGAATAGATTCTGGATATCAGGATAAATGAGATGCTTTCCTGCTCTGAAATTGGGGCCTGTGCACCTGGAAGATGTTCCAATTTGTGGCGGGTAAAGTCAATTTGGATTCTACCCACTGCAAAGGTAATCTTCTCTCCTACTCGTGTCCTAAATTCAACTTCATTTATTCATCAGGTACAAGTAGAGGTTTGTGTTATACTCAAGTTTCTGCTGGAGGACCAGTTATATATTATTGATACTGAAATGAAAGGCACAAAAAGAAGAATAGAAAGATGTACAGGCTATGGGTAGGGTATTGAAAGGTAAAGGATGCTGATTAGTTACATAGTCATGGACAGGTTAACTTCACTTCTTTGTGCCTTAAGGATTGCTCTGGAAAATGACGATGATGATGCTTATATGGTTATTTAATAGGGCTGTTGGCAGCACAAAAGAATTCATGAGTGTGTGAGGTGCTCACGGGGGGATGCTGATTGAATCAGATTTGGTGCCAGTGCCCTAAGTTCCATCATCATCTCACTCTGGTCCTTATTTCAGAAGTGGAATTTTTTTTTGTGGTGCCTTGTTTGGTTAGATCATCTCCCAGGACTTTAGCCTTTCCTCCTCAGGCTCCACAGGATTTCTTTTCAGGAACTGGTAAGAGATTTGTGGCAAACTACGGAATCATAGAGTATATAGAGAAAGGATATGAGGATAAAAAGACACAGCCGTTTTTTTTTTTTATTGGAACTTTTATTTACATTTCAGGTGTTTTCCCCTTACCCCCTTTCCCCCTCCCTCCCAGGAACTCCCTATCCCTTCCCCCCTCCTCCTGCCTCTATGATGGTGTACCCACACCCACCCTCCCCAGAACCTCACCTCCCCACCCTCAAATACCCCCCCACAATGTCCAGCCTTCATGGGACCAAGAATCTCTTCTCCCACTTATATATAGCTCCCTTGCATATATAGCTGGAGCCATGGGTCCCTCCCTAAGCGCTCCCAGGCTGGTGGTTTAGATCCTGGGGGCTCTGGTTGGTTGGTATTGTTGCTCTCCTCATGGGGTCCCGTACCCTTTCTACTCCTTCAGTCTTCACTCTATCTTCTCTGTTGGGAACCCCATGATCAGTTTAATGGTTAGCTGTGAGCATCTGCCTCTGAATATGTCAGACTCTTGCAGACTTCTAAGGAGACAGTTATGTTAGGCTCCTGTCAGCATGCACCTCCTGACACCCACGTCAGCATCTACCTTTGGTGACTGCACATGGGATGGATACCCAGGTGGAATGGTCTGCAGACAGCCCCTCCTTCAGTTTCTGTCCTGCACTTTGCATCCATATTTGCTCCCTTGAGTATTTTGTTACTTCTTCTAAGAGGGACTGTAGCCCCCCCCCTTGGTCTTCATTCTTCATGAGCTTTATGTGGTCTGTGAGTTGAATCTTGGATGTTTCAAGCTTCAACACAGCCTCTTAATTTGTTAGTGGGTGATAGACTGTGAATACCTGATATGTTTCAGGATGTCCTTAATCAAGGAGTATATGACTACGGAGGGTGCTGATTTACATACTATACTCTCACAATAACCATGTGATTAGTGACCCATGGTCACTAAAATTAATATTACTTTCTAATTTTAATTTTGCCTACTGTATTATTTAGTGTTATTATTGCTACAGCGAAACACCATGACCAAAGCAACTTGGAGAGGAAAGGGTTCATTTGGTATACACTTCCACATTGCAGTCCATCACTGAAGGAAGCTAGGAACAAAAACTCAAACAAGGCAGGAACCTGGAGGCAGCAGCTGATGCATAGGCCATGGAGGAGTGCTGCTCACTGGTTTGTTAAGCATGCTTTCTTATAGAACCCAAGCTATAGTCATTTGAGAACCTCAGTTGAGAAAATGTCCCCAGAGCCCATAGTATTGGCTGTAGCCAAGCAATCAGTGATTGATGAGGAAGGGCCCTACCTTTTGTGAGTGAGGCCACCCCTGGGCTGGTGATTCTGGGTTGTATAAAAAGCAGGCAGAGCAAGCCATGGGAGCAAACCAGTAAGCCACACCTCTCCATGGCCTCTGCATCAGCTCCTGCCTCCAACTTCTGGCTTTGTTTGAGTTCCTATCCTGACTTCTTTCAGCGATGGACTATGATATAGAATTATAAGCCAAACAAACTCTTTTCTCCCTAACTTCCTTAGGTCATGTGTTTTATCTCATCAATAGTAACCTTAATTAAGACAGAAGGAATATACAAGGAGAAAGATGGTGGAGTGAAAAGCATGAGAGTTCAGGAAACTATACTCCCTAGGAACCTTCATGGGCTCAGCTATCCAAAAACTACTCGAACTCTATATTTGAGGTTTTTTTTCTTTTTTCTTTTTTTTTTTTTTTTTTTTTATGGAGAGTTAATGTTTGCAGACATTAATGATTGCATAATTATCTGCTGGTCATAAATCCAACTTTCACCTCTATGGTGGTTTGAAAGAGAATAGCCTCCATAGGCTTGTTAAAATATGTGGTTGCCAGCTGGTGGGACTGTTTTACAGGTTTAGGATGTTTGGCCATGTTGCAAGAAGTGTGTCATTGGGGACAGTCATTAAGGCTTTAAAATCCAACATTGTTCCAGCTAGCTTTCTCTCTCTGCCTCACTGTGTCTCAAGACTCGTAATCATTCTTCTCTGCTGGCTAGATGTCACAGTGACAAAAGACAATATGCAGGCTGATGGAGGAGAAGTGGTATCAGTGGTCTTACCCAGTGCTGACCCTGTGAAGTACAATGCCAACTTGTCAGGTAAGATATGCCTACTGGTGCAGTAGTGGTATGACTCTTGAGTTGGCAAACAACTGCTCTGGATTGTGTTTGAGACCTAGACCATAGTAGGCAATGCATCAATACATACCTTGTTTTTAAAACAAGGTAAAAACTCATAATTGGAATCACTGTAAGCACTAAGGGAAAACTGACACGGCACCAAACAGCATTCAAAATATTTATGTTTATACTCACAGACAACCATAGTCAGAGAAACTTCTATTTGTAATGAACATTGGTGGATACATGGATTCATGGTGGTTCAAGGTGCTGAGATTCACTTGACATTTGAGTTCTGGGCCTAAGAAGAACATTTATACCACCCTCTATAATGCTCAGAAAAGTACATGGGAATAATAAAAAAAGAGAGAGAGCCAAATGATAGGGGAAGGATTCTGGAGAGCATGGCAGAGGTATTGAAACTTGCTCATACAGCGGATGTGGTTGCTTGCATTAGGCCTACACAAGCTGGATCTGTCAATAGCCAATCATAGATCAGCGAGGATCATGGGCCCCTTACCCCTGCCTGCTGAACTAGACTACTGATAGATTCTGGGGGAAAGTCAGTCATGGTCTTCAGTTGTGTACGCAATGCCATGTCCACTGGCTTCCAGTGACAGTTTCCAGCCCATGGTCACACAGATGGTCCTGTCACAAAGAACAAAACAAAACATGAATGTGGGAAAGAGATTTATGAACCAAGGGAGGATTGCCAGTGTGGGAGGGGGCTAAGTGTAAACAGAATTCATTAGTGACATATATGAGACTGTAAAGAACAAATTTTATCAATTAAACAATGCAAAACAATTATAATAGAGTTTGATATTGTTCATTTAGGGAAACAATGGTAGCATGTTTCTCTCTTTAGGCCCATGATTTCCCATCCATAAGCTTTTGATCAAACTTATAGTTACCTGATGCCAATCTCGAGTCTTTCCCAGACAAACGTTTTGCTATGATTATCCTGGTGGTTATGTGGATATTTCTTTACTCCCTTCATTTTTTTCAGAATGATGATTAATGCAAAGATGCTTAGATAAAGAAAATAAAACAAACAAACAAACAACAAACAAAACCAAAAATCTTTGCTGAGATGTTTGGTATGCAACACATTCTGCCTGAGAGTTATCTCTGGCTCCTGCTCAATTTGCCTACAAGTAATTCTGGTAATAGGAAATTTGCCTTTCAATGGAGGGACCAGCATCTAGCCATCCAACAGTTAGGCTGAAAACAGAGCCTTGGCATAAGGAAAGAAATAGACTTTTATAGATCTGTGGGAAGAAGATAAATACAGCTATGACACATTGGCCTGTTTTAAAAATGCATGAATGGATATAAGAATAAATATTTAGATTATAGTTAGGAATTATGCTGGTTTAATAAAGCTGGTTGTAGGTTCTCCTAGATTCGTGATTTCACTAGACCTGGGTAGTTGACTAGGTTTTCAGTAACAGGCATGATTTTCCTCTTGTTGAATAGGCCTTAGGTCCGATTCACATTTGCTGTTTATCCAATACCCATATGGCCAGACATGCACATATAAAACAGATAACATTATATAGACTGAACATGTTCTTTGTATGCATTTATGTATCTATGTATGTATGATCTATCTATCTATCTATCTATCTATCTATCTATCTATCTATCTATCTATCATCTATCTACCCATCTATGTATGTATCAGCAATTTAAGAAAAAGAGTCTACAATTTTGAGAAAAACAAGGGCTACACAGAAGGGTTTGGAGGGAGAAAACAGAGGGAGAAAATGTTGTAATTATATTACAATCTAAAAAATGTAAAATAAGAAATTTAGTTTTTAAAAAAAATATGGCCAAGTCAAAGTTTTTTAATTTTTTTTCCCCAGATGTTAGAGGCATAGCTATAAGTGGTGGGAGCTCCCAGGGCCCAGGTCCTGATTTTTTTCTTAATCCAAGAAAACACAATTAGCAATTAGAGTAATAGAAGTTTACCTTTCCAGACCACTTCCTAAATCTATGAAGTCAGTCCTGCTCTAAGACCAGTTTTATTTTATTTCTTTCCATTGAGTGGGCAGTAAATGGTTTCCAACTTCAGCTTTGCTCTTAAGAATTGTATGGCCTTTAAGTCTCCTAATAAAATGGAGAGAGCAATACTTTCCCCAAGGGCTTGCACAGAAGATAAATAGGATAGAGCCCCAAGCACCATGCATACTGGTTTGTGCTGTGTGCATAGTCATTTGCTTTCTTCTCTAGGAACGAAGCTTGGCTGCCTGGTTCTCTAACTTATTCTGTATCCCTGCAGGGTCCTTTCCTGAAAATCCACAGTAATCCTTTGGAATGACTGGAAGTGAGTCTTCTTTCCCTCCTCTGTGAGCAGGCACAGACACAGGCAGAAGGATAGCTGTCCCAGGTCAGCTGTCACTAGGTATCACATCACCCTGGTTATCAGTGCACTCTAGTCAGCAGATGGAGAGGTTTATCCACTTTACTTTTCTTATTCAGGACATTAGAGTTCAACATTTGAGACACCAAGACTAATTGTATAACAAACTGACACCAACTGCAATGAGAAAAGACCTTCTCTTTTTCCCTTGTCTCCGATTGCACACCAGGATGTGCTAATTAAAGCATCTGTCTCCCTCCAGCTCCCAATATTAGACATCTTAATTTATTTACTTATTAAAAAGTAACAGGAGAATTTGCACTTTGTTGTTTTTTTTCCCCTCTATCTGTGGCATTACATATCAGGCAATCTCTTGGAAAAATGACGAGGTAAACTGATTATTATTAAATACCATTCTTATTCAGTGTGATGCTTTATTGCCAAATATTGGCAACTCTAATAACTATGACCTTGTGATGTGAGATGTCTCCTAGGGGTATCTGTTTTCTGTTTTGGACAGCACTGTATACATGATTTAGAAATGGTGATTGCAATGGTGTAGGGTGATGGCATCTGATCCACTCTTCTCTCACAGGTTAAGGAGTGAGGTGCCTTTCCAAGGATATGCCCTCAGCCTCAGACTGTCTTTTTTTCAAGGGTCTTCTCCACACAGTGATAAACTGGCATGAACATTTGCACTATTCAGATAGACTGGGAAGTCCCAACTTTATCCATCTAGAATTTTGTTTGGGTTCAAGTCTGTGAGTGTCCAACTTAGCATCCCTCAACTGCTTACTAATAAGTTGAGCAAATGACTGTCCTGGGTGAGCTAAGGCTTAAGGAGATGGCAGTGGATCACAGATCACAGATAGCAGTGAGATAGAGGCTCACATGAGGGTACAGTCACAGGTAGATTGAATAGTCCATTTTGAATTCAAAAGGGAAGTGAGTTCAGTAAGTCCCACCACACATGCAGTATCATCTATCAAAACACACACATATTATTCTCTCCCCTCTCCTATGTTTAGAGTAATATGAGGCTGATCTCTTTTTATCTTTTCTTAAGGAAGATCATTTTTAAGTATTGATTTTGAGTATATTAGCTCCTTGGAGCCTATGTGATTGGGAATATGATTTTTTTTTGTCTATCCATAGATGATACCCATTTTCCCCTATTGATCTTATTCCTGAACTGGCTTTTGCCTATTCACCCTCCTTCCCACCCTATGCACTATGAAACATAGTGGAAAAATCACGTTGATAGTTCAAGCCAATGAAGAGTACATACATATTATGTCCTACATATGTTTGGGCCTGCAGTTTTGTCGTAGCATGATAAATGATAGAAATTGAGGTACTCTCTCAGCTATGGTGACTACTTTCCTAAGTCTTTAAAAAAGTATTCCTGTAGCTAGCCCCACTTTAAGAATTATGCTCTGACTGGCCCCACCACTAGTCTGCCATGAGGTGACATCGGTGCAGGGTTGGCACCCTCCCCTCTCTTCCACCCTGGGGATGGGGGAGGTTGCAAGAGCTAAGGGTAGGGTTGGGGAGATGAGTGAAGTGGGATTGGGGTGCACAATGTGGAACTCATAAACACTCAATAAAAAGTTAAAAAAAAACATTTAAAGTAGCATAATGCTCTGAAAAAAAGGCATTATGGTTTTTCCCCTGGGAATACTGCTCTGCTGTTTCTTTGAGCAATAACATGCACACAATACTAGCACACACACACACACACACACACACACACACACACACACACACATATTGCATGGTAGATAATAAGTTATTTGTTTATTTCTTCCATGATGAGTAGATACAGTGCACACCAAATACTATATAGAAACAAGACTATTAAGGTAAAGAAATATTCTCATTCTGTCTCCAAATAAAATGAGGCTTTTCATGTCTTGTAGCTGATCTAAAAAAGATTTTTTTAATGAAGCTCCTATTTATTTTTCATTATCTTATTTGATAGATGAGGAATGACTATCTTCTGACAGCTATAGGCTGTATACAAAGCACGTGCTGATCTATAGGACAACTGAATGAATTTGAAGCGGGAGGAGACAAAAAAAATGCCTATCTCAATTATGTGTTCAAGAATGTATTAAAAGAAAAATTCAGTGAAAACATTAACATACTGAGGATGCCATTGTAGTCTTATTCAGAAATAAAAAGGAATCCTGGAAATTGTTCAAATGCACGCAGATTGGCAAATATTCAATTATGAACCCCACATGCGACAGCAATGCTAATTAACATGCTAAAATGTCACAATTTAATAATGTAAAAAAATTAAACAGTATGTAAAGCTGGCTTTTCGGCATTATCCCAGTTTTGTCAAATTAAAACAATAATACAGGAAAGAAATGTCTTCAGTAGTGACAAGGGCTTAAAGTTTCTTTATTACCCTTCCTTTGAATGAGCAAGTATTATCTTTACAGTATCAAATAAACATGTATTCACCCTGCTGTCTCCACAAAAATAATGTGTAACCACAGAGTCATTGCCTTCCCAGAGATGCTTCTGCCTGGAGGAAAAGATGCATTTAAAGATGTTGCCATAATGTAAAATGGACGGAAAGGAGTACCCTAGAGTTGGCATGGAGGTTACATGTGGAGCTTTGATGGCGTTTGGCCATTAGGACTTTGGAGGTCACTATGAAGCAATGACATGTACAGTAAACATGAATTCTGTGGCAGAGGAGAGCATGCTTCACGGGAGGGTGTGGGATTGAAAGGGAGAGGTGAGGCCTTCTCCATTGCTAGATGGAAATGGGGACTAAAAGATGGAGAAATGAAGGCAGACTTTAATAGCTTTCAAGTAAGGGAAGATCTGGAGCCAGGATCCCAGCTCTGCCAGTGTCTAATGGCTTCTTCTTAATGAGTTACTTCATCTCCACATTGTATGGAATCAGTGAATTTGAGTTAAACCATGGCCAGGAGGATTAAACAATATAATAGACCCCTAAACAATCACAGTTGAGATCATTTGGAAAGCTCTTTCTTTAAACAATGTTTACAGCACCTTGCTTCCTAGTCTGTCTCCATTTGCTTTCAATTTGGTCTTAAAATATTTACAAAAGAAGATCTTCATAAATCTCCTAAGATTTGTGCTTTCCTTCAGCTAGAAAACCAAACCAAGTTTGTGTGGGTGTGTAGCACAAGAAAACCCTAGAATCAACTTCAATGGAACCAATCTGTGTTGTCAGCTAGTGATATCTTTGAAAATGATGCAACTATAATATGGACTGTTCAGGTTGTGTAAAGTTTGTCTTTTCCAATTCTCTCTAAATTTAACTCAATTCTATCCCACTTCCCCAAATCTCACTTATTGTAGAGTGCACAGGTGGTTTTGTCCAGATGTTTCTTAGCATGAATATACCTTTTATGTCGTATGGCCACATCTATTTCTTTCTCACTAGCCTATGAATTTTAATACTTACTAACAAGTCACTGAGATTGCATCATGACACTGTTATAAAGTGGACATGTAGATGCTCTTAAAATATCATCATCATCAGCTAGGTGTGGTGGTACACTCCTTTAATACCAGCAACCAGGAGGTAGAGGCAGGGGGGATTTCTATGCGTTTCAAACCAGCCTTATACATAGTGAGTTCCAGGCAGCCAGAGCTATATAGCAGAGAGACACAATTACACACAAATCAAAACAAACCAAAACAAAATTAAATATACCATCAGTGTGGAAATTTTAACAAACATACATGCACATGTCTTATTTTTGTTAATGGTAGTTATACTGGTAATGGTTTAAATTTAAAAGTTTATTAATTGACAATAGCTGTGTAACAAAGCTCTCCCAAATTCAATGACTTAAAACAACCAGCAATTTATGATTTCTCCTGAGTCTGGAGTTGGCTGGAAAGACTTGCTGATGTGGTCGGGAGCTCAGTGGGACTCACGAGCATCTGTGCTCAGCTACAGATGGACTACTTGGCTTTGCTGATCTTGGCTAGACTGCTTTTCAGAGCTTTAGTTTAAATGGCTTAGCTCTGCTCCATACACTCTCCAGTAGTTTAACATGAGTTTTCTTTTAGGGTAGCCTGGATGTTGCTATGGTGATGAGAAGCAGAGAATAACTGGCCATGTGCAGGGACACTTGAGATTTAGAGCTGGAGTGACACACCAGCTACTTTGTTACATTCTGTTGACTGAAACAATCTAAAGTCCAACGCAGACTCACTGGCTAGGGAACTAGACCCCACAATCTAGTAGTAGATGAGGAATTGCAAAGTCACAGCTCAAGTGTGTGCGGTTACCATCTTGGAAGCAATAAATTATGGTAGAGAGTTAACATGAAAATCTATTAGAAAATAGTATTGATCTGGGTGAGGGAACATCCTGTTCTAGCTAAGAATGCTTGCAGGAGATATTCTACCAGATTTTGATGTGCAAGTAAGGAAGAGGGTACACTAAAAACTGGTTCCAAGATGGGCAGGATGAGGAAGCCATAAACCTTCATCCTCAAAAATGAGGTTTGTATTTTGGTATGAATAGGAAGTGGTGAAGAAATAAGGTAGAGATTTACTTATATACATAGTACAAAAACATCTTTTAAAGTTAATAACTGAATGTCATCTCAGGCTGATCAAATTCATGGGAATTAAGCCTGTACTTTAAAAAATATTCCTAGAAATTCTATCACATAGTAAGAATCATTATGGAGATCTGTGTTCTTGTGCTCATGGGTTGGCATTGCCTAGATGATTTAGTAAAAAAAACAAAAAAAAAACAAAAAAAAAAAAACACTGATGCCCAGGTCCTGTGATCAGTCTATGGAATAGACCCGAGAAATGATCTTGGCACCCGTATCAACATAAAGTCTGTCTGGGTAAATTTAATGTGCAGCCAGTCTTGAGAACCACTGACCTAGATAGTTAATTTCCACTGTGAATAATCAATGTGTTCAGAGTTTCAAGCCACAGCAAAGAGACACTAGGACAAAGGTTTTCTAAGCCCTTTGTAGGTCTGGAATTAGCACGAAATTGCTGGGTGCCAATCAGGTCATGAAGACTGGAGTAGAGGACAAATCCCTAAATGCTGGGGACCCAGCCTGAACCTGTACCTGGGGTTGGAGATAGCAGGCTCTGGCAGTGTTTATCTTACTTCTTTGGCAGATAGAGGAAACTGCCCCATAACAGTTCAGAAAACAAAGTGACAATGCCATCTTGAACCTTTGCTTTTATGTTCACAGCTGGTCTTTTCTGTGAAAGGATTAGAGAATACAACTTCCACCATTTTCCCTAAGAAGGTCAATGCAACATATCATGGCTCTTGGTCTATGAATCATGTTTCTCTTGATTGTAAAACTGTAGCTTCTGCTTCCCAATTTGATGTTGTAAATTAGAGCTTTGACCTTATCAAAACTTAGATAATCCATGAGACCTTTTGTGGTTATTGCCTTATGTCTGTAGCCTCATTATCTGTCTATGGTCAGTCACCTAGAGAGCAACAGAATACTTAGCTTCCATCTTCCCTCCATGTTCTTAAATAAACCTTGGCAGAATTTTAGTCACTTGGGTTTGGGGCTATTCTCTGACTTTCCTTTAGTTTATTTTTGGCTTCCATATACCTCATCTATTTGGAAGAAATTTTAATTGCCTAAGAGAGAGAGGTTGAGTCCTGGTGTGGCCATTACCAGTTTCATATTTCTTGAAGCAGTGTCAGAGTGTCTTGAGGGTGTATAGTGGTGCATGGGGGTGATTCTCAACCTGTGTGTCATGATCCCTTTGGGAGTTTTGAATGACCTTTACACAGGGGTCTCTATTAGAAAACACAGATTTATATAACAGTAATAAAATTACACTTATGATGTAGCAACACAAATAATTTTATGGTTGGAGGTCACCACAACATGAGGAACTATATTAAAAAGTAAGAGCATGAGGAAGCTTGAGAAACATTGTGTATGGAAAGCATACAATTCTTAGTCCCACCCCAGACATCTAGGTATAGAGCTTAGGCACTCGGATGTTTCACTCTCTTTTATGAGATTCTTATGCTTTCTGATAGGTTTAGAGACATTAGACTAGTTTTTATTCAAATATTAGCAATTTGGGGAATGTACCGGTTTGGAGATGTTTTCATATATATATATAAACCCCATAATTTATATAAAAGACATAATCCTTCTTTAAAGTTTCTCCAAATACTCTACACAGGGAATTATGTTTTTATGGCATGCTTGACTATCAGTTGGAGTTGGCCAATATGAGTGGAATGTATTGTGTTTGACACACCTAAGGCATGAGGAAAGGGGGTGGAGGATACTAGAGATATATAGTGAGACAGAAGAAAAAAGCCAATAGAGATAAAAGGAAATAAAGATGGATATGTGTATACCAGGTCTAGTGTCATCCATCCAAGGCAATACCCAGACTATAATGCTTTACATTTTAGAGCACTTTACAGTATACAAAATCTTATGCATGATGTACACAAGACTTTGGTGGGTCCTAACATTCCCATGATACTTGGAAATGCCAAGATGTCTGGCAGCACCTTGCCAGAGGTCAGTTAGTCACTGACATGGAACTAAGAGTAGAACTTAGAACTCTGTTGTAGAACAGACACTTTTGTTACTCTTCCTTTATGCTGGACACATGCAAAGTGAACTAGGTTTTGCTGTTGTTCAGATGAGCCCTGAATGAGCATCTCTCTGTAACATAATTTAGGATGGCTCTTAGGCAAGGTGTGTGGCATTAGGAAGCAGAGTGGACCCGACATCCTTAAAGTCTTTACTAAAGGTCAGCAAGCTGGTTGAAGAAAAGCCTATCACGTGTAATAAGATGATCACAGCACTGAGTGTCCGTCTTCCTCCTTCTCTTTCCTTCCTTCTCCTCCTCTTCCTCCCCCTTTCCTCCTCCTCTTCTTCCTCTTTTCTTCTTCTTTAATCCTCTACAAATATGGCCTCCAAAACCCATCCGTATACTAAAATTGGTATAAACAAGGCAATTCCAGACCATGTAGCCTTGTCAGCAAGTTTAGGCCTGATGGAAGTAACATCCTGGAATCACCTTCCCATTTTTCTCATTTCACTCACTGTGACTAGGGACAGGGAATCTTGGTTTGGCTTGCATTCCTTTTTTACTTTCTTTTGATAGAGATGGCACTAACTGTAGCAACCTTTGCCTAACCTTGGCAGACCTTGAAACACTCATAGGTTCTCATCATTGCAGCCGTCAGATGACATACATTAGTGTAACCGTCATGCACAGCTGCAATAGCCATTGGTCCAGTGATACTTGCTTGTCTCCCTGAGCCAGCCATTCCTCTCCCTGAAGAACCAAAACAAGTTTATGGCCCAGAGATGCTACAACACAAAGGGACTTTATTTGTTCTAATGAACTTGGTTGTCTCTATCACAGAGAGACCCTGGGAGAGTTGAGCAACCTAGAAGAAAAGTCAAGTCTACCTTTCTTTTCTAAAAATGTGTGTGCAGGTGCATGTGTGGGGGGTCAGAGAACAAGTTTGAGTGCCATTTCTCAGATGCCATCTACTTCATTTTATTTTTATTTTATTTTACATTTTTTGAGACAGGGTTTTCATGGGCCTATAAGACATCAAGTAAGCTTATTTGGCTGGCAAGTAAATCCTAAGGCTCTGCCTGTCTCTCTTAACTTCCCTAGTGCTAGGATTATAAGCATATATCATTCAACTTTTTTCACCTGGATTCTGAGATATTGAACTCAGGTCCTTATGCTTGTGAGACAAGCACCTTACTAACTAAACTATCTTCTCAATCCTAATCTTGCCTTTCTTACTTTACTTCTTTGGTAAGGAAAAGCCTACTTTCTTCACACCCCAAGAAAAAGGCTAGAGGTGGAGCTTAACTTTACTAGACCTATATGCTGTGGCTTTTTAGGAATAACCACATTTTATAAGAATAGAAAGCTCTATAAAACCCCAATGGGCATATTGGCCAGCCCCAGAATGGCAGGATGAAAAAAATCCTTAATGAGAGCCAACATTGTGACCCAGTGATTGACTTCTTACCTCCATTTGGGCACTGTCTTTGGCATCACCTGTGACTCAGCTAGTAGTATTAGTATCTGCCCTTTGCTGAAAGAAAGAATTAGAGGATCAGAGAAGTTAAGTTGCTAACCCACCCAAGGTCATATGTTTATCGTGTGGAGAACCCTGGATTTGAATTTTGGAATCTTAACCATAAACCTTAGCCACTTTCCCATTTTCCTACTTGCCTCTTATGAACCATCTCATTTTTATATGGAAAAATAAAAATTTCTGCTTCCTTGGGATTCCTCTGGCAGGAGAAGATTCAAAGAACACATTCCTTCCCCTTAATATTTGCTCAGGGTGGGGATCTGCATCTAGAGTTGTTGGATTCCCTGAGATTTGGGAAGTCCTGCACTTACACATGGAGGTGGAGTGGCTCCATGGGGCCCCACCAAATATATTCCAGTTCACCGCTCCTCCTTGAAAGCTTCTGCTCCAGATGGCCATGCTGTCCCTTAAAGGAAGAGTTGATGCCTATTTTGGGAAAGGGGCCTATTTTAAGCTAAAGGACAAGGGCTCCCTATTCTCCGACTGTGCTGGCTTGCTTCCCCTCTGCACTCAGCAAAAATGGAGTCCTCTCTAAACAATAGGTGACTCAGCCTGCGAGAAATCTCAGGTGAAATAGATTTAGCAAGCAGAGAGAGAATGTTTTATTTTTCTTCTCTCTTTCATTTTTCCTGGTCCTGTTTGATGATAATTCCCTGTACTTGGTGCTCCTTTCATCCAAAGATCTGTAATTAATTAAGCCTCACAACTCCCCTGGCAGGCAGAGCAGTACGAGCATGTTCATTTAAAACCAATCCTGTTTGATACAGTAGGACTGCTACGAAGGCTCTTGAAAAGGAAAAAAAAAACCCTCTCTATTGTTAAACTTCCTTTTAATAGAGTGAATTAGGGGAGAAAGGAAAGAAGTAATTTTGTCTGTGATGTCTGCTTAGTTACAGCTGCAGATGGAGTCCTGAATCTGAGGCTCTGACACCTTTTTTTGGGGGGGAGGGATTGAGCTGGATTAGTAAGATTTTGCTGCAGTGTTAATCACTGCAAGTCTCAGTGGCTTTAGACAATAAACATTTGTCATCTTCTCCTAGTCTTGGGGTCAGGAATTCATGAGTGAGTGAGTTACCTGGGTGGGCCTTGATGGAGGTCTCCTCTAGGGTGATAGAATGTAGCAGGGCTGCAGTCATCTCATTGGTAATCCCTAGCTACAAGAATTTATTTGGAGCAGATAATATAGGCAGGATGGCCTGAAGAAGGTTTCATGTGATGCTTAGTAGGTGAATTGGCCATATGAATGAATGGTATGATAGGATATGTTTGGCAGATTTAGAAGAATGTATAGCCAAGGTTACCCTCAAAAGTACACTCTGCCTGCATTAGCCTCTCAAGGGCTTGGATTAGAGGTATGCTTCATCACCGTGGCTGATTTTTTTTGTGACTTCTGTAGTTGAGTGACCCTAGGTAATTTCCAATCTTTCCCCTGATTTCTTCTTTCTTCCAAAAGACTCAGGATCAGTGGACGATGAAATAGTCACAGCATTAACAACTGTCTCCAGTCTGTAACTTTGGTGTATGAAATTGAAATAAAAGGGAGTTCAATAGAATACCACCAATGCCTACAGACTGCAGGTGTTGAGAAAGAGGGCTGACCAAGAATATATTCATTCATATCAAACATCTCTATCTCAGTCAGTCAAGAACACCTGGAAATGACTGGGTGTCAGACACAGTGCCAGCATCATGGTCAACAACAGTACATGTGATTGTATACAGTGTGTTAGATTATGCTTACATGCAGAATCGGGGACAAAGCACAGATGGACTTACAGCTTCATTCAACAGTAATTTATTGAACCACTACCATGTTCCAGGATGTATTCTAAGTGCTAGGTACATTAAGGTAAGTCAAAAACACAAAACAGAATACATTTTACTAAGAGACAAATAATAGATGAATAAATGCATAACATAATATCACATAGTCATTAGTGAGTGTCAGTAAGGTGAACAAAGAAAGTAACACCAAAGTGAGTTGCTTTGCTGTCATGATGATGATGGTGATAATTTTGACACAATGACTCATATAACATACCAAATCCCTCCTGTTCATTGGACACAGAGCTATATATTGAAGGTAAAGTGATAACATTGGTTTCTTGATAACATGGTACCTTATTTAAGACTGAGAGAAAGGGAAAAGGAGGAGAGAAGAGGAGACAAGGAGAGGAAAGCAGAGGGAAAAGAGAGAAGGGAGGGGAGCAAGGGAGAGGAGAGGAGAGAGAGGGAAAGGAGAGGAGAGGAGAGGAGAGGAGAGGAGAGGAGAGGGGAGGAGAGGAGGAGGAGGAGGAGGAGGAGGGGAGGGACTATAAACAATAAAAGTCACTTGTGGGAAAATGGTTAGTCCTGTTTAGATAATTCAGATAAGGAGACCTGGGAATAACTGCTTTGTTTTGGTTGATAGAATTCCGGTAGAAGGAGCTAAATCTAAGTAACAAAAGGAGTCAGGTATAGAGAAATTTTCCCAGACCAAGAGGAAAAGGCAAGGACAAGAAGGTCCCAGGCTTAGCATATCCAGAAATAGAATGAAGAGTGGTGTAGTTTTATAAACCAGGGGCAACTGGGAACATAGAATAATTAAGAACCAAAATATCCTTAGTGCATAGATATGAGTTTGAGAAAAAAACATAACTCTTGAAAAAGTATTTTTCTTTCCATTTAAATCTTGCCTAGGTCTCACATTAGACACAGGTGTAACATTTAATCTATTGATCTGTGATATGAATTTCTGTCTGTAATTAGTTCTCTTTTCCTCAGAACCCCAGAGAAAATCCAAAATGCAGGGCAAGTGTTATTATATTAAAATTTTATTAGGTAGTATAATTAAACAAAATACTGTATGGCAATATGCCCATCATTAAGTGTGTTGACTCAAGTCATCATTGGGAATTCTTATTTAATAGAAGTCTGCAGATCCACTTCTTTTCTACAGCACACCTTAGATGCAATCCTTCAGGGCTAGTGTTTGATGGCTCAGCATGTGCTATCTTTGTGTATAGCTTCACAGCTACCTGAATTTTGGAGGAACCTGAGAAATGCCGATGCCTCCAAGGGCACCATTCTCCCTTCCTGCATACTGAGACTACTGTAACTCCCATTTGAAGCTTTGCAGAGAAATGTTTTAACATCTAGTTCTGCTTTCCACTTATGGTGTGTGTGTGTGTGTGTGTGTCTGTGTGTCTGTGTTCCAAATTTTCTTTCGTGTCTGCAAGTAGAAAAACAAATCCTCTTGTAGCCCCTTCCTGTGTCACCTGTTTCTTTTCTCCTATTGCTTCCTGTGCTGTGCAGGGAAGCATTTACCATCATATCAGGTCCTCTGTTCCCGAGTTAGTCATCTAAGAGGATTTATTTTTTGGTTGTTACTTTCTCATCCTCTGGATTTCATACCTCTTCCAAGTAATGTTCTATTTATACTACTTACAGATGAATATGTGAAAGATCAGGTGGAAAGACTATGTTTGCTTGGAAACTTACTTTCAGGCTAAAAATGCAATAGAAACTTCAATGTAAGTTTACTGTATATTTGAGTGTATTGTAGATTTATTCTCCAGAGTAAACTTAGCAACTTGCATATGATGAATCACTAAGCCTTATGTTTCTCTGAAGAAGGAAGCACGATTTCTCAAAATACAGCATTGTTTTTAGAGTGAAAATTGAATTTGTTTCATGACCAATTCAAATCTTTTTTTTTTTTTTTGCAATTCTATACTATCTCAGACTTACCAGCTTTAAACTGTAAATGCACTCAATAAGAGATGAATGCCTTTTCAGTTATTAAAACTGAACTTCAAGATCTGCAATGGGTTTATTATGATGAAAATGTTTGAATATATCTGAGAACTATTTCTTAAATTCTAATAATTAAAAAGTACAAAGGCAGAAATTTGAAGGCAATAACAAGAGCAAAAACTGAGCTACAAAAATTAAATATATTTAATTTCCATAAGTGATCTAAGACACTGCATTAAAAGGCATTAGGGAAGGACAAGTGATTCATGTGAAACAGTCAAACTGTTTCTGAATGTGTGTGTGCGTGCACACATGTGCACGCGCCACACACACACACACATACACACACAAATGGACAGGACAGGCTCTCTCCTTCTCTCAGGCATATAGACACACAGACACACTACACTTGAGTCACTATGGCTTGTGATTTGTGAGAATCAGACTCATCTTAACATTTGAAGTTGGAGGCAGGATGGTGATGTTAGTTTTGCTTTGGAACTTGAAGAGTATATTTAGAACCCAGGGTGCGATTAAGTGATCTTGATGTTCTAGGAAATGGGTGTAATGATATTGAAATGTTTATTGAATTTCTGTTCTGTACTTTCTTCCTCAAATAGTACTGAAGTTGTGAGGACTTCAAAAGAAGGAGAAGGTCTGGAGTTTCAGCCTTCAGAAAGTTTCCCAGTGATGTGGGAAAAAGTGGTTTTATATTACACCACTCTTATTCTGTAGATAGTGAGTTCATGCAGACAGATAAAGAATTCCAGAAATTGACAAAAGTGGAGGCTAATAATGTTTCTAGAGACCAACATGTGATGCCTCATGAAGAGGAGCAGTTTAATTAGACCTGGGGAGAAATGCAAGATTTGGCATTATTTTCTCCTTAGTTTAGTGATAGTAACTAATTTTTAGTAATAATACTGATTTAGTAATAATACTGATTGTCTGTTGGCTCATGGATTAGAGGATGAAATGCATGGCAAACCTACAGGGTAACTGTGTTCAGAGGTCTCTTAAAAAAAAAAAAGAGTCTGAGGAGAAGAAAGAGAAAGCCTCTCCCAGAACCAAGGCTTGACGAAAAATGTAGGAGGTGCAGAAGAGAATTAATGGGTAATACTTATCATTTTGTACAAAATAACCTTGACACAAATGGGGCAATTTAAAGGAGGGTAAGTGACTCCCAGCCCACTCACTCAGGTTGATGGAGGAAATAATCATGGGTTGCTGGCAGATTGAAGAAAGAAGATCCAGGTAGCTTTCCCCCCCTCTATTATGGGTATTTCTAAGCTAGAGGTAGGAAGTTTATAGCAGAAGGAGCCTTTTAAAAAGCAGTCCTTCTTGCTTTCCAGTCATTTCAGTATGTAACTCGATCTAACAGCAATTAGATGGGTCTGGTTTCCCTCCTCTCTGAAGCTCCTGTAGAGATGTCAGTTACACCAGCAGTCCAAGAGATCAAAGAAATCAAATAGGTTTAAATATAATAGTAAAACAAGTAAATAAGTAAATAATAGTAAATATGTACTTTTATGAGTACATATACTATCTGTAAATATATAGACTATACCTGTACTATATATACTGTAAATATATAAAAATATATATGCTATATACACTGTAAGTATATATAAATATATTAAATATATACTATATATTTACTATTATACATTTTTTTAAGAAGCAGTGTTTACAGTGGGGACTGAGGGTCAGTGAAGGAGTTTGTGTTGAATTTTTTGACTGGGATTTAAACCTTCTCCTTTCCCTTCTCCAAGAGATGCAGTTGGTCTGAGGAATGTCCTCAGTGTTGGGTTCTCATAAGCATTTCCAGTTATTCTACTCTTCAACAAAATTCAGAACCATAGCTATAAGGGCAGATTTAAATTATTTATACCTGGGTAGTATAGCAAGCCACAGACCACTGGGTACCATTCCCAAGTACTTGAATCATCAGATCTGGAATAGGACCCAAGAATTTCTATTTTTGGATATATCCTCACATCCTTAGGATCAGCTGCTGATCTGGGGTGGGGGTGGGGGGTCATGAATTTGGAAAACATTGTTTAAACCATGGAAGTCAAGCTAGTCCAGATTTGACAAAGCAGAATTTCCTAAAGCTGGGGCCTGAATAGTGTTCAACTGGGCATTCTGTATACCCACTGAAGGAAAGTGCCCAGAGTGAGACTTTGCAATGTGGTTTCCACGTTTTTTTCTATTGAGCTTAATAATTTTTGCTTCTTTTGTGTCTGGCTTCAAATATTACTTTTATATTACCTAAACATGTGGCCATATGAAGGTTTTTATGCTGTTATAGCTGAAAAGTAAGGAAATCAGTTTTTGTCTGGAGCTTATGGTAGAATACCAAGATCACCTGACTATATAATGGTAGCAGTTGTAGTTGCATATGAGACATTTCAGAAAATGTGGTTCATTTATACAATGGAATACTACTCAGCTATTAAGAATGAGAACATCATGAGTTTTCCAGGCAAATGGATGGAACTAGAAAATATCATCCTGAGTGAGGTAACTCAGACCCAGAAGGACATACATGATATGAGCCTAGCATGGCTCCCTTCTGAGAGGCCTAAAAAGCAGCTAAAAGAGTCAGATGCAAATACTACACCCAACCAGTGGACAGAAGCCAGGGAGGGACCCTGGGGTTGAATTAGGGAAAAGCTGGAAGAAGCTGAGGAGAAGGGTGACCCCATAGGAAGACCAACAGTCTCAACTAATCTGGACCCCCGAGATCTCTCAGACACTGAGCAACATACATACCTGGTCTGAGGCCCCCAACACATATACAGCAGAGGACTGCCTGATCTGGCCTCATGAGAGAAGCTGCATCTAATCCTCAGGAGACTTGAGGCCCCAGAGTGTGGGGAGTTTTGGTGTGGTGGGGACATCTTCTTAGAGATGGGGTAGGATGGATGGGATGAGGAAGGAGTCAGAGGTCAGACTGGGAGGGGGATAATGTCTGGACTGTAAAGAAAAGATTGAAGAATAATAATTAAAAAATCATTAAATAGGAAAATATAAGTCTCAAGTGATGATGTGATGATGTACTGTAATCTGTAACCTAAATAAGACCTATTCCTCTTCACTAAAAAAAAAAAGGACACCTTCAAAAGTAGGCTTTGCATAGGCAGCATAAGTAGGTAATTGTATACAGCATAGGCCATGTGAAGGTCAGAAGAACATCTTTCAGGTTTTAGTGGGTATCATCAGCAATGCCTTTGAAAAATTAGATTGTCTGCATATATGTTCCAGTTATGTAGTTTGGTCTTCATGGGGGACTCCTAATCATGGAAGTAGGACCCTATTCTGAGTTGATTACCTGCCTTTGGGATGGTTCCCCAACCCTACTGGGCTGCCTCATCCAGCCTTAATAGGAGAGGATACATCAAGTCTTACTGCAACTTGAAATGTCAAGGCTGGTTGATACTGGTCGGGGCCTCCCCTTTTCTGAAGAGAAAGAGAGAAGGAGTAGCTGGCGGTGGGGGCTGGGAGGAAAGGACTGGAAGGAGAGGAGGTAGAGGAAACGTTGGTCAGAATGTAAAGATCTTTAAAAGAGTAAGATTATCAAGTGATAGTTCAAATGAGTCTCCACCCTTGGCAACCTCCAGGGATTGTTCTTTAACAAGTCAGGTAATTCTTATCTAGTGGTTTGCTTAGAAACTTCCTTTTAAGAAATGGAGGATTTTGGACGACAAAGGAGAGAAATTGTTTTTCACAGTTGGTCTGCATTCCTAATTAGTAATTTACTTCATATCTGAGATTATTGTTTGCATTGTTAAAGTCGTGTCCTGCGATCTAGTTCAACTAGGAGGCAAACTCTAGTGTCAATGTTCAGGACACATTTCTCTGGAGAACAATATTCCACCCATCTATCTCTTTTTTAATTTAGATATTGTAGTTTTGCTTTGTGTCTTTTCTCTACTTCCTTCCCTTTGTAGAATAGATGCAACACATACATGCTTAATATAAAGACCAGCCCAAGTTTCCTTTGTTGAAATTTCTTCCCCTTTTCTCCATGGCTGGGACACCTTGTTTTTCTTTATTTTTATTTATTACTGTTCTTTCCCTTTTCACCCATCTTCCATCTCTGAGTCTGTGTCCATTTTTACTATGTGTTGTCTTTCCATTTTGACCTCTTTGTTGTCATATGAACACATACACTTGCCACACACACACACACACACACACACACACACACAGAGAGAGAGAGAGAGAGAGAGAGAGAGAGAGAGAGAGAGAGAGAGAGAGAAGAGACAAACAGAGTCGGAGACAGAGACATAGAGAGAGACATGGAGTGAGACTGAGAGACATACAGAGAGAGATAGGAAAAGAGACAGAGAGCACCAGAGACAAATAGAGATACAGAGAGCCACTAATGATTTTGCCAATCCTTGATGTCCCTAGGATGCAGAATATCAGATGGTTTATAAACCAGAAGAAAACTGTATATAAGATTCCTTTGATAACTTAATAATGAATATGGAATTAATAGAAATTAAATGATTTTCATAAAATCTTAGGGTTCATAGCTGTCAACTTGACACAAACCTAGATAGACCTGGGAAGGGGGAATCTAAATTGAGGAGCTGCCTCCATCAGATTGCCTATGAGCATGTGGAACATTTTCTTACTTGCTAATTGATGTTGGATTTTCCAGCCCACTGTCAGCAGTACCATCTCTGGGTAGTGGGGCCTGGGATGCATCAGAAAAATAGATGAACAAGCCAGGGAGAACAATGCAAAATAACAGGGTTCCTTGGTGTTTTCTGCTTTCTGCTCCTGCCTCAGTTTTTACCTTTGCTTCAGTTCATCATCAGCTGTGCCCTGTAGTCAAACAAATCCTTTCCTCCCAATTGCTTTTGGCCACAGTATTTTTATCACAGCAACAGAGAGAAAACTAGGGGAAAATAGTTGCAAGAGGGGCAGAAGTGGGGGTAAAACTATACATTTGGCTAATTGGTGTGGTCTCTGCTAGGTAGGCTATATAAAACACAACTTAGCTAAATCAAGTGAGGCTGACTATCCTCTCAAGGTAACCCCACTGTTATCACACAAGGTTCTGACAGGCTTTTCTCTTGTCTCAGTCTTTCTCTTGATTCTCTGTTTCTTCTCTCCCACTCACTTGCTAAAGTATCAGTTACTACTAGAGAATCTCCGAGTCAGAGGGAAGAAAAGACCTGCTATAGGAAAATCTCTTATTGAATAATGTGACTACATAGTTTTCTGTGGTTAACTTCTGCACTGCCATGGAAGCCCATCTTACTGGCAGAGCCCATGTCAGTTCTAAGCATCCATAGGAGGGCTCTGGTCCATTTTGAATTGCAAAGAGAGAGAGAGAGAGAGAGAGAGAGAGAGAGAGAGGATATTTGTCATTCTTATTTACAAGGATGATTTGACCAAAAAATGGTGGTAGGCACAAATAGTTTGGCTGTCATTCCCTGCTGAAGGTTGGAACAAGAGTTCATAAGATAATAAGAAACCTTTGTCAAAATAATCGTTCATGTATGCACACAGAAGACAGGCCTAAGAGAAAGCATAGAGAGTGGCTTAAAGACATCTGGTTTTAAGGTGAAAAGAAGGTGAGTAAATTACTAGAGATAGGTTACTGAGGGACATAGAGTGATGAGGATAAATACCCAGCAATATTCAGGCGTTCTGTCTTCATAATAGAGACACTGAGAATTCCTTTGGTGAGCAGTTAAGGCATGCTCAGTCCAGATGGTTACCACCAAGTATTTTTCCTCTTAAAGCTTAAAAAGAACGACTTTGCCTTTTGTTTATTACAGCTCCGGACTCAAGACTCTGACTTTCCTACTTTATTGTTTCTTCAAGATTCTGTCTCTTGAACTTCTCTTTTCTGGTAAAGATCTTTTGCCTACTTTTCTGCCCCAAAGCCTGGATCACACAGGCAAGGCCTATTATCTATTTGAATCAGATAAACCAGTGCTTCTCTCTGTCAAGGATGCCACCAAAAGTTAAGTACTGCCTACCTGTGAAAAGCAAAAGCATTTTGTAGAATCTGAATAAAATGTTTTGATTTTTGACCAAAGAGCTTGTTCTGTCTTTCGTAAATATAAATCCTTGGATGTTTTTGTATCAGTGGACTACCATGTATTTCCTTCAACACAAGTAGCCTTTATACTCTTCTTAACTGATATGGTTTCCGTTTTATGGACTAGGAAACTGAGGCTGTGCACTTAAGTTTTATATATCATCCAGATTTTATTTTATATTTTAATTATTTTATTTATTTAAATTTCAAATGTTGTCCCCATTCCCAGTCTCCCCTCTGCAAATCCCCACCCCATGGTCCATCACCTTTGCCTCTAAGAGGGTGCTCCTCCACCTACCCACTCACTCATGCCTCACTCCTCTAGAATCTGCCTTCGCTGTGGCAACAAGCCTTCACAGGACCAAGTGCCTCCCCTTCCACTGATGCCAGATAAGACAGTCCTTTGTTACATATGTAGCAGAGCCATAGACTGATTCATGTGTACTCTTTGGTTGGTGGTATAGTCTCTGTGAGCTCTGCGGGGTCTGGTTAGTTGATACTGTTGTCCTTCCTATGGGGTTGCAACTCCCTTCAGCTCCTCCAGTCCTTCTCCTTACTTCCATTGGGGTCCCTAGGCTCATTCCAATGGTTGGCTATATCTGTATCCTCTTAGATGCTGGCAGAGCTTCTCAGATAATAGCTACACCAGGTTCCTGTCTGCAAGCCATTCTTAGCATCACCAATAGTGTCAGGGTTTGATATCTGCGGATGGATGGATCCCAAGGTAGAGTGGTGTCTAGATGGTCTTTCCTTCAGTCTTTGGTCCATGTTTTTGTGCCTGTGTTTCCTTTAGACAAGAACAATTTTGGGTTAAAGATTTGATATGGATGGATGGCCCCATCCCTCACCTGAGGGCCATGCCTATCTCATAGAGGTAGTCTCTACAGATTCTATCTCCCCACTGTTGGGTATTTCAGCTGATGACATCTCCATTGGGTTTTGTGAACCTCTCATATCCCTGGTGTCTAGGACTTTCTAGTGGTTCCCTGCATCCCCGAACCCCCACCACTGCTACATCCTTCTCCTAGCCCTCTGGATATTTTTTCTGTCTCTCCCCATACCTGCCTGCCCCACTTTCCCTCACCCTCCCACCTTCCACCTATGCCTTCCCTCCCTCTGCCTCCATGATTATTTTGATCACCTTTCTAAGTGGGATTGGAGCATCTACACTTTGGTCTTCCTTCTCATTAAGCTTCATGTGGTCTGTGAGTTGTATCCTGGGTATTCTGAATTTTGGGCTAATACCCACTTATCAGTGAGTATGTACTATGTGTGTTCTTTTGTGGTTGGGTTACCTCACTCAGGATGATATTTTCTACCTCCATTCATTTGCCTGCAAAATTTGTGAAGTTGTTGTTTTTAATAGCTGAGTAGTATTCCATTGTGTAAATGTACTACATTTTCTGTATCTATCCTTCCATTGAGTTGCATCTGGTTGTTTCCAGCTTCTGACTATTTTAAATAAGGCTGTGAATTATATGCTATGAATATAGTAGAGCACATGTCCTTGTTATATGTTGGAGTATCTTTGGGGTATGTGACCAGTAGTGGTATAGCTGGGTCTTTAGGTAGAACTATTTCCAATTTTCTGAGAAACCGCCAGGTTGATTTCCAAAGTGGCTGTCCAGCTTAAATGTACCAGCAATGGAAGAGTGTTCCTCTTTGTCCACATCCTCCCAGCATGTCTGTCACCTGAGTTTTTGATCTTAGTCATTTTGATTGGTGTAAGGTGGAATCCCAGGGTTGTTTTGACTTGTATTTTTCTGATTACTAAGGATGTTGAACATTTCTTTAGATGCTTCTTGGTCATTCAAGATTCCTCAGTTTAGAATTCTTTGCTTACCTCTGTACTGCATTTTTAATTGGGTTATTTGGTTTTCTGGAGTCTAATTTCTTGAGTTCTTTGTATATTTTGGATATTAGTCCTCTATTGGATATAGAGTTGGTAAAGATCTTTTCCAATCTGAAGGTGCCATTTTGTCCTATTGATAGTGTCCTTACAGAAGCTTTTCAGTTTCACAAGATCTCATTTGTGAATTGTTGATCTTAGAGCCTTTGATTGTGTTCAGGAAATTTTCCTCTGTGCCAATGTATTCGAGGTTCTTTCCCACTTTCTCTTCTATTAGATTAAGCTTATCTGGTTTTATGTGGAGCTCATTGATGTACTTTGTCTTGAGCTTTGTACAAGGAGATAAAAATGGATCAATTTGCATTTTTCTATATGCAGACCTTCAGTTAGACCAGCACTAATTGTTGAAAATGCTTTCTTTTTTCCAATGTTGGTTTTGGCTTCTTTGTCAAAAACCAAATGACCAGTGGTGTGTGGTTTTATTTCTGGGACTTCAAGTCTATTCCACTGATCACAATACCATGTGGTTTTTATCACTATTGCTCTGTAGTACAGCTTGAGGTTAGGAATGGTGATTCTTCTAGAAGTTTTTTATTGTTGAGCACTTTTTCTCTCTCCTGGGGTTTTTGTTATTCAGATGAAGTTGAGAATTTTCTTTCTATCTCTGTGGAGAATTGAGTAGGAATTTTGATGGGGATTGCATTGATCTGTAGATTGCTTTTCGTAAGATGTCCATTTTTACTATGTTAATCTTACCAATCTATGCCATGAGAGATCTTTCCATTTTTGAGGTCTTCTTCGATTTCTTTCTTTAGAGACTTGAAGTTATTGTCATACATATTTTCACTTGCTTGGTTAGAATGACACCAAGATATTTTATATTATTTGTGGCTATTTGAAGAAAGTTTTTCCCTAATTTCTTTCTCAGCTCATTTATCTTTTGTGTGAAGGAAGGCTACTGATTTGTTTGAGTTAATTTATATCAGCCACTTTGATGAAGTTATTTATCAGGTTAGGAGGTTTCTGGTAGAATTTTTGGGGTTGCTTATGTATACTATCTATCTTCCACAAATAGTCATATCTTGATATCTTCTTTTCCATTAATTACTCCTTTTGTTGTGTAATTGCTCTAGCTAGAACTTCAAGTACTATATTGAATAAATGTGAGAGACCAGCCTTGTCTTTCCCCTGATTTTAGTGAGATTGCTTCATGAGTCTCTCCATTTAATGTGATGTTGGCTGTTGGTTTGCTCTATATTGCTTTTATTGTGTTTAGGTATATGTCTTGAATTCTTGATCTTTCAAGACTTTAACATGAAGGGATATTGTATTTTGTCAAATGCTTTTTTAGCTCTAGAGATGATAATTTGATTTGTTTTCCTTTGAGTTGTTTATATAGTAGATGACATTGATGGATTTCTGCATATTGAACCATACCAGCATCACTGGGATGGAGCCTTCTTGATCATGGTGAATGATCTTTCTGATATGTCCTTGAATTCGGTTTGCTTGTATTTTATTGAGTGTTTTTTGTATCAATATTCATAAGGGAAATTGGTCTGAAGTTCTCTTTCTTTGTTGGGTATTTGGGTTGTTTAGATATTCAGCATAACTTTGGCTTCATAGAGCAAATTGGGTAGTGTTCCTTCTGTTTCTATTTTGTGGAATAGTTTGAGAAGTATTGGTATTAGGTCTTCTTTGCAAGTCTAATAGAATTCTGCACTAAAACCAACTGTACCAAGACTTTTTTTTATTTTGGTTGGAAACTTTTAATGACTTCTTTTATTTCTTTAGGGGTTACGGTACTGTTTAGATAATTTATCTGTTCTGATTTAAATTTGGTATCTGATATCTGTCTAGAAAATTATCTATTTCATCTAGATTTTCCAGTTTTGTTGAGTATAGGCTTTTGTAGTAGTATCTGATGATTTTTTAATTTCCTCAGTTTCTGTTATTATGTCTTGCTTTTCATTTCTGATTTTGTTAATTTGGTTATGGTCTGTGACCTTTAGTTAGTTTGGCTAAGTGTTGACCTACTTGTTGAATTTCTTAAAGAACCAGCTCTTAGTTTTATTGATTCTTTGTATTGTTCTCTTTGTTTCTATTTGGTTGATTTCAGCCCTGAGTTTTCTTATTTCCTGCCATCTATTTCTCTTGGGTGTATTTGCTTCTTTTTGTCCTAGAAATTTCACATGCACTGCACAGTTATGTTGCTAGTGTAAGGGCTCTCCAATTTCTTTATAAAGGCACCCATTGCTTTGAAGTTTCCTCTTAGCACTGCTTTCATTGTGTCCCATAAGTTTTGATGTTCTGTGACTTTATTTTTGTTAAATTCTAGAAAGTCTTTAATTTCTTTCCTGACCAAGTTATTATTGAGTAAAGAGTTGTTTAGTTTCCATAACTATCTGGGCTTTCTGTTATTTTTGTTGTTATTGAAAAACAGCCTTAGCTTGTAGTGATATGATAGAATGCATGGTATTATTTCAATCTTCTTGTATCTATTGAGGCTTGATTTGAGTTTGATTCTGTGGTCAATTTTGTAGAAGGTACCATGAGCTGCTGAGAAGAAGCTTATATCCTTTTTTTTAGTATGGAATTTTCTGTAGATATCTTTTAAATCCATTTGGCTCATAACTTCTGTTAGTTTCATTGTGTCTCTGTTTAGTTTCTGTTTCCATAATCTGTCCATTGGTGAGAGTGGGGTATTGAAGTCTCCCACTATTATTGTGTGAGTTTCAATGTGTGTTTTGAGCTTTAGTAACATTTCTTTTATAAATGTGGGTACCCTTGCATTTGGTGTGTAGATGTTCAGAATTGAGAATTCATCTTGGTGTACTTTTCCTTTGAGAAAGTGTGTCCTTCCCCATTTCTTTTGATAACTTTTGTTTGAAAGTCTATTTTATTGGATATTAGAATACCTATTCCAGCTTGTTTCTTGTGACCATTTGCTGGGAAAATATTTTTCAGCCTTTAACTCTGAGGTAGTTCCTGTCTTTGTCACTGAGGTGTGTTTCATATATGCCCCCAAATGCTGGGTCTTTTTTACACATCTAGTCTGTTAGTCTATGTCTTTTTATTGGTGTATTAAGTCCATTCATTTTGAGAGATATTAAAACCAATGATTGTTGGTTCTTGATATTTTTGTTGTTAGAGGTAGTATTACGTTTGTGTAGTTCTCTTCTTTTGGGTTTGTTGTGAGATGGTTAATTTCTTGTTTTTTTCTTGGGTGTACTTTCTCTCCTTGTATTGGAGTTTTCCTTCTATTATCCTTTGTAGGGTTGGATTAGTGGAAAAATACTGTTGTAATTTTGCTGGGTATAGTATTCTGGGCTGGCATTTATGTTCTCTTAGGGTTTGCATGACATCTGTCCAAGATCTGGCTTTTAGAGTCTCTGTTGAGAAGTCTCATGTAATTCTGCTTGGTCTGCCTTTATATGTTACTTGGCCTTTTCCCCTTACTGCTTTTAATATTTTTTCTTTGTTCTGTGTATTTGTATCTTGATTTTTATGTGATCAGGTGAATTTATTTTCTGGTCCAATCTATTTGGTGTTCTGTAGGCTTCTTCTATGTTTATGGCTATCTCTTTCTTTAGTTTAGGGAAGTTTTCTTCTATGATTTTATTGAAGATGTTTTCTGGCCCTTTGAATGGGAATTTTCACTGTTTTCTATTCTTATTATTCTTAGATTTGGTCTTTTCATTGTGTCCTGAATTCCCTGGATGTTTTGAGTTAGGAGCTTTTTGCACTTTGTATTTTCTTTGACTGCTGTGTCAATATCTTCTATGGTATCTTCTATTCCTGAGATTCTCTCTTCTATCTATTGTTTTCTGTTGGTGATGCTTGAATCTCCTGATCTCTTTCCTACATTTTCCATCTCTAGGGTTGCCTCCCTTTGTGAATTCTTTATTGTTTCTATTTCCATTTTTAGATCCTCGACAGTTTTGTTAGATTCCTTCACCTATTTTATTGTGTTGTCCTGTATTTCTTTAAGGGATTTGTGTGTTTCCTCTTTAAGGGCTTCTACTTATTTACCAATGTTCTCTTGTATTTTTTTTGAAGGAGTTATTTATGTCCTCCTTAAGGTCCATCTTTATGATATGGGATTTTCTGTCAGAATCATGCTTTTCAGGTGTGTTAAGGTATTCAGAGCTTGCTGTGGTGGAAGAACTGGATACTGATGGTGCCAAGACTTACTGGTTTCTGTTGCTTATGTTCTTGTGCTTTCCTCTCATCATCTGGTTATCTCTGGTGTTAACTGGCCTTACTATCTCTGACTGGAGCCTGTCCCTCCTGTGAGCCTGGTTAAGATGGACTTCCTGGGAATCAAGCTGTCTCTGGGTGTGGGAGGACTCTGGAGTGCCAGATCTGCCCAGGGCAATATTGCAGGCCACAAGGAAGATGTGTCTCTGGCTGGGTGAATAGGACCTGTAACCACTTGATTCTGTGGGGGTCCCAGTTAGGCCAGGTATTGGGGTGAGGTGTCTCACCTGTGAGCCTGGTTATGAAAGACCTTTTATAAGTCAAGCTGTCTCTGGATGTGTGTCGGGGGTGGGGGCTAGATTTTATTTACTTATAATTTTTTATACTAACTTGCTGTTCATTTTACTTGTTTCATTGAGGCTATGATATTTGCTAATGTTTATTGCTCTATGTATCCAAGGCTCTATCTCAAAATAGAGATTTGATAAATATTGTCAAACTAGATGATACTTTATTGGAGACAGTAAAAGTGGACAATAGAAGAGCTGGTCCAGGACTGTGTTCATTTTTCCCAGATGTTAGAATTTCAGTCTGGACATGATAGTGCTTAGCGTATTACAAGCATCCAAGAAATATGGACTATTGGGCTGGCTGAAGAACTAACTGACTTAAGACTACATTCTCTAATCCCTGTCCCAGGTGCTTCAGTGGGGACTTTATACTTACCTGACTTTAGTGGTTATATTTTAAGACTTTATTTTGAGAAAAGCAAACACAATACAAACTAGAGATATAGAGAGACTTCTGGATTTTTTCCCATTAAGCATCTTGAGATTATTTTAATGACATTTCTCAACTTCTTAAAGAAACAACTTCTAGAATGACAGGCTTGACAATTAGTAATATCCTGTCACTTCTTTTATTGTCATTGCTCGTGTTTTGAGTTTGTTACTATTCAATTTAGATTGTTGTCTTAATGTAGATGTCACCTTATTCTTTTAAGGAAGGTCTTTGTCACTCTTTGATGTATTTTATTACTAGGGCCCTGCTTCCAACCCCAGCCACCTAGACTCCATTGTATTTGCTCATTGACTATAATAAATTTCTTTTAGTCTGCTAAACCCTGTTTTCTGGTTGTGGCTGCATAGGGCATTCCCAGTTGTCCTGGTAAGAGTGCTCACCTATTGAAGTGAACTGAGAAGAATAAAATGACTGTATTTCTACTTTACTATAGTCAAAGAACCTATAAGGGCCTTAAGTGCTATCCCTGTGACTCTGAAATTACAGGAGACAGGTTTTCATTTACAGCTAATCTGCTGCTTAATTTTTGGGCCACAAGTTGACAAGTTTCCTTTGCATTTCACATCTCCTCAAGTCAGTTCCCACAGCAGAGATTTTCTTCCTATTGTCAATATAGGACATAGCAACTATAGGAAGAATACTTTGGAGCTTTCTGCATGGTATCAAGAAATTCAGAGTCCAATAAACCAACTAGTATATGTGTATATAAGTATTGGAGGACAGAGTACAACCTTGAATATTATCTTTAGGAATATTGTCTATATGCTTTGAGACAGGATCTCTCATGGCTTGGAGCTCATCAATTAAACTAAACTGGCTGGTCAGTGAGGCTCATGGATCTTCACACTTGTCCAGCTCTGACATTTTTACATGGGTTTTGGGAATCAAACACAGTTCTTCACGCTTACATGGCAAGGAATTTTATAGACCAAGCCATTTCCCCAGTTTTGATAATGATTTTTTTTGATATTTAAACTGTGGTCTCTGTTATCTTAGAATTTGGTACTCAGTTTTTGTCTTTAAAAAAAGATCAAATAAGTACTTAATTCATACAAAGGGAGATTCTGATCCATCATTTCTAGGGACTAATTGAAGTGTTGTTCTGCTTCTTGAAGGAAAATCTCTGGGCAGAAATCAGAATGCAAAATACTCTATGAGATTTTCCTGAGAAATTCAAGGTGTGAAGAGAGGGTGGCACTGAATTTAATCACTGAAAAGCTTCATACAACTCCAGAGCTGGTGACAGAGACTCTCCAGGTCATGTAACTCAGCATTTAATTTTGTAGCTCTGAGGATGGAACTTGGAGTCTTGCACATGCTAGGTAACACTTTGCCACTGAGATACAGGAGAAACCTGAAGCTCACAGAAATACAGCTTCCTATAGATACAGATAAAATGGGGTTAGGGAGAGCTGTTTTGTTCATGAATTATGTTGGTTAACTTATATTAAATGGCTGGGTGACCTGTCCAGTGAGCGCTTTCTTTGAAGGAAAGGCTACATCATTCTTTAATATAAATTGAGTCATACTCCTACACACACAAGCAAAAGAGAAGTCATTGTGAGGATGCATTTGTATCTGAATTCACTAGTCATAATTATTAGTCTAGGTATAATGCCAGGGATGCAGGCTGTTGATACAGCTACTGCACAATGTACTGGGGCTCCAGAACTTAATAGTAGACAATAATGAAGAATTCAGTTGGGTAATCATATCATTCAGTTACAGAGTAAATGTCAGGGAAACACTCAGAGGCAAAGATGCAAGTGGGCACACCTAGGAGTTTCCAGGATTTTTGTTTGTTTGTTTGTTTTGTATTTGTAGTCCTTTGGCTTATTGTATTTCAAGGTAGACCAGGCATCTTTAAGTGTCCAACTATGGCTATGAGGAACTTGGAGATTTCAGCAGCTGATCTAGAAAGTGTGAGCTGTGCATCATGGCAGTCATTAGCTAATTTTAATGCACTTTTGACTTACCTTTCTGTCACGTTGGTTTTCGTTTAGTAGGAGGAGAAGAAACTAGGTATACACAAGGCTTGTCATTCCTATCCAACATTATAAACCTCTTTATAAACCATTGCACAGGAGGGAGTGGTTTTGAAACATGCACCTTGCAGATGGGAGGGGGTTGTAAGTCGGGCTGTGGGCAAGGGTCGTAACAGGAGATGAAAGATGCAGCCACAGCTATGGTTCATCAAACATCCTAATCTGCAGTAGAGATAGCCAGCTGCTGGCCACTGTTAAACCTGTATTCTTTCTCTAGGAGAATGGGATATTTCACCGCCACTCTTTTAAAATGAGATGAAAAGCAAGGGGTGGGGAAATTAATTAATGTCAGCAAATGAAGCATGGGATGCATGTCTGGATATGATAATGACTGCGAATTAGTGGAGAAGAAATGGAATGGTGTAGAAAATGAGCCATGCCAGCATGCTGCTTTGGGATGGACTCAGCTACCCCACAATATATTAACTCTTCACTTGCCTAATTCTTTGTCCTAAGCCTCTGTTATTCCGAGTTAATGGTCTCCCACTGCAGAGTATCATAACTGAAGTATCACAGCCTAAGTCAAGTGTCCAAGGGCTAAAAGGAGGCAATGTCCTTCTAGACTATGAATAATAAACTTTCATTCACATCTTCTTACTATGTTAATGAAACTACAACAAAAAGAAGCACTTGTGAGCATCTTGCTTAGTGGAGCCATTCAATGATTCAAGGAGGCAAAAACAACCTGGAGTAAAAAAGGGAGGGTGTTGTTTTCTTAAATACATTGCTCCTTCCCTCAAATCCAAGGATTACCTTTGGGTTTTCAAAACCTTATCCAGCTTCAATCTCTGCTTGTCAACATGTGCCTCAAGTTATGCTTTTAAAACATCATTACATGATTCCAGCCAGCACATTCATGGACCATTTCCTCCATAGCAGGCACTATAGACTGGACACAGATGAATCAGGAAGACTCCATTTTGTAATTTTATTCTTCAAGGCCATGGTATGGTTCCTGGCATGCCATAAGCATGACTCATGGTAGCCACTACCAGCACCGTTTCATTTAATTTATACTAAATATTTTGTTAAGAGACAAATGATTTCAGTGATTGTGAGAAACCTTGGAAACTTACTGATTTTTTGTTTCTTTGTATTATCCCCCATCCTTTTTTCTTTTCTTTACCATTAAGTTGGCCCATTATGAGGAGAAAACATACTTGTAATAACCTTTAAATGTTAGCATCTAAGACACCATTTGCTGTTAACATAAAACTAACAATATGGTCAGAAGGTATAACTCACTGAATTGAGAATTGATACTAATTCACACTACAGTGTAGAAAGTGACTTAGCGATAGATTTTGGATTTTGTGTCATTTAAGGTTTTTATGTGGCTCTGTTTTCAGACTTATACAGAACCAAGACAAAAATTTTATGATGTTTGAGATTTGCATGTGTGTATGTGTGAGTATGTACACACGTATGTATGTACACACACACACACACACACACACACACACACACACTCATTCATTTGTGCACTTGCTTATGAAGACCAAAGGTCAACTTTAGGTGTTCTTCCTTGGCTGCCATTCATCTTGGTATTTTTTTTTTTTTTTTGAAAAGACATCTCATTGACAAACTCACTGAGTAGGCTAGGCTGGTTGGCCTAAGCTGTTGGCCATCCAATTAGGCCCATGTCTCTGCCTCTCAATAACTAGAATTGGAAGCATCCATCTCCATGTCCAGATTCATTATATGGTATCTGGGGACTGGACTAAGGACTTATCCTTGTGCAGTAGGTACTTCTTGGATTATCTCCCTGGCTCATATCTGAGATTGTCTTTGAAACTCCAAAACAACAAAAGAAGAGATGGCTAGATGAAACCATGTCAGTAGTATTGCTGAAGGTGGGCAATGGGCTTCTGGTAGCCTCATATATCACTATAGAAATACTGGGATTGTGAATATATTCTTGCCACTAATGAATTTACATGGGTTCTTCAGACTCAACTCAGGTCCTAGTACTTGTGCTGGAACCACATTACCCACTGAGCCATATTCTCAGTCCTCAACATTGGTTGGGATGTTAGTAGGATATGACTCAGTAATTTGTAAGCACCTTTTTTAGGAGGCTGGTTTGTAGCTGGGATATATGTATCTTTGCTTTTGCTTTTCATTAATCTGTTGATATTAATGCAATAGAGAAGTTATATCTGAGGATAATCTTGAACATCAAAAGAGGGTCCGTTTATGATACTAGATTTGTTGGACCTTGCGATGGTCTCTCTTTCTCCTCCTGACATGGCAGATGAAGTACCCCTGAGAGTCTGGTCTTGATAAGAGAATTTGCTTGTGAGAAGACAGAGACAACTGGATTATAAAGTGAGATTATCTAGTAGATCTTCTTTGTTAACTTCATACAGATAGTCTCTTCCATTTCTGCGTGGGCATCTGTCTGTGAGCACTTGTGGTCTTGTCTATGAGAAGATGATGCCTGATACTTTGATCAGCAGTTTTCATCACTGACTTGGGTAAAATAAGGCCATGAGACTTTGGTTCTCGTTGAGCATTCAGAGTCTGTTTTGTTGACTGAATGGGTTGAGGGCGTGTGTAGGTAGAACTTGAGGTTGCTGGGAAAATGATTCCAAATCTGGATGGAATCAATATGAATTTATAGGTTTTCTAGATGTGACTAATAGCAGACTGAAGACTGGGTTTCTCTATTTAGTTGAGTCTCGATACTCTTCTATGTCTAGTCAATGCCATGGTCTGTGTAACTTTCTGAATATACCCATCACTTTCCTGACTGTAGGTTTGTGGTGTGAATTCTTTCCATCATTAAAATATTCATATTTCTGTTGCTTTGGTTCTTTAAATGACATTTTCCCATGAAGAAACTGGAGGTACTTCTGGAGCATGATTTTAAATCACTCTAAATTGCACTCTGAAGAATTCCTTTTGGTACTCATTTACCTTGCATTCTGGGTCTTAGAAAAGATCAATCCTGGCTTCATAGATGTTTAGGACACAGGCTATTCTTGATATTAGTATTTGCCTCTGGGCTGTGTTAGTTCAAGAAAAACAAGAAGCCAGTACATTTGATAGATATCTGTCATTTTTGGTGAATAAAGTGTTCATCTTTAAATTTAAAGAATCTGTTCTTGCTAGATATTTGGTAATTATTTCTACAATATTTGAAATGTGAGATAGAAAAGGCAAATACCTACGACCTTGTTTTGATTTCTAGCACCTCATATTGAAAACAACTGTCTGTTACTTCGGTTCCAGGGGATCCAATCTGTCTTCTGGACTCTTGGAGTTCCATGCATACATGTGATGAGCAGGCATATATTCAGGCAAAATACTCCTCTACACACACACACACACACACACACACACACACACACACACAAAATGGATACTTAAAAAGAAGAGAGAAAAATAAAGAGACTGACCTCCATGATCTGAAACCCTGCTTTAAATTCTAGAGACCTCTTTGAAAGTCTGCATTTAGTTTTCTTGGTGGTATCTCAGAAGTCGGAGAATGATTTCGTTAATGACAGTAAAAATGTGTTAAAATAATTATGGTCTCCATATTTCTTTCTTGTTGCTGTAGAGGGCAAGAAGATTATCATCACTTACAAACTTTGAAGGACGAGTTGGAAGTAGGATGAGCGAGTCAACATTTGAAGGAAAGTTGCCATGTTGGGTAGAGGCAAAGGAGAGTATATAATGAAGATGAGGGAGTATAAGGAAGAGAAAGGAAGAGAGGATACAGTGAAATACAAAGAATAAGGGTGAGAGGAAGAGGATGCTGATGTAATGATGCATAAGTGAAGGGGAGGACAAGAAAGGGAGCACAGTTGAGGAAAGAGGGTGGAGACTGAGGAAAGAGTGGGTAAGAGAGAGAAGCTGGCATAATCAGCACATGCCACGGGTTGAGAAAACAAGCTTTTCATTTGGCCTTCTCTTAGGATATTCAGTTTCATAGCAGGGAATAAGAGGCTGAAGCGACTGAATAAGAGAGGTACAAATGGGATGGCAAATAAAGTGGCCCTGGAAAGAAAAGGCTTGGGTGTTGAGTTTTGGTGCAGAGGGCTGAGGCATCCAACATGAATGAGTGCAAATGGATACAGAGACTGGAAGTATCTCTCCTGAGCCTTTGATGACAGGAGCCCTGTGTATGCCACTGGATACTCTGAATGGGAAACTCATTACTGTGAATGCGAACTCACTCTGCAGGCAATCTGGTTTATGAACCCAAAGCTCTTGCTTACTGCCAGGGCATCCATCTCCTCTATCCTTCTATGAGATGTTCTTCATGTGAAACCCAGCACTGTCACCCTTGCCAAAGTGCTTGGCACCAGGCTATAACTTTCTTAAGTTCTGAGATGGGAACAGATTGGTAAATGTGAGTATGTGCTCTAGGAGTGATAGCAAAGTATTCTTTGCTTTTGGGGACAAATCCAGGAAATGTTTTGCATTTTCTGTGAGCCTTATTACTTTCTTCTAGAAAGAACTTCGGTTCTGCTTTTAAGACTCCCCTATGACCTCAGGTCATGTGGGACTGCTAAGGGTATCCTGTTTCTTGGCTGGGCATGGGCCTAGAACCCGAGACTCCAAGGGAGAAACGGCAGGAGTTCGGTCACGTCCCCAGAACTCAGGGTCCTGACAAGCAGTCCAATCTCCATAGACCTACATTGTTCAGTCACTGTAGGCCATTACAGCCCCTCCCAAAGTGCACAGGTAGAGGGTGTAACTACAGGCCTCAGGCCCTAGAGATTTACATACTAATGAAGGTCAGAGGGTGGAGCCAATTAAGCATTCCTCCCCAGAACCTCCCTTTTTCTCCTCCCTACTTAACTCAGGTCTGCCCTGAGTTTGGGGGTGGGGGGGGTACATCCAGATCCATCCATCATCCACCATGACAATAAACCCTTTTGGAACCAAGGATTCCTTGGGTCATTGGGGCCTGCCGGCTGCCACCACTGAAACCTCCAGCCACTGGAACCTGGGACCTTCTCTGGTACGAGAAGGCTGCCTGGAGCCTCACCTCGCAGGTCCGGGCTGCTGCCACGTGGGCCTGGGCCCTGCTGCTGCGGCCCCCCAGTTTTTCCCACAAGGTCACACTACAGGATGGTGTGGCTCCATCCTTTCTGAGAAGGAAAGGTTTTTCCCCCTTCTTCCAAGGGAAATGATGTTGGTAGATAAATGTGGACTTCGGTGAAAATATCTGTGAGACAATGAGAGTTTGGAAGTCTAAACAATCAGATATCAGGATTAGGCTGAGCTTTGGGCACTGAGAAGGGTATTCAGGTGGGATAAGGGGTTATAAGAGTAAATCTCCTGAGTGTTAAGTTTACCTATGTCTGTCATGGGGGAGGAGGTAAGGCATGAAAGCAGTTTCTAAAATGCCACATAATTTTCTGTTTGGTGCTACTGGGGAATGCCAAAAGTTCCAGATAAACCTAGTTGACTCTTAGGCAAGAGGTCCTGCTTTACTGAGCCTCATATTTGTAAAGCTATCCAGTTTAACTCTGGCACAGAGTAAGCTACCCGTGAGGATCCGCTTATTGTTACAGCTTGAAGGATTTGGACTCAATGCAGATATTTTTCTAAAAGTAATAAATAATTATGGTTTTGGGAAATTTATAATATTGTAGGAATTATCTTTAAAACAATCGTCTCAGAGGCAGCTAAGCTGTTTAGCACTTGATACAGTCCAGTGGGGCCAAGCATAGGGGCTCTGCAGCCCTTATTATGTATGCAAAGGGGAAGCTGAACTGAAGATTCTCACATATGGATACAGCCACATTAACAAAATAACAGCAGCATGTTTCATGGCTCTTTAGAGATTTTAGAATGTTTTTTCCAACCGATTTTCTTTTTGAAGCCAGCCAGTGCTGCCTTGGAATTCGTGATCTCTCCTACCATCAACCCCAATCACCAACCAGTGCTGAAATTACAGTAATGTGTCTCCAATCCTGGCTATTATTACAATTGTAATACAAAAATAAATAAATAAATAAATAAATAAATAAGTCCTAAGACTGATAGGCTAGGGGACTTGTCCTAGATCACATGGCTATAGTTTTTGCACCTTAGTCTTTGTTTCTTGTTCATAGTCAACACAGGGTAATTGTAGACTGCCTGTTTGTCCTCTCTGGACTTGCTCTTCCAGGCTTGCCCAACTCTGCAAGCCATTTGATTTATTCGAAGAGTTACACTGATTCTCCTTGGGATTCCTCCTTTGGGTCTGTCAGGATCTCTGGGGCAGGGAGAGTCATAAGGAGAAAAGGATGCTTACAAGCTGGGCTCCCCTGGAAAGTGTTAGGATGGCATGTGTTGGTCCACTGGCTGCAGCTGCCAGATGATGGGAACTGGGATCAGCTGTGACCTAATTATGAGTCTGGTAAACCTGCACTGTGTCCTTCATTTTCCGGCTCATTGACCACCCAGAGGGGGGAAAATGGATGAGATTCTGGTCAAGTCATTCCTGCCACTACCATGTGGCCAAGGTCACAGGCCAATGATATTCAAAGGGAGTTTGTGGGGAGGTCTTTGTTGTCCTCTGTGAATGGAGTGGACTCCCAGCAAGGCAGAAGAGAAGGAGACTTAGCAGATACCCTCAGAGAAGTTCATTGGGCTTGGAATGTCACCTCACATCCCTTGTAGATCAGGAATTCCTGATTTGGCATTCTGTGACTATTCAAATTAATATGAGCTGCTCTCAAGGATTACACATATGCAAATACATATGCATGAAAACTATCTGTTTCTCTGATATACCATGTACTTAATGACCCTTTGTTGTCAAATGATAAGTTTAAATTGTGCTAAGAATGCAGTTTTGTACGGCTGAGAGACAAACTCCACATTTCCAAACCCAATACATCATCTCTGCATCACAAAAGGTAGAACCACAACCACCAAGTGATGTCTTTGCACTTTACACTTGGAACAGTGTCTAAAAATTTTCCTGATTACTATTTCTTTCTTAAGTACTATTGGGGGAGCCCTACCACCAGTATAGAAATTGGCACTTAGAACTAGAGATGCATAGACTTAACTCCTGCCCTGGATAGACTGGCTAGCATTGACTCTCTTCAAGTAGCCCACCTCTCTTAGCCTCTGTTTCTCATGAGGATAAATATCGATCACATGTCAAGGTTATTTAATAGTTAGGATTGAATGAGATATTATATATGGTGTACATTATAGGCCTATCACACAGAACAGATTATGAAAAGAAAAATTCCACTTCCCTCTCTGTTATCCAAGGTACAGGATTTGAAACATTCAGTGACAAGGTATCTTAGTCCATAATATCTGGAATTTGGGATTAGTTCCTACTAGACTGTCAAGAATTTTGTTAACTGAGAATATTTTAAGAATTACTATTGGAGGGCTGGAGTGATAGCTCAGAGGCTATATGTACTTGCTGCTCTTCCAGAAGTATTGAGTTCAATTCTCAGCCACCACACAGTGGCTTACAATCATCTATAATGAAATCTAGTGCTCTCCTCTGGTATGCAGGCATACATGTAGGCAGAAGACTATATGCATAGTGAATAAATAATTTCTAAAATAATAATAATAATGATTGCTATCATTAATGTCATATCAGTTTCTGCCATAACTACTTTGAAAGGACTTGATATTATTTTTATGTATGTTAGATTTAATATTGGTATAACATAAATTTATTAAAAACTAAGCCAACATTCCCTAACATTACATAAAATTACCCTTCACACACACACAAGGATACCATGCTTACCACTCCCAGTATACGGTGGCTTGCCAACCCCAATTATTCTGGCAAGAGCTTCCAGACATAAAAACCAAGCTGAGAACATGAACATTGATGGGGTTAAGATTTCTAACATGAGATCTATCTTTGCCCTCTGTGGTTGATTTATATAAGGACCCAAGATCTCTGTAATCAGCAATAAGAGCCAACATCTACAATATCATCTCATAGATTCAAGAATATTTTAATGTACAGATATGACTTTGTCATGCATAACGGACTTGTCTGGACATGCTGTATGATCATACCCACTGTAATGAATACACTTTTAACCCACTGATAACATGTTCATGCATATCTTTAGCCACTTCTAGTAATTTATATAGTTTTTAGAGGGAATTACCCACGTAGGTGATGCTTGGAGAACCAAAGCCTGGGCCCAAAGTGAACGGAGACTTTTCAAATGACGGACATGTTCTTCTTAGAACATTTGTGTCCCAATCCTATCTCCAGCCACTTGAAAGTTTACAGGTTATTTTTAGATGAGAATAACTTAGCACCAAGCAAATTCCATACACATTTCATTCCTGGATCACTCTCTTTGGGGGAAGGTGATACTATCCAACAGATTCATCTTTATGAAGAAGATCATATCTGAGAAAGGAAGAGATTTGGCACTTTGAGGTAAAATGTCTTTCAGTGATGTTGTAAAATGTAATTTAAAAAATACCAGATCTACTAACCTCATTCATTATAGACTAGGAGGGAATTGATATAAACAAATATTAAGACCACCATCCAACAAAATCAGTAACAAAAAAACCTTACTGAGTATCTGAATTTTCTGTCTCAGACTTTAAGGTCAATGTTGGCAGGGACCGAAGGAAAGGTGTTGAGATAATTTTTTAGTCTGTGAAACTGCTCGTTCCTAGACGTGACATGCCTATAGAGCAAGCAGAGAGATGATTGCGTTTTTTTCTGTATACTCTTCTAAGGGATGGAGCTCAACATTTCTATCCCTTAGAGATGGCTATTTTGAAAAGACTGTTGCCAGGGGAGCTGCTTAGCACAAACATGGAAAATTAGTTTCCAACTACAGCAATAGCAGCAATTCTTTCTATTAGGTTGTTCTTCCTAAAATATCATTGATATTAATAGTTAATATCACCCTTCTCAGAGCTGTTTCTATCTGATAGATGCCCAGTGTATCTTACACAGTGAGTTGGAGAGGAGCTTTGAATCATATTTTTTAATTCAATTAGAAGCCAAGGGAAGATAGCAAAATACTTATGTCCTAATTACTTGAGAATCTATAGATAGTCTACTTGGGTTCTTGGATAAAGGAGTTGAGATCACAATTGCTTCAAAGAACCCTTGTAGAGATGGTTTATCTTCCTGATGTTTTTCAAACTAGTGTCTGAATCTTTATCATTGAGGTTTCAGAGGTGAAGATTTAATCATAACTCGAAGTACCTGTTAGAGTTGAAGGAAGAGGCAACAGAACAGGCAGCCCCAGCCACTGAGAGTATCTGCAGCCCTGCAAGCTAACTGACCTCTGGGTAACTGATGTTGTCTAATTCTTTCCTAATCCAATAAAATATGTGGGTTCTGCCCAAAGATGCAGATAGAACGATCTCCTGGCTACTGAATGCTTACAGAATGCATTTATTATGGAGTGCATGAATAAATCACCACTTAAACACAGCAAATGCAGTGCCATTAAAAATTAACAGAGGCTCTGTGGTTTTTTTTTTTTTTTTTTGGTCCCCATCATTTTCCCTTTACTGAAACAACATTCTGGAAAACTACCTAATAGCTTGAGAGGTCTCTGGGGCAAGGTATATTTTACTAATTCCTTAACATAGGCTGGCTTCTTTGTAGATGTCCCAGTTCTGAGTAAACGGTTCTGAAGTGAATGCAGGAAGGACTGATCTATTGACTGTGGAAGCACTGGTCTAGTAACATTCTCAGACATCTTTTCTTGCATGCCTTGAAAAAGAGTTCTTACCCTTTTCCTCTGTAGTCACTCTATATTTTGTTTAATAGTGTTTGCACACATGTGCATATCTGTTGTGTGCATGTGTATTGATATATGTGTTACATTCTAGACATACATCCAACTGTCATTTTCCCAATTAAAATGTACAAAACTAAAAGAAAGAAGAGAAATCTGTCACATGATGGTAAACATTGTATCAAAAAAGGAAACAGAGCAGAGTATGGACGTGGAGCTCTGAGTTAAGGACACGGTGACATTTGACCCAAAGATGAGAGAATCCTGTGAATATTTGTGAAGACAGGCAGAGTGTTCAGAAGGGAACAAACAAAGATGAAACTTAACTACCGGGAACAAGAAGGCATGGGGCTCTTTGGACTACAGAAGGGACTTTAAATTTCATCTGAAGTTACTAGGAAACATTGCAAATGAATAATGTGAGTTGACTTCAATTTTAAGATGTTTGCATTGCCTTCTGTATTTTTGATGTGACAACAACATTTCTGTTGCCTTGTGATTCCAGTTTGTTGTTTGCTTATTTTTCACTATTTACTTCAAAACTCATGGTGGTACTGGAATCGGAGGCTCTTCATTCCTGGTAAGGGGTTGTACCATTTCACTCTGAAAGGAAATGCAGGACAAAACAATGGAGCAGAGACTGAAGGAAAGGCCATCCAAAGATCACTCCAACTTGAGATCTATCCCATGCACAGATACCAAACCATGACACTATTGCTGATGTGAAGATATGATTGCAGCCTGGCCTGGCTGTCCTCTGATAGGCTCTACCAGCACCTGACTAAGACAGATGCAGATATAGTCAACCATTGGATAGAGCCAGGGGACCCCCTATGGAAGAGTTCCAGGAGGGACTGAAGGAGCCGAAGGTGAGTGCAACCCTATAGGAAGAACAACAGTTTCAACTAACTGGACCCCTCAGGACTCCCAAGGACTAAGCCACCAACCAAAGAGCATACATGGCCTGGTCTGTGGCCCCTGCTACATATGTAGCAGAGGACTGTCTTATCTAGCCTCAGTGGGAGAGGATGTACTTGGTCCTGTGGAGGTTTGATGCATCAGAGAAGGAGGATGCTAGCGGGATGAGTTGGGAGTAGGTGGGTGGGTGGGTGAGCACCCTATTAGAGGTGAAGGGAGGAGGATGAGATGGGATGCTCATGGAGGTGGGACCAGGAAGGGGACATTTGAAAAGTAAATAAATAAAATAATTAATAAAAAAGAAAGTAGCATATTTCCCCTGAGTACAAGGTTTGAATACCTTTTCATTATTTCTAGTCAATAAAGTCGTAAACATAATGAGTGGTTATATAATTATGTAATCACACTCTGGGGTCGAAGACCTCATTACCCCATCGTGGATAAATCTGCCTTGTCAAATTTCCATAATCTTCTCTAAAAGTATACCTCCCCATCACCTACATAATGAAAGAAGCCACAGCCCCAGTCTTTGAGGAATTGTATTGATTTGTAAGATGTAAGGAGAAAGAAATGATGAGTTACTATTCTCACCAATCTAGAAATAGGCACCACATTTTATCTGCCACTTGGCTTCCTGTTATATATCTGTGTAATATGCCCATTTATCTACTCATCCATTCATCTATCCACCTATTCATTCACCTATCTTTCTTTCCATCCATGTATCATCTATCTATCCATCTATTCATCTGTCCATCCATCCATTCAAACTTATATTTATTAACCAGGTATCACACTGGGAAGAAATATATTTCATGGTCTGTATGAACTATGCATGTAGTTTCAGACTGGAATTTAACATCGTTCATTTCTCTAATGGAATGCCTTTGAGTTTTGGTATTTGAGCCTCATTTTATTCTGTAAGATGAGAATAATAACCAAACCTGCCACAGAGTTATTATGAGGATCACTAGGGTAATTGATTCATCTTCCCTCCTTATGTCTTAGAAGAATGGTTTAAGTAGTTTGAGTTTATACTTAGTCATTTGTCCTTTCTGTCTCTCTCTCTCTCTCTCTTCTTTTCTTTTTTTGTCTTTTTTTTTTTTTTCAAGAGAGGGTTTTTTCTGCATAGTTCTGGCTGTCCTGGAACTTGCTCTGTCAACCAGGCTAGTCTCAAATGCAGAGGTCTACTGGTCTCTGCTTCCTGAGTACTGGGACAAAAGGTGTGCATCATCACTGCCTGCCTGTGAGTTCAATTCTTCCTAGTTCATCCAGCATTCTTTAAGAACCTGGTATATACAAACTTGTAAAGGAAGTTCTCTCTCTCTCTCTCTCTCTCTCTCTCTCTGTCTCGTGTGTGTGTGTGTGTGTGTGTGTCTTTCTCTATCCCATTTTCTCAATGAAGACTATAGGTGTGACATCTAAGACTGCGATTGGCACAGGAATGATGCCCAGTAGGCATTTTATGGAAGGAATATAAATCTCCTGCCCTTGAAGAATGTTCAGTGTATCTGCAGAAGGCCAATGCCAGATGGGAGTGTCACTTGGCAGCCAGCCAAGGACAGAGAACAGCAGGAGGACAATTGAGCATAGGCAGGGGGAGGTGATCCTCCATCTGCAGAAGCTGGCTGGACAGTTAAAGTGATTGCTTTCTATGACTGACTCTTTTGTTCCACAGTGTGTGGTTGTGTCTTGGTGTCAGTGACTTGCTCAATGTTTTGGGGACCCTGTCTTGATATACAGACTGGTCAAGTGAGATTCTCTCTGTGTCCCAGAAAAAGTTTAATCTAGAGCACACAGAGTATATTTTGTTTTACACCTTTATAGCAGTTTGATATCCTCTTAGTATTGTTTTCATAGACACCTTACAGGGGTTAAGAGCAATTAATGTTTGGCTCTTAAGACATGGAGCTTTGTTAGATTAAGGAGTGATGCCTACATTTAAAGTGGCTTTACCTCATCTCACTGAAAAGTCTCTGGAGAGCCTTGAGACAAATGTCAAATGTAATGGGATAATCACAATGGTGGCTGTGGAATTGCATATAAGAGAGCCAGACTGCCTGGGTTAAAAATCATGGGTCTGTTGTGCCATGTTGCATTGTGCAATGTTGTTAGCTTCTCTGTACCTTCTTTTTATTTCTGTAATGTCATTATGGTTATAGCTTGCCTCATTGAAAATTTAGAAATGATATATTTAAAGTATTTAGGCTCTAGGCTTATGAGCATTCAATAAATGTTAGCTTTTGTTTTTCTTTCTCTTTCTCCTCTATTCTTTTCTGTTAGTGCTGCTTTGATTTGGAATATTATAAAGATACAATGAGATAAGACCTGTGAAAATATTTTATTAATTACTCACCACAGATATATGTTGAGTAAATGTTGATTTTATTTCACATGGAACTCCAAAGTTCATATTTAAAGTCTTTGGAACTTTCTCATAATTTTTAAAAACAAGTATATTACAAGATACATTTGTGGTACTCTATGGCAGGTACAGCCTGTCAGAAACAATGATATTCATTAGAGAGTCTGTGTCTTTCAATCTGAATATCATTGAAATGAAGACCCTGAAGAAATGAGAATTTCTTCAGGAATGTCAATGCTGAGAGGGAAAAAGAAGCATCAGTCAAGAGGGAACTTGTCTCCTAGTAAGAGATTTCACAAAGTTCTCATTACTTGTTGAACTACCTTTGAGGATGACACTGAAGCCCAGACAATGATGGATCAGTGGTGAATGAGAGCACTCTTTGACTAGAGCCACTTGAATGCATATATCCTTAGCCCTGGTGTAACTTTAGTAACTTTAGTCTCACTTCAGGACCCTAAGGACTGACTTGGGATGGGCAAGTGGATGGATTGTGGTTTTGTGTTATCTTTCTTTTTCTGTTTGACACATTACCACAAAAATAATAGTATCATATGATGATTTATTATATAATAGTTCCTGCAAATCAGATTCTAGACATAGCTTAAATGTATCCCCTGCTTTAGCAACTTGTACCAATTGTACTAGTTTTCAGCCCTGACAGAAGTCTCCTCTGAAAGCTTGCTTGGAGAAGAATTCTCTTCTAATCTCAGTGGTTGTCAGTTCCTAGAGTTCTGTTGGATTGAAAGACTTATTTACTAGCTGGAGAATGTTCTTAGTCCTAGCCATGTGCTGCCTGATGGCCATGGTGTCTTGATTTATGGAAGAGAGAGGGGACTCTGTAGGGACATGGAAGTTACAGCCTGTATAACACCTTCACAGAAATGGCAGCCTGTCGTCTTTACTGTCTTCAAGGAATAAGAACTAAATCTTATTATTCCACCCACACTCCAAAGGAGGGCATAATACATGATTGCCATACTTAGAAGGACCACTAGGAACTGCCATAATACAAGATTGCCACACTCAGAAGGACCACTGGGAACTATCTTTGAGCATGTTCTGTGACCCAGCCAGTAAACCAGGTGATGAGGTTACAATGAGGTATATCTTCTAGTTTCAATTAGTTGTGTGCTCAAGTATTATCCTTTAAATCTTTATTCTGTTTCCCATCTATGGTTAATGATCAGAGTAGGTAACTCTCTTTCAGTCTGTCAGTCTGCCTTAACATACTTAGCCTGGTTCTTGATTATCATTTAATTATTTTTTTTTAAATTCTCTCCCTTCCTTTTCCTCTTCTTCCTGTCTCCCTTCTTCCTTTATTTCCTTTCCTTTATATCTACCTAGAAAATCTCATTTATCAGACCACATGTAAATGACACGTCTGTCTGTCAGTAACCCAGCAAAATTCTGGAACCTTTAGGTTGTCCACAGACTTTATTTTGCTTTGTTTTCTGCTCCTTGAAACAGAAACCTGTCCTTCCATTGGTGAACATTACAACTCAGGAATACTTTGTGTTCCTTCTGACTGATAGTCAGTGGGCAGCAGCCCTTAAAAAGAGGATGGGTCAAAGTTTCTCTTCAGCCTTTTCGTTAAGTAGTCCGTGATGTAGAAGCCAGTACTTGGAGGTGCTCGGGAAGCTCCTACTTAAAGGAACACATTGTAAGGAAAAGCTGGGTTCTATAAGTGAAAAAAAGTAAGGAAAATAGATTCTAATTTACATGTTTCATAAACCTGGTCAGCTGGACTTTTGGTTCCTGCTTTCACACAGATGAAATGAAAGGAAAGCACGAGTATCGATAAAGGCATTCTCCACATTCCCTTAGAATTCCAAGAGAAGCCTAGCTACAATGGTTACATGTTGATGGAGGTGTCAGCAAAGTTCCTTTCTAATTGCTTCCAGTCCCATAGTTCTATTCAAACGGAAAGAGGCTTCATTTACTCCTGTTGTTTACTTAGCAAATAAATTTGAGTGTGTTCTATGACCCAGCCCCTGCACTAGGTGATGAGGTTATGGTAAGATATATCCCCCAAGTTTCAATTAGTTATTTGCTCAAACATTATTCTTTAAATCTTTATTCTGTCTTCCATCAATTGTTAATGATCAGAGTAGGTAGCTTTCTTTTCAGTTCTTCTGGGAACTAGAGAATACCAACAAGAGAACACAGTCAGGTTGTTTTGTTTTGGTTTTTTCTTTAGCATGGTTTTATTATCTTTCTCTTTCTTTTACTTATAGTATGCTAAATTTCAGGGCTTGGAGCATTATCTTAGTGTTAAGAGTACAGTCATCCTGAATTGCCTTCCCTCCATAGCACCAGGAGATGGGGGAGGTGAAGGAAAACTCATATCTATAGAGGCAGGTTGTATTATTTATCTATGTCTACAGAACACACTACCCAAACTCTTAAGAACTGACAACAGCAGCTTGTGGTATTTCAATTTCCATTTGTTAGAAACTGGGCATGCCTTAGCTGCACCTTCTCATTTGCCATCTCTTACTAAGTTATAATCAAGGGATCCCTTAGGCTGCAGATACCCCAGGAGTTCACTGGGAAGGAACTTGCTCCTGTGGTCATTGATAGTATTGGGTTCTTTGCAAGCTGTTGAGCTTTAGGCTTTGCTTTTTCCATGACCTGATACTTCCCATATTTCCTACCCTCACACCCATCTCCTGAGAGCATTTCCTGAGGTTGTGGTTGCATTCATCAGAAGATTGAGGGAATGTTGCCAAGCTATACATTATAATCTTTTATAACCTAGAGTGAAAAGTTGCAACCCACAATTTTTGTTATATTATACTTGTTGAGAGAATTCTCCTGGACCCAGCCCACCTTCAACCTGGTATTAATATTATGAGATAGGGATCATTGTGGGAAAGTTGACATTCAACCACAGAATGACTTTTTAAGTCTAGAAAGCATTGATAAGACATTTGAAATATAATGTCTTTCCTGTGAGTTACCCTGGCTCATTCGTCAGCTCTTGAAATTTCTGTGGCCTAAACATGAAGATTGATGAAAGGAAGGGTTGTGAGGTTGAATGTGAAAAATAATAATATATGTATATGTGTATGTGTATATGTATATATGTATATGTAATACATGCATGCATATATTTGTATATTCTCATATGTACACATACATAAAACTGTATATATATATATATACATATATGTGTGTGTGTGTATATATATAAATTATATATATATAATATATATATATATATATATATATATATATATTATTTGTGTATAGCACTAGAAGAACAAATGGAAAATATTCCTATAGTCTACAGCTCTTCCACATAGCTCCCAGAATCCCTCAAACCTATAAAGTAGTGGCAGAACACTGGATCTCCAGGACATTGAGAGAGGCCTAGAGAAGTTCTCCTAAAGACCACTTCATTTCTTTCCTAATCTTTTCCACTACCTCATGGGAGACCCAGTGACCAATATTTCTCATCTCCTTCAGTTAGCATGGAAATGCCCACTATATTGAAAGTTTAACTGAGAAGCCTGCCGTCCTCCTGCCACTAGTCCTGCAGTACTTTGTCTCATTGATTTTGTTTTATGTTTAGAAAGCAAATTATGTTTTGGACAAATACTACTTTATATTATTAATATATCTGACATACTTGATCAATAAATTTTATTACTCATCATCAGGCTGGCAGCCTTCTGGGAGCCTGTGACAATAGGCCATGGATGCTGGACTGTCACGAATGCTGTATGTCTTCTCAATGAACATCATGCAATAGTTTTTGAGTATTCGTTTTGATATTTGAATAATGATAGCTGAGAGTACACAAGGGATTCATCAAAGAATATTACAACTTTTCCCCCCTTTATTAACAGCATGTCCAAAAATATTGTAAGCTCCTACTTTCACTTTCTGCTTGTAATCTAAATAAATTCAATAGTACCTCAGTCTCTCTGATATGACATTAGCTACTTAGGACAATTGTGAAAAGTGGAACCCCTGTTTAGTCTCCAGCAACTGTCCCATTTGTTTTGAGATGCAACTAGAAAATTTTAACTATTCAATCATGGAGGGAGAAGCAGTGAGCACTTGGCTATACAATAGGTAGCACAGGAAGCAGCAGCTGTTGGCTACTCACAAGAACATTTTCTTATGACCCAATACTATGAATACATCACATCAAGTGTGATTTTTGTTAGTTCCTAAGCTCTTATTTATTTGTTTGTGAGTTCTGTTTTTGTATCAGACAATATCTAAGAGGAAATGGTGCATTAAAGGATCTGTAGTTGACTATGCTGTTTTAGTTTATGTTTAATGTCACTAGTAGAAATGTGACTATTTGTAAGAGATTTAACTATCATGGCATATTTGTCATCTGTTTACTTAATGTAAGACTTTCCAATAATAAAACACTGAATGGAGAATTTGTTTACCTCCTAGTTATTTTCAAAGGATATTCTTATAAATTATATATAAAAATGACTTAGTTGATAAGTGAATGATGGAATTTATGAACAACGAAGGAGACTTATGTAAGTCAAAGAAGTCAAGAATAAAAGGCCAGGAGAATAGCACACAATAGATGAATATTCTGGAAGTTGGTAGATACTCATGGGGAATTGACATACACACAGAAGAAAAGAGAATTGGCTTCAGGGAAGTCTGGATCAAATTTAGGAATGTAGGTTGAGATGATCATATATAGGAAGGACTAGTGTGGTACAGACCTAATAACTTAGGGTCAAGCATGGTGTCAGAGCAAGGCTGTGGGAAAATTATTGAATTTGAGATATAAATGAAAGGTTTGGGCTAAGGAGATATTCATAACAGGGTCAAGGTCAAGGTGTAAGACTCTTGACACTTTTACCTTCTTGACCAGAGGCAGAGCTGATCTCAGGGCTTAGGATAGGTCTAAGCAGGAAGGTAGCTGTCATGTGATCTGAAAAGAGGAGCATCTCTGCTTTGTCACTACCCACTATACATCCTTATTTCTCCAGAAAAGGCCTTTATATGTGCCTTTTATACGTGCCAAGTGTGTGGTTCAACATGTTTGATAATGCCCCCCTTTCATTGGAAGTGACTAGTTTGGCTGATCAGTGACATGATCACCCTAATCATTTTCCAAAATGTGTCCCATAGAAATATATGCTGCAGAATGTTATCTAGAGGTTACTAAAGTAGAGTCTGTGGTCACATAATGGTGGACATTTCTCAAGAATGAAGTTTCATGGAAGAGTCTCATTGCAGGATACCTTACTGTTTTCATGTTCTAGGTCCCATGGCTCAGCAAATCGGGGATAGAATTCCTAGTGTCCCATCCATTGTTGATCTAGCAGTATGATTTTATATCACTAAGACCACTATTCTGCAGGGCACATTTTTGTAATTCCTGGTTAGGAAAGAAACAAAGTTCTGTACTAATTTTCCTTTCTATTTTTTACTAATGCTATAATAAAATATTCTGACAAAAACGTTTTAAAGGAGAAAGGGTTTCCTTTAGCTTATAGTTCCAGAGGGACAGAGTTCATTATGGCACAGAAGACATGGTGACAGACAGTGAAGGCACATGAGCAGCAACAGAAAACTTAGCTGATCACATCATATCATCACTCTTGAAGAAGAGAAGAGTAAGTAGAGTGGGGGTATAAAACCACAAAGCCCACCCTCACTGATGTGCTTCCTCCGCTTCCCAAAGCCTTCATAACCTTCCCCAATAGCAATACTGGCTACAGATTAAGTGTACAAACAGAAGCCTATGGGATACCTTTCATTTTTGAATCACAGCTGACTCAAAAGGGAGAAAGGGAGAGGCTGGTCATCATGTCTCCTGTACTAACGGTGTTTAAGGAAACGAGCCGCCATTATTGAAAAAAAAGTAATGGCTTGAAAGAACAAGTAGAGACCCTGTCAGTATTTTCAGTTTTTCTGGTTGTTGTCTGATGTTGTCAGAGGTACATCTATCTATCTACCTAGCTGGAGTAACCAGAATTCAAGTGGTTATTTCTCAAGCTCTATGGCAAAGATATGTAATGGTCAGGACCCATACAGGGAGAGAATTCTCTTTTGTTGCATGGTATCCTTAAAGGAGACTTCAGGGAGAAAATAATGGTGCCTGTTTTTAGGTATTGGGGTCTCTAAAAACAGGACCCCTTTTCTGTCATCATAGGTAATTAGCACCCTTCTTGAGAAACATACTTGGGAGTACTGATGACAGACTCTTTGAGTTAAGAAGTACCTTAATTTTTTTAAAGATTTAATTATATGTATATGAATACAGACACCAGAAGAGAGCATCAGATCCTATTACAGATGGTTGTAAGTCACCATGTGGTTGCTGGAAATTGAACTCAGGACCTCTAGAAGAGCAGTCAGTGCTCTTAACTGCTGAGCCATCATTAAAAAAAAAAAGAAAAAAAAAAAAAAAGAATTTGCTTTTGGGAAAATGGTGTACAGATACCTTGCTGCTCTAAAGAATTTTTAGTTGAAATGATTTTTCCTGTTTCCTGATGACTTTACATGATGAATAATAAAAATATACAGCTCTCTCAAGAACCTCCCAGAAATAGAAATTAAAAAAACTTCCCACCAGGTGGTGATGGCTCACGCCTTTAATCCCAGCACTTGGGAGGCAGAGGCAGGTGGATTTCTGAGTTCGAGGCCAGCCTGGTCTACAGAGTGAGTTCCAGGACAGCCTGGGCTATACAGAGAATCGCTGTCTCAAAAAAAACAAACAAAACAAAACAAAAACAAACAAACCCCCCCCCCAAAAAACAAAACAACAATAACAAAAAACTTCCCTAATTCCATCTCCACCTCTTGAAAATAACCATGGATTATAGTTTAGTGTATACATGCCTAACTCATGTAAATATGTGCATTTTTCCTGTTGAATAAATGATATTTCAATTAAAAAAAGAAGTACCTTAACGATGCTTTCTTTAGTTAAATGAGTTCTCTGACAAGATGACCAAATGATCCCAGTTTTGCTAAACTCCCATGATGCTACACTTATATTATATGTTTACTACACAAATGAATTCATGTGCTTAATATATACTATGCTAACTCTCATATTAAATCTGAAATTTAGTTTCTTTATCCTCATTTTACAAATCTTTAGAGAGAGAACTTTAGGTAAACCTAATCCTCTGTGAGTACCCTAGAAGGAGGCATTGGCTTTTGGACCCTCCTATAATAATAGCTTCTAGGACAAAGACACAATGAGATCAGATTTATGTGACACTGTGCTCCAGTCTATGTGAAATTCGCATGGAAATTTAACAGGCATAAGACCATTCCACTACAAATAAAATCATGTGCTGGCAGATTTTATTGTTGGCCTATAGAATGAGTCAATACCAAGCAAGCTAATTGAGGGAGAACAATGAAGCACTGATCGATCTCCAGGCCTTACAAAGTGTGTAGGCAGGTGTCAGTCCACACAGACGTACTTTCCTAAGATGATGTGAAGAGAGGAAGAAGGGAGTATGATTTGCTTAGCTTCTGTGATGGAGCTATACAGCTAGACAAATGGCATAGCAATTTCTTGTTTGCACTTGGGTCAAAGAACAGTTTTTCTTTTTGACCTTTATGTATAAGACACATTGAGTGGACCAGGTTTTGTGATGATGTCAAGGATCCCAAAAGCAAATAAATACCTACAAAAGCTTGGCATCTGAGAATGTTGAGAACAACCTTCAAGGTTGACATGCAGTCTCCTCACGGGCACACAACCTTTCTTAAGAGATTTTCAGTAATAATTGTGTATTTCAAGATAGATAGGAGAGTCACTTGCAGCTGTTTCACCGTGATCAATAACAGTTAAACAAAGTGATACATATGTTCGTTGCTTGATTTAAGCAGTCTATATACATAACAAGAGCACATGGCACCCTATAAATGCACAACATACTGATCATAATTTTTATTTTTGATTTTTAAAAACTGCTTAATGGAGGTATAATCGATACACAAAGAAGTGCATGTGTCTACTCTGTCCAATTTGAGTTTAACCAAAAGCTGGTATTACAATGCCATCTTTTTAATCATTGTTACACACAATACCTACCTTCCAAAGTGTCTTGGGTCTTTTGGAGGTAGTAGTATGTCAACAGAAAGCTTAATTTTTTTTTGCTCCTAACATGTTTTATTCTAGCAGTTAGAAGCATGCTGTGTACATTATCTCTGGAATTTAATCATTGACATAAGGAAAACCTTAGGTTCTTTGCATGATAACTCCCTACTTCCTTAACAGTATTATGGCATCCTCTTTTCCTGTGAGTTTTATCTTGCTTCCTATGAGTAGAGGCATGTAACGTGTGTCCTTCTGTGCCTGAACTATTTAACTTAATATACTTTCAGAAATGATAGAATTCCCTTAGTTTTAAAAGCTGAGTAATATTCTATGGACTGTATGCCCCTATTATATTCTATGTGTCCATTTGTTGATGGCTAATGGACACTCTTTCTATATTTTGTTGAGTGAAAATGGAAGTGGAATCTTTTTCCTGGATCCTGATTTTATTTTTCAAAATATGTATCCAGCAATGATATTTTCAGATTATATGCTAATTTAGTTTTTAGCCTTTGAAGAATCCCTCTACTGTTTTCCATAGCTCCTGTAGTATTTTATATGCCTATTTACAGTGTACTGGAGAACTCTGTGTGTGGCAGAACATTGCCTAGCATGAGCAAGGCCTTGGGTTTGATACCCAACACCACAAACTAAACAACTAACCAACCAGCCAACCAACGGACCAATCAATCAACAACAAATTGTGCAACAGAATTTCACTTCTCCTTCATATTTATAATAACAGCCATTCTGATGCATGTGCAGAGATATTTAATTGTAGATTTAAGTTTCTGTGATTAATGACATTGAACATCTTTTTTACTAAGTTTTAGAGTTATATTTTTTAATTTATTTTTCATGTGCATGTGTGCATGCATGCACAACGGTGCCTGTGTGGAGGTTAGAGGGTAACTTGCAGGAATAGGTTTTCTCTCTTGTACCATGTGTGATCTATGACGTGGAAATCAGGTTAATAGGTATATAATAGGTATCCTCTGAACCATCTCATTTGCAGATGTTGATCATCTTTTAATATGATAGTGGTCGTTTCTATATCTTCTTCAGATAAACATATATTCAGATTTTTGTCATCTTATTAAGAATTTTTTTTTTTGGTTTTGGTCATTGATTTTCAGCAGTTATTTGCATATCTTATTTTATTTGCAAGTGCTTCTGTGTGTGCATATATGCATATTAATGTGTGTGTGGGTATATATGTGTAGAGATGTAGGTGTATTTGAAATAGCTCAGTGCATATAGGTGCTTTGTGCCAAGCCATGTCTGACTACCTAAATTCAATCTTTGAAACCCACATGGTTGAAAAAAAAGTCAACTCTTCTAAGTTATTCTCTGACCTCTACATTTGCTTACAACGTGAAATGTATGTGCAAACATATACATACACCAAAACATACTAAATAAAAAAGTAAAAAGATGTTTAATTAAAGTGTTCTAGAATTCAAATAATAAGATTCATGTCCATAACTTGTGTTTTATAAACACCTGTAGAAACCACCTAAGTAAGAAAATATTCAACTTACTAGATATCTGTGATATCTAAGATATTTTCCAACCTACCTCATAAAGTCATTAAGACAAAACCATGGTTGAAAATCATAATATCAAACTTTCAGACAAAAGTGATACTCAGAGAAACTAATGACTTTTCTGTTCAGTCAGCTTACAAGTGTTTTTATAGCAAGTCTCGCTTATGATTAGTTTGAGTGCAGAAAACTACAGATTTCCCCCATTTACCAAGTGTCAGCACTGAAACCACATACATACAAGTAACAATGAGTGAACTGAGTAGATGGGCTCTATCTATCGTCTATCTATCTATCTATCTATCTATCTATCTATCTATCTATCTATCTATCTATCTATCCACACACAGAGACATACACTCACATGCACACAGCAATAACAATGACAGAAAACAATGCATAAGAGGTAACAAGGAGCGTACAGGAGAGGGATTAGAGAGTGTAAAGGAAAAGTAATTATATTTTAATTAAAAAAAATCCCACAAGTTTAATGAGGCCATGCTTGGAGAGTAACACTCTCCTCTAATGATAAAGAGTCCTAGACAGATGGGTACCAGTACCCACAGTCATTATTTGGCAGCCAGGGTCATACCAATCTTCTATGGGAGTCAGTACCCTTGGTATATGATGTAAATGCTGGTCTGGCTTTCTTTTGCTTAACATGAACCAAGAGTTTGTTACTGATCACCAGCCCTTCTGATGTTGTCAAGCTTAGATTTATTCCATTTTTGAAAGGCACCCTTCCATGTCGTTGAAGTCTATTTGGATAGGCTAAATTATCCAGTTTCTACTCCATGTGTGAAATTAAGCCTCTTGGATTATAATAAAATTGTGGCTTTGAGTGGGAAGTGTGTGCTGATTAAAAGTCTTGTCTATGGTATACCAGGTTTCTTAAAAGTAAGATAAGTGAGAATTTATTTTATTTGCAGAATTTTGTGAGTTTCTTGAGTCACCTTTATTCACTGCATCCTTATACAGGCAGAATGGGGGCATCAGGGCGATAATATCCTCTCACTTGCTTATGCATACATTAGGGACACTTAGAGGCTTGGGCTTATGTCTATATGGCTCTCTTCATGCTGAGATGAAGGTTTCTGCAGTATGATCTATAATTGGATGTTTAATAAATGCTTTTTGATGTGGATAATGGTATGGAAATAAATCTTTTGGGATCCAGAGTCTGCCTGTGTTTCCTGCCTCATTAGGAAAGAAGAGATTAATAGGAATGGATTGATAAATATGAATGTCAATCTGAAGTCAGGAAACCACACACTCCCCGATCTTCAAATGCTGGAGAAAGAAAATCGGAGAGAAGGGGAATGAGGCAAGAATCCTTTAACACCAATACCAGTATTTACCAATCTTCCCTAACAAGGTAGACTCAACTCATGGGCCAGCAATGCTTTGCATGAGCCTCAGATTGCATAACACAGAGAATTACTCAAAGTCACACCAAATATGTTATGTGATCACAGACTCACCAGTGCCCTTTAAGGGTGAAGACAGCAGTTAATAGTCTTTCCTTCATTTGCAAACTTTAATTTGCTACTTTAATCTCTGCCTTTCCTGATCAGATGAGTTTGTATAATTTCTTCTCCACCAGCTATCTGACCTTGTTTCAAGTAGCATATTTTAGGGCTGTTTCATAGTTGCCTTTCTTTGTATTTGTTTTATATTTTAGAAAATAAGGAGAATGAATCCCAGATATGAGTTACTGATATGGCCATGTGCTCTAAAATAAACATTATCCTTTGATATTTCAAAATGTCAAAACAGCTTTTATAAAGAGTTAAAAAGAATGTGGCCATTTCTAACCAGCTGCCATGTATGTATAAAATAACTGAAAGGTTTCCTTTGTCACCACCTTGGCAAATCATGTGAGCAAACTGGCTTTAAGCTTGAAGCTTACACAGTGCTGTGAATTTCTTTACTGATATTCAAATGTACCTTCTAAATCTTGTGTTGGGTGTGTTCCACCAGGATGGAAAACTATGGTTTTTAAACATCTAATCAACTATTGAGTAGACTGGCCCATTTGACACAGGTGGTATTTATATTCAATGGTTTAAATTTATGGGCAAAGAATATTAATCTATATCACTGAAGTGTACAAAATATATTTTATTTTCCCTAAGTCAAATTGAATTTTGGGCTCTGCGCTCTTGTCTACTGGAAAGGCATGAGAAAATCAATTGTTTTGTGTTTGAGGGATTTTACTTCCAGGGATAGTTAAAAATTTAAGTAAGATTTATTTGAGACTATGCAAACCAGAGGAATTGTATTGTATCCACAGGGAACCTCAGTGACATTAGCATAGGGTAAAGGTCTCCAGCTGAGGCCTTCCCTGACTGTCAAGCCCTTGTACTTGGTGGTCATAAACAGACTTCTCATAATTACCCTCTCTGTTGACTAGGGACATGGCAGGAGGGACACTTGATACCCTTCTTCAGGCTGTAGTGTTGATTTCCAGTGTCCATAATCATCTAAAGCAATCTTTCCACAGTGTTTTGCTCAGAGAGATTTGGTTCTCTGTTTCATAAAGACTCAAAAAATTCACATTTTTTTTAACTTCATAAAAGCATAGCCCACCTTGGTATATCATTTTGCCTGTTTGAATCCAGTATTCAGCCAGCCCATAGTCTCAAATAAACCTCTATATGAGAGAGATTGAAGTCTGATTGCCTTATAGGTTTGGCTTTTGTGCCCAAGAAAATTTGAAAGTAAGTGATCTGAGATGCAGAATATAATGCTCTATTAGTAAGTAAAAATATGTGTTCAACTGGTAACTCACTATTAAAGGCACACGCTCACGCACACGCACACACACCATGTATAGAGAGAAAGGGCTTGGGTATGAATTCTAATTTTGCTACTCATTTGCTGACTGGCTGTATGCCCTTGGATAAGTTAAGTTTTGATTTGTAATATATAACAGTATTGCTTTTTATCATGAACTAACTTTGAAAGACAAGTAACTTGCTGTGATTAAATCATTAAGCCAGTAAATCTAGTACAAAGAAAGTACTCAAACTGAAGAGGCTGTTGGGAAGGTATCATGGTAATAGTCATGATATACACCACCAAGACTGGTCATTTCGAGTTTGAATCCTCTTCAGCTCATGCCTAGCTCCTGGTGAGTAATTCAGGCAAGCAGAGTGACCTTCTGCATCAGGACAACTCAGGGATACATTGGTTTCATCACCTCATCTGGCTTTGGGCTAATTGCCGGGCATGTAAGAAGCGCCGTTTAAAACCACTTAGCCTCAGAAAGGTAAGTCCAGACTATCATCACATACTATCTACCAAATGCTTAGAATGATCAGTGTTTGCTGTTTTCGACCATTAAATGTGGGAGGCTTATTATCCTGCTAGCCAATAGGGAGGATCACACTTTCGAGTCTATATGGGCCAAATCTAGACATGGTACCCATCACTTCACCAAATCCATCACACAGCCTCTCCTAACTGCAAAAGAGACAAGACAATGCAAAGGAACCCATAAAGGAAAAGAATCAGGTTCCAAGAACTGCTGGCCAATATCTGCCACGCTGATTTACCTTTACTTTATAGAAGCCTTAGGTGGTAATCAGAGTGTAACAACTTCCCTGGCAGCTTCCTTAAGCCAGACCACTAGACAGTCACTTTTAGTTTATTTGTTTGGCACAGGAGATAGGGAAGGGAAATAGGGCAGATGTGCTGTCTTTCTGGGAAGCTGACTGGTAAATCATCTCTGTCAAGGGTCATCTACAACCATGAGAGATAAAAAACGAACCTGTGGGGATTTTTAAAACTGTAATTCTTTTAGAAGAAGAGCTGTTTGTTTATTATCACTGTGCAGGAAGTCTGGATCATCTGCCTCTGAGAGTGTTATGGACACAGTTTTGTTTACTGCCCTATAGGCTCTAACTCTGAGTTCTCCCCAGTCTCAAAGAAGTGAGAAAAGGCTAGCCTAGTTTTATTTGGACAGGTAGGGTTCATCATAGGCTTATTCTGGAAGAATTCCCTTCCCTGCTCTGCCCTGCTCTGCCCTGCTCTGCCCTGCCCTGCCCTGCCCTGCCCTGCCCTGCCCTGCCCTGCCCTGCCCTGCCCTGCCCTGCCCTTTCCTTCCCCTCCCACCCTTCCCTCCCTTTCTCTTTCCCAAATTTGGGTCTCAGTTTGGATGCTGTGAATTAGATCTGAAGATGATGATGCAGAAACCACCCTATTCTGAAGTCAGACTGTCCAGATTCCAAGTCTGTCTGTATCTCATTGGTTATCTCTGTGTGGTCTTGAACTACTTCCCCAAGGCGTGATTGTGAAGGTTAAAATGGTATTTATGGCACATAGTAAGTACTTATTAAATAGCACCATCATATCATTATTGCTATCATCATTTGATTTTCTTCTCCTTCTTCCCCTTTATCCATCCCATTATACTAATAGGAAAAATATCTCAAATTGGGGAAGACAGCCTAGAAGAGGGAGGGTAGAGGAGGGAACATGAGATAGTGAAAACTTCAACTTATTACACAATTCAAATCCGATCCCATATTTGCATGGTTAATTATAGTTTTCAACGGACTTCTATCTTGGCAATCTCACTTAGCATGGCAGTTCTATGAGATCCAAATAATGCTCAGTCAATTTGGACAGATTAAACACACACAGGCACAGACATAGACACAGACACACACACACACACACACACACACACACACACACACACACACACACAGAGAGAGAGAGAGAGAGAGAGAGAGAGAGAGAGAGAGAGAGAGAGAGACAGAGAGAGAGAGAGAGAGACAGAGAGAGAGAGAGAGAGAAAGAGAGAGAGAGAGAAGGTAGAGCCAAGCTACTGAACTTTCAATAGCTTTCAATATTCCCCAGTAGTACAAAAATTTGAATATTTTAAATCCAATTTGTTGAATTGAAGGTTTTATAGTGATTGCCACCATTGACTCTATCTATATTTGAGATAATAAACTGAAGAGAATGATTTAAAGACCATGAGCAGTTCTGTTCTCTGATGGGACGAACCATCTTCAGCCTGCTACCTCTGGATTGATTGTTCCATCACCTTTCTGCATCTTTCTGTGACTAGTGGGCTTTCATAACACTGCCTACTACCATGTACTTCAATGGTATTTCTTGAGGTATATGTGATCAACTTTTCTTTACTCTTATCATTTGTAAAGCTAGGGAAACAAAGAGTCAACTTTGAGAAACAAGTGTCCGCGATCCCTTGGAGTTGTGTTCTCTCTCTAGTGAAAAAAAGTTCAAGACAGTAATGGAAGAGATACTGCATCATAATACTAGGATAACATTAACAGATATTTGAATGATAATGGTAATTATTATAGGGAAGGACAATAATAAAGAAAAGTAATTCCGGAGAAGGAAAGTTGGAAAAGGCTTTATGGAAAATATGAGATTTGACTTATACTGTGTTGGATAGCTAAATGGGGAGGGGTAGGAGTCATGGAGGAGTTTGGGGTAGAATCACCAAGTTTATTAAAGTACACACAGGCAGATTTTTTTATCTAGAAATTATTTTTAATATAAGATATGAAATAATTTTGCCTTAAATAGTTCCTTGGTTCCAGTTCATTCATTCATGTATTCATTCATTCATTTATTTATTCATTCACTCATTCATTCATTCAATAACTGCAGTTTGTTAAGCATAGACTCATTCCAGGCAATGTCCTAGGTCCCAGGAATGCAACAATAACCAGTGAAGTACAATTTTTTCTTGAGTGATTTTATCCTAAGTGTAGAAACAACCAGTAAAACCTAAGCAAAATGTAGACATCCAATAATACCCTGTGGTCATGTGTTGTGGCAAATAAAGCAAAAGAATATAATGGTGAGTGGGTATTATGAGGAAGCATTCTAGAAAAGGAAACCAGAAGAGACTATTCACAGTGGATAACACTGAGGCTGACACTGGATGGGTATTGAGCATCATTCATGTGAAAGATCTGAGTGGTGGGGGTCCATGACAAAGGAAAAAGACAGTCTAATAGCTGAAAAGTGAGAATAAACTAGGTAGATCAGGGACAGCATCTAAGCATCTAAGTTAGCAATTGTTGCAGCAAAAGGTGCAAAGAGAAATTTGATTGTCTTGTAGATTATAGAAAAGATACCTAGATCTAGTCCCATTATTGACCAGTTGTTCTAAAAGTTCTGTGATAAGATGTAAGCATAAGTATTTGCTGATATCTCCTCCCCTAGAGACTATACATTGAGACCGTCTCATAGAGAAGAGACAAGGAAGAAGGGCTAGTGAGCAGGCAGCAAGTGCTCCAGACTGTGATGAGGAAGGAATACTCTAAAGCATGGTGCCTGGTGCCTGGTGCCTGGCAGAGGGGATTTGTCTTGTGTCGAGGGAAAGCTCTTCTTGTACTTAGAGGTCCATAGAGTCCAAACTGGTCTATTATTTTATTAGTCTCTTTTGCCATTTTTCTGAAATTATTATCTATATTAGAAATCTAAGAGCTAGGTTTTTGCAGGTCACAGAGAACAAAGTTAGGGCAGAGAATAAGCAACTGACTCCAGATTGGAAAATGTCCCCTAGAAACTTTCTGTGTACTGGTAAGGAACCTGGTGAGAAACAGTTTGATTTGTAACTGCCTATAGCACAGCCCCATATGCAACTTTTTTTTGTATGAGAGCTGAAGGTTCCTTGGGATATGTTTAAAAATATGAGGAGGGTAGAAACTGAGCACAGATCCTGGAGAGAAGGAAGAATGGCCTCCACACTCAGAATGTGAAGTGAAAGGCTAAGGCTGAGGAGTTCACTCAAGATAGTGGCCAACAGAATTGCCGCTTGAGCATGACTTTGTTGAGGAATGGTATGAATATTCTGTGTGTGACCAGAATGGAAAGTAAAGATGCTGTGTGGGATCAGAAGGAATAGAGCAGGAGGAAACAATATCTATCTGCTTCCCCTAATGTGCTAATGTGTCCCATTGAATCCCATGGAGAAAGAAGGAGGTAGGCAGAGCTACAGCAGAAAGATTGGCTGGGAGGAACATAGATGCCATGTGATGGACACGGTGATCTCTGAGAAATATTCTAAGTCATACATGGCTTCATTTAGAAATCTTAGGACACACACACACACACACACACACACACACACACACATGACTGACAAATGTGGAACATAGGACATTGGTGTTTTTTTTTTAAAGTCAATAATGGCATGGAGAAGTAGCAGTTAATTACAGGGGCCCTTTCAACATTCTGCTTGTGAGTTGGTAGGAAACATCAAAGTGAATACACATAGCTACAGGGTAGATTTCTCGTTCTGTATCCTGCCACGGAACCTTGGTCTAAGCTAATGTGGAAAGTTTGGGGAGACTTTGTGCAACAAGTAACAACGAATACTAAATATATAGTTTATATCTCTGATGGGTAGAGTAATGGAGAGAACCAAGTTGAAACTTATAATTATAGTTAATCAATTATAAAGAGATAAGTTAGCGGAGGAAAAAAATCTGATCATTAATGTTTTATATATTAAACTATGCTGGAAATTAGGAAGTCTTCATGCTAGATTGAGTTACATAGAAAAAAATAATTTAAATTATCTAGCCCTCTGGGTTTTTATAGTATAAAGGATAAGGGCATTAGATCATATGATGACTAATCCATTTTTGTTTAAAATACTTTTATTCTGTAGCATACAGATAGGTTGGTGGCATGAGCTCTGATGTCTATACGCTGGCGGCAGAAACTGAGAAATGAGTTGACCTTGTCAGGTTTTCAGCCCATCTCCTGCTAGATCTTTGTGTGTTTGTCTATCTTAAATTTTATTTCATTGGGGCAATATATAACAGAGACCTACTCTCTTAAAAGAAAAATACCAGGCTGTATTTCACAGGAATGGAGCTTAGATCCTATTTTTCATTGGGTCAATAAAAATAGACATTTTAGAAATGATTGTATCTGTGTGTTTGTTGGATATACTTGGTGGATTCAGGAACAGACATGAAAAAAAGATTGAAATGTTTAATAAATTGGATGAAATATGCTGGATAGAATGGCAGTGAGGTTGCTCTGAGTAGGATCTTACAGAAAGATGATCTGAGGTACCTCTGTTACCCAAAGCACATGCATGTGTAGTAAGGCCTATTTCCTGATCAGCCTCCTTTGTTAGGCCACAGACAGAGACAGGATTTTCTAGTAGTATATCTGTTTTCCCCATCAGGTTTGTCAGGAAACAGACTCCTCATGTTCATGATTGAGAAGCTTGTATGCCATCTCCAAATCTCATGTTTTCTCATCTACACATCTTTGTATAAGTCAAGTTCAGAAACTAAACTGTCAGTTACCAGATAAACTGCTATTTCTGTGCAGAGACAGGAAAAACAAACAGAGACAAACAAAAACTTAAAACAAAAAGCAAATAAACAAAACAAAACAATCCCCCACCACATTTAATAATTTCTTATCGCAGGTTACATCTCTAGAAGCTATTTTGACCTTTTATCCAATTATTCAAGAAAACAGATAAGGATAAAAGTACTAAGAATGATTAGATGGAATAAACCCTTGTCAAAAATTGAATTTTCACTCCCAAAAAATCAGCTTCATATTCTGTTCTTAAATTAACCAAGAGAAGTACAAGATTTTTCACTGTCAGTTTAGACTGTCAGAAACTCTTGTCCAAAAGTTGTCATACCCCAAGTATTCTCATTGCAGAGAGCAAGTATTCAACTTCCTGTGCCTAAACTGTCTGACTACATGCATGATCCTTTTCAGTTGACAGGTATGTCTTACAGGAACATCTGAGCTCACTCTGCAAAAAGAGCAGCCCATTTTCATAAGTTTATGGCGATTGGAAAAATGATCTAAGACATGCTGCCCACACATGAGGCTTTTATAGAGTATTTGGGGGCATTAAGGTTTATAAATTTATGGCCTCACTTTAATGGTTCTTTATAATTTTAAGGCTGATGTAATATAGTACATGAAGTAAGACGTAATGCTCACATCAAAGAAGTATGGGGAGTCAGAAGAGAGGTTTTTTAAGAAATGATAACTGGCATGTTTTTTCACTCACCTGGAGAAATTCTTTGTGCAATCTTTGTGCAAAGCTTTTTCTTGAGTTCTTTCTTCTTTAGGTGGCAGGATGGGCTTCCAGGAGCTATGGGTATGGTGAAGAAAGGTATTTAATTTGACTTTTGCTCCATGTGGAAAGGGAAGATTGAGAAATGAAAGTATCAGAATAAAAGTGGCTTGAGAACTAATGGAAGAGCCACTATGAACTGTTGAAATTTAAGCCACCCATCACAAATATGGGACCTAGGTTTTGTTTTGCTATAAGTAGGAGAGCATGCTAGCTCATTGCTGTTATTTATCATTGCCACATATGGGAACTAGCATTATCATGAACACAATTACAGTGAAATTTAGACTTTTAACATTTACATCTTGCCAGGCAGTAGTGGCGAATGCCTTTAATCCCAGCACTTGGGAGGCAGAAGCAGGTGGATTTCTGAGTTTGAGGCCAGCTTGGTCTACAGAGTGAGTTCCAGGACACCCAGGGCTACATAGAGAAACCCTGTCTCGAAAAGCCAAAAACCACTCCACGTTGGTGTACCCCCACCCACCCTCCCCTGTACCTCACCTCCCCACCCTCGAGTATCCCCCCTCCACGACGTCCAGCCTTCATGGGACCAAGGATCTCTTCTCCCACTTATATATAGCTCCCTTGCATATATAGCTGGAGCCATGGGTCCCTCCCTAAGCGCTCCCAGGCTGGTGGTTTAGACCCTGGGGGCTCTGGTTGGTTGGGATTGTTGCTTTCCTCATGGTGTCTCGAATCCTCTCAACTCCTTCAGCCTTCACTCTATCTTCTCCATTGGGAAGATTAAAATTTTTATCCTATGTTTATGGATGTTTTGCCTGCATATATGTATGTGTGAGCCATTTGTGTGTGGCTGGTGCTTACAGGGGCAGGAGAGGACATTATATCCCTTGCAAGTGGAGTTAAAGAGTTAAAGACAGCAGTGAGCTACTACTATGTGGCTGCTGGGAATGAACCTTGGTCCCCTTCAGAGGAGCAAGTGCTATAAACCACTCAGTCATCTGTCTAGATCCAGAAGAATTCTGAGTATGGAAGATAGTGACATACTTTTAATCTCACCAGTCAATGACTAGTAAAAATAGCTAAACACTGAAGGTAAATGATTTAGGTCAAATTTCTATAAAATATCTTCACTGATACATACATATATCCAAAGATTTTTCAAAATAGATTATACTTTATCAGTCTGGTAAGAGTTCAGATATCATCACATCCAGTAAAAGACCGGAATGGTGGAAGTAAGTTTTACTATCTTCTGACTATCTGCAAAGGGTGAGTTATTACATGTTTTGTTACGTGCACACACACTTCAAGAATCCTAGGGAGACTATTGTGAAAGATGGTAAAACTGAAATTCGGAGAGGCAAAGTCACTAGGTCATTATTATATATCCAGGGCACATCAGTGTCAGGATTTTAATCTAGGTATGCCCAACTCTAAATTCCATAATGCTGAGCAAATAATTGGGTTGCTGTCCTGAAAGAATGGTAGACTCAAGGAATCATACCAAATGAGGAATGTAGTCTTGTGTTTCGAATTGTACTTTACTCATATCAATTTCTCCATAAGGTTAGTGGGACCACTGAGACTTAGATTCAGACATCAGCAGGTTCTCTCTTCCCCATAATAAGCTAAATGCTACTCTCATCCAGTTCTAAGACCACATGCCCAGTAGTGTTTTGGAAAGAATGTAGAGTAGCCTTCACTCAAGTGCCTAATGAGTCTGCTTTTCTATACCCAGTAAATAGTAGTGACTAAGTTTAAAAATTCACAACCAAGACAACTTATAAAAGAAATCATTTAATTGTTTCATTAGAGGTTAACTCTAAGCCTATTTCAGGGGCTTAGAGTTATGTGGGCAGCACAAAGTCATGGTGTCTAGAACTGTTATGAGCTCACATTTTTTTGTTGGAAAGCGCAAGGCAGAGAGAAATACAGTGGGAATGGTTTGAGCTTTTGAAACTCCAGAAGGTCATATCTTCAAATCCTTCCCAAATAGTTACACCAATGGGGGACCAATCATTCAAGCATATGAATCTATGGGGACCTCATTCAACTCACCATAGTCCGGAGAGACAAAGCAGTGACTCCAATTTCAGTTACAGAGCTTCCTGGAAATGGGGGTCACTCAACACCTTGGATTCTATTCCATCATAAAATAAAATAAAGTGAAATAGAGACTCACCTAAGATTACAGGTGACTTCATTATTTTACAATTATTATTAACAATTATTATTATCAGCAGTAGTATGTATGTTAGGTGTATACCTTTTAATTGAATCTGACACAAAAATGTACTGTAAATACATTGAGAGCTAGTCAACATATGGTTGAGTATTCCTGTGTACTCTTAGCAGTCTTCATAGATATTACTTCTTGTTTTTACTGAATGTATTTCCTCCTGTTTGCAGATTTGTATCTGAGCTATGCTGTTCTGAGATACACCATAGTAGAAAAAATGCCTCTATATTGTAGTACAGTTATCCATTTCTGCTGGGGAAAAGTGCTAGATGTGTGTGTTTGCAAGAAATCATGTTATAAGGTGTGTGTGTCTATTAAGAGAATCAGTGGACCAGAGCCCAGTCCCCAGAGGGAACTGCTTGAGATCATCTTTCTAGCTCAGTGATTTTGAAGCCTATCTGTCTGACAGAGTGCCTGGAGAGCTTATTAAAAACACAGGTTCCTGGGCTTTTCTGCTACTCACCAACTCAGAATCTCTTAAAACAGGTATAGAAATATTTCATTTCTACAATTGCCCCCAATTTCTACAGTCTGCTAATCCGTAGAGTAGCCCTTGTGAATCCCCTTTTCTTTTACTTTCAAGATCAAAAGTATCATTAGAAATGTTCATAATCCAGGTAACTGCCTAATCTGGAATCAAAGAAAAACTCTTTTGTCTAATAAAATTCTTTTTTCTCTCCAAATATTCTATCTCATATTAGCTTTTGCAGTGTGGGATGTTTCTGTGTTACTATTTTTATATGCTACTATTGGGCATTGACTAGGCCACCTGTAAGCCCTTGGAGCTTCTAGTTCTATTCTGTATTTTACTCTGTGGTTGTATTCTTACCCCTACAATTCTTCTTTTGGAATCTACCTCTCTCAGTAAGATTTATTACTTATACTCCATCTAGTCTTAGATTAAAAGTGGCCCTAGTATGAGTCATATTATATTAATTTGAAGTCAGAGAGAGGATTAAGGAAGAGCACAGAGTGAGAACCCAGAAGCCTAAATGTGAGTTTGTCTGTAGAGGAAATGATGACTCTGGTAAGTGTATAGATATTTTCCATTTACATTCCCCTGTCAGTTAATCCTCTCAGCATAATCCTCTTAACTGTTCATAAAATGCAGTGTTCCCTCTGCATTTTATCTGATCTACTTCTCCGACAATCCTTTCTATGTTTACTCACTCCCTCTGGTTTCTGAGAAGCTCTCATGGTACATGGGAAAGTCACCCATGTTGCTGCTTTGTTATCACATGTCTGACTCCTTGAGATGCTCAGAGTGCAGGGAAAGGCCCTTTGCAGAGGTTGGAATTGTTTGCAAAGTATGAAGGTAATTTTCAGCTTGCCAATTTTAAGAGGGATATATTAAAAATAAGACTTGGCTTCCTGTCTCAAAATTGAACCTTCTTTTGGGGACAGCGGGAATGGGGCAGGGGGCTGCTGAGAAGACTCAGAGGATGAAGGGTAGCAGGAAGCACTGACTCATATACTGAAGTGCTAACATACACTGTTAAGAGGACATGATATGAAACAGAGGTGGTGCCATCTCACAACCTTCATAATACCGCACCAGTTGACATGCCAACCAGTTGACTCGGGAAAGGATCATAAGTCTTCATCCCTAGTTGAAGAACAATAGGCAGTCAATAACTGAGGGAGGAGAAAGTCAGTTTTATTCAGGAATGAGCCCCCTGATAGGCTACCTATGTTCAAATGGCAATCTCTAATCCCATGTACAAATAGGAATCACCAATTGGACTTGATATATATATATATAAATTATTATATAAAATTTATTATATATATTTTATAGAAGATATAAATTTGAGAGTATGATATATAGATATAGATATAGATATATAGATATAGATAAAGATATATAATTATAGAAGAAGATACAAATTTGAGAGTTGGATATATATATATGAAGATATAAATTTGAGAGCTGGATATAGAGGAAGTAGAAGAAGTTGGAGGGATGGAGGAGTGGTGGGTATGATATTCATGCAGTATGCACTTATGTATGAAAGTCTCAATAGGTAAATAATACATATAAATTATGAAAAAATAGGTAAATAAATTTAAATAAATTAAAGGTCTGGTGACAATCTCAGTAGATAAAAGTATTCCTGATTCAATTCCCAGAGTTCATGGTAGAAAGAGAGAACCAACTCTCAAAAGTTGTCCTTTGGCCTTCATATACATGTCAGTCATGGCGTGCATAACTTTCTCTTAGACACATAGCATTTGTACACTCACATATATATACACACACACACACATGAATATACACACACGCATACACATGTACACACAGACAGACATGCAAAAAGTTAAAGTTTACATTTTAAAAAGAGGCATAAACTGGACCATTGTTTTTATGTGATCAAGAAAGATAGATCAAGAGGAAAAACTGTTTCAACATATAAAAGCCTGACTCTTTCTGTAGAACCAGCCATGTCTGTACTCTGTTTCCTAAAGGGAAGGAAGGCATAACAACATGCCATAGTATTTTAGTCTCTTGGCTTGACTTTACACCATAATAACTTTATCCAGTTGGGAACTTAAATCCCTCTAAATTAAAATACCCTTGGGAGGGGTCTAGCCTTAATCCCTTTATCAGCTTACTGGGTAATTATCAATTAATACTTTAGGGATGATTAACTGCTAGCCAATGGAAATCAAGATCGTGATGTCAGAGCCAGTTCCCGGGACTCACTTCTCATTAGCAGAATGACCTTGATTCTGTTAACTTCAGGTTGGGCTCTTTCTTCATTAAGACACTTAAGGATAGCTGGCTTCCTTTCTAGTCTGCTTTGGTGATTGAGCTCTACATGCGTTTCTGGGCTTCTGCCTGAAAGAAGGCATGCTAAGAGGCTTCCTTGCTTTGTGGCTTACACTGTGTCCACAGAGGGAAAAGGATAGGGAGCTGAGCTAAAGCTGAGCTAAGGTTGCTTAGTTATAATACTTGAACAGCTGTGTGCCTGTGATGAGTTTGCAGAGGAGGCTGACGTAGGGGATGTCACAGTTCCACTGCAGAAAAATAGGCTGATAGGATCAGAAAGGATGCCAGGCTATTGTGGACATCTGCCGTGCAGAATGACATCAAGTGGCTGTCTGAGCACAGTCTGAAATCCCTCTTGACTTTCAAGAGACCCCTGGGCTCCAAACTTCAAATCTGCCCACTAAGCATGCGATCCAGCAGCCCTGATCTTCTAGTGTCAACAAGATGCCCATATTCCTGCGGATGCAGGATTTGAGATTGAAGTAACTAGGTTCTAGTGTGTTATCTGACCAAACTAAAATAAAAGCAATGATTATGCTGCTCTAACTTTGAGCTTTTCTTACTGTAAACACTAAGTTAAATGCATAGTTTTATTGTGTTTAGGTTACTACCTTGGATTCTCCTTTGCACCTTCAATTTCCTCTCTAATGAAAATGGAACATTTCTGCCTTATCCTGTAATCATAGCTAACAGTTCCTGAATGCTTGCTGTACACCGGACACTAGAGTAAACAATTTTATGCATTATTACCATAATATAATAATCCTAAGAAGTAAGTAGAAATAACGACGGTTTCAATGTGCTGAGAGGGAAAGTGAATGGACCAAGTGGCATAAATCTCTCTCCTCATTTTCAATATGCATGGAAAGGCAGGTGACAGAATTTGCCAGCACTTCTAACACCTCAAAGGATCTTTCAGTTTTCTGTGCTGCTGAATGGAGCCATTTCCTCTCAGCAAGGTTATGTGAAAAATTGTCAGAGGATGTGTGAACAGAATTAGCAAGATATTCAGAGACAATAGATGCCTGATGACAGAAAGTGTTCTCTGAGCGTATGTGTGTGTGTGTGTGTGTGTGTGTATGTGTGTGTGTGTGTGTATGTGTGTGTGCTTTGTGTGTGGACAGATGTGGAGGACAGAGAACAACTTTGATAGCCATTCCTCCTCAGGAGCTGTCTACCTTTTGTTCTAAGATAGGATTGCTCAATGACTAGGGTCTTGCAGATATATCAGCCTGGCTGACCAGCAAGGCCAAGATCACCTATCTCCACCTCCTCTGTGCAGAGATTACAAGTGGTTCAACATACCTAACCAGTTTTTAAAACTAATGTGTATTCTAGAGACTGGTTTGGGGATTGAACTGAGGTTTTCGTGGTTGTATGTCAAAAATTTACTGCCTGAGCTATCTCTCCAGCTCCAAACTCTTGCTTCATGTCTTTTATTCAGAAGAAAAAAAAATCTCCTAGGTTTCTTTTCTTTTCTTTTTTTCTTTTTTTTTTTTTTGTGTGTGTTTTCAAGACAGAGTTTCTCTGTTTAACAGTCTTAGTTGTCATGAAATTCACTTTGTAGACCCGGCTGCTCTTGAACTCATAGAGATCTCCCTCCCTCTGCCTCTTGAGTTCTGTTGCTCAGTACTTCTGTGACCATGTTGATTTAATTAGAACTGCTCTGTATAAATAATAAACTGAATTTATTTTTTATTTTTACAACTCGTTTGCTTTTCAAAGTATCTCCAGACACAGATTATCTTTTTGACTTCAAATTCTGTGAATTAAGAAGTTAATTGAAGACCAACAATTCAAATTTAAATGAGCTAAAAGCTTTTCATCTTATCTCCTGGTTTTTCTCTGTTTTTGTGCTTTATCTAGCTGCTAACCTGGAGGCAAAGGGAAGATTTTGTTTTTGAAGGACTTACCTTTAGAGATGGAAGGTAGATAGCCAGCTTCCTTCAATGTGACCCACATCATGCAGTTTCTCTGGGAGCAAGGGTGAGCTAGTTTACATCCTCATAAGGACTGAACCCATGGCCGTTTGCATGCTAGGCAACCATTCTTCCACGTAACTATGTGCCCTTGAGAGATGGATATTCTATTTAATTCTTCTCACAACACCTTGAGGGCAGGCTATCTTTGTCCCTGTTTTACAGTTCAGAATAGAGAATGAGTTACAGTACCAGGTCTGTTGATCCCACATATCACTTCCAGTGTTGTAAGTGATGAACTCAGTTCCTCGATTGGGCTATTGATGAACTGACAATAAAAATGATGAATCACATACCTATGGGGTTGGTTTGAACTGGTTTCATGAGAATCCCGAATCAGAATCCCGTAGGTTGTAGGGAATCTCTTTTCCTGAGTACCTGTTGGGATGATGTAAGACAGAGGTATTGTCTTGGAATTTTGTTTACCATGTAGTTTTGTATCTATTTGTATTTGTAAAATACCACATCAAAATATTATTTGTCCTGATCACGGGTGCTGTTTTGATTTGTTCTTAAATTCTTTTCCTACTCGTACTTTTCCTTTTTCTATTTCAGTCCTGTGCTAGCAGGCACCAAGCTAAGGTGTCTAGCAGGCGATATTCCTCATTTTCCAGGGGAAGAAACTGAGGCCACCAATCGCAAGGATGACACTAATTACTATGCCTCTGGACTTGTAGTACTTACAATCTAGTGTTTTCCATGCAACAGAAAGTGTGAGCAATGAGCGTCAGGAACACATGACAGGATAGAGTCATATTTAAATGTTCTTGGTACAAAGTGAAAAGCCCTTGAACTGTGTGTCACTGTTGAGGGTTAATACTCTACTCATTTAGCAAAAAGGACTACCTGCATGTTGCAGCAGGTAGGACTTAGATTAGTCTCAAAGAATTACTTGACTGTAGAAATGAGATGTTCCATTGGTTTCCTGAAAATGTCATAAAAGCATGGCAAGCTCAAATGCCTTGGATTAGTTAAATAGTGAGGACCGTAGTGAATTGCAAAGAAATCATATTCAGAAATATGTTTTATAATTCTACTGATGAACAGACATAGCCTTTTCTTCCTCTATCCTGCAACAATCCCACCTTGTTTCCTCCCTCCTATACCTCTTGTTTGATTTCTTCTCTTGGCCACCCTTTAACTTAAGGAGAGACATGTTTCTGTGAAGCCATGTTGCCTTAGTTACCTTGTTCATCACTGTGCCGTTACCCAATAAAAGCAACTTTAGAGAGAAGAGGTTTGTTTTGCCTGATGGTTTAAGGAAGTATTGCCTATCATAGCCAGGAAGGCATAATGTCTTGCAACTCATCCCTGGCAGCAGGAATTTTTAGCTTGGTTTTGCATGTTCTGGTGGAACATGAATCCAAAGATTCAAACCCCAGGCAGGGCTCCCCTATATCTCTCATGGCCAACTAATTCGACTTTAAACTTGCCAACTGTGCTCCACATCCAAAAGATTCATATGCTCCCTGTACAGCAACCTCAGATGGGGAGCAAGTGTTTGAACACAAGAGGCCATGGGCTCTTGAAGCCCAGATTGGCAGCATCCCTTTTTCCTTCCATAGAGCTTCCTTGATCCTACTTCTTATATCATGACTGCATCTTTAGTCAATCAGAAGCTTCCGCCATTCTCCATCCTTCTCTCAATCATCTGTCCTCCATCCCAAGGGTGTGTGGATTATAGCATTTTTCTAACTCCCTGTGCTGAGTAGCTACTACTTTAGAAAGCATTGCTGTGTAGTGTTCCTGCTGTGGCATTGTCACCATCCCACCCACTACCAGTGCATCTCCTTACAGCAACATTTCCCTTTCTTGAGTGACTTTTACTTAAGACTATGCTTTGATACTTAAGGGTCACACAGGTAGGGGCTCTGCTCTGCACAAAATACTAAGCATCTTTGAGTATGTTTCTGCTGCAGAAGCAAGGTGTTGATAGTATTTTAGAACATTAATAAATCAATAGTATTTCCTCTCAAACATCTGTAAAGTATTTACATTTTTTAGTCAAGTTGTTTTTGTGAAGTTTACAGTTTATTTAGTTACTTGAGTTTGAAGTTTATAGACAACAAATCTCTTTGAAACTTTTATTTCTGTTGTTTGAGAAGTTCATGCATGTATATAACGTTTTGATCAAAACCACACCAACATTTCTTCTCATCCAGTTCCTTCCCTACCTCCCCACCATCTTTTCTTTCTAATTTAATGTACTCTGTCTCTCTCTTAAACTTACTGAGTCTACTTAATGCTGTCTATATGCACATGGGTGCAGGCCCATCTACTGGAGCATGGTAGCCTCTTTGGGGCTATATCCCTGAAGAAAACTGGCTGTCATTCCACTAGCAGCCATCAGTTGCCAGTAGGTCCTCAGTTGAGGATGGGACTTTGTGAGCCTTCCCACACCCAGGCTTTTATGGCTGTCCTGATTCAATAATACTTTTGGAATGAATACATAATGCACAGTGCAATTTAATTTACTCTAAATTGGGTGTCTTCTAAACGTCATAGACGACTTTTTTCAGCCAGGATGAAACACAGTACATTTCAGAGTAAAACAATAGTTTGTGCCATCCAGGAGATAAAAGGAAGGGTAAGGCTGTGCTTTGGCATGTGCTGTGATAAGCAACCTTGTATTCCAGTCACCAGGACTGCAGATGTTATCTTTTTAAAAGTAAGCCCAGTGTTTGCTGGAATGCCCTCTGCTCATTTATAGATTTTTTTTTTTTTAGCCCCCAAAATAGAGGTGTCACCTTTCCCCTTATCTGTAGCTCCCTGAAGAGCAGAATGAATAAAATACTCAAGATTTGGGACAAGGCTCTCTGCTACCTTGGTGGAAATTACCCCTTTCAGCAGAAAAAAAAAAATCACTCAGAACCTTTTTATTTCCCCTCTCCCTTGACAAAATTCCATTTTTGGCTATCAAGGCACTTAGGCCTCTGTAGGTTGGTTTTCAGGTACCTGGAGGGTGGAGAGAAGTTGCCATGGAAATTGATGCTCTACACTCTGAGGGAATCAGGAATGATGAGTGTCCCTGCTGGTGACTGGGGTATCCTCTGTGCTGAGCAAGGATTTCATCCAGGTAACCACACACAGGTAAGAAGCAGCTAGTTTAGGCAGCATGGCTGATAGGATCTGACCTCAAACCTAGGTCACCCTATTGCCAGAGCAAGATTTAGGCACAGTACTAAACTCAGTAGCCAAGATCTGGCTAGCTTGTCTTAGGAAAAGTCTGTCTAACCCTTTAGGTTTTCCCGTCACTGTTTATAGAATTCAGAAAGCAAACTAACTCATTCTTACAGAGGGAGATGGAAGCCTGAGCTACATGGTAAGGTCTCAAAACATCCCTTTGAAGACTAGATGATGTTGTCTTTCTGTTCCAGCCCTTTTAAGGGCTTGGTATTTTGTTTTGTTTTTATCTTATCATTAGTTATGTTTTGTGAAGATGCATCCAAAGGATTTTTGAAGATTTATTTGCATTTTATGTACATGAATGTTTTGCCCATCTTTATGTCTGGGCATTGGGTCCCCTGGAATTGGGGTTATAGGCTACCATGAGCTACCATGTAGGTTTCTGGGAATTAAACACGGGGTCCTCTCAGAGCATCCAATGCTCTTATCTGTTGAGACTATCTCTCCAGTCTCTAAGACACAGTCAAATAGCTTTTGAGTCATTGGGTTTGTCCCTTTTATTTTTCTGGATGCTCTAACTAACTGCCCTCATTTGTTTTCCAGCTCCCACTCTTTCTCCTGTTTTTCTGATATGCCCTTCATTTTTGCAATGTCTCTTCCATTCTGCTTTTATAACCATTGCACACAAACCTGAGCATCCTCATCCTTCTATAGCCATCTTCCTGAGTGGCTTTGATGCTGATGCTCATGACAGAGGTTGGTAGAAATGAGTCAAGTGTTAGCACTGTTTTTCTCTTTGTCATCTCCAACTGTAAATTTCTTTTAAAATGTGGCTAGAAAAAGGATTCACCCCATTGTGAATGGTTCCTTGTATATGAACTATAGTTTACAGTTTCGTTTACAAGGATTTTCCTTCTGCCAATCCTGGCCTTGCAGGATCTGCTTAATTAACTCATGACCCTTCCCTTGAGAATAAGCAGAGGAGACTTCTGTCCAGGAAGACCTCTATAATATATAATATTTGTTCCATTCCTTGTCACTATAGCAGAAGTTCTCAATCTGTTAGTCAAGACCCCTTTGGGGATTTAACAATCCTTTCACAGGGTTGCATATTAGATATCCTGCATATCAGATATTTATATTATAATTCGTAACAGTAGCAAAATTTCAGTTATGAAATAACAATGAAAATAATTTTATGGTGTATTGTGTGGGGGCGTTCCCCATAACATGAAAAACTGTAAATAAAGGGTCGCAGCATTAGTAGGGTTGAGAACTACTGCATTATAGGGTAGGCTACTTTCTTTTGTTGGCATAATACCCCATCTGTGGCCAGGTTGCAGTCATTGTATTACATTGGTGGTCTCTGCCTTGTTTTCTTCAGTATGCTTCTATACCCTGAGTGTATTATCCTTATTTACAGTGCTTATCAGAGTTCATTGTACATAGGGAGTACAAATTAGATTTAAAGAATTTAAACCAGATTTGCAATAGGTTGGAAGAAATTCCACTTTTCTGCATTACAGATAGTTTCTGTTGTCTGTGTGATCTGATTATGAAGATTCTGATTTAAACCAAAGAATGTACAGAAAAACCTGTGCTTTCTCTCTGCCAGTGGGAGATAATGAGGTCTGGATTGTGCTAACTGTTCCTGGAAGAATAAATCCATTGTAGAGAATTCCTAGTATATGATGGTATTTTATATTAAGGTAGAGATAAATAAGGTATGTTTACTGGCAATAATGACCAGAGATAACTACTGCTGGGTAGAAGAAAATGCCAATCACATACAGATCTTAGGAGATCTGTGAGATCTAATGGAGTTTTGTTCACATGAATAATGTGTATATTAAAATCTGGAAGAATGCCCATCTCATGTACGAAAAGTGTAGTAAGTGTGAATGTGCACTTGCGTGGCTGTGCAATCTCAGGATACACTTGCTCTACACAGTAGTTAGCACATTTGAGAAAGAAGACTCTGTCCATTTCTACTGTTCTGATTTACTTCTAGATTTTCCTATGCTTAAAACCTTGTCATAGCATTCCCAAAGTCTATCTTCATTCTCTCTGTGTAATTCTTCAAGTTCTAAACCAGATCTCTCCTTTCTTCTTCTATCTCTTGCCTTTTTTTCTCCTTCTCCTTCTCCTCTTCTCCCCTCCCATCATATCTTCCCTCCTCTTCTCCCTTTCTCTCTTTTTCCTCCTCTCCTCTCCCCTCTCCTCTATTCTTCTCTCTTTCTCCCTTCCCCTTCAGTCTCCTTTCCTCTCTTCTCCATCATCTCTACGCTTTCCTTTTCTATTTTTCTTCCTTCCTCTTCATATTTATCTGCAAGCTAAGTTCCCAAGCCTGTTAATGAAACATCTTTTGTAGTAGGCATTGCATGTGAGTTTACTGATAATAGTTGTTTGTATATTCACAATAGTTTCACTTTCTTCCTCTTCCCAGTATATGTATGTACACAAGGGATACAAACAAGGACAGACCTGATTACTCCTTTGTTATAAGTAAAGACCATCTAATCATAATAAAACACATTTAATAATTTTGTATAATGAGCAAATTAGAGCCATAATGCAAGGAAATGAGAGCCAATTCCTTGAAATGTTTCTGTCTTATCTTTTAATTAAGAAAAGGAGTTTCTTTTTCTCTCACACCAATGAGACCAACCGCCGAGATGCCTCATACGGGACAATTCTAAAGGTACCCGAGGTTCTGCCTCCCTAATTTTTAGGAAGCAAAATCCTTGGAGGAGGATGGGAAAAGGAAGCAAAATGATGTGTTACATTTGGAGCTTATTTTCCCCTGGATTACACGGCAGGGTGATTTCAGCAGACACTCCACAATGGGCACCCAACCATCTATGCCTGTGTTTTTTCTTAGGATTAGGCAGTAAAGTAGCTCAATGATCAAAATCTGGAGCTCTGGTATTAAATAGTCCTGTCTTATTGTCCCAGGCTTGCTACTTTACTAATTTGTGATCTTAGGAAGTTGTTAAACTTTAAAGGCTTTAAGCTTCCCAGCTGAGGAAGGAGACTAACGACATTACCCACATCCCATAGTTGGTGTAAAGCTTAAAGTAGTGGTATTTATTTCAGTGCCTGTCGCAGGATCAGGACTCAGTAATATTCTTTGTAAGAAAAAGAGAAAAAGAAGGATACTAAGAAGTCCAAAGGATTATATGTGCTTGGATGAGATGTTATATTAAGGCGTTTAAATCCTGTGTCTATTTCTGACTAGCTGGCTCATTTTAGAAGACAACTTTGAGACATCAATTTCCAAATCTATAAAAATGGAGGACACTGGTGTATATTTGGGGGAGTTCTGAGGGTTATACAAGACCGTGCATATGCAAGTGTCTCATATCCTGAAGTTAATTATGGTGTTATGTTACCAATGGTGAATAGAATTTGCCTGTGACTTATCCTACTTCCAAGCAACTTTCGTTGTGTGAACCCAGATGCACTGTCTGTTCCACACTCTTCAGATCAGACTCATGATCCTTACTTAACTCTTAGGACAAAGCTTGATGCCTGAAAATATTCTTTGCTCAGGAAATATTCTCAGAGCCCTGCCATATCTTTCCAGTACAGTGTGACTTCTGTCATCACAAACCATTCCCTATGTGGGAGCTTTTCTTAACCAATAGCTCCACTTTGTTTGGTATAAAACAGCATACATAGTCATTAATAGTAATAGCAATAACAATAGCAATAAGTAATAGAGACTACATTAGTGTTCCTCAACCAATGGTTAGTAGCTTTTTTAACATGAGCTCCTAGATTTTCCTTTAAATTTCTTTTGCTAGAAGATGGCTTGATGGTTCACGCATTACGGGAGCTACCTGAAGCTTAGGTCACATGCCTATACCAGCTTATATGTAAACACAGCTTACATTGAAATTCTGCCTTTGGAGTTTCCCAAGAAACCAAAACAAAGATACATGGCTGCCCCAGTAAGCCATCTCAGTCACACTTCTGTAGTTGGGACACAAGGAAACTTCTCAGCTAGTTACAAGAGAACAACCCAGTCTGGCCTCAGGCCTAATACTTAGGTTGGAATCCATGTGATGGAGAGAGATTCTATGAATCTTCTGGTGACGATATTGATCTGAAGACTTGGTATGCTTGGGTTGGAAGAGGGTTGTGAAAATGTCATTTGACTTTTTTTTAGATTCAAATAACATTGTAGGTTTGGGATAAGATGAGTGGGAAGAGACTACCTTCATAATTCCCAGACCAAAACTAGGACTTTAGGATTCTCTGGTAGGCAGAAGGGGATGGAGCCCTGACTGTAAGTTCTAAGAGGACAATTCTAACCTAAAGACACCTAGACTTCATAAGTGTCGTTTTGATTGGGTGTTTTCTTACACTGGATGCCTTGATCCATGGTAACAGAATACCTGGAGATATTCTTTATGGCCATGTCTGAGCAGAGTTGAGGTCATAGGGTCAGATGTCCAATTCTTATGATCTCCTTCAATTGGGCTATTTATAATTATATCATACAATTATGGCCAGAGGTCATAAATAACCTTTATTAACTCTATAAAAATCCTGATATTTTAATACAAAAAAAAATGTGTTCATGTATATTTTTCTGGAGAACAAGTTGTAGTATTTAAGATTCTAATAAACATAGTCAACATATTAATTACTTCATATTAATGTCCAATTTTGGTACTTAGAACTTGGCAAAGGGATATCATTGTGCAGTGATCATATTAGCTGTAATAATAGTGTTCCTTGGTGCAGGATTCATTTTTCTATAAATCATGTCTTCTTGGGAAAAGTGTGAGGAGCTGACATCTCTCAATTTAATAGGGGTACAGTAACAATATAATAAGTTGGGGATTATGTATTGAAGTGATAAGTCATCATTACATTGGTTGTTTATTATAAGGCTTCTGTTACTGGTTTTTATGCCTACTTTCTTATATACCAATGCCAAAGGGAGAATTATTTCTCCTTTCCTTTAGCCTTGGCTTTTGTTACTTCAAGGAGGTAACCTATTTAAAGGGTAAAATGAAAACTTCAAAGAAACAAAAACTTGGGGCATGTGAAATAGGTCAAGCTGCCATACCTAACTACCTGAGTTTGTTCCCTGAAATCTATACTGTAAAAGGGGAAAACTGACTTCCACAAGTTGTCCTCTGATTGCCACATAAGCACTATGATATGTGTGTACCCTTCAAAATTAAGAAGTATAAATTTCAAAAATAAAAATGATAACTTAAAATCAAGGGTATAATTTTTTGAGATAAGGTTTTAGTTTGTAGCCCAGACTGGCTTTGACTCACTATCGTCTTCCTGCTAATGAATGAGAGTCTTGTGGACAATGTACTGTAGAATATACTTTCTGTCATCTTTTCTCACATCACCCTGATATCTGGCAATGCAATTCTGGGGTTGGGGAAGAACAGTCCTCAAAATGATATACTGATGGAGGGCTGCATGGGCTTGACATCTCATCAGGGAACATGTGTATATAAACTAGTAAATCTGAAGCACAAGCATTTTCCATACAATTTGGCGCATGATAGAGGGGGACATCAGAAAGGTGATTGGGTTGAAGTCATCCCAAAGGATACAGAGGAATTCTGGTTAAAAAAAAAAAAGGTTTAAACTTGCAGCTAACCATGCTTTTGTTATTATACATTCTTAGATTACAATGGAGCCTGATAGATTTTAATCTTGCTTCCTGTTGTTTATCATTTTGTAATAGCTTTGGATGTTGTTTTAGTGGCATTGTTACAGCTTGACACTAGTGTTATTGATGAGCTATGATTTTCTTCCAGAAGTGGAGTAGAGAGTCTGAGAGAACTTGTAGGTACACAGGACCAGTAGATTTCACTGTTCATGGACACTGCATTGAGACCAAAGGAATTGAAGCCATATGCCAGGAAGGGCTTCTAGGGACAATATAGATATTTATAGGAATTTATCAGTCAAGGATTTATGATTGTAAGCAAGAAAAATCTAACGTAGTTAGAGCCTACAGATTAAATGAATGAGAACTTTAGGTTATTTCTTTTGCTTTGCTTTTTATTCTTCCTAAAAATTGTTTCTTCCATGATTGAAACAGAAACACATTTTTTTTTTCATAAAAGCATAGTATGATGACTTCAGTGTGCTTTTTTTTACATGTACCTTTCCAGGTTTGCTTCATTTCTCTCTTTTCCTTTCACTCTCAAATATCTCATGATGATAATCTCACATAATCTTATGTACATGATATACATATATGTGATACATATGAGTATATATATGATATGATATATGATATATATACAATATATTTCATATATATGAGATATATATTCAAACACATTTTGTCCTATACTCATGTAATTTATATACAGAGACACTTGTAAAACATTTTCAGATCATTGCATCATTAAAGGAAGTATTACATACTTATTTTGTAAGATTTAAGATTTAAATCTTATGTCCCTCTCAGGGAAATGTTGTGAAATACAGAATTCCATGTAAAAGAACTAAAATAAATCTGTATAGTTTATAGAACAGTAAAACAGTACTCATGCTATATTTTACTTCTGGATGAAGGAGAAAATCACCCATGGCTTAGGATCTGCCTCTACATCACTGTGATCTCATTTGTTTCCCTTGAGAGCTGAGCTGTCTAGAATCAATCCTGGTCTTCTCTTTATATATTTGGCTGTTTCTGCTCAACTCTTCTTTATACTCTAAAGGTCAAGCTCTATTTGACTCTTTTTAACAGGTACACTATATTTTATCACAAGGGTCTATTTGTTTATTACATTCCTCTGTTGATAATTTTGCCTCCATTTTATTTTTTATAACATGACTAATCTCCCAATAAATATCCTTGTGTATTGGCACTGGTGCTATATTGTACCTGGTGGAGTCTAGGAGATGGATTGATGAATAGAAAGGGACTTGCATTTTAAATAGGAGCAGATGCTATCCTATCGCTTTTCAAAACACTGTCACACTTCACTGTCTTCAAACAGCATCCTTTTCACACATCCCTGATAGTGCTAGGGATATTGATCTTTTTCATTGTGCCTGTCTGAGGAGTGTAAAACCATAGCTCATTGTTATTTTAATTTGCATTTTCTGACTATCTGTGAAACTGAGTGTTTTGTGTTTGTCTGGAGGCTACTTAGTGGATCCTTTCTGTGAATGGACTCTTCCTGACCTCTCTCATTCCTTCAATAGAGATGCTTGTCCTCTTCCTGTCTTTCCAATCTTTATTATTTGCCTTCTACTTCAAGTAAACAATATTTTGCCATCAAATGTGTTACTTTCTTTTATGTAGTTAAGTGTCTGTTATTAACTTTATAGCCTCTGCTCTCTAACCTTGATGAAGATAATTTCTCTAATCTCATCTCTAAAAAAGTAGGCTGGGGTTATTATAGAATGATTTGTTTTAAAATTGAGGTTTGAGTTTCTTATATTTAAATCTTAGTCAAGTGGACATTTACTTTTGTGGTTAGAGGTCCATGGTCATTCCATTTTGAATGGTAAGTATGGTGATAATAGCTAATGTATACTGCTTATTCTACTCAACACATGATACATAGGGGCTTTCTGTGAGATAATCAAAATAACTCCTGCCTCTCACAACTCACTGATACAGAATGTCATACTACAGCAAATTTATTGTTGCAAAAAAATGAGCCACAGAGAACTTGAATTGACACTCCAAAGGGAATATGGCTGGTAAAGTAGTCAAAGTGAGATTTAAACCTTGAAAAATCTAAGCTCTGGAACCTGGATCCTTCCTGCATGGCTCTTGAGTGCTGGCTGCTTGGGCGAGGATCCTGTCCTTTCTCCATGATGTGCATTACTTCTCTTGTCCGTGATTCTCATGTATGTCAGAGTCTGTTCCTATATTCTCTATGCTCCGTGATCTATAAGCCACCACATGGAGTGATTCCTTACTGATTCATAGTAGCATCGTAACTGCATCATCCATTCTACTTCTTTGCTTCACTTTCTGTCACTCACTCATCAACTGTTTCTAGGCATCCTTGCTTCTAAATTGTATTTGTGTTCATTTTTATTTAGTTAAGATGTATTTTGGGATTCTAAGTAAAATGATATTAAATAAGCATATAGGTTGCAGATAGATTCAGGCACATATTAAGTGCTCCCACTTAAAACACGATACATTTTCTCATTCAGTTCAGTATTTACACAGCAATAAAGTTTCATATTCTTCATATTGTCTTTTTGACTGCAATTTAGAGACAATAATTCATAAATACTTTAAAATTTTATTGATATTTTCAATAAAGTGTTTTCCTCGGTTCTGTGTTTTAGTGATTATTAATGTGCTGGCAAAGAGGGATTGATTTATTGTATCTACTTTATTGATTCAACATGAAGAAAAGTATTAATATATTATTTTTCACTCAATGAGATTTATTCACTTTATTAGTTTATTTTAAATGTTTTAAATAATTCTTGTATAACTTCATACAATATATTTCCATTGCATTTTACCCAAGGCCCTTTCTTTAACTCCTCCCAGATTTACTCTTCCCTTTTGTTCACTCTCTCTTTCCTATTCAGCAACCCATTGAATCCAGTTTGTGCCATTCCCATATAGTCCTATGTGTGACCCCATGTACTAGACCATGTTAACCCACCATATTACCTTTGGAGTGTTAATTCAAGTTCTCTATGGCTTTTTTTTTTTTTGCAACAATAAAATTGCTATAGTATGACATTCCATATCAATGAGTTGTGAGAGGCAAGAGTTATTTTGATTAACTCACAGAAAGCCCCTAATGTGTTGAGTAGAATAAGCAGTATACATTAGCTGCTATCAGCATCCTTACCATTCAAAATGGAATGACCACGGACCTCTAACCACCACTAAACCCAAAAGTAAATGTCCACTTGACTGAGATTTAAATATAAGAAACCTGAACCTCAATCATTAAAAAGATTGACTTTCCCTCACTCAGAAGTCATCAACTGTTCTTAGCTCTTCAGTTATCTGTGGGGGCTCATGAACTACTCTTTCACTCCACACTAGAGTATTGATTGATTGGATTCTGTGCAGGCCTTGTGCAGTGACAACTGCTATGAATTCGTGAGTGCAGTGGTCCTATCCTATCCAGAAAACAAGTGTTTCACGCAGGTCTTTCTAGACTTTTTTTTTCTTTTATGATCTTTCTACTCCCTCTTCCACACAGATCACTAAGCCCTGGGCAAGGGGTGATATAGTGATCACTGTGACTGAGCTCTCCATTGTACTTTGAATAGTTGAGATTTCTGCAATAACTACTGGCTACTGCATAAAAAATCCTGTCTGATGATCTGATCTACAGATCTGTGATCTGTACAGATCTTCAGATGATAGATGAGTTTTTAAATTACTATATAGCAAATTAATAATAGCAAGTTCAACTCTGGAGCCTATGAATTTTTCCACTATGCGTTCTCAGCTGGATTTGTAATACCAGGTGTGGATTGCCTGTAGGGAGTGGTCTTTATAGTCAAGCAGTAAGCAGTTGGTTACTTGCATAACACTTGTGCTGTTGCTGCACTCATAAGTATAGCTTGCCATGTTAGTCATTATTGCAGTTCATAGATGAGTAAGAGTATTGATGACTCCCTGTCCCTTGACGACAGCCTACATAACACCTTCCAGTACTATGAGAGCTCGCCAACAGGGAAGAAGCTTCCTATTCAGTACCTAACTGATTTCTCCATGTCCTCTGATTAATGAATATGGTTTCAGCAATAGGGTCTTACCATCAACTTCTGATAGACAACTAAAAGAAATAGCAATAGCCTATATTGTTTTGGGGTCTGCAGGACACCTCTGACCTACAACTCTAGGGAAGATCTGACACATCAGGCACTGGACATTTTATTTGACAATCTATGGCTTTGGGCATGAGCATAATGTGAACTCCAAGTAAACCATAATATATATTTGTATCTAGTGATTGAGATTCCTCCCTAGGTCTATAATTTTTTTTTTTGTTTAAATTTATAGGATACAAGGGAAACTGAATCAAGTCTTTCTTCTTTCCAAGAGGATGCTGTGTCTTTTTCATTGCTGCAGGTCTATGTAAGATTTAAGACTTGCACCTAATTAGCTGATCTTGAATCACACTAACAAAATACACCAGTTTCTTACTCACCTTTGTGCCTTTGCTATTGCTATTCTCTTTTCCAGAATGTTCTCTCTCCTTTCTTAGCTCACCTACTAATGTTTGCCTATTAAACTGTATTGCTCCTCTTGGAAACCCTCTCTGTATACTGCCACAGCCTCCTTGTACATCTCAGTCACCAAGGTTACCATCTTATTTATCTGTGCATGTGTCTGTTACTGCCATAGACTGGCAATAATAACAAACCATTGCTAGTGCCCTTGGCTTCTAGCTGTGAATGGTATAAAGGTGATCACAGTGAATATTTCTGGAAAAAAAAAGTATAAATGAACCAGGTGATGCTTTCTTATCAATGATGTTGGTCATACCATTTCATAATTTGATATCTAATTTTAACTTCACTCTTTTAATTATATTAACTTACTAGTTCTTGTCCTTTCCTATAAGGACTCGTTATACTCTTCTGAAAACATTTACAATGTTATACGTCTCTTTCTTATACCCTGGACCAACTCTTCTTTTTTTGGCTTTGGTCTGTTATAACCTTGTTTCTTTGCTCCCACTGCCTTATTTCTCTAATTATCTGTTAGAGAAATAAGTGAAGTGACAATATCTAGTTGACTTTGGCCCTGCTAAGAAGGAAGAAGGGACAAAAATGGTCCAATTTCTATGACATATTCTTTGTTTTATTTTCTCCCCTGTAGCTACTGCCTGTACATCTATTATGCAGCTTAGCACTTGTTGCACACACACATACACACCTTCTATCTATGTATCTATCTATCTATCTATCTATCTATGCTCAAGTGAATATGCATTGGTGGTCATTATGTTTTAGAATAAAATTAGAGAGATAGTTAACATATGCCTCATGCCAGAATTCCATGAAAACATTGGTTGGGAAGAAGTTTGGGGTTAAGCAATGTTCTATTAGTGAGAGTTTCAACTCTCTACACAGAAATGACTGAGAACTATGCCTGGGGATATTTTCTAGATTATGTGAATACTGCCTTGCTGACATGGAAATTCCATGGGAAAAAACCATGGGACATCTGCATTCTGGGATGCTGTGGAAGTCTGTGCTCTATCATGTATCAATTGAGGTCACCCATGTGAGATTATCTAAAGTATCTCTTTGAGACTAAGAATAAAATAAGGAGAGGGATGTATATCTTATTTATGCTATCCTTCATGCCATGGTAAGAGATGGATGACTTTAGGAGCCACTGTAGTGCATTGATAGGATCTGAAAGTTATGGAGTGTGATTAGTAAGATTCAAAGACTGAGTGTGATGTCAGTTAAATGTTAATGATCTCATGCAAGATTTTAATTTTATATGCTTTAGTTTCTCTGTCCATACAAGAAAGATGATACAGAACCTTACTTAAGAATGTGATAGGATAATACATGTGAAAACACATAGAGGAAGATGTGTATGGTACATAGAGATGAGCTAATAGAGTTCTTATCACCAGAGTACTGAGCAATATGACTTTTGGGGGCATTTTTCTGGGGAAAAGCCAAATTATATTTCTTTTTGTTTTTGCTGAAGGGTCAAAGCTTGCTTCACGATTGTCACAGAATTAAAATTTAGTGTCATGTTATCTTTTCTACCCTATTTTTCTCCTTTGTTTTCTGGTCAACTGTGGGTATGGCAGTGACCCCATAGGCTTTCCATGTGGCGGGTCCCACAAACAGGAGAAAGGTCTGGAGTTCTAAAGGCTGCAAGCTTTGGCTATGGCAGGCTGCAAAGACACGAGAATGTCCATAGTTCCAAAAGGGTTTATTTTCATGGCAGATGGTAGATTGATCTGGATGTACCCCAGTGAAACTCAGGGCAGACCTGAGTTAAATAGGGAGGGAGAAAGGGGAAAGTCTAGGGAAGAATGCTTAATTGGTTCCGCCCTCTGGCCTTCATTAGTATGTAAATCTCTCTATGGTCTGAGGCCTGTAGTCACACCCTCTACCTGTGCACTTTGGGAGGGGCTATAATGGCCTATGTGACTGAACAATGTAGGTCCATGGAGACTAGACTTCGTGTCAGGACCCTGGGTTCTGGGGACATGGCCAAAAGCCTGCCTTTTCTCCCTTGGAGTCTTGGGGTTCCAGGTTCATTCCCAGCCAAGAACCAAGATAGCCTTATGCAATCCCACAGTCTACCAAAATGCAGAATTCTTATTTTTTTTATTGAATAGCTCGAATGATATTTGTGATCTTTGTTGATGCTATTGGAAATTTAGGGAAACCCAGAGAGCCACGGTTCAGGAGGCAATGCAGCAGTTTGCCTCCTGTCCTCTCCTCTCTGTTCTTTCTCTTTCCCCTTACTCCCATTCTTCTTTTACTCTTACACCATCTTCAATCCTCTCCACCCTATATCTCTTTTCGCCCCTGGACATCACCATATCCTCTCAACTCTCCCTGCTCCTCCTCTCCATGCTCCTTGCATTGTCTCCCCCATCTCTCCTATCCTTCCAGTTCTCTTCACCCTTTCTGGTTCTTGCCTTTCCAATGTCCATCTTTCCCACATACCTCCCTTCTCTACCCCTCCTAGCTGTCTTTCTCTCACCTAGCTTCTCCTCCTCTTCTACTTTATTTTCCTCGTGAGAGTTCTCCCTTGTTTCTTTTCTTCAGTTGCCTTTTGTTTGTTTGTTTAAACAAAGGCAACTCTCTCTGTAAGGAAAAAAAAAATACATGTCAGCTGCCAAGACAGCAACATTTCCTCCTATTACAGCATATTAGTGCTGGAGGTGTCCTTGGAAACCGGTGAACTTAGTGGTCCTCCAAGGAACGAGTTGGTCATGATACCCTGGACAGCACTTAAAAAGCCAAGCTCTGTTTTGAGTGCTTCTGTAGTACAAGGCCAGCAAGGGGGCTTGGCATGGTATTTGTATGGAGTGTCCCCAAATGTATTTATTTTAATTTAAGAAGCCTTCAATTTGAGGCCTAATTCCACTACTTACTAATGGAGCTATCTCAGTGGAGCTATTAAGACTTTCAGTGGGAGCTAGCAAGATGGTACAGTCAGTAAAGTACTTTCTGTACAGGCATAAGAGTCTGAGTTCAATGCCCACATCCCACATTTTAAAAAGCCTATTGTGGTGGTGCATGTTTGTATTACCCAGTATTGAGAAGGCAAGCATGCACAAGCAGATTCTGGAGACTAGTCCGATGTCCAGGCTATCCTACGTGCTGAGCTCCAGGACAATATAAGACCATACCTCAAACAAATGTAAACCTAGCCTCTCCACACTTGGCTGAATATTTCTGTGTACACTTGCACACACATATGTTTCTAAACACACATGACAATGCATGCGCATATACACCCACAAACACATACACACTCAATTCCATAGTCTCAGTAATACTTGTAACACATAGACATTTACCCCTCAAATAACTGGCAGTGATCACCATCTTGGATGACATAAAGAAAACGTTAAAATCCATAAGGGCTCTCTTCTATGGTCCTGATCAAAGTATAGTATCCTGGTTACTTCCCTGAATATACAGGATGAAGATCAAAGAACGCCTCAGCATCTCTGTGCCTTGTAACAGATCTAAGAAAGGGAGAAGAGTCTGTCAGACCCATCATTCTACTTGACTGTCTCTATACTTTGTCCTAAAATGTCTCAGAGCCAGTCTGAAGTGAAGAAATAAACATATACCTGCATTATAAATTCACTTACTCAAGACTATTTCAATGAATCTTTATAGCAACCTTATAAAGCAAATGTTATTATTGCATTCAGATACAAATGCCTGTAGGAAAAGCATTTTTAAAGCTACCATGTACGTGTCTTGATAATTTTAACAGATTCTAAATAAGTACTGAGGGGCTTTGAGGTCTTGAAATTCTTAAACACAATTGATGGAGTGTTTAATGTTGAAAAGCCAGCAGCCAGTGTAAGAAAAAAAAAAGCTACCAGAATGGATCACACAAGGCTGTACCTGAAGTCATAGCCATCTGCACTTGGAAGTACCTATGCTATGGCTAGTGAGTTCTGTTAAGTCCCTGCTGATTTCAGACCCATTCTTTTCAGGATGCCACCAGGTTAGAGTTGCCTCCATTTCTGGGCTCCATAAGTAGAGTTTCCCAGTCTAGTCAGAAGTTTGATCCTGTCTTCCCCTCATGGAATTGCAGGAAGAGTCTTTCGAACAGCAAATATCTAGGGAGTTATTCTTAACCAGGAGCCTTGACAAGTAGAGTCATTCTTGTGGTAAGGGACACTTGTGACTTCCTAGTAACCAAGTTCCAGTTACTGTAAATCCTTGCATTCAGTGCAGGAGTTGCTTGTAACCTATGCTGCTGGCTTACACTCTGTAGTATCCACCTCCATCACAGCCAACGTTATCTAAACTCAGTTTTTCCTTCTTAGTTCATTTAAATTTATCCTTAAACACTTGGTCCGAAATAGCACCTACCACATTAGTTGTACCCAAAGCAAATGGCTTATCAACTGTCTACCAGGCAAGAAGGTGGAGGGCAGAGGATAAGATGTAGGGAGAAGGGTAAATCAAGGCTAGTGTGACTTCCTATCTCTGTAAGAAGGAAAAGGCTGTGCACAACAGTTCTACAAAGAATCAGGAAGGAGGGGAGAGAGCAGCATGTTGGGGGAGATGAAGAGCTTGATGGGAACAGATTGCCCAAAAGGCAGGTGGGTGGTGGGAAGTAAAAATAACCTAGGAGTGACCAAGCCTTCATTTTCTTTGAAACACTCACACTTTCAGGATATATCAAAACTGCTAATTTTGTTGACATACTGATGCCTCCTTTTAATTAATGAAGGGCTTATTAGGGGAACCATCAAAGGGAAGAGGAGCAAGCCGCTCACAGAGAAAGAAGGGGCATGCACTGAATTTATCTTTGCAGTCACGACCAAGGGGGTGTCACTGGCTGTGTGGTTGCTTGTGGGCGAGCTGGAGCCAAAGCCTTCTGCTGGGATCCTTGCCTTCTGGCTCAACATGCTCATGGCTGCCTCCCCAGTCCTCCACCAGCATTAAGACACAGCTCCCAAACAGCTTGCTTCTGACCCCAGTTGACTTTGGAATCCAAGATCTGTCTCTGATTCCTTCTTGTGAATATGTTATTGAGAACTTGGTATAAGTCAGAGACCCTGGAATTTTTAAGTTGTTTCATAGTGTGTGTGTGTGTGTGTGTGTGTGTGTGTGTGTGTGTGTTTATGTGTGTGTGTAGGTGTAGTTGTATGGCTGTAGCATGTTTTTCCTCAGACACAGTCTATATTGTTTTTAGAGATAAGGTATCTAGCCAGCCAGGTGAGGCTGGCTAGCCAGTAAACTAAGGATCTGACCACCCCTCCCCAGCTCTGACATTGTAAGCATCATCACTGTGCCTAGCTCTTTTATGTGTCTTTTTAACAACATGAATAATGCAGTTGGTTATTGTGGAAAGATGTTAAGTTTTGATGACACTGAAATGTGTGGGAAGAGCGCTCCTTTAGTCTCAGAGCTCAGGTCTCTGAGTGAGAGTCTGCATTGCCCCATTGACTAGAAATAGTCTTCTGGTTCTGAGGGTCATTGAATATGTAACATGGACCATTCCCAGAGACTATGGAGAGTTTCAATGACTCTCCATTCTTCAGCCTGGAAGCTTCCGCCCTCCTCACTCTTACTTCCCTGCCACTCCATTCAAACACTTGTTCTGTGACTCATGCTAAAAAGTTGCTAAATTGGAAAATTATTTTTATTAAATCAAAATAACATAGATGTCATTTCTCTTTTAACCCAGAGCTACTGAGATCCCTAAATCCACCAAAATCTACAACTCTCACAAAATGTGCTATCAAATATCGCATCTTGCTGAGGCTGAAAGAACTGTTCAGCTAAGAGTGGACTCACTTGGGCTTCTTAAACTAACAAATATGGTCCCTGGTACTGGAAGATATTGAGGTGTCATAATCACTTGCAATGCATGTCACATGAAATATGACCCTAAATAAAAATTCATATACTAAAATTTTGCACAAAGCTTATTAAACATTTAATTAGATCAGCTTCAAGGTCATCGCTGACATGACATCGCACCTGCACTCTCTCATGGGATTGTGCCTTGTCTGAGCACAGTTTAGCTGTGCAATATATTGGAACTTGAAGTTCCTCAATGCTAGTATTGCCTGGTCATTTTTGTAGAACTTGAGGAGCTGACTGAAATACGATGTGAATCTTTGTGGCAGGTGGTGGCAAGGAGAGACATGTAGGAGAAAGCCCATCATAAAATTCACCCTACTGATATAAGGAAAGACTAAGGTCATAGATTTGGAAGAACCCTGTGAGTGTACAGATGGTAGACTGGGAGACCTTGAACAAGACACTCTAACCTGCCATGCTTAGGTGCTCTCATCTATATAATGGAGGTGAAAAGCTATTTACCTTTTCTTGTGGATAAGAACCAAGATGAATGAAAGTCCTAATACCAAGCCAGGCTCCTAGAGCCATTCAGTTAATATGAGAGTTATGTAATTACCATTGTTGCTCTGAATTCACATCTCTCTTAAGCACTTGCTAAGAGTATATAGTATCTATTTTGTGAGAATACAGGCCCAGCATCTAACTATACACAGGAGACCACTTTGCCTCCCTCACAGCTGGTATTTAAAGCATCAAAGAGAATCTACACTCAAGGTACTTGTTAGAGCATTCAGTCACAGTCTGTTGTAGTCCAGCATCTGCCAGAGGTTTGCCTAAGGCACCTGGCATTTATTTCCATTTAATGCATGTTCACGTAATAACTCTTGCAGTGCTTACCATGTGTATTGTTAAAAGAATACTAACTCGCTTAATCCCCACAGTTACTTTATAAATACTATCACCCTCACTAACAGAAGACAAGACGGAGGCACAGAGACATTTTCTCACCATCACAGAGTTAGCAGTAGGGGCAGCAAGATTTGATCCTACTGATATGGTTTCAGAGTTTGGAACTTCACTAGTATAGGGCAGAGGGTAACTTGCCTCAAGTTCGCCACCTGTCTTCACAGATTTATCAAGCTCTCCCAAGTTTCATGAAGTTCACAGAAACAGAAAGATCCAAGATCCAAATAGGTGACGTCAGGACTGTCTTTCTCTTTTCTATTTAGTGTCCAAATCTCCATTGATAAGTCACTTGTTCAGACATTTGGCATCCTAGGCAAAATCCTGGGCAAGTATTGTCTTCCGTGATCCCTAGTCATCCTAACATGAAAATCCAAGTAGTTATTAGAGTGTTTTTTTTGTTTGCTTGTTTGTTGTTTTTCCATAGGATCCTCTCTGTTTTACTTACCATGAAATAAGAGCTCTGAAGTCCATACTTCTCTGTCTACTATCAGAGGTATTCCATCTTACAATATTATAACATGACATTGTTGGGTTGCATACATGGTTATCCTATGGTGCATGGGCCCAAGGTGGCAGGTTGTATGTATCTTGTATTCTACTTAATTATGACTCTGAGCAGAGTTCTAGGCCCAGGTTTAGTCATCAGATCTTCCCAGCTATCTGCCAGTATGACCCCTTTCCTTTAGAAGGAGAGTATCTGTTTCTGCCTGGATTGTTACTTTTATTGGTTAATTGTATTTAATACCCCTGGATATGTAGGGAGGGTGAAAATCCATTTATAAGCAAATGTGAAACTTAAGATGATATTCTTACTATGCAAAAGATTTCAGTGTGTATCAGCTACAGAAAAAGGGAGATAAGAAACCCATGACGGTGGTTACCATTTGCTCATTGCTTTCTTCTAGACCAGTATTTCACATATATTATTTTTTCTTAATCTGTTCCGATAAGACTAATAAATAATAGGGTCCCAATTCTAAACTGAGGATTTTCTGACATCAGTTGTGTCCTTCATATCACAATATCTTATTATGTATGGATCTTGATTAGAGACATATCTCACATGTCATCCAAATGAAGCAACACATATCTTTTCCCTTTAATCTTAGGTAAAAAGAGCTAACTATAAACCTTTTCATTTATAACCCACCACTGTCAGCAGTATAAGGCTTCCCAGGTTTTATTTAATTATTCCTCTTCATTCTTAATCATAATACCTGTGTTTTCCTTCCCCATGGATATACATTATAATAATACAGGGGAATATGTATATTTAAATATGTATGTATTCTTTTTTTTTAAATGAGTCATATGGTTTTGTTGTTATATATTTAATGTGTTTATTTAAAATATTGTATGATGTATTTTAGGGCAATTCTTAATTTGCATTCAGCATTGAGCTTGTAAGATCTTTCCTTGTTATTTGTGGTTTCATCCAACATATTCCTTGGACTTGCAGAACATTTTATTTGTGCAGCTCTTGGATGTTTATCTTGCTTCCCCTAATGAAGTCTTCTTCTTCAGGTTTGCTATTATCAGTACAGTGGTTCATGGCCCCAAGACAAAATTTCTTACGGCTCTATTAGCAAGACTTGTGTTGCTGGATTGTAGAGTATATGCTTGCTCAATTATTTCAGATATTTCCAGACTGCTTTCCAGAAGGGCTGTGCCAGCTTAGCTCCCACCAGCCATGCACAAGGAAGTGGTGCAAACTGTCCTCATCCTTGACAGTGCTTGACATTATCCATCTTGAAATCACAGCCATTTGATATATCTAGAAGTGTACTTTTGTAAAGGTCTCCAACAAGTTTGGAAAGAGCTTACTTGATCTTGTGTGCACTTCTGAGGCTGCTTAGGATAGGATGATGCTTTTGTGGCTGCAGAGGCAGGGAAGCAGAAGGCTTTCCTTTGTGCCCTCAGCACAATGGTCATATGTGTCTCCTATGCTGTCTAATACTGCAGTGCTTTGTGCAATGGTTATCTGTGTACTTGTCTCCAATGAGCACCATATGGATTGTACACTTTAGCATTTTTCATCACTTCTGCATGCCTGCATTGGTTCATTTGGAGCAAGACCCAGTGTTTTCTGATATGAGTTGTCTGGATGGTTTCTAGAAGGTTCTTCCTGACAATCAGAGGCCACTGGCTGTAAAAGGAAGGGTTGGAGCTAGGAACAGAAAGCCACAATTGAGCCTTTCCTTTTCTACTGGAGTTATTCAATACTTTTGCTTATCTTAGCTACTGTCTTTCCACTTTAGCCAGAGTTCCTTTTATTAGGATAGTTATTCCATATGAGAATGCTACAGCCCAATCAGATCTGTGAACACACAGACTTTTCTTCACCACTAAATTGATGCCTGAAAGTTATGTCAGGCTATTGATTTGTTGTCCTCTCTGGTAACCTCCTGCCTGGGCCTGGAAAGGAATTCCCAGAGACAGTTAATACATGTTTCTCAACCAAGGACTCAGGTCCTAACCTTGCTAGACAGAGTGGTTGATGAATTTCATAATGCATGAGTGTTTATTTAGCCAACAGGAACACTTCTAATTAAATTGCTGTTGAAGATACAGAAGTGCAACCTTTCTCTCAGAGCTGGTATCTTGCTGGCCCAAAGACCTCTGGGGTAGTATCTGCTATACGGGTTATTTAGAGGGGCCATCTTTATCAACCATTCAGAAGCTGATATTTAGTTTCTGATGAAAATTTTGGCTTCTTTACCTAAACCTTTTCCCCTTCATTCTACCAAAATGCATGAAATGAAGGCAGATTTGGAGCCATTCACTCTGTAGTCTGGTGTGGCAGAGTCTTCAAGGTAATTTCCAAGAGGAAACTTTCTGCCATTTATAGCTTTAAGATGGAGACAATGATTCTTTTTTTTTTTTTTACCTACTTTTTTTATTTAGTTATTTAAATTACATCATAATTTACTTATTTACACAGGGGTTATAAACACAAAAAGGCAGGATGTGGGGAAGGGAATGGCACCGGAGCATAGGTGTTCAGAGGGAGTACAGATACCTTGGAGACAATGATTCTTACAGCTCTCTCCAATACTCATAATCTGAAATCTAGCTGCAAAAGTTCCAGGTTCTCATTTAGAGACTTCAGACTATTAAAGATTAGGCACATTCCACACATATTTTTTTCTACATGTTTTCCCCTTTGTGATGATTGTATTAGTTGGTTTTGGATAGGTTATGTTGCAAGTAACAAGTTAAGTCTCAAATCTTGGTGTCTTAAAACAATATAGTTTTCACTTGTTACATGTTTAATATGAGCAACCATGAAACTATGATGATCATAGATGTCCAGGGACCAGATAATGAGAAGCTCCAGTGTTTTGATATGACCTTCTCAGCAGGGCTCTTTAGGGTTTACCTAAGCTGAGAAACAGAACAAGAAAACTTTCCTGCATAATGTTTCTATCATTTTCATTGGCCAAAACAGTAACTATTTTTTATTATGAGGTATTAGGAAATCTGTTCTTCCAGAGGTAATGGAAGATTTGGGCTAACACAGAATATTAGTAAAACTCTATCACAAGAAAAGTGATGACAGCCTTGATATATATACCAGATCCAACTAGCATCATAGACATCCTTTTGAAGAAAATAGAACTGTAGATTCTTATAGTATAAGTATCTTAGAGAGAACATGGGTTCAGATTCAAACTATTCAACTGAGAGTTTTATAGGTTCTTTCCACAGGGTTCATGGAGAGGAACACGTGAGTAGCTAAGATGGGATTGTGCCCACTTATCTGTGAAGTGAGTAGCTGTGTTTTATAGAATGTTATTTCTGAAATGATGCAATTTCCAGCTTTATGCCATCCTGAACACTCACCCAAGAGCATACTCTAGTTTTTCACTGCCCCTTCTTAAAGTAATCACTAAGACAAGAATAGCTTCCCATGTGTGGTCCCATCAGCATAAGACTCAGATGTTTTTGTCTCCCTTGCTTTGAATTCTTTATGTTGATGAGTGACGTTTCATTAGCTTTTCTGACAATCATGTTTATATTTTTGGTTCACATTGAGCCTCATGATGGTTCCTGTAATACAAGGAGACATGCACATTAAAAGAAGGGTAGTAGGCTGTAGGCTGTAATATACTGTATTGTCCTGAGATGGCTGCAGTTAAAATTCTCCATGTCGTGTTTTCTCTTGCAATGTATCTCTGACATTTTTGCATTAAGGTCAATAGATATAACAAATACTACCCCAGGTGTTTATGTGTGTGTATGTATGTCTCCTTTTGATTCTGGATAGGGCTATTATGGATTTTATCAATAGAATATGTTTGTTTAATACTAAGGGAATTTTATGAGTAGTCCTTAACTGGCCTGCCAACTTCTACTTTCTGATTCCCAGAAGTCATTTGCTATATAAGATGATGACTGCTAAAAGGTTACCATGCTACAAGAATCCCAAGGTTGATGGACAGTCCTCTAGTAATGAGATGTAACGAGAAGTGAGGAAGCAAAGGAGGTTGGAGGCAAGCAGGTAAAAAGTAATCTAGAATATCCTGCCCAACGGAGGCTTCACCTGACACTAGCTTTCTTATACTTGGCTTTAACCTTGAAAAACTCCAAGCTTAAACTACCCAATTGACCCAACCAGTTACAGAACCATTGTTTTAAGCAATAAGCTTTGGAATAATGCATAATGAACCACAGATGACCACAATAGAATTTTTTATGAGAAGCAAATCGCTAGGAATGTGCTTTTTAAATTGTTTATCATTTGTCAGTTTTAATCATATCTATAATGAATTTTAGTCATTTTTGATCTCTCTCTTATCCCACTCCTCCTCTCTAGGACCCTTCTCAACAAGTCTCACCATTCAGTTCCTGCTTTCCTGTCTTGTTTAGAGTTTTTTGCCTGATCTTGAATGGCAGGAATTGAACTGGAAGCAAGTGCTACACTACTGAAAAAAATGACACCCCTCCTTATATAATGACACCCCTCCTTCAACAACTGGTGATTGGCAATACTCCCTCAGGGAGGGGTGAGGCAGGTTCTTAAGTCACTTCATCTAATAAAGAGCATGAAGGTTATTTGATTTACATCCTAAGTCACTTTTCTATCTGAATGGTTCTATAAGGAGTTACCTTCTTATTTTTTATTTGGTCTTGAGAAAGTTTCTTGGGTCACATTTTTCTTCTGAATGTAACTCTTCAGGTTACATTTTATAGCGATGTTCTCCATGTCACCTTGACCGTGTATGTGCCCACTTCTTACTTAGATCAACTTTTTATTGGCTAGAAAGATGGAAGTGAAATCTGTTCTCAAATACATTGAGTACTGACTCCTACACTTTCTATACATTTCATTGAAGATCAGGGTAGTTTTTATTTCTTAGCTCATCTCTGTTCATATTTTATCATCAGGAGATGAATTAGTTAGTATTTTACATAATCTACCTGGAGATTTTCTTAGCCAGCTCCACCAACATGCAGGGTAGATTTCAAAATTCACACCATTGCGTGTGACAGTCTTCTAACTTCTTTCCACTTTGTAGCACATGCCATCTTTTCTTTAGACTCTAGTAATAATTCCCTCACTGTGACTCTAGGTTTTACTCTCCTATCTAGTGACAGGTCCTTCAGTTTCTCTTTCTGCCTGGTTCCATGGCCAGGCAACAAACTTTAGATTTCTGTTTGGCAGCATTCTACTTTTAAAAGTTATTTATGCTGAGGTTTTTGATTTATTTGGAATTGATATTTGTTCAGGGTGAGTAGTATGTTTATAATGTCATTCAAGAACATGTGAATATCCAGTTTCCCTAGTACCATTTGTTGAAGAAGTTGTCTTTTCTCCAGTGTATGTTTGGTATCTTTCTCCAATATCAACTGGCTGTAGTTATGCATACTAGTGTTTGGGTCTTCTGTCTTGTTCCATTCATCTATGTTTGTTTTTGTTTAAGTACTATGTTACTTTTAGCACCATATCTCTGTAATATAGCTTGAAATCTGGTATAATAATCTTTCCAGTATTATTCCTTTGATCCTAGTTACTTTGGATATCCAGGATCTTCTGTGATTCCATTTGAGTATTAGGATATTTTTTATAATTCTGTAATGATTATTTCCTGGTGATTTTTATTGATATTATATTGAATCCTGTAAATTTCCTTTGGTGAAATAATCATTTTCACAATATTAATTATACCAATCCAGGAGTCTAGGAAGTCTTTCTATCTCCTGGTATCTTTCTCAGTCTCTTTTTTCATAGATATAAAACTTTTCATTGTAAATCTTTCAAGTTCCTTGGTTAGATTTATTCCTAAATACTTTTGAGGCTATTGTGAATGAGAACATTTCCATGACCTCCTTTTCAACATGTTTAATATTGGTATATAGAAAGGCTACTGTTTAAATATTTTTATTTACTTAAAAACACATATATAATATATGAGTGTATGCATAATATATATAATATATTATATTAGGTTCATTTTCTGTTATGTTTAGCTTTTGCAGTAAAAAAACAAAATAAACAAACAAACAAAAAAAACATGACCCGAAGCTTAGTGGCTCAATACAACAGGCTTTTTAAAAAAAATTATCTTTTAGTTCTATAAATCAACAGATTTAGTTGAGCCTAAGGTACCTTGTTCTCATATATGACTGACAGTTAGTGAAAGAATCAGCTGGATAGAATCTTCTCATGGCCCCTCAAGTAGCCCCTAGTGCTTACCACATTGTGGCTAGATGCTAAGAGGAGCAAACAAGACAAAGGACATACTTAGAAATACAAATAGAAACTCTGAGACATTTTATAATCTAGTTTCAGAAGTCAATCAATGCTACTATATTGTGTAGGTCACAAGGAAGTCATGAGGTTGTCTTTTGAGTACAGTAAGAATTGTTACTCAAAGGCAGCCACTTTTTAAACCAGCAACCAATATGAATTTGAATATGATAGAAGCAGGTTTAGTGAAATGTATTGGATTTCAAATGCTCTGGTTCAATTATCTGCTAGCAAGTTATCTCTGTTCTAAAGCTCAGAACAAAGAGAAAACTCAGCACCCTGCTACTTGTGTTACCTGAGGATGTGAATTCAAGTACTAGAACCCATATAAGGTGACAGGCATGGTGGTACATACAAGTATCCCAGGACTGGGAAGGTAGAGATGTTATAACCATGGGACTTACTGGCCAGCTGGCCTGGCCTGGTCGATGAGCCCCAGGTCTCAGTGGCAGAAAACCCAGGTCCTTATCTCAAAAAACAAAGTGGATGGTTTCTGAGGAATGGCCTTAGAGCTTGACCTCTGGTCTTTATAGGCATATTCATAAGTATATGCACATTCATAAGCAAATATACAAATTCATATGCAAATACACATGCAAATGTATATAAAGTGAATGAACACACACACAGTTTTGTTTGTTTGTTTTTAATCATTAACTAGATCCATCCCTTGAGAAGTAACTATATCCTACTATTAATGAACAAGGCTTGCTAGTTATTAAGCCTAGGTAATGCGCTCTAATCTCTTACCATGTTTCCTCTACAGTAGCATAAAACTGGACTTACTAAGTTACACTGACAGATCTGTTTCTTTCCTTTCCTGACATGCCTATCTGACTTCACAGAATTATTGCCTTATCCAGCAACAAGACCCCAGAATTTTGTGAAGAATACATAAGAGCAAAGAGAACTAGAAAGAGTGCCTTCTCTTTTATCTGCCTTTTGGTGTTTTCAGCACCAATAGGGAGAGTGCTAACATAGAGTTGGGTAGCTGTAGGTCCTAGGCTATGGGAGGATGCTAATACTGAGTGGGCGAGGCTACAGGCCTGTGTGTCTAACCTATGTGGGCTGGGACTCAGGGGCTGAGAGTACTAAACTGAGCTACAGGGCATTTCCATCTGTGAAAATGGTTTCTACCTTTGAGGCAGCAACAGCAATATTTCATGTCTTCTATGGTATCTCCTACCTTTAAATGTCAGTCTTTGCAGGTGCCTTATCTCCTGTAGCACATTTCAATTAAGTATTCCAAATCACACTTCTTTCTTTTGGGACAAATATGCCAGAGGTGATATTTACTCTTGCAGTAGCATTTTAAATGCTCATGAGGGAAAAGGACCTTGTGAACAACAGGTTCCTTCTTCTAATAAGACCCAATCATCATGAGTGAGAACATCAATTCTGACTTTGATGACAGTAACTGGGGGACTTGAGTGGCCAACTTTGGTCTCTACACCTTCTTCTAGTCCTCCTTCTGTTCTTGCCTTCCAGGGACAGTTGTGACATATGTCAAAAGCAGTCTCCATGTCTTCATTTGGAGGTTCTGAAATGACTTCCAGAAAGTCTATTTTTTTGGCTCCAGATCCTAGATATCTTACTCCATTCAATACCTTCAGAAGGTTCACCTTCTGGTTTGAGGAATGTGTTTCTTTTTCTCCCCACTTATTGTATGTAGCTCTCCTTATTTCTCCCACGGGCACATCTTCAGCTTTCTATGGTGCACCACCACCTCACTTCTAGGAAACAGCTGGTTGAGAAATTCATGAAGTGGTTGATTCTTCCTTGTGGTTGAGTACTAGCTGCTTTACCTGGTGTTCAGAGTTCTTCAGTCCACAGTACATTTCTCAGCTTCCCTCCTGTTGTCTTCATTCAATGGACTGTAGTCTTCATTGTTTCTCCAGTAGATTTTGTGTATTTCACTGACCAAATAATGCCTGGGCCTACCATTGTACTTGGCATATAGGGAGGAGCCAGTCTCTGTCAACAATCTCTGTATTTAGAATTCTTCTACTGGACTTCTTCTCCAGAATTCCAATTACATCCCAATTCTTTATTAGATGTATCTGATCACCCTAATATCTGGTATTTTCTCTTGCCAGAGGTCTAAGATACTTATTAACAGTACTCATACCAGGCAGTGGTGGCTCATGCCTTTAATCCAGCACTTGGGAGGCAGAGGCAGGCATATTTCTGAGTTCAAGGCCAGTCTGGTCTACAGAGTGAGTTCCAGAACAGCCAGGACTATACAGAGAAACCCTGTCTCAAAAACAAAACAAAACAAAATAACAGAAAAGTACTCATTTTGTTGTCTTATGCTGTCTTGTATGTTGTGTACTAGACAGATTGTAAGCACCTTATGGGAAGAGGAGATGATACCTTGTGCTCATTTCATCTCCCCTCCAAGTCTAATATGACCCTTTGAACACAGGAGAGTCTCAGCTAACATTCAGTGAGTAAGCGTAACGAGCAAGCCTTATGTTAACACTCGCTGATCGAGTACAATGTTAAGGAGCATGCCGTGTGTTGCTATTCTGCTCAGTTCGGAAATCAACTTGCCTAAATTTGTTTTTAATTTTCCTATATAATTTCTCGGAACTATAGGCTTTCCCCGTGGCTTGTCCCTAAAACTGATAGCTTAAGAGGAGCTGTTTCCTAGTGTGAAAGATGTTTGAAAGCATCTAAGCATTGCCTCATCTAGTACTTGGACAATCAAAGCCTCTAGTGACAGAGTGAAGGGAATTAGACTGTCAGGTTACACTCTAAAACTGACAGTGGTAGCACACAGATGATGAATCCCACAAAACTCCCAGATTTGTCACTATTATTCATTTGTGATAATTTCTGTGCTTTGGCTTGTTTATATGTCAATTGGATCTACTAATGACTCTCTTATGGAGTTATGATGATGTTCTGCTCTGATATAAAATGTGAGAGGACAGATATTATAAAACACTATGTACATGCCAATAATGTAGTTTACAGCACCTCTGGGCATGATGGTGGTAGGGGGTTGGTTCTCTCTGTGGTATACAGTTTTATACCTACATGAGGTATAAACTGAGCTCTGGGCATCATGGTAGACTTACTGAGAAATTTGGGATTCGTCATGGCCTCAACTGTGACCTACAGGTAGAAGAAAACTGAAAAAAAGGATTATAGCCTAGTGTGAGTTCAGCATCAGTAATTAAGTCAAGTGAAATAGGCTGTGGGATGCATGACAAACATTAGACCCTGGGTATGCATTTCAGCAGATTCTATTGCTTCAACATCCAGAATACCTTCCACTCACCTATAACTCTCTTCTATGTAGTTCTTTTTGTTTCTTGCTTGATTGCCTTCATTTGTCTAAAGCAATCCTGGCATCCCATGCTACAGCCTGCTGTCCCCAAAAGGACACTCTGAAAGCCTGATTCTCTGACTGGTCTGACATTGCTACTAGTTTTGGCTGATGCCCAGGAAAAGAGAAGTAGTGGCTATACATTCACTGAGTGAACCTACCTCAGCCTCATCTTTGCAAAAAGAGCTGGGAGAGCTGACGGAGGGAGCAGAGCTACCTTTTGCTCAATGTTGGATCGTTTCTCCGTCTTTCTCTTTTTCCTTCAGTTTTTCATGTGGCGTCAGCAGCTGAGTAAGGCAAAGCTAAGAGGTTTAAATGGGCTTTTGCTCCACGGGTCAGATTAATAACCCAAAGCCTTTCACACTGGCAGTTCAGGTGAGGCAGTCCAGCCAGAAAGCACTAGGTTATGGGGGCAGTGGCTGGAAAGCCAGATCGTACCAGAGGTGACAGCTGACAACAAATGATGAAGTGGCAAACCCGGTCTGCTGCCTCCCAGCCCCCACCCTCCTGCCTTCTCCCTCTGTCCTCTCATTCTGAGATGACTGCACCATGCTCCAGCCTCTGGCAGCTGCTGCCCTCTGCTGGGAAGAAAGCCTCACTTGGTATGGACGTATGGAGCTCTGTACATCCTAGGGAACCAGCCTTAGGACACAAGCCATGCACTGCTGAAAACATAGGAACCATTCAAAGGGAGAATGCAAAGATTCCACAAGCCCCTTGTATCAAAGTGGTCTCAACTGGTCACAGATCTTTGGAATGTAGCTATTATGGATTCATTGCTTGGATCCTTCATATTTTCTGTCTGAGTGGAATGTCCCCGGGAATATGATTTATTCTTCTTCCTTACCTGGCTTGGGCATTGTATATCGAGACCCTCCATAGATGACCCTTAAACATCACTGGTGGTTTTGATAAGTGAGTTGCTTAGGCATAATATTTTCTTGAAAGAAGCTGACAGAGGGAAATTGAATCTTGAGGGGGCAGTAGAATGGTAGGGTTTGACAGTTTTATGATTGAAAGGACCCTTCACAGAGTGGGAGTTCTCAGTGGCCAAGGGGGAAGCAGCACAAGACGAAGAACCAGAGCCAGATGGGAGGGTATAGAAGAAGTAGGACTAGCAGTGTAGGTGGTAATGAACTGTAGTATTTCACAGCTTTCCTAGCAGTTTTTCATGCCAATGGGTCATGCTTAGCTGACTTCAGGAGGTGGAAGGACAGGAGGATCCCTGTCTTCAGCATGACAGCAAGGTGACCTTGGTCATTGCTGCTTCTTTATACTACAATATAGCACAGCCAGACAGTATCTATGACCTCACTGACCACACAGCAATTCTACTTGAGGGATTTATTTTCATTCTATTGGCTTCTGCCAAGTCTGTGTTAGAGCAAATGGGGCTCTCCCGGTGAGCAAGTGTCTCCTAGTGATGTGTGTAAACAGTACCAGTCAGGAAATAGGTTTCCTGTTCTTAATGGGCTTCTTCAACCTCTTATTGAGTGGGGCCCAAATAGCTTTATTATGAATAATAATAATGGTAGCAAGCATTGGTGCTATTAGTAGTAAGAAAATTAGTTGTCTGTCTTGACTGATCTTTCTTATTTTGCTTTATTAGCTATGCAGTCCTATGGGACTCAGGGACAAGTATAGAATGATGCTGAGACCAGTAGTCAGGGAAGGTGTTCCAGGTTATTTTTGTGTCCTGCAGAATCCCCATTCTGAGCCTCTGTCTACTCTTATAGTATTCTCCTCCTATATCCCTCCCATCATCTTCTCAAGGCTTACCATCTTGCATCCCTTCCATCATCCCGTCAAGGTTCCTCCTTCTGCATCCCTCCCACCATCCTCAAGGTTCCTCTTGTGTCCCTTTCTTCTGGGTTTTAAACTATCCTCCTATCTCATTAGCTAGAAGGACTAACTTTTGTTCTTTTTATTTTAATTAAGCCTGAAAGTCATAGACAAGGTTCTAAGGTGAAATTTTGGTGTGAGGTAGAGACTGTAGAGAAAGAGTAAGAGAGGTTGGATCATGCTTAGAAGTGGGGCTTCTAGTTTTATTTCTAGGATCTTTGTGTCACCTATACTTCAACATGGTGATACCCAATCATTGTTGTGATGATTTGGGATATGAACGGGTGATTGGGTGACAAGGGTAGATAACTCAGGATTATGAAAAAGCTTAGCTTGTTCTTTCTCCTGTATGAGATCCCAGCAACAAGGTAGCATCTGTAAACCATGGAGTCTGTCCAAAGATGATACTGAATCTGTTGGCATGCTAAGGCTGTGTTAAGGCTGAGGAACAGAAAGGAGTGTTTTCTAACTATGCTAGTCATTTTCTGAGATACTGTGAGATTAAGAGGAACTTACACTCTGAATGGTTGCATTTATGATTTTTAAAAATGTTTTTCAGCAATGCAGTACCCTTTCTGGGTTTGAGGACCTTTCTTGAGTGAGCTCCACAGAGAAAGACTTTCATTCTGTAACTAAATCCCAAAACCTAGCTTCACTTTGCATGGACTCAGAACCACTTGAGTCAGTTTTGGTACATGGAAGAATGAATTTACTCTGGTGATTAGGAGTGTGTGCATCGCCACTCTGGAGTTCAGCGAGGAGGTACCAGTGTCAGAGAAACCATATCATGTTTGTCTTATATCTCTATCCTAATCATCTGTTCACTAGCCTCATTGAGAGACATGGGAGGGGTGTTTGGGATGGAGTCCTATGTCTCAAAGCTCCCTTCAAATTCATTGTATAGTTGAGGATGACCTCAAATTTCTGATCTTCTCACATCCATCTCCTAAGTGCTAAGAGTTTAGGCATGTACCAACCATATCTTGTTTATGTGACTCTGGGGATGGCATTGTGAATAGATCTAATCAAAAGAGCTGTCTCTGGCTCTAGACTGGCATTTTGTAACTTGTAAATCTTCCCTGAGTGGGATCAAGTTCTTTTTCATCACATGATCTTAAGCTACTGATGGTATTTAAATACTGATGTGGTAAAGTCACAAATTATGTTTTAGCTAACTGACCTCTGAATGGAACATGGGTTCAAGGATGAATATTTTTGGGTAGACTGGCACATCTGGAGTAGACTAGAGCAACATATCTGGTAATGGTGAGGCTGGAAATGTGAGGGGAATAAATCTTTATAAGCAAATCTGGCCAAGTCTAATGCATGAAGGCCCAGTTTTCACTTTAAGCTTAAGAGACAAACATGAATCTGTGGTTTGTTATAGTCTGCTTTGTCTTTACAGAGTGCATTTTTTTTTTTTTTTTGGTCAAAGCACATGACCCCAAAGAGGTCAGAGAACCAATATAATGTGACAGAATTGGAATCGGATTGTGTATGAGTTCATCTTTGTGGATAGTCTTCATTTTGTGACTGTTCAATTCAACAAACATTGATCATTTGCCAGATATAATATACCTATAGGTATTTAGAAATACTGTTTTAAATAATCTTACCCTGGGGAAAAGATGACAGTGTTGTTGGGGAAATATTATATGCTATTATACATATATATGCAAACACAAACCCCCAGCACCCATAAAGCATATGGAATAATTTGCCCTCAAATTCCCAGAGGGTGCACATGGAACCTGTGTGTTCAAACTGCCCCAGAACTAGATGTCTGCCTTTGTTTTTAGTGGCCCTATATTACCTTCCTATACTCCTTGCTCAAAGTTATCACCTCCTAAGTCCTGTGACTTAAGGGGTTCACATTGAAGTGTTTTATATGCTGAATGAATACCCACTCTGCTGAGGCTGTCTCTGCTCCCTGATCTGTGTGCACTCAGAGGCCTGCCACCTTCATCTCCACTCTTTGAAAAAGATAGATCCGCAGAGCCCGCTATTTACATACCTCGCTTCTGCCTGCATTTTCAAAGCTCTTTGTTCAAGTGTCAGTACTGGTTTGTAAAACATGAACAGGGTTGGGGGGAAAAAGTAATTACAGTTCCCATCTGGTGTTTCTGCTGACATGCTGTGGTGCTGCCTCACTGCGCCTCTTCCCTAGGCCTTCTCTCATTCTGTCTTCTCCATCACAGATTCCTTTTCTCTCCCCATCCCCCTCAGCTCCCATACCCTCACTCCTCCTGTCTTGCTAATGCTATGTGTCAGAGATGCACACCTATGGAAAGTAGCTGACTTTCCTGTGGCCCCTTTATCCCCAGCCTGAGAGCTTGAAATGTCTGGTCTGTTCAATTCCCAGAGTACTCAGATATGAAATTCCCCAGAGTTCAATTCCCAGAGCTCAATGATATGAAATTCCCTTAGAGTAGACCAGTATAGGACCACAGTATAGCTGTGTTAGATTGCATAGCTCTCTGGTAGCTCTAGCCTAGGGTTATCCTAATTTCTATTTCTACAGCTGATGATTTACTATATTAGAACATGACTATAAGCATGTCCATATCTTAGTTTTCCCTTAGAAGACAGCTTTTCTGGGAGTCACAATCCCACTATTGGTTGTGAGGATAGTCTAGAATAGTTAGTCTCTTATTTGTGGGTTTAAAGATAATAGTTTAAAATTATTGTAGGGCTGTGAATGAAACTCAAGAACACTTGCCTAGCATTCCTGATGCCCTTGATTTGATCCTAGCATTGGAAAAAAAAGAAGAATAAGAATAAGAATAAAATTATTCATGGGGACCAACAGGGTAATGTTACTAAGCATCTGTTTTGCTTTTTTTTTTTCTTTGCAACCTTATTAACCCTCATTGTCACTGTACATTAAAAGAGACAGCTTAAAATGAAGGAAAGATGGTTTGTTTTAGCATAAAGGAAAGTTCTTTCCCATTACTCCCTCGCTGATGCTGGGAAGGAATTGAACCGAGATTCATGTGTTTGCTCAGCACCTTTCTCTACCTACAACAGTTAATTTCCTTCTTGATTTCTTTCTTGATAGAAACATTATGATATTTTTTTTTATGATCGTGAGGATGATGATCAATGTGATCATCAATAAGATGTTATTTCCTAAATAAGAATGGCTCATTTTATTAATTGAATGGATGCTGCTGTCTGCCATCTTCACAGGAGAAAGGTGGGGAAGCAGATGGATTTGAGTAGATGTGACAAGTGTGAAGCAAAGGCCGACATTTAAGACAACCTCACACCCAGGATTTTCTTTTCTCCCAACTGTATTTGATATTTCTGCCTCCAGGGCTTTTGCCTCTCTGCTCCTCCTTTCAAATCCGAGTAACAAGCACACGGCAGATTTTGAATACATGCTTATTGATTGCTTAAGGAACTATGTAAATAGATGTTGGTGAAAATTTCCAGGCGACACGACAGGTAGGAGTTACAGGAGAAGAGGTAACCACAGGATGGTAGTGTAACTAATAGACAGGTGGCAGTGGCAAGGGAGGCAGTTGATGATTTTCAGCAGTAAATATGACATTGGAGGTTAGCAATGAGCATGTGAGTGGAGAAGCATTTTAAAAAATGTCAATTTATATATCCCTGATTAATTAAGAGTCAGAAAAATCATTTCTTGATGCAATAAGATAAAATCTGAGGCTAGTATACTGCTTCATCTCCAAGGATTCCCCCAAATCCCACCCACGTAAAGTGGCTTGTCCAGTTAGTATTTAACAAATGCCTGGCCTCTGTTAGAACCACGCTAGGTGATGGGTAGATTGCATCATATAAAGCAAAATGCTTGTCATCACAGAGATTTTATTTCAGTGGTAAGCGATAGGAAATCTATTCAATAAATAGATAAATAAATAAATAAATGATTGTAAGTGCTCAGAAGTGTGAGCTTGGGTGGCGAGCGTGATTTTGAATGTAGGTAGAGGAAGAAGACACAGATAGACGTGCAGCCTAGGTGTTGCATAGTGTTGTAGGGGCCTAAGCAAGTTCTAGATGCCAGGAGGCTCACATTCTCCAAGTGCAACCTGACTTTGCATCCCAATTAACAGTGACAGGAGACTGCTTTAAAATAGGAAATAAGGTGGAAGGAAAGCAAACGCTTCATAGTTGACCTGACATTCACTGTTGCAAGATTGGAGACGCACAATAAATGTCACTGATGGAGCAATATTCATGAAGCAAAAATGTCAGTTTTCAATTTGGCATGAGGATGGTTTGACATGTATTAGTCTCGTGGAGAATATTATCATAATTAATGCATTAATAATGTAGCTGTCCTTTTTCTCCTGATCCTGAGTTAAAAAGGAGGAAACAGAGAGGGAGGCAGGTGAAAGAGCAGCCCTTGCCCTGATCAGACCTTCTCTGCCATCCTTTTTCTGGGCCTCTGTCCTGCTGTAGCTATGGCATTGGATTCTGATTGGTATCGATCTCTATCTCAATTGGTTACCTCTCCCAATTCTTCCTTCATGTCAGAGCAACACAGTGGCTTTGTGTGCTGTGAGTTTTCTCATTATTTTCACGAGTACTTTAAAATATATTTCTGAAGAGGCATGTTTATTCTAATATATACAAAACTAAAACTGTAAAAACTTTTATATGCTTACCACTTAGAGAAAATGACCGCTACCATTTTAGTGCTTATACTTGCATTTCTTTGTATCATTATACATATTTATATTGAAAATAAGATCAGTCTATGTATATTTACGTGGTCAGTTTCATATTAGTAAATGCTTTTCTAAAATATCTAATAGTAGAATGGTATTTGAACAATACATATGTAACAAGAAATTGTTAAGCTGTAATTGATAGCTTCTTATTGTCACATAGGCTGTGCTTATGTATGCATACAATAACAATATTGTGATAAACACATTTGTACATAATTTTTATGAACATTCATGGTCATGTACGCTCTTACTCATGTGCAAGCACAATACATAAATATCATACACACACACACACACACACACACACACACACACACACACACACGGCAAAATAGGCCTATAGTTAGTTCTGGTTAGCCTCAAACCTATTACAAATTTGAAGCCAGAAAAGACTTAGAATTAATCTCATTTTTATAAGACGTTGATCTGAAGACAGCTATTGGTATGGGAATATATACAGATGAAGAAACAGATACAGATGGAATTTACTGGGCGAAAAATATGAAAAGAACTTACTTGTATTTTAGTGCATAGAAGAACTGTGTATGAATTTTTGAAAATCTTAAAGGTGTTGAAAATTACATAGAGTGTGAACACCAGAGAAGTTGAATGACTTTGCTTTATATTCTTCAGATCTATAACAGGGGAAAATGACTAGGACCCAGTGTTCCTGGCTTCTGTTTTAAGGGTCCTTTGAGAAAAATCTGTCAAGCAACTGAGGCTTCTGAGGCCCAGCTGTCTCTCCTTGGATTGTTTGTATCCAAACTGCCTTGGCAGTTTGATTTGACATGACTTTACAAAAGTCCTTTGCCTTTTGCTGGTTCATAGGGCAATAAAGAGTATTTTGAATAATGATTACATCATCAAAGTCAGAAACTATGTGAATGTAGTGTAAATAGACACATAAAGTCTGTGTGTATAAATTATCATGGAATTCAAACTCAGAAATTATTCAGGTAAATAGTGACTTTATCTCGTCACATTAAAGCTCTCAGGTGAATGCATCTTGAGTTCTGGGCATATAATTTGTGACAGGCATCTCATGGTTTCTATGTAGTTATATGAATTATCTAGTATAATAGGCTCTGCAGATTTAGAATAGAATCAGTTAAACATTTCAAGGACATCTAAATTGGTTAGATTGATTAAATTTCTTGCTATGAACCAGTTAGCATGGGTCACTATGATGGAGACTTTTTTCACTAGGCTAACATTCAGTACAGCTGTTCTGAAAAACTGGGATTGGTTTTAGAAGCCAGCACCTTAGCATCTGCTCATGGAAACCCATGCATTGTCTGCCTGCAAATGAGTCTTTGATATGTTTCTTGAGTCTCCTGTTTCTTATTTCACTTTCACCCTGGCACTATTTCTAGGATACCAAAAAAGAAAAGGCAAATATTAGATAATCCTCTAGAGAGTGGGGGTTGACACAAGTGTTACCATGGTGATGGCAAAGCAAGAAACATACTTTGAAGAAGTACAACCGGCTGTACACCAAAAAACATGTTGCAATCATTAACGTATTGTTCCGAGCCAAAGTCATATGTTTAATTGAGACATTCAGGAGCTGGGAACATGTGTTTAAATTAGCACCTTTTGCCTAGAGCTAGCTTTCTGTGAGCTATCTTGGATCACAGAGAAAAACCTAGACTCAGAAATGGGCACAAATGAAGCTGTGGAGAAGGCTTAGCAGTTATGAACATGCACTAGTCTCACAGAGGACCCAAGTTTGGTTCCCAGAACTCATATCAGGCAGCGCATACCCAGTGATAACTCCAGCTGCAGGGAATCCTAATGCATAAATAATATTTTTCAAAAATCAAAGAATTGCATAAGGCAGGGACAGAGAGACTAGGACCTGAGACTACTTTACCACACAGAAAAGAATGAAGATCAGCCCCTAATAAGTCAGTATTATCCTTCTTTGGAACATCCATGCAGATTTTCCTGGTACCCATGGCTTATAGAGGAGAACTGACCTGATGGCTGAGTTTATGCAAGGGTAAACTGCCAAGCAATTATAGAATTCAAATGGAAACTTTTAGTCAGTTAGACAGGGTAGAAACATCCCGTCACCAGATGGACTCTGGGGATTCCTACCTGATCATTCCTAGGTCTTAATACAACAATCAATGTCAGCACAATATCCTCATGTTACTGATGCATGTACTCTCTTGATGTGCACATATACACCTTGGCTCTACTTGAACAGCTTGGAGATGTTCGACGACCCTTGGTGGCTTCCTATGATGACAAAGTGCAGTCAGGAGCTGCTGAAGCAAACATATCACCAAAACATATTTTGATGAAGACAGTTTAGTAAGTAGCTCCCTTAGGGCAAAGTTTGTATTTCTCCCATTCCCTAGTGCTGTGAAAGTCACCAAATCCATAAGTCTATATCCAGATTTACACATATAGCAGTTGTAAAGTCAGGAAGGGATGAAGGGAGCATGTCTAAGAAACGATAAAGCTAAAGGACAAGGCAGCAAACTGTAGGCTTGAGATAATCTCAGAGAAATTTTGTTGTAGCCTACCTCATCATCCATTTTAAGGTCAATTAAGAAGACCTTAGAGTTTCAATCACAGACTGTGTTCTGTTGTCCCAAATAACTAGTTGATGCAAAGGTAGAAGTGTTAAGTCTTCCCTAAATGGTTTAACTTTGCTAAGTTTCACTGCCACACCTTGTACCTTAACCCACAGCACTGGTGGAAAATAACCTGCTTGAGAAGGAGTTATGAGTGACGCAGCATGCATTTGTCAAAAACTTCTTCAAAGTCTCTCAGCTCCTCACTTAACCTTTCAGTTCCGGCTCCCTTCTCTAGAAGGAGACAGGAGGAATAGAACAGTGTTTGTCTCACAGGTTGTGAGGATTCAATGAGTTAATACCCCAAAGACCAATATTGAATGACATGCCTGACATACACTCAGTAGTCCTAGAATGCTAGTTATTTTGGGGTTTTGTTTGTTTTTGTTTTTGTTTTATTTTTTCTAACTGCCAAATTCTCATTAGATTCATAGCTGTATTTTACACAAGATTCTTTAGCAATTCATTTCTTGGTTGTTTCTGCCACAAAGGAAGCCATTGGGCCTACTGACAGCTGTTGGGAGGTAGAGATGATGAGTACTTCTGAAATGTACCCATGCCAGCTTCTCCAACTGGACTGCTCCCAAGGGCTGTGCGTTCATTAAACATAATCATCCTCCACCATTTTCCCATACTTATCCTCAGTTGAAATTAGGCCTGTTTGTAATTGTTGACTTGCCACTTTAGTTCTATGTCCACTTAGTTCTATCTATCTATCTATCTATCTATCTATCTATCTATCTATCTATATCTATCTCCCCACAATACAAAATCAGCTTCTTTGACCTTGCATACACCCTTGCTGATCTAAATTTGTAGCAGGTAATGCCTTCTTCACTCTAGAGCTTCTTTTAGTGCTCAACCCACTGGAGATGTGACTCTTGGAAACATCTGTGGAAATGAATCTACAATAGTACCTTTATTCTTCAAGTCCATCTCACTGTATGCATGGCTTATAACAGCAGCTCTGGCTGCATTGCGGAGATGGTAGCCATTTGTGCCTGGTGTCCAGGCCCAGGCTGACTGAAGGCTCAGTGACCTATTTATTCTCTTTGGGTTAAAGTTACCTATGCATTACGATAGAATGCTTTCAATCCCTGCTCCTTTGAAATGGAGAGAGTTATGTTCTATAGACATAAGAATAATTTATTTATAACCTAGCACATATAGGCAATCTACTATTTTCTGGATTCTCCCACAAAGAAAGTGTCTTGCATAAGTTTTCACTGAGCTTGGGAATTCAATATAATTTACTCCACTTTTAAACTTAAACAAACCAAAGCTAAGATAAGTACTTAAAGATAAAAACAATTATCAATTGGAATAAACCATCAATCTAACATAAACTTAATCTAAAATGGTCTTGTTTTTACTTCATACTTCATAGCCTTTGTCAGGCTGTAACAAAACTCAATAGACAGGGCAGTTCATAAACAACAGACAGTTATTTCTCAGAGCATTGAAGGTTAAGCAGTCCAAGGTTAGTGCTGACAGGTTCATTGTCTTATTTGGGCCACTCTATTTTCAAGACAGTTACTTATGGCTGTCTCTGACAGACACATGGTAAAAGAGGCAAAGGAACCATTGTTAATTCTCTTCAAACCTTATATAGATTTGCTAGTCTCATTCATAAGTATTTTTCCCTCCTTATTTAGTTACCTCCTAAAGGTCCCACTGCTTAATATTGTATAACATTGGCAATCAAGCTCCAACACCTAAATTTAGGGGCATATTTAGAATATAAAATTTTTCTTCAGTTGTATAGAAATACACTTCCACAAAACCTAATAATCTTTCAATTATTTTTCTATGTGTGCTTATGTTTTCTTCTCTGTAGGTGGGGATCCACATATTGACAATTATTATTCTTCCTGATGATTTTATTTTGTACACATCTGATGAAACATACAGTTTAGTGGGTCTTTCACCCTATATTGTAGCTTACTGATTATTGCATTGCAAGACAAATTAAAAATAAGTGGGAATCATTTTTAAATGTTCACACATCCCACAACTCAGCTCATTCTGAGACTACCCCTAGCAATAATTAAATATCGCCAGCATTAGTATTTTTGACTTTTCTTTGACCTAGTATTTGCCCTCTATAAAGTGCTTATTAATTTCCACATCATCTTGCCCATAACCTATAATACTAGCATATAGAAAACAAGTGTGCCTTCACCAATGAGAGACGATTCATATCTGTAGGTGATCCATGGTTCCCTGGAATGGTCTTGAGGGAGATATTTGGGGATTTTGAAGACCCAGAGTTTAGTGAGCTCAGGAGATCTAAGCATCTGTCAGTCAGCTTGTGCTGCATGTAAAAAAGCACATCTGCAATTTCATGCTATGCTCTCTACTCCCACCTCTGTTCTTTCCCTCCATTATTGCTTCAGTCGTTACCCTTGGGGAGAAGCAGCCATGCTGATTCTTTATCACTGGGAAGTGCCTCCTTCTAAATTGTTATTATTAGGAGAAAATCCATCGGCATGATATAATACATGATACAGGAAGTTTTAAGTAAATGTCTGTTGAATAAATAAGGCCAATGCAAAGAAAGCACCAGTTATCACAAATACTCTGACCTAGTCAGAGAAGTTAATAGCCATAATAAATTTCATGAAGTTCCTTCTAGAGATTTCCCAAGTATACATAGCCATGTATGCTCCATCTTGCTGAGTCCTCATACATGTTGCTTCCTGGACTTTTGGTGAAACATGGTGACTTTGCTGCAAGATGTCCTGTGGATCTGATTGGGCATATTAATATCAAAAGCATTTTATCTTTTTACTACCCTTTCGGCCCAACCAGAACATTTCCTACTGAGGCCTGGAGCTATGATGTGTGGTATTCTCTAGGAGATGACAAAAAAAAAAAAAAAAAAAAAAAAGACATAATTTGAACACCAATAATATTTTAGCAGGTAGGGGATTAGGGAGGAGAATCCATGAATAATTATAATATTCTTTTTATATTTCTACAAGTTTTAATAAGGATCAGGTATTTATGGTGAAATATACCAAACCACTTGAAAAAGAAAACGAAAGAAAGAAAACAAAAACTGCAAATTCCTATGAAGTGAAGTCTTAAAACTTTTTAAGACTACTAAGAAAAATCCTTTGTTAGTTCCAGATACACTGTCTTTCTATAGCCAGTCTTAAGGACAACTGCCACTGTTTGTTGTGAAGTAGTTCTGGTCTAATGAGCATGTTGATAGAAGTCATGGATTTGAGAAATGAAGTAAAATCAAATTGGTAGGACTGGGTCTTGGTGCATCTACATTGAATTAGCAGTGTCTTGAAAGCCCCCAAGGACTGGAGTATATGGTGTCGAGCAGGCTTCTTCAGAACAGTCACAGTTAAAATCAGTGCTCTAGGGTAGAGTTTCCCATGCTTTGGGCTTTTGCCTCACTAGAGCTAGAAGATGATGGCAAGTGGGTTGGTGACTTCCTAAATAACACATGGTACGCCCTGTTAATGGACTATCTCCTGTGAGCTAGGCACTCATCTGAGAACTTTGCACTTACTCAATTCAGTAACCCAGTATTTCCAATAGCATGTTAATTCCCTTGTCCATAAGGAAAGCAGAGAGGCAGAACTGAAAGCAGTTCTCTGGGGCTCCCTATGACTAGAAGCAAAACCGTGGTTAAAATGCATGGCACCTGGGAGCAGAGCTAATCCAGCCACTCACCACACCACCTCTTAGTGATAGATGGTGTTCCTGAGTACCAACTGGAGGGATGTGGGTATGCACATGATGCAGAGGTTTTGTTGGGCTTTGCTTTATCTTCCAAGTGTTGTTTTAGATGCTACTGGGACTGGTGAATTAGAAAGTCATGTAAGGGTGACACTGTGTTTTGTCAACTGTATTTTGTGAATCTACGAAAAGAAAATGCCACTTATTTCCTGAGGCATTCTTACAGATCTTTAGATGGTCCTAAAACATTGTATTCCCAAAGAGTACAATCATTCATTCCGTAGACAGAAGAGGCGGGAATCAAACTCTTACTGTCCATGCTTCTTTTTCAGGCAGCTCCTCTCGAGCTCTATTCATTTTTCTTGTTGTCAACCAGGACCAAATGGCACATTTTCCTCCCCCCACATCAGTGATGTGGACAGGCACCTGTGAAATAGCTTGATAAACCCTGCACTGGGAGTCATTTGCTGAACTATAAAAATAGCTAGAAAACAGTTCCTGCTCTTTGCAAAACAACTGCTGGAGGGAACTTATGAATTTCGCATCCCAGGTGAGTGGCAGACAGGACCTCCAATCTGAAAGACAGTGCTCTGGCATCATAGCATCTATAGTCTGTGTCCCTTTCGGCAAGTCATCCCACTGTGTCACAACTCCCCCATCAGCAATACTGTCTTGCCTATTTGGGAAAGCAGTTGCAGAATTAAATGAGATGACAGGTCTTTGCCTTTGTGGGCTTTTGTTTTGGTACATTCATCTATTTCTTTTAAAGAATGTTAAATGTCTATTCTACGAGTAGCCTAACTCTAGCTTCAGGGACTCCAGCAATGAGCTGGACAGATAAAGCTTGACCCGTAATAAGACATGTTTTGTTTTTCCCTTTTCTAAGCAACAGACAAAAAAGGAAAACAAACAAACAAACAAACAAACAAACAAACAAAACAATGATTATTGGGTGCTTACTGCTACCCCAAAATAAGGCAGAATAAAGTAGATAACGAAGATGATTAATTTGTGGAATAGCTACCATATTGGAATTATGTTTGGCCTCACACTTGTTGATGTCAAGATTTAGCCAAAGGAATCTTAAGGGAGATGGTATCAGAGCCAATGCAAAGTCCCTGAAGAAGGAATGTAAATGGTGAGTTGGAGGCTTGGGAAGACACCTGTTGTTGAGGTAGAGTCGAGAAGGCTATACAGGAGAGGAGAGATGAGACAGTTATACAGGAGAAGTAAGGTCAGAATTTTAATGGGGGGGGGGTTAAAGGACACAGGGATTGAGTGTGAGATAGAGTTATGTGCAGATCTGAGCAGGGTGATATGCTCTGATACCATACAAGGGGCAAGGATTTAAAGTTAGGAGAGAGCTTGGGACTTTTGATGTTTCAGTCTCAATGAGAGAGCAAAGAGGAGACAGGAAGTAGGAAGGTTTTTTTTTTTTTTTTTTGGTTTTTTTTGGTTTTTCGAGACAGGGTTTCTCTGTATAGCCTTGGCTGTCCTGGAACTCACTCTGTAGACCAGGCTGGCCTCGAACTCAGAAGTCCACCTGCCTCTGCCTCCCAAGTGCTGGGATTAAAGGCGTGTGCCACCACCGCCCGGCTAGGAAGTATTTTAAAAAAAAATTATTGATTGTTTTATTTATTTACATTTCAAATGTTATCCTCCTTTCTTGTTCCCCTCCAAAAACCCCCATCCCACCCCTCCCACCTGATTCTATGAGGGTGGTCACCCACCCACCCACTCACTCACTCACCCACTCCTGCCTTACTGCCCTAGCATTTCTCTACACTGGGGTATCAAGCCTTTACAGGACCAAGGGTCTCCCCTTCCATTGATTCCAGATAAGGCCATCCTCTGCTACTTATGCAGCTGGAGCCACCGGTCCTTCCATGTGTATTCTTTGGTTGGTGGTTTAGTCTCTGGGAGCCCTGGGGGGTCTGGTTGTTTAAAGAGGAAGTCTAGGCTAGAGGTAAGAATTTAGCAGTTATTATCCTTCCTGTTACCTAGAAACCAGAGACTAAATACAAGCACAGAGAAACTAATGATAGAGAATAAGAGGTCAAAGGACAAATGCTTCCTCTTGTTGGGCTGAGAAACTTACGTTTACAACAGGGTTTGGCAGAGAGAGGCTGGACCTTTGCCTCTTTATAAATAAAATTTTGTTGGAACGCTCCCCTTTGCATTTTCTGTCTATTGCCTACAGCTTCTAGTGATCTATTTCAGAAAGACTGAGTATCCAGGACACAAACTGGCCACTGGAGCCAACAATACTACTATTCTGTTTTTTACTGACAAGATTGGCTGATTTTTTCATTTGGAAATTAGGGGGAATGTGTCAGGTTATATGTATAAATCATGTTTGCATGTGTGTATTAGTGTCTCTATACACATACAAACACAAACATATGTGTGTATATATACATATGTATATGTGTATATATGATTCACATTTATCTTAGAAATATACATGAGGTACAGTAGGTACTCAGTAAATGCTCTCATTGTACCTCACTTCTACTTGCAGGGTGCATGGTCCTCAGCCTAAGGAAAAATAAACTAAAATAAATTAGAGACAAGATTTAATATAAATAACAATTGTTTTATGTCCCTTGGACAATAAAGCCCAACCATCTCTGCTCAGAATATTGAGGGAAGAGTAGGAAGTTGAGCCATGGATTCTACGTGGCCTTTTCTTCATATTCGATACCAAAGATGACCTTGAAAGAGAGCCCTGACCTGCCAGCATGTGCTTTAACATTCTATCTTTGACAAACAGTCTATAGCTTTTGAGCAAACAGCAAATCCATCTTTATGAGATTACTAATGTCAACACATTCCGTGTGAGGATTTTATAGGCTTCTGCAGGCCTATGCCTGTGACAACATTGGTTGGCAGAGGTTGCCAGAGGAATTATGCAACAAGCTCTTGATTCAGGATAGGGGTCATGACATCACTGTGACCTGGGACTTTTCCTCTCTGGTATAGTCTTTGCTGAGAATCTCCAGGAGTCATTGAGGTCTTTGGAGCTGCAGACTTTGACTCTGAAGCTTGGACAAAGATGAATGCATAACAAGGCAAGGTTTAGGGCAACATGTTTACCTCTGCTTAAAAAAAAAATGTCTTAGGACCCAGACAGATGTTTGCATTTTGAAAGAAAATCTGGCCTTTCCTATGAACCTGACTGTGTATCCCTTCTCCTTATTGCTAAGTTCTCTATTTGCTTTCTCCAGCTATGGTCCCCAACGTACCACTCTAAACCATCAACTTCAGCATCACACATAAATCTCCATGTCCGTAGTCTCAGCTCATGTAACCAGCAGCTTTGATGTCTGAGCCTATCCAAGCCAGTTTTCCTCTCTGAAACCTAGCTTCCTTCTATGGGATATGGGAATGAAAATAGCACAGAATCATTGATTGTTAAGATTAATTAAAATGAACAGTCTACTAGTTCAACAAGTGATTCTACCATGTTGAAATTTGACAACCACACCCCCAAAGATCCTTCTGAAAGATCTCATTTTTGGATAATTAGAAGTTCCTGATAAGGGACTTTTTCCCTAATTTTATCATTTTCATATCTCAAACTATTTTAATCTGAACTAATCTGCCAATCATCTTCCCCAAATGAATTAATGCTTAGCCATTTCTAAAAGAAAAAAAGTCCTAAAGGACATCAAACAAAGTTTAACCTTTTCTCAAAAGCTGAATGCACAATTGGGAAGATAATTATGACCATGTTGTATGTAGAGGTTTGGCATATTTAATTTTTTGTATAGTTTATCAGCTCTAAAGTTTTTGTTTATTTGTTGTTTTTCTTTGTCTGGATGGTGTTATTATTATAAGTATATATAGCTTGGGTCTTTGCCTTTGTAACATTTTGTTTTATTATTCTCCAACATTTCAATGTATTTATATAGTGAATTTTAGTTATTTTTCACTCTCATTGGCTTCTTTCATTCCCGTCTTTCCTCATCTGCTAAAACCCTTCCTTTTCCCAAGAGTTCCCTTCCCTACTTTCATGTCTTCAAGTGTGTGAGACCCCTTGAGTTTGATTAGGGTTCCTTGCAGGAGCATGGATGGGATATTATTTACTGGAGTCTAAGCAACTTACCACTGGCTATACCTCTGTAGAAAATGACACCCTCTCCTTCAGCATCCATAAACAGCCACAGTCCCTTAGGGAATGAAGCAGCTTCTTCCTCCTCCCCCCTCCCCCTCTCCCCCTCTTCTTCCTCCTCCTCCTTCTTCTTCCTCTTCTATGTTCCCTAAGCCTTGGAGAAGGCGATACAAATTTTCTGTTTAGGGCTGAGCACTCAACAATCATTTGTTATTAGCACATCTCTACATTGAGTGCTACACACATCTATAAAAAATGTTTTTCTGGACTAGAGAGATGGCTCAGCGGTTAAGAGCACTGGCTGTTTTTGCAGAGGTCCTGAGTTCAATTCCCAGCAACCACATGTTGGCTCACAACCATCTGTAATAGAATCTGATTCCTTCCTCTGGTGTGTCTGAAGAGAACTACAACGTACTCACAAATCTATTTACATACATAAAATAAATAAATTTAAAAAAAATTTTTTTCCGAGGAAGGGTGAGAATAGTACTAGTCAGTTAATATAATCATGAATATTTAGTAAGTAGTTTAGCAACCTGTCCACTTAGTAAAGTGATAGTAGTAGGTTTCTCTTTAGGGCCTATGACTTTCTACCCAGGGAATCTTGACTAGGTTTACAGTACTAGGAATAGATTATCTCCTATGGAAATAAACTCAGATCCAGAGAGTAGCTGGTTAACTCCATTGTAAACATGCCACTATTGTACCAGTTACTTTCTATAAAATATGCACTGACATATATATTATTATTCTTTGGTGTAAGATGCAATAGCCAAGTGTAGGATACCCTCTTGTATGCTCCTTATTGTTGGTACATTTCTTCTTCTGGATTATCCTTCAGCTTAGGTGAGAGAACACAGGACTGAAACATGAAAACCCCAGGTTCTAGGCTTAGTGCTGTATGTAATTCAGTAGCTATGGAAACATTATACCAGTTCCTTAGCCTTCTAAATCTTAGGCTACAACATTATAAATTGAAAAGAAATTGCCTGCTTCTCCTTTCTTGCAGAATATAGGAAGAATCCCAACAAATAATTAAAATCAACCCTCAACACATGAGGCATCCTTGCGAAGGTACATCTGAGGTTTCTAACTTCAGGAGGGCTCAGAGATTACCTCCTCAGTTCCTATTCTTCCCTGTCTGGCATCCTGCTGTCTTGGCCCAATCTGGGCAGGTTTTCTTTTTTTCTTCTTTTCTTTTTCTTTTTCTTTTCTTTTCTTTTCTTTTCTTTTCTTTTCTTTTTTGTCATGCTTCAGAGTGTGTCATATTAACTCAGAAATAAATTAAAATCAGAAAGGAAAAGCCTGTAATCACTATAGAAAATTTTGGAAAGAAAGATAAAAATATAGAATGATGGTTGCACAAACAGCCCTTATTGTGGCCACAGAGGGCAGAATAGTCTGTGGAATGTGATCAGTTTGGCTGCTCCTTTTGCTGGGGAATATGGAGCATTTTGAGATTAAGAGAATGCCAAATATTTAGACAAAATGTTTGTTTGACACCTGCAAGTTTCCGGAAGGTGCCAGGCTCTCCATTTTGAGATTGCAGTTAGAAGCTTCAGTTAGATAGAGATGTGCACTTCACTGGTAAAAACATTGTGAGACTCAGTGGGGGATAGACACAGGAGTCCTTGAGAAGCCCCCCAACTGCTGAGGTCCAGAGAGACACTCATTCTCCTAGGATGATTGCTCACTTAGACTATTATGGTATGTTCTATACCCAAGAGAGCTACAAACAGCTGTTGGTAAGGAGCAAATGAGAAGACTCTCATGCATTTCTGTCCTCCCACCCTTCTGGAAAAACTAATAAAGTTCACCTCTTTCCTATTTGTATTCTACTACTCTGTAAAAACCAGGTTAAGTCCTACTTTCCTTATGAAGTTATTAAAGACCTCAGCCTGCATGAATCCTCCCACTTTAGGCCTCTATTTGCACTTACTGACTATAATTTTCTTGGTGCTTATCACCTTCTATCTTGTTAAATTTACTCTGTGTGTCTTATCTTCTTTCTTCCACTGGACTATCAAAATCTTTGGTGAAGTATGGGTCTAACAAATAAATACTGGTCTGTTTCTGGATCCACTCAGAGCAGAAGTTCCCAACTTGGGTTGGGCGACCATATCCTAGGACCTGGGTTTAACTCTAGCACATTGTTGTAGAGAAGCCCAAGACTCAAGACTGAGGCAGTGAAGAATTCCTGATTGGTCAGAAGGTCTTATTGTTTTTATTATTGTGTTCTTTGCTGTGTGGAAATGAGTACATTCTCTTCAAGAATGTGTGAAGGTTTGCTCTTTCCATCATGATATTCTCACAAGGGTGAGCCTTGGTGAGGTACCAACCTCTTTTCTTATACTGGACCACAAATAGGCTACAGTCTCATTTCCTTTGCTTATGATGTGCTGGATATGAACTCATTTTTATTCTTGCTCCAAAGCCCCAGAAAATTATTTCTGAAAAGTGAAAGTGGATAAACGTAGGTAATGATTGGCTCTTCTGAAGGGAATCTTTCTGAGCTGGATAGTTATCAACTTGATAAAAACTAAAGGCATACAAGAGGAGAAAACCTCCATTGATAAAATGTTTTAATGTAGGTAGGCCTGTAGGGGAATTTTCGTAATAAGTGATTGATGGGGGAGGGCCCAGCCCATTGTGGGTGGTGCCACCCCTCAGCTGGTTCTGGGTTCATAAGAAAGCAGGCTGAGCAAGCCACAAGGAGCAAGTCAGTAAACAATACTCCATGTTCTACATCAGCTCCTGCCTCCAGGTTTCTGCTCTGTTTGATTTTCCTTCCCTGACTTTCTTTGATGATGAACAGTGATATGGAGTATGAGTCAAATAACTCCTTTCCTCCTCAACTGGGATTTGGATCATGGTGTATCACTGTAGCAATAGAAACCTTTTTTTTTTTTTTTTTTAGAAACCTTAACTAAGACACTGTGTAAAGCACTTTAGTGATAGTAATATTTTCTTTTAAAAACAATGGGTGTATGAAGTGCAAGCTAGATCATTTAAAAGAGGAATTTAAATTTTTTACATTTATCTTTAGATTTCATATATATATATACATATATATGTATATATATGTATATATATTTCCATCATTGCCTTTCCATTTCTTCTCTCTAGCCTCTTCCATGTCCCCCATGCCTTCTCAAGTTCATGGCCTCTTTTTTCTTCATGTATTTATGAATAAATATAAAAATCACTTTGAGTCCATAGCCCATGTAGTATTCTTCATATATATTTGAGTTTAGGGCTGACCACTTGATATTAGCTAATCAGTTGAGGCTCATCCCTGGATCAAACTGATTCTCCATCTCTCAGTGTTCACTAATTGCCTGTAACTCTTCATCTAGGGGTAGACCCTTATACTTCCATACTGATATGCCAACTTTTCTTGTTATGGTTCAGGCTTTACTTATGCAAGCACATTGTTGAGATGTCCTGGGTGCAGATTCCCCATCATATATAGAAGACAAAGTCTTGCAGTAGATGTCCTACTCTTCTGGCTCTTGAAATCTTTTCATCTTTTCTTCTGTAATGTTCCTTGAGATGTGGTTGTATGGTTATGTTGCAGATGTATCTATCATTTAGGGATGGGTACCCCATAGACAGTTGATCTCTGTATTTTGATCAGTTGAGGCTTTTTAGAATGGTTACTATCCACTTCAAATGAAGCTTTTTTGATGCAAGATAAGAGCCACACTTTTCTGTGGGCATAAAAATAAGTATTAAGAATATAGTTAGAAGCTGGATGATGATGGCACATAACTTTAATCTCAGAACTTGTGAGGCAAAGGTAGGTCAAATTCAAGGCCAGCGTGGTCTATAGAGTGGGGTTCAGAACAGCCAGGACTACATAGAGAGACCTTGTCTCAAAAAAATGTAATTAGAGATTGTATTGGTTTGAGAAAGTGGAAATAGTAAGTTCTTTTCTAGATTACATGGATTCACCAGCCACAGATATTTGGCTAGGCTTACAGTAAGTAACAGGTATAAAATTCATTTCTATTGAACGGGCCTTAAGATCAATTAGACAGCTGTTGATTAACACCAAGACACAAATGCCAGGTCATTATTGTGGTTTATAAACAGCAGGATAAGACTGTTGATTGCTTTTTTCCCCTTGGCAACTTGCATTGCACCTTTTCATACTAGGGAAGCTAATCTTTGGAAAGGAGCTTTCTGGGTCAGATTCAGCTCTATTCTTCCAAGTCATGTGCTTGAATTTTAATCATTTCTTCCTTTAAGACAAAACTTCAAGTGATAAGAGAAAAACCCAGTTACTTGCAAGAACTATGGTCCTATTGCTCTTAGAGTAGATTAATGAACTGGTTGGGGATTGAAAATAAGCCTGTTTGCCGAAGGTTCTGATCCTATCGCTCTGGACTCTCGGAATCTAGACTAGATTTATAATGTATTTCTCAGTGATATCCCCCCTGTTGCTAGATCTGTGGGCCATATTCTAAGTTGCATGGGATAGTAGAGACCAGAGAAAGCAAACATAGACCTGAGTTCCAACTTTGCTTCATTTCCTGTGTGCCAGGGATAAGTCACTGCTTGAATATCCTCAATGGTAACCGAAGGAGAAATGGACCAGGAAACCCTGTAATGTTAAATAACATAGTTCCTGGGAAGATTTAGATCTTTGTCTTGGTTTCATCTGCATTGCCTATTGTCCTGGGCTTCCACGTAGAGGTCTTGAAACATGGATGATTGCTTAGGTCAGTAAGTATGGAGGTATGAGGATGCTCTACACAGAGCCTATAGAGTAATGGTTCTCAACCTTCCTAATGTGACCCTTTAATACCGTTCCTCAGGCTGTGGTGATTGCTAACCACAAAATTATTTTGTTTCCACCCCATAACTGTAATTTTGCGACCATTATGACTCATAATGTAAATATATGATATGCATGATGTCTGCTATACATCTCCCAACATAGTTGTGACCCACGGGCCGAGAACCACTTCTGTAGAGTGAACGCCATATTCTATTTCTATGACATTTGAAACAGACGTGAAGAGGAGAAGCTGGTCAAAGGCTTCTGCCTATCCCTATTTCTCTGATGTTTCAGAAGTAGCTTTTCCCAATTCCTTTTGGAATATATAGATTCAGACCTGCAACATTTGGTGTTTTTCTGTCTTTCCTATCTAGGAAGCTATAAGGCCTGACTATCCTTAAAAAAAAAAAAAAATGCCTAGGCCACAGACCTCCAAATCCGTTTCTCGGAGACAAGATGTCCAGTTTGTTCATTATAACAATAGCTGCCAGACTTATTACAGTTATGTAATAGGTTTCTTTTTATAACCAGGTCTTGAAAATGTGTGCATTATCCTTTAGGTAATAAATGAAATAAAACAGGCTGAAAATAAATCAGCTTTGCAAAGTGAGGCTGAAGCTTTTCTACTAACTGCACCATTAAAAACAATTCTAGTTTCTTTTGAAGGAGCTCGTGGCAAGTGCCTTCTTTTTAACCCTTTCTGGGTACTTGGCTCATTTTGCACCAGTGGCTATTGAGACTTTGGCTTGATAAAGATGAGGCCTGGAGAAAGTTACTCTGAGCATTAGCATATGTCTGAGGCGGGGTGACTTGGGAAGACATTATCACGCATTTTCTAATATGGTGGGATCACTTCTGCTTCCTGAGTTCTAATCCCACCCTGCCCCTAATCCATTCCTGTGTCAAAGTGTCACTTTCCCTCCTCAGAGAGTCACTTTCCAACTGACATGGTTATAATAAACAAGGACATGTCTTTCTGGCACTGATGCATTAGCCAAATGTTGAGAGTTAAGGGGTAGTCAGGATTGCCTAAGGTAAACCTTATAATTTCCTTTGTGTGCTTGTAGGGAACTATCTCTCTTTGTTTTTCTCTCCATATTAAGTTTTATTAGCAATTTCAACCTAGAATTTTGACTGAGCTGTTAATTATTCTGCCCTAAGTGCAATGGGGTCATAGTTCTTGCAAGTAAATGGATTTTTGTTGTTTTTGTTTTTGTTTTGTTTTCGATAAGTGTATTTAGGATACCACAAACTGGGCACAGTGTCTTACAGGGAGATAGACAAACTCTACCCAAACATGAAATAGCTGTATATGGTCATGATAGTGATCTGTAGCAAGACTGTGTGCTCTTGCAAAATGTTTTTGAGATTTTCAAAGGGGGAGAGGACATCTGCATTGAGTGGCTGAGGTCAGATGTCATCAAGAAATGGCCCTACATCTTGTTTGCACGCATCAGCTTTGAACAGAGTGAGTTTTGAGTCATCTGATTTCACCCCTCATTAATATTTTCTCTCTGTGTTCCCTAACCACTCTTTTCTCCCTGGCACATGGAAAGCTATTAACAATACACGCACGTGGCACATCTGTGGAGCCATTATTGCTGCTGGATAGCTGTGTTTGTGTAAAATATTGAACACCCTGTGACGATTTATAATGGTTTCCCACCGTGTCCACTGCCACCCCCTCCTCCATTTAAAGATATATTAACATCCCTAGTTCTACCTGGAGGGAAAACTCTTTGAAGCGAGACCCTGTAAAGATAAACTGCTCTTCTCTCAAAGTCTCTCACTAGACTGAGCAAGGATGCCTCATAGAAGAAGGGAGCTCTCTGCAGCCTAGGGCAGGGGCAGCTTTGGCAGTTGATACTGGGGTCCTTCACTCAGGTGTCTGCCCTGACTATGAGTCAGCTCTCTGTATCATGGGCAGACCTGAGCTGTAGCCCTTGGGACATTGTGCCAATGCCTTTCCTACAATCCAAGTGAGACCTTACCTCCACCCACACCTTTTATTTTTTTAATATACAGATGCTTTGGTTATAAAAGACCCTCTAAGTCACTTAAATATTAGTCTCAGCTTTTCAGGTTTATCAGCCCAGAGGCTAGGGACTGCAATTCAGTCTTTGGAAGGGGTGGGCAGGGACTGTACAGGCTATGGGATGGAGGCTGCTGTCTGTTCAGCACCAAGCCTCCAGGGAGGGGTCTGGAGTGAGGAGGCGTGACAGATCAGTGACGTCATCAGCAGGTGCACACAGTGCTCCAACAGTGACACAGCATTTGATTTCTTCTAAAGCTCCTGCAATCTCTCCTTGGCCCTATTATGCTATCTTGCTGCCCACCCACCCATGGTGTCTGAGGTGGGACAGGTAAACAGAATACACATTCCTGACATGCTGGACTCCCGTGGGATGTAGAAAGGCCTTCAGGGAGAAACCACTGTTCCTGTGGCTTTGATATCCAGCTTTTTTTTTTCTTGCTCCTACCTCCCCTGTGCCACCCACTCAGAGTGGGTCCTTGGTCACTGCAGTAGAGGCTCCAGGGACAGAGAGTGACATGAGGCAATGTCTGTGGCAGAGGGGAGCATGTGTGCTGAGGCTCAGGAGGCGCTGATTGGCTGCTAGTGAGGTAATGCAGTACAGTCTAAATGTGGCCACAGCAGAGCCAGCATCCAGGGTGTGCCTCCCTACAAGCTTCAGTTGCCTGCAGATGTCTGAAGGACAAGGTCTCTGGGGGCTTCTGGAGGCTCAACAGAGCTGTCTAGCTCACAGGGTCTGACTTGCAGTGACAATATCTGAGGTCTATGTTGTCATTAGTGTTCCCTGTCTCTCCACATTTTAAATGCACCAAAATTCTGTCCCTTGCTCTTGAGCCAGACTATTATAGAATTAGGACCACTCACTGCCCTGGTCATGATAAGTGACAGTCTAGACAGGAGTTGAGGGCAGGTATTGTTTTCAGGGTAATGCCTTTAATGACATACACCTCCCCCAGGAGTCCTTCCAAGGACAATTTTACCTTCATAATTTGGCGAGGAGTCCACACGCAGTCTCCCCATTCCATAGTGTTTGGAGGTTTTAGCATGAAGAATTGAAGAGTTCAAAAGGGCACTGTGGGTTACACTACCCTCTCATTAGTAAGACTCCACAGACAATATTGCTTTGCTGGATGAGTGTTCAGGGGCTTAGCTGCTTCTAGAGAGCATCGTTAGTGCTGAGAGAAGTTATACCAATTAAGTCAACAGTAATTGTGTACCTACTGTCCACTAGTGCCAGAGGTCATGAGAATGAGGCCACATTGTCAAAGAAGTTGGTTTTCCCCCCACTTATTCAACAAATAACACATGGTTCTAGGAGGTGACCAGAGAGAGCTTGGAGCCTGGTCTCCTAAGCCAGTATTGCAGAGAAATATATATGTATGAAAAACAAGAGAGCTATGCAGAAAAATGAAAGAACTGTGCAATAGAGGGTGACTACAAGTTGATTTTCTTTGGTCAAGTGGTCAGTGACAACTTGTTCAAGGAGGTGACCTGTTAGAAAAGCCCTCCATGTGACAAATAAGATGGTCCTGGCATGGTCTAAGAGAAATTGCAGCTGGCAAAGGCAGCTGTGTAGGCAAAATCCTAAATCAGATTAAGTCTGAAAGTTCCAGAAACAAGAAGAACAGTCAGCCAGAAAGCCTGGGAACAAGAGAAAGTACAGTTGGATGCTATAACCCTTGCATTTGATAGGCAAAAGTAGAAAGATCAGGACTTGAATGCTATCTCTAGACATATAGCAAGTTCAAGGCTAGCCTGGGCCACATGAGATCCTGTCTCCAAAAACAGAAAAAAAAAATATTTTTAAAAATTGTATAAGGCCGGGCGGTGGTGGCGCACACCTTTAATCCCAGCACTTGGGAGGCAGAGGCAGGCGGATTTCTGAGTTCGAGGCCAGCCTGGTCTACCAAGTGAGTTCCAGGACAGCCAGGGCTATACAGAGAAACCCTGTCTCAAAAAAACAAAACAAACAAACAAAAAAAAATTGTATAAGGAGCAACAATAGGCTCCTTGGAGAGCACTCAGAATATTAAGCTTTCAAACAGGCCATAAAGTTGAGCACCCAAGGGTGAATATTCCAGCAGCAAATGGTAACTTCTGCCGTTTGACCTAACGATAAGCAAAGTCTGATGATAGACTGGTACAATCCTGTGTACCCCAGAGGTGAGTATACTCCCCTTCTCCGGCACACACTGATTTTCTTGGTACTGAGTAGAGACCCACCAGTACATACTAGGAAGATGGGCTGAGAGGGGGCCTGAAACAAATTCTCTTTGAAAGTTAGCTTCCATGATTATCTGCCACAGGCAAAAAACATTTCTTCTCAATTACTGAAGCTGTGTGTCCTGAATTCTTATCTTAGCCATATCCTTGGCTTCACTCCTGTATATACTACCATGCTAGACTTACTTTTAGGGTAATCAGGATGGTAAATGATAGAATTAGCAGTTTGACTAATTAGGAAACTGAGGTTCTGAGAGTTAATATCATATGATAGGCTACAAGTTGATATGATATTGTGAAAAAAGCAAAGGCTTTCAGCAGTACCTTTGTTTATGCCACTAGGGATGGATACAGGGTGCGCCTGATAGCCAGCAAGTGATGGCCAGAGACAGCACCTAAACATTCTAAAGTGAACAGGATAGCACAAACAATTATTTGCCCTCAAGCATTAAACTACTGAGCTGAGGAAATACAGAGTTAAAATTCATGGTATTAACAGCTTTCAGCTGTTCTCTCTTTCTTAGATCTTGGTCCTGGACTTTACTATATCTCTAAGCACAGATTTAAGAACAAAATGGATATTTGAGGTCCTATCAGAACACTTTTCCACAAGTTTTTTTTTTTTTTTCTATTAGTAAAGGGAGATGCAAGGCTTGGTCTCAGAGCATGTGAGTTCCTGGGTGGAGGTGGTGGGTAACTAACCGTATACATGCAGTATTGCATCAGCCCTGTGACCTGGTAGAGGCATTTGTTAATTGTGTTGTTATTATTCTACCTGTACAATGAGTGTGAAATAATGGATGTATATGAGCTTTTCTCAAAGTGCTATATAAATGTTATTAATAATCTTTCTACCACCAATAAAACAGAACCATCATTATTCTGACCCTGACAACACCAATTTGCTGAGCCATTAGTGTTCAGTACATTATAGCCTTAAAGATACAGATTAGGGGACCTATAGTGATCACCTATAAGAAACAGCCAAGGAATGACCCTGGGAATTACTAAATAAGGGTGAGGAGGTTTGTGGCTCATATTTTTGAACTGTCGTCATCTTTAGAGGTTTTATAGGAATTCATTAGTAAAGTTATTCCCCTCCTTCCACCTTTGCCAAGGCTTTGAGAGCACAGTGTAAACAGAGTAATTAATGAATGACGTTTGTGGGGAAAATAGTCCAAGTGATGAATGACTATAGAAGAACAAATTGCAAGAAGGGAATTGCCCAAAATTTGGCTAGTCTTCAACACTGTGAAGTACAAAATGGGATACACCTTGAATTCTGGATCAACAGGCAGAGAAACTGTAGAACAGCGGTTCTCAACCTGTGGGTGATACCCCTTTGGGGGTTGAATGACCCTTTCACAGGGTCACCTAAGACCATTGGAAAATGCAGATATTTTTATTACTATTCCTTTGGTAGTTAAACAACCCTTTCACAGGGGTTGTCTAAGACCATCAGAAAACACAAATATTTACATTACAAATGATGACGGTAGCAAAATTACAGTTATGAAGTAGGAAAGAAAATAATTTTATGGATAGAGATACCACAACATGGAGGACTTCAGAAGTTTGAAGAGGAGCCCTCCAAATAAAATTTCAAGCTGTTCATGGAAACTCCCTTAATAGAAAAAAAAAAATATGTCTCCAATTTAAAGAAGGGACCTCTTTCTTCCAAGGAGTAATATTTTCTCAAGTTTCTCCTATAGTATAGGACATAAGTAGAAGAACTGAAAAATTCCTCCTCCAAACTCCTAGGGCTAAGTATGGGGTTCTAAATTAGACCCAAGAGGCCACTCATGAGAAACCAAACCTGTGATGTGTCTGGGAATTCTTAAAGTGAACAAGGTACATGGTTCATCATGTAAGCCCTCTGGTGACCTTCCCACATCTTTGCATCATTGTTAGCCTTAGAAGTCATATAATAGCTCCATGTCTTCACCGGAGTCTCTACAGATACTAACTAGCAGGATGTATAACCCAAATTCTCCCCTGGTATCATTGGATTGCATTGTTCTCATGATCCGAAGATATGTGCTATTTATTCACAGGTATCTGAATCTGACTGGATATGTATTGATATAACTATGCTCCATGGGTTATAGGAACAAACACACCAAGGCCCTAGGAAAACTCAGGCCTATATGTGCTTTTGCTGTTACATTATTGTGGTGGACAAGCCACCACAGCCCAATCTCTTTAAGCCTGCTTTCTTTGTCTATGTGATGCGGTGTTGGTTGTTACAAAGAGCCTTTCTATTAGGATTCGGGGTTGTAGACAGTATTTTTCATCTGTCAGTTTTGCTCAAAGGAGCATTTTTCATCACCAATACCTTACCTAATATATAGTGAATTTTCCCATCCTCTGACTCCCTTTAAGGTGATGCAAAAGGTGGCTTTGGGTCTGGGGTCTTCCCCGCTTCCAACAGAGGTCCTGAGTTTAGGGCCAAAAGACTATTAATAGCAGCTATGGTGGATATCATTTGCCGTATTGGTTCCATCCCAGGAAAATATTTTTCACATCTTTTTTCTGCCTGCTTCAGTAGAATTGAAAGTGGGGAAAGACTTTGAAACTTGCCGTTCAAGTCACAGAACTCAAAAGGACACACTGGCTTACAACTGTGGTCCACCTTGAATAGATACGTTGACAAGCTAAACCTGCACAAGAGCCCGCACAACCTTTGGAGTAGCAGATTTTGAATTCCTCATTTTCATGGATAATTACCGTAGCCGTCAATTTTAGGAACATGGCAGAGTTATTTGTGTACAATTTACTTCTTTCAGGTGATGGAACCTGTCTGAGGAACTCACTCAAGGCATGGGACTCTGTTGCCCTCTAGTGGTTGGAATGAAGTAGGTTATGCAGGGAGTCCTGTGCTCACCCCCAATCCCCCTCCATATACACCCAGCCCCAGCAAAGGGTCTTAAGTACTGGTCTAAAGACTCCTTTCAGGACAGCTCTTCCTGAATGACTACTTAGGAGCAATAGGGGTTTGTTTTGTGATATACTACAATGTCCTGTTTTGTTCCCACAGTCCCCATCTTCAGAGCTGGGAGGCACCTCTTCCTTCTGACATCAGATGTCCATGTCTAGGGGTATCTCAGGTACCTGAGACCTGCATTTACAGTCACACAGTTTGCCGTGTCATTTCTGCGTCAACTAAATGTTGTCTTTAGCAAACAGATATCATTATGTGGTTTTCCAATTAACACTTCCCAAGGGGAGCTAGTTAATATGGATGAGGCTTTTCAACATTTGGCGTTGAATTCAGAGAGGGTTATATGCTGTTGTAACAGACGGAGCCAACATCTTGGTAATTGGCTGAGGTTTGCAGAGGAGCAAGTCAGTCTGGGGAACTCGCCATCTCTGGGGCACAGGGTCTTTGCGGAATGTTGCAGTGGAACAGTATAAACTTCCCTCATGCCAATTAATTGGAAGGTGGGGCTAGATCACGCCAAGGTTATAATTCCGGATGGGTGCAGAACCAAAGAGCTGTCTGACTTGGAGATCTCCTGTGTGCTGTTTACCTTGGGTTCAAGTAGGTAGCTCTCAGTAGGGTTCCTTGATTCTGAATGCTGCCTTTTCAACAGGCAATAGTAGATGATAAAGATGAGGTGATAGATAACACGCCCTGTAGCATTGAGAGTAAGTCTTAAAGTCTAGGAATTGGGGACAAGAGTCAATTTAATGTATCAGCCACCTACTCTTCATGCTGAAAATCTCCAACATACCCAAAAGGACATCCTCTCTTCTTACTTCCCCCTTCAACAGTTTAACCAGTGGAAAGGAAAATGGAAATATGACATTTCATCACTTTAGAAAAGGATTCTTCTTTGAAAAAAAATGGAGACTTTCTGTCAATGGACATTAGAGATGCACCTTCTGCTGCCAAAGCTACTGGGGGCTTAAATGATTTTCTTTCCCAGTGTGCTATATTTCCTCACCTGAAAATGAGGAGCTTGAATTACCTTTCTTGCTTCGTAATAGAAATAGCTCACACAAACCAATCTGGTGTCTTCCAGTGGCAGTTTGCCTAGGAGTGAGCACTGCACAGATATTCTCCAGAATCTGAATTTATACTCTGTGTCTGCACATTTCTGATTACCAGGCTTTGTGGTCGTCATTGATTCCTCTTTCCTTTTTATCCCTAGCCAGTCCCCATCCCTATCTCTGATGCTGCCCATCTCAATGTAAATATTGTGCCCAATCTTGCTGACCTATATAACCAGACAGATTTTCAACAAATCTCTCCTCACCCATAGATTGATGTTTAGGCTTGAGAGGTCTTCGTAAGCTGGAGATATCTGGAAGTGACTCTGAGTTACTCGTTGGGATCTGATTCGACTGACAGAAAAGCAGTTCAGTTTTTGCTCTTCTCCATCTGACACCCTCTTCTGGACAATTTCAAGTATGTTCTTAATACGTGTGAGCATCACATTTACATTGCCAGCCCAGGTTATCTCCATGGATTCTAGACTGGTTTCAGACTTCATGTTAGACATTTTTACAAATCTAACCACATCCATTCTCTGCTCCACATGTCATGCCTCTGTTTTTCACAGGACTGGAAATCAGTGGAAAGAACATGAGAGCTTCATTTCCTTCATCACTTGCTAGTTTCCTAGACCTCTCTTCTATGCTCAGTTTATCACTCCATTTACCGTTTTACCTCCACTCTGTCCCTGGGTCTTACATTGTGATTCTGCAAATACTGTTCCAGACTTTGTCTTCCCCTCTGTGCTGACTTCATTGCCCTTGTTCAAGATCTATCATCTTTATCTGGCCCCTGACATTTGTGCCCACATGTTCAGGAGCTATGTAAGTTTTATTAATCCACAAACAAAGGCTGGCTGTAGTGTCTTTGCTGAACTTCATTTTAATGATAGTCACATGGAGACTCTTCAAACAAAGTATTGTAGTAATATTGATGAAAATAGGAAAAGCCGTGAACAGCCTTTGGTGGGTTCACAAGTTAAAAAAAATCCATTTGAGATTACATTCTCTGGAGATCTTAACTATTATCTAGAGCTGTTTTGACCACATGCAACATTGTTGTAAAATATGGGGCTTCTTGATGGCAATCTTATGGTAGCCAGCATTTACGTTTTGTTTTTTTTTCTCATGAAAATTTCTTAACATTTGATAAGCAGAAAATACTTTATACTTTTTAAAAAAATTCTTGTTTGGACTGCCATCTTCTGCTATCCTAGTCCATTTTATCAATCAGTGATTGTGAAACTGGTTGAAAACTATGTTTTATTCATTTTTCCTCCCAGTGGGCTTATAATATGCTCAGTTAAATTCTTTTTTCCTTGAGTTTTCTTCAACAATTAGAATCGTATAATAAAATCATAGTCATTCCAAAGTTTGAGCAAGCACCACCTTTGTCTGTCTTAGGTTGTATTGTGCCTATGCCAGGATAGAGACAGGTTTAGGATATTTTTAGTTCTGCATGCACCAAAATAAAATTGACTAAGAAGGGCATTGTCCATTGATCTCTAGGACTTTTCTGCCATCCTGTTTCTACAGAAATTGTTCCAAGTTATATCACCTTCAGAAAATATTTTTTTTTTTCAGAATTAAAGTACAGTATAAAAGCATCTCACTGGTAGAAGGTTTGATTTGCTTTTAATATTAGCTATTATTTTAAATTTCAAAGTATGTGCTCCTGCAGGCATAAACAGCATCCTGCTCCCAAGTGTCCTCTACACTGAGTTTTAGGGCCCATACCACTATTTTAACTGTGTTCTCCCTTTCTGCTTGGCCTACTATCCAGAGCACTTTGGTTCCCTCCTTATAACTACTGCTCAGAGAGGACTGATGTCAAGAAAGGAGAGTAGGTTTAGGACTTGTTCTGCTTCTTCATATCTCATGTGTTACTGTTAGTGTGTGGCTTAGTTGAAACAGTAGAGATCTGTGTATGCTCTCCAGAAAACTGTAAGATCTCATCCAGGAATGTCAGTATTCTGGGTCAGTGTTTCTTTTCCAAGTATTTTCCCAGTGAGAATCAAATCTATATTTCAATTTCCCATGACCCTGAGTCCACAAGGAGTGTTGACAAAGGTACTTGTTTTCCAAGACATCCAGGAGTCCTGAAAGTCATTGATAAGAGATAATGCTAAGTAAATTATGTCTCATAAACTGTGCTAGGGCCAGAACTAGGGAAGTGGTAGAACAGTGGTTTCTATTTATCCATTTGCTCTGTAGTAGGAGAATTAGGGTTTAGGTCTATCAAAGGCTACATGCCTATTCTGTGATCAGCAAGTTGGCAAGCTGCTTCCTTCCAGTCTCTGTATAGCCATTTTTATTAGATTTTTTTGTGGTTAGTTGTTTTGTTGTTGTTGCTTATTTGTTTAGAATTAATAGATCAGTTTGGAAAAATAGCAGCAAGAAGAAGAGGAAGAGGAAAAAGAAGGAGAAGGAGAAGAAGGAGGAGGAGGAGGAGGAGGAGGAGGAGGAGGGAGGGGGAGGAGGAGGAGGAGGAGGTCAACAACGGTGTTGCAATCACCATCATCATCATCATCAACAACAGCAAAAACAACAAAACAGTTTTTCAAACATGGTTGTAAGAAGGTGCATGTCTTGAACTTGGACCAGAATCTCCAGGATGCCCAAAGTTTCCTGCACTGTTATTTATTTCTCTTCTACCCTGTTTACTCCAGTATCATCAAGGAGTCTGCATGTTTACTTCAGGAAGCCCTTTATTTCTTAACCCAGTGTATTTTAATTTCGATCTTGAGGTTTGCAATTATGAGCTCTTTAGCTAAAATTTTGGGCTGCCTGCAGCAGCTGTGGAGTTTCCAGCCAACTGCCTTATCCTCTGAGGAATAAATTCCCTTTGACAGTGCCACTTATGAAAGGCAGAGCAAGTGGAGAGCATTTTACAGATAATTCAGGGAGAGAGAGGAGTTGTTGCGGGTGGTAAGGAAGGAGAGAAGATAGATTAATATTTTTTCTTTATCACTTGGCATGTTAAACTTAATTATATTTCTTGAGAGACCTCTAAACAGTCATAATTAGGAATTATGATAAGAGCTGCTGTTGCCTTCGACATGTTCCTTTTATGCTTGCCTCTCTGTGAATGTGGACTGTGATTAATACCAATCAACATTTACTAGGACAAGACCTCCCTGTCCCTGATGGGGACCTTTTTGACTTTGAATGGATAGCCTCCAGGATCAAGGGCACCTTGACTATCTCTGTGAGCTAAGAAAACCTTAGACAAGTCAGTAACATTAGAAATGAAGTTGGAAATACCAATCATAGTTATGAAAATTATAATTTAGCTCCCAGAATTTCTATGTCTTCTTCAGTCTTTTTGCCATCTTAAAAAAAATTCTAAAATAATTTTATTTCTTTACTTTATTTCTATATACAGGAGACAAGAAGGTCACAGGAATATCCCCAAATATTTATGCCATCAAATCAGGGAATAACCCTCAATAAGGATGTGAAAAGAGAAGCCTTTATTAAAGGCTACCAGTGAATACCAGCAAGAAGCATAGAATTCAGTGTAACTTAGAGCACATATTTGTGAGGATCATGAGATCCAGCTTATTCAGCCTTCAAAGAGCTTTGGGAGATCCTGTTTATTCTATTTATTTTATTGGCACATACAGGAGTTCAGATGCTTGCTGGGCAGAGGACATGGGTGCTTCCATTAAGACCTGTAGTTGTGTCAATGTGGAAATGCCCAAAGAAACCCTATTAACCCTCAAAATTGTTCATCCTGAGAAATTTCTAATATTCCTCTCACCAGTCAAGTTTTGAAGGACAACAGCAGAGATCCACACTCCAAGTACTGAAAGTATTCTTTGCCTACAAATCCTTAAAATATGGGTATACTGCCAATTGGAGGCTAAAATACCAACTCCAAACTCTTAACACATTCTCTTAGGACATTCATGATTACATTCAGAAGAATGGGGGTCAGAAACTTAGGGGAGTCCATCGTCAAACATTTCTCCAATTATTTTCCTAAAGGCTGAGTAAGATGTATTGCAAAGAAAAGGACTTTCACTTTTTAACATTAGCACCTCAATCTCACCCCACATACTGACTTGGGTTGTCTTGGGCCCAAGAGGAAGCCTGCTGTGTTTTGATGAGACAAGTCACCTTTGGTGTCACAATCCCCACTCTTCAAGAGCAAGGAATCAGTAGTATCTTGACACTGAACTATGTAAGTTAGAGCATTTCTTTGGAACTCCGAGGGAAATGGTGAACTTTCACACACAGCCTCTCCTGGCAGTAAATGATTATGCCCTGTAAAAATGGCTGAAGGAGATTCTATTTGAGTGCTGCTGCTGGAATGTTAAAAGGAATTCAGAGGGGAGAAAATATTCCAGTGAGTAATATATACTGGTGTCTAGCCCCTAATTTGACATTCAGGTCAGATCAACACTAACCTTGTAAAATCTTGAAATTTAATGTCATATTAAAAATTGCTACTGGGTAAGGATCTTTATTATACCCAATCATGAAAACTATGTGTGGTGCCATCTCTGGGTATTTTTCTATCAAATCGTTACTTACTTTATACCCTTTCCAAACACGAGCCAAAAGTGCTATATTTGAACACTTATATCTGTTCTAATTTATTTTGAAAATTTAACAAACAGAAACATCTCATTTTCCATGTGTTCCTTGGTAGAGTAGTGAAATGTATTTAACAAGTAAGTATTTAACAATACAGCTTGTAAGAAGCTTTATTGGTATACAACATGTCTATGTGTAAATATTGGAGCTGATTTTGTTTTGTTTTGTTTTTGTTTTTTTGTTTTTCAAGACAGGGTTTCTCTGTGTAGCCCTGGCTGTCCTGGAACTCACTCTGTAGACCAGGCTGGCCTAGAACTCAGAAATTTGCCTGCCTCTGCCTCCCAAGTGCTGGGATTAAAGATGTGCGTCACCACTGCCTGGCTTGGAGCTGATTTTTAAATGTAGATGAACTTAGTTTCTTTTAGTAATAAAATGATCATGGAGTTTAACATATGAAGTTATTATATGGATATAAATATGTGTGTGAGTGTGTGTGTCCATTTTATATCTGTACCTTTCCTTACAGGCATATCATCTTCTTGCAAAGCACCTTTACCCCACATTAAATGCACCAGATTGACCATATTCTATTCTGGTACCCAGAGGTTAATGAAAGCTTAAGTCTTATTCCTCAACATTTCCTGACTCAGCAATGCATGGATTCCTGTAGTAGTAACAGTGATTGGCTTCTGTTCTTTCTTGATTACAAGGGATTACCAACATGTCCAGAAAATAAAAGGATAAAGGCCTAGCATTTATTCCGCAATTGAAAATAAAATGTTACAAAAGTTAAAGTAAGACATCCTTGAGAAGTATGAGAAGTAGGAGGTATATGATATGCCTAGGTCCATAGGTTTTTTTTATCCTAACATGATATCCAAGGTGCTCAATGAGTATTTGAAAGGAAGGCTCCCTGTAAGTTTAATGTTTCTGATTCCATTGTAGTCAGGACTTCCTTTCTGAGGACACAGTCAACATTTCTTCCTTAGCACATGACAGAACTTTTAAATAACACTGTGAACAATATATTGCAAAGCCAATCTTTTCCTATGAATGGGATAGCTTTTCTAAAGAATAGTAACTGCTCAATGACTGTTTGTAATATATATCCTCCAGTGTCTAAAAAGTGTGGTATCTTATTTATAGGAGAAACAGTTTTCTTAGCATCCATTGTTTTAGGTTGTCTATCATTTCTCTGCTTCCCCTCAGATGATTCCCAGAGTTTCTAGTTAGCATGCCTATATTTTTTTTATAGCAACAATCCATTGTCTGTTGCACCTTAGGGTGTCTTAAATTTTAGACAATTTGTAGAGGTGTAAAGCAAGTCTTCCATCTTAAACATAGAAGAACACTTTGGAATATCCAGTAATATCTATACATTGAGAAGCCGTCATGACACAAGACCACAATTTTACTACAAAATTAGGAGTTTGAGAATTCAGAGACAAACCTCATAATATGAATTTCTTTCCTTCTGAGATTCCATGGGAAAAACTCTGTTGTCTCCAGCTTGCCTTGTTTGAGCTGGTTGGTTCTTTGGCATGTATGTGTGTGGATGTGTATATGTATGTGTTTTGTCAAAGAGGGTTCGTCTGAGTGTGAGTATGTGACTGTGAAGGCCAGAGGCAAACCAAAAGTGATATTTCCGACATTGTCCTCTTTGGTTTTATTTGTTAAAGAGTGTCTCCCTGAGAACCTGGGGCTTCCAATTATCCTAGACTAATTCCCAGAGATCCTTCTGTTGACATCTACTTCCTCAGAGTTAGGATTACAAGTGCCTGTCGCCATGGCTTCTTTTTACATAGGTTCTGTGGATCAAACTCATGCCCTCATGTTTGTATGGCAAATACATTACAAATGGAGCTATTTCCCCAGACCCACTCTTTTTACTAGTCTCAAGGAAGCAAAATCTAAGAACTCAAGCAGGAACTGCCACTTTGATGTTGTCTCCTTTGGCTGAGCCTCTCCATTGGTCATCACTATGAGAAATCAGAGTCTGCCAAATCCATGATTTAAGTCTGTTCCACTATCATCATGAACCCAATTTGCTCTTGGATATGTGACTGGGGACGTAAATGTGTCCAGGACAGGTGCTTATTTTTGTTGACCTTATGAAGAGCTCTCATTGATTGATTCCCATGAAAATGTTCATTAAGTTATATTGACTAATTCCATTCTGGTAGGTAATGGAGTAAGCAGCCATGATATCTTGTCCTGTTCCTTTAAAGCAATTGTTTAGAATATACTTTTGTGAATGTGTTACTTGAAGAAAATGGCAATCTTTTACACATAAGCTCCATTATCCAGAGAGTCCTTGGCTTCTAGAGACGTTTATTGATAGGACTTTTAGGACACTAGACTAGAAGGGCTGCCGAGAAAACACTCTCAAGTGTTCTTCTGGTACCAGGGAGCAAGAGAGAAGTGATCACCAGGAGACCTTGAGACTTTAGCTAGTGTATAAATGATGTGGGTAGATTCTAAGCTTTAGGAGTGAAAATATAAAAAAAGACTAGAAGAAAATGGATATTTTTCTAAAAGAAAAATTAAAGCACCAAGATAGCTAGAGATGTAAAGCAGAAGGGAGGCTATGGGAATTTTGGTGGAAGTAGTTTTGGATAGTATAGTTCTTGGGTACGAGTAATCTGAACACCACTTGCACCAGGGAAACAATGCAACCTTCTATGTAGGTTTGAAATGTCATAGTTTCCTATCTACTCATAGACACATGAATGGCGACAGAGCTGTTTATTGTGTTCTGAACACCCTAACTAAGAGAAACTTCAGCCAAAACAAAGACATGTTAGCATTATGTCTCCCAAAGCTGCCTTACAGAATGACTGTATCCTAGAGGTCTCTGTATTAGAACATTTCTCTCTACTGTTGTTATATAAATAAACATACTCCCTTATGTATGTATGTTTTATGTGCATGCTCATTTATGTAGTGTGGTACATCTGTGCTAGTTGAGCATGGTGTTGGAAAAGCACATTGGAAGCTTCTATATGATGTAGTGTGGTATGGTATGGATACAGAAATCTTTCTTATCCCTTTGTCCACTGATCTGTTGCATTTAAAATTCCATGTAATATCTGTTCAGATTTATAAAAATAATCTTATATTTTTGTCAACTGAAATAAGTAATGTTTTCAGTAATCACTTAATGACAGCCCACAGTGTGCCAGAATGCAGAATTGAATGGTCTAGGCTCAGTCCTTATCCTGAAAAAAAGATCTCAATGTGAAATGATAATTACTACCATACTGGTACATTAGGGCTAGAGAACACTCAGATAAGGAACACATGACACAGACACAGGCATCACAAAAGCATCCTGGAGAAAATAAGGCTGCTATTATGCTTTAAACAGTGGATAAGACCCAGAAAGAGACAGAGATGGGTATTCAAGAAAATGAGCTTTCAGAGTGAAGGCTATGACAGACTGTGATAGGTGGAGCTAGAGGTGGATCTGTAAGTTCCTGGCATCATTAGGCAGCATCATTGTTCCAAGTATTAAGTATGCTTTGTCAGGTAGAGATGATGGGATAAGGATATAGAGAACATCATAGGCCAGAGCACAAGGGAAGTCAGATTGTAAAGTGCTCTAGTGTGGCTTGGGTAGGATGGAGATAGGATGGCATTTTTGTCTTGATGATTTTGATTTGCTAAATGGAAAGGTGACTCCATCTGTACTTTGAAGACAGAAATACAGAGAGGCAAGATGGAGTCAGGCAGATACCAGAAGATAACCTCAGAGAGAAGAACTAGACTACAGTGGTGATACAAGTAATCCCCAAGTCAGTCAGGATTCTAATAAAATACATTATTACTTAAACTTGTTGCTTAGAGTATGGTGCAGTAAGCCAGGTTCTGACAGCAACAGCCACATCAATGGCTGAGGTTAAAATGGAGCTAGTAGGATATCATGAACATAGACTTTGGGTTGTGTATATGTTTTGTAGGGAGCTAGTGTAATGCAGATGTTAGGTACTTGAGGTTTGAGGTCTGATAGAGATGAGATTGATTTCCAGCTCAGCTATCTAACTAGTTGTATGATCTAATATATTGTTATTGATCTTCAGTTTTGCTACCTGCTGAAGAGGATATTAATATCAACTGGAATCAGATTGTCCTTGCGAGACTAGTTAGAAAGTATATAGTAAGCACATTACCATTTTTTATTACTGTAATTGGTTAATAAAGAGTCCAAAATAATAGACTACAATAGAAAAGGCATGACATGGATAGGGTACTAATGAGCTTTGTTGTGTTGGGAAATCACTGTGTGGTCCCCTGACAGTTATCTCAGTTATCAGAATTCTTGGAAAGCATTGGTCCACAAGCAAAACTATGCTCATGAGATATGGTGGAAGTGAAGCAAAGACTCTTTGGAAAAGGGGATTAAAATTGGGGATGAAGACTTAGAAAGATCCATCTGTAGCTCTCTTTATCTCAGTTGCATGAGAGAAAAGGAGAAACACAGAAGAAAGAAGGGAGATTGCAAGGTAGGAAGTGATGAGTTTGGTTAAATTTTTAGTCTTTCTATGCTTCATATGTTTTTTTCTTTTTTTTAGCAAGGTTAGATTAAGACAATAACATGCTGAAAGTCCATGTAACTATCATTTAGAAATATTTTTAAAACTTGAGCCAATGGTTATAGTTTAGAAATTTTGAAGAAAAAAAAAAGATTGGTCCATCAGTCTTCTATGTTTCAAGGATGCAAGATTGCTGTCCCCTTTGAGTCAAAAATGTTTTAAAAAATGTATTAATTATTTTATTTACTTATATCCCAAATGTTGTCCATCCTAGCCCACTCATTGAGTTCTTCCACGTGCCCATCCCCCTTCCCCTTTGCTTCTGAGAAGGCTCCCCCTCAGAAATCCCCCCACCCTGGACCATCAAGTCTCTAAAGAATTAATTAGGCACATGCTCACCCACTGAGGCCAGAAAAGGCAGCCAGCCCTCTAGTACATATGCATAGGGAGCCTTAGACCAAAAATTACTTTTCAAGTCCACTTGAACCCACCGCTCCAGACTCTGAGCTGGTTATTCATTCCAGGTCTAGTTCTCAGTAACATGACTATCTGGCTCAATTTTCTATTAAAATTTGCGATGTCAGGATACTCAGTGACTTCTTAAACTAAGCATCTGATGATTCTTTTAGAAGAATACATTATAGAAGAGGGCATGTGGATTGTGCAGAAGCCTGATAACAATGTCTTTAGTGAAGTGAGATGGTTTCGTCCTGTACATTGATCAAACAGAGATCTAGTGCCCTCCTCTCAGAGTGGCATCAGGGTGAGTGGAAGAAGTAGAAGAAGGAGGGAAGGATGGTGAGTAAAAGGAGGGAAACTGGATGATTTCCGAACCCACATCTAGTGAGCTGCTGGAGAGTCCGAGCCGAGAGGCACTGCAGAGAATCGGCTGCTGGAGTATAGATGCGGCTTGCGAAATGGCTGATCTATCAGGTGCAGGCAGAGTGTGACAAACCTGTTCTGTTCTTTTTTATTTTCCTTCTCTGCCATATCCCTTATCCCTTCTCACTCCACCCCTGACACCCCAACCTCTTGCTGCACTTGCTCCCCTTCTCTCCGACCCCCCCCCTCCTCTTTACTGACAGGTTCACCAAGAAACAACTGGGTTTCCATGGCAACGTGGAGACAGCTGAAAAATGGCAGCTAAATGCAGCTGCCCCTCATTTAATATCGACTCTGGCACTGACAGAACAGATAATGGGCAATAACACACCATTATGTTGTGGGGAAATGAAATGCTTCAGCAGCAGGCTGTCATGCTGGGGGATTTATTTGTTACTGTACCAGCACCCGGTTCCCTCCGCATCCCTTCCTTTCTTTTTATTCCTTCTTGCCCAAGGCAGTTTCTCTCTTCCCCTTTTCAACCCCATTGCTCATTTCTATATCCTCTCTTCTTCCATATTTCCCTCTATACTTTCTCCACTTCTCTGAATCAATCATGGCTTTGCATGGACATGTGCATATAGAATAATAGCAATTATTTGCATAATGACTTACAAGTCACAAAGCACATTCAACCACACCTTCCCCGAATGAATCTGGGTGGTGAGACAATTCTGCCACACAAGTAGGGCTTGCATGCTGCTAAGGATTCTGTGGGTCTAAAGGCCTTAGAAATGTTGAACAGTTTGTCCGAATTTACATAAATAACTGTCAGAACCTTCATCTCAAGTCAGATTTTCTGCCCTATGAACAAGACTCTTTCAACTACATGGAGAATTTCCCGCTGCCAATTTCTGCTCACCTCATCAGAGTCATGTTTCATTAATAACAGTTATTATTAATCTCTATCATAAAAAATCTTTCAAGCTTCCAGTCTCCATAAGGTCTTTTTATTTTACATTTCTAGGTCCTTGTACAATTTTCCAATAAGGTGACATTAACTTGTTGATAAGGGTGGACTGCTTTTAATATTTTGAACCCAAATGCACATATCTACCCAGTACCACCCATTTTCTCATGAGCTCATGACATACAGAAGGGACATAGCATAGTCTGACTTAAAAATGGGACCATTTTGGTGGCTGAGAATATTCTCTCCTAAAACATTGAACATTGAAGCAAAGAGAACGTCTTTGTTGGCCTGAACAAAGAGAGTCTTTCTCCATTGATTAACTGTTCTTTTGTCAATCTACGTGGCTGGATCCTCATAAAATCCATAACGGTTCTTAAAATATCACATCATGCACTTTCTAGACTGGGAAGATCTGAAATCAAGTTCCTTGTAGAAAAATGCAAATGGGGTGTGACTAGGTAATTCCAATAGTGTCTTCATTTCTTGTTGTGGCTGCTGAGGGAATAAAACACAAAACCAAAGTTTCATATGGACACCTACAGGCCGTAAAATATGAGTAATACATATAGTGGACTTTGAACCACGGAAATGACTTATGTTGCTAAAGAGAGTAATGTTTGTATTTTAAAGAAAAGTTTTTGACCTAGAGTCTGTGAAACTCTTGAACATACACTCAACATTTTACATGAACAAGGCAGGACAGTAATAGTTCAAGCCACCTGGTTTGAACACACAAATACAGGTTTTCACCCTACCAATTTCCAGGTTTGTAGATTGAAAAAAAAGTTACTTTTATTCTCCCAGACTGAGGTTTTGAAGCTGTGGTTCATATAAGAATTTGTGTTCTGTATTGCTCTCTTAAGGCTAGAATTCTTTCTTCCTTCCTTTCTTTCTTCCTTCCTTCCTTCTTTCCTTCTTTCTTTCCTTCCTTCCTTCCTTCTTCCTTCCTTCCTTCTCTTCCTTTCCTTCTTCTTTCTTCCTTTCTTTCTTTCTTTCTTTCTTTCTTTCTTTCTTTCTTTCTTTCTTTTCTTTCTTTCTTAAAAGCATATGTTTTGTTTTTATTCTTTGAAAATTCCATGTGTATGTAATGTGTTTTTGTCATTTCACACCCTACAACTGTCTCTAATGCAACCACCTGCCCTCTTATATCAAGTATTTTTTGCTGTAGTTTCTGTGACCACTGTGCTTATTAGGGTTGTTTATATAAACATAGATGATGGGATTAGTTACTGGAACTTGAGCAACTCATTAGTGGCTATACCACTGAAGAAAAGGCCTCTCCCTCCCTGATAGCCATCAACTGCCAGTAACTCCTCAGTGAAGGATGGAGCCTTGTGAACCCCTCCCCAACCCATGAAGGAATGGCAAGGAACTTAATCTTGTCTGGGTCATGTGCAGGTAACCACAGAAGCAATGCATTTCTGAGGGCAATTGTGCTGTCATACCTAGAAAAATGAACTTCACAGCATTCTTCCTAATTCTCCAGACTTCTGTTTGTTTTCTCTTCTGGGACACCACGAAGTTTCTCTGACCAGAGTAGCACTAATCTATGAGTATGAACATAGGTGTATAGAAGTTTAGAAGAAAACTTGATACCGTACCACTTAGCAAAATAATAGTAGTCTGCAAACCCCAGCCTCCAAATACCTATGATTTTGTACAGGCTTTTGAACAGGTTTATGGGATCAGATAAGAATTCCCACCTGTGGATAAAGCCCCCAATCCAACCAGATGTCAGTTGGTTACACACAAAGCAGTACTACCACGGTTGCCTCAGTAAGTACATCTTTCCTGGCCTGTAGGCATTGTAGCTGAGAGTGTTCACAACTGGGTAAGACCATTGATTATCTTTTCCCTCCAGTAAACTGTCTAGCACCTTCTGCACTATGGAAGTTAACTTGATGGGAGAGAACTTCCAACTTCATCCTTGCTTGACATCTTTCTTTCTCCCAACAATACCATGTGATATCTTTAGCAGTAGAATCTTACTACTGAGTTTGATATCTATAATGCTTTATGCTAATTTCTGTGCTCAGAACCCCTTCCTCTAGCCGTAGTCACATTCTACAAAGCAAACTCAAGTAGGCTACTGGAAAAACATTTTGTGTTGCTGAGAAAGCTTAGGAAGCCAAGCTGTTGACACGGTAGGGTGTATGTGGTTGCTATTATTTGCTTTCTGTTCCCTGGGTAGTTATTTCCCATCAGTGGTTTCCTAGTGTGAAATGAACCATGATGTATATTATCCAATCATGTAATGTCAGAATAAGGAGGAACCAGAAATTCTACTTCTAGAATTTTCTAGTTCAAATCATGGCTGAACAGGGAGCAAGTTCATGGCCCAAAGTCCTGTTTTGCTAACCAACTCTTTGGCTATGTTGTCTCATCTCTCCCTTTGGCTTGCTTGATTTCCTCAAATTTCCTTAGTGGTTTTCCTGCTGCATCTTTGGCTGACACACTATGAAGGCAGGAAACTAATGTCCCTTTAGTATCTATTCTAAGAGTTATATTTTATTCTTAACAAAGCAAAAGTGACTGGTTTGGGAAATGAGCACTCAGAAGCTTGAGAAATATTTTAAAATGTTTTATCATTTTAATAAATGTTAAACATTACATTCTAGCATTTAGAAAACTGTTCAGAAATTGCCCCATTATCAGATTTTTATTCATTATTTGAGAACTGTAAGAATAATAAGCCCTTTATCTAGCTGCTAGAAGTTTAGAAGTACCAAAGAACTGTGAATCTAAAGCTAGTCACAGATAAGGAGAACACAGCTTTTAAAACCAAAGAGAAACATTTACCACAGTCCATGTACTTTCTTCCCTGGGAAAGGAATGGGATTAGCAAAGAATTTAGTACCTTCTTTGAACAGCAGTCAGACAGGGCCAGAGCTGTGTTGAAGACTGTAAATAGAGAAACTGAAGGAGGGGTCATCTGGAGACCATTCCACCTGGGTATCCGTCCTATGTGCAGTCACCAAAGGTAGATGTGGATATCAGGAAGTGCATGCTGACAGGAGCTGATATAGCTGTCTCCCTAGAGTTCTGTCAAAGTCTGACATATTCAGAGGCGGATGCTCACAGCTAACCATTGAACTGATCAAGGGGTTCCCGATGGAGGAGTTAAAGAGAAGGAACTGAAGGAGCTGAAAGGGTTTGCAGCCCCATGAGGAGAGCAACAATACCAACCAACCAGAGCTCCCAGGGTTTAAACCACCAGCCTGGGAGCACATAGGGAGGGACCCATGGCTCCAGCTGTATGTGTAGGGGAGGATGGCCTTGTTGGGCATAGGTGGGAGAGGAGATCCTTGGTCCCATGAAGACTGGACGCTGAGTGTTGGGGAATTCGAGGGTGGGGAGGTGGGAGTGGGGGTAGGTGGGGGCACATCCTCATAGAAGCAGAAGGAGGGGGGATGGGATAGGGGGTTCCTGGGTGGGGTGGGGGGAAATGGGGTAAGAGGATAACATCTGAAATGTAAATAAAATATCCAAATAAAAAATTAAAAAAACAAAAAGAAAAGAAAATGGTGGCAAAAGTGCCCTGAGGATGTGGGGGTCACACAGAAGAAATCTCAGGACTATAATTTCAGAGGTATATTTTAAGATATAGGCAGCAGTTATCAGTCATCACTTTGTTTTTCCCAAGACAGGGTGTGTTCTGTAGCCCAGCTGTCCTGGACTCACTTCATAGACCAGGCTGGCCTCGAACTCACAGAGATCCCCATGACTCTGCCTCCCAAGTGCAGGGGTATTAAAAGAATGTGCCACTATGCTCAGCCTAAGAAAATCAATCTTAAAGTAAATACTTTTTCAGATGTATTTTATTTTTGAATCCTGTGTGTTAGGGTGAGAGGAATGTATGCTTGAATGTAGATCCCTGCCAAGGCTAGAGAAGAAAGGTGGATCCCTGGAGCTGGGGTTAACCATAGTCATGAACCTGATGTGGAACTCAGGTTCTCTGGAAGAGCCGTATGTAAACTGCTAATTTATCTCTTTCACCCAAACATAATCTTTAATCAGAAAATTCTGATACTCAGGGATCATAGAGAACTCAACAAGTAGACTTTGCAAAACCCAACATCTCTCCACAACTCTTGTTACAACACCAAGAAGATAACCGAAGCTCATAAAAGTCCTTGACTTTTTAACTTAGATCTTAGAAATTGCCTTTCTCAGAGTTTTAAAAGTGTTTTCTCTAAGTTAGTGATGTTCTAGTCATCACGGGGATAAAAGTCACAGGGACAGAGCTGAGAGGGAACTGATAGCCAATGCTGAAGCTTGGTGTTTAAATCCCCCACCCCGTTTGTGTGTGCATGTACAAATGTGTCATCTTTATTATCTTTATTATATATCCATCTATCTATCTATCTATCTATCTATCTATCTATCTATCTATCTATCTATCTATCATCTATTGATCTATCAATCTATTTATTTTTAGAGATTGGGTCTCTCGCAATCCTGGAAATCTTTGATTGTGCTTGGGCTGCTCATCAAAGACTCAGGAATTTGTTTCTTCATCCATAGTGTGGGATTGTAAACACAGGATCGTGCCTAACTTTAATCATGTGAATTCTGAAACAAAACTCAGGTCCTCTTGCTTGCACAGGGAGAGGCTTTACCAACTCAGCCATATCCTCCTCAGCTTGTGAAATGCTTTCATCGCAGTTCTGTAGGCAGCAGTGTGTAAGGGAGTGGTCAGGGTTCAGGTCTTGTTCAACAGGACATCAAACAGTTAATTGTTTTCATTCCTCCCTGGCAAGTCACAGGTAGCACAAATTGTTAGTTCTACACAATGAGGCATGGATTTCCCAAAATGAAGTGGATATCTAAATGCTAAACCAAACCAAATTAACCCTTTACTGAAAAACTTTGGACACCCTTATTTAGTCAGAAAGCCTCCCTTCTTTTACAATTGAGAAGCTAGGTGGCTTATCCAAAGAAGTCTGGAAAGAATATAGCAGAAACAGAATGATATAATATCCATACATTTTTATTAATTAGCCAAACTATCTCCAACATACTCTGTTTCCTAAGATAGAGAAAAAATGTAACACATTTAAAAATATTTTCTTAAAAGCATCAAACATTTGAAAGCTGTAAGCTCTTAAATTAGTCATTGTTCTATAGACTCAACACCTCAAGTGTGAGGTTTTACTATACATATACACACAACTGGGTTGCACATGAAAAAATATTCACTGAAGTTTGTTGATCTCCTGAAGTATTATTTTGCTTCTGGGAAAAGCTGAAAGACTATAGGGCAATTTTCTGGGTCAATTTTGCCCAAGGCACTCCTTAATCATAAATTAAGTAATGGAAGAGCTCTTGTGGGCCCTTACGATGCAATTTAGTACACTAGAGTGGGACTAGACTAGCTAGGGCCTCAGCAGCCCACTGAACCTCTAAGGTTTAAAAAGCATAACTAAGACTTCTTCATTGCCCTGTTTTCTACTGTGGAATGTCTGGGGCCCCACTAAAGCACAGCATAGTTGCACTGTTAAAATAACCCACTCCTACTTCTAATAGGACTTTGTTGGATATAAGTTGACACCACGTATAGGGATGTGTCAGGTTAGGTAAAGTGTCTTTCTCTTATAGGATATTGGTGGTCATTGCATAAAGTAATAGTGTCTCATGTATATACAATTTCACTTTTCTCTCATTATGTTCTTATGGAGAGCCTCCTACACAGTGGGAAGAACAACTATTTTTAAGTCCTTTGAAAATTAACAAGCTCGGTGAAGGCTTTAATTGATTGGTAGACATTGATTTTGAACCCCAATTAAAACTCCAACCCACCTACATATCTTCATCTTCACTGCCACTATTGTCGTCTCCAGTTACCAGCATCCATCACTTAGACAGTCACTTGCAGAGGCTGTCAATAGTCCTTCCTGCTTCACTCCTAATCCGTCTGAGTGATAATTTACACAGCAACCAGAGCGATCTTTTTCTATATGTATAAGCAGAGGTCGTCTAAGCTTCGAATACTGTGATGCTTCTGATTTTTCTCAGGGTAAAGTCCAAGGTCCTTGACCAGATGTTCCAAGTCTGGTATAATTAAAGCAGTGGTTGTCAACCCCAGCATAGGGTTGTTGCATAACATATAACCTGCATATCAGATATTTACATTATAATTAATAACAATAGCAAAATTACAGTTATAAAGTAGCAACAAAATAATTTTCTGGTTAGGGTCATCACAATACGAGGAGCTATATAACGGGTTGTACCATAAGGAAGGTTGAAAATCACTGATATAAAACTTGGCCATCTCAGCCATACCTTCTTAGTTACTCTGGATAAGCTTGCCCTCCAACACTCTAGGTACTGTGCTATCTTTGGTAGTTTCCCACAAGTCAACTCATGCTCATTTGCAGACTCTAGTTTAAATTTAAATTTGGCTAGAGGTCTCCCTTAATCCCTCAGTTTAAATTAGCCCTCTCCACTTTCTTTCATCTCTCCAACTACTCTGATCTTGTCCCCGCAGAGATTAAACATTTCAGAGTAACGTCTACATATATGCATCTTCATCTGGGAGCTGTATTCCTCACTAGACTGCAAGATTGATGAAATCAAGGTCCATGGCAATTTTGCCCACCAGTAAATATCCAGCACATAGCTCACTGCCTGCTTCAGAGCCAGCCTACTGTAAATATTTGTTAAACATGAAAACGGGAGGATGACAGGCCCTGGAAGGCCATTCTGCCTCTGAAGTAATTGCTAATGCTTTTTTGGTTTGTATGTACTGAAAACACAACTAGGGGTTCCTGGAAAAATACATAGTCTGATTCAAAGAAGCTTAATGTTTGAACCAATGGGTTGGTATATAAGTAAAGAATGGATAACACTTGGATATGACTACCCTGCAAGCAAAGCTGACTTCTCTGTGTGTGGAGTTGTGATGTCACTTCCTCACACGCCACAGTGACATTCTTCTTTTCAGAGTGCTGCGTGTTTCCAGACTCAGCACCATTGCCTTTGGACCAAAACAGCTTCTGGCCTAGTATTTTTTCTTTCTCCTGCCACTTTGAAATTCTGTTCTGAGTAAGGAAGTGGTGCTGTTACACGACAGAAGCTCTGACATTTTTGTTCCCCGATGAATACCTTCAGGACGAAGGCTATGATTAATACACCTAATTGAAAAAAATGGCAGCTAACTGCAGACAACCATCTCCCATCTGTTGGTAGAAGGAAATTGCTGACAGGAGTTCCCTATTGAGTGACTCAATCAAAGAGGAGTTAGAGAGGATACAGATCAACATCCATCCTTTGCCATGCAGATGCTGTTTGGGGGCCAGAGAAGATCCTTTGGGCTCTGTTTCATATGTAAGCATCACCACAAAATGGCAGATTTTGGGGCTGGGACTTATAGACAAGCTTTTCGTTTTGGGGGAGGGGGGAGGGTATGAGGGTTTTGTGAAAAACTTTTGTTCTACAAAATGAGAATTTAGACTCTCCATGGCTCCAATCATATAACTGCTGATCACAAGTTAAATCTCCTTAAGAGACAGGATGCTTCTTGACCAAGCAGGACTCTTGTTTTACTCTTTCTTTGTTTCTTTGCCCTATGTTGGTGGTGTGGGAGTATAGAAAGGAGGAAGAAAAACCTCAGTGCCTACTCTGAATTCTTTATAGGACCTGAGTTGGCCTGAGCTTCCTGGATCTCAGTGTCTTCGGTCTATAAGATGAGGTTATCAAGAAGATATTCGGTCCCTGAATTGTGAATTAAGTCTGAGAACAAAAACATATAAATAAATGTATGTTATAAATATATACATATACAATTCTAACTATTGTCTGCCTATCTATTGTGTATCTATTATGCATATATCTGCTGCCTATCATTATCTATCTATATCTCTGACACATATCATTATTTGTTACCCTGCTTTGCTTCTTAGTACATTGGTGGTGCCCCAAATACTCATATGCCTTTTGTCAGTGTTATTATGTATCTACCTTTGCCAGTACATAGTTCAGGAATGCATCTACATTTAAATTAGGAGGAAAATAAAAGGAAGAAAACCCCCACACAGCGCAGCCAATACACATAGTATCTTCAGGCCATGCCATTTGTTTTGCATATACTTTTGCTCTGACACAGGCAGGAACAAAACAACTGAGACCCCAAACAAGTGAGAGGCAAAACCCAGGCTGAGTCATGCTTCGGATGAGGTTCTTTCCTCTGGGTCTTAGGGCTTTCTGACACGCATTCACTCTGCTAAGTGATACCCGTGGTGCTAAGACAAAGGAGCACAGAACTGAATGTACTGGGTTGTCTACTGAGGGACAAGGCCAGCACATCAGCTTTGGAATCCAGTATACTGTATTCTGGGAATGCTGAGTCTGGCAGTATACGTGCTGAGCACTGCGGAGGGAAGAGAAGGCTCTCCTGGGAGATCTGGAGGTACCATGGTTTCCATCATGTTCTCTACATGTTTGCATCCTTTAAGTTCACCATCAGTCAGTCCAAGAAGTAAGATCGTCTTCTTGATGTGGAAAGGAAGCCGAGAATTGGGGGAAAAAAATGAGCTTATTTTACCCAAGTTTACCCTTTACGTTAGGACACACTGGTAAGAACAATTTTTCATTGCTTTGGTGCCCAAGAAGAAAAATCAATTTCTCTCTCCAAATAGAAGGGGACTTCTATAGGGACCAAACAAGGAAAAAAGCATTATAGGAACTTGAGGAATTTTGTTTCTGTCTCTGCCGTCTGATTAGTCCTGTGACCTTCGGTATGACTCTCTGATGCAGAGGCTCTGTTCTGCTGTTGATTTGGAACATTATACAACTGACCTTCCAACCTATTACTGTGGCAATTGAGGTTATTTCTTTGATGAATTCCACAAGGAAGAGAATAATCCAGAAGCCAGAAGTCTTTGTTTGCTGCTTGTGTGTTCGGTATAGCCCCTCTTCTACTCTGTCCACAAGGCATGATAGAGAACCAAGAAGCTGTTGAACACTGGCAAATGTTGAGAAGACCCACTGTCTGTTATGGACACCTTTTCACATGGACCACCCTCATGCTCGATTGCTATGCTAAGCACATTCTTTATTATTTCTAGATGAACTGGAACGATATATAACAAGGCCACAAATCCCAAAATGACAGTGCTTTGCCTCTTGGGGGCAATTGGGATTAGATGAGCTCGTGAGAATGGAGCTCACATGTTGGCCTTAGCATCTTCATAGAAAGAGGAAGAGACCAGAGCTCTTATCTAAGCCACCATGTGAATCCCATGAAGAGACTCCTTTTCAAACACCAGATCTGCTGCCATCCTGAACTTATACTTTTCAACTTTTAGTGCTGTGCAAAATAAATATTGTTTAATCTTCTCAATATGTGTTATGGTAACAGTGTTTATTCAGCTCAAAGCTAACTAAGGCTCTGCTTCTTAGGGGAAAGAGGGATTGGAGCAATTCTGTAGGCACAAGGTTACTTCATTTGACTCCTTTTGGAATTGGCTAGCAATTGGGTACATAGTGGTAGGGGCTGAATAAAGGAGAAAAACATTCGCTGCATGTGAAAACCTTCCAAGTTTTGCACACTTTTTTCTATTGGTTTAGACAAATGCAGATAGTTTGTTTACCAAGGCACTGCCCTGGCTCTATATTATAATATTTGGATAGCACAGTCCTTAGCTGCATGCAGAAACCATGTTAAGCAGCTAGAAAAAGAACCTGCTTCAGATAGCTTCTGATTCAGTTCCCCTCCCTCTCAGGTCTTTGTTCACTGTAAACGCATCAATATAGAACAGCTAGCCAATAAACAGGTTTTTTTTTTTTTTAATTTTTAATTTTTTTTTTAGAGTTCGTGGTGGGTTTGGGTAGGTAGTCCTACACAGAATCGATGGTCTGGTTAAAATCGAGAGTTACTAATGAAGCAGACACTTTTTTCTAGAGTGAATGGTGTGTGTTAGCACCCCGGAGTTGGGGAATGGGCTAGAAGATGTGTTAAATGTTTATGCTGCACTGGGCTCTGAGCAGATGTTTTATTCTCCAGTATTTCATTTCAGTCTCACTGTGACCCCAACTGAGGCCTACCATTAGTTAATAAGTCTACTCTATAGGTAAAGCAATGAAACTTTAGAGAATTTAAATAACTTGCCCCAAACCATAAATGTACACAATTCAAATTGAGATAGGAACATTCTTGATTCCCCAGGAGATTATAAATGAATTCAGTTTATATTAGTTTGGGAAAGATTATGATTCTGCAGTTCCAATCTTCTTCCAACTTCAGAAGGATTTTCCAATATGTTTAAGGAACTTTGAACTATTTGAGATGCTGAGGTCAAGAAAAACATGGGCTATGAAGGGGATAGAATCTAAACCACATTTGGTCAAGTCTCAGCAACACTGAGGACAAGAAGGACTCTTGGGTAGGATTACCTTGATTCCTGTAGCCCATTAGTTATTTGAACTACCTAGAAAAGTTATTTTAGTTTTCTGCTTAAGAAGCAGAACTAAGATAACATTTTTCTCTCTCTTTAATAATTTTTACTTATGTATATTTCCAATTTAGTAAGGATAGGCTGGAAATTTACCAGTACAGTGTAGATTGAGAGGAGGGGTTATCAAACAAAAGGAGAAAATGGTTTGTCAGTGTTTGTGGTGTCATGTCTGTTGGTTAGTACAGGACAAATCAGTTAGATTCAAGTAACAAATACACTAATTACAAAAGAACATTTTCTTTTCAAATGACTTACAAAAGTCTCCAACACAACATAAGCTTTTGTTTTCTGCCTTGTATTTTTGGAAAAGGTAGATAAGCACTTCCCTCAAACATCACTTGTTTTTTTTTTCCTTTTCAATTCAATCACATCAGTCTCTCTTCGAATTAGAAGGGATTAGTGAGATATGATTCTTTTGAACATATAGCCATGGTTCTATTGGCTTGAATAATTTGATTTCTCCTGGATGCCCTCTTCTTGTTGGTTGATGAATTTGCTTACGCACATTTACTGTTTGATCCGACTTTTTAACTGGCATCATTTTTCAGCAAGATGGTTTGATGACTCTGAATGGATAGGGGACATTTGGATTTGTGATGGCAGTGTAGGTACTCTACAGGTGGTGAACACAAGATTTACATATAGGGCTTTGTGCATGACTCATTGATGCCAAAACATTAGTTCTGGAAGATGAGATCTTTCTGACTGGCAGCACAGAAAATTGCTTTCTTATGTGAAGCTAAGATAGAGAATGAGACGAAATGGAGCTGGTGCTTCAAGGACCTGTTGAATGAATAATAACTTGGAGTATTTGGGTACCTTCTAGAACTCTGATGTTGGATTAAAAGCTTTCAAAGACTGTTCAGATGCTCTGTTCTTACCAAGACAATCATGTGCATGACATGGAACAATTAAGAAGCATGTTATAAAAGAGGTCATGGTTCAAGTGTTGGAAATAACCTTCATTATTATTTTATGTGTCTAAGTGCTTTGTAAGCATATTTGTTTTTGCTCTCTGTATGTGTAGCATGCATAGAATCCCCAGGGCCAGAAGAAGGTGTCAGATTCCCTGTAACTGGAATTATGCAAGTTTGTGAGCTATCATGCAGGTACTGGGAATCAAACCCAGATCCTCTGGAAGAATAGCCAGTGCTTTTAACTGCTGATCCATCTCTCGGTAGTTACAAACTTTATAATTCTTATACCATATTCCACAGGCAATTTGTCTTGTGATGATTTTTGGATATGAAATTTTATTGTATAAAGTTCAGACTATTTGCTTGGGTATCCTGAAGACCTTATCTCATAGGACATTAATTTGAAGCCAAGGAACACTTCCGGGTTTTATTTTCTCTTCAATTTTATCCCACCAAGCAATTTTGAGCTCTGGAAATGAATTTCAGGAAAACTTGTCAGTTTTCCAATTATTGGTCACACTTTTTTTACAGTGCACATAGAGGGCTGCTTCTTATATGGCATCGTAAGGTGGTACCTAAAAGGCATCTCTGAGAGTGTGAGATAGAGAGTTCAGAGACAGAGAAAGTCAGACAAGGCATCAGCAGTTAGCAAATGCTTCTGTCCCAGTTCTATACATGTGAGGCTTGTATAGATTTTTTGACTTCTCTTTCTTGATATTTTTCATTTTCTAGTTCTATACATTTTACAGAGCAGAAGTTTTGTGTAAATATTTGTACTTTTGCATCAAGCTTTTATGAAGGAATAGATGTAGCTTATTTTCTTTTAATATTTTAAGTGTCACTTAAAATACAAAAGCTATATCAAGTCTTACTTGATATAGGCTGCTAATAAGTAAGTATTAAGTAAGTAGTAAGTGCTACCATTTACTAATCTCTTAAATCGAGGACTTATAAATTACTATTTTTTCTACTAAGTTTCAGATAAACTGAGGCTTAAAGGGGTGAAATGATTTTTACAAAAGAGAAAGGAAAGAAGGAAGGAAGGAAGGAAGGAAGAAAGCCCCACAATTTCCAAGGCAAGATGTAATTTGAAACCTTGCATCATCTTCTTTTGTGAACTCTTGATGGTTGTACCGGTTCTTGGGCTTTTAGCCCAATGTTGAAATTTTCCCTGGGCTAAAGTTGAAAGCTGACACTTAAAGATTAGCAGGTGTTTTGTTTATATAGGTGAAAAGTGAATCTACTCTATATTGCCCGAGGGAAGCAGAGAAAATGTTCTACAGAGTAAGAAGAAATAGTTGCTACAGGGTCTTTTTTTTTTTTTTTTTTGAGACAGGGTTTCTCTGTGTAGCCCTGGCTGTCCTGGAACTCACTCTGTAGACCAGGCTGGCCTCGAACTCAGAAATCCGCCTGCCTCTGCCTCCCAAGTGCTGGGATTAAAGGCGTGTGCCACCACCACCCGACCGCTACAGGGTCTTAATTTGAATGAATCTCACCTATTACCTTTACACACACACACACACAAACACACAAACACACAAACACACACACACACTCAATCATATAACCACACGCTACTACTACCACTACCACTACTACTACCAGTGTGTTACATTCCAAAAGTATGACTTTTTGCAATAGGATTGGCCAATACCTCTTTCTTTGAAAATGCAAATTCATCTGAATAAGGAAGTATTCTGTTTGTCACACATGCTTATTCAACACTTGCAGCAGAAGAAAGTATGTAGGTAGACAATTTGGAAAGAGTTTTTACTGAGATCTGGCTTGGCAAGAGGGTAACAATATGTCCATCAATCAGAGGGGATCAGACCTAGTGGAGAGTGCTATATAATGAGAACATGTTCCCTGTTGCTATCTGTTTCCAAAGATGCTCCCCATCAAGATTAATTGGTGATAAAATGTAAGTCAAACAACTTCAAGGACTTACACCCTCAAAGAGTGTTAATCCTATTAAAATGCTACAGTAAGCTCTCTGCTTCAGCCAAAGAGATTAAGGTTGTATCCTGGGTTCTCATGTTGTTTTGATCATTCATCTCAAGTATGAATGATAGAAGACTGGAAATGCTAAAATCCCATGCCAAGGAAGTTGTTCCATCATTTGTTCCTTCTAAGGGGGCAAGGACCACTTGGTCTTAGTTGGGTTTCTTGTATCTTAGAAGGAAATAAAGAGGGCCCCCATCTACAGAAGCTGAAATCAGACATAAAAGAGAAAGGATGTTCCATGTTCATTTACAATTTAGCACTTTCCAGGTTTGGGCCATTAGGAGATGAGAAGTCAGATATGTGGATTTGGACCAGATACTCGCTGGTCACAGGCAAGTGTGTATGATGCTGGAGGTCACCTGGTGAGGCAGTAACTGGCCATGGAAGAGGCTGAATGAAAGTTTGAAGGTCAACCAAATCTGGTCTTGAGCTTTGATTCTGCTACTCACCCTGGGCTGGTTGCACAGCCTTAACTCTTACATTCCTATACCTGTAGAAAAATTGTAATTGTCTAGCAAAGCAATTAGAGCAACTGAAGAAAAGACTTTAGAACTCTAGGTGAAGAAACCTGACAGTCAGCCACCACTGACGACCTCAGCTTTACCTCCCTTTATGCAATTCACGGAAAAATAAAAGACTAACCATAAGGCATGGCTCCTTTTCACATCTCCAAAAAAGATGAGTGGATGCAGCTCCAGCTGTGTCTATTTGTCCTATATCATATTTGACAAGGTCAAGGAAAGGAAATGTGTCCTCTACAGAACTATGGGAAAAAAATCATCATTCTTGATTTTTCCCTAAGGTATCTAGAGATTTGAAAATATTTCAGACCGTAAGAAAATAATCCTCTATGTGTGTTTGTTTACAACTAACTTTACTGAAAATATTGACAATCCTCAGACTCCTGAATGGATGAATGTTTATATATCTCTTCACAATGATGTATGTAAAATTTAAATCTATGCATTTCAAATGAGAAGGGAATGGGTTTGCTGACAGCCAAGGAGTGATAACATAAAGGGCATGGGTCTTTGTAGGGCTATCCTGACTGCACAGGGATAGGTATGAGGTCAACAGGTTGGAGGCTGGTATGATAAAAGAAAAAAAACTGCTATTTAGAGAGAAGCTAAGATGGAGAGCAATCTTACCCTTTCCAACAGTGGCCTGGCTCACAGAGAGTGGAGGGCACTTTATAGAGCGAGACTTTTGCATGCTGTGACTTTCTTTTTGTGTTCTCTTTATTTATTCCCTACCAGCACACAGCTCTTGGATTTATTAACAGCATTTTCAAGCCTTCTGCAACCATCAGGAAGAGAAATAAAGGGGACCAGGATAATTCGATCTCCTCTCTTCTCTTCTTCTCTCTTCTCTTCTCTTCTCTTCTCTTCTCTCTCTCTCTCTTCTCTCTTCTCTCTCTCCTCTCCTCTCCTCTCCTCTCCTCTCCTCTCCTCTCCTCCTCCCTCCTCTCCTCTCCTCTCCCCTCCCTCCACTCCTCTCCCACTCCTCTCCACTCTTCTTCTTCTTCTTCTTCTTCTTCTTCTTCTTCTTCTTCTTCTTCTTCTCTCTCTCTCTCTCTCTCTCTCTCTCTCTCTCTCTCTCTCTCTCTCTCTCTCTCTCTCTGTCTCTCTGTCTCTCTCTCTCCATCTATCCATAGTCCTGCCTTCCCAATTCTGTTAGGATGTTCCATATTAGGCTAGTATTTCCTTTTTGTTCTCCCTTCTCTTTTATTGCTTTTAATTGCTTCAATGCTTTTGTTTTTCCATAGTCTGGAGCACAGTAGCAAAGGTCAGCCTTCAGTAGATAAATGGTTCACCACTGATAAGACATTCAGGAGATAGGGCTGCAGTCATTAAACAGCTTCTTTCTTTGGAGTAATAAAGTCTATACCATTTCAGGGAAAGAAAAAAGGAACATCAGTGAATAGGAAAGTTATAGAGTTCTCAGATTAGCCATGAACACTGAGTATTGAATGACCTCTAGGGAGAAGAATTTCAATGGTAGATGTTGCCCAGTGCCGGCTCATGTAACACTGAGACTTGAACATAAATGGATGTATGCAGGGATCATATGCAAAAAGAATAAGCCTTGGAGAAAGGGCTCAACTGGGAATTAGGCAGCCAGTGCCTAGCAACTCAAACTTCCAAAGGTGTCCCTTGTATGTTTGCCACTATTTTTTTGTAACTAATCAAGTGGAAGTCAGAGAACTCAGATTGCGGTTTTAGCTCCCTTTCCTGTAACTGCATGCAAACCTTGAATTGTGCTCAGCTTATAAAAACAGGAAAGAAAACTGAGCTGCTGCTGCTATATCATTTCTGTTTTATCAATAGCATCTATGAAGTGGAAAGTGAAGAGGAGGTGTAGTGCTCCTTAGACATGGCTATGAAAACTACCTAATTCCTTTCTCCATGAATTCCTTGAGATATTTCCAGGTTTGGGTTCTAGGAACTCACCCATATAGCCTGTCTGTCATCAGCTTCATGGTGGAATATTCTTATGCTTAAAAGCAAATAATATTTAAAAGCAATAAATGACATTACAATATTTTCTATTGTATGATTTATGTTTTTCAATATTAACTTAGAATTATATAGTTAAGGACCATATACCTTATTCCATAAAAAAAAATATTTAAAGTCTAAAATTGGTTGTATTTTTATGATCAAATTGGAATTTGAGGCAGAGTGGGATGCGTGTGGTTGAAGCAAACCCTATGGAAGCAAAGAAAGAATGGGGTTACTAGGAGGATCATGGGAAAGGATCACACTTCAGAAATGTAAATTTAAAAATATTCCCATTAAAACAAAATTAAAAACAAACAAAGATATCCTGCAGGACTCTTCTACCATGAGCCCTAGTTAATTGACAAGTGGGGGGCACAATAAAGCTGGTGGATGGCAAGGAAAAAAATACATCAAACTTGTAAATAAATAAAATTTTTCAAAATAATGTAACAATCCATAATTATTGGCTGTCAATTGGTGTCAAGGAAATGATGGTAGACATAAATTTTTCATAGGCATTGTTGGACATGTAGCAGTAATGTAATATGATTATATTAGGAGATCCTATGGCTCAGCTTGAATAAGCTATTAGAAGAATGTGGCTGTCCAGATGAGAAATCCTAGAGGTTCTAGATTCCTACAGTTGGGCTGCTTGGCTCCTGATCCTAGACTGTTGCCCTTCATAAAAACCCAGAATTCTATTGCAGTGAAGGAACATTTCGAATTTCTTCATGGTCATTATGATTCTATTTGATAACCTTGAGTCTCTCAAACTTCAGCTTCCCTCCATCCATGCTACTTGTAATAATCCTAAAAATATTATAAAGGTTATTGGAGGGAGTGTTTGCATAATACTGATGGAGGTAAAGTCTCTGCATTATAGTCAGGTTTAAAATTGGTAGGCAGCATCAATACCATCACCCATCTCAGGGACATTTCCTTGCATCTTAAATTGTAACAATATGCCTATTTTTTAAGGTTATTGTAAATTTGAAAGTGCAGTATTTCCGAAAGCCTTGTTCTGTATTTCATAGAACAGCAGTAAGTTCTAGTTCTTTCCAGTCCACTTTATTTTGTGATACCTTCTTCTTTTCTAGAATCAGTTGAGATGAACAGGTCTGGCTACTCTTATAAAGTTGCCCAATGTCAATAAAAGAACTCAGAAGACCCAGGAAATGGTGGGCTCTGTGTGAACCAAGGTGGCAGTATTTTAGGAGCTGGGATGGGATGGGAGAGAGCAACTCTCTGGGATGGAAGCCCTACACCTGAGTGCCCAGAGGCTTCAGTTATGAACTACTTTGTAGTTTCTGCCTGTCTTGCAGTTATCTGAGTCATCCCTAAGGGGACAATTATTGGCATAAATCATTCCATACAGCATAATTAGCTACTTATCATACAGAGGACACTTGTGATTCCAAATTTAAACAATTAGGAAACAAATGTTGTTGATTCCTGACAATGTATGATGATTATTGATGAGAGCTCGTTGACCTGAAGGTACCATGAAATCCCAGAGCCCTCAGAATCCTCAAGTGATGGTTCTTAAAATGACATTTTTCAAAGTTCATGGAAGCAATCCCTTAAAATGTAACATCCACAACACTTAGTTTATTTCTTAAATAATCAATGTGATAATTAGTTGTTCAGAATCCTAGAATGCCAAGATGAAACCAGATAGAATTGATAGCTAATAAAAACATTTCACAAATTGAAACTTCTTGTTTTATGTCAACGAGTCTAGGGTTGTTGGTTTTCAACCTGTGGGTCATTCAGATATCCCGCATATCAGAGGTTTATTATCACAATTCATAACAGTTGCAAATTCAGTTATAATATACACCCAAAAATACTTGTTTGGTCCCCTCCTAATTATATACCCTGGAACTGTATTAAAGGGCGTCACCACATTAGGAAAGCGTGTTCAAGTATTGAGGTTCTATTTCATCTTACCATTGCTTTTTTGTCCATCTGATCTACATAGTTTTTTTCGAATAATGTATCAGTCATTCTCTCTGTGACATGGACTGGCACTATTGTAGTACTGGAAGTCCCATGTCTTAGGAATTGTCAAAGTTCCAGAGACATTGGAATGATGGATGACTGTATTTGAAACATTTGGTGAATTGCTTTTCAATGGAGCACTATGATTTTCTAATATAAATTTTTATGAGCACACGATCATACATAGTAATGGATTTGGGAAAAAGGCATTTACATACAAGTATATCAAGTACCTTGATCCTATTTATATGGTCCTTTTCTTTCTCCTCCTAGACTTTATGTAGATATATAAAATCATATATGCATATGGGACATGAAGGTAGGAGGGAATGGCTAGGAAGAAAGAATAAGGAGACTGGGGAAAAACACCATGATTTTTTTCAGCATTTGACAGCACACAGAGAGAGGTTCTCTGGTTCAATATGTCTTTGAACTTTATTGTTTCACATAACGACATTAACGGATTTTGTCTGTCAACCCCATCATTTCATTAAGGATAGAAAATCCTAAACTCTGAGGCTGGAGATAGCTAAATGGTTAGGGATACTGGCTGTTCTTTAGAGAACCTGGATATGATTACAGGACCCTCATGATGGCTAATCACCATCTCTAATTCAACTTCCAGGGGATTTGGGTCCTCTTCTGGTCTCCATGGGCACAGTAGCTATAAGGTACACAGACATATGTTCAGGCAAAACAGCCCTGCATGTAAAATAGAAAGAGGGAAGGAAGAGAGGGAGGAAGGAAGAGAGAGAAGGAGAGAGAGAGATAGCTCAATTGGTTAAATGCTTACTGTGTAACTATGAGGACCAGAATTCAACTTCAGAGACACATAGACAGAGCTGGACATAGGATAGATTGCTTGTAATCTCAGTTCAGGGAAGCAGAGACAAGAGGGTCCCATGGCAATTCTGGCCAATCAATCTAGCTAAATTGGTTAGTTCCAGGCTAGTGAGAAATCCTGTCTCATAAAACAAGATGAATGGCCTTCTCAGAAATGACACACATCTAGTTCTACATACACACAGGGATGCACACACACACACACACACACACACACACACACACACACGTAAAAAGAAAAAAAAAACAGAATAGAAAGGAGTAGAATGCTTATTCTTTTGAGTCTTTTGTACTGTGTTCATCACTGTTTTCCTCTTGCCTAGCACATCATCTGATATCTAGCAGGTCCTGTATAAATATGTGTCAAAGGGTGCTATATAAATTTAACTTTGATGAAAAGAGTATAGTACTCACCTTGTTTATTAAAAATATTTTATGTATGAAAGGTGTTTTGCCTTCTTGTATGTCTGCACACATGTGCATACAGTGCCCCTAGAAGCCAGAAGACAGCTTTGGATTACCTGGGACTGTAGTTACTCAGGGCTTTAAGCTGTCATATGGACACTAAGAATTGAACCTCTGAGTCATAGTGACCTGTCCCCTGACCTACACCCAGCTGATACCCTGTTCTGAAAGGTATCTGTACTCCCTCTGAACACCTATGCTCGGTGTCATTCCCTTCCCCACATCCTGCCTTTTTGTGTTTATAACCCCTTTGTGAATAAGTAAATTAAGATGTGATTTAAATAACTAAATAAATTTAAAAAAAAAAAAAAAGAATTGAACCTCTGGGTCCTCTGGAAGCACAGCCAGTAGCTGTTTGAACCATTAAGGGATCTCTCCAGCCCCTCCTTCCTTTTCTAATTATATCATTAATTATCAGCATAAATCTGTGGAGTATAGGATTTCTATAAGTTTTATTTTTATAGTACAGTATTATACTGGTGGCCAGGTACCTATTTAATCTTGGTCTTTATTTTACTTGGTAAGCTACACATTTCAATCTTAAAGAGAATAAGATTAAGTTTCTAATCTTGAAGTAGGAGAAAGAGATTCCTGAACTTTCTCTTAGACTTCAATTTATATTTAGAAACATTGCTAATGTCTTCTGGGGATTGTGAGATGTCTTGGGGGGGGGGGAACGTGATACCAGACCCTGTTTTCTTAAGTCTTCGATAATGGCTTGATGTGTCTTAATCAAGTCTCCTTACTTTCCCTTGTTCTGAATCATTTACCTACAAACTGTAGTCTAAAACCTTAGCCTATTGGGGATAGACACAAATACAGCTTCTCTAACCTGTGGTTGCCTGTGCAGAATCCTCATGTCAGAGATGAGCTAGTCCAAGTACTGTTTGCATTCTTAAAGTCATGGATGAAAACACATAATCCCAGCACCCAGGAGACAGAGGTGAGGAAGCAATGTAAGTGTGAGGCCAGCCAGGGCTACAAAGAGAAATTCTATCTCAAAAAAAAGAAATAAAATGTTACCAGTATCTCAGTAGAAGGTTAGGATTTGAGATTTATGACTGTAATATAAAATATATATCTGTTCCACTTAGTTATGGGCTACAAGACTAAAATAATTTCAGCCTCTGTTTTAGAGTTTTATCCCACTTTTAAATTGCAAATCAGCTAACTTCCTTTGACTCAGTAGCTCTCTTGGCTCAAGTGCTGAGTGTGTATGTCGAATGGATTCTCTAGCTCGGAGTCCTAGCTGTTTCACTTTATATAGGTTGTTGGCAAATGGTCAACACCCTCAAGTGTCCTGTGAATCCTTCTGACTTAGGAGAATTGCCCTTTTAGGTTTGGAACCTAAGGAGTAGACTTCCTTGTTTATACTCGCTCATGAGATTTTTGCTTAACACATAGTTCAAGTTGTGCAAATATACAGAATGTCCATGAGTTTACCTGTCGCTTATGTGTTTGTTCACATATGCGGCTAATATCTGGAAGTGCTGAAATCGCAGTGTGTGGAGCAGACAAGTTTTTAGAGGATGTTTAGATTTTACAGCACTATAAGCAAATGGGGATTTAGAAACTAGTGGCTGAGGAGAAGTCTCAATGAGTAAATTCATGCTCTGTAAGCACGAGGACCCAAGTTCAATCCCTGGAACTAAAAAGGGCAGGCTTGGTAATGTGTGTGGCACTTGTATTCCAGCACAGGAGCTCACTGGCCAACCAGCTTAGCCGACTTAGTGAGGACTAGCAAGTGAGAGGTCCTATCTCAAAAATCTAGATGGGTAGTATGGAGTAATGACAGCCTATGTTGTCTTCTGGTGACACATGCACATATACAGTACATCTGCCCACATACACACACACACACACACACACACACACACACACACACACAAGAGAGAGAGAGAGAGAGAGAGAGAGAGAGAGAGAGAGAGAGAGAGAGATCATCCTTATGAGAGTGCTATTGATTAGAGTTTTACACAGAGCCTGACATATACAGAGGCGGACGCTCACAGCTAACAATGGAACTGATCAAGGAGTTCCCAATGGAGAAGTTAGACAGAAGACTGAAGGAGCTGAAGGGATTTGTGGCCCCATGGGGAGGGGAACAATATCAACCAATCAGAGCTCCCAGGGTCTAAACCACCAGCCTGGGAACACGTAGGAGGGATCCACGGCTCCAGCTGTATATGTAGAGGAGGATGGTTATTGTGGGAGAGGAAGTCCTTGGTCCCATGAAGGCTGGATGCCCAGTGTAGGTGAATTCGAGGGTGAGGAGTGGAGTGGGAGGGGTTAGTTGGAGGCATATCCTCACAGAAGCAGGAGGAGGGAGGATGGGATAGGGGGTTTCTGGGTGGGGGGGAATGGGGAAAGGGGATAACATCTGAAATATAAATAAAATATCCAATAAAAAAGAGATTTTACACACAGTAGTTAACAATTAATAAGGAGGCAGCATAGCCCAATGGAAAGCATGTGCTCTTTGGAGGTTAAACTTCATTTGTATTTAGAATCGAGTTCTTATCAGCTGTGGTTTTATAAAAGGATTTAATCCCTCTGAATTTACTTTATTTATTATAAAATAGGGCCAATAAAATATTTTTTGATTAAGAATGTTGAGGGCTACATTAGAAACATATCAAGGATACCACATGACAAGATTCTCCCTTTAGTTGACATGTGAATGCATAGATATGCTATTTCTATTAATATATATTTTGGTTTTAATAGGCAGTATTTGAATTCTTATACCCTTTAACTCACTAAAAGACATCTTGGCTAATTTCCAGCAAACATTATAAATATAATACTTTTTCTACTGGCTCCTTTTCTATATGTAAAAGCCTGAAGTGCAATAGAGGTTCAAAATATATTTTTCTCTTGCCTTTTTATACTATGGCAAAAAAATCTGCTTTCATGAAGGATTATGGTATCTGAGACAAAGAAGTGGTGAAAAAAAACAATATTCTAGTTTTTTTTATAGTGGAACTTAATGAATTGGGACAAGAATTTGAATTTTATAGTTCTAGATCCGTCAGAGATTTTTTCTTTCAGGGACTTACCTCCTCTGAAAGCTGCCCTCATGTCTTTATTGGAGCCCCTCTTTATTCTGCACCTTATCTTCCTTACTGAACTAGGAATGGAGAATTTGAATTTAGCCACATTCACACTAGAGTTTTTTTTTCTGAGAAGGATGATTTGTCAGGCCTTGGCTTCCAGGGCTCTTTGCAAATCCCATTGTGTCTGACAGGCTAAACCTCCAGTGAGAACAAACTAGATGGGATTGCCTCAGGTCTTGCCCTTCTTCCTCTCAGGAAAAGCTGGGGGAGTAGCTACCAATATAGCTTTCTCAGTGGGGCCTTCTTAAAGGACTACCATGATTTTATTCTGCTGTGGGGAAAGTAAAAAGGTTAGGAGGTTTGTGGCAGGTGCTCAGGTGACAAACACAGCCCAGATGCTGGCTTACCTGGCTTCAGGTGTTTGCTGACTTCTATCTATCAGCATTGACTCTTTAGTCCCTAAGGAAGTCAGTCTGAGCTCTGGGGTGCTAAGACCCCCAGCAAAGTAGGAGTGCTACACACAATAAGAGAACACACATGGGAAATGGTGACTTTGGGGTCACTGATCAGTTCAACTGCATTTCTGTATAATTCCCTATAACTTTAGCCCATTTAGGCCTACATGGCAGATTTGAAAAAGCGTGGGAAACGGATAATCCCAGCATTTGATTAATACATGCACACCATGTGTAAACTAACCAGATAATCATAGAAGATCTGGTAAGAGAGGTAATTAGGTGTTCTATTAGAATTATCTGCAGAGATTTTAACTTTTTAAAAATATGGAATATTCCAGTCATTAAGAATTATGTAATTATAGTAAAAGTTATTACTGACATTAGAATTCAACTCTCAGATTGAAGAAATGTTAAAAGCCGCCTTGTTTCCTTGCTTTATGTCTTTTCATAAAGACTTTGTGTAGCTGGGATGGTCGTCAAAGGGTAATGCATAATACAATACAAAGGTAATGTTTACAAAGATAACGTATAAGGTTTCATTCATGAGGATAAGGAAAGAGGATGGAGAACAGTTTGGACTGTATGGAATAAACCTGTTTCACAAGGAAGTCTCAGTCTTGGTCCCATTATTTTTCCCTCCTCCGAAGTATTCACTACATAAGATTAATAAGAATATCCATACATGGTCTTTGTTCTTATTAATAGAAATAATACAACAGTCAGCCACTACTATGTATAGAAACTGCATTATTGATTTATACCCTCCTGTAGTTTGTATTCATTGCTGTATATGTTCTGGGATTCATAAAGGGAACATTGAGCCCTCTGTAAGTATTCTTAGGGCTTGTGTTTTCTCAGTTGTTTCTCAATAATTTGGCTACCCCACTTTATTCCTCCATGATTTCTTAACTTCTAACATGTGTTAACTTCGCACAATACCTCATTTACTCTGGATACTTGCTTAGTTTTTTTTTTTTTATTTTTATTTTATTTATTTATTTATTTATTTATTATTTGGTGGGCGGAGGCTATGAAGAGACACCATGACCACAGAAGCTCTTATAAAGAAAAACATTTAATTGGGGCTAGCTTACATTACAGAGGTTTAGTCCCTATCAACATATTGGGAAGTATGCAGGCAGACATGGTGCTGGAGAAGGAGCTGAGAGTTCTGCATCCTGATCTGCAGGCAACAGGGAGAGAGTGAGTGAGCCACTAGGCCTCCAACCTCAAAGCCCTTTCCCAGTGACACGTCTGTTGTTACTCCAACAGAGCCATAATTCCTAATAGTGACACTTCCCATGGCTTGTGGGGCTATTTTTATTCAAACCACCAAGATGTTCAGAGTGGAGAGGTTTGCTGTAGAGGTGTCTAATTATAGACTTACTGAGAGAGGATGTAGCGAAAACATCGCCTAAGGTTTCCGCTCCACTGTGGCACTGTCATGGACAGTTCTTCACTTGTTTTCACCGTAGACTAAAGACAAATTCAGTGAAATAAATATTTTAAGCCCACATAGGTCATAATTGATATTTTTTGTTCTAAATATTTGTACACTTAAAAAAATTCTGTGAGCCTTTCAAGATTTTATATTTCTTTCTGAACATGTATCTGATTTTGGTACTACCATGTATGTGCCATTGTTCTCTTGTTTTGAGATCACTGTGAGTCCCTTTTGCTCCCACCTTTAATTCTACCTTTTCTTCTCTCCTCTCTCTTTTCTGTATGTTGATAATATATTATATATATATATATATAAATACATACCTACCTACACTACTTACATATATTTATGTACACCATATATGTATGTGTGTGTATATATGTATATATATATATTTATATATGTATGTATATATGTGTGTGTGTATATATTTATATATATAATGTATATTTATACCATACATATGTATGTGTGTGTGATGCCAGAGATTGGCATCAAGTCTTTCCCAACCATGATCCATTTAGTTTTTGAGACAGGATGAGTCTCTGAACCCAGAGGTCTTCAATTTGGCTAAGTTCTGCTAGTTTCATATCTCCAGTGTTAGGAGATTGGGGCCCTACATGTGTTATGAACCACACAAAGATACCCACTGAAGCACTCACTAAACTTCTTATCACTCCCTTAGCAGCTAACTAGGCTTTCTTAATGACCACATTCAAAAACATGCTGCTTCTTATGACTACCATTTCCTTTATACATGGACTTTTACCAGCTTAAATGTAATCTCTGGCAGGGACTCATGATGGACTACACTGCCTCCCACGTGCCGGGACCAGCTATGAGATCCTCATCACACTGAATTGGAATTCTGTGTTCCTGGGGACGTTCTCAACAGATGTGAGAGCTAGTATTTCTAAGACTGGGAACTGAGCCAAGGACTTGGTGGTCTTCGTGCTGTGTTAGTTATTTTTGTGTGGTTGTGACCAAAATACTCAGCACAAATGGTTCAAGGGAGAAAATACTTCTTTTATCTCATGTTTGGAAGGATCTCCATCAATCACGGTGGGAGAGGCATGCGGTAGGATGGCACAATACACGGCAGCTGGATATGTAATAAAGTCTGCTTGCCTCTCATCAGACCAGGAAGCAGTTGCTGCCTCTTAATGGTCCCACAGTCCCCAACCCCCATCTCCCAAGTAGCACTATTACCTGGAGAATAAGCATTCAAATTATGAGCCAGTGAGGGGGTATATCAAACTCCACCTATAACACATACCTTATATCAATTGTATAAATGATATACATTGGTTATTTTCACTAGAAAGATTAACACATAAACAATTAGAAAATTTGAAGAAAGTTAAATTCCTGTAGACTTCAGCAAAATGTAAAGCTAATAGTGAGATCCAAGTCTTCTAATTCAAAATCTTTATCATTACAACCCATGCATCCAATTAATAGTTAAACTATATGGGGTATCCCATTAGTGTGACCATATAAGTCCTTGGCACTCAACAGACATTCAAAACAATTTAGCTTTAGGGCTTTTCTTTTGTAAAAGGTACCTCTCTCTCCTGGGACTCATGTGCATTTGGCACTTGGTACATTGCCAGCACAGGGCATACCTGCGCCCTTTATTCCTTGCAGAGATGAACAAAAATTTAAATGTATTGTAATGCAATTGAGAGCAATGCAGACTTTAGGATGCCATTAGCTTTCTAGTGATTTCAGTGAAGCGTGGTTTTCCGGGCCATTCTTTCATGGACTGGGGGAGCGTTCCTCACCAGGATGCTGGCTGTTTATTTTCTAAGTGACAACTTGATTTACTGTTTCCGTTCTCATCGCTTTCAAGAAGCCTCTGCAGGATGGTGGTGAGTGACCAGGCAGTGTGCAAAAGTCCATTTATTTCTCTCCTGCATCTTCCCCACAAACATTGTGAGGATAAGGGTTGGAAATGGCCTGAGGAGGCAAGATTTCCCGTGTGTTCTCTTTTTTCGTGAGGCTTGTATAGTGTACACAAATACTGTCTGCTAGTATCCTCTGTTCTAAAAAACACCCCTGTGATGGGATATGGCAAGCAAAAGATTCCACTGTGTTCCTTGGGGGTGGCTCTGCAGTTGGGTCTGTCTTCTTGCTTTGTTTGGCCTTAAGGAGACACAACCAGTCATGACTTTCAACCTCAACCAGAAATGCAGTCCTATGAGCCTTCTATATTCTGACTACATGAAGATCTGTCCTTTCTCAGAGTTTAGTGGTATGTGCTGTTAGGTGGTGCCCAGTAGACATCTGTCTAGCAAATACTCATTTTGTAAATACCATCCGTACAGAACCTAAAGACTTTTGAGTGTTGTCTGTTAGGTTCCCAGCTCTGAAAGGCCTTTAGAGTGAAGTATTCTGTTCTTCAGTTGGTTCCTTAGCATGTTGCATGGAAAAGAACAGAATCACCCAAAACCTGTTCTGCCTCCTGATTTGCCTGTTTCAGCCCAAGGCACCTTTCCGAATTGAGTGGATGTGAAAGCCTTTTCCTTTCATGTTCTGTCCCCGGGAGCAGGCAGAAGACTTGTAGATTTCTCAGCTCCTCTCTGCCTGCAGCTGTGTCTCCCCTGCTTTGAACTCCTTCATCATCCACATTGAGGAGCAGTGGCCAGAGAAACCAAGTGATCTGTGAATTCCCAACTAGGGAAGCCATTACTTCCCATTGTGGACACTGGGAGGAAGCCTTACATGGCCTCTGCTGTTTGTGGAGTGGATGAAATGAGACTGCGGACCAGTCTGAGGCCCGGCCAGCCCTTGTCTAGTAGGGAGGGCAGCAACAGCCCATGTGTTTTTGTGCCTCATTAGCTCTGGGTGGGCCAAGCCAGGATGGGCAGCCAGGGTTATCTTTGCATCATTGCAGACTGAAGTACTGCGGGGCTGTATGAGGCCAATTTGAAGGACAAAGGATGGCATGATGTGCATAGTTTCATCTCCCAGGCTCATTAGGAGGAGGGTTGGCTCCACTAGCTGTCTGGAGCACAGCAGGTGTTCAGCTCAGGGCCACTGGTTTTAGCCACTCCAGAAGGTGGGGGGGGGGGGCTGCATTTTAATAAGCTCTTTCAAGTGTCTTGACTTTTTTCCATCAGAGTCTTTAGTGGAAATTTCAGCCTCTTCCCCTGGTTCCCCATTTGGATTCCTCCTGCCTGGGTGGTCCTTCACCTGTCACTATCACAGATTCCCCCCTTCTGGCTGGTTGAACTTCATCACCGAAGTCTCTCATACAGTACATGCTCTACACCTGTCCTGAGAATTTGAGGCACACTGAGGCTGTGGTGGAAGAGCAAAAGCAGTGAATTAAGACTCTCAATCCCAGTCCTGTGGAGCTTGGAAGTACCATTTCCTACTGTCTTGGATAATACCTCCACATTCTTGCACCTCATTAGTATAAACACTGGTCTCATGGGCTGCAGAGAATAGATGAGTAAGATAGCATTTGGAAATATGTCACACATGCAGAAAGCTGTAAGCATCTGCTTCCAAAATGCTCAGAATCTCTCTTTATCCAGCCCAGATGTATTTCTCATTTGAGGGCCCCCTAAACAATACTATGCCATTTTCCTTAGAGGTTTCTGTGAAGACATTTTGTGTCCTTCTATTCCTTCCTAGTAAAATGTAAACTCCATTCCATGAATTATATGCACCAATGGGCTGAGCCACTGTAGGCAATCCCTGGGAAGGGAATTCAGATGTGTTTTGTAAAATTGTGCAATCTTTTAACAGTAACAAATAAGCTCCTTTGATTCCTATCAGTAAAAGATGCAATAGACCAAGCTTGATGTGCATGTCTTAACCCTAGCATTGTGGAGACAGAGGTAGAAAAGGATCAGAAGTTCCTTCTGTCTTTGGTTACATTGTGAGTTGGCAGCTATCATGAGCCTATGTGTCAAAGCTAAACCAAACCTAACTAAACCAAGTATTTGTTCTGCAATTCCCAATATCTATCTATCTATCTATCTATCTATCTATCTATCTATCTATCTATCTATAAATGTATGGATATAGGTGTGTGTGTGTACACGCGCATGTGCATGTGTGTGTGCGTGTGTGTATCCTGATCTATAGATATAGTTGAGGTTCTAATACACTAAGCCATAAAGCCACACTTTGTATAGTTCATAGTAAGAAATTATTACACTGGGTATTTTAAATTACTTTGGAATTTCTCTGAGAATTATTACTCTACGAGTCACTAGTTGGATGCTCTCTATTTTGGAATTGTAGAGAAGAGAGTTGAATAAATGCTCGTTAATGCTCTGTATAGTTCAGGGCTTCGATTAGCTAGCTATTTGAAAGACCAGTGTCTCCTGTATGTTACATAAACTGATTTAAAACCTCCAGCTTTACATATCTAGATCTCATCTAGTGTTTAATCCATTGGACACTTACAAATAATGGCTAAATGATTTGCTGTCATAAGGAGTTGAGCTCTGCTTTTCACACAGTGATAATAACATTTTTATTTTAATACTTACACCATGGATAGTCAACTTTGGCATGATACTACTTAGATGGATCTCAACAGCCCATTAGCTGTGTGAGTGCCTTCGCTCTTGCCAAGACATAACTGTATGCTAAGCTGCTGTGTGCTGTGTTACATAATCTCCTGCATTCATTTTCTCCACCTGTTTAGCCTGAATACATACAAGGTGACTGTATTGTCTTTTCAACCCCATTCTCACTGTAAGCATCATGTATAGAAAATGAATTTCGGGGCACTATTGCCTATTTTATCAACTGGAGAATTGAATCAACTCAAAAATATATTTTGTCCCTCTCTGGTTCTGCCTTTTGATTATGTTGACTGTCAGCCCAGTATGGTTTTCAAGGTGATAAGAGTGTGCCGGCGTCTCAGCTACTGGAACAAATTAAGATAGGTTGGGGTTTTAGGAGAAAAGTAATCTCCACTCTGAGGGTGTGCAACAGGATACTTTTCTAAAAGTCTTTCTCTGTGTTTGTAGCCTTTATTTGCTTGGAGAGACTGGGGTATGTATTGGCGGGTCTCTTCTCTCAAAACTCAGGCAGAATAAATCCCAGGAGTTACAACCAAAAATATGTTTGCAGATCTAGAGTATGATTCTGAGAAGACCCCTCAACCTTCTATTGTTTTCACTGGACACCTGCTGAAATGAGATAGCTGGGTAGTTGAGTTGCCCTTTGTGATCACCTCCTCTGGTCCAGGGAAGAGATAAACTGAACAAATTCACCATTAAGTGGAGAATTCAGGAGGGATGTGAGCTGCTTCAACAATCTCCATTAGGATGTGCCATGGAAGACAGTTGGCTGTATACAATTTTCTGTGAAATATTAGCATAAATAAATGTCTGATTTGCATTGGCATGTTCTCTCTCACAATGATTTCATATATTATTATTTATTTATCATGGTATTATTCTCTTTTGTGTGGCAAAGCCTCCATTTGTTTTTCTTTTTATGGCCGCCTACATTAAAATAAAACATTTCTCTTACTTTAATTATATTCTGAGTTCACAGTAGAAAAGGAAGCATTTCTTTTGGTAAGCAGATGTGGCTAACCTTGTAGACGGGGAAGTTTTGTGGCTCACTTTACCTAGTGTCAGTTTGACTTACAAGTCCACAGCTCCATGGAATCATTCATGACCTTAGAGAGGTTAGCTAGGAGCATATGGCATATTCTGAGTGATAATCACAGGGACAGATAAAGTCCAGAAGTCCTTTAAACTATGATTATACTGTGTCATCTTGGACACTCACATTTTTTTAGCCATTAACCTTTTTCTTCATAACATAAAGACATTAAATCAGTATAATCCCTAAAATACCTTGTAATTTGAAAACTTATTATTTTAACAGACTCCTAATTATATGAAAAATATTAAGCATGGTCTGGTACATTAAATAACATCCTGGTACCTTGCTGTTTTGTGTCAAAGCTTTCCCCTTTGAAGGGCCCTCCATGATTAATGTAAACTCTGTGTTGCTCTCCTGGCTCATCCGTTCTAGCTCGGTGGTCACAGTGCATAGCTTAGGTTTTTAGAGAAGGCACCCATTAGTCGGTCATGTATAATACAAAGGACCACCCGGCAGTTGTGCTTGTCCCTCTCTGTAGAGAAAGAGCTGAATTATGAAAACTACATCTGATTGTCTTCTGTTCTAGATCAGGATCATTTCCAGGTCTGTTGTCTAGTTGCATTTTAACAAATGTGTTTCATCAAAAATGAGAAGAGAGATAGTGACAATAGACAGAGCAATAGAGATTATTTTGCATATATTTCAAACACACAGAGAGTGTGAAGTTCCTGCTTCCTGACTTTTTGAGTCTATTTTTGATAAAATGTACCAGGCATAAATACATGCCTGGATATATATGTATGTATGCATGCATTTATGTGTGTGTGTGTGTGTATACATGTTCCATATATGTGTGAGATAACACACATATATATGGCCAAATATATATATATATATATATATATATATATATATATATATACACACACACACACACACATATATGAGAATACATACACATAGATGGACATACACACACAAACACACACACATATATATGGATAGAAATACACATACATAAATAGATGAACACATATACACATATGGATAGACACATATGCACACATATATCTGCTATAGTTTAGCTATAGGTAAGCAGGTCCATTTGCTTATGACTCTAAGTGTAGAGAAATATGCAGGTAGACATGTCATTGAGCACTGTGTGGCATGTAGAAGAAACTTCACTTCTTTATTCCTCAAGCATTTCTAGTCTTAATTGTTAAAGTCTTTCAAAATGTTATTATCATAACACAACATTATGATTAATTTAACTATTCGACGTGGGGTTTTGTCTCTCAACATAGTAAGAGTTCTATCTTACTTTATTACCATGTAGTTAAAAAAATATGTTTTATTTTGCTAAAGTGATTTATGTAGGACTAAGATGGTTATGATAGGGATATGAACTGAGCTGGATTTAGTTTTGGCTCATAATGTTGAAATGTAGTTTAGCCGAAGGAAAAAGAATCCCCAACTTCAGTTTGTAGCCCAATCTTTTAGGGGAAACTATGTATCTACGTGTATCTTATAGCCAATTTTCTTTTATTAGTTAAGCGCTTTTAAATAGCAGTTGATCTGTGGCTGGAGAAATGGCTCAGTGGTTAAGAGCACTGACTGCTCTTCCAGAGGTCCTGAGTTCAATTCCCAGCAACCACATGATGGCTCACAACCATCTGTAATGAGATCTGATGCCCTAGCTACAGTGTACTTATATATAATAAATAAATCTTAAAAGAATAAATAGCAGTTGACCAAGTCTCATATGAAATATTGCATTCTGAGTCTGCCTCACAAGAAGACACATGCACGTTCATGTGCTGTGTGCCAAAATTGTAACTCCAATAAACTGCAAGTTGATTACATTAGCTCTCTCCTATTTAAAGATATCTTTCTATTTATCTGGATGTTTGGGCTCAAGATTAAAAATGTTTGACTTCTTGAGAAACAGTGCTGAAAGGAGAATAGGCCACACAGCCCCCCAAGTTCTTAGCCCATGACCTTTCTCAGTTCTCTTCCTACGTTCAGCTCTGTCTGACACTACATCTAGAATTAATACACATGGATGCCCTGATTGACACAACAAGCATTGTCTACTGATACGTAGATACCACTACCATCTGTTTCTTTCAGAAAACAGTGTTTCCAGAGAAGAGGCCTATTCAAGCAGGCTTTGACAAGGGAATTTTAAGATGTCAAAGCCTGAAATGTGGTCTTGAGGGGAATAGAGATTGCACTGTAATTGTATCTTGGACTTGTTTTCCAATTTGAGGGATATGTGTGTAAAGCTAAGTTCCAATCAGGGAGGGACATTCTAGGATGAAACCTCTCATCTACCCAGGGCACAAGACCTCTTTGCTTGAGTCTAAGGGTTGTGTAGCTCTCAGGCCAAAGCTTTCTACGGTGTTTCATCCTATGTCCTTTCTCTCACCTGACTTATCTTCTCCAGTCCAATCTTCTTCTTAATAACCCAGCCACGTTTGTTCCATGGGGCTCCTGATTTTACCATAAAAACCACAGTTAGCTAGGTTTCTGATGGATGGAAATCAAAGCCAAATCTTCTAGGGTAATTGATTTTAAATTATTGTTTAATAAAAGGTACCAAGAGCTAAGGAGTCCTTTGTCAGAAAGGACAGTTAATTATCTATTCTGAAGCAGATCTATTATAAGCACTTAAATACCATCATTGGTGCACTGGGAGCCTGCCTTGACCATTTTGAATGAAGTTTCTACTTAGGCTTTTCTTCCAAAACATTTAAAGGAAACATAGCCCACTCCTTTAGATTGCCCTGTTGTTTACTGCTGTGTGGACACATAGTTTCTCTACAGTCAGCACTTGTATTTTCGGTAGTTAAGTAGGAGCTGCCTAGAGTAGATGCTTGTTCATCAAGGCATAACCACTTTGTCCTTTCCTTTACCTACAGCTCGAGAGGAAAACGTGGCCACCTTCCGAGGCTCAGAGTATCTGTGCTATGACCTGTCCCAGAACCCGATCCAGAGCAGCAGCGACGAAATCACTCTTTCCTTTAAGACCTGGCAACGCAATGGGCTCATCCTCCACACGGGCAAGTCGGCCGACTATGTTAACCTGGCTCTGAAGGATGGTGCGGTCTCCTTGGTCATTAACCTGGGGTCCGGGCCTTTGAGGCCATTGTGGAGCCAGTGAATGGGAAATTCAACGACAACGCCTGGCATGACGTCAAAGTGACACGCAATCTTCGGCAGGTAATGGCCGGGGAACAGCGAGCCTGTAAGGCCCATCTTAGGTAGACACTTTGTGGGACAAGTGACTGGTGAGGTTGAGAAGGCTAGGGATCTGGGTATAGATATGTCAAAGTATAACTTTCTCCAAATTTTTGCAATTTCAGAAGGAAAAATGATTAAACTATTTTTCTCCTCGTCCTTCAAATCCCCGTTTGGACTTGTTATTGAAGGGGAAAAAAATCAGTTGCATAGATAATAAAAATGATAAATACTTTCATCCTTTTTATTCTGCTTTCCTTTTATCATTTTCTTAATTACTTTCAAATCTTATCATATTGTTGTTAAATTCAATTAGGGACAGCATTTTGTTTCCACAGCTTGATGGATCGTCCTCATTCTTTGAATATATGTTCTCCTTTTAAATTAAGTTAGTCATTGCCATGATGTCATTATTTTAATTCCTTCCAGGAAAAGAAAATCTTGATTTTATATACCTCTCCTGTTAATTTACCATCCCTCCCCACCTTTGGTTATTATTTTTTTTTTCTTCTCCCACTGTTATGTGAACCTCTAGCCTTAGAATTAATTAGCCGGGATCTCTCTGAACTCATGTTTCTCTGTTCCCTGATGCTGTGGTCCTGCCTCACTGCCCTTGTCACTACCTCCGAGACTCTTCAGTTGCCTGGGAGGCCTGGCAAGTGGAAGCACCCAAATAAAAATGTCAACTTTGGAGCAGCTTTCCCGAGGCTGTGTGTGCTTGAGAACTCCCATCGCTTGTGGATTCTAAGCAGGCAACCCTGTCAGATGACACCGCGTCCAGAAAGCCTGAGCCAAGCAAAGCAGTTTTCCATTTCATTACTAATAATGATAATAATCAAACCTTATCAGTGCACATCAGCAAAAGAAAAGCGTTTCCCACCAGAGCCAAGGTCTGTGCTGAGATGGTCTTTTTCATGTGTCTATTTTCAGTTGATATTTTTCTCTACTTGTAAATTTGTCACGCAACCCAGTTGGACAGCCTTCATCCTTTATTAATCAGAAAACAGTATGCAAATTTCCAGAAAGTGCTTATCAAATTTCCTTCTGCAATGTGATTGATTTGGTGCCGTCTCGTGTAAACATGAAAGCATACGACATGACAGGTGTTTGCATATGTTTTCTGTTTGATAAAAGTATGACTCCTAAGAAATGCTAAACAAATAGCAAAGGCTGGCACACATTGAATCACATTATAGTCAAAATACTCATCTACACACTTAACTCTAGCAAGGAAACCAACTGATTGGAAGATCCCGTTCTGTTTAGAGTGGAGTTGTTGAGGAACACTCCCCTGGATTCTTACCACATAGGAATTTGAATTCTGTGAGTCATTGATCTATGATTTCCTTCAAGGTCAAATACCTCTGATATGTAAGTGCTTTGGTTTATCTCCGTTCATGGCTACACAGAGGAACTTCGTAGCAATTAGAGATTCCCAAATCACATTTCCATTTGCAGACATAGACTTAATGTCTCTGGGTTGTGAACTCTAAACCTAAAAGTGAATCATGACCTTTTTTCGACTTTTGATTGCTATGTCCAAAATAATAGCTTTGGAGCCTCAGTCAGCTGAGGGGAAATTCCATATTCTGGGTAGCATTATCAGGTCACGTGTCTCATCAATTTGCTTCACTTGCTTTCTACCTACATACACACTTCCTACTTGCTCATGAATGGTTCTAAGGTGCTAACAACACTAAAAGTGTTGTTTTCACTAAAAACACTTTCCTAAGAGTATCAGGCCCCAGCTAAGCCCTTTAAACCAGAGCAGATAAGTTAAATTATTATTCAAATATTGTTGTGATGTTTCTGTCAGGAGCACTGTGAGAAAAATCACCCCGTAGAGTTTCTAATATATTCCAGGTTTGAAGGTCCAGCTTCTCTCTGTGCCCTTGGACAAGTCACTTAACCTTCCTCCACCATAGCTTGCATTTGCAAACTCTGATTTAAAGTGCTCCCCAGCCAAGTGTACTGGCTCGACATGCCAAGTGCCTTCTGCTCCAGAAGGACTATGAGCTCACCCATGGCCTGGGTGCTAGATTCCCTGTGATGTGCAAATACTTTACAAGCTGAGCAGTCAGTCCCAGAGGTGACTACTTCTGCCTGCTGCCAAGGATGCAGGAAAATGGAGCTTCCTATTCTAATGAAAGCTGTTGAGTCCTTGGGATTTGGAGTGTTTCTTAGCAGAGAGGATCTTGATCTCATGTTACAAAAAAAAAAAAAAAAAAAAAAAAAAAGACACGCCTTATCACTTGAAAATATTGAAATCAAAATTCAGAGAAAGAGGTTGATTTTAACAAATAAAATCCATTTAATTTTGTCTAGTCTAAGATCACTATATTGTCCATTGAAATATTTATATTATCCCTTTTCAGTTCCCTAGAATACATTAGAAAAAATTGAAGACTGTATATTTCAAATAAACTTTAAATAACCTCATAAATATTTGATAATAAGCTGATGACAACTCATCTACTTTTTTTTGGCAAAATCTAATGCTTTTGGTGAGAAAGATATATCTAAGAAAAATTGTTCTGGGCCTGGGATTCATAATAGTATCTCTTACCAAATAGGGCAGAACAATTGTTCTCCACCCTATGGCCACCAGTATGTGATTTAGTTCTTAGTCCAACTCAGAGCCAAGCCCAGATACTTTACTGGGACTTGTGATTGTAAAGTTTGGAATATAGACTACATGTGTTTGTTCTAAATTATAGTACACACACACACACACACACACACACACACACACATGTGCCTGTGATCTTGTTAGCCCTCAAGGTCAACTCTCTCACATCACCGGCTTCACCTCTGGGTACTATTTTTGGTAAAGCACACAAAATAAGGGGCAGGTGTCTCAGCCTTCCAGCCTCCCAGCTCAAAGGGTGTTGTCAATTTAGCATTTGAAAGTCATCAGTAAGGAGAGATTAATTGTAGTGAGGGCTTTTCCAATCATCTACCATCCTTCCTGCTATCTATTTACTAAGTTGTTTAAAAGCTTAAAACACAATATTCCAAAGGAATTGGGGGGGGGGTTGTCTTTCCATCCATTCTGAGAAAGTAAAGAAATTAATAACATTTTTGAGCAATAAAAAATAAAATTTTGATGTATTCATATGTCATGGACATTGAAAACCGTAAGTAAAATGAAATATAAGAGTGCTCCCTCTTGCTCACAAATCCTCAGAAATCACTGGGGTCACAGATTAGCCTGCTGAGACCTACAATATGCTGCATAATGAAGTCTTGCTGTGTGAGGTTCAGTGTGGTAGCTTTCAGTTCTTTTCAGAATGGTCCAACCATATAGTTAGATTCAGATATGAAAAGAAATATTAACATACTATTAGTATGTAATTATCTTTCTATCTACCTATGGAGTGGTTTGTTTGGGTGGGGGGTGGGGTCTTTTCCTTCAGAACAGGAGATGTACATGTATTTATTAGAGGGTGGGAAAGAAAAATCTGGCAGCATTCACTCAGAAGAGTCCTGGGAAGTAAGTATGATACTAATTCTAAGGGGTGAGGTGTTGGTCTGAGTGGTATTTGGAAGGAAGGGCTTGACTGGTGGCTGAGTCCCCAAGCAAGAGTTTCCATAGAGTCCTGGTCTCATTGTCTCTCCCCACTCTCTTTCTGTGTTGGGTGCCTTTTTTTTGAAAAACTAACACAAGATCACTCATACATGCGTCATTTTACTAACCGACTAATGTACTAACACCCTAACAACTCATCTTTGGTTTTAGTTTTTATTTTTAATTAACAATCGTTCTGTTCACAATTTTTAATTTCCTTTCTTCCCCCTTCTCCGCAAAGCACTCAGGCATCGGACACGCTATGGTAAACAAACTACATTGTCTGGTAGATATCATTCTTATTGTCTTTTTTTGGGTTTGCCGTGTGTTGCTCCCCCTTTCCTGCCCGACCCTCCTTTTGTCCTCTTTAGACTTATTTCCTCTCCTTTTTCATTTTTTTTTTGTTATTAAATTAAATGCAAGATTTTTTTTCTTTAAAAAGAAAAACAGAAGGAAATGTAACTGTCCAGAAAACAGCTATTTATTCAAGTTTGTTGGGGGACAGTTCTTTATCTCCAGCCTTCTTTTTCGTTTTCCCCAAAAAGTTATTTTTTAAGGGAATCTCTTCAATTAGTTATATTTTTATTTACCTATTTTGAAACTTCTAAATGACAGTCTAGAGACAACAGAGATTTTAGTGAGGGCTTCCTTCTGCTGTGTCTCCCCTCCTTCTCTCTTCCTGTTTTCTCTGTCTCCTCCCTAATCCGTAGTCCCTCTCTCCTTCCCTTTCTGTAGCTGTGGCTGCCACAGGTGATCTTAGGGAGGAAAAGATGCTGATTCCTCTAATCTTCCTCTCTCTTCTTTGACCTCATTCCCCACTGTGGCCAAAGGGAGTGCCACCAATTGTTTTCTTCATACACACTGCATGGCATGGTCCTGTCTCGTGGAACACCTGTCAGCATCTGCATCTGTCCCCCATTGGCCTCTATGTTACTAACAACTGGCAACCAACCATCAATCCAGTTCCACCCTCTTCTTTCCCTCTACTCCAATCTCCATCCTCCTCTCATTTTTCATATTTTTGGGGGTTGGGTTTGGACTTTTTCTTTTCTTTTTTTCTTTTTTTTTTCTTTTTCCAGTGAGGGAGGTGGTAGGCAGGGGGAAGTGTTAAACTCTTTAGTTTTGAGTGTTTTATTTCCTCTCTCCATTTTTACTTTATTTTTCCTTCAGTTTCTTCCATGCATGCGTGTGCGGTGTGGATTTTGATTCTGTTATTTTATCCTTTCCCCAGAGAACTACTTTTCTGCCCAGCCTTCTCTCTTGGTTCCAGATAATTTCCGCATGGGTGTTTAGTGTGTGGTGTGTGCACGCTCTGAGGCTCTGTCTTTTTCTCTCTGCCCTCTGCTTGTGGATGGTGGGTGTATGAATGCTGATTCTCCCCTTTGGCATTATTATTATTATTATTATTATTATTTTGGTTATTATTGCCTCAACATTCATTTCTTTTGGTTAAAGTTGCTTTTTGAGTTTGTGCATTTTTTTCTGGTGGTGGTGGTGGTAGGTAAGGGAGGGTAGGGTTGGTACCTGGGGTAATCCATAGCATGTATCATTCCGGACACATTAGAACAGAGACCCTTCTCCTTCCCTACCCTGAATGCATGTTTGTTAGTGTGGTGTGAACCATAAAAGAAACAAATAATAGAAGAAAAGAAAAAAAGGGGGAAAAATCCACTAACAACCAAAGACCAACCCTAACACATACCATTGTCGAATGTCTCCTTTGATGTTTTTCATTACTACCATAAATAACAACTATAAGAAAAAAGAACCAATCATTTTTAGCAATGAACCAAGACAAGTGATAGTGTCCGAGGGTGGTTCCATTTTCTAGCCTGACTCAGTGAAGTATGTAGTGGGTGGAAGAAGGTACTCAGCTTAGTCATTCTAACATACTGTCCCATTAACTACCAGGGAAGACTGTAGGCTTGGGACATAGGAAGGCAGACCAGAAAATGGAACTTGGGCCGCACATACCAGAATCAAGCGAAATTAGAAAGAGTACCTCACCAAAAATCTTAATGGAGCTGAAACCACAAGTAGGGGAAGCCATTAAGTTTTAATAGGATTGTAAGGTCATTGCTGGGATTTTCTTTTGTCCCTATGTCCCACTACCAGGTGACAATCTCTGTGGATGGCATCCTAACCACAACGGGCTACACTCAAGAGGACTACACCATGCTGGGCTCAGATGACTTCTTCTATGTTGGTGGAAGCCCAAGTACAGCGGACTTGCCAGGCTCACCTGTGAGCAACAACTTCATGGGCTGCCTTAAAGAGGTAATGTTTGCATATTTCCATTGAATGGGTGGATAGTATGAGTATTGAAACAAAATGAAACAAAAACAAAAAACCAAAACATCAAACAAACAAACAAACAAAAAACAAACCCCAAAAAACACAGAGAGAGAAAGACAGAGAGCCAGTGAGAGACAGAGAGAGAGAAATCTAGACCAATGACTGCGCATAGCCTCCAATCTTTGAGTGAAATGAAATGTTATAGGAGACAAGATTTGAACTTTAAAGGGCCCATCCTTTGTTGGGTAGCCTTGGGTTTGCTACTTAATTATCTTGTGTTCTCCTCTAACTAATGAAGACACATATCACATATCGCTTAGCTGTGCAATGTAAGTGGAACAGTCATTGCAGATGAAATCACAAGGAACTAGACATTCGTGAAGGTTGATTTTGTGCTTTTTACCAGCAAGGATGAGAGCTGTGGTTAAGCCACACAGTTTGTGTGTCCTGTCTAAAATATAGCACACGTATTGTTTTATTGTTATTGAATGTGGCAGCCCCAAGACTTTTTTTTTTTCTCATTTGTTCATAGAGAGGCAAAAATTTCAGTGTGTAACATCCATGCTCAGAAAAATGGGCCTGCTTTTCTCTTTTTGTTTTCCTTCCCCTTAAAACAAGTCCCTGTAACTATGAGAAGGCAGCAGGGCTTGGCAGTCACTCATGCATTACCCTAGTACTGATGTGTTGAGACTCTGTCTGAGAGCGGAGGAGCTTCAGTCAAGTGTAAGTTCAACTTCTAAGGTTAATTGTTGAGGCAAAAAGAATCAGACTTGATTTGTTTAGAGTTCTTTCACCCACTGTGTCACGGAAGCACTATACTGTACATGCTTTCTTTAAACGAAGCTGAGCTTGATTGCCTGAGATATCCATACCATTTCTTTAGGGAAATTTCTGGAGAAGCTAGTAGCGTTTCTTCTTGTAGACAAAAATCTCTTGTGACATCTTATGAGCCTCCCCTGAGGCATATATTTTTATTCTTATTATGGTTATTTGGAGTTTACTGTACAGCAGACATACAGTAGACTGTGGTGAACAGGGACTCATCAGTGGCACCAGATAATGAACCAGAATTGCCTCTACAATAACTGGCACACAGTAGGTCCACAGAAAGATGTTTTGAATGGACTTATTTATCAAGAAACCACATGTACCTTTACTTGTGCTCTTTATAAGTGATGGTCTCCATGCTCAAAGACTTTATAGCCTGGGAAGGGAGATGAGATCAGTAAGTGAGTAATTACAACATAGGACCATGTGTTTAGCACCACAGACTTAAGGCCTGATTGAACAGAGGAAACAGATAAATTGTAGGTGGGAGTCAGTTTTAGAGAAGAAGTGACGTTTGAGTCAAGCCTTGGCTACAATAAACCATGTGTGAGTTGAGAGGAAAAGGTAGAAAGCAAAGACATGATAAAGGAGGAGAGGTTGCAATTGTATTGTTCTTAGTCTGAAGGACAAATGGAAAGGAGAATACAAAAACTGCTGGCTCTCTCTGATGGTTGTTCCCCTACCTTCTGCTAGCTGGGGTGCCACAGTTGTTTCTGAAGAAATTGTGGCAAGCACACAGCACTTGTTCCCTGCCATTTACTCCTATTTAAATAGAATAAGGGCACAATTTGTAATCATTAGGGCTTCTTTACCTGAATAATGACACAGAAGCTTGCGTTTATTTACAATGCTTTTGGCCTTAGCTCAGGTTTGCTCCCAAACTAGCTGTTAATTTATATTAACTCGTTTATACTATTCTATGTCTGCCATGTGTCTGGTTATGTGTCCTCAGTTTCATAGGTTAGACTTCCTTCAAATCTGGGTGGTAAATATCCCATGCCTCTCTCTTTCCATAGTTCCTCTCTCTGTCCAGAAGTTCTACCTTACTATTCTGCCTTTTGCTATAGACCATAGACTTTTTATTTTAACCATTCAGAAGGTGCCTTAGGCAGGCAAGAAAGGACAGAGACACATCTTCACACAGTGTACCAAAACATCACTCCAATGCAGACTACTCAGTGTCTTATGAAGCCTGAAAGACTCTAAAATCCTGCTAGATTAAGACTGGTTTGAAATGTGCTCTCATCAGAAAATGATCGCAACATTCCCAATACCAAGGACTTGGCTCAGGAATGTACCAAGAACTGCCTAATACGGCACAGTCCTCCATTTTTCTGTGGGACAACCACCCTGAACATGGAGTTTCCTGGAGGGGACTTATGGGTCACATATTCTCTGTGCCCAGTTATGTTAGATCATCTGTATATTATATATATATTGAGACAAAGGACCAGTTTCCCAACTATAATATTTTTATCTATTAATAAGGAAGATTATCTCTGAATATTTACAAAAATAGCATGACACCTATGACAACTTTATTCATGAAAAATTTAGATTTAAAAGTATGCATATATATATTTGCATACCTGGGGGGATGGATGGAGGGAGGAGGTAGTTAATGGAGATTATGTAAAAAACAGAAAGCCCTTCAGAAGTCTGTCAAATGTTGCTAAGTAGCTCACAACTTTGTAGGGCTAGCATAAAGACTTATTGTGACCCTCTAGAACTCACATGGAAGATGAAAAGCTGGAGTTGCAATTTAAACCTTTAATTCCAGTGCTGAGGAAACAGAGACAGGAATCTTCTTAAAACTTGCTGGCCAGATAATAAAGCCAATCTCCAGGCTTAAAGAGAGACCCCTATCATTAAAATCAAGATGGGCAGTGACTGAGAAAAGCAGACCAAATCAACTTCTATCACACACACACACACACACACACACACACACACACACGCATGCATGTGTGCTTACGCATACACACTCATGCATGTGCACACACTCACATGTATACAAGAACACACATACATACATATGCTCACACACTCATTTGCACATGAGCACACATATATTTACACAATGAATTGAAACAATTAAAAGTGATTCCTGCATAATGGTTGATGTCAAAAGTATCCCTTCTCCAGGAAAAAGACATCGGGTTGGGTATGGCCCTCATGCCTCACTGGACAGGGATAGGAGGACCGGAGCCATTACAAGGCCCATTCAATTATTGGAGGTCAGGCCTCTATCCCTGCCTTCACAAGATTAGAATCACCAAGGCCCTTCTATACTTAGAGAAGGGAGGAGATGTCAGGGGCAGCCCTGCTTATACACTGAAGGCCTACAATCAGCCATAGGCCTAAAATCAGCAATAGTCCTGACATACATACATGCTAACACAAAGTCTTGGGTCTCTGTGGAAAAACACTGAAACAAATGGCTATAAGCTATTGTAAACAGGCAGCTTTTGTGGAAATTTACCAGCCTGAGTAGTCATAGACCTTGTAAATAGGTAGCCTCAGGGGATAGTACCAACTTAGATAAGGACAAGTGGCAGAGTCATAGTGACCTGTCCCCTGAACCTTCACCCAGCCAATACCCTGTTCTGAAAGATATCTGTACTCCCCCCGAACACCTATGGTCCAGTGTCATCCCCTTCCCCATGTCCTGCCTTTTTGTGTTTATAACCCTTGTGTGAATAAGTAACAACTACGATTTGATTTAAATAAATAAATAAATAAATAAAAAATAAAAAAATTTACAAAAGGGGAAAAAAAAGGGAAAAAAATGATTCCTGCATACACATGGGGACAAGCACCCATACATACATGTATGCATAAAAGTTTATGATATTTCTGGAGAACAGAGTCAATATTTGAAGCAACTGCAATTAGTGGATAGAATTTTCCATTTTTGCAAGCAGTAGAAACTTAAATTTAACTGTTATAAAGGAATGGCAAAAACATTGATGGAAGTGGTTTAAAACAGGGTTTTGCTGGGCCCCACCTAGTCTATATCACATGTGAGTTGGTTTTTCCAAAGGCCTGTGAGGTCTTCCAATTTGTATGAGACCTTGAAATGGAATGTGACCTTGAGTCTAATGACATCCTGATGTAGGCTTCTTTTTCTGCGTAAACACTGCATTTACTCGTCTTTTGTCTGGGAATTCTTTTGTTTTTGACAACTTAGTACACCTGCCTGCCCTGATGGGCTTTAGCTTGTCCTCAGGTGAGTCCTCTTTTTTTGATCATTTAACCTCTTCACAGCCTCTCTTCTTACAATACAATGCTACCTTTCCTTCTTCATCTTTCTTTCTTTGCCTATTGTCTCTTGTCATTTGTGGCTCTAGGTTGCCCCAGCTAATTGAGTACTTTAAATGCTGTTTTCATCAAATTTGGGACATGGTGAAGGGCTAATGGGATAATGGGCATTTGTTTTCTTGTTGTGAAAACAGGTTTTACTTGGGGAACTCTGCTTCAATGCTGAAAACTGAGTTGTGACTCTGCTATTGAGCAAAAATGACTGGCTATCACCGGTATACACACCGCTTAACTTGATATCTCTGTGAAGCCATGTCCAAGTTGTCATCAAACTATTGTGTTTCTCTGCACACCACACTCCACTTAATCAAATAATATCACCAAATTAACATCTTGATCATTTTTATACTTTCCTGTTTTAGTGTATATATTTCGATTTTGTTTGTAATGGATCCCCAGGCCCTAAAGTTGTTAGGTTTGTGGGGAGCGCAACACGTTGATTTTTGAATGAACAATACATCACAAAAATGGGTACATAGTTTCCATCAGATAAATAATTTGAGGCACAGCTGACAATAGCATTTATAAAGAATACTTTGCCATGGCAATAGTTGAGGGAAATAAAAGGTCTCAACAAAGCTAAGAAGGATGGCCTGGATTCTCCCTTTGGAAGAATAATACAAGTCTGGAAAGGCATCATATATTGAAAAGAATATCTAAATGGAAAGCTAATAGACCCTGGGCTAGAGAATGGCTTAGCATTTAAGAGCACTGGATATTCTTCCAGAGAACCAGGGTTTGGTATCCAGCACCAACATAGTGACTTATAACCATTTATAATTCTAGTCCTAGGGGATGTTCTGATTTCAGTGGGCATCAGGAATGCAGGTGGAACACAGACATATATGCAGGCAAAGTACTCACACACATTAGTAAAATAAACTAAAATAGAAAACTACTTAACATTGTTAGGAACATAAATTTGATTACTCTGTATGGCTTAGTATTAGACGCTGATTTTTTTTTTTAAGAGTATTAGTTTGCAAACATATAAAGAGGAGATCCTAAGAGTTCTGTGTGTTCTCAGGGACAAGTGAAATGATGAGCATAAGCCACACATATTATACACTGACAGCTCAGAAATCTAACAATTATGATGTATAACCTCTTATAAAGGAGTTGTGAACATGCCTCCAAATGAATGTGCGTCTGCCTGTGATCTCCTAGACTCCTGTATTAGCAAGTCATCATCAGGGAAAACCTTATTTTGAAGTGTTTCCCTATTGAAAAATCTCTCGTATTTGTAAAAAGAGGGATAATCCAGTCACTCATTCTTGGTCTTTCCCTTATTTCTGTCTTCAGTCATTTATTTTATGCTGTCAATCTCCCTTTGTTAAACTACCAGCTCCACGAGAAGACATAATTACCATTTCCCAGCAAGCAGAATGTTTTCTGGTATTAAAAATTGTGTTCAATTATTAGTATATCCCTTTTCCCTCCCTCCTTCACTTCCTTCCAGGTCTCATGTATCTCAGGCTCACCTCAAACTTATTATACAGACGTCTGCTGAATATTTTCTTGTTCTCCTGCCTCTATCTCCCAAGTGTTGGGATTGCAGATGTGTACCTTCATATCTGTATATGAGATGCTATGGATAAAACCCATGTATTTGTGTCTGCTAGCACGTACTCTAGCAACTCAACTATACCCTTATCCCTAGGAAGCCCATTCTTTCTTAAGAAACAGTCTATGCTTCTAAAAATTTTATTTAATAAGCTTGTCTAGAATAAATGAGTTATCTGCATGGAGCTCTAATAGCTGGTGAGGTTCAGGTCAACATTGTCTTAGTTCAGGCTGCTGCAGCAAAGTTGGTTTTTTTGTTGTTTGTTTTTTAAACAAGACAGGCTCGATTATTATTTTTTTAAATGGAAATGTGCTTTTGCCAGCACTGGATTGAGAGTCTGAGCTTGGGATGCTATCACAGTTATATTCTAGTGAGGGCATCTTCCTGTTGGCAGGGTGTCATCGCTCATTGCCTCTTTACTTGGTGGGAAAGAGGTTAAAGAATTTCCTAGGATCTCTTTTATAAATTCAACCAAGGCCTAATTACTTGAAAGTGCTCATCTCTGAATACATGATGCTGGGGGTTAGAATTTCAAATAGTGGCCCATAAACACTCTAGCATGGTGAAAGGAAGGTCTTCTGAGTCCCTACCCCTAACCAAGGAGGTATTGATAGTTCAGGCCTTCTTGGGAAGGGAACATCGATTTATTGAAGGGTGTGGCTCCTGGTGGTGTAACTCAGCTACTATGAATGGCCTTACACTCATGAGTGTATGAACAGTGACAAACTGGACTTCCTGAGTTATAAAAAAGATAAGAGAATATGAAGTTGGACTGCATATCTGTAGGGGAAGAGTGGAAGAGTGAGTATGAGAAGAATGCATTGCATGACATTTTGAAAGAGCTAGTTTTAAAAAGACTGTTATTGTATGTTCTTTGGTGAGCTATGAACAATCAGCCCATAGGTATAAGTAAGTACTGAGAGCATACCGCATCCCAGAGACTGGTAGGATATATACATATATAAAGTTCTTGCTTTAGAGGATCTCAAACTTGGTAGGAGGAGACAGATATATATATTTATAATTTTCCTGAAAGGTAGATAATACAAAAAACAAGACACTTATGCTTGTAATGGGGCTGTTGAGAAAGAATTACTATTATTTTTGTAGTCCAAGAAAGAATTCGTCGAAGACACAGTACCCAAGCTGAAGTTTTAAGATGAATGGAGAAAACAGGAAAGAAAGGTGGGGTAATGCGATAACGTAAGAAAAGGTAGGCAGGCAGGATACCTAATAAACAGTGAGGAACTTATAAAAAGTTTATGAATACCAGAGAACAAATCATAAGATCAGAAGTTTTGGAGGTAAGGTCACATAATTAGCTAGGGTCAGTTCACTTATCCCATGCTCTACCCTTGGTCTTTATTGTGTATTAACATAGAAACATAGTGTATGATACTCATTTGGCATGCTATTTATCAAGCCCCAATCCTTTAACCAAAGTTTGTCCATCTACTAGCTGGACCTGCCCAGGATACTTTATTTTTTTTCAGGAAGTTGAAAAGCAGGCATGGGAGGAGAAATCTATCAGGTTCAGCACAGGACAGGGAGAATACTATCCGGAACTGTTTCTACAGAAAAGTATTTCACCTTGACTGGTCTCAGTTTCCATCTAACCTTCTGTCAGGATATACATTTTCTCCTTCTCTGTCTTCGGCATAGCTAAGCTGTTGTTGCTCGATGAAGCACAAGTAGTGATATACAATCTATGCCAATACTGAGTTAGACAGTGATGCTCTCAGATGCAGGGAGTTCACTGGGCCCCATCACAGTGCCGTCCTACATTCTGGACCTTCTGTGCTGTTCAATTAGATTCTTTCTGCATTGTCCTCCTTTCTCTTCCATCTGGTACTTCTCCCCTGCACCCATGGTATTAGTGTCTCTCTTTGCTCATGGGGAAACCCACATGCTGTCTGAGACCTCTAGAGCAGACTGGCCTTTCTCACCATCTTTTCTCATGACACCTCTAATAGGAAGGAAAGAAAACCAGGAATATTGGGAGGATGGAACATATATTCAAAGGAAAAAGGATTGAGGGGAATACCATTGTGCATATTACATCCCAAATCCCTTTGTGATTATTAGCCATTTAAGACAGAATGGGGTTTTGCAGCCAGAGATAATCTCTGAACAGATGATTAATGGTTTAATCTGTAATAACTTTACATTTTATAGAACCCTGATAGGAGTCCACATCTGGTGAGTGAAGCTATTTAAGGCTGTGTTAATTCTGTTAATTGCTATATGTTTATTTGAATTGCTGGCACCTGCGGGCATTTGAATAATATGTTTGTTGTTGCCTTAAAAAATATACTCATTTTATGTTATTCTGTCTCACTGTCTTCTGCTGCTGTGTTCTGAAGTTATACCTTAATTTTTCTTTTGATTTTTCTTTTACATTTTCCTGTCTCTTTTTCATTCACCATTCTCCACCCACACACACTTTTTTCCTTTAATCCAGTGCTTTACAAGATCTTGTGTTGCTATTCTTCCTAATTTATTAGGTGGGAACAAATACCCGTCTGTACACAGGTGACTTGGGGTCATGGCACAGGTCTGGACATCCTCTTTTCTCTAGTGTTAAAAACACTGTGTAACTCAGAATCATTAGAGGCCAAGTCAGTGTGAGGGATGCAGAAGGAACTTGAGTTCAGAGTTGTGTCCTATCTAATTCATTCTTCATGATTTTCCTTCATGTAGCAAGTTATTTGACTGCTCCAGGCCTCAAGCTTTCCCATTTCTAGTGACATATAGGTTATGTTAAATATTTTAATAAGAAATAACAGAAAGCAAAAGAGATTTTCTTCATTGGTTGGTTTTTAAGACAGAGTCTTTCTATTATGAGTCTCTGGCCACCTTTAAACTTGTTATATTGACCAGGCTACTTCTGTACTGTATTAAGTATTGGATGTGCTTAATAATACATTATAAAATGCTAATATGGTCAGTATTTATATGCTTTTTTGCTTATCAATTTAAAAAGGAACTGCTTATTTCTCTTTACTGTTTATATAACTTAGAATAATTTAAAGAAAAGATACACTGACTAGGAAGTTAACCCCTAGGGCCAGTTCTAATGTTATTAAAAAAGTGGCAGCTTTTTCTGATATTTGATAACTATGTCTTAATTGTTAAAACCAGAATAGCATATTTGTCAAGCCAAATGCTCATGGCAGTGGCATAGAAGAAGAGGCAAAACTTATATCTTTGGGGATTTGTTGTACACTTGAGGTATATTTCAAAAGGGGGCAGACATGATTACTCATTCCAGGATGAATATTTTAAAAGATGATGTAATATCAGGCTATAATATTGCCTCCGAGATATTTGGTATTAAAGTACTATGATAAAAAGAGACTTTTCAGTTACTGCTGAAATCAAACTCTCTCATTTTCTCTGCCCTTAGTTGTTTTGATCTGTGATTTTAAACTAATAAATTATTATTTTTATCAAAATTATTACTAATTAATATTAATAATATTAATAAAAAAGCAAAAGCTGTTCAGGAAATATGTAGACTAGTGTGGGTTAAACTAGGTGCAGTTTTCTTATCTTAACCTCTTGGTACTGGGAGGTACAGGTATGAGCCACCATGGCTAATTCCAAATTCAAACTATTAAAAGGGGATTGTTCCTTATGGTTGATGATTTGTTGGGAAAACATATGGTTTTTTTTTTTTTTTTTTTGGTTAACTTGATATCCATTTTCCATTTTTAATAACTATTGATTTTTGTTACTTTTCATTCAAAATTTGGCTACTCAGTGGCCGTCTTCACATATCTGGCACTGCCAATGAGTGTGGGTCTGTGTTCTGAGGTACTTCTGCACCATGGTTATGGCAATTGACCCATAGGAGAGCACCTAACTCAGTTGGAGATGGTGACATACAGTGTCAGACTTTGGTTCATATGTCTTAGGAAGTCATCTGTCATTTGTTTGGGTCACAATTCAGGATGCTATTTAACTGAGTACTAGGATGCATGTTTCCAGAACAATGACCAAATATGAAGTCAAAATGTTGAAAAGCAGAGCAGAAAGATGAGGATAAATAAGTCTAGGTCTTGGTTACATTTTCAAAGTCTTAGATCAATCATCCTTTAGATTAAACTACAATTGAATTTCCAGCCATTTAAATAGATTCCATTCATTCCATCTTTTGACTCTGTTTCCTGTCCTTTCAAATAGAGCCTTTAGTCCTGTAGGATAAGTCCCCGTGCTCCTATTTATCCTTGTTTTCTCTGACAAGAGTATGGGCATTGAGGAATAAAAAAGAAATAGATGAAGACAACAAATGCCCAGCATAATTTATATATCATCGCATATCGCCACCATGTGTGAATGTAATGACTAGGAGTCATAAGCTTTTAAAACATTAACTAATTGATAGATAGGAACACTCTTAGAGCTCAGTTCTAAAACAGATGAGACGTCCATTATGCTGACATTAAGAAAGTTAGTGACAGACCCAACTTCCTCTATTTTGAAGTAGGAAATCAAAAGTTGACTATTGCCTTTATACCTAAAGAATGCTTTATGGAGTGAGACCATTTTGGTTTATATATTCTTAAGAATAACAGGCAGGCTAATGAGTAAAATGTAGGTATCTACACAAATAACTCTGAGAGAGAGGAAGGGGGAGGGGGAGGGAGAGGGAAAGGAAGAGGAGAGAGGAGAGGGAGAGGGAGAGGGAGGGAGAGGAGAGGGAGAGGGAGAGAGGGAGAGGGAGAGGGAGAGGAGAGGGAGGAGAGGGAGAGGGAGAGGGAGAGGGGGAAAGTATTATATTACTTTGACTCATAGTCAAAGAAATGAGTTCTCTGACACCCTGGCTATCAAAATAGACTTGGTATCTAAGTGAAAACTTCAGTGTCAAATGAGCAGTTGATATTTTTCAGAGATGCTTCTTAGCTTTATAGTAAATAAGCTCCCTGCATAGAAAAAATAAATTCAAGGCTAGTTGTTTTGACCTGGCTCATCAATTTGAAGACTATGCACACCCATGAAGATCACTGGCTTTGCCCTTATGATCAGAGTTGAGCTCCTAGTCACTGCTGTCAACCTCTTTTTATGACTATCATTTTAACTATTTCCTTCTCCCTAGTCTTATGAGGTATCCACCCCTAAAACCATCACAACCACAGCAGCTACATTCACAACAGCGATTCACAAGCACATAGGGTAAATGTGTATGACATGTGTGGATACAAAAGTGCTATGCACTTTTTGAGTATACTTTACTTCTTTTTTACATAAAGCTTAGGTGAATTCTCTCATCATTACTAATCTGAGTTTAGGGGCAGAGACTGCTGTGCCCATTGCCACTGTAGTCAGCATGAACGATGAAAACTAAATATGCCTGCATCATGGCTCCTGCCAGTATCCTCATCAACTCAATCACAGGACTCTCCAATAGGGAAACGGAAAAAGCTCCTCATAGGAGATTGGTGAATCTGGGGTTAAACTCACTCTGGGGAATGGCTGCTCACTATCATTTGAAGAGCACACTTCATAGGAAAGGTCATTTAATCAGGCAAGAATGCCCTGCTGGGAAACCAGCTACAATTACCCATTTCTTTCACCTTGCCATTGATTGTTCTGCAAGGACGGCAGTTTTTGCTTGATTTCCCACTTTGACTGGGCAAATTGATATTGTTCAACCTACTAATGGAGGAATGATTCTCATTATGAGAGTAGAAAGAGAAGGAGCCTCTCCTGGTATAGATGCCAAGCAGTAGAAAGCTTTTGTCTTAAGATATCTGTGTGTCTTTATTTTGTTTCAGCTTAGTATTTTCTATGACGCTGATGCATTCTCTCCAATGACTTTGACTTGGAATTTCCAGTCTGATTTTGAGAGTCGTTTATTTAGCTTTCCAGTTTTTCTTTCTTTCAGGATAAACTCAGTGGAACTTACTGTTCTCTGAAAATGTCACTATTTAAGCAAATGTAATCTAGCACAACAATCCCACTGGGACAAAATCTCCCATGTCTTCAAATGCTTCAAAGGAGATTTAAAAAACCTTACTCCTTATACATGTACACCTACAATGATAAAAAATCATTGAGCTTATCGATTAGCTATGTTTTTATTGTTTGCAAATGTGAAATAAATATTCCATTATTGTGGCATTTCAGTAACCTTGGGTTCTACTTCCCATGTAGATGGTGGGCCACGACTAACTAATTTCTGCACAGTTTTAAAGGGAGTGTGGAAGCAAATGGTTTACTTCCCAACTGAAGGCATAACATCACAAGGCAATGGCACTGCACACCAATTATCAACCAGTACAATCTTCTTCCCCCTCTCAGGTTTCCCATCCTTTACTGGTATCACAATATGACCTAATATTTTCCACATAAAATAGACAGCACTCAGTTTATGTTAACCCACTCTCCTTCTGTCCCCCTAAATTTACCATGCTAGCTTCTTTCTTCTTGGCTTGCAGGATAATTCTCTCACTTCTTGAGCATGACTACTGCCCGTATTTGTTTTGTTTTTTGTTTGTTTGTGGAGTTTTGTTTTGTTTTTGAGATTCAGTCTGTCTTTAATTTTCCTTGGTCTTCTCACATTGGCTCTGCGTCCTCTATTAAGTAAAAACATGCCCGAAAGATTTCTGTGATCTCACCTCCTGTTTTGTTGACACCTTAGCTCGCTGCTTACCCATGACATGGGGAGCTGTGCATACTTCCTGCCATCTCTAAGTCAAGGCAATCCCCTCATGCTCCACATTTGCAAACCAAACTCAAGGCTTTAGTGGCCTTTGGCTGTTTAGTAGAGGCGTCTTGTTTTCCTTCCTAGAAGGAAGCACCGTAGAAGCACTGTATTACAGGTTCTTAATTCAGAGGTCATTATGTGGAAATGCTAGGATAGTCTTTAGTATCTTATATTTTAGTGATCTGCATTTTCCCAACAGCTTGAATTCTTGATGGCAGAAACATATGAGATTGAACAGTTCCCTTAGATTTAAACATGTCATCTGGTTTTGGTATATTAAAAATGTTCTTTAATTTGGCTATTGTGAACAGTGCCACAATAAACGTGGTCACGCAGGTGGATCTCACTAGTATGCTGGCTTAGATTACTTAAGTAATGAAAATATTATTATGAAATGATCACTTTTTTTTTTTTTACAATTGATAAATGATTGAAAAGAAATCTTCCAAAACAAACCCAGACAGATCAGTTACCTGCTCGGACTTTTCGGTGATAACAGAGAAGAGTTGACACTCATGAAAGTTTAATAAATTAATAAATACTGGTAATGGAACTAGTGGATGACAACATTCACTTTAAGCTTCTATTCATTTTCTCACTAGCATATATCTCAATCACTTATTTCAAGTGTAGTAGATCTTCCCAGAATGTTCACAGTTCTGTGTTGGAGACCTGTTCCATGTGTTGGAGAATGTGTTGTATAACTCCATGTAGAAGGTCCTTGAGTCAATGAAACTCAAATTGTGGATAAAGCAATCCAAGAGAAACTATGCAATAACTCTTTAAGATATATTTCCAAGGAGCTGGAGAAATGGCTCAGTGGCTCAAAGCACTTGTTCTTGCAGAGGTCTCGATTTCATTCTTAGCATCCAAATTCCTAGCCATCACTACTGTGTGTAGCCCCAATTCCACAGGACCTGATGCCCTGTTCTGACTTCCATGGGCACCAGGCATTCACAGAATAAATAGACATACATGTGGAAAAAAACACTCAAATAATAAATGAAAATAAATACATCTAAAATATGTTTCAAATAAGGAAAAGTGATGTGAGGGAAGTAAGGAAGATGATAGAACGGTAAGGAGGTTCTTCATTTAGCTGCATGACTAGGAAAAGACTGACTTCATGTGGTAATAGATCATTAAGCTGAGAACCAGGAAGAGAGGACTCAGGCCCACACAGATCTGGGGAGGGGCAACCCTGCCAGAGAAAGCTGCAAGGATCAGAAAGATCTAAAGCAAGGGAAAGCTGGCTACGTTCCCAACAGGCTGAGGAGGTCACAGAGCTGTGACTGAGGGATGAGGAATGCGGGACAGAAAGGTCTGTAATGAGATATGCTGCTGCTCTCTGGGGAGATCCCAGCCTGGCACTATCAACTTACCAAGCTTATCTCCACTCCAGAGTCTTCGCCCCTCTTCCTCCATGCCCCATCTGTGATTATTTTCTCTCTCCCTTTATCCTAAAGAGCAAGGTATTGCTCTAAATTCCAGGCACACATACACATATAGTATGGGAACTTATGAATTGACTCCCTTGACTTATCCTGTTCATCTGTACTCCAGCTTCCTACCTTCTCTTCCTCTCTCACCAACTACACTTCACTATTCTGTTATCCCCACTCTTGTTTTACAGAATATATGGATAATTTATATATTCATATATATACATTTAAACTATGGCAAGTTTTATTATATATATTTATCTGTATATATCTGAGCATGTAACAATAATAACTAAAGAAATAGAGCCCATGAATTTGAGAGGGCAGGGGCAGTGTTAGGAGGGGTTAGAGAAAGGATAGGAAGAGAGGAAATGAAGTTAAACATATTTAATTAAATAAAAATAAATAAACCATACCAAAACAAGACAAAAATTCATATTTCATGCAATCTACCCCTTAATGATTCTTTAAGTGTATATATGTCTTAGCAAAAAGGTAGTCTCCCTGAAGCTCACTTTCTTCAATTCTTAAATGGTGTCTTAGTAATCTCTACCACATAGAGTTTTCATAATGTTCAAATGATTCAATGCAATAAAACTTTTGGCTATGTCTGGCATATACTGTATACTCCTTAGACATTAGCTATTACTGGCATTCATTTTTTTCTTACATTGTCCTATAGTCATGTGCTAGCTTTTACAGCATACATATAATCCCTTTGAGAGCGGAGATGTTTTTGTAGTTCTAATAATGCTGTTCATGCTATAGGTTTATAAAGGAGTGGAAAGTAATTTATAACCTTCAATAGAATTTCTGGAATAACTATAAGGAAGTTTCTATTTCTTTAAATTACATTTTTACGCAATTAAATTGATCCATTCTGCCATGATTAGAATAATTTATTCTTTGAATATGTTTTAAAAATTTATTCAAGATAAATTAAATGCATGTGCGTATGTGAAATTTCAAAGTTCACATTTTAAAAATTCTTTTGCAATTAAATGATCTGTGATACAAGTTATTTTTCTTAGTATAGATTTTTTTTCATAGATATTACCATAATGGGTCTGATGGATGATCTTTAAAATGTTAAACGAAAATAAAATCAGCTGTAAAAATGTCTATCAGCTTGATCATCAGCCATGCCCAATTCGGGTTGAAACCCTTGTATAGTGTGTTATTGCTTTCCAGTGTCTTACAATCCTTCAAATGTCATTAAACGGCAGATGTGGAGTGCTTTCTTTATGTTCTAGGTATGGTTTTAAATGGAAAGCCTACTGGACGGTTTTTATTTACTTATGTATTTATTTATTTTCATTCATTCATTTATTTATTGTAAAATAGTACTTCTGGAGTTGGTTTGGCTTCTTTTATGGGTTGATAGTTCTCAATTGGAAATGATCTTGAGTCCAGAGACTATTTTTTCCATGACCAGAGATACGTTTTGTTACTTAAATTGACAGAGGGGAGGAGTAAAGGCTGGCTATAGTACTCAATTTGCCAAGTAGAAGAATGCTGCCTACTGTGTGATTTACAATGCATAGGACAGCCCACCTAAGCTGATAAGGAATTATCCAGTCTCAATTACTATAACACTGAGGCTGAGAAATGGTGAACCAGATAATGGTAAATAGTTTTGGCTTTTCTGACATATGATTTGTATCACAACAATCAAACTCTGCCTTTACAGCATATAAATGAGCACAGGTCAATATGCAAACAGCTAGTTGTGTTTGTTTTAAAACACAATTTTATAAAGGTCCAGAGAGATACAGTATGCTGTCTCTTGATTTAGTCAAAGTCTTAGACAAAACCTGACATTGTCAATATAATATAATAAGGTGTCTTCATTAGAGCTTCTATTGCTGTGAAGAGACACCAGGACCAGAGCTGTTTTTCAAAGGAAAACATTTGTTGAGGCTGGCTTACAGTTCAGAGATTTAGTCAGTATCATCATGACAGGAATTACATTGGCATTCAGCAGACATGGTGCTGGAGAGGTCGCTGAAAGTTCTAGATTGGCAGGTAGCAGGGTCAGAGTGTAACACTGGGCGTGGTTTGAGTGTCTGAAACCTTAAAGCCTATCCCCGTGTCATACTTCCTCCAATACAGCCACACCTCCTATTGGTGCCACACTTCCTATAGTCAAACATTCAACGCATGAATCTGTCGGGACCATATAACCTGTTCAAACACCATAGTGATATAGAATTCAGAGATGTGGGAGGTTTGTGCTATTTTTGATACATTGAGTTGAAGGCACTTGTTTCCCTGGAGATCAGTGTTCAGTTTCTGTAGTTAAAATTGTAACTTCAATCAGAATACAGAGAACATAGGAAGAACAATGTTAAAGATTGAATACATATTCAGAGAAACCAAGATTTAAGGAAGGGTAGACCTAGAAAAATTAAAATGGTGTCATGTAAGCCAAAAAAGCCGGAGGTTCCCAGGGAAGGGCATTGTAATCAGTAGTGTCAAGGAAGGACAAATCAGTGCAGATGTTGATAGTGCTATCAGAGCAAAGATCAGAAGTCACTGTCACCATTGTGTTGTGCTTCTGAATGGAGATTTAATCATCTTGAAGTTCAGGGACAAAAGAATAAGACAAGGCCATGGTTGTTTGCATAAGAGCTGCATGAGATCAAGGCAGTCAATTGGAGCATGGGAAAAAAAAAAGGACTCATAAAGCCTCACTTCTAGGTGAAAAGATTTGACATTTGAAGCTTCAGGAGTAGAGAGAGTCAGTTCTCCCTCCCCCATAGGTTGTTCGTTCTGTGCATGGCTCTATCTACACATATGCACTTACAGGCAGAACTGATGGGTGGCTCTATTTGCATAAGTCAGTGGGTTCTAACTAGAGGCTATGACATTGGAGGGGTGTGTGGTAGCAAGAAAGGGTCTGGGAAGAGTTGGAGGTCAAGTGGATATACTCAAAATATATTGTATGCATGTATGAAACTCCCAGAGAATTAATGGAATATTTTTTAAAACTATGTATGCGAAATACTTTGCAGCCTTACTTTGAATTGGTCTAAGTTTCAAGATATATTTCTTTATGCAGTGCACTATTCATTTAGCTCATTGTTTGCATTTGCATTCCCCTCCCTTCTAGGTGGTTAACTCTACCATTGGATTTTACCACCACTGTGAGTTGAAGGGCTCAGCATCTATTCGTCGTAATACAATTTAAAAGTCACAGTTACAAAACAGCAAAATTTCAGATTCATATTTTTGTATTTATCAAATAGAGCACACGCCTCATAGATTTGTAACTGTAAGATACCAGTGAATATCTGGAAGACAATATCAATTCAGCTGAGTTCAATTCAATTTCAGGCATTCATTGAATGCCATAGACTTTTAACAGTGATATGACAGGAATTTTTTTTTTTCCTTTCAAAACAGCTTGCCATCTTATCTGTTTTGTATGTTTATTGTGCAAAGTATTTGCAGCCGATAAAGATGTAGTTGGTGAGAAAACATTTACCTACACAAAGCACTTGAAGAATGCAATCATAAAGAAAAACAGCAGAATGGTATTATCACATAGCAAAATCAGGAATAGAAAGCATCGTACTAAAGATTTTCAGAAAGGGAGGAACCAGCATGAACTGGAATACTGGGGACATCTCTACATGTATAGCTACCTAAATATTCTTCTCTAGAGCTGCCAAATGACTTTTAACAGAGGAACAAATGCAAGTAAGGAAGAACTGGGGGCGATAGAGGGCATCAGAATACAGTTTGCTTCTTAGAGATAGATTGCATCTTATGCCACAATGGCTATGGCTTGTTAAGGATCCATAGCAAGCTAAATTTATCTGGACACTCGATCAACACAGTTGAGGCATACTGGACCAAGAGCCAAGTAGTTATTTCCTAATGGAGTTACTGAGAAAGGGAACAGAAGTACAAACAAGTAAGCCAGTGAAACAGATACCTACATAGGGCTCTGAGTGAAACTATTCTTGCAAGAGATGAAAAGGCTGACTCTTCAATGCATGCTTTTTAGTGATATTTTGCCACACCTACTGGAGCCCCACCATCAGAGCATTCATTCATAAAATCATCCCTCCTATGCTGATGAACAAATCAGTTCTTCTTCATTGTGGACAAGGCAATAGCCAAATGCTTCTACCACTGCAGTTTCTGAGAAGGAAATTTGACATTAAGAGAAACCATATGTATAAATCTATAAAGTGAAATCTACATACTGATTCTCACCTCTTGGGTTCATCAAACCAGGGGTTTCATGAAAATACCATTGAGGGTGACTCCTTTGTGATTTTTTTGCTAGCTTTTAATCCCTATGTGCAAAATAGTATTTCTGAAAGAGAGTTGAAAATTGTGGAGTCTGATAACAGTGCTGGTTGTCAGGTTTTCCTCTAATGAATAGCTTATCAGTAAATGTGCTCAGTGGTTAATTACCACATTAGGGCTTATTGGCATAAAATGTAGTAGAATGCCCATTATCCTTATGCAAATTTGGATTTGCTGTGGGTTAAATCCTGTGACCTGAAATCTAAGTCACCTGTCATAAATTAATAGAACCGGGTATGTACTAGCCCTGCTAGGATTAGCACTGACAAAGAAACCTACAAGTGAAGGCTGGGAGGAGGGAGAAATGGAATCTGGGTGGGTGGAGCTCATGATTTGGACTGTTTCACAAAGGCCTGCAGAGCTGATCAAGCTGCAGGGGTTGATTGGAATTTTCTTTTTGTTTCATTTCATGAGACAGCTTATAGCCAAGTGGGCCTAGCCTGTGTTGATCCTGTCATCCGAAGGTAGAGGACTGGGACATGTAGGTATAGGTTTTGGGTGGGGCAGGGTGTGGTACTAAAGGATGTGCCAAATTATAGGTAAGATGACTAAAATAAATGCTCTCTAAGGTTAAGGTCAGACTTCTCTAAAGAACAATGTGTACTTAGTGCTTCACAATGAATGTGAATTTCTTATGCTTCTGGAAGCATAAGATGAAGGTACCAGCAGGTCTGGTTTGGGGAAAGGCCACTTCCTTGGTTTGCAGATGGCTTTCTTGGGCCTTCTTAGGCAGAAAGAGAAAACTATTTATCTTGTATGTCATCCCACTTATGAGAGTTCCATCATGACTTAATTATCTACCACGGATTTTTACCTTACATATCAATGTCTATAGATGAAGAGAGGGTGGAGTGCTTTAAGAGTTCAGCCTATAGGAGGCTGGAGAGATGATTCCTTTGGGAAAGTGATTGCCACAAATCTAAGTATCTGAGTCTACTTACCTAGCACCCAGGTAAAGAGCAAAGTGTGATGATCGTTAAGTGAGACAACAATGGAACCACTGAATAGGGACCACTCTGTGAGCAGAAAGAGAAGTTTTGTTTTTTGTTTTTTTTTTTTTTTTTTTTCGAGACAGGGTTTCTCTGTGTAGCCCTGGCTGTCCTGGACCTCACTCTGTAGACCAGGCTGGCCTCGAACTCAGAAATCTACCTGCCTCTGCCTCCCAAGTGCTGGGATTAAAGGCGTGTGCCACCACCGCACAGTGAGAGAAGGTTTTTTTTTTTTTGAGAAACCAAACTGTGAGGTTGCCTCATGGAAACAGAGCCACAGCTGTCTGGGAAAACAAGCAGACTTTATATGATAGTCAGCAGAGTAGAGGTATTTGAGGTCTTGCAAGCTGTTCAGACTAATCAACTAGATGCCCTTGCCCAAGATAGTTAATTCTTGAGGGCAGATAAGGGAGGTAGTGGTTTTCCTGGTAAAGAGAAACCTACCTTGTGAGATTCCTAAGGAATCTGAGTTTAGGCTTCTGTTTAACCAATAACACTCTGATTACCCAGTCAGAGTCTTTCTCTGTAGGGCATTGTCATAAGCATTGCTATTTTGGGGACTTGCTTTGAACTGTAATGGTGGAGACACAGAGGGTAGACTCCCTGAGAATTACAGTCCAACCAGTCTAACCAATTTGTGAACTCCACAATCAGGAGAGGCCATGATTCAAAACATAAACTGGAGGTCTGTTGAGGAAGACACTTGGCATTGACTTTTGGCATCCTCAAGTACTTCTCCTCCTCCACATATGTTCACACATGTTTACATAAGTACACAGGCACACGTAGTCTGTAGTACTAAGGAAGTTTTGCCACAGCTCCATCTGAGCATGTAAGTTTCTGGTTATTCAGGTCTTTTTGATGGAAATGGAGCATAAGGTAGCATATCTCAGAAAATCACATCTGAAAACTCAGCAAAGTAGTGAGTCCAGGTGACAGAAGTTGTTGCCACCCAGTGGTCATGCATTTCAAGTGTCATCTGGGTTTTAGAGTTGTCTTTAACTTCCTCCCAGAAACTGAGGTAGATTTAATGGTTGGAGTTCCTGTCCCTGTCTGTGCTAGCTCAGGAGTGAAGGAATCGAAAGCCTGGCGGTGACTCGTGAGATAGCCTGGTGTAGTGAAAAGCTTTTTCAAATTTATTTGATTATATCAAAAGATACATATTTCATATTTAGGGACATGTAATACTTTGTAGGTACAAATAGACATTTTTTTTCTTCAGAAATATGAGGAAGCTTTCTGGTCCTAAAGAATTACCATGGCTAGTGCACCTTACTTCCAAATACACTGAAATCTTTAATAATAATTGAGAGAACTGATAAACCTAAGTGGTAAGAAAATGATTACTTTCTGTTTCTAGATGAATTATTGGTGGTAATGGAGGAAAATAAAGTGGAGAATAGAATAGAATGCTTCATGCTTAGGGCACATGTCCAGGTTATTTCGGTGATCAATGTTTTTGCAACATACTATGATTATTTATCACCTGGGACAAAATAGGTTGTGGTTCCTCTGTTGATCCATTAGCAGTGAGTGTGGTGGGTAAAAGTTTCTTCATTGGCCCATGGAGTATAAGCAGCCCAATATTTATAGGTTATTAGAGGAAGAGGTTGAGAAGCAGATGACTGTCACTCCAAAAACAGTGACTGCGACATCTTCCAGATCACATTAAAATGTTTTTCTTAAATCAGAATAAAAGTAGTTATTTTAGCTCATCTAAAATTTAGTGTCTTAGTTGTAGGAAATATCTCTCAAGCTTATAATTTCCTATTACAAATGAGGAGAAAGATTTTTTTTAAAGTAGAGCATAGCCTATTTTAGATATAAAACTTAGTGGAAAAGTGACCAGTTAAGGAAGGAACATGAAAGACAGTGGTATGTTCTTAACAGATCAGGTCTTCAGCAGAAGACGATGAAGATGATGAATTGTAATAGTAACTGAGGAAAGCTGAGAACAGTGATCGTGATGGACCAAGAAGGCATCATTTAGCTCAGAAGAAACACTCATTCTTTATCTAGCATGTACTGGACTACACATGGCTTTCAAGGGTTTGCTTTCTTCTTGTCCTGTTTGCTGCATGTTGTCTGGGTTATAAGTGCATGGAAAGGGCTCCTTGTATTTGTCCCTCGTTTTTCTTAACACTTAGCTTTTTGAGAATTGAAAGACACCCCTATGAGACAATCATTCTAAGATCACCTTATAGTCACCAAACTATGAAAGACAAAGAATAAAGTATAAGAGGGAACACTCTCAAGACAATCTCCTGATCCCCTGGCTCTTACAATCTTTCCAACCCCTCTTCTGAAATGTTCTCTGAACCTTAGGTACAGCAGTGTCTTATATTATTATAGTGTACTATAATCATTAGGGCTGCACTTTGGTTGGTTGTAGGCTTTGGTAGTGGTCTCTGTCTATTGAAAAGGGGAGTTTGTTTAATAAGGGTGAGGAATATGCTTATCTCTGAGTATAAGGAAAATGTTTATGGATTGTTGGTAGGGTTATATCAGCTTAGTAAATTAATGATTGTAGAGTCTTATCCAATAACCATGACTTCCCTCACACTGGGTACTTAGCTACATTTCCAATACCTTCTTGTTGAGTAGCTCTTAAATACAATCAAAGAGCTAAAATTACTTCCACAAAGTCTCACCAGCATGACTCCCGAAGGTGTGCTAAACAAGGATGACACCAAGGAACATGCCAATCTAGATGAAGAGAAGCCCACGGGGCCTTAATCTTATACAAAGAATTATATATAACTGAGGAAAGCTGGAAACAGGAGAGATGGTATTTTCCAGGGAAGAGCACAGCAATGGGTTGTTCAATGCCAAACAGTCAGCACTGCAAATATACAGGTAGCATTGTATGGACAGAGCAGGTTGTATTTGGAAATGTATGTGTGTAGACATTTACATATATGCATACAATAATGTGCTGAATGGTTTTAAGATAGCTTAAGACAAAGTCATTTGAGAGGAGGCAACCTCAATTGAGAAAACACCTCCATAATATTCACCAATAGGACATTTTAGAGTTAGTTACTGATGTGAGAGGGCCCAGCCCATTGTGGGTGTGGTCGTGCCTGGCTTGGTGGTCCTGGGTTCTATAAGAAAACAGGCTGCAGGCTGAGCAAGTCATGTTGAACATACCAGTAAGCAGCACCCCTCCATGTTCTCTGCATCAGCTCCTGCCTCCAGGTTCCATCTCTGCTTGAGTACCTATTATGGCTCTCTTCAATGATGGAATCATATGGATATGGAGTATAAGCCAAATAAACCCTTTCATCACCCCAAAGAGATAAGAATAATTTGAATATAAATATAGGCATAAGTATTAGGTCAATAAATGCAAGGAAGTTAAAAGAAAAGAAGAGGGGGTAAAGCAGGGTTGTTAGTCAGACTCATTTCCATGTGTATGTCTTCCACCCTCTGAATGCTTTTAGTAACTCTAGGGCAGTTTCCCTGATCCTTGATAAGTTCATTTTGCCTCTGAATAACTCTGAGCTTGAGTATAGACTGCAAAAAAAAAAAAATAGCATCAATATACAGCTTTTATTATTATTAAGTCAGCTCAGTGGATTGGTATCATAGAGAGTCCTGTTGTCCAGAAAGCAACTATGCCAAAGCTGTTTTGTCACTTTTGAATTGATATTTTAAAACCAGCATATGTGTGTGTGTATGTGTACTTGGACAGCACATGCTATGCTTTGAGCATTTGAAATTTATGTGACTGTCATCTTCCTGTCTGGTATTTTTTAAGTATATTTTTGAGATTTATCTATGTTTACTCAAGTAGATTTCATATATTCTTACTGACTGCTATTTCATGTTTTTTATTTTATTTCACTTTTTCTTGCCTCTTATGATATGGCAAAGCATTTATGCTATTTTCTTTTTTTCAATATTACAGCTAAGGCTATAGTAAAACCTATGGTTTTGATCCACATTTGTGTCAGACTTTATCTAGCACTACCCCTAGAAATGAAATTGCCTGATGAGTTATAAGCTGAGTGCAGCTTTAACTTTACCAGATATTGTTAAATTGTTCTCCAATGTTGTGTAGAAATTTACACTTTAATGAGGCTATACATCCACATTTCCTCAACCTTGACAATTTTTTGTATTGTCACTACACCAGATAATTTTGAACAAACCCACTCAATGACTTCATAAGTGAGATTTACCCTGTAAAACATGCCCACGTTCCTTCCCCACATTGAGCTCCTTATTCCTACTGATATTGAAGAGAAGTGAAGGATATATAAATTACACATTCCAACCTCATTTTCTATTCTACTAATCCCCGGTGAGAAGCCTCCCATTCAGGTGTCATCCTGAAGTTGGTTGTTTCTTTATCTGAAGTAACTAGCTGTCACTTAAAACGTTGTAGTTCACTTAGTCCTTACAAAACTATTGCCTCAGCACCAGTATCTCCTTGGTACTCTCTATCAAAATGGTCAGAATACATGAGTGGGCTCAGGGCTACCTTCAATAAGAGAATAAGGTGAAACATAGATCCTCAATTGTCATGATGACAGTAGCAATAGAAATGAAGGCACCGAGGCAGTTAATGAAGACAAACTCTCCCAAGTGTATTTATTATTTCCCCATTCCAGGCTTTCGTTTTGAGAAACTGATGGAGAGATAGATATTTTTTTATGCTCTCCCCTAAGTTTAAAATGTGTGATTAAACTTGAACCTATCAGACCAAAGTTCCTGTCGTCAAACCATCTCAGCCATTGTTTTTATAGTCTCTATGGATCACATGGTGTGCCTACACTTTCACGGCTGTTATATAAACACTCGCGTATTTAAGACTTTTTTTTTCACAAGTTCTATATTAGTTAAACAAAATCATTTCTCTAGGTTGATGAAAATACCTTCTTCTGAAGCAGAGTCAGGAGGTTCTATGTATAATAGATTATCCTTTATTTCAGTTTCATAACTAGAGCATTCTGCCTCTCTCTGTAGATGAATGTTTTCAGGACATGTACACTGATATTTTTTTCAACCAACAATGGGATCAATTTTGCTTTTGTTCTTGCAAGTTACAAGTGGGAAGAAAAGTTGGTTCTAGAAAAAGTCTTGTGGACAACCTGAAAAAGATCTTTGTGAGGATGGAAGTTTTGCCATCTTTGTAGTATTGGCCTTGAATAAATTTAACCTTCACTGATTAATTTGTTAAATAATTATGCGTTAGGGAGCTCCATATATCAGATGCAATGGCAAACATTAGAGATTCAATGATGGTTAGGTAGACGGTTCTAAACAGAGATAAACTTTTGAGTTGATGTCATGTCTGGGAACATGAGATTTCATTACAAAATAAAAGAATTAATGTTTTACTATAGTGTCCAAATTTAACTTGGAGAGTTACATTAAAGTATGTAATCTTTAGCTTAAGATTTGCATATGAAATAAAATATATTACATTAAACTCTTAAGTATTTAATCCACAACAAGACTTTTATTGTAAATGTGTCTTATATTTAGTGATTGAAAATAAGAAGTCGCAAATAGAAGTACAGAAACAGACAGAAAGAAATCATAGAATGGAATAATTCCTAACATATTTCCTAACATATAAGGAGAGAGTGAAGCAAAGCTAGAAAATTATTATAAGCCTAGCATTTTTATGAGAAAGCTCATTTCATTTATAAGTAGTATTGAGAGAGCTGGAAAATCTTTTTCTATTGGTAATTCTCCAACATATCTTTCTCAATTATAATTCAATTAAGTCTAGCAAATGTATACTAAATAACTGTTGCCCATTGTCACCAGACTTGTCATAGCACTAACAAGATTAACATGGCAAAGTTTCTTCTTACAAGGGCACACAAACCTCTAAGATAAACAAACAGGTTTAGGTTGACAGCAGTAGGTGCTCTAGTAGAAAGATGTTTAATAAACTAGGGGAGGTTCCTGATTTAGATAGGTAAACCACCAGTAAGAGGATTCTGTCACAAACAACAAACAAAAAATCCAGGATATGTGTAACAATGACCAGTATTAAGGAGCCAGAAATGCACCAAGGAAAAGAAGATGCAATGTGCGATCCTGGGAAAAGAGCAGGAAAGAAAAGGAGACCAAAATCTACAGGTATTCTCCTTGCAAAACATTTCCAAGGAGACAGAGCAAAGAGTAGTTGAAGAAACTGAGAACCGAGCAAGCTATCAGTTAATCTCATGCGACTGGCAGACCAAGCTGTGGAGAGGTCTATCAAAGGAGTAGATTCCTAAACTAGACACGTTTCCTTTTGTGACCCTCTTCCTCAAAGAGATACCACTGAGGTGGAAGAGGTGTTGTCACAACATGAGTTTTTGGAAAGCAGGAAATACAACTTTGAATTAGTTCAGTTTAGGAGGGATTAAGATTATCTACAACCATTGCTCCTGCACACCAGAAATGAAAGTCCTTTGTGCACAAGATAAGATTATCCGGAGTTCCAAGGAATTTTGTTGCTGTTCTTATATACAGGAACCCTTGGGTTTTTTAGGATTTAATTAACCAGTACCAGGTATATCAGATAAGACTCAGTGCCAGAAACTAAGAGGAAAAACTAACTGCAGAAGCAAGCCTATAAGAGATACATGCACTGGAGAATAAATGTTGGATGATAAAGTAAGTGCAGCAACCATCCCCAAGAAAAGAGAGAACAGGATGGAAACTTTGGTCAAAATGATAAGTTTTAGATGAAGGTATCCTAGAGTAGAAAATACAGTAACACCAAATAAAAGCTTAAGTATATTTATGAACAGAAGCTACAGCTAAAGAGAGAGTTGTTCTCTGGAAGAGAGAACAAATAAAGAGCAAGGAGAAAAGAAAGATGGACGCTTCAGGGAAGAGGAAAATGGATGCGCAACAAAGAGGAAGGATTTCTGTCCCTTAGAGTGAGGTCAGAAGAGCCAAGAGAAAGAATAGGCACAATAGTTGAAGACCAGGTCACTAATAAATTTACAACTTGGAGGGAAGACATGAAGCTGTTATTAGGATTAACAAAGAAGAAGGGCTGAAAAGATTGGCTCATCAGTTAAAGGGTACTCCCTGCTCTTGCAGAGGACCTAAGGTTGATTCCCAGAACTACATGGTGACTCACAACTGCCTCCAAGGTCATGAGATCCCATTTCATCTTCTGACCTCTGGAGGCATATTCGTGTGTGTGGCACATATAAACTCATGTAGGTACATGCAAAGACACATAAATAAACAATAAAATTTCAAAAGAGTGTTCAGGAATAACAAGTAGGAGAAAGACAGAAGGAATTCTTAATGAAGCTGCTGAAAAGAAAATGTTAAAATTCAGTCAGTGGTGACATATGCTTTTAATTCCAGCATCCGGGAGGCAGAGGCAGGTGAATCTCTGACTTGGGGGACAGCCTGGTCTACAGTGTGTTCCAGAGCAGCCAGGGCTACACAGAGAAGTCCTGTCTCAAATCAAAATGAAACAAAATAAAACAACAACAACAAAATCAGCAGCAGCAGCAACAACAACAACAACAGAGAAAATGTTAAGAAAAAAATCTGGAAAGTAACTGGTGTGGGGAAAATACACCCATTTCTTTTAGCACAACAACAGTGGAATGCCAAGCTGAGCTATAGAGCAGACTAACAGAAGACCAAACATAGCACAACATCTGCAAAATGCTAAAAGAAAGCAACCACGCCCCCATTTGAATTTTATTGTCAGCAAAAGTATTATTTCTAAAGGGGAAAGGTAGCTAAGCCTGGTGGTACAAGCCCACAAACCCAACTGAGTCAGAAAGATTGCAAATTCAAGGCCAGCCTAAGAAACTTCCCTAGACTATGCTTCAGAACAAAAATAGAAAAAAGGCTGGAGATATAGCTTGATGTTACAGTAATTACAAAAATTATGTAAGGCCTAAGGTGTGTTTGAGTCCTAGCATTTTTCGTATGCACGCACACATGCACAAATGCATGCACATATATGGGGAAGGGTAGAGGAGAGAGAAAGATGTTTTTACACAGGCAGTAAAGGGAAAAAAGAAATTATGAATTAATGTTAGACAGAATTAAAGGATTCTAAGGCCTGGGAACTAGTAAAAATCAGTTTTAACAAAGACATGTCAGAGAAAGAAATGAAAAATCCATTGAAGGAGTTGAGCATCTACATAAATTTCTTTTCAAAGAAACTGCTGGCCATATGGTTTACAGGTGAGTTTTTCCTCTATACTAAGAAAATAGTAAGAGGTTGTCAATATTATACTTGGCCAACAGCTTAATGAGTAAGAGTTCACAAACTGGCCTTGAATCAATTGACATTTGCTTTTTGTCAAAGGTGATCATAGATTACAGAAGCTATGAATCTTTCAGTATATTTTCTTCATTTATACTTGAAGTTCAGTTCTCTCTATATTGATACATCAATTTTCATATTAATGCATTCAGTTTGTGTACTGATATTTTGACTGGTGATAATCACTTTGAATATGATTTTCAATATCATTTTCAGATTTGTTTCTCCTCTGTTTACTTGGGCAGTGGTCATGGTAATTTCTCCAGAAATGCCTTAACTGCCAAAGGTAGAGTATTTGCTACCTGCTTCTAGACATTGTTTTAGTTACATCTTTTATGGGGAAAGAAGCAGAAAAAAAAAAAAACCTGGGCTTTGTGTTCTGGGGCTATCCCTGTCATTTGCAGGAAGGAGAGCATTCTGGGAGTTAGTGTTGGTCTCCAGAACTGAAGTTGTACCGAACAGTAATGGGTTCTTATGACACAATATCCCCCTACCCCTGCACAAGGCATCTAACTGTCAGACAACAGATATCCTGGAAGAGGTTTCAATCCTGGGCATCCTCAGTACTTGAACCTCCTAAAAGAGGTTTTCTTGCTATGATTCATCATCACTTAAGTTGAAAGAGTTGATAGATTCTACAGAAAAATGTGGGTCCTTAGGATTAGATAAAAAGAGAATTGCTTGGAGTGAAAGGACCAGGTTCAGGTAACAAGCAACTCTGTTGGTTCATATCAGCTAAACAATAAAGTGTTCACACATTAAAATATGGGGGTGTCCTTCTTTGCTTGTTTACAGCTCTGTCATCTGAAGGTCAGACTGAGCTGGAACAGCCAGGACATAGGAAAATTCTGCAGAGATAGGTGCTGAAGATGGTTATAATTGTCGGATGGTAGTCTTAGGTGTGATTGGTCTGGAAGAAAGACCAAAATTTCTTTCAGTTATATTCTCAAGCAGTCAAAGAATAGCATGAAGAGATGGGTACTGGGCGGTTTTGTTGTTAATTATAATCCAGCTATGCCTTTGAGACTGTGGATTTTCTTACCTGTGTAAGTTTATAGGAAACTTCACATTTTGCCTGGTTGCTTTTATACATTCTTTCTTCTTTTGACCATATATTTTGTTCTCATCTGATGGGATTGTTTTAGATCTTTCTTTGGAATGTTCTTGAACTGGGACTGGAAAGATGGCTCAGTTTTTAACAGGTAGGTAGGCTCACAAGCAAAATGATAAATTTATTTTTCAACTGAAGAATGAAAAATAAAAATATGAAACATATATATACACAATGAAATTATAAAGAAAAATAAAATTTGCATATAAGTATCATCCCCATACAAGAATCTTATTGAAGAAGACAGAGACTCATGACTGGTTAAAATGCAGAAAATAGGTGGCTGTGGGATGTCCTGCCCCAATTAGTACATCGGTAACATAACCATTATGTCTAAGATGGTAAGAACATTATGTCAGAAGAAAAAAGGAGGAGGAGAAGGAGCAGGAGAAAGAAGAGGAGGAAAAGGAGAAGAAGAAGCAGAAGAGAAGAAGAGGAGGAAAAGAAGAAGAGGTAGAGGAATAGAGGAGGAAGAGGAGAAGAGAAGAAGAAGAGGAAGAGGGGAGGAGAAAGAAGAAAATAGATGGTAAGATCCAGAGAAACAGAATGCCAGGTGTAAAGTAGCATCTTCTAGACATGACAGTCATGCTTTGCCATGCTTCACCAACAATACTGTTGCCTGAACAAGTCATGTATAATAACAATTGACATGCCAGTGTCAACATAATGATCTGTGGAACGACTGCAATGTACCAATGAAGATGGGAAATTTTTACAGAATTTCACCCTTGATGATGAGCTGTAGGTTGAGAGAGAGGAATCAGTTTTTGACAGAGACAAGTTCCCCGATAGGATATAAAATATCAAATGGCTAGCCCTTAACATATACTTATGAGCAATACTAAATCAAAATGGAAAATGGAACACTAGTAAGTGTGGAAGAAGAGAACATGAACTTGAGAGGGAGGCACAGAAGGAGTTGGAGAAGAGAGAGAGAGGAATGGTTATGATGCAATACAGTATTCACACATGAAATTCTCAAAAATTCTAGTTAAAAATGATTATTGATTTTGGCCTCTGATCATGCACATGGTCCAAGCCTAAGTATATTATATATCTGATTGTATAGGTTAAATGATATAACATTTAAAATACAATAAGAGATGAATGTCTTTCTGGGCAAAATTTCTTAAACAGGGAATGCAAAAGTACTGAAATCTTGCAACTATATTATGCTTACTCATGCTAAAAGACACGATAAACAGAAAAAGCAGAAATTGCAGCATGAAAAAGATATTTGTAAAGATAAAATCCACGATAGTCTATGATGTGGAATTTATATATTATATATAATAATTATGTATAATTATATATAAAATTATATTTGAATAATATATTTATTTATTTATTTTTCCCCTCCCCTGAATAATATATTTAAATACAAGTATACAAACTAATTATACATAATTAAATATTAAAAATTTCTAAAATCAAATAGAACATTTTAGTATTGCTTTTATTAACCAAGAGATTTAAATAGGTTTGCAAAAAAGTGAATATATCTAAATGGGTATTAGTCAAGAGATAGATAAATAATTTAAAATATAACATATACCACTGCATACTAGCAATCCATGGCTACATCAGAAATACTGACAAGAATAAAGTATTGTAGAGGATGACAAATGACAGAAAGTTGAATATGCTTGATTGGCAAGTGAGTTGTGTGAAAACTGATACATGTATTTTGGAAAATATTCTGACAACTAGTGAAGCTGACAACTGGTACATTCTGTGATTCTACTCCTAGGAAATATGGCAACAGAAATGCATACATATGCACATCATACTATGTATACAAATATATTCCTAAACCCACCCCTGAAAATAATCCCAAACTGAAAGACTCAAGTGGCCATGAGCAACAGAGTAAATAGATTTTGTTATAGTCACAAGACAAAATGTCATAAGGCAGTAAAACGAATGAATGAACTGAATACATTAGTGTAGCTAAATTTCACAGACAACATATTAAAGAATGCATGACATATTTTTTATAACATTTAAAATGGGATAAATCTATATTGTTAAAACTGAGTAAAAAATAAGGAAAAGAGAAGCTTTTAGGGTGCCAGGGATGTTTTATTCTTTTGGTATAGATTTGTGGTATAGATGTATGGCTCCTTTGAAAATTACTGGAGCCTTTGAGTTTTGTTTATAATTTTGTCAGAGGAAGGAGATAGTAAAGAATGTTTCGTTAAAAGCAGCAAACTAAATATATGAACAAAAATAACATATTTGTTATTTTAAATAAATAAATTTTAATGTATCTGGTGCATAGAATATGAATCAGAAGGCAAATAACAGATTTAGCTAATGATACCTGTTGGTTTTTCTTTATAAAATGTGAAAAATGGTTTTACAGCACCTGTAAATGTGGACATTTTATTTCATTCATGTGGTAGTGATTATAATTTTTAACTTGACACAACCTAGAATCACTAGGAATGAGAGTCTCAGTGAGGGATTAGCTAGATCAGTTTGGCCTGTGGGCATATCTATAAGGGTTTTTATGACCACGTTAATTGATGTGAGAAGACCCACCCAATGTGTAAGGCAACATTCCTTCGTTTTTGGTTCAAGATAGCCAGAAGCTGGAAAGAACCCGGATGTCCTTCAACAGAAGAATGGATACAGAAAATGTGGTTACATTTTACACAATGGAGTACTACTCAGCTATTAAAAATAATGAGCTCTGAAATTCTTAGACAAATGGATGGAGCTAGAAAATATCATCCTGAGTAAGACTGTATTTTAAAAGGAGAAAGTAAGGGAAAGCCACGAATGCATGCATTAATCCTCCTGTTCTTGACTGTGAAGGGGACTAGCTGCTTTGAGTGAGTTCTTGCTCTATTGCCATTGCTGACATAGTGAATGGGTAACTCTGAAACACAAACCCTTTCTCCTCTAAGTTGCTCTTGCTTAGGTGATTTATAATAGCGATAGAAATGAAACTAAGACAGAACTTGGTATGGGACATGGAACTGTTGCTGTGATAAACCTGACACAGTGGCATTTAAACTGTTTCATGGAGGAACAGGGAGAGTTTGGATCGAGGTAGACTAGATATTGAGTGCTATGGGCAGAGGGTAATAGTCTCTTCTCATGGGAGTGGGCAGACAAGACTGCTGATAGGAAATGGAGATAGTGAAAACATAGCTCATGAATTTTAAGAGGCAGAACCAGAACTCTATCAGGAACTGGACTAGGGACTACTTAGTGTGATACTTTGACCATGAATTTGACTTCAATTCATTTGACACTTGTGTCCCGAGAACTTAAGAGATGCTGAACTTAAAGATAATAGATTTGTTTTTTGAGGAAATTCAAGGCAGAATGACATACATTGGTGCTGAAGAATCAACTTTAATTGATAGCAATTGGCACCACTGTTAAAAAGCCTCCTGTGTGGCAACAGAACAAAAGGAAAGTTCCCTTAGGATGAACACAAGCTGATTCTGAGGGTTCCAGGCTACACTGTAGTGGCCGAAGAGGATTATGGTCAAAGTCTTGGTTTTGAAGGCATGGGAGATGCAAGGTTGAGGGAAACATGAAGAAAGCTGAGTTCAGTTTCAAGGTAGCAGGGACAGAGTCTCTTGGGTGAAGTTCAATTGCAATGGAGACTCCTCAGAATTTTGGAGACGGCAGAACAGTTGGATATCCAGAAAGGAGAACTTCATATGTGAAGTAGAGCTGACTTAAGCCTAAGAGAGAACCTCTGTCTCTGTAGGTAGCAGAGAAAAGGAAGGGAACACTGAAGCCCTTTGGAACCAGTTCACTGCATTGTAAGCCCCAGATACGAAGCACAGAGCTGTATCATTTGGATTTTGACTTGCTGAAATTTGGGTTTTGCTTAAGTATGATTATTCATTTTCTTATGTCTGTAGTCTTTCTTGAATTGAAAATCTTTATTTTGTGCCATTGTAGCTTGGAAGTATACAGTTTGTTTCTGTTTTATAGAACTCATCATTAAGATTTTCTGAACTTCGTTTTATGAAATTATTTTTATTATTTTAAAATTGTTTGAATAAGTGTGCTTGAGAGAGAGAGAAGAGAGAGAGAGAAGAGAGAGAGAGAGAGAGAGAGAGAGAGAGAGAGAGAGAGGCGCTTGGGAGTGTGGCAATGTACACATGAACTTAGGTATATATAGAGTCTAGAAGAGGGCATTAGATTTCCTAGAAATGGAGTTTCAGGCAATAGTGAGCTGCCCAACTAGAAACCAAAACCATGACTTCTGTGAGAACAGTATGTGTTTTTAACTGGTGACCCATCTTCAGCCCCAAGTATTTGAATACTTAAAGACCGTGAGGATTTTAAAGCTGGTCAGTGTTTTTACATTACAAAATAAATATAAGACTTTGGGGACTAGGGATAAAAAGTTATAGCTAAAATGATGCGTTAGGTGTGTCACATTGACCAAAATGGAGTTGTCATGGTTGGTTTGAATTGTCAACTTGACACAATCTTGAATCAACTTGAAAGAGGATTTCAGTGAGAGATTGTCTAGATCATGCTGGCCTGTCTTGTCCACATTAATCAAGGCAGGAAGACTCATCTATCGTGGGCAGTACCACTTTTAGGTCTGTCCTGGACTGTATTTTAAAAAGGATAAACTAAGCTGAACACAGTATACATTCATTTATTCTTTCTGTACTTTAGACTGTAGAGGTTAATAGTTACTTCAACTGAATCAAATAAATCTTCTCTCCCCTAAGTTTCTTTTATCAGTAAAGATAGTATAGAAATGAGGAAAATAAATTAAAACCATCAACTTGCAGAGACTTTTTCCTCATGTGTTTTGTCCATTTTCTCTCCTTTAAAATGACTATTATTTTTTTCCAATATTAAGTCATACTTTGAGATCTTATTGCCATGCCAGCCTGAGATGACTGATCTGTCTCCTCTTCTAGATTGTCCACAATCTTAGAAAATGTACTTTAATTGATACCCTGGGATTTCAAATGGACTATGGATTGGCAAGAAGAAACCATAAACACCGTATTTAATTTCTGAGTTAACTACAAAGGGCTAAAAATTATTATCAGAATCATGGCTACCTGGGGAAGAGACAGATATTATTTCATTCATTTGAGGACCTGTACCTCTTCATAGTAATAAGCAACTGCTAGAGACATAATCCATTGGTGAATTGGCTTCTTCAAAAATTACTCTAGAGATTTCAGTTTTTACTGTGGTGCTACTTATGTGAATAAGGTTTGTTTTCATCTTTTGAAAGCATTGACGTAGTCTATGGTTTATATTTAAAGGAATGTTTCTGAATACTGGTATCTGTTGTTTATTGGTCCATACGTAGCAGAGTGAGGCTAATCTTCATCTTGATAAGATTTGGCATCCATGTGTAGATCTTCTGAATAGATTTAGTTATGTCCAGCTGAGATGTTCCAGAAAACCCCTTTTCACATAGGCACAAATACCAGGTGACAGAGAGTGAAAATATGCTAGATTTTGAATTGAGATCTATTTGAATGTCTTTAAAGCTAAGCCCTCCCTATATTTCCAGTCTTCAAACTAAGTGAGATACTTCAGATTAGTGGTTTGAAAATCATACGGTGGAGATCGTTCATAATGGCATTGGAGGAAACAGAAGTATTATTTTTCCCTAAGAATATAATAAATGCTTTGCAGTAATTAATTTTAATGAATAGTAGACTTGATTTATTTTATTAGCCTTCCCCAAATATCATTACCTGAATTCTATCCTCAGTGATGAAGATGAAAAGCCATACTAGGTAATAGACACATTGGCGGTCCATATGTTCATCACTGTAATCTACAGTTGATAGCTGTGTTGTGGTGAATTCTAGTTTGGGAAATTGAGTGGAATTTATCAAAATCAATCTGGTACTCAATTTCTATTCTTTGTAGATTTTGGCCTTATTGTTTTTTCATTATTATTTGGGCCCAACTCTCCTCCAGACCTGTGTAGAACAGGAAGAAATACGTCTATTTTGTAATGAAGCCAGCTATGGGTAGATTTATACTGACTCTAGAAGATTTAACAGAAAACAGGTTAAGATAAATCTCATAAATAATTTCTTATACCTATTATATGTTGAAATAATATATTAGACATACTATGCTAAATAAGATGTATAAATAAAATTCATTTATCTATTACTTTTTACTTTTAAAAGTAAGTACTAGAAAATCTAAGATTCTACATTTGTGTTGGATCTTTCACAATGTAAAAACGTGGATAATCCAAGCATCCCTTTCCTTATACCTCTGAAACTCAGTCTTACCTGGATTAGTTTGTAATCTGCTTAATGCCATATGAATTAAGAAATTATGGGAAGAAACACTTTGTCATTTCAAGGACATTACATATAATACATGGGATATCAAAATGAGCTATCTTTATTCTTCAACAAAGTGCCCCAGATACCCCCAAAATATATTACTTATATTTTAAGTGAATATATGTAAATGATAATAGATAAACACAGCAAGTGGTTGGAATTCAGATAGGTGGAGAGAAATCGATAGATGGTACCATGTCAGTGAGAAAGGATATATTCTAGGAGAGCAGAGAGTGTATATGTGCAGTTAAGGTAGTTTGGAGTTAAATGATGAATAATTGTAGATATCAGAAAAAGAATTGTCTTCAGATCCATAAAAATTTCCTAACCAAGTGTCTCACTTTTGGGCTTTTTGTTTCTCAGAAACTTTGTCATTATTAGCCTTGTAGTTAATGTATATTCAAGTTTCTGATTCTGCCTCTTGCTTAATATTAATAATGATATATTAATGGTTTCCTTATAAAAATTTAAAGGATATCATAATTATGCCAGTGGTACTTATATATGTTTATGTTAAAAGTTTTCATGTATGTATACCATAGTTATATAACTTTCACATCCTACTTCTAACCCCAATCTCTATATAAATACAACCTGCTGATCACCTGATGTTAGATAATCAATTAGGAATCCTGTCCCTAGAGAAGACTGATTCTCCCTCTCTCAACAGTTAATTGCCAGTTGCTCTCTACCTAGGGCTGGAGTTCTCAGGGTGGGAATATAATTTAGTCAATTGAATAAAAGTTCTCATCTTCCTTTCATAGAATTATAAACCACATAAGAATAAGATCTTGAGTGTTAATATCGGATTTTGGATGACCTTCTGCCTCTTGTTCTCTCTTAAATCTCTGTCACTTAAGCTCTGATAAAAGCCTATGTCTTATTATTTGGGTCCTTCCTTTTACTCTGTTAACCTTGCTGATCTTGGAGATGGAAATTCTGGGAAAGAAGTCAGAATTTAACAGGCAGGGCCCATGAATATCTTAGCAAATGTTTAACCATGCTTTAGTCTGGGGTGTGTGTAGGCCACAGTATATTCCAAACCACTTGGAGATCATTTTCTAAAACTGGCCCATGTGGTATAAAAAAAGAGTTCTTACAGTCTAATTGACCCAGAAGAAGGCTTTTACATAGCTAGTCTCCAAATACCAGGAGTCTTATAAACACCAAATTATTATTGTTGACTCTTTCATGTTTCCTGAAGCACACCTTGCCAGGAGGTATGAAGGGGAGCCCATTTGGAATGAGGGGAAAATGACTTGGTGATAAGTAGAAGTTTTCTTTAAAAGAATGTTGGGAGTGGGTAGGTGGGTGGGGGCACACCCTCATAGAAGCAGGAGGAGTGGAGATGGGATAGGGGGTTCCTGGGGGGGGGAATGGGGTAAGGGGAAAACATCTGAAATGTAAATAAAATACCCAATAAAAAATAAATAAATAGAAAAAAGAAATAGAATGTTGGATTTGCATAAGTTATATACAAGGATAACAGTTTCACTGTAGTATATCTTCTGCTAAGAAGTATCCAACTTTGGTTGTGCTTTAAATAATGTGGGTTTGCCATTTCCCCTCTCTCACACATCTAATGTGTGAAGGCAGAGGTGAAAGAGCATCTGTAACATATATTTGCTTCCAGAAGAGCCCCAGTCTCTTCAGGGAAACAGAGCAGTGAATGATGCAGATGCAGTCGTGAGGCATTTAAAAAAGGTGACTTTTGGTGTCTTAGGATCACAGAACAGGAGCTACTAATGCCCCAGGGCAGGAAGAAAGGCTGTGAGCTGTGACCCCAGGTCCAAGCCTCTAGTGTCTCTCACTCATGGTTACAGCAGCCCTCTGAAATCCTTCTCCTATTCCTATTTTCTCTGGGTTCTCTCTAGCTATAGTTCCTCAAGAGTAGGACGTTGTTTTTCATGAAATGGCAAAGGAACATGAGTGTTTCATCACTCAAAGTCATCTAATGGATTTCTCTTTCGTTCAGATCCAGAGTTCAGAATCTTAGATATTTATAAGATTTGGTTCAGGCTTGCCCCTGCTGGTTCTCTGCTTTTGTTTCCTGTTTATCTCACCTTATCAGCAATATCTGCTCCATTTGGCAGTCTTTGAATACACAGTTCTTATGATCTGTCTGCCTAAGAGTATCTCCAACCAAAATCCACCTTGCTTGTCCCTCCTGTTTTCTATGTTTTACAGAGGCTCAGCTGAGGCTTATAAATTTTGCTGTCCTACCAATAAACATATGAACAAGTCCCTGCCTCTTCCAGCACATTCTTCCTTTTGTTTGTGTACCACCTCTTGACATGATGATAAATACATTTTTCATAAACCCCATCCACTTAGACATTAAGACCCATGTGAAAAAGACCTCGTTGTGTCTACTGTGAAGCAATTCCTGGCACACAGTGTTCACTCAGTAAATTTTCATTGACTAAATAATTTATTTTTCTTCTCTGGCATGATTTGCAAATATATTCACTTAATGAGTGGCTAGACTGTGGTGTGGTGAGTACCTTCTCTTGGCACCTGTACAAGCTCTCATTTTTCAATGTATTAATTCTTTTCTGGAATGTGTTCACAGTTCTCTTTGGAATAAAAGACTTAATTCAGAGTTCTCAGGAATTCTAGGGCTTGCCCAAAGAGCATCCACTCACAAATGGAAATAGAAATATACAGAACTCAGAATGGAAGATACAAGCATAAAGAGTGACTAGGCATAGTTTCATTGTTGTTCCAGATTTAGAAAACAAACCCAAAACACAAGAGGGAGCAAAATGAACAAAAAACAGAGGAAAGCAAAAAGATGAGAATATAAGATAAAAGTAAAAATATAGATGATAGAGTAGGAAAGGAGAGGAGAGAAGGAGAGTAGATAGTAGAAGATGAGAGTAGAGAGAGAAGACTGTATATAGCCTTAGTATGCAAGCATGTGACTGAAAGAAGTTAACAAATTCAGAGGTCCAAATGTTTTAAAACTCTCCATGGACTCTGACTTCTCAGCAGAACTCTTGATTGTAAATGGAGTGAAACTGTGGATTGTGGAAGTTTTCAGGATTCCTTTTTTTTTTTTTTTTTTTTTTTTTTTTTTTTTTGGCCTGAGCCTAGATCTAAAACAGTAGATGATAACAATAACAATGAAAGTCTCTGCTTTCATTTCAATAGGTGGGAAAAAGAGCAAGAAAATTTATAAACACTGATGCAAATGCTGTTAGGAAAGGAAACATAATAAGTTATGATAAGAGAATAAGAGATAGTGCAAAGCAATTTTAGAGAGTCGAGTCTCAGGGAGTTGAAGATTGCTTGACAAAAAGTTAAAGGACCAGAAAATGCAAAGGCTTTGTGAATTGGTGATTGTTTAATTCAAGGACTATCAAAAGAAAAGAAAATCAAGGAAAGCAAGTTAGACTTTTAACCATCTAGAAGAGTTTTTTGTTATTTTGTGTTGTTTGGTTGTTTGTTTTTAAATCCTGGATACAATAAGAAATACGCCAGAGTCTTTATCTTGTATGCTGTATTCTGAGTTTAGAATAATTCCTCAGTCTAGTATGTGAACTGTGGATAGATAGGTGTTTATACATTCCAGACAAAAAATCAAGACATGCAGATTAGATGGTGGCAATGGATTGCAATGAATAGATGTTGTAGAATCTAATTTGCAGATAGAGTCAGTAGATTTAAGAGGCAATACTAGGTATGAGGGATGCAGTCTTGAGAATATCTTTATTAGTATATAGACTGGGTAGCAATAAGGCAAGAGATACTCTAAAATTTACAAGGATTAAAACAAAGGAGTTATTTCTCACTAACATATCATGCTCTTCATGTGTTGGCTGGTGGCTTTGCTTTGCTCAGTATTCTCCATTGAGACATGGGACGATAGGGAAGTCACTAATTGGAACATTGCTGGTCTTTTTGATGCTAACAATGAGGGGTGTTTTCTTTAAAGAAAAATGTGTGATGTCTTTGTGTTTCTGAATGTATGTTGATAATATGGTTTTTAGTAGTGCCCAAGGAAGCCAGAAGAGGGTGTCAGATTCTTTGGATATGGAGTAACATTTGGCTGTGAATCACTTTATATTGGTGTAGAGAACTGAATCCAGGGCCTTCTGGAAGAGTAGCAATTGCTTTTAACTGATTAGTCAGCTCTCCAGCCTCTAGCGGGTTTCCTTATTGGGAAAAATCCTATGGTAAGCCTGATAGTGAATATATCATTTCTACTCAAAACAAATTAGCGAGAGTGAATAGTATTGTTTAACCAGAAAATGTAATCCTTTCTCGTACCTCAGAGACAAAGAGTCAGAACCCATTGAAACAGCGTTACTAGTGACTCCACAGTGTCTTACAAGTTCAGCTCACTGTATGTAAGTGAACATCTCAGGAGGAATGGGCTTAAGGGAGCTGAACCCTTGTTTTCTGTTTTAGCCATGTTTATTTTAGTAAACATGGTTGTTGAGGTAAGGATGGCTGGAGGTAGAACCTAGGTATCTGAATAATATATGGGCAGAGATGTAAATTTGAACAATAATAGTGTATTGCATTTAGTATAAGAGGAATCATAAAGTATGGTTGGGATCTAAATAATGGCTAAAGAAGAACTCGAAGGCTCTTAACAGGAAGATATCTTACAGAGGAGATGCCAGTGAAAGACTGAGAGAGGTTCTAATAATTATAGAGATACAGAGAAATGTACAAGTCATTGAGAAGTAAATTGTACAAGAAAAGGAATATTGAATAGTTCAGAGAATTGAGGCCCTAACATTGCTCTGGAAAAGCTACCAATCATAACTATGTGAGATTGAAAAGAGATTTACTTGGTGGATTATTTGCTTCCTTGTTTGTTTTTGAGGCAGGGTCTAGCTATGTCATCTAGGCTGGTCTTGTTCTCATAGTCATTTGATCTTACTTGTTGGAGTCCTATTCCTTTTATCCCTATTCCTTCCCTTTCCCAGGTAGCCAGTCTGGTTATGAATATTATTCAACACAACCACATCTACAATAGTGTGGGGTGTGTGTGATACATTAAAAATCACAGATACTGAAGTTCAATCTAAGAAATCATTAACTAGCTACATTTTACTAATCATTGTGAGACTTGATCCAGACTCCTAACTTCTAGAACCGAGTTGACCATTTCTATATACAGAAACTTCTATATCCATATATTGTCCCCCCCCCGCAACACCACTGTCCATATGTGCTACTTTATCTCCCCTACAATGTAAACTCCATGAAGCCAGGGGCCATGGTGCAATTACACTGCTTTGTTCTTAGTGAGCTTTCTCTTGAAGTTAAGTTGGTAAATATACATAATACAGGTAGAAATGGATGTGTCAGAAGGAATAGAATAGAGGAAATGAATTAGAAAGCTGTTTGATATGGATTCAAATGAGCATAGCAACAGACTGAGTCTGGAGAAAATGGACAAGGGTGTGTTACATATAGATAGAAATATTTGAACCTGAGGAACCATGACAGAAAATAAGTAAGTTAGGAGGATTGATGGTTGTGCTTCTAGACAGGTTAGTCTTGAGGTTCCTCAGATTGATTTTAATTGTAGGTTGATGGGTAATTTCAGCAGACATTTTGCATTTGGACCGAAGGCTTTGGAAGGGATTTGGTTTCCAGGTAAAGATGTATGGATGAATGGAGTTAGCAGTGGAAGATAGTAAAATTGAATGATGACCTCATCAGATACTTGGGGAAAGTTCAATTTTAAGGGATCAGCAAAGAAAGATGATGACTGAGGCAGAAAATTAGTCATCAAGAGTTCCTTGGAAAGTGTTTAGTCATTAAAGCCAGGGAAGGAGGGTTTCAAGAAGAAAGTGCTACAGGGGAAAATGCTAGTTATTCTCTATGATCTGTGGACACTGAAGGCTACTGCCTTTTACAGTTAAGATTATAGGACATCAGTAATACTGGTTCAGGATTACTTAGTAATGAGTTAAATATTACTTTTCTGGGAAACAACTAAGGTAAGGACTTTCAAATACTGCAGAGATAAGGTGGCAAGAATTCACTCCTCTCTCATCTGCGAAATAAAATTCTTTTATTGGCTTATCATGGCACAGTATACTTTAGCCACACAGTCAACTTGGAGCCAGTGATAGAAGCCAAAGAGACAAAAAGAAGTGTTTTGATTTGCCCATTGTCACATTTACCTCTTGGTTTTCATTATCTGGTATCAAAACAAGCTATAGATCTTGAGGTTGTATAGAATGGCTGATGCCTTCCCTTGCTCTCTTTGGTTTTTTTTTGGCCTGAGTTCTAGAAATAGTCTTGTTGAATTTCTTTTGTTTTTCACCTATTTTTTTTTACACACTTACAAGTTGAATAATAGTGAAGAGATCCCTATAAGAGTCTAACTATCTTTCAGGCACAATGGACCATGCTGATAGTATTTTTGTCCAAAAACCTATCAAACAGCAGGGACAGAAGACAACATTTCTCTTTGCTTTCCTAAATCCTAGGATTATGGCACATACAAGTGCTACCTAATGATCATGAGAGTTACATCACTATGTCAAGCAGGAAACTGAGGAGTTTCTTTCTTAGATAAAAGAAAATGTAGACAATAATATGACCAATATATGGCCCATCAGAAAAAGGAACATGTTGACCCGTTAGATTTAGCCCTGTGAAAATTCTAGGGAAGATTCTTAGAGAAACATGGGACTTTGAACTTCATTAGATGTTACTCAACTTTATTCACAGGTAGAAATATTGTTCTGTTCACTTCAGGTGTACATAACTCCTTAGAAATCATTAATGACATTTTCATTAGTGTCTACATTAATACATTTTCAATAGTGTCTACATTACTAACATTTTCAAAAATGTCTACCTCCGTGTCTGTCTAAAATGAATTCTTAAATTCCAGGGGCCAAGAGAAGAGTAGGTTTTCATAGTTTTTGGTTCCTCTCAGGATATTTCTCTGTTATTTTGGCTCTGTTTTGTCCCAATTAGATAGTACAAGGATTTCTAGCTGGTGACTTGGATTCCAAAGGCATGCATTAAGTAGAAGGGCATCAAATCAAATTTACATCAATCTAGGTACTATAGTGATGTTTTGCTTAAGAACATAAGAACCCTAAGTTGGAAACCTTCCCTCAAAAACCATGAAGGCATATGGTTGAAGACATCTTGTCAGATTTTATCTAGAGTAACTGGAATGCAAAACCAGATGCAGAGCACAATACCCTTTAGAGTACACTACATGTGTAGGTCAATTAAAAGTCTTGAGAGTTTGGACAGGTCCCCATTTTCTCTCCTGTAAAATGAGATCATTGTAGTGAGGCAGGAAAGTTTAAACATAAAGCATGTTTAGAGTTCTAGTCACATCCTAACTATAGTCATCAGAACTAGATGCAGAACTGGGAATCTTAACACGTGGAAGATCACAGAGAGAGCATTCAACAAATCAGCAAGCCATGTTAGCTTTACCTCTGAGAAATTGTAGAATGTTTCCATGTAATTCATTCTCACCATGAATACTACAGACATTTTCTATTGCTTTCTTTTACTTGGGCATCACTTTTGCAATGCCTTGTGTACAGGTGCGCTATAATCCTTTGGGGACTTTCTTCACTTTTCTTTCTGCTCAAATTGCTGCTGTGCATTGTTAGTGTTCAGCTCTGTTCTTAAGATTGTGGTCCCTCCTACTCCCAGCCCATTGGTCAGCCGATCATCTGGTTTTTATATTCTATATGTATATTTTGTCATGTATTCTTTCAAGTAAGCAATGATGCTCTACAGCATCCCTTACAACGTGACCCTTATTTTGTCATATTGCTGTTGTTTTCAAGTGTTTTTCTGCCTCCTTTTCTGCTTACTTCCTTGTAATGCATTTCCTCTGTTACACTAGGATAGTTTTCATATTACATCAACCTGATCTCTTCACTGTCCTACCTGAGTGGCTCCCCAGTGCTTCAGGATCAGTTAGACTTTCTTAGCTGGGTATCAGAGGCATTCTGAAGTTTTGTCCAGCTTTTGTGTATCTCATTTCCACTAAACCCCAGGCTAAGACTGTTCTAAGACTCTCATTTGTTCATTTATTTCTTTCGTTCTCTTATTTCACTTTGCTGATGCTGTTTTCCTAGGGCTTGACTCCATGCCATGGAAAGTACTATGTGACTGCTCCTTGTCCCTCTTCATGTCCTCATTTAGAATCCTTAGCTTTGTTTTGAGGGAGTTTGACTTGGAATAAATCCCCAGACCATGGCCCATTTCCTTTGGTGCTTGCTATTCATGAAAGGCTCAGGTTGGTAGAAATACTTTAAAAGAATTTTCACGCAAGTAAATAAATTTTAAGTTTTATGACACCTTTCTTGTGGCTGAAGCTTTCTTGTTGTATAGTTTTCATTATTTTATTTCCAAGACTATAACACTGAAGAGATAACTGAATAAATACATTTGTCATCTATCACTCAGAGCATTATATTTTCTTCAAAGGAAAATCCAATAATTGATTGTGATTTCTATGTTCCACAGTTCCCTAACATGGTACTTTCTGTGTACTAGTTGGTCAATAAGTAACCAGTGAGTGAATAAGGACTTACATCTACTAAGGAATCACGTCTACTAAGGAATATCCTGGGAAAATATTATGTCACTCCTATTAGACAACCTCCAGTATGATGAAATGTATATAATTCATGTTTTATACAGTCTGTTGATTAATTATTGCTTTGTTGAACTTCAATTATGAAGTGTTATGAAAGTTGGGCATGATATGTGAACTTCATGAGATTATACTTCATAAAGTTGAGGAGCCAAAACAAGGCAGCAATATTTTCAAGGTGATTTACATTTCAAAGACTAGTTTCAACCAAAGCATGAATTACTGTTATTCATAGAGCTAGACAGAACTAGAAAGAATTTTCAGTTTTAACTTAGTGCTTCCTCTACCAACCTGAGCCTTTCATGGATAACAAGCACCAGAGGAAATTGGCCATGCTCTGGAGATTAACTCCAAGTCAAACAGTAGCAGGGGGTGGGGAAAGAATAGACAAAAGTGTATTAATTTCATATGGTTTCTAAAACAAATAATCACAGTTTGTTTGCTTAAAAAACAATATATTCATTTTATCTCAGTTTTGAAGTTGTCTCAGTTTTGAAGTCCAACGTCAGTTTCACTGTGCTAAAATCAGAGTTGCCAGCAGAATTGCAACTCTCTTCAAGTTTAAATCAGTGCTTTGTATAATCCAGTTGCTGTTACTGACATCCCTTGGCTTATGACTTCACTCCTTCAATCTGTGACCAGTATCTTCAGATTGTCTTCTTTCTTTCTATGTGTAGGTGTGTAGTCTATCTTTGCTTTCCTCTTAAAAGGTGATGTAGATAGGGTCCAGTTGGAGAATACGAGAGTCTCAAGACTGAACTCAATCGCATCTACAGAGACTTTTTTCTTTTAAATAAGAAAACATTTACTGGTTTCAGTGATAATATATAGTCTGACATCTTTGGGGACTATTATCCAGACTCCTTCAAAGGCAGATATCTTTTCTCTTGCAGACTTACAGTATTTGATCTTCTAAAGAATTTTTTTTTTTTTTTTTATAAACATGCCCCATAAGTAAAAGAAGTGATGGCCCATTTGAACGAAGCCAGAGGCTGCTGTCAGAAAAGGTCTGATTTAGGTCACCCAAATACCCCTGAACAGATGTGTATGGCAACATTCCCAGCACTCATTATGAAAATAAACCATTAATTATACTGACTGAGGAGCTGATGAGTAACAGGAAGAGCCTGTCTGAGTTCTGGACAAGGAATCGGTGACAGTCAGTTCCTACCAGCTGGCTGTCATGACTGGACAATGGTCCAGGTCTGGGCAAGCAGGTGTGCTCAACTGGCCTGGTATTCACTCTTCTGTGTCCAACAGTAGCCCTGGCCATCTGTTCCATCAGAAAAGTGACAAAGAGTCTAAGGGGTCTTTGCCGAAGGAATTGAGATGATATCAGCTAGGTCTGTGAGCCTGCATAGGTCACCATGCTAGGTCAGAACAGGCACTCCATCATTTTTTTAAAATTACTTTTATATTTGAAATTTGGATGGAAACACTTGCCATCTTTTCCATCACATCTCCATCTCTTTTACAACTCATGAAGGAAGTGGGCCCAGTGGAGATCCTTTTCAGTGCCTGACAGATGCTCCTGAGTGTGCATAATTCATAATCCTTTGATTTTAACATGCCTGATTTGACACTGGAAGGAAGGATTACTTTTCTAGTAGCTCCATGTTTTAAGTTCACAATCCGAAGGAAGAATCTTCAAGAAACCTCAGCGTATTTTATGTGGTAGGATACTAGTAATCAGTAACAGACTGTGAAGCCAGAGGTACCTTCACTTCCATTCCGACACCATGACCTGATGGTAGCATAATCTTGGACATATATGTCGCATTAGAAACTTCTATATTCTCTCTGTGTAAAATGAAGATAGTCGACACTGAGTGTGGTGATGCATCAGCAGTTAGTTTATGAATGACAGCAAATTGTTATGATAACCTTTTAGGTAAGTAAACAATTTGTTCCCTTTCAAAGGTGAAGAAATGGAGCTACAAACATTTAAATAGCTTGCCTACATTACACAGAAACAAGGTGAACCTAGAAAGTTTGATTCGAGAATATGTGGTATAAACTATATTTTGCACACCTTTAATTTGTGATAATCAAATATAGTGTTCCTTTATCCCAGGTCAACTTGAAAAGGTCAAAAGTTATACTTACATTTCAGTGAGTTTTAATAGTGCCTTCATTTCCTGTCAACATTATTGTGTTGACTTTGCTTAATCATTTTTCTAATCAGGTTTAAATAACTTATTGTGTGTAAAATACTAGCAACTGGCCGATAAGAAAGCTCTCTGTTCAGGCTAGCTACTAACCCCCGCCCCACCAATACCCATTCCACACCCAGGACCCTGGATAAAGCTAGGAGGTTAATTCAGGTTCAGAAAGTACACCTTCTCACTCTTGTAACAGGTATTGCCTATTGATCTCAGTGTAAGTCTTCATTTCCTAGGAAGCCACTTTTAATTACTCAAACTTGACACATGAAATTAATTATTTGCTGTCCTTTGGTTGCATTGAGTCTAAGAGTTCATGCTTCTAGGTTATGCAAAAAATCTCAATTTAAATTGAGCTATGGCATCTCTATATGTATTAAAAAACTATTGGATTTTGAAAGCAATAATACATTTTGAACCTCTTTAGGTATCCTAGCTTTTAAAAAAAACAAAACAAAACACTTCTTCAAATACTCCTATTCAGCAGGTTGTCGACTCTTTCTGTTTTATATAACTATAAAGATTTTAAGCTAAGCAGTGTATGATGCCATGCCTTAAATTACGATTGAAATGCTGTACATGGGGCGGGGGGGGGGTTAGTAAATGAGGCAGAGAGGCACTGTAGAAATTATAGTAGGCACTTTAGAGTCAAGGTGTGGAAACGTGTCTTTGACTGTAATTTGTGTAACAGGTAGTGAAATTCAGTTTAGGTAGGTTGTGCATTGCATAAGGGACATCTAGTGGTTATCAAGTTCTCTGCAGATTTACACAATGTAATATAAAGTCATAGGTGAGTTCAGGCTAAGACCACCAACTTGGTTTCTCTGTTTCTGTCTCTGTCTCTCTTCCTCTTCCCCTCTCTGTCTTTTTCTCCCTTCCTTCCTTCATATCTTCCTTGCTTTCCTTCCTTCTTTCTGAGAAAGAACATTCAACTGTGTGGGAAAGGAGGTGACAAGTATCTAGGAGGAGTTGGGGGAGGGGGAAATATGATTAAAATATGTTGAATGAAAAAACTTAAATTTTAAACATTAAAAAAATGATTGGTATCTTGAAAGGTAATGTAAATAAGGTGCAGGGGGCAGGGTGTTGTCAACTGTCTCTTTAGTGTAAAATTAATGAAGAATAAAGAAATGTTCTCAGAAAAAACAAACCAAACCAACCAACCAGCCAGCCAAACAAACAAAATTTCAGTCTTAGTATTTCTGTCTATAATGTCAACTAGATCCAGTGCTTATTTTCTGTCTTCTGTACCTGATTAGAGATAAATCTGTTATCGGCTACCTGCCAGCATGCCCTATTTTCCCACCACCTTCCCCACATCTTATGCTGATTATAAAGGGGCCTCCTTGGACCATTTTGAAAAGCCATCTGATTAGGATGTTCATTAAGCTAGAAGCAGAACTGCTTAACAGGCCAGATAAGAAATAGTTTATAATTGCTTTGGACAGACGGGCCCATTTTGGATGTGTCTCAGCCGCAAAGAAGCTGAAAACCTCTGGTCTGTGTGTATTTAAATAGGCATAGGTCTCATATAATGGGGTGCAACACAGTGTATGGACTTGGCTTCTCAGCACTGAGAGAATACTACTGGAATTTCCTCCAAGGGCCACTCCCTTTGCAAAACCTGTCTCTATCCATGGTGCTGAAGCAGCTATCTAGCCTTATGCACTGCATACAATACTTGCTTGTCTGGTATGCTGCTATTGTTTTTCATCAACTATGCTAGATTCTTTGAAGGCTCTCCTTCATTGAACCTTTTTACAGAATGTTCTACTCTTTGACATTTAGAACTTTCCTATAACACTGTCTCTAAATTCTGGTTACCATGTCTATTGTCCTTTACCTCTTTTCTCTTGAACTAGGGCCAGTCAGCAGTTGGTACTTATGGTCAAAAGCTTTATTGCTGAGATTGGTTACTGCTGTTTGACTCTGGATACAGAAGGTAATAGCTTTGAGGCAATATTTCAAAATATCCACATGGCTCAGATGACTTCTTCATTGCCATAGAAGAAGTTTATAGTAACATTTTAGTATACTCCAGGGTGGAAGGCAGCTAAACTTAGAAAATCCTGATTGAATCTATGATTAAGTTTTGTACTTTTATTCATTAGTGTTCTGCCAAGGAACATAAAATAATAACAATGGCCATTCTGTAGCACAGAGATTTCCATATAGGCAGCGTTATAGCACATTTCATCATCATGTACACTAGGAAAAACTCGACATATATTTAGTTATCCCATCAAATGCCTTTTTACTGCATGTCATTCTTTCACTCTCCACTATCTCATCAGTTATTGTCAGGCAGAATAAACCTAGGGATTTCTTTCTTGATTATAGTATGCTCTATTTTAGAGGCATTAGCAAGTAGTCATTTGATCTTACTTGGTTTTTGGATCTCTCTGCGTACTGCTACTTTATCATGCACATATGTATTTTATGTCAAGTACTTGGAGACATAAAAAGGAAAGGCATGGTTTACTCTGCCTGGGAAGATGTCAGTCTACCAGGAGAGACATGGAGACTTGAAGAGGGAGGTGAGAAGGGAACTGGACTGCCAGTGGCCATGTAATGAATAGAGACACTGGAAAGTTCCCAAGGAGAGATTACTTAAGCCATGACTCATATGGTCAGAGGTAATTATCCAGAAAAACCAGGTAAGACCCATCTCTAAAATAATGAGTTGGAGGAAATGCATAATTCATTGAGGTGACACTGGAGTAGAAACCAGACAGGGAGGGTCTTTGATATAAAGTATAAAAAAAATCTTCATTAAATTTGCAATTGTTGAAGAGCCATTGGCAAAGGTTTTTTTTTTGTTGTTGTTGTTTGTTTTTTTAAAAACAAATTATGTAGTGATTAGAGCCATTTATAGCATTTGGAATAAAAATAACACAGTATATTCTTTGTAAGTCTGGAAGCCACCCTTTCAATTTTGTCACCCTTCTAATCAAACTGCTAAAGACTTCCTTTATGTTCTAATAGTCTCTCTTTTATCATTTGTCATATAATTTAGATAATTTTAGAGTCTTTGAAAATCAGGTACCACCTACTTATTTGATCTTAGTTTCTCTGCTCTGTGACATAAAACTTCCACTCCAGTCAGGCTTGTGCCCTTGTCAAATACTATAAGGCAGAAGGGAAGGTAGGTGTTTACTGGTTTGCTTAGTGCATAGGAACAGGAAAGACGTAAGAATGGATGTGCACTGACTCTCTACTATAACCAGGAATTTTGCTACTTCTTGAGAATCATTGATGACAACATCAGGAATGTAACACTTCTGTTGATAAATTTCATGGTATGAGGATCTTAACAGTGTTGTTCCTGGAAAGCACAAAAAAAAAAAAAAAAATCCAATTTGTGTCAAGTTTCTAATCACATGCCCTTGAGTATCAATCAGAGAGACAAATATATCTCACTGTAATTCTTCTGCTTCTGAATATATCTCCACATTAAGCATCCCCAGCCTGTTGGTAATGGTTGCTCTTATGGCTCCCTACATTCTCCATGGTCAAGAAGTAAAGATCTAATGGTGACTTAAAACCTTTAACTAGATTGTTTTCTTTGTAGTATTTAATATGGGAAGACAATTTATCTTAAGTTGGAGTTTGTGTTAGAAGATGATAAAGGTGGAGAATAATTTCTCTTTAATTTCATGAACATTTCTTTGAGATATGAGGCTTCTTCTGGATTGAATGAGAAAGGTAAAGTAGAGTAGAATTATATTAATTATAAATACTATGTTTTAGTATAGAAAATAGAAGAACATATTTACTAACATGAATCAAAGAGATTGGAAGGTTTGCTGAGCCACTTTGACTCTGTCAGGGAAATAAATATGTAAGCCTAAATGTAAAAAGGTACCTGGAATACATGTAGTATTGACTTTCATAAAGATACACTTGGGCTGACATTGTAGTCCTTTGGTTCATGAGGACAGATTCATGAGACCTGGTGCCCAGCATTCATTCTCTCTCTCTCTCTCTCTCTCTCTCTCTCTCTCTCTCTCTCTCTCTCTCTCTCCCCTCTCTTCTCTCCCTCTCTCTACTTCTCTTCTCCCTGTCTTTCCCTGCATTCAGGGCCATGTGACTGAATATCTTTATTCGCAATATTTTACGTATTAGAATTTTGCTATTCAAAGTCAGGTTGTCTGTTACTGCAATCTTCCCTATGTTCCTTTTATTTTTTCTTAGCCAAACATCCACAGATGGAACCATAGAGCAGAGAGCATAGACCAGTGGGCCTTCTGGGACTCAGTTTGTTGATGTGTTTAATTTGATCCATAGCTTACTAGATCACACTACATTTAAAAAAAAAAATTACTTGTCACAGTCTTCTCCTGGTTTCAAGTTTAGCTGGACTTTTTTAGACCTTTGATTTTGAGCACCAGAACTGAGATTCCCCCAATCCCACCCCATGTCTCCTGCCTTGAAGGGCTGGACTTCAATTTTCATTTCCTGTTTATGGTGCTGGAGTTTATTTTTATTATTTTAATCCTTGGCAGACCCTGACCACTGTTAATAAAATCTATAGCATGTAAATCGCAGGCGTGATAGTATGTAGCAGTTGCAAATAGCAGGCACTACATTTTGAGCCCCAGGTTGGGTGTCAGCTGCCTCTCAGCATGCAGAATGAGTTTATTGACCCCTCTTAGCAAGATCATAGTTGCAGATGTGGTTCTGGCCATGCCAAATATTAGGTTCTTCTGACTCTGAAAGCTAAGAGGACCATCTGCTGCCACATTTGTTCTTGGATTTCACTGTTGTAGTTTGGTCAGTGTGATAGAAAATGATGTTAATGATAATCAGTCCTAAACATCTTCAAGTATGCGTGTGTATGTTTGAGAGAGAGTAGCCACAATGGATATATCCTATGATACATAATAAATATCACATTATATGATTAATATATACAGTTTATTTGGTATATAAATATTTGAGAGCTTGTTAAATCAAGTCATTAGCTGTAGCCCTGCTTTTTAGGCTGACAATACATTTAAGACTTACTCTGTGATGAAGATCTTTCCTTTCTACTCATTTCATGCCAAGATAGACATTCTGTTGATTTAGTTCGTAACTTTTCACAGAAAATAACATCTAATGAGTACTCACTATGGTGTAGCAGATATGTCAATTCATTTCATAAAGGGTACTATTATCTTATGTATTCATTACAGTCTTTTGAAATGAGACTTGCCATCTACATTATCCTTTGTCTCTAGGCTAACTTGAGTTAAATCTTTTATTTAATGCCACATAGTTGGTATGGGTAGATCAAGCTTCAACACCACTAAGGGGAAATCATTAGTCTATTTTTTTTTTTTTAACAATGACCTTATACTGCTACTTGAGTCCAGTATCTAATTTAATAAAAGTATAAGGATTTATTGAACATCTAAACAGTTAAGAGCTAATCCAACTCTAAAAGATATAAGGTGTATTTTTATTTATTGACAAATAGATATTGAACTACTGTGTTTCGAAGGTATTTAAAGTCTATTGAACAGACCAGATTGAGTTTATTTCATAGTAACAAAGCTAAGTGTTTTAAGTGACAGATAAGGAGAATGCCATTTAGTGTAAGGAAAAAGCACATCTGATCAGAATAATCAATTCTTGGGGACACAGAAGGGAAAGGGGGCAGAGACAGTAGCCTGTATGTGTCTGTGGAGACCCCAGAACCAAGACTCTTTTGTAGACCTAATCATGAGATTAGCTCAAAACTTTTTATCAAAGCTTCAGCATTCTGGAAGCTACAGACAAAAAAAAAAAACAAAAAAACCTTATTTTGTTATTATTTATTCTCAAAGGACTAAATTGGGTTGGAAGTAAATTATTTTTTTGAGGTTTGATGTCTGGATGTAAAGTAAAATCACTGCAATGAGATTTGTGGTTAGCATTGCTCTGCTTACATTACCGTAATGATGATTTCACAGAGAGTATCTCTGATGATTTCACTTCCTAATATCCTCAAGTTCCTGGGTCATCCCAGTGGAGCTCAGTGGCCAAGTCACATACATATCTATAAGTGATTTAATCTTAGACCTGACAAAGTGGGTTTACTAAAACTTTCCCATATGTGGACCCACAGACTATTAAAGATGCTTGACACTCATGATAAAAGAAAAGCCAAGTGTTTGAGCCTCCTAGTGTTTGACAGCATAGATAGTTCCAAACACCATCTGGGCATACATTATTCCATTGCTTCCAGTTTTCTTGTTCGAAGAGTGTGGGTCCATAATTTATAACAGATGTGTAAATATGTTCACAGGAAATTAAGTATGCCATATGATAAGGTGGAAGGGCAGTGGAAGATACTACGAGAGGGAACCTTTGGTGAATTTTTAAGGACTTACCTTACAACTCAGGGATAATGGAAGAGTTTGATGTTACAAATTCACCATGAATAGGCAGACTAGCCTCCTTTCCCAAACCAGGCAAGGAGATGATGGGACAGTGGGGCAAAAGCATTTCATCACTTACAGGCAATATAAGATTTACGATTGGTCAAATAATAGGATCAACTTAGGTAGGAAGGTGTGGGATGATTCGGGATGGAGGTCCTGGGAAGGGATACTATTTAGATACCTTGGAAAAGAGAAAACAATAGCAGTCCAAGGGACTAGATGAGCAAAGATAGACTATCACTAATACCTGTCCCATATAGAAGTTTCCAAAGTGACCCTGACAGGGAAGTATAAGAGCCTTCTTGAGTGGGATCCTGGTAGTTACAAAAAGCGTTGTGTTTCAAGGTAAAGTTTTATTTACTACCAAGAGATTTCTGATTTATATATAGATAAGACCTAGTAAAGAGTCTAAAAATTGCCATTTCTGGAGCATACCCTTGCCCTAGAACAATGAAAGAGTTAGAGGCCCAAGTCCTAGCTATGCCATTTCTTGGCTGTGTGGCTTTGGTCTACTATCTATCTTTCTATGCATTTGTCAGTAAGGTGGCGATAATATCAGTGATTCCAGCTGTTTAGTGTTGATGATATATAACAGTGTATAGCAGTGTGTTTCAAAGAGCCCTGAACATTGTAGGATCTCTATACATGGTAACTACTGTGATTATATTACTCCCATATCATAGTTTATCTATATGTCTCTATATCATGACCATAGGGGAAAACAAAGACATTTGTTGAAAGAGACTTTGTCTTAACTCTGAACCTCTGTTCTTAGCTTTTTTCCAAGCTGGTCTCTTAAGCATGAGTTAAAAGTCCAAACAACAGTCTTTAATTCATGGATGGGATAGGAAGACCAGCTTGTCATTCTTATACTCTGCCTCTGGCTGTGTGACATCTTCTCCCATGGGGTACCATTTCTACTTTGACTTTAATTGCTTCTTGCCAGGGTAGCTTGTTGACAAGGCTGCTTTCTGTCATTTGATGCCACTTGTTCTGTCTAGTTCAGTCCATCAGTTTGGGACACTTGCTTAAGTGAGAGGAAGATTTTCCAAAGAACACAGTACCAATGTTAATTCACCTTGAGCATTGGTCTGGCCGATCTTCCTGTTTTATGCCCAGGTGCACAGGCTCAAGGTACCAGTACTCTTCTGCCAAGCTGTGGAATGGTTCTGTTTAGAGTATGTGTAGGAGGTGAAGGGACAGATGACAGCAACAAAGCTGGCCAGTTAAGTGTCATAGGCTTCAAGACAATTGCCCTCCTGACCCTTCTTGGTAATAGGTATTCTACAGAATCTTACTTTGGGGCTACTTGTTTCTGGTAGAGTTCTAACTCTGCTGTAGATCAAGATGTGGCATTGCTTTTACTTAGATTTTTATGCCAGTTGAGAAGTTGTGTTCTACTATGGGTGGCTTTTAACTTCCTCTTGACATTAACCTGGAAGTACAAAGTGATCATTGGGAAGGGGTGATTTGAGGAGATGAATAAAATTGAGGTTCTGAAAAGTTTCTTAACTATCAGCAAAGGAAGATGTTAACTCTCTTTTTACCATCAGAAATTCTGCACACACTAACAAGCAATTTTCAGGTCATGATAGAGAGCTTGCCTCCCAAGAAGCTTTGACAGAAGCCTAGTTATCACCAACCACTTTCAGCCCTGCTTTTCCCAATTACTTTTTCAGGAATTTGCCTTCTGCTTATCATTGTCAGTCCTAGACTCAGAAATGTATGCTTCCCATAGAAGAATTTGTCTTCATATTCATTTTAAAGGCCTTGTCTTTTCTCTTTCTATCTTGGATCCCTGTAAAGACAGATAGTTTAGCTTTCTCTTTCTTCTCATTGTTCAGGGGTCCAAGCCTCCTCTTTTTCTTTTGGATGAGTTATTGCTGGCTACTAATGACTTTGACAGGAAGCAAAGTCAAAGCTATTTCATCCAGAAACAGACCAAGGCAAATCATGGCTCCGATACAGAGATCACACATGCTAGGGTGTCATAGGGATGGTTAGAAAGGGGATACCAGTCAAACTCTGATTATTTCTTTCATGATTTTGTTCGAGTAGCTTCTTGAGGATTCTGCTGTGTCCCTCTTTGTTTGTGGTTAGTCTGGTGGAACTAAAACATGAAATGCAGCTTTATAACTGGGAAGCTGATCATATATGACTTTCTACAACATTAATGAAGAGCTTCCTGGGTATTGATGGCAGTACCAGTAAATATGTTGGCAGTTCTGTCCATGAACTCTGGAACTGATGCTGGGATTTGAGTCCTGCTCTGTGCTTACCAGTATTCTGTCTCTGTACTGCCTCCTTAGCTACTTCCTATATCTATAAAATGAAAGAATGATTCCAGTTTGGCCAAATATGTAGTATCTGGGTGGGATGGTAGATGATAAGTCTTTACTATAAAGCCTTCTATGAGGTATCTAGTAAGTATTAAAAATCATTACTATTCTTAATGGTATTGACTATAGTTCAGTCCACAGTCAAGGTTGCATAAAAGGTGAATAATTTCCAATACTTTGTCATAGTTGCGGATCACACTGGTTATTACTGTTCAGAGTCAATAGCTGTGCTTGATTATTGCCTGGTGACAGGTTAGAGGAGGGAAACAGTTTGTAGTTGGACCTTACAGAGCAAAGGATATGCATGGAAATGACTCATCCAATTAATAGTCTCTCACTGATACAGTATAGATGGTGAAACTGATTTTGACTCCAAAGCCTTGTTGCTTTACTGAAAGTACAAATTAGACATGGGTGTGCACAGGATGGTACAGGGTTAGCAGTAAGCCCCAAAACTACCCCCACATAGTTGAAACTTTTTTGTATACTTTCTGCATGCCATCTTTAAGATTTTTTTTCTTCCCAAATCAGTTTTCTCTGTAACTCCCATTGGTAGACCAGAAATAAACAGAGATAATACGTTGTCAAAGTTGCCTACCTTCTCCATATTTTTATTTTTGTCCCCTTTCCCATTGCTGTTCCATAAATAATATTATTGTATGGATGTGATGTCACCAAAAATCAGACCCCAAAGATCTTCAAGGAATACTACACTAAAATTCAGTTCTGGGCCTAGAGTCCTGAGTCAGTGAATAAAATCTTTGCTATACAAGTGTGGAGACCTGAGTTCAGATCCCCAAGAATCCACATAAAACTGGACACAGTGATGTATAAATAAAATCTATATGTATCTATGCTGACATAGAGATGGAGACAAGATTATCTCTGGAAACTCGTAGACCAGATAAACAGCAGAAAAAGAAGAGGCCCTGTTTCAAATGTGGTAGAAAATGAGGATTCATACCTGTGGTTGTCTTCTGCCCTTCATATACATGTTTGGCCCATACATGCCTATACTCATACATAACAATGTACACATAAACACTCACACACATAGCGGTAGGGTGTAGGGGGAGGGGAGAGAAATCTTACAAAGTTAAAGAGATGAGCATTAATAAGGGGAAATATTTTAAATATTTTTGAGAAATCTAGATTAATCCTTATGTTGTTTTGGTTTGGAATGTCATAATAGACTCTTTCCTTGGTTGCTATTATTACTCTTCCTTCCCATTTACCCACTCTGTTTGAGAGTGGCCATGTGGTATGGACTGGGGACCTTGTGGAGAACACAGAGACCAAGATCTCTGAAGTACCTCTTATGGAGCAAATTAGTCTCTTATATAAACTTTATTTTGTAAATTACAATTCTCAGATAAGTAAATGTCCTCAACTGCTCAAACTAGGGTCTCTTCCTTTGTTCAGTAATATTTAATGTGATTATAAAAATAAAGTCTCACACACTCTCCTTCTAACTAGCACTCCTCTCAACCATTAAAAAAAATCTTTTGTGTTTGTATGTGTGTGAATAAAGCAGGCTCATGTCATAGCATGTGTGTGGAGGTGGAAGAATAATCTAGGGTTTTAGTCTTTAACTTCCACTTAGTTTGAGACTCAGCCACATGTTTATTTACATATATGGCAGATTATGCAGTTCATGGAAGTCAGGGTTTCTCCTGTCTCTGCCTCCCATCCTGCCATAGAAGCACTGGGCTTACAGAAACACAGATCGTATTCAGCTTTATGTGTGTTCTAGGGATCCAAATTTGGGTCTTTATACTCATACAGCAAGCACTTTACCCAGTGAGCCATGTGTTCAGCCCCAGTCAATCATTCTTTAAGGTAATACATCCACAGGATTCTGAATAATAAAACAAAACAAGAGGATATTGTAAAATTGTAAGTCTCCCAGTCCTGAATATGAATCCCATAAGTCTACTCTCCTGACAATTTCATAGTTCATAATTCTTTCCAAAAAATATTTTATACTTATACAAACCTATGCATTTACGACTCCCCATTTTCACACAATGGTAAATACAATTATCACTGTTGTCCTGCTCCTAACTCCACTTAACAAAATGACTTGGAAGGACTCATAAAAACCCAAGGCAATACTCAATTTTAAAAGACGGCATCGCATGCCCTTATAGAGGTGTGCCATCTATTACTAATGATCATTAAGGGTGGCCTTTTACCAAGGATGTTTTACTAAATATCTATGTATATTTTGCACCTGTACAACTCAGTCTCTCTTGAGTGCTGCTTGTAAATTCATACTTATAACTTTCTGACATCCAGAAACAGGCTCCAAGGAGAAAGACAAAAGGCCCACAGTGGCAATACAGAGGCTCATTCAGAAACTGTACATGCCACAGCCATCACTGGGGATGCTTTTTTCTTTTTTTGTGATGAGTCTTTTGTTTCACATGTTGTTTCAGACCATTATGTCCTGAAGCTTCTTCGGATCCTTTTCCTGGATGCCCAGTGAGTGATGGATTGATACCGTTTGCAAGACTGATTCATATGGCACTTTTGTTTGGGTTTTGACAGGTTGTTTATAAGAATAATGACATCCGTCTGGAGCTGTCTCGCTTGGCCCGGATTGGGGACACCAAGATGAAAATCTATGGTGAAGTTGTGTTCAAGTGTGAGAACGTGGCCACACTGGACCCCATCAACTTTGAGACCCCAGAGGCTTACATCAGCTTACCCAAGTGGAACACCAAACGTATGGGCTCCATTTCCTTCGACTTTCGTACCACTGAGCCCAACGGCCTGATCCTCTTCACTCACGGGAAACCCCAAGAAAGGAAAGATGTCCGGAGCCAAAAGAACACAAAAGTTGACTTCTTTGCTGTGGAACTTCTTGATGGCAATCTGTATTTGCTGCTTGACATGGGCTCTGGCACCATCAAAGTGAAGGCCACTCAGAAGAAAGCCAATGACGGGGAATGGTACCACGTGGACATTCAGCGTGATGGCAGATCAGGTAAAAAGAGCTTAAGATTGAGACTAGAAAAATTCAATAGCTCATACATTCTTGCCCTCCCCAAACCCTGGCTACCTTTCAGGCTTTATGTATTTATGATGACATTCACTTGCATGTTCACCTATCCCCTACCATTATTTCTAATGGCTGTTGTAAAATTATATTTATGAACAAGATGCCTGTCTTGTGGATGGCTAGTTTTCTTAGCTTCTCTATCATTCTGCACAATGTTCTTAGTGATAGTTCTAAAACCTTAGCACCATGAGTGATTTGATAAGTAGCATTTCCATTCCGACCACAGGGACTGTCAAGATGCGACATTCCCTGCCCTTTCTTCTCCTCGCTCTCTCATCCCCATGGAAACTGACTGTGACATCACAGGCATTACATTATGGGATTGCTCTGCGGGATAAGCCAGAGTTTATGCAATGATAGTCCTTCAATAATTGGCAAGAGTCATGTTGCAGGGAGGAATTATGACAAGAAAGGAAGCAGCAAATTGATTTTTCCTGAAGTCATGTTCGATTTAAAGGCTTCCTTTGGTGTGAAAGCCCACATTTCACTCTTCCGCATAGGCCTCACTAACTCTCCATCCCTCTCCATAACCTTTTTACATTTGGTTTAAATGGCTTTGTTTGTTTCTGTAGCCACAGATCAAACAAAGTAGCCCCAGGCAGTACATAGCGACTCTGGAAGAGTAACGAAAAGAGGGCAGGGGAGGGGGAAAGCAATAGAGAATCTGGGCTTTTGAATCCCTGAACAGTCTGTCTGCCTTTTGAAGGACCCTCTGGCGATGCTGGTCATATTCTTTGTTATTAGTAAGGGTGTTTTCCCAAGAGGACTAAGTAGAGCATCTCAATTTCAGACTCATTTTCTGATTCTTCATCTGGGCAGCACACAGCCGAGACTGGTTTTAGCTTCATTTGCTGTATTTGTATGGATTATGTCTCCTGGGAACATGAAGAAGTCAATCTGGGCATTTTAATGCCTAGGTACCCTTTACCATTATGGCAAAGCAAGAAGTTCCCCCATCCAAAGATGAAACTAGTAATGGCTGAGCTTCCATAGAATGGCAGCATTTCTGTGTCATTTCCCAGCCAGAAGGGTGGCAGAGATGAGCAATACTGCCCTCAGGAAGATCTGAATGGGGTCTATGCAGAATGCAGTCAGTGGCAGATTGTGGCCTTGGATGTTTTACTGCCCAGTAGGATTCTCTATTGATTGTCTAAAATCTGGTCAGAACCAAGAGGCTTAAAATTAAATGTGCTTGTTGAGCAAGAATGAACAATTTGTGGTTTTTTTCTTAAAAGATAGAAACACAAAGACATACTCTCTCTAGAGGCTAAATTTCTCTCTTTCTTAAATTTATCAATAAAATGCCAACTGGAGCAGCACCAGAACACTTTCTCAGAATTGTCTATAAAACATTACTGTTGTCTACTTTGTGAAGCTGTGTTATGGTTGAAGTGTTTTGTGTCCAATTATGACCTTGGTATGACTTAGTGGTGGCCCGTTGGTGTCCCAAGAAGGCTAGTATACATAAAGACATCAGATATTTACTTTTAGCCTATAAAATTTACTAAGTAAACAATGATGAGTTCAGGAAAGCAGTGTAATATTACATTTCAGTATGATCTATTAAACGTCATTTCTTTGTGAGGATATTTTTCTGGCATATTTTTCCAGTTAGCTATCAATTTCTTCTAAAATAGATATTTGTAAAATCAGCATGCTCAAATAGGCCTTCTTCGTTGAGCAGAAAAAGCTGTCCTGAGTGATGGTGCAGTAAACATTTTATGAGCACTCCTCAGTGGAGACAATGAGTCTTAAAACCCAAGATGCACATTCGAAATGTGTTCAGCTGTATATTCAGAGCATAGGCTTTCTATGAGATACAGTCTGGGCTCCAAATTTCAAAGTGATTCTCATTCTAACCATACTTGGCAATCTAAATGTCTCTTGTCTCGGTTTCTTTTTCCCATTGCTATTATAAAATAGTCTAACTAAAACAACTTAAGGGAAAAAGGGTTATTTTGGTTTACAGTTCCAGATAGATACAGTTTATCATGACAGGGAAGACATGACATTAGACAAAGTAGGCATAGTAGTAGGAGCAAGAGGCTGGCCCTTCACGGTGCATGCACACTCAGAAAGCAGGGAGTGTACAGACAGTTGGGCCAGCCTATCAAGTCTAAAGGCCTGTCTCCAGGGACTACTGACTTCCTCCAGAGACATGCTGTAACCTTTCAAACAGAGCATCAGCTGGGGAGCAAGGGTTCAAACACACAAGTATATGCAGCATATACGGGATATTTCCTAGTCAAACCACAACAGTACCCCGTTACTTAATGACTACGTTTGAAAAGCTAAAGACATCGTAAAGAGAAGCCATTAGGAGACACAATTCTCAACTTCTTCCTTTTCTTGAAATAATAATTTCATTTATTCTGTGAATATTTCATACTATGCTGGAACTGTAATGACTCCTACATCACAGCATTGTTTTGAGGGAGCAGTCTGAAAGAGCACAAAGATGGCATCATGGTTTAGAGGTGGAGTACAATGCTTCATGTGTGAATCACTAGATCTGAACGCCAACACTCAAATTCAATCAGTTGTCTCTAATACACAAAATGAGGGGCTGGAGAGATGACTGAGCAGGCTTAACAGTATTTATTGCTCCTGCTCAGTGAGGATCCATGTATGATTCCCAGCATTCACATGGTGGTTCACAACTATTCATCAGCTTCAATGGATCTTATGCCTTCTTCTTATGCCTCCTCAGGCACCAGGCATGTACATGTGTACATGTGCGTGTGTGTGCGCACATACATACACACACACACAAACACACACATATGAATTAAAAACACTTATACATATAAAATAAATCTAAAAAATTAAATATATAAAATGCTTAAAATGGCAATCAGGATATTATTATTTCTGTCGTGTGGGATTTTGAAATATTAAGAATTTAATAGACAAAGCTCATTTCTCTAGGAGACAGCTTCTAATGAAAGTTAAGAGAGGGTGGCTGACTTAATCTACCCTAACCACACACCAGGGGCCCTTTGTGTTTTTCCTATTCTGTTCATTCTTCTGTTACAATTTGGAGTGCACATACCATATCTGTGATCTCCTTTAATCTCCTTCAGCCCTTGGACTGTATGCTTACTGACTGAGACAACTGAGGCCCAGACAGAAGAGGCAGAACAGAGACTGAATAATGGATAGCACAACCTACTTCTCTCCATACCTACAAAGGTGTCAAGAATAATATTTAAAGATGCTGGCAGGATGCTCAGATGCCACTTTGTTCATCTCCTATTTTGTAGTTCAGGAAAAAGAGCTGTAAAGGTGTTGGGAACTGGCACAGGGTGGAAAAGCCATGGAAGACCACAGACTTCTTTCATTTTCCCAGGACAGGCACTGGGCTTGCACCTTCTAAAATCTCATTTGGAAGAGCCCATTATTTTGCCCCTCCCAAGACTTATCTTTGTCTCTGGGCCCATCTCTTCTTATCTCTTCTTGCTTATTTAATTATGAAAAAAATAACTTCCTTCCACAATTAGTACAATTAAATAATAATAATAATAATATAATAGTATAACAATATAATAATAAATGATAATAATATATGCATACTTTGGAGGACATAATTTTATGGAGTTGATTCTTTATTTTACCTTTTCCCTGAGTTCCAGGGATCAAACTCAGGTTGTCAGGCTTGATCATTTGACATTTCTGCTCAGTGAATGAGCTTACAGTTCCATGAGGGCTTTGTAAGTGCCATTCTCTGTGCCAGGCGTGCACTTTCCCTTGCATTTTGGTCTGGATCATTTTCAACTCTTTGTCTTAACTGTTCTCCATATGGAGAGACCTTCAGTGAGGACACCCTTTAAAGCATTTCCTATGAGCTGCTGTCACAGCACCCTTTTGGCTATTTCTATAACAGCTGCTATTAGCTAATATTCCTTAAGAGTATCTGTTGATTTTTCTGCCTTATGCTCTGCAAAATCAGCTCAGTAGGAGGAGGACTCTGCCCAACAAGCCTAGCACCGTGCCTGAAACTAACACAAGGGAAAGAAAAAGTGTTCTCTTGCATTTAATGATGCATGAAGAAACATATTCCATCCAGGTGTTGTGGCTCACACCTGTAGTTTCGGCACTCAGGAAGCAAAGGCAGGAGGATGACTGTAAGTCCAAGGCCAGTTTAATTTTGTAGAAAGTACCAGGCCAGGCAGGGCTACTTTGTGAGCTTCTGTCTGAAGCAAAACAAGTACGACAAGCCAAAAACAATAGCAAAAGCAGTCAAAGACAGTGCACAAAATTTTGGTTGACAGAGTGGGCAGTCGATGTTCCATCTATAGAGTACTCATGAATAGAGAAAACCCAATCTTTTGGGGAACCATGAGCATTGAAGAAGGCATAAATGAATCATTCTGTCCTCGGCTTCACTTGAGAGATCTAACATATGAATTCCTTTAATCATCACAACAACCTATTAGTTGAGGACAATTTTTTTTTTCCCTTTAGGAATGAGAGGTGAAATCTGCTCTTCAAGACTGTAAAGCTGGCAGTTGGCAGAGCTGGGACTTAACCTTCTCCTGCCCTATTTTGTATCTTATCACTCAGCAGATATGAGTATGGAGAGAAGAGATGTACTAGAGTTAGTCGTTGGGTTTCTTTCTGAATCCTTTTATGGCCCAAGCCACCATAGCTTCAGGGGTTAAAACTAAGTGGTCCTTCTCAGAACTTGTAGCCATTCTCTCCCTGGTTGCAGTGTTGTCTCCTGACAAGGAAAAACTGATCTCCCCACTCACTGACTTTGTTTAAGTAGCTCCAGAGTTCACTTAAGATATAAGAAGATCCTTAACTCACGCTGTACTTGTCTCCCATTCCAGGTACCATATCTGTGAACAGCAGGCGCACGCCATTCACCGCCAGTGGGGAGAGTGAAATCTTGGACCTGGAGGGGGACATGTATCTGGGCGGTCTGCCAGAGAACCGAGCTGGCCTCATTCTCCCCACGGAGCTCTGGACCGCCATGCTCAACTATGGTTATGTGGGCTGCATCCGCGACCTGTTTATCGATGGGCGCAGCAAGAACATCCGACAGCTGGCAGAGATGCAGAATGCAGCAGGCGTCAAGTCCTCCTGTTCACGCATGAGCGCCAAGCAGTGTGACAGCTACCCCTGCAAGAACAATGCGGTGTGCAAGGACGGCTGGAACCGCTTCATCTGTGACTGCACTGGCACTGGCTACTGGGAAGAACCTGTGAAAGAGGTGCGTGGCATTTATGGGTCTGAGTGGAGTGATACATGGTCCAGGTGACATCTTTGGTCATCCGGTGATTTTCTGCTTCCAAACAATAGTATTGAGTTCTGTGGTTTCTGGAGCTCGTCCTTTCTAGTTGTGAATGGTTAAATTTTTTTAGTCAGTTAGATGGTAGAAAGGAAAGCTTTATAAAAAACACCCTATGATCACATTACACTTTAAATGTCTTCTATGGATAATGAACGTTCTAGAAAGAACCAACTGGGTATTTCCATTAGTCCTTGAAGTCACATTTCCTTGGTGCTTTCTGCTGGTTGACTCTTGGATTGATCTCCAGAAGCACAATATTAAACAAAATGTGTCTGTCTCTTGTCATGGAGCTGCCTGTCTGTTGGGGTTAAATAACTACTTACAAGCATAGTGGGTTTAATACGAGGCTGAGTGATGGAGTGGTTAATGAACATGATCTTAGGAGCCAGTTGAGGAGAGAATTTGGGCCCTCACATTGTCCTATGAGCTTCTCCAAAACAACAACTCTGAGACTTGATTCACTCATTTGTAAAAGACAGGCAACCGAGAACCTACCTGATTAGACGCTGATGGTGATTGAGTTAATGGGTTCCTGGAATGTGAAAAGCATTTAATACATGTTAGTGATTGCTCTATCATTAGTTATTCATATCAACATCATGAAGGTGCAGAGGAGCAAAGAAAGCCAGCACGCTGCAGGGGTTTAGATGGCATGTCTCCAAAGAAGCCGTATAAAAGAGATATGAGCATGAGTGGGCATTAGTTTGGCAAAGGGGTGATAGGAAGAAGTGTAATCTAAACCAGAAGGGTAGTGTGTGCTAAAGGGCAGATGTGAGACCAGAATAGAGGGAGGAAGGTTGGATGATTTGTTTTTTTCTAAACAAAGTCAGAATGGGATGAGAGCATGAAAGCTTTCTCTAGATTAGAAAGCTGACCCTACAGAATAGGTAGTGTCCCATGGGTCTCCTCTCCATGCACAACTTTAGCATTTTTGCATTTGCATTCAACTTACAGTTTGTACAAACAAGAAGATATGGGAATTAAAATAAAGACAACATCAAGACAAGAAGATTCTTGTGCAAGCCACATCTAGATGGCAGCTTGCTCTATCGTATGCTGGTTATGGATTACAGTCATCTCTTTTATATGAAGGGTCACTCTACTTGATTAGTAATTTTTTGAGGACCTCAGTTCTGCAGCTTTGAGGATAGGGCATAGAATCTGCAACAGATATACTTCCTATTCTTTGGGGGGTTTATCATTTATTTGGCTAAGGAGTGCAGGATTTTTCAAAAGAAGATAGCAACATATATTCTGCTAGAGGACAGAGAAGGATGTGGAGAGCCAGAGAAAGAGAGAATGTCTTGAACACATACCTGCAGGGCTTCATTGCTAAAGATTACCAGTAGTCAGAAGCTCCAGAAATTAAAACTCTGATGGCAGAGACACTGGACAAGCCTGGAGTGGTGCTGAACAGTTGTTTCCAAAGAGTGTTTTTACAAGGTTCACAATGTTACTTCAAGAGAATAGCAAGCCTTCCTAGGTCCCCTTGATTCTCAGTATCTTTTCTTTGATGATACTGATTCTAAAAACTAATTATAGACCAATCCTTAATATGTACTAAGTGCACTCCACATTTCAGCAACCCATATTTCAAGAGAACTGCAAGTCTTCCCTACAATCATACCAAAAACAAGGCACAGGATATTAGGGTGAAGGAGAAAAGGAGCACTTTCTTGTAGCTTTGAAATTTAAATTGAAATTCAAACCCATTGCATTTCTAAAGCAGCAACAACCATAATATGAGCTAAGATGAGGAGGCAGCCATCTGAAATAGAAATGGGCCACATGGGGTTGCTAAGTCTGTCAAGTGCCTGGACTCTTTCCAAATGTCTTTGTAGGGTAGCCTACCCTGGTGCTGGTTTAGAGAGATGGAAAGGTCATTTGATCTCTGGGATGGAAGAGACTGATTTGATGTTAAGCCCAAGGTATTGAGGATATTGCACTGCCTAGAAAAGCAATCTGAGAACAAAAGTTTACCTCAGATATCTCAGCTTTTCCTCTTGTAACTCACAGGCCTTGGAGTATTAGAACCAGGAAGCAGTGACTGGAGCCAGCTGTTCAAGGTGTCTATGAGCTCACCTATTCCAAGGGCAAATCAATGGGAGTTGGTCCAAAATTGGCCAAGTACAGTGAAAGTCACTGCATCTTTTACATTGTCATTTTTGACTAGTCATTAAAAGGCAGCTGATTGGGGATATATGAGGGACAATTATTCTTGGTACGGTGCAGCCAAGAGCCATCCATTCTGGCCAAATGAGAGGCAGCTTAGCAAATGTAAGACATTTGATCTATATATCGCTCAAATCCCAGACGGTTCAACGGATTGTTTTATTCCCCCACTAATTGTTTTTTGCCCCTGTATTGTTCCTGACACCATGTTCAGAATGAATCATTGGACTGGAAAAATGAGAAGACTGCACTGTTACTGAATATAATAGAACTTCCCAATGACATTGTTTTCCCTCAATTGAGACTGCTTCCTCAGTGGAGACTTTTGAGTATTTTTTCTTCAGTTATATATATAGTTTTGGAAACCTAAAACCTTCAAGATACCATGTCCAATAAAAGCAATAAGCAAGTATTTGCCACAGCTCCTGCTTTGGATCAGGGAACTAGTATGTAGTCATCTAAAAGAAGTAAAAGGTAATGTCAGACATTTTTAATGGACAGTAGGTGTTATGAACATGGCCATAGTAGATGGAAAGATGTAGAGCAAATAGGTGGAGTAGCCACTTTTATATGATGGAACTGAGAGTGGGTGAAAGGAGATTGAAAGTGTTTTGGATTTTCTTATTCTTATTTCTAACAAAATGTTGTTTTCCATTTCTGATGTTCAGAACCTATAGGCATTTCTGAAGAGTAAGAGTGAAAGAAGTGCTTCATAGTCTCTTTGTGTGGGAACATTTGCCCCTTTGGCTTTAAGACTAGTTGTTCCATGTGCCAGAATATCACTATGATCACTGAACTCTAATTATTGCTCTAATTCTTTATCATCTCCTCCCTCTTTTTTTTCCTGGAAGTTCTAATGTTATGTCTAAAATTAGTCATTTGTACCAAACATAATAAGACTAAGAAAATTCCCAAGAAACTGTGCCCCTGAGCTTAAAAGAACTGTGTCTTGACTCACTTAGCTCAATTATCTCATAATAGAAATGTTACTATTAGTAGGAATCAACGTGAATGAAGTCGAGAAAGTGAGTGTAATGATGAAAACTTCAGTTCAGAGATGGTCATGGCTCAGGAATGACACTAGATGAAAATTTCCAACCATCCAAGTAAAGTTGGATTAATGGCAAACTCTACATCAAAGTTGTCCTCACCCTCCCACCCCCAAAAAGGATAAGGCAACAGAACTAGCAAATATATAAGAATGGAGACTAAGGTAAATTTTCTTGAATAGTTTTCTACTTAGTTATATCTAGCCACCTTTGTCTCTAACTTTTACAAAACATTTTTTTTCCTGCAGAGAGAAGAAACTCTAAATACTAACTTCTGAAAGTTGACTTGATACCTAATTTAGCATTTTGTTTCAACAAAGCTTACCACCATATTAAAGATATATAGATGGTGATGTCTATTGATATTTTTATTGTTAGCCCTTTTGATGTCCTATTCATAGTAAGGTGGGAAGCATCTCTGGAATCAAAAAGCAAAAGCATTTAGTAGCTGCTTAATTGTAATCAGCTAAATTAAAATTTTGGAAGGCCACCTTTTCTCCTATGAGTCCTATAACATCTGTTTTTTAAGAAAAAAGAAAATCATTATTTGGTGTGTTTGTGTGTATGTGTGGGCTCAGGCACAGGTAAGAACATGGAAGTCTGAGGACAGTTTGCAGGAATTGGTTCTCTTCTTCCTATGTGGTTTCTGAGCATTGAACTCCAGTCATCATTGCTTTTTACCCAGAGAGCCATCTTGCTGGTCCCTATAATGTCTTACAGTGGACAAAATTAGCATTGAATTCGTCCTATTCTGTCCTAGAGACTTCCTCTCTTGGCAAGCTAAGAATACTTGACCTTAATTAACATAAGGCAGTCTTCTTTCCACTGTGGCTAACCTGTTAGTTTCGTTGGTGAGTATCCTGGTAAAGCAAATCTGAGAATTTAATTCCTTAGTGGATTGTCAAGCTAAATTTGAGTCCATTGTATTCTATGTTTGTCTTTAAATAGCTCTGTATAAATATATGTGGGATTGATTTAGAAAGAAAGTTCATAGTTCTATCCAGAAAATAAGCTACAGTACAGTGCTCAGAGGCAAAATGACCTTGTGAGTGTTTTAGAGTCAGACAGACCTGGAATCCTGTGTTGGTTCTGTTACTAATTAGCAAGATGGCACAGACGCCCTCTATCTATGTGTCAGTTCTTTGTCTATGAAATGAACATTTATACTTACTGCCTAAATATTTTGCTTTTTTTGTGGGGGAAATTTCTAGAACTAACTATGACATCAAGAAAATGGGGTTTCACATAAAGATTATGTAAAAAAAAAAAATGCCAATCAATGATTATCTTAGAGAAGAAAGCAGAACATTTCTAGGGACCCAGGTCACTGTGATTGAGATCCTCTGACCTCTGGGTTCTGAATGTTTTGAGTCAGAGTTTGCATTTTGCAAAAATGAGAACAGCTCTATTTCAGACTATTGTATTTGTTTGTGCTCCTAGTGATCTGCTCTGTCCAGTTAGGCAGTACAGGGAATAGTCACACCAGATCACCCACATGTATCTGTGAAAGTGACCCCTCAAGAGGAGAAGTTTGAGAGCTCAAACCATCTCACTGTCTTCCTGATTTCTTAAGGTTAAGAGCTTGATAACAGGTACTTTTAGTTGTTAGGCAAAGATGCTGCTACATGAATGTCCTTTCACATTTTCTCTCACTGAGGGTTATTCTACTAAGGAGAGCATAAGAATGAGAAAACACTACATCTTCCATATTTCATCCCCACTAAGATAGTGCTTTGCAGAATTATGGGCCTTCTCAGGTGAGTCATGTAGGGCAGTGTTTATGGTGGATTAAAACAATCCATGAGAGGGAAGATGGGGTTCAATTATTTAGTACTTCAGACAGGTATGAAGTCCAAGCCTTCCATCTAATCGGGAGAGTAGATTGGATTTTTCTTAGCATAAACTGAGTATACACACACACACACACACACACACACACACACACACACACACACACGATGCTCCTTTAATTTTAACCCCCTCTTTAATTAAGGTATATAGAAGACAGAACAAATGACAGAGACAGTTGTGAATCCTTTTAAGCTTTGACCTTTGCTATCCTGAAAAGGAATATAGGCTATAATGGAGTGGTTCTAAACTTGAGGGTCAAGACTTGGGGGTAACATATCAGATATCCAAAATAGTGTCTATTTACATTATGGTTCATAACAATACAAAAATCACAGTTATGAAATAGCAACAAAATAATAATATGCTTGGGGTCACTCCTAAATGAACAACTATATTAAATGGTCACAGCATTAGGAAGGCTGAGAACCACTGCTATAAAATAATTAGATATACATTAAATAATTCTTTAAAAAAACAAGAAAGTGCCAAGAATCAAGAAAAATTCACTCAGTGTTTAAACACAATTAACTAACCATTAAAAGAGTTTTAGCTAGTCTTTTTCATACTTTTAGAGTTTGGCTGTTCTTATGTACAGATATAATCATGCTACAAGAACATTGTGTATTTTCCTTTTCCCACTGAATATCATATTGAAACCTAAAATATATCTTCATAATTATTGTATATTTATACATAAACATGTACACATGTGTGTGCACATACATATAAATCACACATATGTGTATCCATATGTAAATTAATACAGTCTTATGGAACTATTCCCCTTGTGTTCATTCTTTAATGGTTAAGGGGAGAAAACCCTGACTCATAAGGCCATAGATTGTTGTAGACACCCCAGCCATATGAAACTGCTTCAGATTTTTTTGTCTTGCCTTATTTTTGTCATTGATGATGAGTGCTAAAATAAAACACTAACTGTGGTCATGGAAATTAAGTGATTCTGAGAACATTAATTTACAGAATTAAGATAGACAGGACATATTTTTTCCAGGCTCTGAGATTTTGTTTCTATGTCCTATACATGTGACAAAACCAGGAATAAAGGCATGAGGCATCCTAAGTGTCTTGTGTCTTGTTCCAGCAGAGAAAATGGGATCAGCATCTATTCCCCACCTTTATTCAGGGCCTCATTTTCAGTCAACTGTTGGGTTGGCCATGTGCTCTTCGGTGACAGTAACAACAGCAATTCCAGCAGTAGATTCTGCCTGGGAAGGCAGAGGCACTAGTTCCAGAGAGGCTGGAGGCTGTCATGTGAATGTCACTCATATATCACATGGGAATCAGGACATTAGAAAGCAATATGGCTAGTAAACTGCCTTGGATCTTCTGTGACTCATTCTCATTTTTGGCAGGTGGAGAAGCCCAGAGAGGTTGATATTCCTCTGAATCCGAGCTAACAAATAGTTAGAATTTATGGTTACTCACCCCTATTCCATTCCTTTTCATACCACACTAAGTATCCTTTTTCTCCTCATATATACAAAAATCTGGATTCCAAGATCAATAAGGGAAAAGTACATAAAATATACCTATGTGCCCATAATCTCTAGCACCGTGTTATACATATATTCATGCTGTGTGGTTTTTAAGTTATCACTTTAGATCTTTGTTTGAGTCTCTGCACACGCCCTTTGTTGCCACTGTATCAAAGGTCATCTTTGTACCACTGATGCTCAAATTGAGATCTCAAGCCTAGGAATCTCCATGGAAACAGTAAATTCCATATCCTTTTTTAAACCTTAGTTTAAAATATTAAGATGCTAATATCATTGAACAACCATTGATACAGGGAGGTCTTCCTCCCTACATCAAAGTGATTTTACTTTCTGTTTCTCCCATCTTAGTAAATGACATTATTATTGTTTATGGAATTCTGTTCTTCCATTTTGTCTAAGAACCAAGTCCTAGTAGTCTTTACATGAAAGCATCTTGCATCTGTCCACTTCCTTTCCTTGGCAATGCTATCATGACAGGACATAATACTGATATTTTCTTTAGAAAACTAGATAGCAAGTAGAACATGAAAATGAAGAACTCAGATTTGTTTTGTGACATGTGTTGAGTTTTGTGTTGCAGTAGGCAATTAATCTCTACTAAAATCACCCTAGCAGTGGTGCTGGTACATTCCTCACTACCTTCCCTAATGTTCTGGGTTTTCAAATGAAAGACACATATACACGTGTGGCCTTCTATTTTAATATGTTTTAAACAGCTCAATGGCTGGGACACTCCCAAACTTCCATGCAACTAGTACCTCACCTTCAATACTCTTGAGTTATTACTTACTGAAACCTATATTCCATCTTTGGTGTCCTAGACCCAAGAGGGGAGCAGGGGGGCTGGGACCACTCTTCCTGGACAATTATATGATTGGGATGCTCTCTCTTCTGCATCTCTCAGGCCTGGACCTTACTCCTTTCTAAGCATGGCAGTTCTAAATCCTTCTTCCTCTCTCGATCTCCTTGTCTGAGAATCCTAATGTCCTGCCTCTGTCTCCCTGCCCATCCATTAGCCACCAGCATCTTTATTTACCAATCAGAACCAATTGGGGACGGGGACCCTCAGTGTCTTACATGCAAACTGTCATACCCTTTTAGAAACTCAAGTAACACAATACAAACGTTAGACTAAATTCATAACAGTATTGCAGTAAAATTCTCTGAACATTCAACACATTCCTTCCTTCAGTATGTTTAGATTCAGAAGCCTGGTTACTATAAAACTGTAGGAAACGAAACTATGATGCTTGTTATTAAACTCCAACCTTGGGGCAGCAATTCTGTAAACAGGTCTCCAGATTCTTTCCACATCAACCTAGGGCAGTGGGGTCCTAAAGACAGAGTCGTAAAGGACACACTTCTGTGTACTCCTTGAGCTTACAATGTAGCTTAGAGGATGGGGACATATCTTTGCACTTTAATGTCATCTACAGAGTGTGGTAGTTCAGGTGGGTAATCATTGGAATATAAAGACATAGCAATTACAAAGTAAGATGTGACAACACGACATAGCACTTAGTCACCTGTTCTGGTTGGAATAACTCACTAGTGTGCGAGGAAACAGCAGCTCTGGACTCCAAGGTCAAATACAACCATACGGGTTATTTCCACTTGTCTCCATGTCACTGTGGAGAGGTTCTGCAGTATAACTGTGCTCCCTACCTTCCGGGATATCTAGATCCTTTATTTAGATAGATGACCTTGAGGTAGTTATTTGGATCTTCTGGCCTCTCGGTTCTATAAGAATAAAATGAGGCAATTGGGTTTCATGCTCTCTTAGGGCCCTTCAACTCAAACACTCTGTGATTCTCAAATGTCATCAGCTTGGCAGTGACTCCTCTGTTCACAAAAGAAGGATAAAGGTGAATGAATGAAGGACAGAACAGGACTTTGAGTCCTGGTTCTTACAGTCTACAGATCTCTCTAGGTCAGGATGCTGGCTTTAGTTGTATTAACAATATAAGCAATGGAATTTTTACTTTTCTAAAGCAGTTGCCAAGAAAATTGCATGTTTTGTTGTATGGAGAGCACTTCAGGTTTATGATATAAAAGATTTAACTGATAGATTAATAAATACAGTTTGGTATTTCTTCAGAGAATTAAAAGACTATCTCTATTTTGGCTTATTATTTGTCATCTCTAGTTAGATAGATAATGATGTGTTTCTGAAAAGCAGCTTCCTATGAAGTATAGAGTTCATTGACATCATTCAAAACCCATTTTTTTCTTATGCATGGTTGCTATATCATTTAATGAATCTTTGGTGACATCCAGCACAAGCCTCACATTTAGCCTTTTATATATCCTCCAGTACTTCAAATGTCTCTTCCCCATGATCAACATCATGTGATCTTGTGAAGATGTATCATGGTTCATGAACAAACAATGATCTATTCTTGCTTGGGGTCTGCAGTACTCTGATTGTTGTTTTCCTCTTGTTCCAAAGAAGAGATTGAGAGTGTATGTATGGTTCTGTTATTCTTAAATTACCAGGAGGGATACTGGAGACCACCATATACCTGCATCTAGCCAGAGAAAGTTGAGGGCCAGTCAATGGTTTGGTGCTGTGCATGAAAGCTGCTTATACCTGTTCATGAACAGTGGCTGTAGTGTCTCAAAGCAGGGGCACGATGGCCATTTACATCCCTGCATAGAATCTTTGTTATTGTGTTTGCTAAAAGTGGCTTAACTGCCAGCAGACATCTGCCTATTATAGTACAATAAATCGAGATGCTGTTGAATTATGAGGAACAAGTGCTTCAAAACACAGCACAAGGGGACAATTGCAGTCTGCTCTATCACCGCTGGCTTCATGGTTCCTTTCACAGATAGACGAATCCTTCTTTGCTCCAGTTCGGATGAAAAGGAAAGTTAAAAGAATGACTTTTCATTTAAAGGAATTATGCATCTGCTCTATGTTAGGTTCTTAATGTACACTGGGCCATTTCACACTTACATCCTCTCTGCAGATGATGTATTATTATTATTACCACTCTCTAGTTGATGAAATTAGGGTCCAATTCGTTCCAAAGTACTGAGTATGCTCTATGTGCCAGCTAGCGTGTTTAATATGAGGTAGATTATGATTCTCTTCATAAACTGATTATGATGGTCTGATGTCCAAGAATGGTAGTATTCAAATGTAGAGAGCAATTTGCAGGCTGCATTGAAGACACTAGAGCTGAGGTTTGGTTGCAAAAGTGAGAAATCTACCTTACAGGACTGGAGAAATATTACTCCAAGCAGAAGGGGAAAAAATGCACAAATGACTAGCAGATCCGTACACACAGGTGCATGCCGCATTGGAACCGAAGCAAATAAGAGATCTAACTAAGGAAGGGAGAATGGAAGCTGATTCTGGATACATGCCTAACAGAGGTCAAAGGAGTTACATCAACGGGACTTAGTGATTGCACATAGTTGAAAGGTGGTCAGCAGTGGATGAACACAAGGGTGTGGCGTCCAAAGCCCATTGTTTCACATCGTGTCTTGAATAAGTAAAGAACTTGGGAGGAATATGGGGAAACAAGGCCACCAATACGGGAATACAGCAAGGAATCTCACTGACGTCTGCTTTGGTACCATACTATGCTTCAGTTTTCTTACCTACACACAAAACAATGGCAGTGACTCTTTAGTTGTCTTGCTGGGATCCTCTGTTATACTAAGCACATGGGGTCGCCAGTGTGGCCTCCTCTGAAGCAGAAATTTGGTAAATTGACAATATGAAAAATACATTCTGGAGGTAGTGAGTATTTTCCAGTTTTCTATTTCAGCATATGACACTGACCAGAGCTTAAAAGCAGGAAGAGGAAACCACAGCAGGACACTAGAACATTCTTGGCTTTACATTCCAAGTAGCCTGAGGGTAGCATGCAGACACATGTTAGGGAATCTGTTAAAACTGTAGCAAGCTCAATGTAGCTTTGGTATGTATATACATGGTAGGAAACATAGCTGCACCTTGTCTCTAGCCATATTGCAGAAATATCCAGATTTAAGATAAACCAAGAGATCAATTCCTGAAGGGTGGCAAGTCTCAGTTTCAGTATCTTCCCATTCTGTTCTCTCCATAGTTTACAGCATTGATGGTAATTCTAAAGATTGTGTATTCATGTGTGCATAAATCAAATGTGAATAGTTTTTCTCTTTCATGTATGAGACAGTCTTCTATCTTATTTTATTGTACTTCTGTTTTAATTCAATCTGAAGCTAGAGGGAAGAAATTCATATGGTTAAGACACCACAGATCCCAAATGTAAAACTGGGTTGGTCCAAAGAAAACTCTAAATAGAGTATAAATGATGCCAAAATAATGTATCTTGTCAGTATGACAAGGGTGTGGTTATATCTGTCACAGCTACTCCTATTCCCAGTCTCAGTGAGGACCTGAAGTATCTACTGTCCTCCAGTAGATACTGAATGGCCCAAATAATAGAGTAAATCATCTTGGATCTGGATTTTGATTCTGCTAGAGTTAGGTGTTCTGAAGCAATATCTGTGACTATTCTGTGAAGATACATGTTTGTTTTTCCATAATTATTTAGTGAGCAGTAGAATGTGCCATTCTAAAGCCACTCAACTAGTCTCCAGTAATTCATTTTCCTTGGTAATATTTATCTGAAACATTCGCAACTGACTTAGAAAGAAGCCGTATGAAAGAAGAGATGTGTACGTGTTTCTTGTGCTTTTTCATCTTCCATCCCTTTGCAATCCACAAATGATAAATAAACACAGTCCAGCAGAGAGTATTTTGGAGTAACAAACACATATGGGAGTCAGGGTTGAAAATCCTGGATATGAATGGCTCTTGAAAGACCCCCTTCTGTGGGCTGTTGAACAGCTATTTTCCTGGCAAGTAGATGCCATCTTTCTGGGAGAAGATCATTTCATGCTTCTTAGCATGTTTAACCTTTACAGCAAGGCCTTCCCATCAAAATGACAATCCCCAACAGAGCTTTCTAAGAGGCTAGTAAATCAGAAACCTTATGAAATCTAGAGGGTTAGCATGCCCCCCTTCTTTGTTCCCCCAGGGAAAGTAAGTCCTGTGCCTTTCAGATTTTAATCTTCTCCACAGGCCCCTTGTCTGAAACTTCCTGCTGTGGCCTGCTGGCATTTGAATATTATTTCCTTATAGTTGCTCTATGGTCACACACTGGTACCAGCTAAGGTTGGCACATTCTTTATCTCCATCAGCAATGTTGTAAAAGAAAGATAACTGCTCTGATTTCTTTTTTTTAGTTGAATTCTTTACACCCCTGAGACATCCTTTCTGGGTCTGAAGATAGTGTTTGATCCTTAATGTCACTATACCCATGATGGCAGGGTGATGCTCAAAGCCATAATCTTTACCCAGCTGTCTCTGCTTTCTTTTTCCCATTGCTACATCTGAAATAAAACCACTCCCCACTCCAAGAAGCCAACATTGTAGCCACTACAAGACAGAATCACTTCTGGTGGAAATTCACAAAGTCAAGACTGTGTTGGGAATAACAACTGAGGGAGAATGTGCTGGCTAATCATATGTCAACTTGACACATAAACTAGAGTTATTTGGAAGGAGGAAAGCTCAATTGAGAAGCTAGTGCTATAAGATCCAGCTGTAAGAATTTTCTTAATTAGTGATTGATGAGGGAGGGCCTAGTCTATTGTGGGTCTTGTGATTCCTGGGCTGGTGGTTCTTGGTTCTATATGAAAGCAGGCTGAGCAAGCAATGGAGACTAAGCCTGTAAATAGCACCTCTCTCTATGGCCATTGCATCAGCTCCTGCCTCTAGGCTACTGCCTTGTTTGAGTTCCTGTTCTAACTTCCTTCAATGATGAACAGCAATATAGAAATATAAGCCAAATAAACCCTTTCCTCCCCAACTTGCATTTTGGTCATGCTGTTTTGTTGCAGCCATAGAAACCCTGACTAATACAGGAAAACTATATGACAATTGTGATATGACAATAGCTGTGCAAGATATTGGAATTTAAAATAGATCAACTCCTTTACCTGAGTTATAGGGGAGTATTTATATAATAAGGACCTCCAAAGTTTTGGAGGCTAAATAAATATCTGCTCCATATACTTTCCCTTGGGAGAAAAACCCCTAAATGTTCTATGGGAATGTTTACCTAGGTTTTATGAGCTGTGATAAAGACTTGAAATGAGCAGCTTAATTATTACAATTTAACTGTAATAATTATTCTATAATTCTATAGCCAAACAAGAGAAAGGCTGCTTCCATTCGTAATTTGTATCTGAGGAATTGGGGTCAAGCATAAAGGAACTTGCCCAAGGATAAATGAATTAAGACTACCCAGTTAGAACTCAGTTCGGTGGGTTTTATGGATCTTTCAGTTCTGAGACTGTACTTTTAAGATCAATACTCCCTTCTAGTCTATGCAAAAATGCAGCTTGCCCCTTTATGAAGCATTGTATCTATTTATGGTAAAGATTTAAAAAAATACATATTACATGAACTGAAGTTTCTATTCTTCATCTCCTACTCCTACTTTTTTCTTCTTCTTCATTGAGGAGAAAGTATATATACTTTCAACATATGAAAAGTCTCTGTTTTTCTAATGTCTTTCTATTGATCTTGATTCAGGCTTTGGAACCCATATTAAGATGTATCCTGCCGGGCGGTGGTGGCGCACGCCTTTAATCCCAGCACTTGGGAGGCAGAGGCAGGCGGATCTCTGAGTTCGAGGCCAGCCTGGTCTACAGAGTGAGTTCCAGGACAGCCCGGGCTACACAGAGAAACCCTGTCTCGAAAAACCAAAAAAAAAAAAAAAAAAAAAAAAAAGATGTATCCTGTGAATAAGCATTTGCTTATTCATTAATGGGCATGGTGGAACACATCTTCAAGCATCTTTCTCAAAAGGCTGAAACTATAAGATCAGGAGCTCAAGGATAAATACTAAGTTCAAGTTCAAACTTATCTGTAGTACAATAACTTGTCTCAAAACAAGACAAAACAAAACAAAAAATAAGAACAGCAACAAAAGATAAACCGAAATGAGCATAACTGAGTCTACATTCTTTTTCTGACATGAACACTAGCGATGATAGAACCAATCAATTGTAAAACCTTGTTTAAGGACAACTGTTTGACCTTCAGATGATTAGAGACAACTATTGTTTTTCCACTGGAATTCCCAGTTATTCTCAGGATAAGCTTCGCTAGTTTCTTTAACAAATATTTACATGCTGTAATTTGGTGTTCCTTAGTAATCCAGTAGCCACTAAATAGAGTCAGGGAATATAGGGGGAGGCCATGTGTTGACTGAAATAGACAATAGCTTCTTGTTTAGGGTCCTTTGAGAAGCAAGCCATACCTGTCTAAGCTGTAAGAGTGCATTATTGGAGCAGTAATGAAGTTGGGTGTTAGATATTACATGTATGGGTGGTGGATTTCTGTTTCCTGTAGGATTCACATTTGGTTATTTGTTATCTTGAAAACATGTATTTGTCCACAATAACTAACCTATTTACTGCCTCATCTTATTTATCAATGTGGTCCTAGACTGAGTGAAGTTAACTTACACATCTTAGAAAACAGCTGGTTGGACTGCAGGAACATCTCAGGATATTGTTGATAAAGGAAATCATAGTCTTGCCAAGTAGCAGCTAGTATAAAATCACAGGAGGCTCGAGCTGATCTAGCTAGGTAGGGACTTAAGAAGTCAGCTATTTTGGTGCTCACAATTTATAAAGGGAGCAGTGAGGTCAGAGTAGGTGATATGACTTGCCATCACTTGGGTAGTAAATAGACACAAGATGACTCCTATGTCAGCATTTTCAATCCTGGTCCAGAGCTGTCTATCCTAGATCAATGTCAAAAGGTCCTCTTGCTTGCTATGCCTTTCAGCTGAAGAGCTGATAGTGAGACCTTGGGATAGTGAAGCTCAGAATCTCTGTATATGGATCTTTGTGAATTTTTACTTGTAATAGTACATTTATTTATTTCAAATAAGCTGGCAATTAATTCACAGTAAGCAATTTATGATCTGGAGAATCTCATGACCCAAGCCTTATATTATCAACTCATCTGTTTGAAAGGAGACATGTAAAGAAACAGGCTGAAAATGCAGGTCCTTAATCATACACACAGAAAAGGGAACCCATAAAATGCTAACCTATAGTTGTACGGAAGGCATCAAATCAACTGAAATTCACAGTTAAGATTATATAAAAAGAAACCTCTCCACATTGATTAAATGTGTGTGGTATGCTGGGTATAATTTGATACTTAAGATGTACAAGGTTAGAAGCAAACAGCTAGATTTGATTGACAACTTGCTCTAAGTGTGTTAGTAACCCCTCCAGAAAAATCCTTATTTTTCTGTTCTCTTCAAATGTTTCTCAGGTGTTTGTGAGGCTTAACTAAGATAATTATATAAAAGTCTTAGCACGGTGCCTGTACCTTTGTAGCTATTTCATACGTGAGTAGTAGTTTCTCTTGTTTCATTTTGGAACAAGCTTATAAAGTTCATAGCATCATCTATATTTAGACAAATTAAACCAAGTAGGAGAAAGATTAAAAAAACTTGCCATAGTTACTGTGTTAGCAGATACTCAAAGTAGGGATTATTTTTCTTTTCTTTTCGCTTCTTTTTTTTTTGTTGTTCAGCCTAGGCGTGTTTCTTTCATCAGGTGTTTAAAAGAGGGAGAAAGAGCTATAAGAAGTGGTGATAGTCCTTGCAAACTCCCCCCCCCCCATATAATGCATACATAAACAAACAAATGAAGAAGAAGAACAACAAAAAGCATAGAGAATATCTCATTGTGTAACCTGTAGCATGTCACAGTGTGTTCCATAGTATAGCCCTCTGTCTAAACATCTTCAGTTGCAAATGTTGATTGCAATGAGTCATTGGTCTGGTCTGAGATCTCTGGTTTCTGTGACAGCATCAGTATTAGATCTTCACCAGGACTCCTTCCTGTTATTCTGTTGTTGCCCTGTGTCATGAAGACCCACAGCTTTGGGAGAGCAGAACTGGATCTTTCATGTGTTCCAACTTATGCATATGATATAGATTTGGGAGTGGGCCAACTTAGAACCCTGGCTCTGAGCCTGGGTGTTAGCTGAGCTGGTCAGTTCACCAGTTCTCCCTTATCTGCATCACCAGGGTGAGTTCTCCAGTACTGCTTGGCTAGGATACCCAATGCTACCATCAATAGGAAGCAGGCTCATCTCCTCTGTTTTCATGCCCCTAGAACCTATGCTTCCATAGGCAGGCCCACTGTGCTGCCCAGTCAAGGTGCAGGCCCTACTCTCCCAAGTGCTGCAGCCTAAGAGTGACGAGGACAGCTCTTCCCCTCTCATGTCCTTGGGGCAGGTTCACCGGTGCCTTTATCATTAGGGGCCAACTCTACTATGTTGTAAGGTACAGGGCTAAAGCATGTGAAGAATACACTATGGAGGACTTGCAATTCCTCCTTGAGAAAATGACTTGGCAGCCACAAGGGAGTCACTCTCTGTCTAATGTGGAATTTTCTGAGCTGTCTTTATATAAATCGAAATGGATGATAGTGGAGTGATTGGAAAGAGATATGTCCTTGAGCCTTCCATCTCATCTCGACTATGATCTATTAAAACACATTTAGCTTATTTCCTACGTGAATAACATATTTGACCTCTCCTGTTTCCTTTAAGTACAAAGCAGCATTCCTGAGGGTTCTGATGGAACAACTGATGTAATGAATCTTGACTTTGGAAGGATTGTTACTCTGTCTTCATAAAAGACAATTCAATACACCAATATCTAGATTATAGCTTTGTTAGGCATGCTTACCACTACTGGGAGAACCTTCATAAAGAATTATCATTAGTGGGTTATTGCCAACATTATAGGGCATGGATCTTCATTTTAAAAAACAAACATTGATTTTTATGATTGTTAAAGTAATGTATGTTCACAGAAGAAAATAAAGCCTGTAGAGAAATTTATTAATATACTCAAAACTAATCCAGTACTTATTTAATGGCAAAGATAAATTAATTAAAAATCAACATGAATATGACAACCGTAAATGGTCATTAATAGCATATTTATATGCCTTGTTCTTTCTTTTTTGAGGCAATGTATGTGTCTATAAAATTTGTCTTAGTATTATTGTAAATAATTTGAGTCCTTTTTCTTCTGGTTCTAAATTTTTTTTTTAAGAAATTATTTTATAATCACATAATTATAGCCTGATTTTCATCTAGCACCACATAATAACACTTGCCTCAAATAATAAAAAAATCTTCAAAACATGATTTTAATGACTTCGCAGTAGCTGTATTTTCCAGCTGTTGCCTCAGTAATGTTGTCAACAACCTATCCCAGAAGTTAGTGGCTTATAACAAATAGTATTTAAATTTTATACCTATAGATCTGTGGATGGGTTAGAGTGGCTCAGTTCCAAGCTGGGAAATGGCTGGCCATGCCTCAAGGCTTCTGTTTAGAATTGGGTCTGTTCTGTGGTTTTCATACTTTCCTCAGATGGGAAGGCACTCTGGGAACATTCTATTCTTGGCCCAAAGTAGGAATGCAAGTGAGGACACAGAAGAATCAAATTATTTTGATGTCTTAGTCAATATTGCATACATTGCTACTTCTGTCCACATTCTCTTGATTAAGCAAAATCATAGGCTAAGTCATAATGGGTATGATCATATACTATAGACAGTATAGTTGAATATAACAAGCCAAGATGAAGTGGGCTAATGGATGATGTTCACTATAGATAAAAGTTGCCAACAAAGACAGATGGGATAATATTCTGTATCCATTAAGATGGAAGGTAACAAGTTAAGATGAAGTAGAATAATATACGATATTCACTGTAGCTGAAAGTACCAAGCAAAGCCATATGCTTTATCTACTATAATGAAAGGTATTGAGCTAAGGCAGGAGGGATAATGTATCATATATACTATAGTGAAAGATACCAAGCCAAGATAAGTAGAACAGTATATTATATCCACTATAGCTGAAGGTAACAAATACAGAGGGGAAAGTATACCTTATCTACTATAGTGGAAGTTACCAAGCCAAGATGAAGCGGGCTAATACATTAAACTCACTTTTGTGGATATTAACAAAAAGCCAGATACACATGATGTGGAATTATAATTTAAAAGAGAAAAAAATTGTGAAGAGTGAAGATTCATCAAACAGTGGACTACCAGATGCTCTATTAAATGATCACAGATGGATCAAAGAAGACGTTAGTGGTCCTTTCTTCTAACCTCCAACATGTCTCCATGTTAATAGTTGTCCAAGACTATTCCAACACCATGGGCTTCAGAGAACATTTCAGGTTTATCTATGATCCCATCTTGTACTTTGTAGGTCTAACCTAACTTTCTTACCCATTAGAGATTGGTTTCTGGCTTCACAGATATTTCCCAGGCCAGATAAGAAAAGGCTTATAATTTTTTGTGTGCCGAGAATGGTTGTAACTACTATTTTAGAATGTCTCAAAGAGATGACATCTTATCCCTAAGGGATAGTTTTAGAAGATCATCAGCTCCAAGATCTAGAGATTAAAAAAAAAAGATTTGATGCAAAATCTGAGAGCTGTTTTCACAAAACCCAAATGAGAGAGATTAGGAAAGGCCAGTGCGATAAAGCATCCAGACTCAAGGATTCTCCAAAAATAAAAGTATGACTGGGATTTTCTTTTGTTTTTCTGAAAATTGAAGATCACTGAACTATACCAATTTACTTTTCGAATCTCAATCCTTTCTTCTACTTAAGATTTTATCAAGACATTGAAGAATGTACACTGTTTGGGGTTTTGATATTCTGACTTAATTATTGCTGGCTCTGGTCTATTCTTAATACACAGATTCCTGCTTCTCAGTTGACTGACCCATTAATTTTATTTCTTTTTTTGTCTGTATCTTACTTTCAGTTGACATTAAAAACACATGCTTCTTTCCAAATGAGAAGATGCGCTCAGAAAGCTACAGCCATGACTACTCTACTATCTTCTGTTTCAAGATCCCTTATATAATATATACAATCTTATATATTAAATATATAATAATTCAGGTCTGGTGGTGAAGACAGGCTCAGAGCATGAGGATGTCCACTTTTTATCAAAAGCTTTACAAAGTCTGACTTTTAAACCTCTATGTTGGTTCTTTCATATTTTTGAACTTTATAAAATTTGTTTTGATCATATTTACCACCCCTTTCCTGTTTTACAAATCATGTTCTATATGCTAGATACCCTAAAAATGTTGTCATTATTTTATTAAATCATACTACTACAACTCAGAGAGGCTGGCAGTCATAGTAACATCACTTTAAAATCCACAATAGTTCCCAGCCCTAATAATACAAATGTTGGAGTCATGCATATATTCATATAGTTCCCAGCTCTAATAATACAAATATTGGAGTCATGCATATATTCATTTACTTGGACATTTTTTTTATCACTTACTATAATTCAACACCTTCTCTTTTCCAAGTCTTCTTATTGGCACACACACACACACATATACGCACACACACAGAGAGAGAGAGAGAGAGAGAGAGAGAGAGAGAGAGAGAGAGAGAGAGAGAGAGAGAGAGAGAGAGAAAGCTAAAGCTTTGGCCTTCATGGAGCTTGAAGTTTAGTGGGAATAAACAGAAAATGGAATATATTTGAAGATATATACCATGTCAAACAAGTGCTCTACAGTAAAAGGTCGGAAAAGTTGTTCCATGTTGGTGTGTGCAGTGTAGAAGAGATCATGATGTACCTGTAGACTAAATGATGTTTTGTCCTTTAGAAGCAGAGCGCATAAGGAGACTACATACATGTTTAAAGTACTTTCCTTGAAGGTGGAGTCTGGTAGTTGATCAATGGTCCCTTCTCCTCCTCCTTCCTTTTATTCTTCTCTTAATGCACTCACTCTAGCAGTTTGATTATAAAAGTGAGTGATTCTTCTACCTGAGCTACTACTCAGTTAATCCCCAAATGGTTCGACAGAGGAGGAATGAACGATATAAAACCAAGAAGAAATTAGTCCTATCTTTTAATATCTCTGCTTGGATTGCATAGATATGCTGGGGTGGGTGTGGGATTTGGAATCATGTACGTATCCCATTGGTACCCTGTGATCCAAGTACACAATAGGAAATCCAGTTAACCATTGGCAATGTGTTGCCTTGGTTTGTACCCATGAGACAGACCCTAAATACCTACTAAGCCCAGAAAGGGCTTCTAGAAGAACCTACCTAGTCTGTGTTCCTTGGTGAGATAAACGGGGTGGGGGGGAACTCGGGCTCAGTCTGTGGGTTGTAGGCAGGCCTTGGTGGTGCTGAGCTGTAGCTGTACTCAGGGAGAGCTTTGCTACCCAACTCCCATTTCCCACCCCCAGGCAGGGGAGGGAACAAATTTACCAAGAAGCAGCAGATAGGGGTGGGGAAGGGGTGGGAACATTTGCAAATTAATTTCAGAAATCTAGTCTTAGCTATAAACGACAGCTGTGGGTTTAATCACTGAAACTGTCTCTTTTCATTCAGCAGCAGCATGTGTCCCCGAGGGAGTGGGGAATTATCAAGCAGTTAAGTCCTTAGAAGCTGCTTAGGGGCTAGGAAGCAGTCTGCAGGGGAGGATGGGTAGTTTCTGATAGTACCCTTAGTATACCAGGCACACCCTATGTGCCACCATCCCAGCCTCTCCTCAAAGTCCTTGGAAATGACTGTGGTGGGTCTGTCAATCAGCAAGAGGATTGAGAATCATAGTATTATACAAGTGAAGTTAATGGGGTCAAGAAAAACCATGTCCCAGCATTGCCTGAAGAAGCTAATAGAGTTCGTAATGATTAAGGAGTAAAGAGTTCAAGGGAATGGTCCTTTTCCATCTGTCATCAGAAGCATCACGACTGTGATAACAATGACAGCAACTGCAGCCTTGAGATATCCAAACAGCCGATGAGCAAGTATGGCCCCAGCACTAACCTGCATCTCTTTACCTGTACCCACTGTTCATTGAGCATGTACCGCATGCCGTGAATCCCACTAAGCACTGGAAACAAAGCAGGAGTACCGGGCAGCATAGCTCTTCCCCACAGGCAGCTGCCAGTAAAATGTAGAGGATTTAATGGCATAGTTGATGAATTCAAAGCTGGTCCCCAAAGAGAGAATGAACATTTATTCTCTTCCCTTATTTCAGCCCACATGGGTCTGGACAATAGCTGTCATGGAAAACATACCATTTCCTCCTCATAGACTACACCCTTATGAAGTGATGCCTATTTTAGCTTCCTTTTGGATATTGCTGCCCAGCATTGTCAAGGGACTGGGAACACCTTCCTAGAGTTATATGTCACCATCTTCTTTTCTACTTGTTGTCCTGATCCATTTCAAGGATGAGCCCCAAGCCTGGAAATGGAGGCTGGTATGACAGGGACTCACCCTGCCTCGTTATTGCTTCCTTCTGGCTGCCTCCTCTTCCTTTGCCTTTTGTTTTAATGACCTTATTTTGTTTCTCATCTCAACATTATGAGTAGGCTTTTAAAGTAAACACAGCAAAGATATGCTACCAGGAGAACAATAAGAAGGCTGGCGAGGAGAGGCACTATGAGTAAAGCAAAATGCAGGGCATATATAGGCAAGGGCCATGCAGTGCTTACAGGGTTAATGGGCCCATGGAAGAAATAAGAACATCATAGCCATAAAGTGTAAGGCCCGTGGAGCATGAATGTGGATTTGAACGAGGAGATGTGCACTGCCTAAGCAGTACCCAGGGGCTTATTAAGCCTTTTGTCCTTTCTGCCTAGGTCCACCTTAGAGTGCCTGTTCTCCTTTCCAGACTCTACCCTTAACCATAAACAGGCCATCACAGACTCTCACCCCTTGCCTTCAGGTCCAGATTAACTCGAGGTGTTTTTTTTTCCTTTACCAGGACCCCTTTTGCAAATTCTCGTGTTCTTCCTCCCATGTCAAGTAGGGATTCCATCCTTGGAAGTTGAAGAATCACTCATACATAGTAGTTTAGACGAGTAGGGAGCCTTTCTTTTTTCATATCAAGGAGTTTTGATCTGGGTGTCCAAGGTTCACAGCAAATACCATCAAAGCCATTATATAATATATTCTGTTCCCTTTCCTCCACCCACAGCAGGGTAATGTCTAGCCTAAGTTCTGCTGTGTCATATTTGCAATATGCTTTTTATACAAGCAGACATCACACACTACTGCTGAATGGAAAAAAAGGAAAATCTTCAATTGTTCCTAAAATCTCAGATAATCCTCCACAGGACTCTTGAATCTTAAGAGCCCATATGCCCATCCTAACACCAATTGCTGGAAGCTAAGATGCAGTCACCAAGCCTAAGACGAACCAAGTATGCCTTGCCTTCTGTGCCTGTGGTAGATGTCTACTATTTTGAGACAAGGTCTCTCAAATTCTTTCCTGGCAAAGTCCAGGCTACTATTTTGAAGGAAGATAGAGACACTGAGACTTTAAATAAGCCACAAATGGCTTCCATTTTCAGAGTCCTTCTGCCCATCTTTGGCATCTTAGATCCTCTCAATTGAGGGATAGATGTAGGAACGGGTATCTCTTTATGCAAAGTACATTGACATTCACACCAGTATCTTTTTAAGTTTTTGATACTTCATTTTGCTTTCACATGATCAGAGCTGGGCCACAGTATCTGGATTAGAATGTTGGGAAGGATTCTTGGAGATTTGCCTTTCCAGTAGAAACTGGTTTTGTGGTTGTAAATGGAGCACCTATAACTGTTTAAATGAATCCATATGCCCAGAGCAAACATCATTTAATGTTTGGGAGCTGAAGGTGGTTTTCTATTCTTCTCATTGCTATAATAAAAATCTCTCCCTCTCTTCCCCTCTCTCCTCCTTCTAGTTCCATCATCTGGTAGTAAAATCCTTTAAAGAGGTAGAGTAGAACCCTCACTTTCAACCTATGGTACAGATTACTTATTTTAGAGGAAAATTAGAACGATTTTATTCATACTAATCATTTCTTCCACTTCTGCTGCCATGTTTCTCGCTTTTCACATGATGCCTCTGTAAAAAGTTTCTATTAGCATCCAGTGTCCACTTCATGAACAACAAAGAACTAAGAACAATACAGTCCCTCTTTATACCCAGCATCAAAGTACATAGCTCAATCGTAATAGCTTTTATGACATAATTATATGCTATAATTTCCTTTACTGAGACTGTCGTCTTAGATTGTAATTTATATTTTTTCTGGTTATGACAGTGTTGGCACTTACATTTTATTTTTTATTATTTAACTTTTTTTTTACTATTAGGGATAAAAACCAAGGGTCTTGGATGAATAAGCATTCTATCACTAGTCTACATCTCTGTCCCCATCCCACATACTTTAACTACACATTTTTAAGAAGACATGTAAATATCTTATTGGATGAGACTATGCATGTAGATGAAAATAACTGTGCTGTGGCCTCTGTTGTCTTTCTTTTATGTATGAGAACATTTAGGAAACAGGTTAAGACTGAAGTTAAGGAGGTGTTCTTAGGTACTCACTGTGGCTGGTTGTCACGATGATAGGGGTGCTTCCTTTTAGGTGCCTGCTGTTGGCAAGGTTGGAGTATGTTTATCAATTTCTCACTAAAATGAAATACCTAAGGCAGAAATATCTATATCTGTGTCTGTGTCTGTATCTATATTTCCTTCACATCCCAGTTTTAGAGATTAGAAGGCATGGTACCTGCTCTGGCTCAGTTCTGTTGAGGATGTTATGACAAATGGCAGATGGAAAAAATGGGAACATGTGTAAGAACAAGCCATCCCATCTTACCAGGAATGAACAGGATTTGAGGATCCAAGATTGCTTCTTTTGTTGCCCTCTCTTGGGAATTGTCGAGGTTACATAAGTGTGAACAGTTGTTTGTCCATGAATATCTTCTTTGCGTTGATCTATGGATCGAGCCTCACTTCCTAATGTTTCTCCTGATCACAACCGTATCCTGGATACATGCCCTCAAGGTGTGTGTTGTGGCAGATATGAAGTTCATTCAGAGTTTCAGGGAATTTTGTGTTGAGCTTTGTACCTCTCATCTGCAGATATCAATTAGAACGGCCAAGAGGAGAGCACAGGAGCCTCTGGGGATACAATTCCTCTTAAGATACCCAGATATCCCATTCTCCTATCCAGGAGAGTTTCCCAGTAGGATCTCTCTCACCTCCTCAGCAAGGAAATTAGGATGGAAGTAAGAAGAGGAATTAAGTCTTCATCTCAATCCTCTTTTCAAGGCTAAACATTAGAAAAAGTAAGGCCTGTTGGTGTAGCAAGGGGTAATATAAACGTACAGCTCAGAAGTCATTACAGCCTTGTAAGACTTGATTCTTCATGCTTTCTTTTTGTTTAAACTGTTTTATTAGGATGCAGCTAGCTTGAAAAGGTGCTGTATGTACTGAATGCATGTGTATAACATGTTGAGTTTGAAATAAATATTTTTCTGTGAAAACAGCAGTACACTTTTGCTTTAAAGTGATCTGTCACATCTGTAAATTCTTCTTATCTTACTATTGAGTATTCTTTGTGTGTGCGCTTGAGAAGAACTAACATTGTGCCTCCTACCCTCTTAGCCAAGTTTCAAGTGTACACTATAGTGTTGTTAGCTGCAAGTACTTTATGGTTCATTTCTAGATGTTACTCACTGTTAAAGTTTTATGCCTTTCAGCACTGTTTTCTGAAAACTAGTTCATATCCAATCATCCACAGAAATTCTTCCTGGTCTAAGGAAAGTTGACACCCTTGTAGCCTACTGCCTTGTGTAGTAGTAAAAATAGGAATTCTTTTTATTGTATAGGTCGCTTCAAATAGAGAAATCTATTTGATTCTGATTTCTTGCAACTCTGACTTGAACTCTGAAGCTGTGCAGTTTACCCCACTGTGGTGAAGCTTTGTTTCAACAAATCATGTTATCACTGTAGCTAATTGTTTCCTCGTGTTGTTTCCTGTGAGGTTTTTCTCTCCTAGCTGACTTCCCACAGGAACTGACAGCATCTGGCGATGGTTTACTTCCAAGTCTTCATCCAGAATGTCACAGAAGAGTCTGAAACCATAACAGTTTTTGGAAAAAGCAAGACGCCACAGGGAAGCTCACACAAATCCATTAGCCTCCTCCAGAACAGGGTTCTATAGAAGAGCATGTGGCAAGGACATCATGAGCCAGTAAATGGTCTCATGCCAGATTTTGGCAGTGTCACTATTTGCCCCAAAGAGTTTACATTAGGCTCTAAATAACAATAATGAGGAAATCCAATTAAGAAGTATTTCAGAGACATGGAAGGTAATTACTGTAAATAGCAGGAAATCAGCTGGATCACCTGTACACATGTATAACTAGCTTGTTTTGCCTAAACATTAGTTAAGCAACATTAAATTTAAAGAGAGCTTCTATTAGCTGCCACTAGCTTATGATGTAGAGTGGTTATTATAACTTTGACCAGATTTTCTATCTGGTGTAAAAGAAACTGTGGCCAGGATGTGGCTAACCCTTTGATCTCAAATCTCTCATGCCCTCCAAGAATTATGACCATAATGAAAACCCATTCTTGACTGCCTGATACTTTTCTTACTCTATTTTGCAGGTAATGAATGTTTATAGGCAAATGAAAGTTTAAGTTTCTCTTCATAAAAATTCATCACAGCTAACTACCTTCAAATAGACTCCAAGGATAAGAATGCTCCCCTCTCTCACAAGTCCTTAATTTTCTACTTCTTGCCAATAAACAGCTTAGTTAAACTCCAAGAAGTACCATTAACCAATGCATTGTTAAAACTCTAATGTCCCTTTTATTATTAGTCACAACAGCTCTCGTTATTACCCAACAGAGCAAGGTAAATCTTGTGTTGTTTGATTTATGCAGAATAGTGATTTTAAAACCTTAAGCATCTATCAAACGTATTTGGTTATGTATCTTAGTATCCTTACTTAAGTGGTGTGGTCACCTTCCACATACAGTTTCTCACAGTCTCTGCTTACCTTTTGAAGAATATATTAGATGACAATTTTTCTGTTCTGTTCATAGCACTTATTGAGTAGAGCGTTGTTCAGTTTCCATGTATATGTGGGCTTTCCATTGTTTTTTGTTATTATTGAAGACCAGCCTTAGTCCATGGTGATCTGATAGGATGCAAGGGATTATTTCAATATTTTGGTATCTGTTGAGGCCTGCTTTGTGACCAATTATATGGTCTATTTTTGGAGGAGGTACCATGAGGTGCTGAGAAAAAGGTATAGTCTTTTGTTTTAGGATTAAATGTACTATAGATATCTGTTAAGTCCATTTGGTTCAAAATTTCCATTAATTCCACGTGTCTCTGTTTAGTTTCTCTTTCCATGATCTGTCCATTGCTGAGAGTGGGGATTGAAATCACCCACTATTATTGTGTGAGATGCAATGTGTGCTTTGAGCTTAAGTATAGTTTCTTTTATGAATGTGGATGCCCTTGCATTTGGAGCATAGATGTTCAGAATTGAGTGTTCATCTTGGTAGATTTTTCCTTTGAGAGTATGAAGTGTCCTTCCTTATCTTTTTTGATAACTTTTGGTTGAAAGTCAATTTTATTTGAAATAAGAATGGCTACTCCAGCTTGTTTCTTGGGACCATTTGCTTGGAAAATTATTTTCCAGACCTTTTCTCTAAGGTAGTGTCTGTCTTTGTTGCTGAGGTTCGTTTCCTGTATGCAGCAAAATTCTGGGTCCTGTTTATGTATGCAGTCTGTTAGTCTATGTCTTTTTATTGAGGAATTGATTCCATTGATATTAAGAGATATTAAGGAAAAGTGATTGTTTTCCTGTTATTTTAGTTATTAGAAATGTACTTATGTTTGGGTAGCTATCTTTTATTGAGTTTATTGGAAGATTACTTTCTTGCTTTTTCTATGTTGTAGTTTCTCTCCTTGTGTTGGAGTTTTCCATTTATTATCCTTTGTAGGACTGTATTTGTGGGAAGATAGTGTGCAAATTTGGTTTTGTCATGGAATATCTTGGTTTATCCATCTATAGTGATTGGGAGTTTTCCTGGGTATAGTAGCACTTATTGCTGAAGGACAAGATAGTTTTTTCATATTTCACGATTTCTAATGTTGAGATGATATGGGATTTTTTTTCTCAAAAAAGAATTGGAAAAAATAATGTCAAGTCTTTGGATTCTAGTGTTTAAGCAGCATTCCATGGCCTGATTCTATATCCACATGATCTCCCTGAGTGGACTATCTGTCTTGTATGGAGTCAACATCTGTCTATCTGACTAGTTCCAAATTCTATCTGGATAGCCCACAATTTCCAATGAACCCCAGTCAACATAGTCAGTTGTGTTGTTGGAAATTTTAATTAGTTATTTAGTACTCAAATCCAAATTCATGTACCCAAGAAAGAATCTTTATCATATTGAAAGGTATGAAAATTTGATGTCTGGGCATCTTGCCTAACTGAATATAGTTTTGTAATACTAAGCACAAAATCAATACTGGCACATGCACCTGTGATCCTAGAGCTTATGAGGGTAGAGTTTGGGGATTGAGTTTAAGTCATGGAAATCACTGTGTGAAGAAAACAAACAAACAGGAAGAAGACACAGGGAAGACAGGAGAGGACCTTGAATGTAAATTGGAAATGGAAATCTCCTTTGAAAGGCAAGAGGGATCCTTCAGTGGCATGCCTGTTTCCAAGTGTCTAGTGAAAACAAATTTAAGTTCTGTTAAGATAGTTCCAAGATCTAGGTAGAAGGTGGATTGAAGAGAACTTTACTGGATTCAACCAAAGAAAAGAGAAATCCATTGCAGAGACCCTCAGGTTGGAAGACAACACTATATTCTGGACAGTGAAATCTTGGCTATTTAAAGCTAAAAGCTCAGAGCTTTCAGGAGCTAGTGTATACATTGGTGAATTTTTCCTTTACTACAGATTGAAAGATGTGCCACATGTTTCTCAACTCATCCAAGGTCACTCACTCATCTGGCAGATGGCAAATCCATCACTGATGTTCTACATTCCAGATTCAATGAGTTTGCCTAGGAGAAAGAGATGCCTTCAGCTGTCCATGCTTCATACATTTTAATGTGCAGCTTCATCGAAACTAGATGAATCTGGAAGGGATTTATGTGGCAAAACTCATGTCCTTGTATTATAGGTGTAGGTCTGCTAGGCTTGCAAAAGCTATCGCTTTTTAAAAGTCGCAGCTAATTAGTGGCCATGTGTTAATGGCTTCGGTCTCTTAATAGTACCTTCCATGATGACACGCATCTGCGATGAATCCCTCTGTATAAATTTCTGTGCTATATACCACTGTGAGTGCAGGAAGTCTATAGTATGAATGGAGCCACACTGAACTACTGAATTGCCAAATGGTAAAAGATAGCTTGGGGGTACAGGATATCCCGAAGATCCCTATGCTGGCAATTTCTCCATGAATTCAGCCTACTCAGCCACCCAGCAGAGCCTGAGCCCTGCTTCTGATAGATAGTCATGTCTCTCATATGCAGAATGGCCTCTGCTCCCAGGCATTGACTCAGCCAAAAGCCAATCTCTAAGCTACTAATGGATAAGATCATAATATTCATTTAGTAATGAATGCACAATGAGAAATGAAACCTCGGGAGACCTCAGCTCTTCTGTCAGTATGACTTGCATTTTTTCTTTTTCTTTTTTTCTTCAGAGAAGCTAAATTATAATCAGAAAGTTGTGCTGTGAGATAGGAATCAGAAAAAGGAAAGAGAAAAAGCAAAGGAACGCAGGTCAGCTTGGACAGTTTTCCTCGGCTGTGATAGCGTGTTGCGGCTGTCTGCTCGATACACAGCCTCACTTATAGCACCTGAATACTAAGTATGCTCACCAAGATGCTGACTCCTACAGAGACAGAGCCTACCAAAGCTAGCTTGGTTGACTGTTCCATTTTTCTCCATCTTCCATTGCTCACCAACTCCCCTTCTGATCATTTCTTCAGCTGCATTAAAATGCTCTGTCATATTATCACAGAGGTTTTAGCCTGGGAATTATTCCATGTCTTTGAATTATATTGCTTTTTTCTGCATTGATTCTTTCAGTATAAACTTCCTATTGTTTTCTCAGGAAGCAGTTTTCGTTTGTGTCTGCTTTTCAGGATCCCTTGCTTTTGCTTCTTACTCAAGACTATACACACAGGGCACCATGTCAAGTGTCATATATCTGTTGCGTACTGCTCCTTAATTGCTGAAAGATCAAATTTTCTTCCTATATTTACAGGTATTGGGTCTCATTCAGAGCATAGAGCATGCTTGATAGCTCCTTTTTTTTTTTTTTTTCATCTCAACAATTCATTCTCTTTGGTTTAGATTAAATTTTTTTTTTCTAAGAAAGTGTGTATTACAGCAAACATAAAAGGAGTTGCTGGATCAGTCAGGACTGGATCCAAATCACAGTTCCAATAATTCCTTAACCCCCAGTCCTTCCTGTGACTGTAGGATTCTGGGACTACTTATAGGGATTATAAAGCTTAAGCAAGATGAAATGCACTGATTTATTTAACATGCATAGCAAGAACTCAATAAACATTAGCTTATTCCTTGTTAAACTGGGGTCCTGTTTTATGAAAGAGAGATTATGTACATTCTGGAACGGACTGGTATTTACATGCTCTGATTCTGACAGCTAAAGCTTAGGTTATAGCATGTTAGAGAAAATGAAAGGATGCCCAGAGTTCACTAGATTCAAATGCTGCTAATACCCTTTAAGCCATAAGCAAATTTTTGTGTGCATTAAGGTAGGTTGATTTTAAGCATGTTAGAAATGGCATAGATTGTTTGCATTCTCCCTGTGTCTCATTATTATCACACACACATACACACACACAAAGAGAGAGAGAGAGAGAGAGAGAGAGAGAGAGAATATTCTCATATTATGTTGGTTTGCTCTAAGTGAGAACATACAGAGACTTTTATGCATCTCACAAAGGAATGCCCTTTGCCTGGAGCATGCAGCTGCATGTTGACCTTCAGTAGGAGAGTTCTTACAATAGAAATACTCTGGAGACAAACCCTCCATACTCTGTTACCTCAAGATGACAGCAGGTTGCTGACTTTACAAGTCTCTCCACATCTTGATGTGTCAAAATGAGAGGTCCCGAACACAGAGGAGATTTCCCAACACCCTAAACAATTGCACCATTTGACCTTGTCTGAAAAAAGGAACTGGGAAAGCCTGCTTCGTGAAAGAAATATCAGCATTGTGAGCTAATAGAACTGTCTGTAGAAAAGGTGCACATTCCTGAGTACCCATGGAGTCTCCTGTTCTGGGCCAGGGTATGGGCAGCTTTGACACATTTACTCTCTAAACATTTTTTATTCAGTAGTTTATCAGGGTGAAAGGGCAACATGTCCATATTCTCCAAGAGCACTGCGCTTTAAATACATTTGTCAAAGTGTATGATCCTATGCTTGTTAAAACTGATAAAAATTGAATATGGACCATGGAAGTCATATCTCCATAGCTACACAAAGCCAAGCAAATGTCTGGCGCTGACCGACATCGTGATCCCTGGATGTTAAAATTTAATCTTGCTTTGGCTGTATGGTTAGTGTGCAAGTATGAACAGTATATTTTAGAGAAGAAGAAATCTGGATACCAGTATGTTAAATCAGTTTCCATGAACTCTACGGTTGAAAATGACAAAGAGAAGATGAAGACACACATTGTGAGTACAGCGTTCTACACTCTAACACATTGCTGTGCAGGCCAGGGTGTATGTGGTCATCAGGGACCAGAAAATATAGTCTCATACTTTGTATGAATAGGAATCAGGCCGGGCGGTGGTGGCGCACGCCTTTAATCCCAGCACTTGGGAGGCAGAGGCAGGAGGATTTCTGAGTTCGAGGCCAGCCTGGTCTACAGAGTGAGTTCCAGGACAACCAGGGCTACACAGAGAAACTTTGTCTCGAAAAACCAAAAAAAAAAAAAAAAAAAGGAGTCAGCATTGTAATCTCAGTAGCCCTATGTCCCTCGCCTGTGATCTGACGTTTAAATAATATTTTCTTTGTGTGGATGGAATATAAAGTGTGTGTGTGTGTGTGTGTGTGTGTGTGTGTGTGTGTGTGTGTGTGTTCAGTAGTCAGCAGGGAAAGAAAGGAGAAGTGCACCTTAGTAACTTCTGAACTGATCTGTAGAATGTAGTAATAAAAGAGTGAGAGTTCAAATTTTTTTTTTCCCTAATTTTGTTTGGGTGTTAATCTTGGAGCCCACACCAGGAAATTCTCCAACTTCCTTTTTATAAAAGTGGCTCCCACTTCCTCCTTCTTTTTCTTCCCATCTCTTCCCCTTCCTCCTATTCCATACATTCGTTCCATCCTTCAGTCATTCCTTCTCACCTTTTACTTTCAGCAGGTTGCTATGTGGTCCATGCTGATTTCAGTCTCTGATTGTTTCTCTCTCATCTTCCAAGCACTGGGACTCATCATCTCCATTTTCCTTCTCCTACTTCCGTCTCCACTCTCAAAGACTGTTTGTTTCATTTTGATGAGTTCTGTAGACTGTGGCATTGCATCAAGACACAACCCTACTTTGAAAACGCATCTATTTTATACTAATCCCTCATTATACTTCCACGAGCCAATTGCTCTGAAACTTGAAGCTCACCCTTCTGTCACAAGTGTCTTCTCTTCATGTGAGGATTGCCTCTCTCCTTAATGACCTTCTCTGCTTCCTCAGCTTTTCCTTTCTATGCCACGGTGTCTCCCTATCCCTCATGATTTAATTTGAAGTTTTTACACATGATGAGTAAAAACTTTTTCTTCTAGTCCATTTTGAATCCAGTCATTAATCTGCATTGATGATCTGCATTAATGATCTCTATTGATAATCATTCTTATTCACATTCTTTCATGTTCATTTTAATATGTCATGCAACACCTTCATTCCTGTGGTATGATTGAAGAAAAGGCACATTTTCAGGAGGATGTAGGGGAGGAACGTTGTGCATCTTTTTTATCACTCTCTTTCACTTTTCCAATTAAATTGTATCTGATAAATATATATGGTGAATTTCCACTCTGTGTTGTGTGATGTGTTAGCTTCAGGCATTATAAAATTGAGTAAGAGAGAGCCCTTTGGTTTACAGGGTCTTTGAGAGTGATTATGAAGCTCCAAGGGCAGCTACAGGTCTTATTAGCCTCAGATCAGGTTAGCCTAGGCACTGAGAAATGCAGTCTGACTAAGAGTTAACCATAATAATGAGATAATACCTTCCCAAACCCAAAGCAAAGAAAAAGTATGTTACATAAGAAAAATAATATTGCCAAAGGGTAGAGAGTAAAGGAGGAAACATGATAAGGGGTTAGGTAGAAAAGTTGACATGATATGATAAGCAAGTTAGGAATTCCATTTTCAAGATAATAAGGACCTGTTGGAGGACTTAAAGAAGATGCTGGCATGGTAGGCAGTTTCTTTAAAAATGATAACCATGACTGAAGTTTCCCAATAGGATAAGTAGCAGGCAGTAAGTAGAGAAACATTAACATTTTAAAAAATGCTACCTTAGACTCAGGTACCTATAGTAGAGATATAAGCACATGAATGGGTTCATATTTGGGTTTATAAATGAGAGAATATTTTGTTAATTCATCTATATAAAGAAAGGAAGAAAGAGAAATCCAAGTGCCCATTCATGCATTGCTCTTTGAGAGTGACTTGAATCAAATGAATTGAGCTATTCTATGATCATATAAAGCTGTGGCAGGAGTAAGTTTAGTTAGTAATTAATAGCAGTTTGGATGCTTTCATCTAAAGCAATACACATGTTAGGGATATCAGACAATGCAGCAGAACTATACTAAGGGAGCAGATAAGTAGAGGTCCTGCAAAGCTTACCTTCCAACTTTGCTAGCCTAAAATACAGTGTACAAAGTAGATCTACCCTACTCTGAAATGTTCTTTTTCTGCTATTTTTCACAGAATACCAAATGAGAGTCTGGCCACATTCTGTTAATCTACCTTAGAAACTTAGAGAGGGGGAGACCAATAATTTCCCAGGGAAGTATACCAATTAATTGCCAAGTGGGTTGAGCATTGACTTCCTTCTGGTTGTGTGTGGGCCTCCTGATGGATGGACATGAGCCCTGTGGTAAAGAGATGGCTCTAGAAATGCACAGACTCTATTGATTCCTAGTTGACAAATGAGGACCCAATTCAATCTACCCAGCCAATCAGAATTTATCATTTGCCCCAAATAATGCCCATTGATTGTCCAGCACTATTATTAAGAAAAGTTTTGTGTTCTCTTCACCTTCATTGCCCTTCATCCGTGTCCTCAGATCTCTCCCAATTTCATTTTTAGTTAAGCATTGACTCATTGAAATCAATCGATTTCCTGGGCTTATTGTGTAGATGCATATTAGTTCCCCTATGTGTATGAAATGTAGTGTGTGCAGTTCTCGAAATGCAAAGAAGAGGAATTATTTTAGCACAAGTTTTATATATAAAGGTAGAGCTGTGAGGAAAATCAGTTCTGAGGTTTTATTTTACTTTTACTTCACAGTCTCAGTGTGCATGCGTCAGTCCTCTAGTTATGCAGAAAAGGCCTGGAAGAAGTGGGCTTTGTAAGGAGTCAGAAACACCCAAATTCCATCCCTTTGAGGTTTCTTTTCTCAAACTTCAAGTCTGAGAAGCTGGTACAAAAGTAGAGTCAGGTATATCTGTGTGGCTCAGGGCTTCTTTATTGTCCAATTTCTAGGAAATTCTGGGGGGAAGAATATTTCTGGAATTCCTCTATTCTGTCCCATCAAGAAAATTACTTGGAGGTTTTAAACCCCAAGAAATCTATGGGTGAAGATTAGGCTTTGTAATTAACTCGTAGTTAATTTTTGCCTACAGTATCCCAGCCTAGACCTCAGCCATTGAGAACAGTCCCTTCCTAAATAGATCAATGGGATTTCTTTTCTGGAATGTTATGGAAGGCTGCATGAACCCAGTTTCTTTTGGCAGTACCCCTTCTACCTGGCCCATATCCATGAGTTGGACTGAAGAATAGTTCTTGGCTTGCAGTTAAGGTGTGATCACTGTCTGGTGGAGATGGAATTGATCCTCTAACTTTCTAAGATAACTTCTCAGTGCAGATGTCATCATGAGGTGAATTATTCATTCTCTGCCAGCCCCGGCCCTTAATCACTGTGAAGAGACACCATGGCCAAGATAATTCTTATAAAAAGAAAGCATTTAATTGGGATTTTGCTTATTTCATTATCGTCAGGGCAGGAGCATGATGGCAGGTATGGTGCAGGAGGTAGCTGAGAAGGAGAGAAAGAGAGAGAGAGAGAGAGAGAGAGAGAGAGAGAGAGAGGAGAGAGAGGCCTGGCATCCTAATGGCATACTTTTTTCAACAAAGCCACAACCCAAGATTACCCAAGATACAATTCATAGACCATATGAAGCTCAAGAAGAAGAAAGACCAAAGTGTGGAAAGACAAAAGAAACTTCAGTGTTTCTTAGAAGGGGGAACAAAATACTCACAGGAGGAAATATGGAGATAAAGTGTGGAGCAGAGACTTAAGGAAAGGCCATCCAGAGACCCATGGAGGCTGATATGGCTGTCTCCTGAGAGGCTCTGCCAGAGTCTGACAAATACTGAGGAGGATGCTCCCAGCCAAGTATTAGACTCAGTATGGTGTCCTCAATGGAGGAGCTGGAGAAGGCACTGAAGGAGCTGAGGGTATTTGCAGCCCCATAGTGGGAGCAACAGTGTCAACCTACCAGACCTTCCTGGAGCTCCGGGGGACTGGACCATCAACCAAAGAGTACACATGGAGGGACCCATGGCTCTGGCCACATATGTGGCAGAGGATGGCCTTGTTGGACATAAGTGGGAGGAGCAGCCCCTGGGCCTAAGAGATTTGATGCCTCATTGTAGGGGAATGCCAGGACAGGAAGACAGGAGTGGGTGAGTGGGTGGATGGGTGGTAGGTGGAGGACTACCTTCAAAAAGGCAGGGAGAGGAAGTATGGGATAAGGGGTTCCAGAGGGGAGACCTGGTTGAAATGTAAATAAAGAAAATATTCAGTAAAAGAAAAACAAACAAGAAAAAAGAAAAAAGAAACAAGGCCATGTGCACTACAACAAGGCCACACCCACCACCTCCTAATCTTTCTCAAGAAGTACCCCTCCTAGTAATTAAATATTCAAATATACGAATCTATGGCTACCATTCTTATTCAAACCACAGTGCCCCAAAGATTTCTTTTTGTGTTTCAATATGACTAATCTTTGAGATAGCCCATGATATGGGTTCCCCCCCCTCCCCCGCAACTATGAGACTCTGCTCATTTGCAGAGTAGCAGATCCAAGTGACATATTCTCATCCTTATAGGAATGAACTCCTTAGGCTAGGAGTGGTCAGTCATGGGAATTCAAAGCTTAGAGCAGTTTCTTATGTGTTTTTATAGGTGAGCTCACCATGCATGTATGGTACGATTCTATAAACAAAGACAGACTAGGGAGTCGGAGTAAGGTATGAGATGTCCTTTTAAAGAGAAGTATGCAGAGCAGGTAATACAAAAACTATAATGTTAAAAAAGATGAGGAAGTTGTCTGAACAACAACAACAAAAAAAGGCCTTGAGATATTCAAAGATGTTAGATTAAGTACAAGATCAAGTCTCACAACAACAAACAGTATAAACCCTCCGTCCCCATGCTTTACACACTCAGCTAGGCATGCTGACTTCAGTCATTAATGTGCACATGTAGACAAACCGATAAACTTCTAAAATAGTATGTTCCATTGCCTTATTGTGTTTCCATGTTTCTCAATACTGGCTAATATGTTTTCAGCATCTTGGGTGTCTTCTGAGGCTCCCCAGGAACCATTGTACCCTGAGCTCTGCTCACCAGTGCTGGCCTTTGTTTCAGTTTGTCTTTGATAAGTCATTACTCAAAGACCCCAAGGGAACAGTCTCTCAGAATCCTGCCATGACAATTTTGCAATATTGAAAATATATTAAGCTGACATTAAGAGTGACAGGTATAATTCCTACATGAGGGGGCCAGTTTTGTCAAACGACTTAGCTCCGGGAGAGACAGTAAAAGCTGTTAGGCTCTTGGAAGCCTCTTACATGACAGCAATCCCAGGCTTTGCCTCTAACACTAGTTATGCTCAAGGCTTTGCTCCTTGTTGTATTTTATTTTTTATACTCTTCACAGTTTGAGAGCTAATGCCTGTACCATGGTTTCTGTGGCTGGGAAGAATTTGCAAATAAGAATTCAGAGCATTCAGAAGGTGCCTGAGTTAATCTGCATAGGCTAAGGTGGGGAAAGGAATTAGAGGCCTTCAATTGCCTCCCTGCATTCTGATAGACAAGAAGAGCTCTTTTTCTTCCTTATATGGAGATATAATTCTTTTACAGATAATTAATTATGATAATGATAATTATAGTTAATGTTGCCTTGGTATGATGGTGGGCATTTGGGGATAGACTAATTCAAGGGAGGACTACAGCAGCTATTTAGTTCCCTTTTTACCCCTCCCCCACCTTACCTCCTTCCTCTCCGCTCTCATATCACTTTGTCTTTATAAACAAAACTCATCAAAAAGTAACAGGTCTTAGAATACAGGACATTGCCTAAAGTTGTCAACGTGGCTATGAGTATTGATAAAACTGTAGGCAAACGTGCTCCTCTCAATAAAGAGAGATTTCCGTTGGCTGCTTCTGGGAGACTGTACTTAAAGTTGTGGGAGTGAGACGTGAAAAGTGAAGCAGGAAGGCTCTTTGTGAGTGAGGATCTTCCCTCACCCTGTGGCCCCTCAAACATCAGCAACACACCTGGAAATCTAGTAGAAACACAACGTTGTTCCCCTCTCCGACCTGGCCAATTTTATTATGTAGTTTACCAAGACTTTTAGGTAGTTCCTTCCCCTGTTAGATTTAGAGAAGCCCTGGGAACAGAGAACAGAAGGGTTAATTACAAGACTAAATAGGAGAGCTCTCCTTCTTAGGGAAAGCCTTGGCTGTTACACAGGAGGAATTTATCTCAGCAGAAACCAAAGTCAGCAACTGGTAAATGAGGAATATTTGTGATGTCTCTAAGACATTGCATTAGTGTGCATTTGCATCTATTTTCACCTCCTAAAGGGGTGTTAGTCAAGAAAGGAAAGAGAAAAATGGTGTGATTAGACAACCATTTATTCAGAACTTCTGCGTCAAGCATAAGGGTTGGCATGCAAAGCAAGCAGGAAATCCTCTCTAAGCATTTACAGGGAAGTTAGATAGTCAGGAGATATTGCTGTTCAAAGCTCTGTGGGGGATTTTTAAACATTAGGACCTCTTTTTGGAAGGAAAGACACTCAAATGACACTTGAAATACAAATATATTGGCATTCTTGGCTGAAGCCAGACCCCCAAATCTTTATCCTCCGGATCCATTTTTGTTGGTTAGAGCGTACAACAGCGTAGAGCAGTTGACATGGTGAACCTGGTTCAGTTCCTTTAGGAATTTGCAAACTTGGTTGGTTGTATCTTTGCTCTCAGGGTTTTTTAAAGCTTTCCAGAGATGCTAACAGAGTCCTCATCAGGATATTGTGATAATCCATGTACTGGCTGCCATTTTAAAGAAAGCAGATCATCCTGCAGCTTGAATGTAAGAATACATGCACACCACTGCTCCTACAGTAAATGGGGCCCACCAACTATTCCTTCAGACACAGGACCTCAGATATCAGTTCAGAAAATATATACTCATACATAGCATTCTCCTTAAAAGATCAAAAACCAAGGAGAAGGGGGAGACTGGAATTTGGGTGACAGGCTATAATGTGAATTGTCTCCAAGTCCAACTGACCACAGTGACATTGATGAGTATTCATTCTTGCTGAACAAGCAATGACAAGTCCCAGGTAATCCTGCAAGTACTAAGAGATAAAAAATGAACAACGCCTCTCTCTGGAGCTTAGCTTTGGGACTTGGGGGTTGGGAACTCATTGTTTTCCACTGCTGCGTCCTTTATTTCACAGGCATTGACACTGCTCAGGCTTTGGGCTATTTAGAGCATCTTTCCTCTTCCTTTGTGGCTCGGGCTGTTGTCACCTTTACCATAAGATATGTTACCTGAAAAGGCTTTTAAGACGATTCAATCTATTCTCTCCTGCCCCTGTGGATGTAAAGGAGAATTCTCCATTGCCCGATAGCATTATTCTTGGATGCTCTCAGTGAGTAATGATGACAATGATTGCTAAGCTGCAATGCTTATTCTTTGCTAGATATGGGTCTCTCATATGTCATTAGTTCCATCAGACATTACAAAAAATTATACGCAGCATTTTATAAGAGGGGAAATGGAAGAGATGAATGATAGAAAACTTACCTGAGCTGTAACTGGCAGAACTAAGGGCCAAATAAATATTTGAGCTCTTGTTGTGTTTAGGCCTAGGAGGGTACTTTATATTTTGGTCCTCCTAGTACATAAGCCATCTCTTCAGGGGCTGAGGAGGTCAGTGATATAATGCTTGACTAGCATGTGCCATACTGAGACCAATCCTTGGGACTTAAAAAGTAGAGAGATGATAGATAAATAGATAGATAGATAGATAGATAGATAGATAGATAGATAGATAATAGATAGATAGATAGATAAAAAGACAGAAAATAATCTCACTGAATGAGAGTTGGTAATGTCCACCCAGCTACTAATTGATTGCTGGTTTTTGTTTTTGTTTTCCAGGGGGAAGGGTGTAGGAATTCAGCACTTTGGACAGCAATAGACTACAATTAGTTCAGAAAATGTAAGATGTTCCAGGAAGCAAGATAGGAAATTATTGGATTGGTTAAAGTGGAAAGTAAGTAATTAGAGCTTAGTTGCTGGTTTTCTTATTGGTTAAGCTTAAGTCTTGTTTCCTGTACTAAATCCATTCCTCCTAAGATGGGTTTGCCTCTGCTTGCGTAGGACCTCCAATTATTCTAATGTAAGGATGGCCTCATATCACAAAGCCACAGTCTTCTCAGTAGGGAAGCCAGGAGATTGAGGACATAAATAGTGTAATGCTTACCGAGCATATGCTATACACTGGGTCAGTCCTTCGTACTCTAAAATTAGATAAATAGATGCACAGATAAAAACCAGAAAAACCTTCTCAGAGAATGACAATTGATAATGTCCTCTGTTGTTCTATATGCTTGTAGTCTCCTCAGCTCCAGGTTTGGACACTCCCAGTATCTCATTCTCTCAGTTTTGAGCAGACAGGCCTTCTCTCATTTCCAAGGTCTTCCTCAGTTGTTTCCCATTGCTGAGCTTCACCTGTGTCATTCCCAATACCTGGGATATCTTCTTGCCTTTCTTTATACATTTTTTTTTTTCTAACAGAAACTTTCATCTCAGTTGAAAGACAGTTTACTCTGGAAAGCTATCCCCAACGTCTCTACTTAGAAAATTCATATTTTATGTTTCATTATTTCCATATACCTTTCCATATCTGTACTTAGGAAAAGTATAACATCCCTAAGAGGGAGGTGGCTTTCAACGCATCATCTCCATCCTCATTAGCACCAGGGTTACCCAGGAAGTGGAAATTCTCCAACCTAACCCCTAACCTACTCACCCAGAGACTGCAGTGGATTGGGCCAGCTTACCAAGCTGTCTCTTTGGTCCCCAGACACACAGAGTCTAAGCTCATCTGTGTCAGTATGTGTCCTTAGCTCTTGTCTTTCTCCTCTCCATCTAGATAGAGACTGAGCTATAGTTCTTCACATAATACCTTTACTTCTAATTACTATGCATTGCGTATTCACCTAATAGTGTCCTGCATGGATAAATGATCTTGTATGACTTTGTAGCATTTTTTTTTTTAAAAAGAAGATGACTTGTAACATTTTTTAAAGAAGAATTATTTCAATTTTATAAGTTAAAAAAATGAGAGGCCTTATAGTCCTAGGGACTTCTAGACATAGATATGGCAAATCCAGTGTATTTGCAAATTTTACTTTTGGAGAAAATGTTCACAGAGGGATTGGTATGTCTTTATTAAATAGATTTTATTACCATTTAATGGGTAAAGTGGAGGAAAAGTGTCCATGCAGCATCTGAAATGAACTTTCTTTCCTTACTCTCTTACAAAAGCATTTATTGATGATACTGTACCAAATGCTCCTGGGGGGATCAAAAATAATACTGTCCTCAAAGACCATATATTATTTTGTTATCTGTCTGCCCACAGTGTGTAGAAGCATGAAAGCCTGTTGTAGATTCACATTTGTATTCAAATGCCAAGCAGATAGTGATACAAAAAAAAATGAAAATACAAACTACTTTCACTTGAAAATATAGGCTATGCATTTTCATGATTTTGGACATGGAAATGATGAGATCTATTTTCACAATGCTTGCTTATCACAACAAAATAATATCAGGGACATCTTATTTCTCATCGAAATATTTATTTACCCCAAACAATTTAAGACTATCCTAGACAATGTGTACGGATACTTTGTGGGTAGTATAATATCCAAGGAAAATCATTTACACATTTTCAATGCTCCTACCTGGTTCGTGATAGAGTGGAAGTTGGGTTGTGTGTTCCTTTAAATCGTTTTCTTCGTTTCTGTCTCAGTCTCACTTTTCAAAACTGCCTTTGTTGAAAAGAAAACAAGACAGAAAAAAAAAAAAAAAAACCAGCTGTACTCGGCAGCTGGTTTGGAATTATGGCATTGAGGAACAAGGGAATTTGAACAATTAACAGCTATACATAGACCGAGCTCCAGCATGAGCATGTTTAATGGTGTGCCACCAGCCTGGTCCATGTGATAGGCTGATTAAAATCTTATTTACCTTTCTTCCAGGTTCTTACACATCCTGTATTTCTTCTTTAATTTTTATATGGTGGGTTATTGGTTTCTGTGAAGGGCCATGAGACTGTAAAAGAATAGTCCCAGCTGATACCAGTTTTATATTTACTCTGAATTTGAAAACTAGTTTCACAAGCCTTTGAAACTACTTATCTCCATCTACTGTATTAACCTTAAAAATCACTAAATCTTAAGAGCCATTATGCAGAGTCTTCAATTGGCTATTAAAGAAGAATTCATCATCAGCTGGATACCTCTGATGTCATAGACAAAGCTGGATATCAGGAGAGGCCACTAAATGCTGCGATGAGCATTTGAATTTCAAGTGCAATATGGTTGCTCGGCTGGATCCTGGACTGAAAGTGGGAAATGCAAGCTCTGAATACCTTCTTCAATGTAGTAATGGGATTGTGCCAATGTTAATTTCTTACTTCTTGAAGAGAGTACCATAGATTTCCATAAAGCCTTTGCTTTTAAAACTCCTCCACTATTTGTACCCTACCCCCACCTTAGGAGACATGTGCAAAATCAACTGACATTGGGGGAATGAACTGGCATCTACTGTTGATCAAGTCTTGCAAAGCAAACATGGCCTTTTTGAAGCAGGTACTAAGATTGAATTCTGAGAATGTGATACCTGCTTGTTACTTTATAATTGCCTGGTCCTGGGTCAGGTTCTCCATCGACATGACGGACATTTCGTATTATTTTGCTTACCCAGTTAATGGTACTACTCACCATAAATATAAAAAGAACTACTGCGCAAAGCCTATAATTGCTGTGCTTGAAAAATGTGTAAGAGGCACTCAAAGCTGTCTGTCCATCTGTGGCCTACATGACTCTCAATCTTTGACAATCCAACCTCACTCCCCGCATCCACTCCTCCTTTGTTTTCCTTCAAACAAAAGAGCAGGCCTCCCAAGGAAACCCACCAAACATGACCTAACAAGTTACAACAAAGTCTACGCCCAAATCCTTGTGTATCACAGTTGGAGGAGGCTACCAGTCCAAGAAAAAGGGTCAAAGAGCCAAGTCCTTTCCTGAAAACATGATCAAATATGTGTTTTATCCCCCTCTGGTGTCCATCTCATGAATTGCAGCCATTTTGGACCTGTGATTGGAAAGAATAAATCTAGACAGCTTCTTATATATTTCAGTGGCTCTGCTCCAAGTTCCACCTTGGGGGCAGCTCCATCCATTTTTCTTTCTTATGGAACCTCAAATGGTCTTACAACAATAGTGTTCGACTAAATGTGTCATTTTCTAAGAATGCTCTAATGCTTTCTCCCGTGCACCTTAGGGGTTTACTTCGTCAGTCTGTCGTCCTCTTTTGCTTTATTTCGGCATGCTTAGCCTGTAGTAGGAGGAAGAAAAATTTTATGCTAGTGGAATCATGCCCTGACCAGTGTCTCTAGCAAAGAGGTATAGCCATGTATCATCCCCAGAGGGAAACCATCTACAATTCAGTTCTATATTCTTTCGTTTTGTTCTCTGTTGCCCAGCCAAGTCATGCTGCTGGCTTAGGAAAGAGGGGCCTCCAACAATTAATTTACCTCCCCCTAGCCTTGGCTTTCTTCAAAGAGAAACATATTTTCACTCAAACTTTACCCACAACACAAATGTACATGGATGAGCCACTCATCCAGAGCAGCTGCGGGCATTTGAAGATCAGAGTCATGCTGGCACGCAATGCACTGTATAACTGGGGAGTGTGGAGAAATGGCTTCAATGATAAATAATATTATGGGTATGGACTATTTCTTATTGATTTTCCCAATGATATTAGAAAATACTATTCATTAAAATATATTTTTTTCAAATAAAGAAAATGAGGTTTGAACAGTTTTCCTAGATGAAATGCAAGGCTATTGGAAGCAGGAGAGAACTCATATGCCTACACCAATATAGTTGAGTACTGTCACTCAGTAATCTTTTCTCATGTGTATTCTTCATTCACGTCACATATCATTCATCAATCTTTACATATAATTTTCCCCCTGGAGATTCTGGAATTGGCTTCACATTGCTTCTTTGCTCTGACTCTAAGCAGTCATTATTTCTTGATTAGGGTTGGCATAGATGATAAATCCTATTTTCCATTCAGTGAATAAATGTTTGTTAAAGGAAAAGAGGGAGAAAAAAATTCTCTTGGCCAAGGTAGCCAAAGGAAAGCTTCACTAAGGACTATAAATTCAATTCAGCCTTGGAGCAATGGCACCGGGCCTAGGTAAGTAGAGATAATTGTGATAGTAACTTCATTATTGGGGACTTTCTATCAGCTACATCTTGCCATTGGCTAATGTTAGTCCATTTTTTAAAGCACATAGTCAGAATGGGCAGATGTTCAGTGAGGGCCTGAGCTTAACTTCCGAGAACTTACATAAAAGCTAGCTTTATGTCAATAGCATCAGCAATTCTAACACACCTATGGGGAGATGGAGGATAGAGATGGGAGATCCCCAGAAGCTCGCGAGCCAGTTAATCTTCCACACCATGGCACATACAACATAGAGACCCTTTCTCAAATAAGATGAAAGACCAAGAGTAACATTGAAGATTGTTCTTTGACTTCAATGCATTCACCATGACGTGCCTACTTCCTTATTTCCACACAGGAATATAGGAATACACACATACACACACACACACAGAGAGAGAGAGAGAGAGAGAGAGAGAGAGAGAGAGAGAGAGAGAGAGACAGGGAGAGAGAGAGACAGAGAGAGAGACAGAGAGACAGAGACAGAGAGAGAGAGGGAGAGAGCAGAGACAGAGAGAGACACAGAGACAGAGACAGAGAGACAGAGAGACTCACTCACTCACAATTCCACCACGTGCAATATGCAGTTCTGGGAGATTCATACTATTAGCACTTTCACTTTGCATATGAAGAACTGAAGTACAGAGGTTACATAGCATTTGGGAGACCACACAGGCCACTCAGAGCGAAACTGTAGTTCCCACAGTGGCTCTAGTGTTCACAGTCTAACACATCATGTGATTTTAAGAATTTTTGTATTTATTCAGTCAGTCCTTTATTTTAACTCACTGTCACATAAGAAGTGCTTCACTACAATGAATGAGTAAATATCTTCTATCTTTGGTAAATAAAAGAAAAAAGGTTTTCCAGGTAGGTGAAAAGCAAGACCAACTATATAGAGATAGACATACTAATGATGTTAGTGCTGGATGGTGTTTTAATGGACCACAAAGTGAACACACAGTGGGTAAGGTAGATGGGGACCAATCTAAGAAGTTTGGGTTTGTTTTCCCCTTGCTGAGGGCTGTCACTCTGTCTCTGTCCATGTCTATAGATACTTCTGGCTACTGTGTTTTATAGTTCTGTATGATGCAGATCATATGTAATTACTTATACAAGTGCTTATTATATACGTGGCTGGTTATAGTCTAACAAAATAATTACTCCCCATACTCTCCTCAGTGTGTGTGTGTGCTGTATGTGCATGTGTATGTGATATGCATGTAAAAGCATGAATTTTTATGCCATCAGCAAACAAAGGAAGTTACTGTCTTCTTTTGTTAATCTTTACTTTGTTTCCTTGGGAGAGGGTCTTTCACTGAACAAGAAGCTTGCTGATTTGACTTGTTGATAGGATCTTATCTACATATGTCTGCCTCCCAGTGCTCAGGTTATAGGCACATGTACACTTGACTAGGTATTTACAAGGGTGCTGAGGATTCAAATGTAGGTCCTCATGCTTGAAGGAGAAGCAATATTATTAAGCCATCTCCCCAAAGCCCTCATGAGCCTTAGAAGATGGGATGAATTTAACACTTGTAATATGTTTGTGCATATGGAAAATCAGCATGGGGAAGTGGGAAGTATGTCTTGGATGACAGTAGGTAAAACGTCTAATTCTAATGAGACCTTGGTTATCAACAACTATTTCTTCTGCTTTTCAAGGAAACCAATTATCAAACAGGGCAGTTAAGATCCTCTAATAATACATTTAGAATTTTCTGTGGTAGGCAAGTTGCATATACATTAAAGGCATTACAGCCCATTTCATTATATTATCCAAGAGAAATGCCATACCTAGAACAGGAGAAAAGAAATCAATCATCAAAGCCATCGTCACTGGGAAGTCAGCTATAGGAAAAGGCAGAAATGGATCAAAATTTCCCCCAGTAGTCACTTTTCTCCCTTGTCCACTATCCTGAGAAAAATCCTACGTCTCAGAAAATGAAATTAATCCAGGTGGTATTTGGACTGCTGCTGCTGATAAAGTTGAGAGGAATGAGGCCTCAGCTACCAGTGGGCTGAGAGCACAAAAGTCAAATCCCATTAAAACCCAGGGGGAATTGCCCATGAAATAAGGTGGCTTTTGTTGTTGTGTGGATGGCTCTGATTTCCAGAGAGGGTTACACACTAAATCATCCTCTCTCAAGATAGTTTGTTTAACTCGATGACATTCATACTCATAACACTTTCTTCGCTCTTCTCAGGCAGAGGAGACAGTCTCAGCAGCGAACAACACTTCTGTTGTGTTCCGTCATCTATAAACTCTATCAATGTGGTGACACCGGGACTCAGCCTGGCAGTTTGAAAAGTAATAATCGTGTTAATGAAAGTATCTGTGGCTGGTGGTAAAATGTACTTTGGGGCCTCAGAAAAACTAACCAGGGTTAACAAAGAGTTGGGTTTTTTTTTTTTTTTATATGAAAGCTTCTCCCAGGAATCCCATGTATCAACATGTTAGAAATGAGGTCTAGGGCTAGGGCTAGGGCTAGGAGGTAAGGGATTGATAGCATTTGAAGTGAGGTGAGAGAATGGAGTGGGGCAACAAGGTGGTCAGCATTTCAAGTTTTTGGAACAGGCTCTCTCTGTAAATTTTGCACACACTAATCCTGCTTGAGCAGCAGGATAGCAAATCCCAGGGATCATATTGTCTTCTTGCCCCCCACCCCCACCCCACTGTCACCAACACACACAATGACCAACCATAGGCAAACTCCATAGGATCTGGCTTTTTTATTTTACTTGAATACTGGGATATGAATGAACTTAGACTCTCATACTTACATGGCAAGCACTTCGCTAACTGCACCATCTCTGCCGTCGCCATTATTGCAGAGAAGGAAATAGAGGCTTGGATGTATTAGAAATACCAGCTTGGGAGAAAATACAGCAAGCTCTAAGCTTCAATATGGCTTACTCCCAAGATCATTTTCTATATTAGTAAATTATCGAGCAATACTGACCCTATTTGTCTCCTAGAATGAGTCATTGTCTATATAAGACTGAACCCATCCTCTCAGGAACCCATAATGTTTTGACAGCTTCCTGATCCTGCCACCTAATACAATGTACATCACTCATTCCATGTATTCTTGCTTTGTCTATTTTCTAATTCAAAATCATTCATTTTTACACCAGTCGTAGAAGAAGAGCTGGGAAAATTTAATAGCCTCCACACTTCTAGTTAGCCATTACTCTGTCTCTTAAAATGTTACAAACTTTTTCCTGTGCCTCAGTTTCCTCACTTGTAAAATGGTACTCAAATTACTACTTTGCTCATATTTTCAGGAGGATAAATGGAATAGATAATGTCTATATTAGCCACCTCATTGGAGATGCTCATAAATAGTGTTAAAATGGAAAAGTGAAGGAAAACCACAATTTTTGTCACGATGGCGAGACATTCTTAATCTAGAAGCTTTGGATTTAGACCAGTCTAAATTCTCCTACTAGAGAATACTTTGTAGCTTGTCTAAAATCACACATCCTTTACATCAAAATATTAGAAGTCACAGGAGTTCTAAATATGCCTTATGAGGTCAATAGGTTGATAATGAATGCAATTAGCTAAGAGCAGAGGAAGAGAGACCTAAGAATGGTGGGTGTTAGATATTCCATAGGACATTATTGTTGGTAGAAATGATGCTGATAGGAACAAGGATGACAACAGTTAGAGAAGAGAAATCTGGGGATCTGAATGTGGGCAGAGGAGAAAGTAGAGTCTAGGAACAAGAACAGTTTTTATGAAGACAGCTTATTGCATAAATCTCCCTTGTATAGCACTGGGCTGAAGTCAGCCCCAGCTAACACAGACACTATTTCTAGACTGATTCTGAGTCCACTATATACCCTAGACAGGCCTTAAAACCATGATCTTCCTGCCTCAGCATTCAAAGCAGCTAAAATTCAAGAATTTGACATTATGAACAATAAAAAGCCAGTAGAGTTTAATGAAACTTTTACTGTGTTTGTTTCCTTGGTTGGTTGCTTGCTTTGTTTGCTATGTAGCTCTGACTGGTCTGGAACTTCTAAAGATCCACTTGCCTCTCCCTCCCCCCATGTTGAAATTAAAGGGGTATGCCACTATACCCTGCCAACTTTTCTTTCCTTTAAGCTTTAAAAATCATTAGCTCTTGCTTTGGCTCCATCATGAATACTAATCATTGAATTTAGACTATGTTGAAAGAATGTTAAGAATTTTCTTCTTATTTCTCCAAAGCGATTGCTAATAAAGAAGAAAATTGAACACAAGTCACAAGAAGTAACTTGGCAGAGGAAACAGGGGCTGTTTCCTGAACAAACAAGATTATGAGAAAAGTTTATTAGTGTTAAGATAATGTGGGAAAGAATGGTCCATGGGACATGAAACTGTTAGACCTGCTGACATTTGGCATCGTCCTAGGTCTCTTGAGCAGATTTCTTGGTAAAAGATAACTGTGTAACCTGCTCTGCTCTACCCAAGGCTGAGTAGTCAATACTTTGTGCATCTGTACATACCACTCATGCCACACAAACGGCAATTGAACAGTGTTTAGCTACTAAAGGGAGTAAATAGAAGAATGATTAGCATAAAGCTGGGTAGACAACCAAAGAAGGAGCTGGATTTATGTTATGACCTCTACAGTTTGGGAGAACTACCAGCGGAGTCACTAACAAAGTTATCTTTTCCCACATGCTCTTTGTTTTGCTTGCTTCACGTATTTTGAGTCATTTCTGAGGCTTTCCAAAATACTCTTCTTGGAAACTGCCTTCCTCAGGTAGACACCATGCCTTCCACATTTGTTTTTGAAGGGATTTCATAGGTTACTATGATTTTTTGATAATTGGTTCTTTTAGCAGATCCAGAGTGACATCATAAGCATCACTCTGCCCCATCTATCTTGGTGTTCAGGTAGGGTGGGTTTATTAGCCGAGATCTTTCCTCTGTAAATGTTGAATGAATAATGGTTGAAAGACTACATTGTCTTATCCCACCCATTCACTGTTTTTCGGTGAAAGGCCGCCTGACTTCTCTTCATTTCATTATGCTTACTTGGAGCCTGTAGCAACTTCTTATGGTTAGTTTGTGTTATGGATAGATTTTCCCAAGGTTTTCAATGATTATAACAGAATAGCATAAAGGACTCTCACCATGTATGACTGGATCCAGAACCTATTGGGTACACTGAGTACCTCTGTTGGGAGACCTAGAACTTGACCCATCAATCCATCCTAGGTTTGGGTTGATACCTGGGATAACTCAGGTAAGAGCCGCCTGAGTTTCAGATGATTTTCCCCAGCCAGAGTTATCATCATAGTACACACTCAGAAACCATGGATGCATCCTCCCCAACACCTACTGCTGTAGAACTCAGTTTCTCATCTTGAACAGCTTCTGATCGAGGAGAGTGAAGGAAAAGTGAGCCATGTGAAGAGAATGAGTAAATGATGTTACAGAAATATAGGTATTTTCCTGACTTATCTCCTACATATTAATTTATCATCATAAATGTTTATTTAATACAATATTGATAGAATGGAAAATAGGTATAGTCTACCTAACAATTAGGTTGCAAAAGAAATCTTAATTGTTTTTAGAGTGCTCTTTTAAAAGAATTCAAGCTTTGAAATATCTTAAACCTCTATATTGCTGCCATAATATCAGTCTGTTTCATTGTGAGGCCTATGACTGAGAATAGCATCTGGTGCCAGATTCAAATTCAAATCCCCAGAATAAATAGAAAATTAACCTTAATTATATGTGATAGAGCACCTTCTCCAACTCTGGAAGTCCTTTTACTGATTTCTTTGGAATCTCCAAAGCAGATTGGTGAGTCTATGCCATAAACCTTCCAGTGCAGGCAATGGGATATCAGCTAAGTCAAACTGGTAAGTTCCTCACACAGTAACTCTACAAAGTAACATGGATGCCGTCAGATAAATCTGCGAAAGTCTGAAACCCAGCTTGACATTTATATCAACTATCCTGGACAGGGTTATTGAACTTTGTCTTACTGACTCCACTCACATTTCATGTGGGTTCTCTTTCTATACCACCATACAGCTGGGTCGATGTCTAATTGAGGGACACCTGTCTAGAAAAGATACCCAGCCTTCAGGCTCCCTTGTCCTCTAAGCAGAATTCCTGAGTAACTCAGATTTTATTAATGTTACTTTGCTGTATAACTCCTTACCATTGATTTAGCTGTTTGAAGCAACATATATATCATCTCTGTGGGTTGTATGCTTAGGCAAGGGTTATTTCAGTTCTTCCCATTAAGGCTTTGGAACTCCATTGTCTTAGTTTTTTTAATTGTTACGCCAAAATACCATGACCAAGGCAAACTTATAAAAGAAAGTATTTAATGATAAAAGCTTACAGTTTTAAAAGGTGAGAGTCCCTGATGGCGGAGTGAAGGCATAGCCAAGGGGACGGCTGAAAGCACTTTGATCTGCAAGTAGGAAACAAAGATGGCACACTGGGGATGGTAAAAGTCTTTTGAAACCTCCAGTGGCATACTTTCTGCCACAAATCCTAATATTTTCTAAACAATACCATTAACTGGAAAGCAAGTATTCAACATAGGAAGCTATGAGGGTCATTTTCATTTCAACCACCATACCTGACTTTAGGCCAGGATTGAGAGTTGGGCTTATTTATTTTTTTAGCCACATGTAATTGTTGGTATGATCCATTTCTTAACAGCTACAGGACTGAGGCCATCAACTCATAGAAGCTGCCCTTTAGGGGCCTTTTCCATAGGTCACTCATGATGTAAAAGCCTTTTTCCTAAAAGCCAACAGGTTTTTTTTTTTTTTTTTACTTATATATCTGTTAGTAGGAGCAAGCTTTCATGAGCATTGCTATATTCAGTTTCTTGAACCAAATCAAATCTCCCATTGCTTCAAGGAGGCAAGAGATCACCCAAAGGTGTGGGAAGCTGAAGCTCAGGAAGATTATTAGGGATCTCAATAGAATCTGGTCACATACTCTAAGTGTAACAACCTTAGCACAAGTCACGGAGTGCTCTACTATCTGTACTAGCTGTTGATTGGATCAGAGAAAGACATTTCATTCTTCTAAAAAAATAAATAGCAGACACTTGGGAAAGGTGAACCATTTTTTGGCAACTCCCGCAGTATGAAAAAGATATTGGATGCAGGAATTTTGATTCCTATAGCACCAGCTCATTCTCAGAACACTTGGAACAACAATACTCAATTAGTGTTAGAAAATGAGCTAAACTCCATTGGCTGCCCTTGAACTCTGCTGCACCCTGGTGGACTGAGACTGCATTGCATTCCTTTAAGCACTGAGGAAGAGAACCTTAGCCCTCATGCCTGGGGTCTTCTATGCACAAATCAGAGAAATATATGAAAACAACAACAACAACAACCAACCCAGCTACATGACAGTGTCTTGTAGCTGACAAAGGAGAAAAATGTCAGGTTAGGTGGCCAGAAAAATTAACATAGCAACAAACAGGGATTATGAGTCTCTTGTAAATAAATCCATTTTCTAGAAATATTTGTTCTTTTGTGTTGTGTGTGTGTGTTGCGCTTTTCCATGTGCTCAAATTTTCCTTACAGTGCCTTAGTTGATTGCATGAGTGGAATACTAGGAATGCTGTTAGGCATTTTTTTTTCTGAACCTTTGATATAACAGAACACTCTGCTCATCCGTAGGCTCAATTTAAGTCCGAAACAAACAGAAAAGAAATCCATGTACAAGAAAAAGCCCTCCCGAGATGTTAGAGACAGGCTATTGATCTACAGCTCATTTGAGTTAATAGATGTCCTTAGTCAGGAATTATCAGTGAAAAGTTCTATGTCTTCGGGGAGATTTAGGAAGATCTTGTTCTTCTGATTGCATAAAGAACCACTACAGGCAAAGAAGTAAGAAAAGAATATTTTACTGACCGAAATAGAGAGAAGATTTTTATATCTGGACGTTTGGCTAGATTGATATAAGTACACATAAATATATGTAAGCTGTTTCTTTTAGAAAGAAACTGTACCTAGATACTGAACGTGTCCATACTAAGTACACAGTAATACAGTATAAACATGGGTGTTAAACATTTAAGTAGTTTGAAAATAGAGTTTGACACTAGATATCAGTATTCACTAGTAGCCCATTTAGTCTATCAATTTCCAGAAAGCTCAGAAAATGTATATTGCATTTTTGATTTTATTTTGGCCCAGGTGCTTATTGATGATTCTCTAGTCTGTGCTATGAAATAAACATAGTATTTTAAAAATATTAATAGACACACTTTTTTTCAAGTCTATGACCACTGGGGAGAACTTTCTTACATATTAATCATGAAATAAATGGAGTGGATGGGTCACTCGAGAAAGAATTGAGGATGGCAGCATATGTAAGTGGAGGGTTTTGTGTTCTATTCATGAATAGATATGTTTATATATCATATGAAATTTGTAGCAGGCACTAGAGAGACTACTCAGTGGACAAAGCACTTGCTGGAAAGGTGTAAGGACCTAAGTTTGATTCCATAGCCCATGTTAAAAAAAAAATTGGATGTTACCATTGATATATGTTATAATCATAGTGCAGGAGAAACAGAGACAGATGGAACTCTGGGGCTCCCTGGCAAACTAGTCTAACCAAAACAGAAAGAAAGCCCTCCATCAGGCTGACATGGCTCACACAGCTGGGAAGTGTTGGGTCTAGACCCTTGAAGCCAGGTGTGGTGGTTTCAGGACCTGTACCACCTGGTCTCTAGTTGACTTCTGAGGGACAGCAGGAATGTGATTCTGAGGGCTTAGCTGTGGTTCTGCACAGTGAGTTGTTCTTGTCCTTTAGGGCTCCCTGTTCGTGATTAAGAAGGCTTTCAAAGACAACTTAATAATATCCATGGAACTAGAATTGGGGTGGAAATGAGTCTTGAAGAAAAGATGTACAAAGAAGGTTCTTGCTACTCCATCCCTGTGTTTGATGAGTTGAATTTCCATAACTGTGGACATAATGACCAAATGACTATGTAGAGGAACTTTTTTTTTTTTTTTTTAGGAATATATGACTTTAAGGGCTTTAAATTGTTATTTTAATAAAAGAATAAGCATTCAAATCAAATGGTAAATTACCCATGAAGTAATAAGGCCTTGGAGCTCTAAGTCAATATTTTTCCAAATAGGTTTTCCAAAGAAAATGTAAAGAAGATATTTGCAGGGGAAGAACAATGTAAATCAAGGACAAGTGCCTATGGAGGGGCGATGGGTAGAGGGAACAGCTGTGAAGTGATATATGTCAATTTGGGGACTGGGGCTCCTAAAGGAAGCTGTTTGCAATCTTGCACTTGTAAAAGTATTATAATTCTTTGTTGTTAGAGGTAGTGCACTCTGGAGGTACTAAAGAAGCAATCAGAACATGCAGCCTCACAGCAAGCCCACAGCAGAACGCTCCGTGGATCTGCACAATTGTTAATGCTTCACTTACTGTGGTCTCCTGGGTTCTGCAAATACTTTGTACCACTTAAAGAAAGACATGGTGGCTAATTGTGCTAAACACCTTCAGAGGTGGTACCAAGAAGGAAGACTGAATATCTCTAGCTCTTATAGGCTTGATTGTGGTCTCTGGAGTAAAAACCACCTTTTGCAAGCTGTTGCCAGGCAGCTATTAGAAAGTTGGAGGTGGGGGTTAGATTCAGTACTGCTCTTTGAGGGATCGATGTCTAAGCTCTTCAGAGCTTCTCATCGCTTCCTAGGGATTGTCAATGTTTCCCCAGTGGGTACAATCTAACTGTCATCACCTAAATTAATTATCCCTGGTGTGTGTGTGGGGGAACCATCTGCATTTTGAAGGCTTTTAAGTCATAAGGTCAGGTAAAGCACGCTGTGGTGACAAAGGACATTGCTTGTTATCGTCCATACACCCGATGACCTTGTTCCAGCTGCAGAGGGAAAGGCTATTCAAGGAGTTGCTATTTCCAAAATTGAGGAAATGGGGATAGCTGAATTCTAAAGAAAAGGGTTTGCTTTACAGAAATGGATGGCTAACCTTGGGGTGGATGCTGAGTGGTGAGGGGCACCCTGAGATAATGAGTGGGAATGTACCGAGTAACTTCAATAGATGTAGCAATACCAATGAGAAAGCCCTGCATGGCCTTAACGTGCATTTCATAGCCCCTAATACTTCTTTAAATCCCACCCCCCCCTTTTTTTTTTTTGTAAAAGAGAGTATCAGCGCTCAGTCTCAGAGGGCAGCAGTATCTACCAACAATTTATTGTTATTCTATTTTCATGATTAACCTCTCCAGGCCCAGGAGACTAGTTTCCCATCGAGTACACCATATTGAGTTTATTTTAGCATGAAAACATGTTTTTAAAGGAAGTGAAACTACTTAAAGAAAGGTTATATAGATAATCATGCAAGCAAGTAGATCATGGTCTTCCTTCCATTGGTCATCGTAAATATTGCAGAAAACTAATTCCAGAGTCTTCAAATCTGACCTTATACATAGTAACAGCCTATAAATATATAATGAGTAAACGAACAACAGAACCATTCAGTAAGTCATGGTGACTTCTCAAAAGGAACTGTCTTCCGAGAGGAGTTCAAGGTATACTAATAAAGATAAGCCAGATAGAATACCAATCCAGATGACCCTTGCATGTGAGATTTAGGTCTGTTTCTCCAACTTTAACTTGTCTCTCACATCATTTGGACATTTTGTCAAAATGAAAATTTGGAGTCAGTAGGTGGGTCATCTTCACCAAGTTTCTTGGATGCTAAAGGTCCTGGCTTATGGACTGTATATTGAATCATAAACTTTATATATAACTTGAAGTGATAGCAGAGTGGGACAGAATTGGTACCAATTCCTGGTCTTGTTTCATTACCATATTTTGTTCAAGGTAAAATTTGAGAAGAAATTTAAAAAATAGAGTTATTCGAAACCTGAGTAGGTCTAGGGAGGCTCTTTGCCACCAAAAAACTTAGCAGCATCGTTTGATTGTACATTTTTTTTCTATAACTCATTTTGCTTGTTTAGTTCTTGTTTCGTGTAATCACAGAGGTTTGATTGGCTCATAATACACACCAAGCAGAAAATAGCTACTCTTCTAAGTGATGTAAAATTGTGGTTTCATTAAGAGTGATTGTTTGCCTTTGAGGAATGAAGTCAGTCAAGGTCCCATCAAGGGGGAGATACATTTCACCAGTTCAAACACTCTTAGCTATTGACTAGCTGCTTTTGGCTCAACACATATGAAACCTTCTAAACTATGTGATCTTTTATCTTTTTAAACGATACTCCTATGCCTGGGACTACTGGAGGGAATCTTTGGTTTCAAGGCCACTAAGTATTGTCAGGCTATGAGGTCTGCTTTCCTCCTTTGTTGTTCTTCTTCCTCAGTGCACAGGGAAGAGGGCACAGCAGATCTACATCAGGGCACTGGCCACCAGGCAGATCTGATAATTACTGTTTTTAGAGAAAGACTGCTTAAGATGGACAATACCCTGACAGTAAAAAGACCCAGCACAGGATTCAGTTGTTTGTTTTCCTGAAGTTAGGAATTTTGGTTAGCTTTATTTTATTTTTCTTTATTTTTGAAGTCTAGAAGCATCAAACAAGAGTTATAAATGAAGTTGTGCACTGTAGTCTTTTCCAGTGCATGTAATGATACTATGCTGCCATTATGGTGTGATGGACTTCTCATTGGTGATGTCCTTGTCAGCCTAAAAAAAAAACCCATAATTATTTATTCATTTAGATTGGTTTACTTTAATCATTTTATAATAACTCAAGTCCTATATTAGTCGTTCTTATTTGCTTAGATGCATGCTTTATGATTGCTGTTAATTCCCTTGAGGTTTCCTAGAAGTGTGAGGTGAATACTGCTAAACTGTCAAATGCTACCTTCCAAAGGTTCAACATCCACAGATTTTAAGAGTTAAATGCCCAGCCTGAAACTCAAGTCTTACTATAGAGAGATCATCTGTGATGAAGAATCTGACTTTGAACTCTCTTAGGGAATGCATGATAGCTCTAATTTATCCTTTCATTCTAAATACAAACATACATACACAAACACACAGACACACACACACAAATTAGCATCAATGTGTATATCTGTTTACATATTTATGTGTGCATTTATGTGTACACGAGTATTTGTATATATCATGAATGAATAAAAACATCAGCATGCTCATTTTTAAAATTTCAGTCAATATTAAAAAGACAAAAGAAAACTGATTATAATTTATCAACAGGGATAACAATGATTTAAATGTTCCTGTGCAGCATACACTTTCCTGTATGTAGAAGAAAACATATTATTTTGTAGTTTCTAATTTCTAACCTAACGTTCTATTATATGCAATTTTCTCTATTGTTAAAAGTTTTCAGTCTTTTAATTATTTTAAATTACATATATTTCCTCCTTTATCATCAGAGCAATAGATAATTATGTTAGAAAATTTGATGAATTTTGAAAATTATTAAGAAAAACTCTAGCACTTACAGCTAATATCCCTTACCTTTTGGTATATTTTCTTCATGAATACAGATGTAAATAAGTACTAATATCTAGAAGTCCATTTCTACACATAGATATAAATATTAATAAACTAAAAAACTCTATGATTTCTAAAAATACTAGACCCTATGCCCTTAGCATAAGAATTTTTGTTTCCATTTAAAATTTGCTATGAGCCTTCTCAGTTAATAAATATTTTTGAAAATATTTTCAAGTAGGTGCATATTATTTTACTATGTGTTAATTAGTAATAAATCATAAGACTATAATATTTCTTTGCCAAACGAACCAAAGAATTAATTCATCCAACAATCTGTGTCTGGTTGGTGCTTGAAGGATATTGTAATTAATGCATATATATATATATATATATATATATATATATATATATATATATATAATTTAAATAGATTTCATGCTACATTATTTTAAGAGCTATTACATATTGATTTCTAAGTATTAATCATCACCTATGTTATCTAGTCATGTTTGTGACTTTTACTAAAGCAGATACTATTTATGTATCCACTTTATGTCTAATGAGACATAATAAAAAAACAGAGTTAAATAGCTTATATTTACTAAGTACAAGTTTAGATTTTAGCTACCTAATATTACTATCTATACTCTAATCTACCTCACGCTCCTTATTTAGTATTTCCAATAACCTGATCTGGGCATTTCCTTGAATGGATTCATTTTTCAGCCTATGTGCTTCCTGGATAATGTGATATATAATTATCATTTCTCGTTTTTTTATCTAATGTGCATAATTCACTATGTTCTGTTAAAAAATACAGAGAGGTTAAAACCATGAGGCTTACTTAAGAGACAATCTTATTGTGGGTGTAATGTATAAGTATATGCAGTTTAGCTTAATGGAGCATTAAGCATCACATTGATGCTATTTCACAGTAGTGCAGAAACAATTTCCAAATTAGTATTGTGGTTCAGAGGACTGAGATGCCATTGTGGAGTTGAGGAGCCTAGAATATTCTACTAGGTCAATTATTGTGTAAGCTGAAGAGGTCTTCTTCAATTTATTAAATAAGACCGTAAGTGATATGCTAAGGATAATATTTAAATCAGTGGCACCCGACCTGGCTTATAGTTACAGAGCCGCCATGTTCACGACTAAGCTAGGCCTGAGGCCATGAGCGCTGCTCGGCTCAGGCCACTGGCTCAGGCAGCCAGAGACACTGCCCTGCCACCCAAGATGCCAGGGTGGGAGATAGCTCTGCCTATCTACCACGCTGTCTCCACAAGACTGGGCTGAGCCCAGACCATGCCGCCATCCATGTGGTACCTAGTAAAAATGAGACTCTAATGCTTAAAGATTATCTAAAGACTTTATATGTTTGGTAATGCTCAAATTAACAAGATGCCCACGCAATTGGAAGTGTTAGCCAACTAACTAACCTAGATATAAGTTGTTACCCAGGACTGCTCTCGATACATGCGTGGTTCTCCATGGCTCCTACATCTCTGCCCCAGCTCCTCCCCTTCCTTCTCCTCTTCCTCTCCTCACTCCGCCTACCTCTCATAAAGCCCAATCGCTGAGCTTTATAAAAATGTCGTGGGATGGTATCCCGCTACAGTGATAGCTTTGTTTTGAAAATATTCTAAAATAAGTAATTGTTAGATTGTTTTAACTCTCTAGGAACCTTCCAAGAAGTAATCTTGCATTTGCTGTGAGTATGTTACATGGAGTCACACACCCACACTCCTAGACAAATTGTCTTTGAAAAGTGACTAGGAAAACTACAACTTGAAACTCGTGTCATTGAAATAGTTATCAGGGTATTTTTATGACTAGTTCTTAAAGGATGTGCAGAAAAAATGTTTCATATATTTAGATTTTGCCAAGGGCTTGCCAGACCATTCCTACATTTTTACTATTGTTCTCTGACTCCTAAAAAATCCTGAACTCTAATTTAACTCTGACTCAATTTCAAAGTCTTTCCTTTCATCATATTATCCTGCTTCTGATTAAATACTTTCTATTTGTCAATCTTTCCAAAATGTTGAAATAGCTAAAACCTTCTCAGTGGTCTTATAATGTGTATAAATCCAAGCAACTAATCACATAAAGGATAAAGGATTTAAGAAAATTCATTCTGATAACCATGAGAAGAAAATTGTAGGTCACTATGGCATGGCATTAATTATTTAGCATCTTATTTGGGTCAGGAGATCTGTGCACAGGTAGTTATTTCATTTACTTTGAATGAATCATCTCTAAAACAGAATATTGATGGGAATGAAAGATGGTGCATTCTGTTTGTTGAAACTCCAGTTCTGTTTCATGAAAGACTTGGAGTGGTTTGCCATCTGCTCTATTAGGGACTTGAATAAAAACTGTAGGCCAGGAGCTTGGGTTATCTAAAGTTTGTAGAGCCCAGATGTTCTCCAGCTTCGGTTACATTAGAGTCTAGTTGAGGAGCATTTACAATGCAGTGCACTGGCTTCCACCACCAGGGTTACACTCAGCTGTCTTATGGGAAAGGGTATTGTTAGCATTTTTCTAGATGGCCCTACGGATCTGGAAACTGTACTTTGAGAATCCCAGGTAATGTATACAGTGTTTGTGCAGAAAGGAAAACAGACTGTGAGTGAGGTCACCCATGTGGGCCTACTAACCAAATCCTGCTCCTTCTCTGCAAGAACCCCTAAGGCAGGTTTGTGATTCACTTAGACAAAGCATCAAGTTGTTCTTATCCTGAAGATGGATTTGTGGTTGTATCTGTCTATAATATAATCCTCAAAGACTTGAACTAATCTTCATTCTAGATGCTCAGAACACTTTGGTTGAAATTCACCCTGCTTTATTCCATTATCCTATCATTCATACCTAAGCATAACTTTCCTATATATTTAAATATATGCTTCTAAAAATAATCTTTAAAGAAAATATTAGGAAATTAAATTCAGTATCTAGTAAATATGCCATAAGCAAGGAAGGCTCCCTGCTTTGGAATTATGAGGATGATACAACATCATAAAATATATTAATTAAATTTAAGATGATAGCAATGGTCTTAATGAGAATAGCACAGTAATTTAAATACATGGAGAAATATTTGGTGTTGCCAGCATTTGAAAGTAACACTAGACCAGAGTATAATATTTTTATCTTGAAAAGGATAAGTTATCAAAATCTCACAGGAAGTATTATGCTTATGTAGTTTAAGGATGAAATAATGATAAGGATTATGATTGCTTTTTTTTATTATTATAGGAGAGAAGCTGTCTGGCAGAACATGCCTATGGAATCAGGGACATAGAAGGACAGGAGAAGAATAGAATGAAGTTTTCCTATGTATTGAAAAATCCACAGGGTTCTAAAAGCAAGTTATTCTAACTAAAAGTGATTTTACCAGGTTTGTTGAGGAGAAAGTGACAAACACAAATCTCATTAAACTTTCTTTATGATCAGCAACTAAGATACACGGTGGAAAGCTTGCTATATTCTATAGCTACAAGTGACAGCTAAGAATATGATGCAAATTTATTTAGTATCTTTATGGGAAAGTGGACAAAATATCATTCAAGTCTATAAAACAAAGACCTGACTAAATTATCACTATCATATTCAAGTCCAGGTAGACTTAATAATATAATGATGCAAATTTTTCTTAAGTTGTTCCATAAGTCCAGTGTAATTCCACTTAAAACTCAAGCAGGAGGTTTCACGGAACTAAAGTTCAAGTTGTTTTATAAGCCATGTATAGGTATGAGGAGCCCAAAATAGCCAAAATAATGGTAGAAAATACAAACAAAGCACAAAGAGCCTTGCCCTACTAGGTATCAAGATGGATGTCATATCCTAAATGCATAAGAAAGTGTAGCTTTGGTACAAAATGGGCACATAGACCTGTTCAGTGAAACTGTAAGTAGTTGTGCTATGTGATGTAGAAAATTAACTCATGGTAAGATTGGCATTAGAAATCAGTGGAACTAGTGGGTAAACTAGTCAATAAGTAGGGTGGAGATAACTGGTTCCTAACAGAGAAACATCAAGATGATACTTCATCTTCATGGCAAGCAGGAAAATATATTGCTATAAATATAAAAGCATAAATGTGTGAAGATTTGAAAAACAGGGTAAATAGCTTTACAATCTAGAAGTGTGAACATTTCTTAAACAGTACCAGGAAGAAGTGTGGATGGCAAATTGCATATTAATAAATTATATTATAGTTTAATTTAAAAATTATGCTTAACAAAAGACAGGGTAAAGGGCAAGCCTTTTACTATGAGAAATATTGAAAGTACATGCTTTGGACTATGAATTGATGTATAAATTATATAACATGATCTTACACATCAATAAGGAAAAGACAATCCATACAGGAATAACCAACTGTCAGATAACAAAACCAAAATGCATTACAAGCATATCTAAGCACCTGTAGCCACACTAGAATATTCAAAGACTAAAAATGTTGTTGAGATATGACTTCAAACCACCAGAGTAGAAAAAAAATCAATAGCTCTGGTGATATTAACATGTTGGCAAAGAGGAGAGAAAGCGCTGCTGGAAATGTAAACTGGGGCTGGTCATTTTCAGACATCCTGGCACTGAAATTAAGTCTGACATTTGACCTAGTAATTATCCAGCTATCGTAGTGCTTTAGAGAAACCATCGAACAAGTTCACATTGCTATAGTGACTAGAACATGCACTGCTTGTAATGTTAAGAAATTAAGAAAAATCAAACTGAGTAGGCAAGTATATATATTGTGTGATTTCTGCACAAAAATATGATCCTCCAGTAGAGCAAAACAATGTACAGTTACAGGTAATGACAGTGAACACGAAGCAGTTATCCTGAATGAGAATATGAGCCTATAGGGTAGTATTAAGAATAATATTGCTTATAGATTTACAAACATCCAAAATAATATAGACTATTTCATGTGCAAATCCATAGAATATTGAGATACCCATAGAAAATTGTGAATATTCAAATATGGCTTGGTATAATTATTTCTGAAAGAGAAAGTAGGATGTTTTCTACAAGAACATTATCTATACCTCTAATGTTTTACTTCTTCAAAGACATCTGAAACAAATGAACTACAATGACAGCAATTAATAAAAACTAGATTATCTGTCAGTGCATAGATACTTAAAAAAAAAAAAACAAAAACCTGCTCTATCTGCCCTTTGAAATATTTCCAAATCAAAGAGCCACCCCAGATGTACTGAGGCTCAACTTTATTTCAATGAGTTCTTAGCTTCTCTCCTCACAATGAAGCTGAAGTTTCAGACTCAACAGAATTCCGTGACCACAGAGCATAACTATTCAGATCTGGGGGAGGGATACCCAAACTGTGAATGTTAAATGCTGAAATACCAAGACTGAACTGCAGAAGAACAATGGGAACTTAGAGATCAAAAAGGAAAACTAAAGCTTAAGATAGATAGATAGATAGATAGATAGATAGATAGATAGATAGGTAGATAGGTAGATAGATAGGCAGACTAATCAACTGACTGACAGCTGCTTGGGAAAGAAATTAGAGAAATTTAAGATCGTTCTCCCCTACTGAAAGCAGAGAGTGGCTTTTGTCTTCTTGAAAGATCCTCTGTCTATATCAACAGTGGTGGATGGGGAAAGCCCACAGGTTAATAGAAATGGAAACAAAACAAATCCTGCCCACACAAAGGAAAGAGAATCCTCTACAAAATGTCTGCATCATCCTAGCATAACCCTCGGCTCCCCAAGCAGCTTTTCCATCCCTGACCTTCATGTTGGGAACCTCTGTAAAGCAGTTACACACAGCTCTGCAAATGTTAGAGTGACATTTGGACTCCGCTTGTGTGATCTGCTTGCCTGTTAGGCTGAGCTTCCCTGGGGGCATGTCAAGCTCCAGCAGGTCCATATGAGCCTTGCTAGCCTCACCTCCCAGAGCTAGCAATAACATTTACCAGCTACAGTGTTCTCCATTTTCAAATATTTCCTCTGGCCCACGTGCCACTCATGGTCCTGTTCATCTATAGACTGGGACCTAAGGAGTGTGGTCTGGAGAGGAAAGAGCACTCATTTAAATTTTTCTAACATTTACCTTTCATTAAACATTTTTCTTGGGTTTTAATATGTCTCCCCCATAGGATTCTGATATATTTGAGCAAAATTAATTACTCAAAATTTCATACCTGGGGGTGAAGTGAGGACATACCGTTTACAATGCCCATATCATAGGAAACTCAAGCGATTGCCCGTGGTTGACTAGGGATTGAAAAAAGTCTTTACTGTATCTTTGTGGCATCCTTAAAAAGTCAGACTGAGTGGGGAGCTCTGCGGTTATAAAGGGTAAATGCAGATGTGTGGATGGGAGCCAGCTGTGCTCTTTGTAAGATACAAATAGGCGCGAAGATCTTAGATCCGTACATGTTTTGCTTCATTTACTGCACTTCTTCAGCCTGAGAGAATGTATGCAACAGAGTATCTGGTCAGAAGCCTAAGTCATTTTTGAGATACCCTTACTTTATCAAGAAAGAAACTGAGGGTAGGACTGGAAAGATGACACAGTATGTCAAGTACAAGTATAAGGGTCTGAGTTTGGATTCAGAGAACCTACATAAAGACAGACATAGTAATGAGCATCCATATTTCCAAAGGCCCCCCTGTAGCAAGATCGAGGCTTTGACAGGAGAGTTATCGGAAGCTTATGGGGCAGCTACTATGGAGACTCAGCAGCCAACAAGAAACCTATCTTAAGACAAGAGAAGACTACAAGGTTGACCTCTGAGTTCTACATGTTACTGTGGTACAATGCTCACACACACACATACACAGGCCTGCACATGAACAATATTAGAGCAATCAACTGAGGCTCAAAAAGTTAAATATCTCATCCACTCAAAAGCTAATATGTTCCTCAGGCACCCAGTTGGAGTGTTAGTTTTATTGCTATAGTCTATATTTAAAGAGGTACATTGCATATCAGAAACCTAAGTACTGTCGGGAGAAGTTTAAAAAAAATGGGTAAGAACACACTAAAGTTCCATTAATGAATGTTAGATGAATGAAGAGGGACATGCATTTCAGTTGGGCCAGTGCCTTAGTAGCACATGTTCCAGATGAGATCCAATGATGAATGCTGAAATTTGTGTGTGAAAATGTTGAAGAGAAATCAAATTGTCATAAGCTCTAAGTATCTTCTCCAAGTGACTTATCAACTATAGTGAAAAGGCAGAAGTCTAAGGCTGAAGAGACATTGGAGACACCAGCTTTTCAAATAATCAAAAAATCCTCTCTAGGATCAGAGTACACAAAATCCTGAGCTCACCAATACAGCGCACCTGAAGGGGCAATGCTCATAGTATTCCTGTCAAAACCCATAACCTCACTATAACCCTGAGAAAACACTGGGCACACTAGACCTGAGGACATTTGATAAAATAAATCTCCTTTTAAAAAAGGAATAAAAGGCACGGAAAGACTGAGAAACTTATGAACTGGGACTAAAGAGGAATAACAAATCAGTATAACATAGGCAGAACCAATGTAATTTAAAAAAAAAAACATAATAATTTAAGACTCGCCATCAAAGTTAAATGAACTCAAATAGAACATGACCGAGGAGAAAGGCTCCTATATAGGTCATGGGGAAGACTTTCTGAGATGATAGTGAAGTTATTGGATCAAAGTCTGATTGAGAGGAAGTCTCTGGAGGGGGTAATTCCACAGGAAAAAAATAAGTTTGCTTATTTCCTGAATGTAAGAGCAGACTGGTATGTATCTGTTTGAGAAACTAAAAGGCCAGCATTCTGGACTGTATGGGATGATGGCAGAATGACCGAAGAGGAACAATCAAATACAGTCACTGGGTGACATTAAGCCTAAATGGGCACTTTCATGTAAAAGGTACTATTAGTAACCATTACCTGAGAATGTAGGAAGTGGACTGGATTGCCTGGGACAAATGTGATGGATGTGACCATTCTATAGAAAGGAAATAATTCGTGTAGGATTTTGTGAGCCAGCAAAGAAGTATGTATTTATTCTGAGTGCATTAGAAAGGCATTGAAAGCTATAGCAGGGAAGGAAATAGTGTTTCTTGCTGCCATGGGAATGAATAGACTGTTGGGCAAAAAGGATGAAAGTAGACAGAGCAATTAGGAGAGAATTTCAGAAGTCTTGTCAGAAGAAAGAGCCTCATGACTAAGACTAAGAGTGCAAAGGCTGGATGGTCTTGTTATGTTAGGAGACAATAGGGTTAGGGAATATTGTTTATTCCTACCAGAGAGGTAGAGGAAACTCTATACAAATGGGAAAACCTGGACAAAGTCACAGGAGACAGGACTCAGTCTGAGCATTCATAGTAGATTCAGAGGGAAGGATTAACAGCTGGCGTAGGTGTTCTAGGTGTTCTAGCAGGAGATGTGCTCATGAGCCTGCTCACCTCAAAGATAAAGACTCTAGTACTAAGTTATTGGAACCATGGTGCCTTTGAAAGAACTTGCTTTGAAGAGTGACATGTTTGATTCGTCTTCGAAACTTGACTGGAGCCCAAGTATAAGAGGAAAGTTTAAAAAACTGAAGCGAGAAGCCAAAACCAACTGAAAATAGATAGAGACACCTTCTGCTACTTAGAAAAATAAACAAGAAACCAGAAACACTACAGAGGCGGTACCATAAGGTGAGGGAACTTTTCACTGGAAACTGTCCACCCATTCATCAGACACGCCTTGGGTTGTCAGGGGTGCACAATGTAATTTAATTGTTGACTCAAGGGCTGCTGAACAGGGTCGCTGAGTCATAAAGACAGCTTGGAGAGGAAGACTTCAGAGACAAATTAGTGTCACGGACCCTGTGCGTTTCCCTTCCACTCCAGTGCTCCTGTTAGACCACTCATTTCTAAATTTTAGCAGTCTCTCTCTGACTGGTGTGTCCACGTGCAATTTTGGCCAGCTAAACATGGTGGCTGAGCCAGATATCTCCTTCCCTGCAGACATATAAACCCATCAGCTGTGGGCTGGTAATATAATTTACAGTACACTTGGCCAGCCCTATAAAACAACTCTCTGTTTCCAGGGAAATAGAGCCATGACAAGAAGAGATGTTTATGGCTTAATTTTCTCTGTGTTCTCCACTGTTTCTGTAGCAGAAGCTGCCTGTGCATAATGCATCCTAGTCACCTGCCAAACGGTTACAACTTTGCTGTCATTGTGTTTGGCAAGATAAGTGCAACATCAGGCTTTGCTTAATATCCACCCTAGAATCCCATTACTTTAGGCTGTGATGGCCATCCTTACGACCATGTTCCTCCATCCTTAGGATACAGGAATTCAGATATGTGCCCTATGGCTTTCCTCTTCATGGAATTATCTGTTATTTTATACTGTTCTAAGTAAAGCTCCTATAAAATGGTACTGAAGGCTGGAGATGTGACTTTAGAAATAAGCCATGCCCTGTATATACAGACAGTTACCTCCCCACTCACTTTTTCTTAGCCTTTTCCTGCATGGTATATGATAGTAGCCCTTTTATTTATGTCATTAGGGTAGCAGAGTTTCTTTTAGTAAGCAATTCCCCAATGCAACTACAGCTAAAACTGAAGCTTCATAAGGTCAAAAACTTGTTTTATTCATTGCTGGATCTAGAACATCTAAAGCAGAGCTTGGGACTTTAGAACTATGTGCTGGGTAAATAAGTACAAATAGTGACATACTAAATTTACTCTGATAATTGAAGAGTAATGCTGTAGGTGATGGTTTGCCAAGATGGGAATATTATGTTGAGTGTTGGCCAAGGGGTTGATGTATCAACCCTGCGACATAACATAGAAAGTAATATTCATTCTAACATCATTCTGCATTGCATAGCCTTCCATTTGAGGGACAGTTTATTAACCTGGTGACTTTCAATTCTGCTGTTCACAAATAGAGAGTTGTGAAGGTTCCCCGCAGTAATTCTGTTTCGCTTCCAGCTACATTCACTAAGTGGTAGATATTGTATTTTGTGTGCCGTGTGGGTTGTCTATGATGTCTGGTCTGGTCCAAAAATCTTTTGTGTTTCCATTTTATATCTAACTGTTAGAGATTGAGAATAGCATACGTGTATAGCATAGTAAGTATGTGTATACAACCCAATCTTTAGGTGTATTTTGTATAGACTTCACTGAACTCATCTGTTTGGGAATATAATTGATTTTATACAAACGTTAAATAATATCATTTTGGAAGTTGCATCTCCAGGGCTGTTGAGTACAATCTCTACCATCATTGTGAAGGTAATGGAAAATGGAAGAAGCCAAGTTTACAATACCTCCATTGTGAAAAGAAAGAATTCACAATATTGAAGTTTACCATAGATTTATTTTCTCAGAGGTGAAATAAAAGATTTGAATACAAGTTTTCTGTGTGTGTGTGTGTGTGTGTGTATTCAAGTGTAGATTCCCATGTGTGAAAGTGTGTGTATGTACAGATGCACAAATATGTATTTGTGTATTTGTGTGTGTGATGTGTGTGTAGTTGTGTGTGGAGGCTGGAGAACAATCTTGAGTGTTATTGCTCAGATACTTTGCAGTTTGATTTTAGATTTATTTCATTCTTGCTTACATGTGTATGTGTAGGGGCTAGATACTCTGGAGTTAACATAAAGGTAGTTGTAAGCCACAACCAGACTTGGATATTGGAAACCAAATTCAGGTCTTTTGCAAGAACAGCATGCAGCCTTAAACCCTGAGCTATTTAGCCCCTTACCTTGCTTTTTGGCCAGGACTTCTCACCGGCTTGGAATTTAACAAGTAGGGTAGATTGGCTAGATAGTGAGCTCCTGGATGCACCTATCCCTGCTTCCTTGGTGTTAGGATTACACGAACATGTTACCATGCTTTGGTTATACTTGTATGCATATGCAATCTCTGCATAAATCTACATGCTATGTGGATGCTGACATTTAGATTTTGGCTCTCATGTTGAGATGACCAGCACATTACTAACTGAGCTATCTCCCTAGCCTGAATGCTAGGAAATTTTAAGTTTCTTTCCAACTCCAAAATTCAGCGCAATTTAGAGCAAGTGATTGGAGGACTTTTGTGCTATATTGTTTTCCTGATAAAATTACATGGGATTGGTTGGTTGAATATACTATGTTCATGGCTGAGATAAGCCATATTTACCATCAAAGATAAGAGTAAATGATGTAACTCCAAGGTTATGGAGTTCACCCTCTTTCATTATTGTGAAAGTAGAACCATTGTATGAAGGATTTGACAACAGAAGAAAGCAGAATATCCACTTGATTTCTCCATTTAATCAAAATAGACTTCTTAATGAGGAAGAAGACAAGAAATCACAAAAATTGACCTTCTTGTCTTACAGGACACTTCACAATTTGCAAATCTCTTTCAAACATATTTTCTTATTTGATTTTTGAACATTGTTCAGGATTGTGCAAAAGAGAGGTCAGGGAAATGTGACTTTCTTGCAGAGCTGAGGATGGATCAGGGGTTCTTGGCATGTAAGATTTTTCTCAAGATTCCATTCTACATTCAGCATGAAAGTATTGTATATGGAAGAAATGGGTTTATCTCTAGGCACCCAAAATTAAAATATGTGTATACATACATTTACATACAACTGGAATTGGGTTTATCATTAATATCAAAATACTGTTTGGGTATTTTCATATTCATATTTCAGGGTCCTCTGGTAACTCAAAACATTCTCCACTCTCCAGGCTGCTTTACTCAGCTTTGCACTGTGAAAAGTCCCCCAGAATAGAGTTTATTAACAGATGTTCTTGTTTTCTTTATTCTGTTTGAGTATAACCAAAGGGAAGCATTCTTGAGTAAAGAGAAGGAAAGACAGAAATGAAATATGGTTCTCTCGCTGAGATAAGGTAGAAACTGGTTTGTTTCTGTTTTTGTGTTGTTGTTATTGTTGTTTTTTTTTTTTTCGGTTTTTCGAGACAGGGTTTCTCTGTGTAGCCCTGGCTGTCCTGGAACTCACTCTGTAGACCAGGCTGACCTCGAACTCAGAAATCCGCCTGCCTCTGCCTCCCAAGTGCTGGGATTAAAGGCGTGCACCACCACCACCTGGCTTGTTTCTGTTTTTTATTGGATATTTTCTTTATTTACATTTCAAATATTATCCCCTTTCCAGGTCCCACCCCACCCCAAGGAACCCTGTATCTCATCCCCTTTTCCGCTGCTTCTATGAGGATGTTCTCTTATCCACCAACCCACTCCCGCCTCCCCGCCCTTGAATTCCTCTACACTGGGGCATCAAGCCTTCACAGGACCAAGGGCCTTTCCTCCCATTGATACTCTATAAAGCCATCCTCTGCTACATATGCAGCTGAACCCATGGGTCCCTCCATGTGTACTCCTTGGTTGGTGATTTAGTCCCTGGGATTTCTGGGGGGCTCTTGTTGGTTGATACTGCTGTTCTTCCTATGGGGTTTCAAACCCCTTCAGTTCCTTCAGTCCTTTCTCTAACTCCTCCATTGGGGACCCCATGCTTGCTTCTTAACACTAGGGTATCATTTATGAGAAGTTGCACTCTTTGTCCTTCACACACTGCTGTTTCTTCTAGGTTCTGGTAATTGACATTTTCCTTTCCCTATCATTTCTAGAAGTAGTAAAGATGTTCTTGAATAGTGTGTGTGTGTGTGTGTGTGTGTGTGTGTGTGTGTGTGTGTATCATAGGAAGATTCATTATTCCCTACCTATACATTGAAACTATTACCTTAATGAAACCTTCACTAAATGTCAAAATTAGAGAAAGCCAACTGCTCCCTTTAGCATCTGGACAGAGTTGGAGCTATTATTATATATTATGAGTAAGAAAACTTAGGCCCATTAGGATTCCACAGTTAAGTAACTTACCAAGTCATAACTCTCCTACCCATACCTCCTATGCTCACAGAGGCCACACTCCAAGCCTTGATCTGCAAGTCCATGTGGGTGATGCCCACTTTGCAGCATGAAGTTCTCTTGAACTGACTCAGAGCTAGGCCACTCACGGAATCATCCCGGAGCATGTGATTGTCATTTATAAAGGTCATGCTTTGAGATGTCATAACATGCTTACCAACGAAAGCAAGAGCATCCGTAAGAAAATTGAATAACATTGCTTCTGCTCCCTCATCCCATAAATCTGTCTTTCTTGCACCAGCTGAGTTAGCGTCATAAAAACAATTCAGATCGTGTCACCAGCTGTCTAAAAAGATCCTGTATGTGAATTGATAGAAAACACACCCCTGCTACGTTTATAAGGCTTTATATAATAGACCTTCTGTATGTCCTCTAATGTTAACTCTCATCACAGTAATCCATTTGTTGTAGCTCGGTGCTTCTCAGTTGGAGTGATTTTCCCCACACTGGGCAGCATCTGCAGACAATTTTGGTCATTGGGACAACAGACGGAGCCATGGGCATCTCGCGAGCAGAGGCCATGGATATTGCTAACCATCCTACAATGCTCACATAGTCTACTCAACAATCACTCTGTTCATAATGCCAAGCATCTTGCTGTTGAGAACCCTATTTTTCCAGTCTACCATTAAGTGTTTTCTTAACATATCCCTTAAGTTGGTAGAACAGTGTTCACCATACTCTGCTCCAAGCACTGTGGTCAATATGTTGACTTCCATGACCCAGTTCTCTCTGGGCTTCCAGAGACTCTGTGACTCATTTCCTTTTCTTCACTGAAACACAGGTTACATACGCAGACATCTCTAGACAAATGGCAAGGTGACTGTGCTGAATGCCCACCATCAGTTCTCCAGCCTTCAAGCTTAGAAAATTACCACCAACTTATGCATGTTGCTACTGGACCCTTAGGGTTATCAAGTCATTGATGTGATTCAAAAGCACCTTGTTGGGCAGGGTTGTTGGTTGCTTTCTCTTGGATTTTGGTACCATGAGAGCTAGTCCTCAGGGAGAGGACATTCAGGTCAGTTCCAGATCAGGAGCCTCTTCTGGGTTCTGTTTCTGAAATGGATGGTATCTTTAGCAACAGGGATTTCTCTTCTAGGTCAGCAGCAATCCCTGTGTATTTCAGGAGTCTCTTGGGCATCCCCTATCAATGACACAAAAGAAGGCTCATCAAAGAAACTTCTCCTGCAACAGATGGAGATCACTACAGAAAACTACAAACAATGAAGATTCAGAGTTGTAGAGCTCAGTCCCAACACATCAACAAAACAATCTCACACCAAAGACTCAGGGAACATTGCCCAAGAAGGGTAGAAAAGATTTTAAGAGTTAGAGGGTCATGGAGTTTCCTGTGAGATTGTATCTGTTAGTGATACCAGAATTACTAGAATACAGTGTTCCATTATAGGAGTATAAATACAGAATTGACACTCATAAAGTCTCACCAACATGACTGCCTAAACCTGAGCTGAAAAGGTTGATATCAATGGACATGCCAAAGTAAATGGGAAAAGCCATTAGATCCCAACTTGATACAAAGAACCATTAGCAACTGATGAAAGCTGGAGGTGATAAAAAAAAAATAGTACTCCCCATGTAAAAGTCCAATTGGCTATGCAGTGCCAAAACAGACAGGAAGTTCTGAAAATGTTGTGTGTGTGTGTGTGTAATATTATAGAGATTTAATAAATTATATTTAGGAATATACATATATATATATATATATATATATAAACACATATATTCATATACACATGCATGCACTAACAAATAGTACACATAGATGTCATAAATTTGAAGCAAAGTGGAGAGGCGTATATGTGAGAGATTGGAAGGGAAAAGGGAAGGCAGAAACATAATTATATTATAATCTCAAAAAGAAAACACTCATAAGCCAGAGCTTTTCTCTCCCATATTCCATTTGTTCCTTGCTAAATTTTTAAAAGCATGGGAAAGTACATACTTGCTATTTTAATGAGAAATATCAATCAAAATTCATATCATCCATTTCATGTTCTTTACAATGACCCACAATATAACTGAGTGCCAGGACTGTATCGTGCTGAGAATGTGAAACCTTAGTTCTGCATCTTGTCCACTAGAGGGAGGACATTGTTCGTCATCCACTTTGTTGAGTTCCCAGATTTGTTGGCCACTGTTAGGTCTGTTCAAATTGGAGATTTTTTTCTGCTCCTGCTGTTGCAAAATGCAGATTTAGAAGCTGGCAGGCATTCCTGCATAGATTTGCACAGTGTTTAAGATCAGCCCAGTTTCGATGGAGAGTAATCTGTGGATGTTGGAGTATTTTTCAGGAACACAAAAAATACTCTTAAGAAGTATGTAAAGCCATGGAAAGGCGGGGGCAGAGGTATCTTCAAGGGACTAAACAAGAAGATGGAAGAAGTAACTGGTTGTTTGGTGGCTTTTTTGCTTACAGGGTTACCATAAGAGTTTCTTCTTTGCATGGAAAATGGCAGACAGCCTGGTGCTAAGGAAAGAAGTCATTTTACATGCTAAAGGCAAAATGAGAACAGAAAGTCTACATCATGAATAAATACAGCAAAGTGCTCACAATACTGTGTCATCCACATGGTAGCGATACCACATCCATTGTTTAGTCCCTCTTTCTTACCACTGCTTGCCTATTCTTCAAGACCATACAAGATACAATGGAGCCATCCTCTAATGTGTATAGGCAAGAACCTCTGAACGGTTCCACTTAGCCTATTTTCCCTAAAATCTCCAATTTGTATTAGAACTTCACAGCAGATGTGATTATATTTTCAATCGAAAAGAAAATCAATTTTTAAAAGCAAACTTTGTCATTTCTAAAACACCTACTTACAATGTGGCAGAAATGGTTACAACTGTAATTTTAAAAATTATTCCTGGAGTCTTTAGAGTCCCTGTGCACGAATGAAAGAAAATAAGAATGAGAAGACAGAAGGGTAGGAAATTCCTCGTTCCAATGAGGGATCATTCTAAACAACTCATGTTTAACTTCAAGCAAGGAAAAGACAAAACCCATTGTCGTACATTGGAAAAGTGGGATGCTGCCAGATGACTCTGAAGTAAGGAAAGAGGAATGGCCAAGCATCATGAAGCTGTGTCAAGTCCATTTTTGCTTGTAGTAGACTATGCGGTTGATAAACATGCTAAGGCTTGTCCCTGTGATGACTGTATATAGGAACAGAAGCAAATTTACATATAAATCTCCTGTTCTATCTTTAACTGAAGATTTGTGGAAATGACTCTGCAAAAGAAATATATAACGAAATGTGTAGACTGTGGGATTTGAATCAAGAGAAGTCACCAGCATTTTATAATCCTAAGATATCCCCTGTGTAGACTTGGGATTCACCCTGTATGGGATATGGATCCTTACAAAGGAAGAACTTAACTACAAATGGTCACACAGCATAGTCCAGACTGTAACTGGAGTTTACATGAAGCTTTGACTGAGCTCTTAATTTCTTCCTTTTACGCTTTCCTTCATTCCGCCATCTCTCAAGCTCTAGCAAAACAAAACAAAACAAAAAAATAAATCACAAAGCTTAGTATACTATCCACTGAGGTATAGAAGGTATTAGAAATCCACAAGTCACCCAAAGCTGTCTTAGAAAAAGTAGAAACTCTAGACAGAGCCTGCTGGAAATAATCAAGGAAAATGCTGAAGACACGATAAAATAATGGATAATAATAAAACAAAGGAAAGTAGCTTAGTACTGTAAATGATTTCACCTATCATAACGCATACAAACAGAAAAGCCTTACAGAACGATCTTCTCTAACATATTCATAGAATAGAAAACCTTAAGAAAATTGAATTGTGGCACAGTAATTCACGGGTAACATTCTAAACACTGAATCTGAGTGAAAGAAAAATAGAGATTGTTGGCTGAAGGCAGCAGTGAGTGAAAACTGAATGCCCATATAACTAACATGAAATGTTTCACAACAAAGTCAGGCAAAAACCAGTCTAGTTAATAAAGGCTTGGCAGAGAGAAAATGTTGGAGTCACCACAGTGAAGACTAGTAGAAAGCAATGTGAGAGATGAATAGCATCATAGAGAGACTGAGAGACCTAGAATACAGAAGGATAATTCCACCTTAAAGCAGAGGGGGAAAGACTCAGAAAGTAAAAACACTGTGTAAGCTTGACAACCTAAGTCTAATTTTTGGAACGTGCATAAAGGTGGAAGGAGAAAACCAGCTCCACAAAGTTATCTTTTGTTTTCCACAACTGTGCTTGGGCACACATGCAACTACCCATAAAGATACACAATACATACATACATACATACATATATACATACATACATACATACATACATACATACATACATACATACCAGCACTCAGGAGGCTAAGGAAGGAGGATTGCTATAGATTTTAAGCCAGTGTGAGCTCCATAGTGAGTTTGGAACTAGCTTGGTCTACAGACTAAGACTTAGTTGGAGAGAGAAATTAGAGTGTAGGGAGAGCATTTTAATAAAGAAACCATCCCAAAGTATCCATTGAAATTTTGTTTTTTCAGCATAAGAACTGATTGTATAGTTGGGGATTTAGCTTACTGGTAGACTTCTTACCTATAATACTTAATAAACTGTGTTTGATCCTTAGTACTAGATTTAAAAACAATAACAACAGTAACAATAATAACAACAACAACAATACCTGAACTGAAGGTCAAAATGACATTTTGTATAGTATGCTTATTTGAGATACTTACTGATTTTACTATTGTATTAAAATAATATTTGTTAGGTAAAAACAAATAATTAAATGACTTACTACTATTGCTGAAATTATATAACTCCAAGAATAATAAATTAATGATTGTTAAGTTCCGTATGCAGTAAAGATGGGAAATTAACTATTCAAAATAATGGGAAATCAGAAAATAACCCAGAAGAGAAATTCATAAACAGATAGTCATATACCTGTGTAATTGACGAGTACGTGTGAGTTCCAGTTTTAAAAGACATTTAATAAAAAGATGTAAGGTGTAAACTATATCTTGAAATGGAAATATTGTACTTGAAAATCTTGGTGAGAATAAGGAAATTATTTATATACACACCATACACGTGATTTTATGCATTATAAATATAACTAAAATATATGCATGTATCAGAGGCTCCAAGCCATGCTCAGTCTGAATATGATAATCATTATCACCTTGACTAGTTTGAAATTACCTAGGAGACACACCTAGTGGTATGTCTTGAAGGGCGTATCCAGAAAGGTCTAATTGAGGAAGGAAACCTACCTTCAGTGAGGGCAGTGATACCATAATGTGTTCGTCTCTAACTGCATCTGACTGTGGCTAACTGTCATGTGGCCAGATGCTTCATGTCCTGCCACTATGCCTTCTTTTCTATAAAGAATCACATCATTTAAAATCACAAGATAAACTAAACACTTTCTTAAGTTGCTCATATCAAATGTTTTATCACAATAAGAAAAAAAAAAAAAACAACAGTGCATTGAATAACTTTCCAGGTGGACTCTAAGATGCCTAACCTGCCATGCTTGCTGTTTGAGTTTCTTATTGCAAAAGCTAAATGAGAAGTCAGCAATGGGAAAGACATATGAAGAGTAACAAGTTACCAAGAATTTCTTTTTCCATATTTGGGTCATAAGAGTCTAATTTCTCCATCAATATTATATAACAACATACAATAGTTGGTGTGACAGTACGTGGAAATACAACCTATACAAAGTGCTGACATCCAGACATGCTCATCAGGAGTTCAGGGTTTTTGTGGACCATCAGCCATAAAGATGCAACTGACTTCAGTTAGTTGTATTCCAGACCCCAAGGAAAGCAACCATTTCCTACTGGCCACCTTGCCTGTCATCCACATTAATCAACTGACAGCGTGTACCTGAGTCTTGAGTATGCTCATCCATTCACCACTCAGAACATTCTCTGAGGACAGTGCCGGCCAGTCACCACAATAGACTGCTTTTTTAGGGTGCAGAGTTGGAGTCACCCCATTTCATTCACAACATGTGCATCAAATAACAAAAGCACAAGCAGCATTCAGAGGTGAAGGAAGTAACCTAAGAGAATGATGCTCTCCTTTTTATTTGCCTCTAATTGGAAGCTGAGTTCAAGCAATGTCATCAATCTTTCCACATTTTTAATAATACCTTTTGTAAATTTTAGTGAATTCTCTTGGGAAATAATACCTCTTATAGTACATCATTTCAAATTCACGTTTTGAAAATTGTGTTCACTTCAGGAAGATTAAAGCTCACTTTAATTAAAATAGCACATACATATTTCCATCTTTAAATGAGTTCCTGTTTATCCTTCTGTATGCTTATATGCTTAGAAAAACACCTGGAATAAGTCACCCCATTGTTAAAGATGGTTATATCTTGGTGCTGTGATTTGGAAGGTTTATGTATTTTTCTTACCTGTGTCTATCTGTCTATATCTGTTCTTTTAGATTAAAAAAATAGTATGAACTATTTAAAAAATAAAATTCTTAATTTTATTTTCATTTAAAAAGGGACTGGAAAATAAAAATTTCGAGGAACTCATAATCCTCACATTGGCTTCCCACATGCCGTGGAGGGTTTGTTCTCCCTTTCAAGGAATTCGAGATTTGTATAGATAAAAGAAACTCACAAAGTCAAACCATTTTCTTTCTAGAGTGTTTAACACAAGGATTACAGAGAACACATTTTAAGTTCTATCACAATGTTCAATATTTCTGTGCCAAACCCCTTTATCTAACTTGAAGGAAGGAAGTTCTGACTATGGGGGTATAGCTGTCTCTCTGGCTAGAAGAACAGAGTGTGAAGCAAAGCTTAAAAAATGTAACAACCAGATAAAAGTAAAATAATATTAAAATAAGATAAAAGTTGCTGCTAATATTATTCATGCCAGTTGAAAAACAGAAATGGATCTACCATAACAAATGAAAGTAAGAAAAATTTTCTGTGGAAAAACATTTGAAACATTTATAACAGACTTTGGAATGGCTAGTTGAAGAGCTTATAAAACATGTAAAATATGAAAATTTAAATTCTTAAAATCTTCAAAAATTGCTACAAGGTAAAATATCTGATGAATGTTTTGTTGAGATATCTACTAGGAGTTCAGTTGGTAAAATGCTTGACTTGGATAGAAGATTAGCTGAGTTTACATCTCTAGTTTTCCTATATAAAAGCTGGGCATAACAGTGCTCTTCTGTAACCCCAGCTGGGATTGTGGATATTGTGATTTGGAAGGTTTATACACTGTGGAAGATGGAAGAGGACAGAGATAAGAGGCTTCATGGAGCTCACTGGACAGCCAGTCTACACAAACCAAGTCAAGTGAGCTAACTTGTCTCAAGAAAATAAAGCAGAAAGTCATAAGGACATTTGATGTCAACATCTAGATTCCATGCTCATGCACACATATACAAGTCAGCTGCATATGTACACAATCACATATTAAGAGAGAGAGAAAGATACACTAATTCTCAGTACCAAGAGTCATGATGTGTAAACCACAATTTGCTTATGTCTTGTTATCGAAGCTTTATTCCAGATGGCTGTACTAAGAAGGCATGACAATGACTCCCTTCTCTGTCAGTTTCTAAGATTACACTTTTATCCCGGAAGTGCTCCCTATTGGAACCTTTTAACATTCCCCAGCTTTTCTGTTGCAAAATCAGCATCTTTGGTAGTCACAACCAATAAGATGTGACTGCCAGCAACTCTTCAAAAATATGAATCTCAGTTCCAGAAAGCCAGTACTAGCAGGGATGCAACTGGCTTTGAACCAACTTACTCAAGGGAAAGATGTTCTATGTAGGTAGGGCAAGCTTAGAAGACTAGCATCTATTTCAGTGGTTCTCAACCTTCCTAATTCTGTGACCCTTTAATAATATAGTTCCTCATGGTGTGGTGTCCCCAACCATAAAATTATTTCACTGCTATTCCATAACTGTAAAGACGTTTGCCACTGTAATGAATCATAATGTAAACATCTGATACGCAGGCTCTCTGATAGGCACCCCCTTTTAGGGGGTTATTACTCACAGGCTGAGAACCTCTGATCCACTGTCTTTTTAGCATCTACTCCTACAAAGGAAGCCTCATTCGTAAATAATTAGGTTAATTCTGCAAGAAGTTGGGCAACAGTAGAAAGAATCTTTTCTTCCTTGGCATGAGAAGATAGAAGGAGAGACGGTACCTGGGACAGAGCTTAGAAAAAACTATGGATAAGAACTTTTATAAAACAGCAAAGGTTTCTGGTGAAAAATAGCTCAAAATCAACAGATCCTCTGTTGGACCACAGACAGTGAGCAAAGAGACAAGAGTATCCAGAAGTTCATTATAAAGTAGTGGATATCCGATGGATTGAAAGCTGTGGAATATGGCTGAGCTATACTCTTCTCTATAGTTCTGGAAAAGTGTGTCAATTCGCTGTTTTAGACCCAACCCAGGATAATTAGACTAGAATATAGGCACAACTGAATACATTCTCAGGACTTCCTATTGGCTCGTAGCACTTAAGAATGATCTTTTTGGCTAAAATTAATAAACTGCTCTTACCCAGGGCCTACTTCTTGTACACCAGCCTTAAAAATAAAATCACATTCATCCTTAATGGTCTGGAAGACTAACATCTGTGCTTATTTTTTTTTTTTAAATCAATGTGCAGACCTATCAGTGACAGAAGAATCATTGCCAAGTTACTAGTCCAGCTAAATAAGAGACAAAATCATACACTTCCTGAAAGCCGTCTCCAAGTCACACATATCTGCTAGATAAGGGGTAAAAATCAAATATACTGAAGAGGCTTAAGTCTATATTTGAACAGCAAGTGGCTTATATTGATCTGGGAGTAACACCTAGGGAGGCAAGCCAAACAGCAAAATGAGGAAATGTCTGAGCAGGGATATTGTAGCATATTACTAGGAGAATAGAACTCAGAATTCATTTATCCAAGTCTCTAAATGAATAAGAATGGCTTTGATGGTTGTGGGGTCAGTATCCAGATTTGTAATACTATATTGTTAGGTGTACAAAGAAGCAGTACATTGAGAATCATACCTAGAGATAAGTACAGATCACATGATTCCCTTTCAGGGACTTGTATTGAATTTTACCAATGAAAAGTACAATGTATTTACTTTAAATACTTTAAATAAATTTATTTATCAATGTATTTAAAGATTAAAGACAACTTAAATTTGAAGAATTTAAGGAAAACAAGATATTAGTAACTCATCAAATAGAGTCCAACTTCTTAAACTGTGAGTCAGGACTCCTCTCCATTAGGCTTAAAGTAACTCAGTATGATGTTGTAAAAAGAAATGTCAATAGTAAAAGGTTTATGAATGCATAATGGTCAAACTTTAATTTAAAATTAATGATAACAAACCTAAGATGTTTCTGGAAGTACTTGTCCATGTTTCATCATGGAACTTTAGTGCAGCCTTGGTTCTGAACACACAGTATGTATACTTCATACATATATGTCTCTGTGCTATACTGCCTCAACAAATGTTTCCCAGAATTGCTTAACTCAAATAGAAAGCAATTACTTATTATGATCTGAAATGTTTTTGACTGTGTGCATGGGTCGCTTGCTCTTAAATATTTGACTATTTAATTATGGAAAGCAAAATCTTTTAATAGCTCTTACTATCTTTCATCATCACACATTTCTGATACAATATAATCCAAATATATGCTAACTTGATATACTAGTATCAAATTTGATATACTAATGTCAAATTAGTTTAATTTTAATTTTATTGTATTAGAATATTTAATTTTAAAAATCACTGAGATGGTGGCTTGATTTACAAAAAAATCATTACACCAGTAATTATTAGAATTAGAACAGAATTTACCATAGTTACAGAAATGGCCTTGATTGAATTACATTCATATTATTTTGTAATATTTGTTCAAACAAATGCCTTTCACATCATTGCTGATTATGAAGTAAAAATATTAATTGATTCAAAATATTAAAGATGCTGTACCTCTTACAGTATCAGATACCCAGCCACTAATATAATTTTATGCAAAAATTAAAAAGCACAACGATTTTATTAGCATCCATATTTATCTTTGAATGATGCTGTCATTCAGTCTGATATGAAGCACTGGCCTTTCATGGTGGTGAATGATGCAGGCTGGCCTAAGGTCCAAGTCGAATACAAAGCTGAGACAAAAAGTTTCTACCCAGAGGAAATGTCCTCAATGGTTCTGACGAAGATGAAGGAAATTGAAGAAGCATACCTTGGAAAGTCTGTTGCCAATGCCATGGTCACAGTGCCAGCTTACTTCAATGTCTCTCAGTGGTAGGCTACAAAAGATGCTGGAACTATTGCTGGCCTCAATGTACTTTGAATTATCGGTGAATCAACCGCTGCTGCTATTGCTTATGGCTTAGATAAGAAGGATGAAGCTGAAAGGAAAATGTGCTGACTTTTGACCCGGGAGGTGGCACGTTTGATATGTCAATCCTCACTAATGAGGATGGAATTTTTGGAGTCAAATCAACAGCTGGAGACACACACTTGGGTGGAGAAGACTTTGACAACCAAAACGGCCAACTATTTCATTGCTGAGTTTAAGTGAAAGCACAAGAAGGACATCAGTGAGAACAAGAGAGTTGTCCAGTCTCTCCATACTGCCTGTGAGCAGGCCAAGTGCACCCTCTCCTCCAGCACCCAGGCAAGTATTGAGATTGATTCTCTCTATGAGAGAATTGACTTCTATACCTCCATTACCCAGGCTCGATATGAGGAATTGAATGCTAACCTGTCCCATGGCACACTGGACCCTGTAGAGAAGGCCCTTCAAGATGCCAAACTAGACAAGTCACAGATCCATGATATTGTCTTCATGGGTGGTTCTATCAGAATCCCCAAGATTCAGAAGCTTCTGCAAGACTTCCTCAATGGAAAAGAACTGAATAAGAGCAGTAACCCCAATGAAGCTGTTGCCTATGGTGCAGCTGTCCAGGCGTCCATTCTATATGGAGACAAGCCTGAGAATGTTCAGGATTTGCTGCTCTTGGTTGTCATTCCTCCTTCCCTTGGTATTGAAACTGCTGGTGGAGTCATGATTGTCCTCATCAAGTATAATACCACCATTCCCACCAAGCAGACACAGACTTTCACCATCTACTCTAACAACCAGCCTGGTGTACTCATTTAGGTGTATGAAGGTGACAGGGCCATGGCCAAAGACAACAAGCTGCTTAGAAAGTTTGGGCTCACAGGCATACCTGCAGCACCCCGTGGGGTTCCTCAGATTGAGGTGACTTCTGACATCAATGCCAATGGCATCTTCCATGTTTCTGCTGTAGATAAGAGCACAGGAAAAGAGAACAAGATCACCATCACCAATGACAAGGGTTACTTGAGTAAGGGAGATATTGAGCGCATGGTCCAAGAAGCTGAGAAGTACAAAGCTGAGGATGAGAAGCAGAGAGATAAGGTTTCCTCCAAGAGTTCACGGAAGCCCTCTGCCTTCCACATGAAAGCAACTGTTCCAAGATGAGAAACTCCAAGGCAAGATCAATGATGAGGACAAACAGAAGATTCTTGACAAGTGCAATGAGATCATCAGCTGGCCGGATAAAAACCAGACTGCAGAGAAGGAAGAGTTTGAGCATCAGCAGAAAGAATTGGAGAAAGTCTACAACGCTATCATTACCAAGCTGTACCAGAGTCTGGTGGCATGCCTGGAGGAATGCCTGGTGGCTTCCCTGGTGGGGAAGCTCCTCCATCTGGTGTGGCTTCCTCAGGCCCCACCATTGAAGAGGTGGATTAAGTCAGTCCGAATAGAAGGTATCGCATTGGTCCACAAAGACCCAAAATAAGTAACATGGAATAATAAAACTATTTAAATTGGCACCAAAATATAAAAGAAAACAATCGATTTGAAGATAGATCAATAGAGTCTAGGCCTGTAAATAGAAAAATAATACAGATAAATATATCTTCATGAGAGACACCTTTAAATATACTTATATGTGTAAAATTAAGCAAAAGAGGTATAAAGGGACAAAATGATGTTGAAATCATGCATATAGACGACCCCAAATGAATAAAAACCACTAATCTACATACCCACAAAGCTCAATTGACTCTAAATAGATCAAATGTAAAAATAAACGTGTTACTCTCTTCTGTTCAAAATTAAAAGAAAAATAGTAAGAATGCTGGAAAACAAAAATAGGGGAGGAAGCAACAAAAGATGCAAAAAAAAAAAAAAAAAAAAAAACCCAAAAAATAACGCATCATATATACATGCATCAAAGTAAGGTTAGCAGCTGACATCTCTTCAGGGACCATGGAGATCAAAGGCAGCAGGGATGCTATCCAACACATCTGATGAGAAGGAACTATAAACTACATATGGCAATGTTTTCTGGAATAATGAAGGTGGAATAAATATCCATCAATAAGCAAAACTATAGAATCCATCAATAACACTTCCCCCTTGCAATTATAAGAAAGAACTTGTGGAGGCTAAAAGTGAAAATATATATTAATTTGAATTTGCATGGAAAAAAGAACTCTGGCAAAGTGATTATGTATCTTATAAGAAAAGGCAGTAATTACATGTCTTTTCTTTCTTTTACTGATTTACAAAGTTAAATACATAAGGCAATATCTTTAAAGTTGTATTGTTGTGGGTATAACATATAGATTTGCCATATATTTGACAATAAAGCTAAGTAAATGAAGCTATATATGGAAAAAGAAACGACAACAGATGGTAATTTCAATCTACAGGGAGAAATGAAGAAATGAAGAGTTAGACACAGTAAATAATAAGCTTAATTAAAAAAACCTCAGTGAACATATTTAAGCTTTTCTTCTTAGCTTCTTAGAATAATATCCATTTTATAAGGCAATTATTATTAACAATGCATTATTATGTGTGATATGTATTACACACATATGAACACACATACACATGAAATATGAATCATAGCACATAAATAAGGCAAGGTAAGAGAGTCATAAAATAGTAAGGTTTTTGTATCTTAGTCTGTGAATTTAGCTCAATGATAGAGTGGGTTTGGTCCTCAGAATTACAAAACAAGCTTTTATCATGTACTGGAATTATGTTAGTATAGAGAGTAGATAGAATATTATAAATTATAATGAACAACATAAAGTCTGTAGCAATCAATAAGAAGGTAGCTCAGAAAGCATGGTTTAAAATCACTAAAGGAATTAAAGTAAGATATTAGAATATATTCGAGGAAGATGGAAGCGTTTAGTAAAGAAATGAAAAAGAATAAAATAGGAGATGATATTAATTGCTTTTGTTATCACTGTGATTAATTCTTGGCAAGAAGGACTCTTACAGGGGAAATATTTATTTGCTACAAGGTTTGACAAGGTAGAGTACATTATGGTTAATAAGGCAGGCTATCAAGAGCCTGTCAGGGCTGCTTACAGTGCTTCTACTTTAGAAAGCAAAGAGAGATGGTCGTTGTAGCTCAGCTGGCGTTCTCCTTTTAACTCAGTACAGGATCCTAGTCCATGAATTAATTATGAACTTGGTCAAGTTGGGTCTTTTCTTCTCAATTAAAGCCATGTGCAAACATACTCACTGATACATCAAAAGCTATATCTCCTGGATGATTTAATATCCTGTTAAATGGAAGATCAAAAATACCATCACAGGGACCATTTAAGTACCCAAACAGAGTCAATTCACAGTGTAATTTCCCAATCTTCAATAATCTATATGATACATTTGTAGACTGAGTCACTTTTCTTTATAGATTCATACCCTTTCCAACACACACACACACACAAAACCACACACACACACACACACACACACACACACAAAGTGTCCACTCACACTCAGAGATAGGATTTTAATCCTGGCAGTCTTGTACCTAAAATCTTTCAAGCTAATTAATATGAACCCATAGAACAGGTTTTGTTTCAGATAATTTCTGAGTAAAATTATCTACTTAACAAACACCTACCCTTGGAAACTCCTTGTATTAGTAACGGAACGTACAGCACTTCAAAAAGAGATACAGACCAAGATTTACAACTTCAACTTAATTCAAACCAGTAGCTATTTTACTTCAAAGTCACCTGATATTGATTCTGTGATACTATTAATATTGACAGAACATGGGCCTGCATTTACACTTGTGTATATGATACTACAGATATTCAGAGGAAAAAAAAATAGTCATTAGTTTTGAAATATATTTAAGTCGAATGCATCAAAGCCACTCATTTAATGGCTCACTTAACTTCCTAATTTCTCCTGAAGAGAAGTCTGCATTTATGTGGTTATGTATAGAGGGTGCTCAGTCATGATTAATGAGGTTCATAATTACACAGATCACTGCATATTTATTTTGACAATGGATTATTTAGAATACATATACTGTATTTGGTTATATAAATTGGACATGTATAAATAATATTTGGGTATAAATGATGGTGTAAGTACACATGCATATACTTATACTCAGATACACATAGTATACCACATTTTACCGTGAAGCATCATAGCTATGCTTTGACACCTAAAAACATGATGTGTGCCTAGTTTATATTAGTTATTTGCAGTTTGGCAGATGTTAAGCACACCAGCTCAAGAATCGTAATAGCTACAGTCAGTTCCCAGCTCTGGTATAATTAGCTGTGTGATCCTGTATTTACATAAGATATAATAATGTCTTTCCCATGGTCTTCCTAAGGATTAAATGACTTCTTAATAGAGGCATAGCCCTAGGAAGCATCAAAAAATAAATTTCTCAATAATTTTTAGACATCATCATTTTTGATTTTCTGATTTTACATTTCTGGGAAGTAAAGTATTTTCTTTCATATGCTAACTTAGATTATGATCCAGTCTAACAGACCATCATGTAACTTTTATTATGAAGGTTCTTCTGTCACATTTTATGACCCCTTTAGAATTTTTAGTTTATAATACATAGCTTTAGGTAGTATGGCTCTATCTGAGAAATATTGCTTTCCAGGAATATGAGTGCATACCTTTGAAAAGACTTTCAGTCAGATGTGTAATTGGGGTAGGGTTGTCACAGTTTCAAACTCTTGCTTGTGGTCTGCCTTCATCCTATCTTTCTTGTTCCCAATCCTTTCATACTTAAAAATGGAGTCTTTCTATCTTTCCATTGCTCCCATCCCTCAGCACATAGAAAGGTCTTTGGTAGGCAACACGATAATTAATTAATCTGAAAATTATTGTAAGCTCTCAACTGCTTGCTTACTTACTTGCAAGGTACTACCAAGGGCTACTTATTTTATTCCAGGCTCATGCTACCTTTAACAACAAGTAAGGAAGAGGCAATCCCTTCCTTGGTATCTGTGGGTCATTGGTCCCACATCTCTGAGAATACAAACTTTGTGGTTTCTCTAGCAATATAAAGGAATCAACATTAGTATATGACCTTCACATTTATTCCTCCATATTTTAAATAATTTCTGGACTGCTTCCAATGTCTGATGCACTATAAATGCTATGTAAATACTTGTTATGTTTTGTTGTTTAGGATATAATGTCAAGAATACAATTCTATCCAGTTGCATCTGTTTGACACAGATGGCTTCCTTAAACATTTTCTATTCATGGTTGGTTGAATCCACAGATATAAAACCTGGAGATATAGCAAGGTGACTGCTCTAAATTGAATAATTCATTATTATTTTTAGAATTTCTTTCTTCCTTTCCTTTGTGTTTATAGAAATATTATTTATTCTTTGTGCAAGACCTGATGTTCGTATTTCTTTCATTACAACTCTCCTAACCCAAGAATTGTTCATACTACTCTGCCTACCTGAGTCACCAGTAGCCCACATTCCTTTTCCTCCTCCAGATGTTATTATCAGCTATATGTTACAGCTGTCATTTAACCATTTTGAATTTTAATACAGTAATTTGTACCTTCTTGGTTTCCTTTTAGCATAGGATTTTTGTTTCACCTGCATATTTATCACAGACCATATAAGTAGCAACTATTTGATAACTAATGTTTAATGAAGAACATACTCAGTGTGGGATATTGAATCAAGAGATTAGCTATTTGCATAGGAACTAGAATGAATTTCTTTACTATGCTGCTATTTGTCAATGGATAACTAAACAAATTTGTATGTAAACAAATTTGTTCATGTTATTGAAAAAAATAGTCTCTAGACATGATATCTAAAGTAATGTATCATAGCATAGCTAGTGTCACTTTGAGATGGCATTGTCTTACTCTGAGCACCTTGGTTTTCTTATTTGAAAATAGGAAATATAGAACCATATTATGACATTGAGATTATGTTTGATGACATGGGTGGATGGGAGTCATGATTCCCAAATCAAGTGCTTGGGCTGAAGAATACATCAACTCCATGTGGCTTTCTTTCAGTCCTTATACAAGCTCTTTTTGAACACAAATAAAATAAAATGGACGAGAACACCACCAATACTTTGTTGTTCTAGTACTAACCCCCCTTGACTTATTGCATGATCATAGCACCTCTTACCATTCCATGTAGTGGGCGTGAGCTTTGTCGACTATGTGGTTCTACCTCAGAAAGTTTTCTGCCACTTATGTTTATTTGATGTGATGGCTATAAACCTCTCCTCCCCTATTTCCCATGAAAACACTTTCACAGATATCAAGTTGTTCATTTTGTGCCCTTGATTTATCTTCAGTAAAATTTACTAGTTTTCAGAAGGCATATTCACTTTCATAGCTAGTGTTCAATATTGTACCCTATTCAGGTCTGTGAGTATAGTAGAGCAAGTACCAGACACATCATAGGATATGACAAAAGAGTGCCAAAGCAAAAGGTGCACAAGAAACCATGGAGTCTGTGTTGTGTTGGCCAACTACTATTGTATGAAAATCAATTGATGAAAAAATGAAGAATAAAGAGCTAGAGCAGTTCTCAACCTTCCTAAAGCTGCAAGGCTTTAATACATTTCTTTATGTTGTGGTGACCCCAGCCGTAAAATTACTTTATCACTACTACTTAACTGTTGCTTTTGCTACTGTTATGACTTATAATGTAAATATCTGGTATACAGAATATCAGATATGTGATCCCACAAAGAGGTCATGATCCACAGGTTTAGAACTACTGACCTAGCATTTAATTAATTTGCACCAGGTCATACAGTCAAAAGACAATAGCAGTTGAGTTGTTAAGCACAGGTTACTTCCTTACCAACTTGGTGCTAGCTCTATACAGCCTATAAGAAAAAAGGCCTTTCAAACTCTGATATTCCTTGTGCTAATGATATCCATTTTCTTTTTGGCAGAGGCCTCCATCCTGAGCTACGATGGCAGCATGTATATGAAGGTCATCATGCCCATGGTGATGCACACGGAGGCAGAGGATGTTTCCTTCCGCTTTATGTCACAGCGAGCCTATGGGTTACTGGTAGCCACTACCTCCAGGGACTCTGCAGATACGCTGCGTCTAGAGTTGGATGGTGGGCGTGTCAAGCTCATGGTTAACTTAGGTATCGTATGAAGGACCCTCTGTCATTCTGTTTGGGCTTGTCTTCCCTTCTTTTCTGATTTCCATTATTTTCATTGAATTCTTTGTTTCTTGAAAGTTAGCCACTCACCTCTTGTTTAATAGACCATGGATTTAAAAAACCAACAGCAACAAATAGTTTCTCCCTGTTTCTGCATGAGGGTTTGATGTCAATTTTTGGTCTCTGACGGTGGTGACTTCCTTACTAGATTATTCGTTTTCTAAGTTTCCTTTCTTGATTTTTGGAATTGTTTAGCTTTGTGTAAAACACGCTACTTTGGTCCATCTTTTGATCAATCAATCATATTCCCATTAAATCCACCTCCTTGGTCACCACTCAAAACAGTCAAAGACGAAAGGGAGGAGTCAAAATGAGAGTGGGTGGGAGATAGTTACACTTAGCCTTTTTTTAGTTCCATAGTAACTATTCCTATGGATTATTCTGGTGGCCCCCATGTCACTGAGATCTTAAATTCATTCTTAGAAGGATAGACAACAAGATACATTGTCCCTTTTATCCCACTGGAAAGAGCTCAGAACATCTGACTATGGAAGGTAGACCTACAGGTACTTACACCTGTCTTCCTCGCTGGTGTTCTTAATAATTTGCTGGCAGTTCTTTTGGTATAAAGACTGTTGCCTCATAATGTCCACCAGTTGCCCCATTTGCTCCGACCCAGACATATTAACTTCACCTAGATTTGCAAATATGCTGATGGCTTCGAGTTTGCAGCTTTATTGAGACAAGATGCATTCTTCTTCTGCAGTTACCTCTAATGGATATCCATTAGAACCTTACAGCCTCACGTTCTTTCCTGCTATTGACCCTCTTTACTAGTTCCTAATTATTTTCTGTGGAGAATGGGAACCTCTTGGTTTTGTAAGAAAACAAACATTTGTGTCTCTGGTCTTTTCACTCAGCAGAAAGCCAAATGCTCAGAGATGTCAGAATGAATGAATGGCTGAATCCACGCTTCTAAGCTGGTGGATCCATATGGGTTTCTAGACCATGTTTGGATATAGCGCTTTTAAAGAACGATTTGCCAGAGCCACAGACAAATGTACCTGATTCAATAGCATCAAAAACTCTACCTGTGCTGACTAAAGGGGATTTCTGAACAGACACAGCTCTTATCCACTGTCAGATCAACTGGTACCAATTTCAAAATATGAAAACCTTGAAGACATAGGACTGTTTTGAGTAGTGGCTCATTTAGTTCTGTGTTTTTATTTTATTTCTGGTTTTTAGCGTTTATGACACAGTGCACTGTTTCCTGTCTAATCTCAACTGCTTTTTGTTTTCGATATGTCTCTTGGTTTTTTCTGTGTATGTGTATGTATTTGATTATTTTATGTTTACTTTCTAAACCATTCTTCTGTTGCTGAAACTTTTACTGTGTATGTATCTGTATTCTTGAGTTTTCAATTCTCCCTACCATCCACCATGGTAAATCAAAAGATGGTATTCAACCCTTCAAAGGCCCAAAGCCTGCGGCCCGCATAGCAAACAGCCTTGAGAACACAGAGTACTGAGAAGCCTACAGGGACTGGCATCCCTCTGCCCCTCCTGCCTGCCCTCCCATAAAACCCTCCCCTCCTCACTTGGACCAAACTTAGCATGTTACATTACCTAAAACCAACAACCAGATATCCTAATTTACTTCTCTGAGAAAAGAGTGGAGAGAACAATGGCCCACCCAAAAGCATGCTGTAAAGGATAAAACCAAATATGAGACCTTGTGTAGTTCAACCCCAGAAAAGCAGAAGACAGTCTTTCCCTCTATGCCAACTTTGAAGTAAGAGAAATATGTACATACGGGTGAAAATGAGCCTCACAGCATCCCAGAGACTGTGTGTGTGTGTCTTTTAATAGACAATTTGTTTTCCCCATTAAATGCTGTTGTGTGAAGGCTATGAAGACACCCGTGGCAGGCATCACCTTCCAAGGAAACCTGAAGTCAGAGAAAGGGATGAAAGATGAGCAATGAGGAAAGGAGACGAAGGATTCTCTCTCTCTCTCTCTTGCTCTCAGATAATACACATAAACACATACACACACACACACACACACACACACACACACACACACGCACACTCACTCACACATTGAGTTATTCATAGATGCTAAATGTATTCCTAGAAACACATCATTCACACTTTTTCTATTTTAAACTGTGGCCAAACCTGGGATCCAAGCATTTGCCCATCAACACTTTCAGCCTCCGTCTAGCTCCTACTATGCTGAGAAAACCTGGCTCGAAGAGTCTTGACATCATTAGAGCACTGTTTCCTTTTTAAAAGGGGGAGCCATTTGCTTCTGCCCCAGGGCTAATGCACATCACAACTATGACTTTGGACTATATAACTTTTCTTTCAAGTCTGACATAGGAAAGTAAATATTAATCCTTTGGCTGTTATGCCATCTTCATATTCAAGATTTGTCTAAAGGTTTTTTAACTCCCTCTCCCAAGTATTTTCTCCTTCTCGGTTACAGTCATTTCTTCCTTCTATTAACTACAAAAGAAAATTATCTCCAAGCACATACATAGCCTCTCCCAGACTAATTTTGTTATTCTCTTACTATACTTTCTTCCCCAGGCAAGGTCTCACTCTGCAGCCAAAGATAGCCTAAAGTTCTCTAGCCTGGAGTAGCTCAGGCTAGCCTCCTAAGTGTTTGTATTTTAAGTTGTTCCCCTCTTGCAGCACACATGAAGCATATTCCAAATTCATTCAAATTGCTAACCTATTTGAACTCTTGTGAGAAAAACCTAGTATATATTTCTCTGACATAACACAATTTTTACATGCCAAGGAGGCTAGAATTTTCCTAAGGTTTTCTTTTATAAAGACAGGCATATGTAGCCTTTGCAGAGCTACACAGTGTCATACAGCAGGCATCATGATTTTAAAAGTTATAAAGCTGGCTGTTGATCAACCAATATTTGTTCCCTATGCATTAAAATAGGAAGTAACAGTATTTTGACATCAAAGTACACTTAAAGATCTCAAAGATTGTGCTTTAGTTTAATCCAGCAACAATTTTAAGAAAGAAATCAACAAAATGTTTTTTTTGGTTTTTTTGTTTTTTTTTTTGTAAATGTTTGCTTTTATAGGCATGAAGCGTCTGTAGGAAGTTAGTAGCAGAGCTGAGATTAGAACCCCTGTCTCTAAACTGCTAGATCCTTATGTGTTGACTTTTTGCTCTACAGATCTGCATTACAGGTCAGTGATGGGATTGTCTGAATAGTAACATTCTTGATTGTCATCCTTAAAACATCCACACAGGGGATGGCTCTTTGCCTTAGTGCTCAGTTTTCATTGAGCCACATTACAGAAAAGCCACTGATGGGGAGGAGGCCTTTGCTATCCTCAGCCTAATGTTGGGAGCCCTCCATTCTTACTAGAGATGCTAAGGGCAGTGTTAGGCATTCAGCCAATCACAATTGATTTCTCCAGATATGCTTTCTCTAGACATCCTGAATATTGTTTTGGCATAGCTGAACATCACATAGCTTTCAGAAGCACTTATGGCTTCCAAACCTAGTGCAAGGCTCACCAGTATGGAAAACCATCATTTCTCCCGCTTCACTGAAATAAACCAGAGGAACTAAACAACAACAAAAAAAATAGCATGCATACCCAAATTCACTTGATCCAACATTTTTCAGTCAGAGAGAGCACCCTGGCTGCTACAGAAGATAGACATAAAGGGGATGGCCTTTCTCAAATCAATTCTCCCAGCTCATTTTTTTCATTAAAAAAAAAAAAAGTGTTGTCTTGGTGACAACAAGACTGTAGCCTCAGAGCTTCTAAAGAAGACACTTCACTAGGGATGTTTTTTTTTTTCCCCATAAAACACTTATTCCTTAGGTAAAATAATAAAATAATTCAATATACTTTGAGTTATACATAGTGCCTGCCATTCCTCTAAGCCCCAAAGTTCTCATGTTGATTTAAATGTACAATTTAAACTTCATGGATTATGTGCATGCGCAGGAAGATGAACCCAACTGAGATACCCCTCCTTATACCAGACTCCCATCGAAAGATGAAATCCTCAACTTCATACAACCAAAGATGAAGACTCTTTCTTGTTTGCAGTCTTTGGGTTGGTGGCTTTAGGTCCACCCCTCGTTCCTTTTTTCCTAAGCATGTCTACCCATACCCGCTATTTCCTCTCCTTCTTCTTCACATAAGTCAGGAAGAGGTATTTCTCCAGCTTTGGGTGAGGTTAGGTGCAACCAATAGCACAATTCCCACCCCTCCTCCCTGCCTGCCCGCCTCCCCAGCCCCGCTAGGGGCATGGCCTCCTCTGTCTGGTGATCGTACCAATTGCTCCAGGGCTGTTTGCTCCCACTTTTCTGTTGCGGTTGACGACACATGACAAACCTAACCGCATGAAACCAAACCCAGATTTTTCTCAAGAGATGTTCTTCTGGGGAACAAACCAAACAAAAATTAAAAATAATAAAAAAAAATAAAAGCAAGCTGCCTGCCTCCTCCATCTTCAGGAAGACTGGATATTGTAAATTTCTCCTAACTGGATTGAGCATAGTTCTATTCTGCTGGCCTGGTTGCCACTAATTCCTACTTTACCTATTCACTTAAAATAGCTCACTTTAAGGGACTCCAAATGGTGGCATTATGTCATACCTGTCCTCTGAAAACTATTGGGTGAACCTTAGGCAGTAGAAGAGCATAGTTTATACACTTATATGTTTCCCTTGTAGCTTTCTTTCTTTTCTAAACATTGGCTTTGACCTTTCAACATCTGAGTTGATATAAATCCTGAGTGGAGTTTTCACCAGCCTGAGGTCCGTCTGGACAGTTTAGTAGTAGTTGCCAAGAAATTTCTCTAGGCATTGGAGTCCAGTTCCCTACTGACCTCTCATGGACTCCACTCAGTAATTCCCCATAGTGTGTGCCTATGACTGCCAGACTGATTAATAAAGCAATAGCTACTCTGAGCTCTGGCACAGAATACCTAGTGTGGCTGTCAGCAGGCAGTTAGGCAATTCTTGCCCATGTTTTCCATTTAAGAGATAAAACCTAAACTAAAGGATTTTTCTCTTGTGATGCAAATTTGCAGAATAAAATAGGCAGAGTGTCAAAGGGACCCATGACCTCCTCTACACACACCTGCCCTGCCTTCTCCCTGAATGCTCTAGACATCTCATTTCGTCTGGGCATTTGGGCAGGAAGACAGAGATGGGCTTCGTGAGTGGGTTGGTCTGGGAGCCTTTGAACCAATGACAATCAGGAAAGCCAATCAATAGTAATAACCTACTAGGGTTTTTCATACCCTATACCTGATTGACCCCCACCTCTCTAAAATCTGTGATGGGTGTTTGTGCGGTTAGCTGTTTGCAAGTGGCCATTTTATGAGAGAAAATGACCAGGTGGTGTTAACCCTTTCCTCATGTATAAGGCTGATGGCAAGTGTGCCTACACAAATTTCTATAGTCTTTGGGGCCCAACCTAAAGTGAGGGTGGAGGGAGCTGGGTTTTAGAAAAAGAGAAAGGGTTAAATACTACCCTGTGAAACTTCAAGGGTATATATTTTTTTAAAAAAAAATTTGACACAATGTGTCAGACTGGTGATTATATTTGGAATACTAACTCAAAATTCTCTTTAATGCTTTCAAAGATCAGTTTAAGGATATAAATTATAGGTTATAATCTGTATTTGGTGGAATAATTTTTCTAATTTCTGAAATACAACAAAATTAAGATTTCAAAACCCAACAGTGTAATATTTTATACGTATGAATAGGGAATTTTTTAAAACAAAAATAAATAAATAAATAAATAGAAAGAATTAGTCTTGATGTCTATTGTGGATATATATGTATACCAGTATATATCTCTATACATATGTGTATATATGTGTGTGTGTGTATATATATATGTATCCAACTTTACTAATTAATATACTGTACATATACACCCACCCTTAACTTTGTATATATTGTATATGTATATATATAAATATAAAATGGCCACATTTCTTGCGTGTGTCTGTCCCCGGAAGGGTGGACTGATTGTTTTTGGATGTCTGCAGCTGTTACCTTGAAGGATGCAATTTCATCTTTCATTTATTTTTCCCCATCTAGACTGTATCAGGATAAACTGTAACTCCAGTAAGTTTTTCCTCAAGTTTCATTTTGTTCTTTAAAAAGAAAAGAAAAACTGACTTTATTTTGTTTACTGTTTTATGAGCGCTGTTTTTTATTTGGATTGTTTTATTTTTTGACAAGTTTGGAGGGGAGTCAGAGGTAATTTGGAGGGTTGGGGTGGTAGTGCTTACAAGTTTTTGTGTACGGTGTCTCTGATGGGGGTGGGTCCTCCCTTCTTCCCTTTTCTTGCATTTGTTCTGTGTGCAGAAAAGGAAGCAAGGGCTGTAGATCCTGAGGTCACCTAAAAATGAATTGCAATGGGGATGTGTTGTCTTCAGGAACTTACCCTTGGGGCGAACAAAACCTTTAGTTGAGAGCAGCTAGCATGCACTTCTCCACTACCCAATACTGTAGCCTACAAATGCAAAGTTCATGACCCAGAGGTGGCTGCTGACTCTGACATTTCTTCCCTGGCATTTATCACTGTTGGGGATTTGAGAGAGGCAGACCAAAGCCTGTTCTTGGAGATGATGCAACATTTTAACCAAACAGACTCACTATGGTTCCTGTAAAGGGCATCACCATCCATCCATCCTTTTTACCATGGTCCATTCAAATGTCCAGCTCTTGAAGAAAGATCCTAAGAATATACATTCTGAAAACATCTCATTATCTTTCTTTCTCTGTCTTCAAAAGAGAACGTTAACTGTAGGTGAGGAGGAAGGGAAAGAGGAAGACAAAAGAAAGATGAGACTGGAAAGAATAGGCCATAATGCTTAAAAGGGAAAATATTCATTGAATGCACTTGTGTCTTATACCAGCTGGGCTAATTAATACTCACTTGTATAACAAGGCATCCTAAAATTTCAGTGACTCAAAACAATGGAAAGAGTTCTTTCTAATTCAGATGAAGTCTAGTGCCAGTTGAATGGCTCTCCCAAACCACTCTTCAAGATTGTGGGATTCTTCCTTGATGTAGGCCAACTTCCATGGAAAATATCAGTTCTGCATCCACAGAGAGGAAAGATCTTAGGTAGTTAAACAGTATGATCACTGACTTATCTGGAAGTAGCCTTCATCACTTCTGTATACTTTGCTTTACCAGATACAACTCCATTCTGCATGTAGGAAATGTAGTCTCAGAGCATTCTGGAAGAGCAATTCAATCATTTAAGCATCCTAGCACACAGAAGTCATAGTGATAGTGATCTCTGGCTTTTTCTTTACTAGAGTCTTCCTGGGGAAATGAATTCAGAGAAAGTATAACAAACTATCTAACATTTCGTTTATTGACTTGATAATTCCATCTTTCAAGAATTCTATAGTTGCTGGATCAGCCTTCTTTCTTAGACGTAGTATCAGTTTGACAAATTAATAAGGCATAGTTCTTCACATTTTTAATTAATTAATTTAACTAGTTAATTAACTAATAAGGCATAGTTCTTCACATTCTTTATAACTTAAGGAAATGTAAGAAAAGTTACATATATAAACAAACATTTCATAGAAAGTTTTACACAGATCTTGGCATTACTTACATTTATTTTAAGCAATGTCCTATTTTGCTGTGTTAAAATATTTCTAATTAGGCAGAAATTTCTCATGTTATTTAGATAGCTAAAAGCCTAATTAAAACATCCTTTCTTTCCAAAGCCTGGAGTTTTGGAATATTTTGTTGTTTTAAGCGGCATTTAAGGATATAATTTTTATCCCTGAAGGCACCGATCAAGAGCCTATAACTCAATCACATAATTAAGTCTGTAAATTTCTGCAGTCATCACTTCCATCACATTAAGATCATTGCCATCACCCACCAGATTCCTCACTTTTTCATCTGCATTTAAACCCTGCTTCTACCCTTATCCCTAGGCAACTACTGATGTACACATTTTTCTGCAAATTTGTTCTCTCTAGATATTTCATATATGGAATCTTATATGTCAGACTTGAGTCTGACTTCTTTAGAAATTATAGCATTCTTATGAGAAAATTTTTGCTCTAACTTTTGCGGGGAATAGAAACTCCACTTGAGGTGCAAAGTCTCATTTCCAGAACGCATTGACTTTTGAGACTTACTTGAAGAGAAGTAAAGGTTATTTGATCAGGTTATCAACAGGTGTTTTCCTGTTCCAGCCCCACTTGTTCATGGAGCCAATTTCTTATATCCCATCCAATCCTGGATGTTATCTGAGGTAAGTTCCAGGACTATTGTGGCTGGAAAAACCTGCTAGAGTGTTTTCTATTCAGAATCATGAATAGCCTTGGGAGAAAAACATTGCAGCAAGGGTATGTTCTCAACCCACTTGATCACAGCATTGAGCATATATAACTGGTCTTCATTTAAGGACTAAGGGGATTTAATCTGAAGTCTTACTTTTCAATTCTCATGATAATCATTTAAGATACTGACTGTTAATCTTACAGAACCCATCAGGATAGTAGGATACTATCCAGTGGCTGAACCATAATTGTCTCATAGAGAAAAGAGTTTCTTTAAGCAAATCTAGGTTTGTTAGTACAGAAATATGCAGACAAATACAAAGAATAATGTAGAATCACAAAGTAAATGTGACACATTTTCCTGAGGTAGATTTTAGGGTTAAACTGTTATTATGGCTGACACTGGAACCATGTCATTACTGCAGAAGCCTGTAATAGATATGGGTGTTTAAGGGGAAAAAAACCTCAAAGGTATTTTCTTTGTATGGCTTATCTTCTCTAATCCATCTTTTTTCTTATTGGCACACGGATGAAAGAACTTGAGGCTACTATGCAACTAAATTTGGAGAGAAAATGTAGCAGTGATTGGAGTATCTTCTTGTTGATTTCACATCAGGATTCACAGCTTAGTCTCATTTGACTTAGGAAGTTGTTTCTTTAGAGTGCGAGTTCTTGCTGCTTCTTACCCAATTGTCAACTAGAGTTCCACTCTATAGAAAACAATATCACCTGGTAGTCTGGGATTGGGAGGGAGGAAAGTTTCTTCCCAAGCCTCAGCTTTGTCTCCTACTGCCGTCTTAATGAAAGGCACAGAGTGCTACTGTTCAAGTTTTGAACCAATCTTGGGTGATTATTCTCCTACAAGAGACATATTGAATTGAATGAGTTAAGTCAAAATACACATTCAGAATCATGTCTAGTATCTCTTTTATAGAATGTTGGTTCTCTGAAATGCTATTTAAGGAAAATAATAGATGCTGTGCATCTCCTATTTATTTATTGCAAGAGATTCTGGGAAATGGCTTTCTTAGGGACTCTCTGACAATTTTAAAGGAGAGAAAACATGTAAACAGAGAAAGATGAAGTCTTGAGGTAGAGATAAAACCTTCATCAGGCCAGCTTCCTTTGGCCATCCTATCAGTAACCATACCATCCTCCATGTTGCGAGTTTCTCCTCATACTCAGTCTTCACACTGTCTCTTTCTTGGTATTACTGATATATTTTATCATCACTTATTCTAAATCTTGCTGCCTCTGGCTTCCAAATCCTTCTAGGGAAGTACATTCTAAATTCCATCATTATTACTCTTACCCAACATGTCAGAGTGGATACAACAGGATCTTTGGTTAAATTGAGCTCATCTCTGTATTTTATTTATCTTGCAAGAGTGTATTTAAAGATGTTTGAAAAAGAAGATTACAATTTAGAATCTATTTTTTTAAAAAAATGCAAAAGAATAACGGAGTCGGTAGTCATTTTGGGGAACTGAACTCCAGGTTAACCTGGAAGTCTGCTAACAAAATCAGAGCTGTTATCTGGAGAATTCTGGAGGAAATTTCCTATTGCTGTGGTTCTGGTTGCTTGAAGTGGGCCACAAACACCAAGGCACCCCCTTCTGAAAACAGGTAAGATGTTCTCATTGATTGGAATGTTTGTTGTGCTGAAAGTATGGGGTATGATCATGATTTGCTAACCTTTACTTTAAGTGATTATAGCTGTGCCATACTTCTGCAAATTTCAAGCCATGTGGCATATGAATAAATGCTACATCCTTGTGTTCACCAAGTATGGCCACAGTTAAATAAATGTAATGCATACATATTGATTGATATCAATTGACTCTTTGTTTTCTCAACATGAACCTCCTCTCACAGGTTGGCAGCACTATGGCGTGGCCTCTAGGAACTTTGAACTTGTTCTTCATTACTTAGACAGAAGTAGAAACTCCAATATCTAATTACTTTGGCTTTGAAGACATATTAATTTTTCTATAATAGACTCATGTTTTCTTAGACATATCTGGTGGGCCATAAAAAATATGGATGTTAGGATACTCAGGTGCCACAGGGGAATTTTTCTGAACTTGACATCAGCAGGAGACATGCACCATCAGAGGATTGTGGGCCTTGCCATAAAGATTCATTCTTTCACATCCTGGCTCTAAAAACTACTCGGGTTTACTGTTTCTTCTGTTCTTATATCAGCTTCTTTATTATGTGCCTGGTCCTTTGCCTCAGCTCCCTGCCTTCATTTTCTATGCCTATTCCACATATAGTTTTGGCAAAGATAACAGTGTGTGAGTTGTTCTGGCTTAATTTAAGCATAACTTGACAGGGTTCGTTTTATTATATTAGGTATCTGCCTCCTTCTGTTACTTCCTCCTTACCCCCTTTCTTCTTGCTTTCTATCAGTCTTCACTTCTCTCTTCTCCATAGAAGAGTATCAGAATATGTGATTTTATCCTCTGACCAGATCTATGTGAGACCCACAGAACTGTTTTATTTCATTCATCTGTTTAATTCATGCTTGTGACAGACTCTCCCAGAGGCTGATGCTTCACCCATAAGACTTTCTGAAAGGAAATTCTAAAACTGTTTTTAGTCCATTTCTCATCACAGAGGGCCACTTATATTAGAGCTTGAGTGGATTAGAAAATCACAGAGTAAGATCCCGTGCATAATGATGCTTTATTGATCTGTCTGTGTCCATAGTGCCTGTAAGTTTCCATTTTTATACTAAATGATAATAGTCAAACTTTTTTTTTAAAAAAAATCAAATTGATTTTACTTTTAAGTACTTAAAGACATATATGGAATAAAGGACATTGGCAATAAACATTTTCTCCTCTGAGTTTGATCTTAGCCACCCAATCCCTTCCTCAAGAACAGTGAGAAATACCATTTTTTCATACATACTCTTTCAGAGATAATTTGTAATTGTACAACATACTTAAACACCATTCCTACATCTTTTTTATCCAAACATTAACAGTTTCCCACCTATTCTTTCAAATATTATGTATTTTGTAAGGGGTTGTAGATGGTTAACATTTATTATGAAGGTAATTTGACAGGATCTAGAATCACTCAAACTTCTGTGCATGTCTATGAAGAAATTTGAAGAGTGAATTAACTGAGAAGAGAATGTTTACGCTTAAGTTAGGCAGCGTCACCCAAAGGTTGGAGTAGCAGACAAAATCACGGAAGAGAGTGAACTGTGCACCAGCATTTATCTCTTCTTTCTCCTGATTATGATCACAATACAGTCAGCTGACTCAAACTTCATGCCTCCCCTACAGGAATAAAATATAGATCCTTCATTCTGTGCATTGCTTTTGTCAGACATTTTGTTACAATAATAAGAAAATAGCTAAGCCAGAAAATATAGTCCATGGAAGAAAAATGAAATTTTATTCTTTTGAATATTCATATAATACAACATTTGAGGAGATATACTATTTTATAATATTCTATTTTTTAAATGTTCTAGCCTACTAATATATGTTGGTAATTTTTTACTCCTTTATAACTACAAAAAGTAAGAAAATATAGGATTTTTTTTTTTTTTTAAAAATAGTAGTCTTTATTTACATCTACAATAACATCTCTTGGGTAAATCTTTAGAAGTTGAATTGCTAGACCAGAGCATCAGTAGACTGTACATATTGACAGGCACTCCAACAGGGTTGTACAAACACATGTTTAATTACTATGTGAATGCCTAGTTTTCCTTATTTTTCCATATTGTTCCATAGTATAAAACTTGTACATATTAATTGCAAATAGCTTTTCCAAAGGTGTCATATACAAAAATGGCTCATTGTTATTTATAGATTCTTACTTTTGATTCTTTCACTTCTTTAGTTAAACAAAGAGACCATTGCTATTTAACATTTTGATGACCACTGTTACCTAAATGTACTTTATTACTACTCTGCTATAGCTGTATATATTAATGAAGATATTACAGGACAGTATCAATTTATCTTAGCAAGTTTGCCTCTTTATTTTTCTATATTAATGTTAACCTTTGTTAGCATGTCAAGTGAGAGAGGCAATTTAATGTAAGGAGGGACCTGACTTCAAATAGCTGAAATCAATCTCTGCTTTTCTCATTAGTCATGTATGAACCTTTGGAAGACTCTCTTCAAGTCAGTTTTTTCACCTATAACATGGAAATGTTATATATCCAGCTGGAGCCATGGGTCCTCCCATGTGTAATCTTTGGTTGGTGGTTTAGTAGAGGATTGCTTTATCTAGCATCAATGGGAGGGGAGCCCCTTGGTCCTGTGGAGGCTCAATGACCCAGGGTAAGGGAATGCTAGGGCAGTGAGGTGAGAGTAGGTGGGCAAGTCGAGAAGCAACCTCATAGAGGCAGAGGGAGGGGGTTTGTAGAGAGGAAACTGGGAAGGGGGATAACATTTGAAAATATATAAAATATATAAATAAATAAAATAGCCAATAAAAAAGGATATATAAAAAATAAAATGGAAATGTTATAGTAACCTTCTGAGTAAGAACAGTTGACACATAGCTAATATGCTAACGAAATGAAAGTGGTAAGGATGACAGATGCTGGCATAGTGTTTCAACTGGAAAGATGTTCGATTAGGAGCTTCACATGTGTGGGAATGGATAACAATATGTCCTTAAATCGTATTAGTTAGTTGCTTAGTAGATATCTATGCAATGTGTATTCTTATTTTCTCTAGCCAATTACTTTTGCCAAAGGCAAATACTTCCAGAGCCACCATCGGATTTACCATCAATAAAGGGACTAATAAGTATTAAGGAGACACTCTTTAAGTCATGTTGAGATTTCTTCTTCACTGCATATTATGTCAAACAGATATTTGCTGTTCAATTAAAGTTAATAAGAGCTAATAGAAAGGCAAATTCTTTTGCATTTGTTTGGGGGATCTTGATATCATTTAAATAAAAGCTTAATAGGGTTCTAAACTAAAATATTCTTTTTAAAATGCATAGATCAGATTAGAAAAATTTTGCCTCTAATTTCTACAAATATAAATTTTATGTAATATAAACAAAACTAAAATGAAATAAAGTCAGAGAAACAATAACTTTCAGGGTGTTGATTTCTGGATAGGTAAAAAGATGCCTGTTTTGGTCTCTGGATGTATTCTTTGTTGTGGCTTTGAAAATTTTCAAATTCATGTGGACAATGGTGAGAAAAAAAAGGGCTAGCTCTCATTGAGAAGGTTATTTCTCCTTTCATAATCTTATTTCAGACTCAATAGGCTTATTGAAATGTGGAATGATGAGTGAACATGTTGAGCTCTTCACACCAGCCTGCTGCATGATTAAAATTATATACATCATCAGGGCTGGTGGCTCTGTGTTATCAGATACCTACCTGGTTCTCAGGAAAGTAGAAAATGAGTAGCAATTTAACAGTGATAACTACAATACCATTTATTTCCAACTCCCAGGGATATCCTTTGAGAACAAGTCAAACCAGATATTAACAGAGGGAGAAGAACATTTTCCTTGGGAACCTTTAACCAATGATGCTTTTGTTATGGTATTTAACACTTTTCTGAGATTCAGGCTATAGAGAATTATCTTTTGCATACAGTGAGCATCTAACATGCAATAGTATTCTTGGAATGATATGTCAACACCCCCAATACATATGAAATTTAGAAAACAAATATGACAATTAGGATTACACACCTAAAAAGAGAGTAGATGAAAGGTGAGCTTTAAGAGATGTTATGGATGAGTGGCTTATTGGTATTTTTGTCTCATCTAAAGCAAAAGAAATGGCAAAGGAGAAAAAAAAACTAGACTTTGTTGAAATCACAAGTCATAGGTATAAACAAGATGAGAATAGTTGTTGAATAATAAGATGCAACTTAGTGGAATTTCCCTATCTGAATATCTTCAAAATAGACAAACAATTATTTTGAACTGAACTCTGATTACTGTGAACCATATGCCAAGCAGTTAGGATATAGTGTTTGCCTACATATTATATATACTATCAAGGGATTTAAAACGTTTACTTACGTTGATCTACTTACATATGTATGTCAGATCTGTACTTTTTAATTGTGGATTTTCAAGGAAATTGCAGAAGAAATTCTCATAGACTGAAGATTGTCCTTGTCAATCTCCTTACGCCATCCTTAACGTACCTTGTCTCCCTTAGAGAAGTTGGGGACCAAATTCATCTATCTGCAGTCTCTCAGAGATCTTTTTCCACAGTGAAAATATGACATGCAGTTAAATAAAATAGGTTCTTCTTTCACACTGTAAGTGCCATCTCCATGTAGATGCATAGAGCTCTTAGTTGAATTGTGTCTACCTCCTCTTATTCTTGTTTCGTAGTTTTGACTTGAACCTTATTATAGGACCTCTTGTTTGAAGCTATGGACTCAGTTTGCCTACTCACCTTTTAAACACCTATAATTTGGAGCCAAAACGCTATTTCTGCTTTTCCTACCTCTTGAGTGTTTCTTTACATACTATGGTGCATTTTGCTTAACTGGCACAATTAGATCTGGGGGTGATAAGTTCAGTAAGCATTAGTGTTGAGCACTACTTCTATTCTGAAGACTAGGAGACATTAAAGTAAACTTCAGTTGAGATTAGGCTGAGGAATTCCTGATCAGACAATGCTAGGTGAGTGAACAAGCAAATACGGAGTTGTTTCTTATATTTTTAAAAAAGCTATACTTAAAAAGAAAGTCAGGATATAAATCCAATGTATGAGAAGTATCCAGTAGCCTATTTAACTGACTTTCCAATGTGATAGACCTAATAAAGTGCATAATTAATCAATCACAGGTTCTCTCTATATTATTTCTTTCTCTGTTCTATAAACTATATCTGCTCTCTACCACCAGCAGAGCTCCTTAGCCACTTCTGAATTTGAATTGCTCCTTCATGAGTCACTAATTCCTCAAATTAACTTTAAAGCCTTATTAAACCTCAGTTTACCCTTTGAATACTTTGGTTAATAATTAATGAGGTATATACTATATAATAACAATTTACCAAAACTAATCTTATCCACCATAACTCTTCATTCGTGTTTGGTAGTGAGATAAGTGTATCCAAAGCTAGATTTTTGCTTTAGTTAGATATTATATATATATATCTAACTAAATATATATATATATATATTTCATATATATGAAATATGTACGTAATATATAATCATGTTTTATCTAAATCTCACTAAATAGAATGTTATAATTTTGAAATATAGTCTTTCTGGAGTCATTAACCACAAATAGAAGTTTGTTTATTTACTCTGAAAAGCTCAGACAATTTAGTTTTCAGTTTCAGGATCAATTTGAGGAGGAAATTTACAGTCTAAACAATGCTAGTTCTAAAAGAAGTAGCATAGTTTTGACAGAAAGCTTGTTCATTGGTTCAGAGAGGTTGTTACAGAATCATGAGAACCAGGGTTTGAAATTCATCAGCCACACTTCAAGCCTGGATGGCTTCTGAGCATGACAGATGTGTATGTGCACATGTGTGCACACCACACCACACACACACACACACACACATACACATGCACACACACACACTGTGAAATACTTATGCTTACACATTTCAAAATTAATGAAATATTTTTTTCTGGATATTCTGTCTAAGTAACTGGAATCACATAGCATTTAATGGAGTTTATTAAAAATTAGGAGTTGCTTAGTTTTTATTGTAGACTATTGAAACAAATCTTCCAAATACACATATACAGTTTCATATGGAAATTGAGCTGTTTCAGAGAACATTTGATTATATGCTATCCAGAAACAAAATTATGATGCTTCCATCCACAATCCTTTTCCTCTCTGTCAACAGCAGAGCTGTAGTGTCTACTGAATGTCAGACTTCTAGAAAATGAGAATCAAGAGAGTGTTATTAAGGATGTAAGCAAGAGGGGTGATGAATGGTTACAACAATCCATGTCCATCCACCTGAAGGACTAAATCAAACTCTTAAGTTGCATGTGCATCCAAAAGAGAGGAAATATGTAATAGAATCCATGTGGTCTAAGGCAAAACCTTTTGAGTAATGTGAGCTCAAGAGCCCCCTTAGCCTTAAGGGCACATGTTTAATATCAACATACTACAGATGGAGAAATTTGGGCCCATGGAATCCGGTGCATTGCGAAGGTCTCAGGGTGACTAATGGCAAGCATGAGTCTTTGTAATTTTCATACTTTTTAAAAATGAATATTCACTTGCCATTTAAATTAAGCTTTTAACAATGACACACTTTCCCTCAGAATTAGTAAAAAACAAAACGAGCACACACACCAACAAGCCAATCCTTCAAAGATCCTACCAAACAAACATAAAACCTCCAAGCAGACTAAACGGCTGGTGGTGGCGTGAACTGCACTAGTAGTGGAATGAAAGAGAATCCTGAAATTTAGGAGATGGCAGCAAAACAATGGGTGTTATCCACCATGTGGACAAGATAAAGTCTACAGCAATAAAGAGGGAGCAACTCCTCTCTAGGTATCATAAAAAGCAAGAGGCTAGAAACAGAAAAGCTGGAGGGGTAAAGGCATGTATATTTCCTGTACATCATTTTCTTGTGATGGAGAATGCACACAGATTTCATTTCCTAAAGACACAGAAAAAACACAGAGGAGGATGGATAGAAGAAAATCTGGTTGGCTGGCAACTGTAGGCTAAAGAAGAGTGACCATCTCTTCACGTGACAAAACAAACAATTGCAAAAAAAACTCCCACTGTGTATGTATAGCTGCCAATAATTAGAATATTTAGCTTCACTGATCACTATTATTGACAAGCAAAGCCTTTGGCTAATTAACCAATTCATAAAAAAACTTAGAGACAGCCAGAAATTTTTAAAGAAGCTAGATATTGAATCGGCAAGCATATTAGTTATTATTATAACAGCATAGTTTATGGTTTGGTTATTCGTACACATACATATTTGTTTGTTTTTTTTTTAAAACACACATGTGTGCACATGTGGGAAAATCATGATTAACATTTCAGTGGCATGGAAATTGAACCTGAAGATATCACATCATTCTTTCTCCTTCATCAACATGTCCTGTGAGCTTTTTACTTCTTCGCCACAGCATGAGTGGATGCTAAGTCCATGTAAAGGGCACTTAAACTTGGATCAACAGTTCATCTTTTTTAAAGTACCTAGAATTTCACAGATTTTACTGATTATGTAATCACCTAATAGCAGCCATTGATTTTGTGCACGTCAAAACTGAAATAAGGATTTGGCTTGTATTATGTTGAGTTGTTCATCACGGTTTTATAGAGTGGCACATTATCCTCCCTTTAAAAAACGAGACACATTCTTATCCTATCTTCTGCGTCTGCTTGTTTCAAAGCCTTCCCCCCTCCCCACTATCTTTGCTGTTTATGTGGGAATGTAAAAGTCAACGAATGACCAAATAATTACCAACGGTGAATATGATAGAGTACACATCCAATCATTCACGGTTAAATCCTGTTTCTTTAATTTGTTCTTCTGAAATGCTGAGCCATCAAGAGTCATTGTTAGATGGCTATAGCATTCTAAATTTACATTATTGTTCTATCATTATTCATAACTATTCAGTATTTAGTTCTATAAACTTGGGGTTTAGGAGGCTAGAGACTGAATTAGAATTACCATGGTGGCCTATAGAATATATTAAAAGAGGTAACCCAGAAAGCTGCAGTTGAATTTACCTTCATTATCTAGTTGCTGAATTGCACCAGATGCTTTATTGAGCATCTTTTAATAACATGGATGTTCCTGTCTCTTGTCTCTTTCCATCATACCCTAATGCTTTAGTCTTTCCCAGCAAGTTTTGGTTTCCCCAGTTCCCTGAGCCCTTTTACACTCCTTCTCATACCCATGCTCTACTTTGTATACTGCACATATCAGTCCTCTCTGTATCTGCTTATCAACTATCTACACATCCTTCCATGACATCCTGGCTGACTGTAACTACACACAGAGATCTTTTCACTACCCTAACAGGTCAAGCTTTGTCCACCTTTAATGTCTCACAGTACTGTGCATATCTCAGAACTGTCACTGCACAGCCATCACTTTATTTACTTGCCTATGTATCTGAAACCATCTCTTGGCACTTCCCTACTTGGGAAGATATACTAATTATTTTATATACTCTGACCAGTACTAGATTGGATATAGAGTAGGACATTAATTTACATTTATTTAATCAATTGTTAAGCAGAAGTTTAATATCTTGAAAGTGGACCACAGTATCAACCTATGAAGATAAATATAGATTTTTCAGTATAAGGAAACTTATTCCAAATGCACTAAATATGAAATCAGAGCAAAGCAGATGAAAATACTATAGATAACCGTTTATAGAAATTTGTCTAATCTCTGAAATTTGTTTTTAGAATTCCTTCCAAAGCCCTAGTATGTTACAAAGCTACAGTTATACACATATTAGGAAATATAATTTCAAAACCACTTGATTCATCTTTCTTTCAAAGAGTGAGTACTTTATAAGTATTTAGGGCATAACTCATTCTTAGCATTTTTCTGCATATGTTATATTTGTAAGTTTTGTGTCTTATTCATCTTAGAAAACTGTATCCATTCACATATCATTTTTAATAGACATTTACAAGATTCAAACTGATCTTTTAAAGAGAATGCAGATGATTCAGAAAAAAATAAACAAAATAAAAAACAACACTCCCAGCCTAGGTGCTGGTATTGCACAGGGCAATGGTTGAGCCTCTGGGTCTGTTGAATTTGCTCTGCTAATAATTAGGTTTTGGTCCTGGGGTAGTTTCTCTGAGGCCCCATCATTAATGGTAAGAGCTATAATGTCATTCAGTGAAGAGGAAAATGAATAGCAGCGTAGCTCCCAAGCATATACTTTCTATCCTAGTATTTAAAACAGGCGCCCAAGCCCACTGGTGCTCTTAACATCTCTCAGCACTTAACCTGCTCATGGATCATTTGAACTTGTAACAGTAGAAACATCAGTTTCTGAGGCCTCGTGGGTATTTCTCTGACCTTTCTGATTTGTCAAAGGGAATTGCTTCTTTTGTAAAATGCTCGAGGAGACAGGACAGGATTGGTGTTTGAAGAAGTTGAGTGAACCCATGATTATTTCCAGGGTTTTAATGGAGGGGTTTGTGGAAGCCAGTACAGAACCTTATATGGAATGATTTCAGAGATTTTTATGTCTTTCTAAGGAAGATCAGATTATTAAGGAGTGTGGATCCTTCTCTATTGAAGTCACGGGAATCAACCCTTCAATTCAGTCTGACAGAAGTTAAATTGGTCCTGATGTAGTTGACTAAGATATGTAACAGGCACATACATGTTTGCCCAAAATGAAATATATACAAGGGGGAAGAAACAGAATGAATATTATAAGAAGATTGCCTAATATTTAATGAGCTTTGTTCATGCTATTTTCAGTTGTTTCATACATCTTCTAGGTATATGTGTGCTGTATGTAATTGTGTGGTGTGTATGAATATATATGCAGGTATACATGTGTGTGTGTGTGTGTGTGTGTGTGTGTGTGTGTGTGTGTGCATGTGCACAGGCATGCATGTGTGTTTGCATGCATGCCTGTGCCTGAGGTTGATACTGGATGCTTTCATGTATTGTTTATTCTAGCATGTTTACTGACACACAGGGTCTCTCATTGAGCCTGGAGTTCAGTGATTCAGCTAGACTGAACAATGAGTTGTTGGATCCGCATCTTCCAATTTCTCCCCATGTGAGCATTGCAGAAGTATTTCTTCGGACAACATTTTTTTTTTTGTTTCTGTTTTTGTTTTTCATTTTGGTTATTTGAGACAAAGTCTAACTTTGTAGCTCTGGGTGTTCTCACTATGTACTCACTATGTAGAACAAGCTGAACCTGAACTCATAGAGATCTATCTACCTCTATCACCTGAGTATTGAGATTAAAGACGTAAGCCTCTTTGGTGACAAATGTAACTTTTATCTAGGCCCTGGGATTCCAACTTAGTATAGAAAGTACTTTATTATCTGAGCCATTGTTTTCAGCCCTACATGTATCTTTTAATCATTCATATATATATATATATATATATATATATATATATATATATATATATGCAGAAGATAAGACTATCTGCATGACTCATGGGACATGGTGCAGAATGCAATTGCAAGCTCCTTGTTCAAAGAACAGGATAGAGGCTTTCGTCATTCTTCCATAACTTATTTCCCAATATGTCAAGTGCATATATTCAGAAACCCATAACACAGGGATGAAAAAGCAGTCAGCCAGGATACCCCATGAGTGATGACATCAAATTCTTGGCTCATATCCATTGTAAACCATGAGCTTCACTTGTAAAACATAGAGTTAATCATAAAATTCTTAGGAATTTCAAGGCAGAGCTACAAAATACTGATCTCCAAAATACTAAGGATCATGTAAACAAGTTTCATGCTTTTGAAACTCACACTGGAGAAAGGTACCATTGCTCTATGAACCTTAAAGTGGAGAAATGAAGCCACCTAGAATCTATGACAGGGTAATATGATATATTTCTCTATTATGTCATCACTGAAGCATAATATACCTATTTTATATTATAGGATTATTCTATATTCTTTTTTCTTTCAATACTGCATTTCATAAATTTCTAATTACTTTGCATGGCTTCTGGCATGGCCAAAAATAATGTTGGCTTTTATAAGCTGTTTTTCCCCACAATGTTTCATAAAATGCCATAGAGCAGCCCATCACATTTTCCTGTTGCGTGAAAAAATAGTCTAGTTATGAATACCATTTTTAATGGCCTGAACTCTATGACTAGGCTAATTTCATCACCAAAGATCAGTTCTCCCACTATGATCTTAATACATACCAATGCTCATACCATGATGCCCTCACTTCTCTTTCTGAAGGACCAGTTTACCCTGATGTCTAGCATGAATGGAAAGTCAGGCTCCACTTCCATTTTCACTGAACCTCAACCTAAATAAATCCATAGGTTTAATTACTATTCGATTCTCTAATGGGTCAACAGCAACTAGAAAGCTGAATTTGGACATTATCACACTAGTGTACCATTGCCTCAGATATCCTCTGGGATTGGGGGAGGGCTATAAAAGGAACATTTAAGGAATAATTGTCCATTTACCATCTCACCATTTTTAGCAGAGAGCTATAAAAATCTCATCATTTCTGATTTACCTTCCTGTATCACCTTCACCTAATCTAAAGATAAGGCCAATGACTTACCTTCAGAGGGAATGGCAGATGGAAGAACTACGTAATGGTATGTAGATGTTTTAAACAAAAGCTGTATCCTTTTCAAAAGTGTTTTGTAACAGAATGAGACCAAGTTCATTTCCTGTAAATCAGAGAAAGAGAAACACGGGCTGTAGGCACAGTGACTATCATCCCTATGGGTAAGCAGGCTGTGCCAATTTTCAATGTCTTGCTGGAAGAAATAATTTATGCAGGCCTCCACTGAGCAGCTGTACTAGTTTGCCATGGCCTTGTCTTTGTTCTGATTTCGGGCTCTGCAGTAGGAGTTGGCATGCTGAGCTATCTGACTATCTTAGCCTCATGGCCAGCTCTTACTCAAAACAATGTCAGAAGAAAATGACAACATCCCGTCAGGGAGCTAGACCTCATCTTACATTGGTATTCCCGGAAGAGTTTTTCCTTGTACTTACAAATATACTTTGCTCTATATAACAGCACACTTGGTTGTGCTTGATTTTATTACTACCACCGTTGAAGGCAAGCATTTACTCTCCTACAGTGTGGTAATGTCCTTCAGTTCAAATTGATTTGTGTCAAAGAACTGGTTCACTTGGACCCTCTGCATCCTGAGTCAGTTCATGTCACATTTACCTGCAGGTAGCAAGTGCTTATTGATGAGAATTTTACCACATGCTTACGTGATTACATATTGGTTTAGCTTTCCTTTCTAAATCACCACTTAGTTTATAGTTCAATTATTATTGATCCGAGTGCCACCAGTGAGTAATTCTATTGATGCTAAAATACATGGAGGGAAGGCAGATTGGCTTTCAGGTTTACACTCTCTCTTATAAAGAAAGTCACTTTAGCTGGAAATAATGGCAGCCTTCAGTGTACATCTCACACTAGAATCCATTGGCCATGAATACATTTTATATCTGAATATCTCCAGTAAGACTGGAAACTTGAGGAGTCTATGTAGGGGTTGGCTAACTTTTTCTACAAAGGGCCAGAGAATAAATACTATAGTTACCTCTGTCACTGTTACACTATACAAACTGTATTATGGATATACCTTTGGCACTGTATCCAAAAATCAACTGTAGTCAATACATAAACTCAGTCAGGCAATAGAGTGGATTTCACAGCAGTTAGTGATCTTTAATTCCTGTTTGGCCACTGGTTGGTTTTACTGTGGATTCTTAGAAGTCTCAAGTTATAGACAATTACAGATTGGGGGAAAAAATCTTATCCTGAAAGGGATCAGCTTGAATTATTACAGAGAATATATCAGGCCTGGTCTTATATTATAATTTTCTAAAGCTTTGGAAAGAAAATTAGTTAAAATACCTTTTTTTTTAAAAAAAAAAACTGAGGTTATAAAAACACAAATTCAAATAAAATTGCCTGTATCTAAATAAAATGCTTTGTGTTGATTTGGCTAAAAATTCAAGTCCTTTTCCTTAATTAAGTAGAATTTGAGGAATTGGCTCTCAGAAAATTAAGACCAGTTCAGGGAAGTTAATTAGAGTGCCTCCCCTGGAAGAAGTTGCTTTACTAGGCAATGGTATTTGATACCAGTGTCAGACAGGAATACTAATGAATTCTGTGATCTGTTAAGAGTTATAGAAGAATCTAAACCACCACAAGCAAGTGAACTGTTAAAATTTCAGGTACCTAGAGTGGGGGAGTGAGGCTGAATTAATGAAATAACTATGAAGTTTCAAAAATATTCTTTCAAATACACTCAACATCATGTGTGTTTGTGTTGCTCTCTCTCTCTCTCTCTCTCTCTCTCTCTCTCTCTCTGTGTGTGTGTGTGTGTGTGTGTGTGTGTGTGTGTGCGTGCCTTTATCATAATAAATGATCTTAGGGAATATGGAAGCCTGAATTATTATCTCCAGTTTAGTTGATTAAAGTAAAATACTTCTTCTAGGTTATTTATGGCATGCTTAAAATATTTTTATATGCAGGTAAGAGCCTTAGCATTCTGTCTTAATGTCTTAATCTCTTTCTCAAACCCATCCTTTATGGAGGCTATAAAGGAACTTGTCAGACCAGAGTTAGTTAAATTCTGAACTTGCCTTTGATTTAGAATTAAATAAAATTTTATTAAAGGTAGAACCCAAAATTTAGCATCTCTGATAGCAGAGTATAAACTTTCTAAAGTACAGTTGCCTGGGAGAATAGATACTAACAAATCTGTATATAGCGTGGTGTCTTAGGGGTTTTGTGTCTGTGAAGAGACACTGTGGTCATGGCAACTCTTATAAAGGAAGACATTATATAGGACTGGGTTACATTTCAGAGGTTTAGTACATTATCATCATGGTGGGAAGCATGGTAGTGTGCAAGCAGACACGGGGCTGGAGAAGTAGTTGAGAATTCTACATCCGATTGGAAGTCAGCTGGAAGAGAGAGTGACACTAGGCTTGACTTGAGTATCTGAACCTTCAAGGCTAAACCTCAAATGACACATTTCTTCCAACAAGCCTACATATCCTAATAGTGTCACTCCCTATGAGTCTATGGGGGTCATTTTCATTCAAACCACCACACATGAGTAGACATTCCCTGTCTTATCTTAGCACAAGGTGTTATGGTGGAATTCTTTTAATTAAAATTTAAAATCTGAGTAAATATGTTTATTTTCCACTGATGTCCCCAGTGTATTTAGTACAATACCATAGCTTTGGGAGCATTAAAGATTAACAATGAAATAATGTTTAGTGACTTTACTTAATTCTTGATTTACCTAATTCTCATTGAACTTCTGACTTTTGACAACAATGAAATAATGTTACATTAATTATCTACAGAAGCTTCATTGAACAGCATTTAAAGCTCAGCAAATATTTAAAACACTACAAATAACCTTAAAGTCAGGAATTGCATTTCAAAGGCCATTTTCTAGTATAATAACCATCTATAGTGAAATAAAACTTAAAAAAAAATACATCTTAGTGTGACACAGAAGTTAGGTAAGCTGCAAATGTTTGTCAAATTCCTTCTGAATAGGATGGTAGAAATATAACTTTTCCTCTAATCTATTTGGAAGGCCAAAGCTGTGTGATTTGTCACAGTAAAGCTCCTACTTTCACTTTCAAGTCATAGTTTGTAGGTGTGAGTTTGATGACAAGAGCTATGATGTTCAGTGGATAGGATCCTAACACATTCATTTTTTGATGATTTACATGGAATTTTCATGTTTCCTAGGAAGCCCCGTGATGTGGAGTACCAGTAGCAGTACAGTCACAGTGCACAAAGACCCACATAATTACCATCACCACTTACAATGCCTTATAAATAGTGGAACTACCACTGAGGTACATGAAGCTGTTCTCTCTTCTTAGCCTCTTCTTGGGATCTTATATGAAAGATATCAGCTAGAAGGTTCTCTGCTTCCCTGGGTCTTGGTAGGAGTCAGACTTTGAAAAGAATCTCTTTGGTTTATTTTACAAAATTGTTTCAAATTCAAAAACAGGTTAGCTTTGTTTCATTGAGCAAAAAAAAATAGTTATCAGGGTTTTTAATTGCACATAATTATATCAATCAAACTGTCAATGAAGGTTGCTTCTTAAAGCTCCAGTAAGGTGTTAACACTATTCAGTACTCTGTTCCGTCATTCTTACTGAGAATTATTCCCGATTCCAGGTGTGACTACTTAGCCCAATGTTTTACCTTATAAAGAGGCAGCCGTTCATGGAAAACAGCTGTTAACTACAGGAGCTCGGATATTTCATAATTAAACTACCAATTAAAATAGCACATGCTCGAAAGTTTGCAATTGGGCTTTGTAAGAGTCACGGTACAGTCTGATCTGTTTCCCTCTTTTATGGGCCTTGGACAAATCTTCCCTGGGCCTTGCTACATAAAAATGGCTAATCACATCCATTTTCTCAACGGGGAAAAGAGGAGGACAGGAGGGTGCATGAATGCTTGAACATGGCCAGATCAAAGGTAGTCTCCTTTGGAATCCAGAGGAATCTCCTGAGAAAATTGCTGCCAGCCAGCTTTCAAATGCAAATGGATGTTGGCTATAGTGTAATTAATATTAGGTCAACTCTTGTGATCAAAGAAAACTGAATACTCTACTCGTAACACTATCTTTGCTTCTGAATGGTTTCAATCCCGAGGAAGACTAATGATCTCATGGACGACTTTCAAGTGGGGATCCCCATGTAGGCCTGGATGTGTTGGTCTTCTTGAGGTTTTATGGAGCCCTGGTAAGAGATAAGACTCATGTCCTTACAAATCATTGTTTCTGTTACGTGGTACTTAGTTATGCTCATGAAACGGCTTCCTGGGAGGAAGATAAAAACCCTAAAGATTTATAATCTAGGGATAGTGGATGGACATTTTTGGAGATGACGTGTCCCCACCTGCCATACCACCTACTTGTAGTTCAAACTACTGCCACCAATGACTGCTCACCTTTCCCATGTTCTATCTCCAGGGTTTGGAAAATAATTCGTGTTGTTTTTAGAGCTCTTTAGCAACTGTACTAACTAATACATAATAACTTTCTCACTGATGCTGGTTATGCTATTTCTCATTTCCTCCTCATCCCTCTTGGGAATATCTCTTTCTTCAGGGGCCCTTGCAGCCCTTCCAGCAGGGGCCCTTGCAGGGTCTCAGCAGTCTACAGTTATTCCAGTGTCCACCTACCTCCAAAGCACAGCAAGATGGATATCCTGTGGACTGAAGAATGAACTTGTGACTTTGTTCCCATGTGTATTCTGAGAAATGCAAATGCTTTTCCGCTTTCTATTTCTTTTCTCAAGAAAAGAGTCAAATCAACTTGATATAGAGGAAAAAAATATCAGGCCAGGGATACTTGGAAGAAGCATTTTGAGAGAGGAAAAAATATTCAATGATTTTGAGTCTTGATAATGGAGAAACGTTAACTTGGGATGGTTACAATGATAGACAGTAGCCATCTCTCAGCCATCCCAAATCTGACAGGGAAAAAAGCCAAATATTTTAAGAACTCTGGATTTCAGGCACTGTGAATAAAATTAATGTTCATTTTCTTAAGTAGTCCTTTCAACAACCCTGCCAAAGAGGCATGAAGATCCCCTTTGAAGAGAGGAGACTTAAGTGTGTTCAACAATATTCATAAAATATTTATTGAGTGCCTATGTTTTTAAGTGCTAATAATGTAGCTGTGAACAAGACAGTTTGTATTTTATAGAGAAGAGTGAGACAATTTACAAGTGAGTAGTAACTAGCAAAGGCTAAGAAACAGGAATGGGAGGGGCTAGGTATCAGAGGACAGATAGGACAGTATCCCTAAGGAGGGACCAGTGAGATGAGAATGAACAATGAGAACCATCCCTGTGGGGAAACAGTGCAGACAGTCCTGTCAGCTTGAAAGTGGGGACAAGGCAGCTGTGCTGTTCCTATGACAGAGAGAAGACATGTCCCTAGAGAGTCAAGAAAAATGTGCACTGGGGTTTGGGGGTGGGCAGGGTAAGTTACGAAGCTAGGTGAGTACCTGGCAGGGTCTTGTCAATCCAAGAAGAACATGGATATTACTCTTGGAAACAACAGGAAGCTTAAGGGAAAGTGTTATATCCTGAATACTGTGATCTAGCTTACATTCTTCTGGTATCCAAGAGACTGAGAAATGTATTCAAAGCGAGGCAGGAGCAGAGGGAATACAGAGGTAGTCCAGCTGCTTACCTGAGCCCTACAGCCCTCTGCCTCTGAACCTGTCACCTTGAATTCCACTGCAGTGAATATCCACTATGCAGAGATTGGAAACAGAAAAGAAACCTTTTCTTTTGGGAAAAAAATTAATTAGGGCATTTAATGCCAACCCTGGAATCCCAACACTTCACCTACTTTTGAGTGGCAGTCCTTTGTAGCCTTTGTAATATTGTTTTTGAACTCCTATAATCAGGTTGTGGTGATGAGACATCTGTGTGTATACACAAATATGATAGAGAATGGACAGGTTTTTTGTTGTTGTTGTTTTGTTTTGTTTTGGTTTTTTTTTTAGCTCTTTAAGAACAAGGCAAACCACTTTCATCTGAAGGTCCCCTGGAACAGGGTTGCTGATTTTTTTTTTCCTGTAAGACATGCATGTGTTGCCATAAAACATCACCAAAACATCCTAAATAATAGTGCAAAAAGCAGACAGAATTAAACCACTTTATCTTTTACTGCTAAATCAAGAAGTCAGTTACATACACACACACACACACACACACACACACACACACACAGAGAGAGAGAGAGAGAGAGAGAGAGAGAGAGAGAGAGAAGCTGCTTGAGTTATTTTTTGTACATTGCAGGCTCCCTTTGCCTCCCTTCTCCCTCCTCCCTCCTTCATCACTCCTCCCTCCTCCCAGCCCACCCCCAGTCCATCTGCGATGCTTGAAGTTTTATAGGGCTCTTTGTGTAAAGACACTAAAGCCTTAATCATGTCTTCTGTATTGTGTATCTCTCCTACATCTATCTACTTATGGCAGTTGTTTACAAGTTCTTTTCTCTTGGCTGCCTGCTCATTATCATATTATTGATCAGTCAATCTTTGGTGGTTCCGGTTGGGGGATTGGGGAAATAGGTAAATTGGGGAACTGGTGGGGGCGGGGATTGGACAATCGGTTTTAAAATGGTTCCAAAAATAGCTCAGTCAGGCTGGTGATAGCTGTGCTTGCAGCAGGCCCTTATGGGATTTATGCTCTTCACTAAGATTCAGTGCTGAAATATATTCCACCAGCTGTTCTTGCAGTTGGGAGCTGGTGGCAGCAGGGGGCCAGCTCTCCTTCAGGAGGAGGAGAAATTGGAAGTAATAGGCTTGGGGTAAGGCAGACTCCTTCACTGGATGACACCCTGTACCTTATACATGCATTCATGATACAACACACACACACAACACACACATATGCACATGTACATGCAAGGTGCAGGGTATTTGTGTACTTTCTAAACTTTGCTCTTGCCACATGACATCTGGCTTTCTTTTCTCTCTTATCTTCTCTTAATAGTGGAAGGGATAAGTAAGAAGATAAGGTTGTATTTGCATCAAGATTTTTATATTGTATGTCTGCTATTTTAATTGAGGTTCGAGCTTATTGAGTGTATAACTAGAACCTTCTATTAGTACACTCGGCTTCACGGAAGTCAAAACCTTATAGTCACACTTTGATCTGATCCAAGACCTTCACATTTGCCAAGCCACCTCTGCATGGGGGTTAAGCCTACTTCTATAGTATAAGCATAACATTGATAAGTTTACTTAAGACTGTGTCACATGGAAAACATTGTTCTTCATGTTGCTCTTGTTGCAGTCATTCTGCCCCTTCTCATTAAGAAATAATATTGCATGTTCTCTCTGGCTTTATAATCCACTCTCCTTCCAGCTTCTGTGCCTCAGTATAGCCTGTTCCTAAAGTGCTGTGGGGATGCCCCATAGAATTTGTCAAGCTTCTGGTCTTGCTCTGTCCTGAATACTTTTAAACTTCCTTTCAAAATGTATCTATTTCACCCAAAACTGTACATGCCTATATTAGGGTTTTATTGCTGTGAAGAGACATTGTGACCAAAGGGACTCTTATAAAGACAAACATTTAATTGGGGCTGACTTACAGTTTCAGATGCTTAGTACATTATCATTGTGGTGGAAAGCAGCGCAGCATGCAGGCAGACTTGGAGCTGGAGGAGCTGAGAGTTCTCCAACTTGATCAGAAGACAGGGAGGAGGAGACTCTCTTCTGCACCAGGTAGAGCTTGAGCTTTTATGAGACCTCAAAGCCCACCTCCACAGTGACACATTCCCTCCAACAAGGCCATCCATACTCCAATAAGGACACACCTCATAATAGTGCCACTCCCTATGGCCAAGCACTGAAACACATGAATCCATTGGGGCCAAACCTATTCAAATCACCACACCCCATGCTCAGGCCCCCATAAGCTTGTAACCATAACATAATGCAATATGCATTTAATACAACTTTGAAAGTCACCATAGTCTATCACAAATCTTAAAATTGTTTAAAAGTCCAAAGTCAAAAAGTTTCTTCTGAGATTCATGTAATCTCGTAACTGTAATCCCCTATAAAATCAAAATAAAAAATCAGTCACATACTACTAACATCACAGGATATACATTACCAGTCCAAAATGTCAAAGTGAGGAAATATTGGACCAAAACAGGACCCAAATCCATCTGGGAAAGCTCAAACTACATCTCCATGTCTGATGTCCAACTGCTTTTAGCTTTGTTGACTACAACACAACTCTTTCTCTTTGCCTTGCTCTACTCCCTGTTAGCAGATTTCCTCGGCAAGTACTCCACAGCTCTGACACCTGTAACATTTTGGGATTTCCAAGGTAACTTCAACTTCACAGCATCGTGTTCCATTGTCTGATCCACACATGATCTCTGGGTTCCTCCAAAGAGGTTAAGTGACTTCTCCAGCTCCCCTCTGTAGCACTCAAGGCTCTGGCCGACTTCACTCCACTATTATTGCTCTTTTTGGTGATCATTCTACGGTACTGGCATCACCAATTTCCCGGAGTCTTGTCACTTCATGTGGGCTTCATCAATAGCCTCGAATAGACTGTCTTCACGGTGTCAAATCTCAACTTCTTTGCATGAGACCTTCAGTGCTGGGCCATCAATTGCCACTGAGGCTACCCCTTCACCAATGACCTCTCACAGTGCCAAGCCTCAGCTGCTCTTGATGACCCCCTCATACCTTCTAAAGAAGTACCACCTGGGTGATTCTTACACATTATCAAGCCTGCCTGCCAGCCTGAAATCTATCTCTGGAACACAGCTTCTTTGTGCTCTCAGAAAACACTTCCCAGAAGATTTCACCTCCGTATTGCTGGTCTCTTCTTAATCACTTCTAATTTCTTAGCTCCTGCATTAATTGTCCCAGTAACCCCTTCTATTTTTGACTCTAAAGCCAGAGCTACATGGCCAAAGCTGCTAAGTTCTGCTGCTTGCAGATCTGGAACATGGCCTCCTTGTTCTATTACATCTTCACTAGTTTTGGTTTTGATTATTTCCTTCACTGCCTAAACTTGGCTATCCTGGAACTTGCTCTGTAGATTAGGCTGACCTTGAAATCCAAGATCTTCATGCTTCTGTCTCCTAGGTACTGGGATTAAAGACCTATATTACCATGCCTGAACCTAAGCTCTTCTTTACCTGAAAGTTGTTCTATAACAGGCTCCCCTTGAACTCAGAGATCTGCTTGCCTCTGTCTCCTGTGATTATAGGCATGTACCACCATGTTTGAACCTAAATTTTTCTTTAATTCCTTTCCACAAGATCTATGTAAGTTCTGGATTGCAGTTTAGTCTAAATATAGTGAAGCTGACCACTGAGAATAGTGATTGCTATCCAACACATGACATTTTGACATAGTCATATCTCTTTATGTCTAAATGAGAACAATAACCAGGTAATAATAATGCCAACCATCATATAACTACCTATGGTACATCTGCAAATGCATAAACAATAAGCTTAGTTGGGTGGGATTTTTCCAAGACGTCACCACTCCCTTAATTCCATTTAATATCCTTGAACACAAGAATTAACTCCATTCTACTTCCCAGTGCCACTTTAATACTTGAAACATACATTTTGTTTCTTTACCTTCATTCCCAACATGTCTGAATCAGTATATTGTGCTGGAACTGACAATGTGTACTTTAATGACCATGTTCAGTAGTTCTGCTATGGACGGTTTGCAGATAGACTCCTTAAAAATAGTAAGTTTGCTGCAGCTGAATGCTGCAATTTGGAGCTCCTGAGAAGGGGAAACGGTGGGCAAATTAAATCATTTATGTCTTCTGGGCTCTATCTTCAATTTTTTCACAACTTTCTATTTTTAGTTTCATTTCACTGCACAATTACTGCCTTTTATGTAGGATACATACTGAGGTATGTGTGGTTTACATTGGTGGGAAGGAAAGGTTTCCACATCAGAGTTAGCCTGGGAATATTAAGTAGACTCAGACTGGGGAAGGTTTGTGGTTGGCTCCTAGAGTGTGTGGGAGTTATCACTTTCTCTGCTGGAATTCAGGATCCAACTAAAATCCACATATCCGTCTTTTGCTTTGAACATTGGAGGGTCCACAAAATAGCATAGCACCTGCTGCTCTGTCTCTCAAATCTGGTTTCATAAAAGCTATGCTAAGGGTTACTCCTTAACTTATATCGCCACCTACTGTCCACCCTCCATTCCTGTGTGAGAGACTTGCTTGTTTTACACAGAATTGCATTTCTAGCCTTAACTCTCAAGTTTTTCTTTCTAGCAAATCACCTTTGAGTTCAAAATAGCAGCCAGTTTCCTACTAATATTAATTTTTTTATGTCTGATACCGTTTTTACTGACTTGAAAATACTTATTCAGGCTAGGGAGATGGCTCATCAGTTAAGAGCAAGACCTGCTCAGTACTTGAGTTTGGTTCCCAACACTCTTGTTAAGTGACTCACACAGCCTGTCTCTCCAGCTTTTATCTGGCCTTCTCAGGCACTGAAATTCTCTACACATATCACACACAGACATACTACACACAGACACACATAAAATCAAGAGTAAATTTTAAACAGTAATATTGTTATTCTCTTAGGAACTTCATGTTGTATCCAGCTATGGATAACAGCCACTTTGATCCTTTCCAATGCTCCTGAAAGATGCCAACAGGAAATACTTCTCAATCCAATCCCCATCTTTTTCTATTACAGAATGTTTCTTACTTGAGAAGAGTGAGGAATAATCTCCTATAACATTTTCCCAGATTCCTTTTAGAGAAGGAAAGTGTATTTTGAGAAAAACGTGTTGCTTCTCGAGGCCAGCCCTGCCATCTTCAGAACTAGAGAGAGAACTCTCCCTTTAGATTGACCATTTCCAAGTTTGTTCTTCATTTAGTCGTGTGTTAAAATATGCCAGTTATTTGAGCTCCCAGCTTTTATGAAGACCCACTTTTTCAAAGTATATCCCAAAATAGCAGTATTCAAGAAAACCAATATTTAAATAGCAAAGTCTTGCTTTATGACTTCAGATCTGTGTTAGATTGGACAGAATGTTTTCCAGTTGTTTGCTGCGGTCCAAAGGATGAGAATGTGTGTAAGGAGACCAGGATAAGTATATATAGTTTACCTTGAGCGGTAGTAGATAAGGAAATATAAGTAGATGTGAGATAACACAATTAATTCTTGGTATTAGGCATCAGATGCAGTATCTATGGGAAAAAAAGGAAAAGAAAAACTGCTGTGCTTTTTTGTTCATGTTTTGCCTCACTGTCCAGATGATATACTGGAGTTCTATAGTCAAATCTAACTTGCTTCACTTTCTTAAATTTTCTTCCATTGACCAAGCCTTAAAGTATCACTCTCTATTTAGCAATCCTCCAGAAAACCCATCCTAAATCACACTATGACTTCAGGTTAACAGACTCTGTGGAAAATATTAATTTATTCTTACAACTTCCTGCAGATGTCTTCACTGTCTGGAGACTACTGATGCATAGACATTCCTGGAAATATGCCTATAATATAGAATTGAAATCAGGCATGTTAAGCTATTATGCTAACAGCAGCTGACATATATTAAGTACTTGGTACTGTCTGCCAGGTGTCCAATGTTATATAGCTTATTTAATTTAATTTTTAGAATAACCTTGAGAAGTTGGTACTGTTCTTTCCACTTTACAGATAGGAAAATCAAGGTACATACAGATAAACGAGTTTAATGTTAGGCACCCTTTAGGAACTGGCAGAAAATGGACTAGCAACTGCTGCCAGCTTTATTGCCAAGTTCATGATTATTAAATGCAAAGACCAAAACTTGTCCCATGCTAAATCCTTCTAAATTGCCATTTTACCCTTATTCCTGCATGGAGAAATTGACATTGCTCTTGGATCTTTCTTTTATGAGTGTCGATAGATGGTTTTGGTTCAAGATTCCAGTCTTGATTCAGAGACTTACATTTTGTTAGAGAAAAATGAACTGATATGGCCAGAATAAGCCTAGAGAGTTTTCTGGAGTGAAGGCCTGGGAAGGCTCTTTAACTCAGCTGCATGGCTCCAGCTATGGGTTGCTCAGCATAGCGTAAGTATATTAATTAGTTTTCCCATTGCTGCAACAAGCTATCTTATAAAAAGCCAATTAAAGAAGGGTTTATTTTGGCTTATAGTTCTGGGTTACAGCTCAACATAGTGGAATAAGAATAGAGAACGGAGCTTGAAGCATCTAATCATGCTATCAGGAGATGGATCTAGTGTTAAGCTTGTTTATTTTATTTATTTATTTATTTATTTATTTATTTATTTAATATGCATTGGTGTTTTGCCTGCATGTATGTCTGTATGATGGTGTAGGATTTTGGCAGTACAAACAGTTATGAGCTGCTTTGTAGGTGCTGGGAATTGAACCTGGGTCTTCTGGAAGAGCAGTCAGTGCTCTTACCTTCTGAGCCATCTCTCCAGCCCCCATTAACTTGCTTTCTTGTTCCATTCAGGCCAGGTTACCAGCCCTGAAATAGCACTATTCTCCATTAAAGTGGATCATTCTATCTTGATTAATCAAATCCTGACAGTCCCTCACAGGCATGCTTATTTATAGTGTGATTCTAGATCTTCTGAAGTTGACAATCAATAGTAAGAAATCTGCTTTGCGGGGATATGAAAGTTCAAGTCTTCTGAGCCACCCGTCTCTCCTCCTTACCTCTATTCTTTCCTAGATCCCTTCCTCCTTTACATTCTTCCTTTCTACTTTTACATGTCTCCTTTCCTTCATGCTGTGTATGAAACCCAGGGCCTTCTGCATACAAAACACAAGTATTCTCACCAAAACGTTGTACAGTTCTATCTAGACCATTCTATGTAGCTTTACCTCAATTCAGTAAGATCCAGATCTTTGCAGTAAGGGGCATGGCAAATTACACTGAAGTCTTTATTCTATTCTCTATTGGCCCAGACCAAAGCCATTGCTTCATGTAGTTAGGACCTGGAAACCTTAGCTATAGTTGACTCAGAAAAATGGAAAAAAAAAAATTACCCAAGCATTGGTGTTCTCTTTTGAGAGAGAGCTATCACTGTTCCTGGACCTTTGATCTGGTACTCAGAATGGAAGAGCTGTGGTTGTTTGTTTGTTTTAATATTCTCTTAACCTAGTTCTCAGATATAACTCATTAGGACAAACACATGAAGGTATCTTTCCTGACAGAGGCAGGTGAGTAGACTCCTGTGGGGGAGAGGCCTCAGGAAAACAGATACTGGAGGCAAGAAGGAAGCAACTTTATACTAGAGAAATGAGCCCAACTATGTTCTGTACCCTTCCTGAGCTTTGTTCTTTCAATAGTGATCCACTGAGCATAGATGTGTCAGGTTGAGTGCTTGGCAGTTGGTGTCGAGTTCAGTAGTGAGTAGGTGATCTTTCATCTCCCCAAAATCTTCAGTCTTCTTTCACCCATTCTTGTCATTCACTTGAGCCTTCTCACTGACCACTGAGCCATGTGGAGTAAGGGTTAACTGATAAGCAATGGGAGCAAATCATGACATAGCCTGTATACCACTAGGGGCTACTTCTGTGCATCTCTGTTTGAATGGGACGAAATGAAGATGTGAAGATGATGAACACATCACTTTTCATTTTAAAAGTCCTCACCATCTTCCCTGCCCATCATTTTTCTACCCCTGAATCTTAGCCAAGTAAGCTGACCAGTCTTGTCATTTAAGACACTACTTCACCTTAATGGGACAATAGGTCATAGTTTGGAATGCTGGAGGGTTCTGTAAGAACAAAGACAACCATGTGTGTGCAGAGACGATCCAACTACCTTCTCTCTAAGACATCAAACAGCCTTTAAATGTTCTCTGTACATTAGTGTGTGATAAGAAACCTTCAATAAAGACTCATTGTTTGTATGCTTCCTTTGTAGGACAAGAGCATGTTTGACTTTTTCTGCTTGTGTGGGAATATTAATATAGTTCTTGAGAATGTCAGCTTTACAGAATTGTTTTTCGTTTCCCCCAGGAAACCTAAAACAGAGAACAAACTCCTTTTTACTTGCTGTCTTTGGTGACATTTGTTTTTAAAAGGCAAGTCTTTCTTCTGAGATATCTATTTGGCTATAGGGAGGTAAGGAAGAGTAGATATTAAAACCATGATGATGGCTTAATGACTATTGTCCTTGTCAAATAGACATTTATGAATTACCAAATCCTATTGGTAGCCTTTCTAGTAGGGAATTATGAAGTAACAATCTTTGTCCTGTGGGAAGGCCATGCTATAAGGCACTTTTGGTTTATGAATGATTAGAAGGGGCATACATGTAGTAAGAAGTGAAATCAAGAGTTTATATCCATATACAAATGATTGTGCTTAATTCCATGATCAGGGAAGTTCAATACTAGACTGTCTTAAGTGATACTGGAGTATCTGTGGAAAAGTAAAGCCACAGCGCCACCAACAAAATACCACTAATTGCAGCTATTGCTGTTGGTCAACTTACTAATTAAATGGACATACAGGAATGGCACAATTACTGTGTTAGTGTCATGTAAACATGGATAACAACATAGCCAAGACAATGAAGTTAGCAAAAGAAAAGATTTATTTTGTCTTATGGTTATTGAGATTCTATGCCTTGAAAAATTGGATAGTCCTGTTGTTTGGGGCCTGTTGGCAAGAGCAGGGCATCATTGTGACAATGAGTGTCAGAGTCAACCAGTACATCATTATTCAAAACACAGACATGGACTGGCAGACAGAAATACTACAACCCCCCTTTGTTAACAATATCCAGTGATTCCAGGACTTCTTTATCATGAGGCTTCTCCTCTCAAACCTTCTACTACTAGGAAACACTTATACAAACCAGAACACTAAGTATATTAATTATTAATTGTTTTGATAACTGACACTGAAAATAATACATTTACTTCTTTAGAAAGTTATTAGGAGGATGGAATTAAAGCTGGGGTCTTCAAGTCACCTGCCAGGGGTCACACTGCTGGTACTTAGCAATGCTGTTAGTCAAACCAATTTACTCTGAGTGCAAAAGTCTGAGCTTTCCACTGACTCATACAATGGAGAAAATATTCTTTGCTTTGCTTAGCATAGAGCACAGAAGAATAGACAAGCATGAAATCTGATCTAGTCACTTAACATCACTAAGAAGCATCTCTACTTTGCTAGAAACCATCTCTGGCTCTGTTGGTATTTAGTCAGCTGAATTGTTTTATAAACTACTGTGCAATCATAGTCTGCTTAATCTCTTATTTGTATGGCCTCCTCCAGCCCTTAAGAGTTGATCTCATATTCTCTGAGTCTCTTGGATGCCATCTTGGCCAACCAGAGGTTAGGCCACTTCATGTTGTCCCCACTGATATGTTGGTAGGAAAGGCTTATGGGTGAAGGAAATTTTAATAAAGCATGGACAGATTTTAAAAAATTTAATTATTATTTTAATTTAATAATTTCTTTAAAATGTTTTTTTTTCTTCCATATGTACATCAATGCTTTCCTTTCTATTTTATAACATCTGGCCAAATCATTATTTTGTTTTCTATGGAGGCTGACAAACTGTTCACTATATATTATTTCTTCAAATTTTGACAAATAATAAAAATGGAATGATACATTAAACAAGTGGTAGGATCAGGTTCAGGCTTCTGTTCTTCCTCTCCTGCTTCATACCTCTCACCTCTCACCAATGTTTTGATAGACAAGATATGCAATAGCTATTTTCATCTCTAGTGTTAACTACTTTTCTAAATGTGCAATTTTAACAAAGTATTGTTTCGATAGCTTGCTTGTCCTTGTTTGTTTGTTTTGTAGTCCTGTCGGCCTTTTGTATGCCAAACAAATGGTCTACCACTGAACTATGGCCCTAGCCCTTTAGAATTATTGTAAATTCAGACTTGTCTTTTATTCTTGCTATAGCCCAAGCAGAGCTTGAACGTGTGTGCCTTCTACCTCTACCTCTGAGGAGCTGAGATCCAGTTCTGGCCACTTTCTAGAGTCTTGTGGACTATTATCCTCATATGTAATGTACAGATCATGTTAGAATTACTTCTTAGGATTGGAGTGAGGATGCACTAACTACTTGCTGGGACTTACTTAGAATTCCATTTAAACTCTGTTTTTTGACAAAGAAAGAACGACTATAACAAGTCTACTTTTGGCTTTGGAATCAAATTTTTCTTTCAGATTTTACTTGTCAATTTTTTTTTTCTCACTCTGAAGTATGCTTCAAATTTCTTACTTTTTCTCTGAGAGTTCATTCCAGGGACTTGCCACATCACCAAAGATTTAGTTATTTTATTTATTCCTTTTAATCTGATCATTTATAATCGATTCCAAGTTATTGTCCTACAAAATGGTATTTTGGTATGACATTAATTCTTTTTGGCTTCAGTATTTGTTACTAGGATACAATGAGGCTTGATTATTTTGGCTCCAGGCAGAGCAACATTTAATTCACTGATTTGTTCCTTTATTCCTTTAACACATATTTATTGTGAAACAGAAAGATAATTATAGAGACTCTTAGAGCCAGAAAGAATTTTAAAATCTTTTAGACCAAACTAACCCTCACACTACAGATTTAATCATGAACATGTAAAAGGATCAGCTGTAGACTCAGTTTATGTGACATCATGATAGACTCGATGGGAAAAGGACGAAGAGGAACATGTATCGTTTTTTACCTCTTTCTTGGTCCATCTCATTCTCCTCAGACGAAGAAAGAGTCGTTCCTGAAAATCATGTTGTTGGTCTTAAGCATAAATTCAAATATTCTGAACCATGTAGAAAGGATGATATTCATCTTCAGGCTGATATTCATCTTGTTAAATCTGGGTGAATGGCTCCAAGCTAGTGTTGACATGAGGGACATATGGAGAGCCATGCTCTGACATCTGGAGTGGAGAAACTTGACCAGTCTTGTAGAAAGGACACCAAGTGATCCAGTGGATCATTTGCTTGTGGCTACCTGGCAAGCCACAGCCAGGTCATCACAATGCTTATCGTCTCCAATTCTGAAAGTGAGGGGTATGAGGTTAAGGTGGTGGCAAACATCATTTACTTCAGAGTCTTTAGGGAGGATTCTCATCTCTTCCTCTTCCTGACTGTTTTGCATGGACTTACCTACAAAGACTGAGATATCTATACTGGCCTTGTTTCTTGCAATAGCCCAAGCAGAGCTTGAACTTGTGTGTCTTCTACCCTGACTTCTGAATAGCTGAGTTCCCAGTTCTGGCCACTTTCCAGAGTGAGCAGATCTGCGACCAATGGTAGAGCAATCTATCAACTCTACCCAAATTTATCTTGGAAAGCCAATAAATTTATTGGCTTATGAACAGAATATGGATAACTCCAAAGCAGCCATACAACCAAAAAGTCTCAAGTCTTCAGAGATGATGATATTCCCTCTGCAACTGTATAGATGGAGTCCCTCCTTCAGTTAGCCTTCCACACCCTATATTCATCACCTCCAATGATCACAAGACCATGTCCATCTTAGGCAGATTAATATACAGCTGAAAGAGGGAGAGAGAAGTATATAAAGGAGAAATTGGAATCTCAGATGAGGCTCTAAGGATCATCCCATTTCCTGATTCTATAAAGGAATGTCAACTGGCCTGATCTTAAGAGTCTTGTGAACAGTCATCGATGGTCTGATGGGAATGGCTGTTATATACAGAAGACAGTGTTCTACAACAGAAGTCTGTCAGCATCACCTGATTTGTAGATGAATTATTTCAGTCTCTCTTATCTACTCCGCATGCCTATTCCTCTCTGTGTCTGACTTATAAGCATACATGTGATTGCCTTAAAATCCCCTGAAAAATCCAAGATAAGCACCATCTCTCAAAGACATTGACTTTACTAATGACTTTTGTTTTGTAAATTGATATATTCATTCTCTTGCCAAAGGTGGTAATATCCATGGATTCAGTGGATTAGGACATCTTTCAGGGGTCTGTCATTTAAGCCACTTGAAATGAATTCAGGTCCTTGTCCTTGAACCAATAAATTATCAGATCTCTCTGGGGTTCAGACTCCTCATACATAAAAAGAGAATAGTACTATCCAGCTTACAGAGCTACAGTGAAAAGCCAGAGAGGTAAAGATAAGGGCTCTGCAAACCCAATCCTCAGCACAATGTGTTGCCACAGTTCTGAGTCCTCAGAAAACAAGCAGATTTTAAATAACTTTACTTTGAAGAAAAGTATACAGTTAGCCTACATTGAGTCAAGAATTTCTTAACATTTGGTGATTTGAATAAAAAAATGCTCTTGAGCAACTATGAAATGGCTTAATACTTAGTTCATTATTTACAGAGGCACCCACGAAATGTTTTATATTCCGATAACCATTATATATTAGCCATGCCTCATTTGATAATTTCTTTCTGTCAGGGCTCTGCTCCTGCTTCTGTGGACTAGCACATTTTATCACACATTGTTATGCAGTGCCAAAACCTTTAAATAATAATAAGTGATAGTTTGAGTAGCAAATCAGTGATGTTTACATCACAGGCCTGAAGGGAGAAAAAAATCTGTTGCAGCTCCAGGCATGGTAGTCGATGCCTGTAATTCTAGTACTTGGCATACCTATGCAGAAGGATTGTGGCAAGTACACAATGCTAACCTGGAAAGTATAGTGAGCTCCAGGCCAGTTTTGGCTACATAGTGAGACCCTGTCTCAAAACAGCCACAAAAGCAAGCAAACCAACAAGCAGAAAAACAAGACATGACACAACAAAACAAATTTTAAAATGAAAATAAGCACCACAAAATATATTATTCACATATATAGAATTATTGCTTTAGTTGTTTAAGGATTCATATCCCAGACTCTTTCTTAATTGAACTATGGTTTGTATGTCTGAAAGAGGATATATTCACCCACTAAAACATATTATTATAAATATCATGTACATGTTTTATCTTACTATAGTGCAAATTTAATGAGTTTTTCTTATGATTTTAAGTAACTCTTCTCTGGATTAAGAGACAACTGAAGGCATGTTGACAATAATCATAAATATGCACAACATAAAGTCAAGGCATATTTTAAAATCCAACCTTTTCTATACCCTTTCTACATCTCATTTGTAGTCACTTTAATCTCTAGAGTTACAGTTTTGTGTATCTTCTTGTTTAACTCTTTTTCTTATCTACATAAGTATGCACCCTGGATTCTCCTTTCATTTTTTCTACTTATGAAAACAACATTGATGTTGAATATACATCGTCTCTCTCTCAGTGAGCTATAGTAAATGCGAGGTGGCAGAACAGGTGTGGTATAGTCACAGTTCTGCTGCTGCCTACATTTCTTCCATCTCAAGGATCTTTCCATTTGTGGATATTTGCTCAGTACTTCCTTGTCTCTCATTCTATAGTGGAATCCTACTAGCACTCTACTTTCATTGTCATCCTAAAAACAAACGAAAAAATATAAATTACTTTCATAACTTTACTTGACTTTGGATTATTGTGAGTTCTTAGAAAATAAATAATTCACAATGGAACCTAGATATTCCCAGAGAGTATCTGCAAGTCATGTTGGTATGCCTGTGTGTGTGTGTGTGTGTGCATGTGATGGATGGGGAGGTAAATGAAATTTGTTTCTACCCAATGAACAGATCTTCAGTTTCCAGGTAAGTTTGTTTCTGTAAAATATGCCTGCTTTCCTTCATGCAGCCATTACAATTCTTTCAAGAAATGACTTCAAAAACATCTGCTTCTGTGCTCATAAGCATCCTATCTGCCCATCATCTCCATTCTTTTACAACATCCCCTTTCTAAAGCTCATTCAAAATGACAAAAAAAAAAAAAAAACCCAAAGCTAATATGAATTTAGATGCCGATTGTGTCCTGTCTATGAATGTTTTCCATTTTTGAAATGGCTGGGGAATTAGTGTGCCTCTACCCACAGTAATTTAGAATGAGTGGAATTGGATAAGGGTCGTTTCCTCCATCTCCTGGGATTCTAAAAGCTCTGTTTCTTTTATACCTGATCAAGTCTGCCAGTTGCAAAGCTATACAATATAGTGGAGAAGTGCATACGGTTAACTATGACAATTACAATCAGTTCTTTACAATCTGCTGCTGCTCTGGGATTTAAATACCATCATGGATGTCAAAAGGACAAAATATTGCCTCTGTGTTTTTCTGCTTACAGATGTTTTTATGATTGGGTTTTGCTCATAACAGGTGGTTATATGATGAAATCCTTCCATGCATTTATCTATCTTACTTATCTCCTAACATGGCTTCTCTGGGGTATAGTTAAACATAAGCATTGGGTTTCTAATGAGCTCAGAGGTTACCTCAGTGTCCCCTGAATGTGGTGCAGTAAGGTGAAAATGAATTTGCTTATGGTGAGTGAAAGGAGTTGAAGTAAACATAGTCACTATAAAAGACTCCTTTCTACTCCCTCCTTCATCCTTCCTTTATATTTTTAGTTCTTATTCAATCCTTACGTCTCTTTTCATTTTTGCCATAATAAATACTGCACCAAGTTTCCACTTACCATGTGGTCTCAAGCATGCTGTGAAGACTACTGCATGTAGACATGAATTGGTATGGTATTGTTACATGACTGTATCCATTCCTAATGTTACAAGTTGAATCCGAACAGTACAAATCTTGCCACTGCACCATTGGCCAAGGAGGCTGGAAAGCAAGTAAGTCAATCCTTTTCTTTCAGCACACCTTTTCTGCAGCATTTTTCTTTGCTTGACAGGTAAGTGTGAAGAGATCCATGGGCACTGAAACTGTGTTTGAGAGCCTTGCCCCAATAACCAAGTGTATCTTGCTTAAACAACATGTTTTGAGTTAATAACCATCTGGTAAAGCTAAGAACCTTTAGTCCTCTTCATTCTTAACTGTCTGAAAGAATGTGTCCAACCTGCCATGCCTTATGATTAAATTATAAACCATGAAGGATAATAAAATCATTAACTTTCGACATGTCAAGCCTGAGATTCAAGTTGCAACTTGATCAGAATTTGATGGCCTTTCCCCAGCACTTAAGGGAGTAGACCAGTATACTGCTCAAAAAGCACTTTATTATTTCTCAAGAAACTATTAGTTTTGTGGGGGTTGCCTGGACATGGCCTCTATAGATCTGAGAGAAGAGGAAAGCTTGGAGAAATGAGAGTGTAGAGGAACAGACAGGAACCTAAAGGCAAAGCCATCTCTTCCCGGGGAAAAAAAGAGTAATGTTTTTTTTCCTGGGGGCGGGTCATCCTTTTTTTTATTTTGGGTTGTGGGGGGGGGAAAAGTGGAAATTTTTAGGGGGGGGGGCCAAACGTTTTTCAAAAAGTGGGGAAAATGGGAAAGGGTAAAAAAGCCTTTTGCTTTCAATTCAGAATTTCCCTTCTCCCCCTTTTTTACAAAAAAAGGAAGCAAAATACTTGAAAGTGTCAGGAATTAAAAAATTTTTATTTTTTTTTAAAGGGAAAAAAACTTTTGGAGAAGGGGAGTTTCAGTGGTAAATGAACCCCGGGGATTTCCCAAGAAAAGTCCCCTCCCACAAGGGAAAGGGGCACCCTTTTAAAAGGTTTGGTTTAAACCCACACAACCCCCAATTGTAAAGTGGCAGGGAAATTTCAAAAGGAAAAGGATACTTCCCCTTTTTTCCCCTTGGGAAAAACTTTCCTAGAATTTCAGTTTAACCAAAATTATTAATTAAAAAATCCCCCCTTCACCTAAAAAAAAAGAAGCCGGGGGGGCCCGAAAATCAAGCCATAAAAATTTTACCAAAAAAGGGAAAACAAGGATTTCCCCGGTTTTTCCCAAACAACCCCCAAATTTGGGGAAGAAAAGGGACCAGGCCTGGGGTTGGCAAAGTAAAAACTTCCGAAATTTTTTTGCTAAAATTTATTCTTTCTCCTTGAAAACCTCTTTTTCCAACCTTTTCCCGTTAAAAGTTTTTTCCCCAAGTTTTTACCCCACATTTAAAAAAAAAAAACTTCCCCTGTGGGTTTTGGTTGATGACAAGAAAAACAAACCCAAAGGATTTATTTTTTGGGGAAAACATAAAAAATTTTTTCAAAAAAATGAAATTTTGTTTTTCAAAAAAAGAAAGAAGAGCCCCCCTCCCTTTTCAATTGTTACCTGAAAAACTTTTTAAAGGGGGGAAAAAAAATTTGCTTTTGAAAGTTTTAAAATTAAAAACCACTCCAAAAGAGGGGGGTTTAAATGGGGGGGGGGGACCTTCCGGGGGGGGGAAGGCAACCAAGGTAGAAACCCACAAAATTTTGTTTTGTGGATAAAAAACTTTAAAATTGGAAAACCCTTTTTATTGATTTGGAAAGGGGCAAAACTTAAAAAAAATTGATGGAAAGAATTTTTTTAAACCAATGGTTTTAAACCCGTTTAAGAAAAGACTTCCCTTCTAACGAGGGGTTCCCGAAAGCTTAAAGGTCACCCTTTTTAAAGGAAAATTAAAAAAAGCCCCCTTTGAATTTTTAAAATTTAAAAATTTAAAAAAAAATAAAGGAGGGGAAAAGGGCAGGGCCTACCCTTGTTAAAAGAAGCAGGGGACCTGGGGCTTTTGGTTTTAAATCATCCCAAAAAGATGGAAAATTCTGAAAAACCCCGTTCCTAAGAAAGGGAAAAGAATGGGAAAGGGGCAATAATCAAAATTTTGCTTTAAATTGAATCCGTTTTTAAAAAATTTTTTCAGAAGCAAGGAAAAAACTTTGTTTTAAAAAATCAGGGGGACCAAAACAACACCTAACCACACCTTTTGTTCCCTCAAAAGGCAAGTTAGATCCCCGGGGAATTAAACCTCAATTTAGGGTAAACCAAAAATTGTCTGTGGTGGGGCTTTGGGCAACCAAATTTTAAAAACAAACTTTTGGGGGAAAATCGATTTTTCCTCCAAGGGGTTTTAACCAAAAATTTGGTTGGAACTTAAAACCCCGGTGCCCCTAAGCGGTAAAGTAAGGAATTGGGGAAAAAAATTATTTTTTTGCCCAAAAAGTTTTTTTTTAAAAAAATTCTTTTTTGGTTAAAAAAAAAAAAAAAAAAAAAAGAATACCCAAACTTTCTTTGAACCTAAACCCCCAAACCTTTTTTTAACAATTATTTAAAAACCCTTAAATTTTGGAAAATTGGGGGTAACTTCTGACCTACACACACACACACTCACACACACCAGTGTAGTTTCAGACTCTCAAATGGAAACATTGTGTAGATCCAAGAAGTAGGAAGTGAAACCTCGGAGAGGTCTAGGATACACCAAACCTGTGTCTCGCCCTGGTGGTGTGCAGAGTTGTCTAACAGACTTTCTAAAGTAAATGTATACATTTGGAGGATGATGAACAGATGTCACTCAAGGACTTCTAACCTAAACACCGGTTGATTCTTAAATGTCCTGGATGACCCGCATGAAGCTGAGATAGGGAGGCAGTAATAGCACAAAAGTATGTTTGATGCCTAAAACCAAGTTTCAGTTCAGTTCAAACTGTTCTGTTCTGTGTTAAAAAAAAAAAAAAAAAAAAAAAAAAAAAGAAGTACTATTGCTTTACGTAATGAAGCCTATCATTGAAATGCCTTTCTCAAGCTATTTCTCTAAAGCTCCTTGAGGAGGAGCGGGTTGGATTTGTGGGGGGGATAGAGAATAGCAGAGAGGTAGTAACCATTTCCCACAGTCAATATGTCAGCTCTTCAAAAGTGCTGTGAGAAAACTGAACAAAAAACATCGCCTGAGTATGGAAGGGGGTGGGGACATTGGGGGAACAAGAGGCTTGAAGTTGAATTCCACCCATTCTAATAGTGAAGGGTGGGAAGGAAGGTTGACAGCAAATATTTCAGGAAGAACAGACCCAAGAACGCCCTGTGCCCAAGCTCTGCACCCTTCTATGAGCCTCATGCAGAGAAGGGAGGTATAACACTGAGGTTAGCAGGGTTTGAAAGGCAAAATATAATTGCTTCCCCTTAATTAACTCAATGCATGGCAGGTTGTATTAACATGCCTGTACTGTAGCTAAGAAAGATTGTAGGCTACCACTGAGGGGAGGGATGAGGAGAAAGGTAAAGAAGAGAGAGGGGGGAGGGACAGAGAGAGAGAGAAAGAGAGAGAGGGAGGGAGGGATAGAGAGAGAGAGAAAGAGACAGAGACAGAGAGACAGACAGAGAGAAAGACAGAGAAAGAGAAAGCGCTCTGTCAAAGTAGGTAGGCCTCGAAGCCTTCTAGACTAATTTTACAGATGAGAGAACAAGCTTTAGAGGAAATACAAAACTTGCTCCAGGTTTTGAGAGCTCCTGGTGACAAAGCTTGACTTAGACCTCAGGCCTGATCAGTTTCACATTCTCTACCAGACACTGTATATGATGGAATCTATGGTGATTCACATTAACTCATGAGGTGAAAACTTACTCTAGCACATTTGAATACAGATTAAAGTCTGATGTATTCTTTGCAAGAGGTTCATTAAAAAATGTGAGATGAGAACAGACTCCTGAATGTCAGTTGTCTTCTAATCTCCACATACATGTATGTTGTTCTATACGCTTACAGTTTGTACGCATGGGCATGTGCACAAACATACAAACACGTGGTTGCACACACAAATAAACACATAGAAAACTAATCACATGAATGTAATAAAATGTTTCAAGCAGGTTTTTTTCTATATAGATCTTTTCACTTAAATATTGCAGGTTTTGTAGAAATAAAGCAATGGAAACGTGGTTGCTGTGTAGGAGATGGGGTAGGGAAATTATCAGGATTGAGCAAACATTTGTGATGCTGATCATGTGACCTTGGTGTCGCCACCACTGGAGAAAAATCTGATCATATCACAGCTTCAATTTTTCATGGGTTAAGAAAATATAAAAAATGAAGCTATTCATGTTATACAGGATATAGGAAGAATGGAATGTAATAAAGATAAAATTTCCCCCCTGTTTTAGTCAATTTATGAGAAATTTATGAACAATTCCAGTAATATAGTTGTCAATTTTATTTTGCCTTATAATTGACAAGTCCTTCAGACTTCATATTCTCTTTCTGAGCCTAAAAATATGATTAGATAAATAAACTTTATAAACCCTTTGCTACTATGTCAATTGGGAGAAAAATCCTTCAGTAGCCTTTGGTGTGGGTAGTGTGTTACATTGGTACCCTCTACTGAGTTATCAGTGGAAATGAATATAAGGGTAGATAAATGGAGAATGAAATGGGACCTCAACTCAGTGCCATATTAATACACATGCATACATACATGCATGCATGTATACATACATACATGCATACATACATACATACATACATTATTTGTGTATATTGGTGGGGACAATGGTCTGAAACATAAATGCTCTCATCTGGTCACATTCAGGATTCGAATGTAATGTCACTGAATTAGGAGTTGGGCAGAGATCCATATATGAGATTCTTACAGACCAGTGCAGAGTCTTTGGGTACCGTGCCTGAGTGTAGTTCTCCTTAAACTGTGTGATGATTTAGTGGTTTGGCAGTTCTACTTTTCACCATTAAACACTCTTAAGCCACAGGTGCTTCCATGGGACCAGAAACTATAAAACTTTGCACGTGAAAAAAAAAAAGCCCTTAAGTATGCTTGTTATATAGAAGCAGGCAGGGATCCAGAGGAGCCAGTAATTTCTCAAGCTCTCAGTCTGATAGACCTGGATCAAGTGTGGAATAACATGAACCATTCATATATAAAGAAAAATGAAAGCTAGAAATAAGAACTTAGGGTGACTCTTAGCGAAACCACACAACGAGTGTGAAACATAAGCTTAGATGAAGAAGTTTATTTTAAATCTTCATCACTTTAGTGGAAGCAAGATTATCTTTGAGGATGTCAAGTGGTAACATTTTTGTTTATTTCAAAAGGCAATACTTATTTAACATGTTTTATAATTAAGAATTATTATAAATTGGCGTATCATTACAATGGCATTGTCCTAGTTGACATAAAATGGCATTACTGGGTAACAGCATTTGCTGGCTAACCAGAAGATCTGAGTTAGAACCCAGGACTCACATTGTGGAAAGAACACCAGTGAGTTCATAAAGTTGTTATTTCCATGTGTGCACCATGCCACAAGCACATACCACCCACCCACATGTACACATATGTACACACACACATGAATAAGTGTAATAAATTAACAAAAGATTTTAGGTTTTAGGTTGCATTTACAAATGGAGGTAATAATGAAACAGTCCATGTGTAGGAAGGGATAGAAAAAGAGATTTCTATTAATTATCTTTAAATTAAATTCTATTTCTACCTGAATGCCTTGGAAAGAAGTAAGACACACTTAGGACTCTTATTTAAACAGCTTCATTGTATGCAGGCAGATGATGGGCTATTTTCCTGAATATGTGAAATGGCAAAAGCAGGATGCTCCATCATCTCACTTTCATCTCATTGATGTTCAAGAGTCCCCACTCTCAGATTCATAGCGCCTTCCTTCCACATCCATCATTGTTAATATGCCAATACTCTGATGCTGGGAGTCTGGAATTGGCTGCCTGAGTCAATTTCTTCCCATTGGAGGTAGTTTATCATCTTTGCTGTTGTTGGTGTATATTATTTAACATGTTTTATAATTGACAGTGATTATAAATTAGCACATTACTACAATGGCATTGTCCTAATGGGCTCTATTGATAGATGTGTTTTGAGTGGGGAAATTCTTGATTATAAGCCAAGTGTCCATCAGAGAGAGTGTTGACACCATCCTCAGGCTAGAAAAGAAACTCTCCTTCCTACACATTCCTCCTTACTATCTTTCTGCCTCTCTGTCCTTGGTAGACATGACTCTCAGATTCCTATGCTTCCACCTGTGCTCCCCTTTGACACAATATCTAGAAAATTCTGGTTAATGAAGATATGGGATCTCAAGACTGAATGAGATGACTTTAATCTGGGTGTGCCATATAACAGATGCGGTGTATCGCCCGAACCTGTTTTCCTTGATATAATTTGGGGATTAAATTAGTACATCTCTCAAGGTTATGTTATACCACACATTAAACAGAGTAGGTATGTAATATTTTGTTCATTACCAAGTATATGGTAATTTCTCAATATATATCGGTAATTATACTAATTCTATATCACATAGAATTATCATAATATTAAATTAATAAAACATTGTTTTATATTGTTCATTATTGAATTTAATGCATAGCTACCATCTCTATGTTTGAAAAATGACTCACTCTCTAGAACTCTAATAATACTGTCCCCTAAAGACATTCTTTCCATTGAAATAAACAATTTATCTTTCCAATGTACAACCTTCTAGGTCCACTACTACTTCTTTGCTTATTAATCTCCTGACATCCACCCTCCTCCTGTTGTCCTCCTAGCATCCGAAGTCCTCATTTCTCCTTTACCATTCTCTTTCATGTCATACACTGACCTAAGAAAAGACACCAAGAGACTTTTTCATAGTAAAGTTCATGCTAGCATTCTGAAGGTGTTGCAGCAGAGATATAGTTTAAGCAGATAACTTCTATATTCAAGCCAGGAGTGAGAGGTGTCTGCTTGACAGTCAATTCCTTTTGCTGCCTCTGAAATCATTGTCAAACCTATAACTATCTGCTCCATAGTCACATGGTAACCTTTAATTATATCTTCTGAAATCCACTTAGTCAAGATCAAGGGTTCTCCGATTACATGTTCTGTTATTTCCTAACTATCCTATATGCTTAGCAGTTGTCATCAGCCCAGTGTGCTCTATTTTTCAGTCACTTTCCTCCTGTCCCCAGTCTCTGCAACATGTCATACAACCTTGTCAAGTATGCTTTACTTCCAGATGAGATAGTTATTTTGTGGGTGTTACTTAGATGCATTAGTGGCCAGTGATTACTATAGATGATTGCTACACATGACTTCAGATCTTTCTGCCAGCTTTACTTTTCCTAATTTCATAAAATCTTATGTAGCACATCAGTTAATCAGCAAAAGCACTTGTTAACTTCTTCTCTCAAACAGGCTACATTTCAATGGTAGGTGAATTTGTTCCAGTGTAATCCAACAAATATGTTTGGAGTGCCAACAGTGAATGAATTAAACTAGTATTTACTGAGAACCTACATGCTGTAGTCATTTGCTTGCCTGTTTGATTGTATATGCATATGATCGACTTTGACCCTTTGAATAATCCTGTGAGATATAAAATCTTGACATTTTCAGATGAATTATTAATATCTGTAGAGGTTATATATTATGTTTAATATGACTCAATTAATAGATTGAAGGAGTATGAATTGAGTTAAAAATTTCCTGGGTTTGAAAACTCTTGTTTTTCTTCAAAGATAGGATTTTACTAAGCATGTGCTAGGATCATAAGTTGGTAAAAGAAGTATATGAATACAGTCCATGATTCTGTGCATGATTTATAAAGTCTTGGAGTAAACCACTTTTTGCGTTTTTTTTTTTTTTTAACCAGGGGATTCAAAATTATATAGAGATTTGTTTATGACATTATTGGATTAAGAAGTAAAGGAAGTACCTAAGATAAACACCCTATCTACCACAAAGTTATCTGCTGACATTTGGGAATGTCTCATGATAATGGTATAGACTGGGGATGGGATTTACGGGAAAACAGCTAGAAACTGCCCACCTCTGTATTGAAGTAAAAACTATAACCCCACTCTCAGTTCTGTGTTTTCCTAAATGCTCTGTTCCCACACCACTTCTCCACATAACGCTTCACCTACAAGACTGACATTTCCTGCTAGCCACTGGGTTCACAGAGAGTGAAAGCTTCCACACAGAAAAATAAAGTCCCTTTCCTACCAACTTCTGGGAACCCAGAGGCAATGAATGTTGCTGTCAAGAATAATTTGAAGAAAGGATATCTAGTACTGTGTTTTCAAACTGAGCCACCATTTAGATTCTATTTTGGGATATATGCCAGTGATGATTCATTTGTTACTATCATATTTCATACAACACATGGAATTTTCTTACAACAGAAGCATATTCTGAATATTCCACAGGGCTTTCTGGTCATGGCACCGTATACACCAACTTTTCTGATGAGATACGATAACAAAGATTGTCCTGTAACTTGGACAGATTCATAGACTGTTTATAGGCACAATAGAGCCACCAAATAGCCATTTGTCCTGGTCAAGCCCTGTCATCATCTCTTTGAGTCTTTCATCATTGGTATCATGGATAGGCCAGAATATTTTTGCATTCAGATTTTCTTCACTTCTCTAATCCATTGTCTATGATTGCTTGTTAAAACTCTCCAAACTCATTGTGCCTGGATACATGCTACAAGTAGCTTTTGTGACCCTTTGCCTTTATGCAAAATTGGACTTTTAAATATAATTTTGCTCTAGAATAAATTCTCTTATACTGAAGGCATGGAAAAGCATATACTTCATTACGAGCTGATACCAGCCTCAAGCATTCTGAATACCCAAAAAAGAGCTCCAATACATAAAGCACTTAGGAAATAATTAACCAAAGTTTTTATGACTGTCCTGTGAATTTAACACATAGCTTGAGTGATTGGGAACTCAAGATGGTAAGTAGTCTCTAAATTGTTTTTTAAGCCAGGAAGGAATCCCTGTTTACTTTACGATATCCTACCAATAGTCCTGATATGATCTTTCTATATTTCCAGAGTGTGTTCAGTATAAGGAAAGGACTGAAAATATGTCTATAAGAATCTAAGGCCTTCAGATATAAATCAATCCCTGTAGAAAATCTAATGGATATGAAATAATATCTCTAAGGCTGAAGTTCAATTCTTTTTGTGTTTCCCAGTTTTTGCTTTCTTCTCTGTAGCTCCATATATTATACGATAAAAAATGTTTTCATGTTCCATGTTAAGCATAAGAGTATTTAGTCAAGGTTTGTAAGCCTCTCTAGATTATGCTGACAGGAATGAATTGCCTTTACTTCTCCCAAAAGAGGAGGTTAAGATACTTGCTGTATTTGCCAAACCTTTTCTCACTTTTGAAGACTTCTGAATATGTAGATTTTTCTTGAGTTTTTTTTTATAAACATTTACATTGGGAAATGAGCATAATTAAGACAAGCAAAAAAAAAAAAAAGGAAATCTGCATAATGCAGTACAGAAAGATTTTATTTAAGGCTGAGGCTTTCAATCCATGGGGAAGGATGGAGATGCTTTAAAGAATGAGATTGCTAGAAGTCATTCTGCCCCAAATTCTGTAATCACTTCAAGGAAGTCCAAGGTCTGTGCAATAGAAATATGTAATTAAAACGTGTATGTTATACACCCAGATTTACACCCCCAAATTGGTACCTGTGATATTCAAAACATATTAAAGGATGTGAATATGTACTAAGAATCTGGCCGAGGAAGGAGGGAACTCTAATCTTAGATTCACAGAGGAAGGCAGACAGATGCATATAAATTGTCCAGCACTATTATCCACAGAGGTAATAACCTCAGAAAGATCCACAAACAAGAAAAACTTTTATGAAAAGAATGACCATGACCTCACCATCCCCTCTTCTGCTTGATTTGGTTATGGCTTCTAAGAATGGGAGGTTGAGAGCTATTAAAAAAAAATGTAAGTTTAAGAAGGAAGCTGTGTGCATATTAATCTGAAATTAATATGTGAAGGATGGTCTTATGGTTGAGAGGGCATAGTGTGGGTCATGATTCTTTTTTGAACAACATTAATAAGGAATCACAGTTGAAAACATCTTTGAGACAGGCCTGCAGTACTGAGAGATTATATACAGAAGCATTGAAGACCAAATAGCAGCAATGGGGCCACCAGTAACTATGGCCCTGTCAGTTATCTGGGAAATTGAATCTTTAGTGATAGTCTTCAAACCTCCATATGTACCCGGAGCTATGAAACTGGGATGAACATAGAGGCTAATGGTGGTTGAAAGAAATATGGTTTTGTGGATTTACATCCTGGAGGACTAGACATTAGATTTCTACTCTGCTGGAACAATTTTAACCCATACCCTTCAAGTAAGAGATAAGATGAAGATTGCCCAGTGAATATGAATCTACCTGTTTCCTTTCATTAAAGCATTCATAGTCTTGAGACACATAGCACTTAGATAAAGCCAACTAAGAAAATATATCCTCAACTTGCTGGCACGCTTATGAATTTCTCACCTACTTAAAAATTCCATTCTCCCTTACACCGATATGTAATCTGAGTATCTGAGATCTGATTTTACATACATTTAAGTTCTTGATTGATTTGAGCCTCTGAGGGACTCTCTTTTGTTCAGTTTTGATTGGGCTCTTATTCTCCTCCACAGGATTTCTTAGCTAGCAGATTTGAAGTGTTCATTCCCAGGAGAAAGATAAAGTCAAACGTGTTAACTCCTTTTCTCTCTGTTAACTAAGATCTTCAGGGTTTGGCCTTCTAAGATTCAGTGTTTCTACGTATCTAGTAGAAATTAGAGCATATTCTCAAGTCAGGATTTTAAAATCTCTGTATTTTCTTGTACTTTTTTATTTTTATTTTTTAAATGGGCAAAGATGATCCAGAGGGTCATGGGATAAAGGATAGGAAACCAAACAAGATAAGAACTTTTTTTTTAATTGGATATTTTATTTACATTTCAGATGTAATCCCCTTCCCCTCCCCACAGGAACCCCCTATTCCATCCCCCCTCCTCCTGCTTCTATGAGGATATGCCCCCACCCACGCTCCCACTCTCACCTCCCCACCCACGATTTCCCCCACATTGGGGCGTCCAGCCTTCACTGGAACAAAGACTTCTTCACCCACCTATTCCTGACACTGTCATCCTCCCTTACATATACAGCTGGAGCCATGAGCCCCTCCCTATGTGCTCCCAGGCTGGTGGTTTAGATCCTGGGAGCTCTGGTTGGTTGGTATTGTTGCTCTCCTCATGGGGCCTCAAACCCTTACAGCTCCTTCAGTCTTCTCTCTCACTCCTCCATTGGGACCCCATGATCAGCTCAATGGTTAGCTATGAGCTTCCATCTTTGTATATTTCAAACTCTGGCAGACCTCTAAGGAGACAGCTATATCAGGCTACTGTCAACATGCACTTCCTGGCATCCACATCAGTGTTTACCTTTGGTGAATACACAAGGGATGGACACTCAAATGGAGCAGTCTCTGGATAGCCCCTCTGTGGGACCAGCTCCAGATGGGGTCCCACGAGGATCTCAGAGGACGGGTTCAAATGGCAGCTGCCTTGAGAGGTCCCAGAGGGATAGAGTGCAGGCAGGGAGAGTCCGCTGCTGTCTCTGCTGCAGCGGCGGAGAGGGAAAAAGGGAGCAGTCTCTGGACGGCCCTTCCTTCAGTTTCTGTCCCATGCTTTGTCTCCATATTTGCTCCCATGAGTATTTTGTTACCCTGTCTAAGAAGGACCAAAGCACCCACACTTTGGTCTGTCTTCCTCATGAGCTTCATGTGTCTGTGAGTTGTATCTTAGATATTGCGAGCTTTTGGGCTAATATCCAATTATCAGTGAGTACATACCATGTGTGTTCTTTTGTGATTGGGTTACATCACTCAGGATGATATTTTCTAGTTCCATCCATTTACCTAAGAATTTCTTGAATAAGTTGTTTTTAATAGCTGAGTTATATTCCATTGTGTAAATGTACCACATTTTCTGTATCCATTCGTCTGTTGAAGGACATCTGGGTTGTTTCCAGCTTCTGGCTATTATAAATAAGGCTGCTATGAACATAGTGAAGCATGTGTCTTTGTTATATGTTGGAGCATCGTCTGGGTATATGCCAAAGAGTGGTATAGCTGGGTCCTCAGGTAATGCTATGTCCAATTTTCAGATGAGAACATTTTAAGGCAGCTCCATGTACCTGTTCAAGACTTGACAGTATCGATTTCCATTATGGTGAGGATTGTAAGTCTAATAAATACCAGCATCTACTTGAAGTGAGCCCCATGAGATCATGTTCCTCCAGTCAGGACAAGCGATTTGTGACAGAAAACAGCGTAAACTCTCCCCAATAATATCCTGTCATACCTCTCCATACCATGTTCCCACTGCCCTACTCAGGTGCCACTCTAGAGCAGGCCTGTTAATGAAGATGCTTCCTTGCCTCACAGTGGTCCATTTCATAGTTTATGCTGCGATGGTCTATTTTGACTATACTTCCTCATGGTGTGGATAGCAAACATGGAACTTGCTTGGAAGCAAGTAGTTCTATCTCAAGGCAAAAACAGAGAGTAGAAAAATTAAATCAGTTCTCTCATAAAGTTTCCCGGCAGATTGCTCATAATGTCTGTCACATTAGAGATATCTTCTGAAGTCATATCTCATGACCTAAGGACTTCCTACCAGCACTCACCTCTTCAGGATTCTAGCACTTCGCAGTACTTTTTCATTTGGGATCCTTAAAGGGATCATTCTGTTTAGTGACATTGAACTTAGTCCTTAATAATACATTTCTATCCACATGAATATCTGTAACATGAGTGTATACATAGCAAAGATAGACAAACCTGTAGGTAGCAAAAATATTTTAAAAATTGGGAATATTTGAAAAAAAATTGGCCAGTAAAGTTTAGCGAGGATTTACAGTTTATTGTTGGATACATCTATAAAAGTCCACAGTTTTAAGGAAGCAGATATTTGAGCTTATGCTGGCCAAATGTACTGTGTCAGCAGTACATCCTAGATTCTTTAATGTTAGAGAACTTGAATAAGGGGTGTATTAAATGAATAGGCATGCCAGTTAGGAACTGTCATATGGCTGTAGTACTGCTCCTTTAGTTTGTGTTCATATAATGTGTACTGTGCTTTATAATATTTTGTATAGCGAATCACCTGTACATCATCTATTGCACAGAATTGCATACTCTAAATCAGGCAGTGTACAAAGTTTAGTGTATACAACGATAATCAAGACTTTCCTGATATGAAAACCTATCCAAACATATTGGTGACATAGAACTTGAGTATGTTTTATGGAGAAAAATATCCTAGTCAAATTTGAAAAGTATAAAAGGAAGTAAAAACTAAAAAAGGACCTTAGCTAAGAGGAGTAGTAACGGCGGTAGTTCAGGCAGCCACAGATGATGTGGAGGAGGGTAAAACATGATTTTGTTCTAAAAAGCTATTTGACATTTACTTGTAATGCTGGATTAATTCCAATGTGATGATCTATGCTATAGTGGAGAAGTTTATACATTTAAATGAATGGTAATTGCTATTAATTTACCTCTCTGGATGATAATACATCAGTTATATGCATAAAGTGATCTATAACTCAGCTTACTCTACTCAAGATGCAGGATGATAAGTCCTTCATTTCATTCTCCAGATCCGACAAAACCATGAGCACCTGAAGGGTTTACAAGTGAGCTGAGTACACACGTTCATTCTAGCAAGGTAGAGTTAATGGATTTCCTGAGTTGATAGGATGCAATCATGTGCATGACGGGTTATGAGCAATATAGTAAAACCCAACAATTGCAAAATACAAAGTTTAGACTTAGAGGTGCAGAAGTTTGCTTCTTAGAGTTTCACCAACTTGGCCTTTTAAGATCCATCCTCATTTTGAACATGTCCAGGTGGCCTACACTAGTACATACAAAAAAGTTTTTGACGAGGATTTATTAATGATGATAGTCTCTATGGGTGACCTACCTTATTTGCTGTGTAATTTTTCCCAAACCCCTGCATGCCCTCATTGCTCTTCGCATCATTTTATCAACACCTGACAACATTCTTTCTCAACTTCCTCCCTGTCCTATCTTCTGACAATGCATTCTTCCACCCATGTTTTCCCAGATAAATTAAAATTTATACCCAGAATTTTTTCTATTAATATATTGACTTTTAGTCCTCTTTCCTTAAATAACATATAATCTATGCTTTTCAATTATTAAATGATTCTGATCTTTTCAGTATGTAAATATATACATGGAGTAAAGTTAGACCTCAATTTGCTTAATTACCCACATAAAAATTGAAAAGATCAGCATGGTATTCATTTTTTTTCTTGCTACTATCTCCCTCTCCTACTCTCCCTCTTCATTCTTCTACTTTTTTTATTTCTCATCATTGTAAATGCAATTGAGAGTATATTTTCTATTAGATAAAATTCTTCACATAAACCATAAATCTAGATAAAATGTAGATTTAAGTATGCTATAAGAATTTATGCTTAGCAGATTAAAATAAAAATAGTATTTGTAGTTCCCTGTGAACATATTCTTTGAACATGAAAATAAAATGTAGAATCACTAGATATCTCTAGCTTCTTTTAAGATTGGCCTCTTTAGCTGATTTAAAGACCTAAAATACTTGGAAGACATGGTGTTGATAGGCAGTGATTGAAGAAAGGTGTATTAATCTGTCTTCTATATACCTGTATCCTTTAGCCATTGTAATTTAAGAACACAAAGAATTTCTAGAATGGCAGCACATATGGACTCTCAATTAAACAGACTTGCCTCTGCCAATCCTTAGTCATGTGATCTTGAATAAATCTTCGACACATGGAGCCATCATTTTTCATCTGTATGTTGGAGATAATAAGATATTGTCACATTGAAGATTTATGTTGGGATTATTGGTTAATTCACACCATCATTTAGTACAGAAGTTGAATACAATAAACATTCCATAGCAGGATTAAATCCTCATCGTTATTACTAACCTATCCTGTTTATGCCTTGCTAATCATACTTCGTAAGAAACACCATTACCTATCATCTACATCCTATTGCCTAAGGATGTAGATGGCAAATACTTGCTTTCTCACTCATGGTTAATTTCACACCAAAATGATCTCTACCCAAGAGTAAGAAAAGACGAATTATAGACTTACTTAATCAATGTTTTAATTTATTTAATTAATTAAGGTATTGTTTGTGTGACCCAGCATTCAGAAATGAATCTTCAAGATTCCAAGGAAGCTTCACAATTTTGTCATTTGCTTTGATGAATAACATGCAATCTTGGAGAATTATCATCAAATATAAAAACAGTCAGTCAGCACAGGAACTTAGATTCTTTTTGGTGTCTCCAGCTCCTGCCTTTGAGTATGGAGAAGTCACAGCTTGAATGAGGTTCTTACGATGTAAAACTCTTCTGTTCAGAAAATTCTTTTTATGATTTTCCTCATAAGAGAGGTGAGAGGCCTTCCTTCTTTGCTTTCTCTAATATCAAAGTGTATCATGCTGGGGTAGCATATCCTAAACTCCACCAAGCAATTGACATTTGGGGAGTAAGATTCTAATCCATGGCACCCATTATTCCACAGAATGAAATGCATGATCTGTGAGGAAAGACTTATACTGTAGTGATTACCCATTCATGAACAACCATTTTTAACTCACAATCAACAGCTGATTGCAATTGATCTGTTGACCACAGTGTTGTAGTGACCTTTTAAATACATTATATTACCATTTCTCTTAATAAGGTGTTTACCATTCTGCAGGCAGGTAATTCTCTATTGGCATAGTGACTAAAACAATGATTGATGGTGAAGTTGTGTAAGAAAAAGAGTTCAATGGGCTTGAAAGTCAAAGAATTTTGAAAAGTACAAGAGATCGATAATGATGAACACACTGTGACAACTTGATACTGGCTGTGCACATAGAATTGAAGTCATTAAGCTAGCTGCCTTAGAGAGTACAGCCTATAGAAATGAATGCATGGTCAAAAAAGAATCCTTCTAATTTAAATATCAAGTCTTTGATTGGAAGAAAATTAGATTTATATATTGTGACTTATTCCAAGCCATTACCTTCCTTCCATAGTACTCCAGTAAAGCATTCTTAGCTGAAACTATATCAACGTAGATATTTCTGAAATTAGGTTCCTTAGAGTTAAAGGATAGGACTTGTGGTTTTCTAATGATTACTACAGAAGTCACATTGCAGTAAGATAGATAAGGCGATCAGCATGCAGAGGTTTTGGTTTATGCCCAAAACTAAAGTTTATTCCATCATGAGTGGTGTCAGTTAAAACAGCATGATTTCTGCAGCCAGGAAATTCCAGAGCCTGTAACTAGGGCATTAGAGTTTTGTTGTCAGATGTTACAGTTGTTACTTCTGTAATAACCCTTGCTCTTTAACAAGAGTATACAAAGTCTCAGAGTCAGAAGAAATCAAGCCAAGTGGCAGTGAATTCATCAGAAGACCATAACCAAACAATCAGAGCTACTCAGGCCTATTTCTCAGAAGGAGTGATAATATTTAAATGTTCATCTGGCTGGATTGTCAAAGACCTACATACTTTGTAGTATATGCTGACTTTAAAGCTGAGATCTAATTGTCTTTATCTTTCGGAGATAAGGCTGTAGTAACAAAAATACATCCTGGGAAAGGAAAAATGAAAGGGAAGGATATTTCATTCTCATACTGGAAAAGTCAGTGTGTACTGAGAAAGTGCCAACAAACCCTAAATAATTTTCTGTTGATTATCTGAAATTGGAATCAGGATGGTTATAATCATTTGATCCCTGAGGCATTAATGAAAATTCAGCATTATTTTGTGTGGAATATGTATCATTACCCTGTGCTGAGGAATGATTATTAGTAAGTCTGATTAAATCTGGAAGCGTGACATGAGCTATCTTTAACCCGCTAATGACAGGGCCATATTGTAATTTTATGATGAATGAACAAGTTTAGCATTTTTTAGCACTTGGTGGTAGAAATAGAAGCCTGCATTCATTTTCTTGATTAGACTGCAAAAGAGTCGAGAGAAGCTCATAAGAGTTCTGCCTTAATGAAATGGTGTCCCTGCTGATTGATGGACCTGTCACAGCTTCCAAAATCTACAAGACCAGTTATCTTTGCATTGTCAAAAATATTATTCAACAAGATTCTAGAGATCATGAATTTAGAGATTCAGAGGCACACAAAGTTGAAAGTGCTACTGCCTGATACGCAGATGTGACCAATATTTTTTTTAATGTTTTGTGTATATTTTATAGTTTTATCTTTAACTGTTGGTATGGGTTAGAATTTTTACCACATGTTTTATCAGTGAGAACACAAAACCACAATTTAGTTGAAGTTGTTGCCTGAAATCTTACAGATCATCAGATATCCTAATACTCGATCCTCAGCACTTAGGTACCAAGTCTAATATTTGCTTTGGCCTCAGTAGAAAGCAGATGAATTTTATAATTATTGACAGTTTCTTTTTATCATTGTGGTGGCTTGAATATGCTTATCCCAGGAGTGGTACTGTTAGGAGTTGTGGACTTGTTAGAGGAGGTGTGGCCTTGTTGGACAAAGTATGTCACTATGGGCATGGACTTTAGGACCAACCTGCTAGCTTCCTGAGGACAGTCTGCTACTCCCTTTTACAATTTTATTCATTGTTACTTTTATACATGAATGTAATGTATTCAGATCACTTGACACTCCATCCCTCTCCTCCTGTGTCCATCCCTGGCTCTTTGTTCCAGACTTCATGTCTTTTTTCCTCTTTATTTTAAATAACCCACTGAGTCCTATTGGCATTGCCAACAAGTATATGGCTATGCTATTTTTATTGTCAACCCAAAAGGCTATTCCTAAAACTATTGTTCTGTATTCCTAGATAATATTAAATATTCTGACTAAGAAAATAGCTCATTATCTTTAATTTTTAATATTAGGTAATGGGATTTAAGACAAACATGACACCCAAATGTTACCCTGTTTCTTGAAAAGACACAGAAGCAGGCTATAGGGCAGAGGAAATGGTTCAGTTGGTAATGTGCTTGCCTTAAAAGAGTAAGAATGGGGCATTGAATTCCCAGAAGTCATCTAAAAATCTGGGCATGGCGGCATAAGCTTGTAATCCTAGTTTTGTGAAAATGGAAGGCAGAGACAGGTGTGACCCCAGAGACTCTCAGGCCAGCTAGCCTGATCTACATAGCAAAATTCCAGACTGATTGAGAGATCCTGCCTCAAACCAAACATGGAAATGTCTGAAGGTTGTCCTAAGACCTAGGTGCACATAGTGCTTATCCATACCCATTCATAGCATGAATGTTATCACACACATGCACACACATACACATATACACACACACATTCACAAGGGGGAAGTAGAAATTAGCAAGAATTTACCTCATCTCCTGTAAGTATGACCTATTCCTGAATGTAGGTGATAAGCCCCTATTGCAAGTTCCTATTTCTATTGACAGTGGCACAGAGAACGTGGGCAGCAGGCCACACACACACCCTTTTTTATCAATTTTTCTCCACAGGTATTTATTCTTCATAATCTACATAAAATACCTCTATTTTCCAGGTTTGCATTTCTGATGGCTCCATGTCATGCAAACTTTACGTTTTAAGTCACATGCTTTTCTCATGTTCTTCTGGCTCTTTGCTATAGTAGTCTGAACCTACAGCCTCACACAGGCTAGATAGGCACCCTATGACTGACTAGGAAACATAACCATCCCAGCTTCTTACTGTCCCTTTTGTGACAGGGTCCCACTAAGTTACCCAGACTGGCCTTGAACTCATGTTTCTTCTGTCTGAGCCTCTGAGCAATTGGGAATAAAGGCCTGAAGCTCCAGACCTTTGTCGTTGGTCTTCTATTATAGATGTCGTATGCCTGAGTTTTGAAGTGAATAAGACACCTTTTCTCCTACATAGGAAAACTGTTTCCTAAAATCTCTAGTCAATTTAGGGCAAATTCTGATCCCAGCACAACATCTGACATTACTTAATAGTTTGATAAATTATCCCTTTCTCCTTATGCCCATGACAACCCTGGGGCCAAAGAAGGATTTTTTTTAAATTATCATTTGACCTGACCTAAATAAAAGTTGTAGTTAAAAGTGACTGTTCAATTTTTTAAAAAATAGGGAAAAAAAGAACTAAAGTACTTGAAACCACTTTGCTTTGGAGACAGAAAGGACATAAAAAGGAGAAACCATGCTACTGGAGCCTTCCAACATGCGAAGCTGTGGCAAATACTTGTATAAAAATATCTTTCATAAACACATTAATATCGACAATGAATATGTAAAATATAAATTTGTATGTTTTAAAATAGATAAACATGCATGACCATGTGTATGTAAATATAAATATTTTTCACTTATGTATGCATAGATGAAAGTTAGCATTTTGTTTCCAACAAGGCCACGGTACTACTTCATGAAACAAGACTTTGCAAATGAAGCACATCCAAGGTTCTAAATATTATCATTGCAAACTATTCTATTAAATAACTTCAACATATAGCAATCTGAACCAGACATTCAGTGTTTCAGGGTCTTGAGTCGCAGGTCTTAAGTTGCAGGGAACAGATTAGGTTATTTAGAGATGATGGCAAGGAAGAAATCACTGTAGTCAATGAAACACATGGTCTGGAGACTGTGGTAAGAGGCTAGGAAGTACCTTGGTCAGAGAAGTGAACTATCCCAACCATGGTGATTGGGACATTGACTTTTCAGCTAAACAAACCAAGGGACCTTGAAATTATCCCTGGCACATGCTCTGTATTATTTGGTAAACAGCCAGCCCAATGGCTAATTTTATCTCGAATAGTTTCTCTGTCATAGGCCTTTCTTTTTCAATTTTAGGTTATTGGAGCTGTTCAAATCAAAGCCCTAGCCCTGATAGCCCCTTAGCCAGCCAGCATCAACAATTATAAATAGTCTAGTTAATGACGTTGGTTACTCTTGAAAAACAAAAACAAACAAAAATGGATTTAGTTAGTGTGGTCACATTAGGGATAGAGACAAAGAGTTATCTTCACTCCTTACATCCATCTTTAAGATTGTAACACAATCTTTTTGTTTGTTTGTTGGTTTTTTCGAGACTGAGTTTCTCTGTGTAGCCCTGGCTGTCCTGGAACTCACTCTGTAGACCAGGCTGGCCTTGAACTCAGAAATCCGCCTGCCTCTGCCTCCCAAGTGCTGGGATTAAAGGTGTGCGCCACCACCACCTGACTTGTAACATGAATCTTGAGCTTAAACATAGGGCTAATTGAGGGTATGAATTACCAAGAAGTACACACAGATATGTTACTGTCCATCATCATTTTGCCTCCCATCTTTCCTGCAAGGTGGATTGACAAATGGTAGATTTCTTACTGAACATATGCTCCTCCTCTGGCTGGTTACACTTATATTTCTCCCACCATGCATCTCCTAAGAAAAGTCTAATTCCTTGAGTTCCACTCTTCAGTGACCTGATAGCCAAAGGGACAGGCACAATATTTTTTACAGACTACACTCAACCTTTCCAGGTAGAGTATAATTATAGAAGGAAGGAGCGATCCTTTTCTATTGGCGTGTAATAGCCTGGTTTATTTGGTCTTCCCATTTCTAAGCAGAATGTGCAGATATTTTGAAACCTTAAATCTGAATACGTCTTCACTGAAAGCCCTCCATTATGCTGCTGTGGAACAGTATTGGTACCCTGTTGCTTCCCTCGAGAGCCCTGCAACGAGGACACCTTAAACTGTGAAATAGTTTGTGGTGTCAAAAGCACTACAATCCATTTCATTGTTAAAGTAAATATCCCTGCCTTTTCCTCTTCTTTTAAATCATTTTTAAGAGTTATTTGTTTTATGTCTATGTGGCTCTATCTGCATGTACACCTGCATGCCAGAAGAGGGCATCAGGTCTCATTACAGATGGTTCTGAGTCACCATTTGTCTGCTGAGAAATAAAATCAGGACCTCTGGAAGGCAGCCAGGGCCCTTAGCTGCTGACCATCTCTCTTGCTCTACATTTTCCTCTTAAGTGCCTTTTCATATTATTCACCAACAGTAGAACTCCTACCCGTGGCTCACTGTCTCTTTCTGGTATGAATTTACAAATTTAATCACTAATATTCACTGGGTCAGCCTCACCTTCCCATACTTGATCTTATTCATCTTGTTAAAGAAAACAAATTCTTGTTGAAAACTTTGTCAAGGGAGATTTTATTGAGGACTAGTTCAGGGTCTTCTGCAATAGTATTCATATAAGAAGAGAAATTGGAATTGGGTCTAAGCACAGAATAGACTGTTAGGAAATTATAGTCTAACAGCAGGATAGGGGACAAGGTATGGAAAGTTATCAAGGGCAAGTGATAATTTGGCTAAAATGATATAACATGGTTATTGCTGAAGGCAGGCCAAAGTGACTACATATCAACCAGAGCAATGTGGAGAATGAAGAACTTATCTGGTATCCACTGATAAGAACTGATCTGATATCTGAGAATGATCAGATAACAAAGGTGAGTAGCTCTGGCTACGTGCATTGCAGAGTTCTTACAAAAAACTGCATTTTATGAGGAACTGCAAAGATGAACATTAGGTAAGATTCAGAAGTCTGACAAGTCTGGGCAAGTAAAGAACTGTTTTGTCACCCTGTATTCCTCATTAAGCACAATGCTTGGCTCATGGCAGCTGGAAGCCAATTCTGACTAGTCAGAATTCTAGTATGGATAGAGAAGTGTATAGTCACTAGGATAAGAATAAAACCCACATTGCCATGTAGAAGAAAGCAGAGTAAATCACTCAATAGAACGGTGTGCCAGCTTACTATGATTGAGCAGTTCATTAGTACTGATTTTGTGGTTTAAAACAGTACCCATTCACAGTTGTTATACATCATAGGTTCAAGTGTGCTCAGCTGCTTTTTTTTTTTTTCCTTTGCTCATGGTCTGACCTTGCATTTGAAGCTTAAATCAATCTGTTGATCAGTCTGAGCCATCGTGTACAGGTTTGTTGAGTTAAAGATTTATTACTATTCTTTCATGGAAGTTGTCAGGTTCATTGTTCATCAAGGTCGGATTCAAGAAAGCTTGTGTGTCCAAAGGTAACTAGGAGATAGCTTCTGTGCTTCCTCCTGAAAGATGTGTGCCTTCTTTAGTGAACTTAGCTGACTGGATCTGGCCTAGCTAGCCCTAACTATTGTTGCTCATCACCAACTCAACTTATCAGGGACTCTAACTGAGTTGATAGGATTCTTCCTGGGTTTGGTTTTTGTCATATAACTTAACTATGGTACCAGTAGTTTATCACATTTTTTCATATTCTTTTGTCAAACATTAAAAGTATGTAGTTTACAGCTTGCAGCTATCAGTGTGGGAAGAAGAAAGTTAGGAAATTGAAAGAGAAAGAATCACAACTTGGAAACTTGGGGTAAGTATTTGAAGGCAGATGTAATGTGGAGGAAGATGGAAATGTAGAACCCAAAAGCTGATTAATTGACCATGTGAGGACCATTCAATACACCCAGCTCAGTGACCTAGAATGAAGTATCAAACATCCCCAATAACTGAGCTGCAACTGTTGCAAGTATACAGAGTTATTCCAGCTTTACTCCTCTCATTCACTTTGCTTATGCCAGGAAGAATGTAGAATAGCATGCATAGAATTCTGTGCACTTACTAGTGAGCAATTGGTGTTAGAACGTCATTAGGGAGAGCTACATGGTTCTAAATGAATGGTAAACAAGACTTAATTGTCTAATGTTTTCTGACTTATGAGTTGGTACAGCAGTTTCAAAGAATAGTGGACAGGGCCTGAAACTAATTTGGTTTGGGGGTATTGTTTTATAACATGGTGGTTTTAAATTCAGATTACAGGGCATTCTGCATTCAACACAATTCAGCAAAGAATGGATGCAGACTATTGGAATTCGACATTGGATGTGGGGATAAAGGATATTTTTTTCTCTGTAATTAGATTCTGTTTTTCTGCCACTAAGTTAATATTTCTAGAAATTTTATTATCTGATCAATTACTATCCTGAGGATAAAGATACAAATCATTCAGCTAGAGTGGCCATCATCTACTTTTTAAAAAATACAGGTGAAATTTTCAACTTTGTTTCAAAGTGCTTTGTCACCAGAATATTTAAGCCTTACCCTTAATTACATTAATAAGCAAGCAACAAGCAAGCAAGCAAGCTAGTCTAATGTGCCATTTTTTGTCTAAGGTCATTAGACTTCTCCAGGAATTCAGCTTCTCATGTTGTGAACCAGTTTCTCTTGACCATACAGGTGTATGGAACCATCTTCAGAGCTGAGGAGAAATGGGATCAAGGGGAAGCATATGTCTCTATAGGAGTGAGATTTTTTCCTTTTAGCAGCCATTAATTGTCTGTAGCTCCTCATGTAAACTGGGGCTCTGCTAGATTTCACCCATCCAGTTGGGATAACATCAAAGTGTGGATGCTACCTTCCTACCAAGTCGGGAAACAATAATCTCTGGGAAGTAGAAGGAAACAGGGATGTGGAGGGAGAGAAGAGGGGAGGAAAAAAGGGCGTCAGTTAAGCTATGGGAGGAGATGGGGGAGAAGTACAGAGGGTCAAGAATTAAAAGTAGGTATGTAGCAGTGGGGAATGCAGGGAGGACATTAGCTGAAATACCCAACAAAGGGGAGATAGAACCCGTGGAGACCATATCCAGTGGATAGGCACAGCCCCCAATTGAGGAATAGGGCCACCCACCCATGTCAAAAATATTAATCCAGCATTCCTCCTGTCAAAAGGAGATGCAGGGGCAAAGGGTGGAGCAGAAACATAAGGAAAGGCCGTCTAGAGACTGCTCCACCTAGGGATCCATCCCATCTGCAGACACTAAATCCAGACACTATTGCTAATGTCAAGAAGTGCTTACTGATAGGAGCCTGGTATAGCTGTCCCATGAGAAGCTCTACCAGAGCTGAAGCAATATAGATGTGGATGTACACAGCCAAACATTGGACTCAGCACTGGGACCCTCAATGGCGAAGTGAGGGCAAGGACTGTAGGAGCTTAAGGGGTTTGCAACCCCATAGGAAGAACAACAATATCAACCAACCAGACCTCCCAAAGCTTCCAGGGACTAAATCACCAATCAGAATGCACATGGGGGGACCTGTGGCTCCAGCTGGATATGTAGCAGAGAATTGTCTTATTTGGCATCACTTGGAGGGGAGCCCCTTGGTCCTGTGGAGACTTGATGACCCAGGATAGGGGAATGCTAGGGCACTGAGGCAGGAGTGGGTGGGTGCGGGAGCACCCTCATAGAGGCAGGGGGAGGGAGGATGGGATAGGGGGCTTGTGGAGGGGAAACTGGGAAGAGTGATAACATTTGAAATGTAAATAAATAAAATAACCAATAAAAATATCCTGGCACTAGTAGGGTCGATAAGCTTCACCTCATTTTCCTATCATATTGAATAGTTCTTAATAGTAGATAGTTGCTGAGGAAACAAGACTTATTCTTTACTAAAGATATAGCAACTGTTAGGGTTACTATGTTCCAACAGACAGGACCCATAGCCATGCACATACAGCAACACTAACCAGATTTAGTGGGTTAGTTAAACAAACTACATGAAGTTTTGAAAAGGAATGATGGAAGACTATGGGGAAACTAGAAGGGAAAATGAGAGCTAGATATTATATGTCTTTGCATATGTATGTGAAATTCTCAAAAATGAAAAAGTTAAAGAGAAATTTTGGTTAGAAAGAACATGACTATTCTAGCTCACTGAAAGATAGTGCATAACAGTTTCATCATTCGAGGTTGGTATTAGAATTGCCAGGTGAAGTGATGGTGTTCAGATAGGACTGACTTAAAAGGAAACTTAAAAGATTATCTTGTATATGTGTTGCGTATATGTGCATGGCATGACCTGTGTGTGTGTGCATGTGCATGTGTGCATATGTACATTATTCCTTGGAGACAAGGTCTTTCAATGAACTAGACATATGACTTGTAGTCAGTGATCCCCAGAAATTCTTCCATTTTCACCTCTGCAGCACTGGGGTTGCAGGTATTGTGAATTCCATGCCCAGCTTTGTTTAAGTGGATTCTGGGAAATCTAAATCAGATCCTCATGGGTGTACATAAAGTTTCCTCATGTCTTGCAGGGATCAAATATATGCCATTTGCTTCCATCTTCCCTTTACTCTTCACCACCTGTTACTCCAGAACTACCATATCTGGCCCCATTTTCTTATCCCTGTCTAAAATCCCATACACTCTTTAAAATGGTCTGCAGTTACCAGTACATTGGCAATACCTCTATTTCTACTCTTCCCCATTCAATCCCTGGCTAGATCCCTGGCTTCCTATTTGTTGGTATTTGTTATGCTCTCTTACTAATTTTGTCCTGGGTCATATCTGGACCTAACTAGGTAAGAAGATCATAGAAGGTATGAACTGTATGGTGCAAAGGAAGATGTGAGAAGAGTTGCCTTTTAGAAAAACTAGATGCTTGATTTACTGTCCCACCATGATTCAAAGGCCAAAAGGGAGAATCCATGACTGAAACCATGGAATTGACTTCAGAGTGACAAAACCTTAAGTCATGGTGAGGTCAGCTGGGATGGAATGATGCAAGGTTGCTAATTAGTCTAGAGGAAGTCAGGTACCCACATTTTTTATGGACAGCTGATTACACACACAACAGTTTGAGCTAATGACAAGAATAACAGTAGAATTGTGTCCTGGGTGTAGTATAAGGTCTTTTGGCTTCATCAACTTTGAAAATATTCTTTTGTCCTTAAACTTAAAGCATATACTGCTATTAATAAAAATATACTTTGGAAGATATATATATATATATATATATATATATATATATATATATATATGAGAAATTATAAAATCTGCAGTACTGTGGGTTAGTAATCCATACTGAAAATTTTGTTTTAAAAATACCAACTCTCTAAACTTCATCTCATTTTTAAACATCCACCCAATAGAAAGTATAAGGAGATGATTTCTTCTAAATGCTAAGATCTATTTTTCTCTATGTAAATGTTCTTTCAGTCCATTTATTTTTGTGGAGAAAATATCCCTAAGGAATTAACCTCAGCCTAAAATCATTTTAATGTTTTTTTTTAATAATATAAAAAAACTTAGTGTGGACAACATTGGATTATGAAGGTCAGAGGGAAACTTGCCAGTATCACTTCGCTCCTTCCGTCATATGGTTCTGAAGAGTCCAAATAAAGTTATCAGGCTAGGGGGAAAGTATCTTTACACATTGAGTCTCCTTACTGGTCCTACCTCAACTTACCACACTGAATTTGTAGCTTTTGTTTTGAGTACTAAATAAATATTTGTAGAGAAAATTAACAAAGATTAAAATGCACCTATACATAAAACTTCATATGCACTAGAATGATATGATTTAGCAGGTGGTGCATGTCTTTAATCCCACAACTCAGGAGGCAATGGCAGGTGGAGTTTGAGGCCAGCCTGGTCTACAAGCAAGTTTCAGGACAGTCGGGGCTACTCCAGAGAAACACTGTTTTGAAAGAACCAAAAGCAGAAAAACCAATAAACAAACAGTAACTCCAATTGTATACAAGTCAGCCCTTTCCCTTCTTGTGAGATGAGGAAACTGAGGAAACAAAGAACATCTTCTCTTGGACATCACAACTGGTTAGTGGAAGAACCAGGGCTCATTTCTAAGACAGTCAGCTCAATATTCTTTGCATCCTAATCTTATTTTTATTCCCCTGTAAGAGATTAATGAATTGCTTCTGTGGGTTTGATTCTGACCTGAGTCACATTAAATCAACCATGCCTGACTTTGTTAAAAACTCAAATGCAGAAGGACGAAAATAAAGCAATCTTTCACCCCCTCCCCAAAGCCAAAACAATTGGCATATTTGGTTTTATTCATCAATGATGATTGCAAAGACAGAGAAAGAGAAAAGCTGTGCCTTCGAATTAGTTTGATCATCTGAATGTCAGACTCAATATAAAGGGGTAAGCCAGCCTGGAGGAACTATTGCTACATAAATGAGAGAAAAAGAGATTTTCTTCTGTAGCGAATCAATAGAAGTTCATGGATCTGCAGATTTATTTGTTTCTTGCCCTGGTAACTGAAACCCCCTAATTACATTCACAGTGTACTTAGATATTGCATAGTAATTACTTGTGACAAATCCAACTTGATATAGATGGAATAAAGTAGATGAATATTTAGACCCAGCAATAGCGCTAATGACTCTGAGACCAGGTAACTTTTCTTCATGGGTGCAATTTATTACAAAGTGCCTGTGAATTGTTTGTCTTCTTAATTAAAGGTTTGGTTGTATTTCCAAGAGGTTGTTAATAATGATAATGATGGTAGAGTCACTTATCAAATGTGTGATCCCGTTTGAGTTATTCGTTATCCAGAGCCTAGTGTTTCTCATTTGTACTGATAGGTTTATAGTGGCACCCACTACATACAGTTATTGTGGTAATTAAAAAGAGAGCATTCAGGTAACGTTGTGCATGTGTGCTCACATAAAAAAGCACTCAATAAATGTTACCTATTATTACTGTTGTCAGCCACTCCAGGAGAGTTATTTTGTAAAACACTGTACTTCTATCGCTGTTGCCCTAATGTCTCAGTAAATCATTGTTTCCGACCCCCTCCCCACACACACCCTGGATTACTGTATAATTTGTGGATACTTCTACCCTAAGGAACTTCCCCCAAAGAACAATGACTTATAGTTGAAAAGAAATATCCCTCCTCATATGGTTTTTAGAACATTCAGTTCAAACACAAAACTCAACAAATACAAGATGTACTATTTAGTCTTTCTTTTCTAAGGAAGCAAGGCTCATTAATTGGATCAATTTCCTACTAAGCAAACTTAGATCTTAAATATTCTCATTTAACATTCTCTGAAATGTAGGTACTCCTTCCCATTCCACTGGGTTGCTGTGAAGACCCAATCATGATATATAGGGAGAAATGCTTATTTTTTAACTCCACGTCATTGAGAAGATGGGTTATTGATAGTCTCTGAAGGTCTACATTTATACTTATTAGGTCCTCCAGAGCCCCATATGAAAGCATCTCTGAAACATTTTCCTGGTGTCTTCAACATGCAGCTGGGTATAAGCTTTCCTTCCTCTTACTTTCTTTCAGATGGTCCTCTTTGATACCTGAGTAACATACTTCAATGTAGAGTAGGAAGGTGTACTTCATTTCTACATCTATACTCCCAGAAGGAAAGGTCTGTGCCTGGTTGGTCTCATTGTCACTTTAGGGCATGACCATGTATCTTACTTGCAGTAATGACTCGACAGATATTTGATTAATGAGTAAACAAGCTTGTGCAAACCCATATACAATGCCAAATTCTGTGAATTATGTAGAAATAGTAAAGGCAAATAAAGATACAACAGTTTCAATGTTCAATTAACAACAAAATATTTTGCAATTAGAAATTAATTGCAAATCCACTTACATTGTATCCATCCCATTACTCAGTGAATCAGCATGTATTGAACACCTGGGAGTCAAATATTATGCTCAGTGCTAGCATTTCAGTTCAAGAAAATAAATAGTTCTACTCTATGAAGCTTGCAGTCTTGAAGAAGTAAGAAAGAGTTATAAAGTAATTCTATAACATGCTTTTGCAGATTACACATTAGATCATTCTTTATAAAAATAGGTCAGAGTTCTTGAGTCCCATTCGTCTGTTATTAATTATAGCACTGTGGTCACTGTTCATTAAATTGAATTTGGCTATTGATAGTAGGTCAGGCAAATTGTTTTCTAGTTAAAATAATTAGTTAGCTACTGAGTGAAATTTGCTTTGAATTACTTTTCATAAACACAGGTAATTGGGCATGTCCTTCTCAGTTATAAATACACATACCAAAGTACATTGATCTACTTTCATTGGTAATGAGTTTTGAAAACCATAGCTTTGGTGCTTAAACTTACTTTTCTTTGCTTATTGAAAAGTCCAGAGGGCACAAGCAACTTCAGAGAATATTTCCACATAACAAGAAAAAAAATTAACTAATGAAATTTCTGGGCATATATCTTAATTAAAAAATCATAAGCAATTCTGTACTGACATGGATCCAACCAATATGATTGAAAATCCATTTCTCAGTTATTGTCCTGTGTCTGACTTATGTTGAAGAATTTTTTCTTTAACAATGCAAACTAATTTATTGCTGTTAGCTCTAGAGCAACAGAATGTAGCTTGAAAGTTACATTATATATTTTAAATATATATGCTTGAATATTTATGATGTTTTGAAATATGTCTATCTGGTGAATCATTTGAATGAAATGATACAAAATAGTCATTATTTTGTGTACTTCTTTTGTGACTAGAACATTGAAGAATCTACTCTCAGTAAGCTCCAGGCAAATAAATCAAATGACTGTAGTCACCATGTTGCACAATGGATCCCTCAAATTTCTTCATTGTGTCTAACTGAAAATTTTACATTAACCAACATATTGATAACCTCACTTTGTTACCCTTTCTCATCTCCTGAAAACCACCTTTCTAGTCCCCATTTCTAGGAACTGTTCTTGGTTTTAGACTTCCCATATAAGTGATATTATATGGTTTATCTTGCTTAGCCTAGAGTTATTTTACTTAATAAAATGTTCACTAGTTATCTTATTTAGTGAAACCTTGTCACCAATATCTAGATTTTCTTAATTTTTTTGTATCCCACCATGTATACATACCATATTTTCTCTGCCCATTTCAAGGTCCCTACACCCCTAGGGTATTTCTTTATCTAGGCCACCATAGATCAGTGTTCACAATGTAAGTGGAAGTTCAGGTGTCTATTTGACATTCTGGTTTCATTTGTATTCTATATATCCAGTAGTAAAGTCACTGGATCATAAGATAAATTTATTTTTCATGTGTTTTGAGACACCGCCATATAGATTTTCATAATGGCTACACTAATTCATGAATGTGCCCAAGGTGTGCCAGTTTCCTTTCCTCCCCATTCTCTCTAGCACTTGGCCATTGTCTTTTTGTTACTAACATCATAAGCGGTGTGAAGATTTCATTGTAGTTTTAATTTGCATTTATATGATTATTACTGATACCTGCCATTTTTATATTACCACCTTTATGTTTTTGTTTGGGGGAGTCAGGGATATCTGTTTTGTTATATCTTTCCCCCATGTTTAAATCGAGTTATTGGTATTCTTCTTACTGACTGGATTGAGTTCTTTATTCGGTTTGGATTTTAACTTCATATCTTGAGGGGCTACATTTTAGAGATGAACAGATCCTTCTAGGCAGGAGTACTCTCCATCCTACTTCCTCATCCTCATAACTCCTCCTCCCCTGTGCAATCACTCATTATGTCTATACTTCTGCATTGGAGGTTATTAAGAAATGTGCACAATGATTACAGAGCCTTTGTGCTGCTTTTGGTTTCCACACTAGGTGAAGAATAATGCATAGAGGGCAAATCCTCAGAGTGGCATTTTTGAATATACATTAGGAACAAGGTATTTTCAAATGGTATACTATGAGTCAACCCGTTACCAATAGTGTTGGGCAGGATAAGTTTATGGTCAGACAAGGCAATAAAGGATAAACAGACATTATGATAGTTGTTATCACTCCTAGGCCTAAAAGTAGAGAGAAAGCATTTTTGGTTTTTTTGTTGTTATATAAAAATATCTTAGGGAGACTATTAAAAAACAAAGAGAGGTTAATTTTGGCTTAAGTTTCTGGATAACATGGTGTGGGGCATCCATCTGGCTATGCCATTTTGCTGGCAGAGTCCAGAGGGAGCATAGCTTATCAGTTGGTATGAAGGAGAAAGTGTACTACATATGTTTGTCTCCTCTGATCTGTCTTCCTCTTCTTGTAAACCTACCAATATTCATGCACAAGAAATTCACTCCAATGATGTTAATTTATCCTAATCAATTATTGAAGGCCATAATTACATAATCCATGGCCTGAATATCTGAGTATGAGGATGGAATTTTAAGACAAGAAAGTTTGGTAAACATCCAACCCATATTCAAACTATACAAGGCAGTACTGCTAGCACCCAAATACAGAATGTTTCTATAACTGGGAGAGGGCTGCCATATAATATCTCATCTTTTTTCCCCACTCATGCACTCATGCACATTTTCCACTGAAGCAAGATGGGCTTCCCAGAGAGCAGGAATGGAAGGAGAATGGATGAAAAGAATGAATCTACTACATGCACATATTTAGGGGCTTTCCTGCCATACAGTTGTGATGCGTGGAATACATGCAGAAAAGTCTCAGTCCTTTAGAGAAAGTTCACAGGTATTGTTCACTTAATATCCATAAAACCTTTTGAAGATGAGCCTTCTTCTTCCCATGTGATGGAACAAAAAGGTAATAAATGTTGTGCTCATAGAAAACTCCCTTTATGCTGGATCATCAGACTTCTTTTGAAGTTTACTGTGTAAGAATAGTTCTTCCTGGAAGAGAAAGAAGCTGATGTCAATAATAAATGGATTAGAGGGTGAATCACCAAGTTGGAGAGGAAGGATCAAAAAGAAGAGGTTCTGAGTTTCTTAGTGGGAGGTAGAATATCATGGGCGGGACAAATTAAAGACAGAGTGAGAGAAGAGAAGGCCGTAGCAGCTCATCTGCAGGCTATATTGGATCGCTTTTTAATATTCTTCAAGAAACTTGGGTGAAGAATGTATTGACTTTTTAAATTTCTTTGGTTATTGGTATGTCCCTAGGTTGAATTGAGCCACATGGCTCATTCTGCATTGCTTGGGGGCTACTCTTCACTTTTCTTTGACAGAGATAAAATTAAGTTCATCGCCAAAGATCACACACTCAGAAAATGCTGGGTTGCTGCTCTTGGCCAAGTTTATTGGCTTGAGACACATTCATCTCAACTTAGCTTTGGGTTGAAGTCACTTTTACTGAATTTGTTGATTGATCGTTTCCTGGGGCAGGGTGTCTTTAAGGCATGGTGAGTCTGTAGTGTACCTTTTTTATGATCAGTCAGATTAGTCTTTTATATTCTTTATGCAGAGATTAGTAATGGTCAAATGTTGTTGAATCATTCAGATGAATAGTTCTGTGATTATATCTGCTTCTTTTAGTGTTTGGTATAATGTCAATGTATCCTTTAAAATAAGACCTGGGTTTATTTTTTTCCTTTAATCCATTTAATCATGACTTTGATATTCTAAGAATATTGTACTTCTAATGGCTTCTAATTGTTCTTACTGCCCTGTTTGAAACCTAGGACACTGATTGTCCTACGTGTCACCTACAGTCCACTCTACTTCCTCTCATTCATTGCCTTTATAATTAGAAAACATTTATTAATCATGTAGGTTTGCTTATTTTTTTTAAACAATAAAACAAATTATATTTTGTTCCTGAGATACGGGGACAGTTTAAACAACAGTGTAGGTAGGTAGGAATGACTAACAAATAATTTCTGTGTAATTTGGACCTCTGGACTTTTCATCTATTTCAGCCCCCATCAGTCCCTCTTAATTCTTTCAACTTCCTCCTGAGACCTAACTTATTTTTGCAGATATGACCCTTTCTTATTCTGATGTAATTGCTTAAAGCTGGCTTTTGGGTTTCGTGTTTATTCTAACTTTGGGGATTAATGCTTTCTCCTTGGTGATAACAGAATTTAATTTAGTCTCACACTTGACAGTATCCCAAGCCAAAGTGGATGCATTTGTTCTTCTTCATCAAGATCACTTAACATGCTCATCTCAGACAACTGACAGATAGAAAATTCAAACTCAAAGCCAATGTCTCAATTCTGGCTTGAAGACTTACTAATGGGTCTGATTTCAGATGAGTCATTGAAACCACCTGGATTTCAGCTTTCCCATCTCTAAAAGGGAGCAATAGAAATGTCTAACTCTTATACTTGCTTGGAACATTAAGTAAATTAACAAATCTATAGTATTTGGGAGAGAGTCTGACACACAGCTAGCTTTCTATTTCCTAATCGTTGACTTTGAAGATACATGAACTTGATCGTATTTGACTTTTAAAAAGATATTTATCTGCCTACTTGATTTATATGTTTTCTGATTGCTTTTGTGCGTTAGTGTGTATGCAGAAGCGAGGGCATCAGAGTCACTGAAACTCGGGTTACTGGTAAGTGTGAGTCACCATGTAGATTCTGAGAATTGAATCCCAGTCCTCTTTCTACCAGAGCAGGGCTGCTCGTAACTGTGACCCTTCTCTCCCACCCCTAAGCTATTTTATTTTTATGAGCATGGGTTTTTTGACACCAATAAAGTAGGGGTAATGATAGATTCCCCAGAATTTTTTAAAGTACCATGATACAAAATTTATATGTTAAAATATTTAAATTCTGCATGTTTAAAGGGCATAGGTAGGCTTTGACTAATAAAAAGCTTCCATTATTGTGGCTATTATTTGGAATATTTTTATCATATATACTCATTTATGGAAATGAACCTCTGCCACAACTTATCAAGGGGCATCAAGTGTCAACTTGTCACTTCAAAATGTCAGTATTCTTTTTATACTTATGGTTCCTGTGGATTAAAGCAAATTATGAGATTTGGTAGTAAAGCCCTTCACTTGTTCCAGTTTCTCGCTAGCCTGTATTTCATATTTGTAGAAGAAATCACAAAGAAAACAAAAGCAATAAGGAAAATAGGAGAGAAAGCTTTCTGTTGTGTAAAAGGAACACTAATTTGAAAGTCTTAGATTGAAATCTTTAAGTGAGACTAAATTAAAGGAGTTTCGAAATGATTTTACCCAACAATCAAATTTTACTTTATTCATAATGATTGCTCTATTTTCCCACTAAAATAATTATTTAACAATCAATAATACTTAGTTTGACTACCATTCATATGGTGGCAGAAAACAGTCCTAAGTTTTCCAACTCTGATATTACTGACAGCTCAATAGAGCATTATATCAGCATGAAGGAATGCAGTCTGTTACACTAACTTCTTATGATTATAATTAGAAGACAAAGAATTAGCACAGCTTAAGCAGTGTGTGTCAACCTCCCTAATGCTGTAATCCTTTAGTATAGTTCCATATGTTATGGTAACCCCAAGAATGAAATTATTTAATTGATCCTTCAACTGTAACTTTGCTACTTTATGAACTGTAATTTACATATCTGATATGCATGATATCTGATATGTGACTCCAAAGCAGTCACAGCCCATGGGAGAGCCTCTGCCTTAGAGAATAGGTTTAATCTATTGCTAAGTGCACATAAGAAGCAGCTCTAGCTGTTTGAAAATTGAATATAGATTTCTAACTTCTATTAGCATGTGTTAATCACATACTATATGACCAGATTCTCAAATCTCAAAGAAATAGCTAAAAACAAGTTTCATCTTGTTTTACTAATAGCTTAGTATTATTAGTTTTACTTATGTAAAGTTGAAACATAAGCAGATAAAGAACATGAGACTGTGCTTTACAATAAGGACCCATGGTTTAAAATAAGACACACCTTCAGCATAGGGCATAGTGCAGGCCACTAGTGCCACTATCTAGATGGCAAACATTGTTGGATATGGTAAACGTCACTTTGAACCATATTTCATTAGCCAGAAATTTATTGCAGGGTCCCACCTGCTTCAAAGAGAGACCGAGAAAGGTAGGCTCCCATTTATGTTACTTCGTATTACAATTCAACTGTGTGGAAAGAGAACTCACATACTTGGTAGCAGGCCAAGGATCCCTCTGACATCCAGCATTAATGAACTTGGTAGCAATAGAAATACTCCTTCTCTTGCTCCTGCATTCCCTGTTTTTCCTCTGATCTCTGACGTGGAGTTTATCATTTATCATATGATCACTAAATATTCACGAATGAATAGAGCTATATCCAACTCCTTCCCTTCTTTCTCTTTCTCCCTTCTCCTTCCTTCATTAACTCTCCCTTTGTTTTTTTTTTTTCTCTTGATTGAAATACTCACAGAAGGTTGTCATCTAGGCACTGTGATGAGTGACTGAAGAGTAAAGGTCAAATTAAAACTCAGGAGGAGGCATTACAAGAAAAAAGGAAGAGACCTTACTGTAAAGTATTAAGAAGCTTCGCAGAGTTCGACACTGAAATGTTTAACAAAAGATGAAAGTGTCTCTTTGCGGTCCTCTGTCAGCCATGTGTATGTCAGTGTAGGCAGTGAACTTTTATCTCCATCTTTGCCATGGGTTCTGTCTGTGCTAAAGAGACCCCAGGCTTGATATAGTGCCATCCTCTGGGCCTAGACTGAGGATTCTGCATAGGTTAGACATTTCTTTTGATGAGAAATCATCTAGTGCTTGGCCATGAATCATTGTGTAAACACTATTGTATGCTATGATAAACTAAGCACTTCATAGGCATAGCACCGCCTAGATCTGCTTTGGTTTTCCTAGAATTTTGAAGAACCTTCTAGCAAAACACTTCATGCCTTCACAGACTTTATATGTAACCAATCCTGGTTGCGTCTCAGTTGTGTTCCTTCTGATGGAAATTTTGATGATGTTGTCACTCACTAATTCAGCACTAACAATTATGTACTTGACACTGTACCAATCAACTCATATATATTATTCCTCTTACTCTTCTCATCAACCCTATTTGGTATGTAGTAACCTACAGAATTGTGGTTAGTTTGATTTTCGAATTCACCTAAAGTCAGGCATATATATTAGAAAGAGGCAGAATTCAAATACAAATCATGTTGAATTCAAAGCTTATGTGATCAAGTAGTTAAGCTGGTGATTATTTGTTGAGGCTTTTGAAAGAGAAAGATTATTTTATCTTTTATTCTAGAAAAGGGGCTTCATATAGATATTTGCATAACTTTTAAAAAGCCACATATAGGATGAAAATTGTCTAAAATATATGACTCCTTCCTCCTAGGTGCCTCAGGAATCTGAACATGCTGTAAAAATTCCAGGGACCTCTAAACTGCTAAAGATTGCTTCTCCAAAGAATAAGTCCATAGTTTGTATTACCTTTTCTAGATTTCTGAACCCTACAAAAGTTACAGTCCATTTGGGACACACACACACACACACACACACACACACACACTTCTATCATGTGATCTCTCATAAAAGTATGCAAACACATTCTTATTTGACTATATGTAGATTTGCTGAGTCCAAAGCTTTAGCCATATATTCCTGAGAAACTTTTACAGAGATGGCAGACTCAGACTATGGGTCACTATATTTTTTTAAGTAAGGCCCCTAGATGCCCCTAAAAGAAGAATGTAGTAGCTTCTAGGGGAAGAAGAAGATTTACTCTTTTTGCTAATTCAGGTTCCTTAGAGGCAAAAATGGTGTTAATATAGATGACAAGATTGTTTCATGTCTGCATATCATCAAGGGAACTAGAAACAGGTTCTTATTGCTCTGACCAGGAGCTGTTCAGCATGGGTCTTGGTATGTGAACCTGCAGAGCAGACCCAGACACTGGATTCTCCTCCCACTGCCTTCTACACCCTGAATGAGATGATTTCTTCTCCTTATATACAAGTGAGATCAGCTGAATGTTGTCCAATACTCTGCTCTTGGTGTTCAAGAGTGATAAACTAGGTTCACGTTCTCAATGGTCTTCTAAAAATAGGCTTCTAGAAGGAAATTATGCACTGGCATTTCAGAAAGAGCATTTTATCTGATTTTCAACTGCTATATTGTTTTTATTAGGCTGTGTATTAGGGAGTTCTCTAGGGTTTGACTAACTTAGAGAAATTAGTAAGCAAACGATTATGATTCATATCACGGTAGGTGTAGGGGACTGTGTTTATCAAAAGAGACTTTCTTTAGACTCCTAACAATTAAATGAATTTATTCTAAGTTGACATAAAAATATTGTGTTTTGAGAACCCAACAGTGATTTTTAAAGTACGACAATGAGGTAATAGCACTTTCCACACTTACAGTATTGCCTCTGCCCATTAGAATTGGTTAGTGGTTACCACCTTGATGCAGAACAAACATACTGTCAAGTGACAGAGAATTCTGATTTTGTACAACTTAAAGTTTAACAGACCCTCAAAATATTTTTTCCTATTTCTAGGAAAAATGACATTTTCTTCTTTGCAGATGTACAGAATTGTTAAAATAAACAAATAAATAAGTAAATAAATAAGTAAATAAATAGCTTAACATTCTTTGCTTGCTCCCTAATTCACACCTGTTCTTTCATAGCAGTTTTTAGTAAAATTCACAAAGTTTATGTAAAATTTTCATAGTTACTTAGCTTTTGGTGGAAAAAATTACCTACATTTTATGAACTGAATTTTAAACTATTCTGCAAAATAACTATATAGTTGGACATAAAGAAATACTGGGTGGGATCACTGATACAACTGACAGGACACTGCAGGAGCTTACAGTCCAGTTGGGAAGGGAATGTCTCTCTGTCTTGGTCTCTGTCTCTGTCTCTGTCTCTCTCTTACACACACACACACACACAGAATAACAAGAATTGAAGTTAATCAATTTTAAAAAGGTGTGAGAGTGGAAGTTTTATTGATTATATCAGATTATCAGATGAAATTATATCATGGAAACAAATTGAAAACTGTGGAATATAAACACGTTGGACTTTTCTTATCTACATCATCAAAACACATTGAAATATTCATTATTAGAATCCAGTTTACAAATAACCAAAACTCCTATTTTGATATTTAATAAGGCAAAGAATGGCCCTGTTTAAAAGTAAAGGATAAACTGATTAAGGTTTGTAAGTCCTTAGCACCTTTTATTACCAATTATTCCATGACTTTTCTGGAGTCTCTTTCTGTAGACAGCATGACCTTATGCGGACACTTTGCTCTAGGAAAATAACCCCATTTGGCCTGTGATTTGAGTGTGAGATTGTGACCTTAATTTCTCTGCTCTTGGTGCTTTACTTTACTCAATGCATCTTGACAATATGTTCCTCACTTCCCCTGTGATTTGAGACTATAGATTCTCCGCTTTATGCACAAGGATTTGCTTTAATAATTCAGGAGTTGCCGTGATGTTTTGAGTAATATTTACATCCCTCATGTGGCACAAATGTTGAGTATTCCATATGAAGTTGTACATGAATGCCTGTAGAATCATCATCTGGAGCCATAGTTCTCAACCTTCCTAATGTTCTGACTCCTCATGAATTTCCTCCTGTTGTAATCACCCAACTATAAATTATTTTCATTGCTAGTTCTATCTGCAAGTTGCTACTGTAATGAATGGTCATCTAAACATTTTTTGAGATAGAGGTTTGCCAAAGGGGTTGCACCCCACAGGTTAGGAACTGCTGATCTAGAGCATCACTGGCATTGAGGACTTTGCAAGATAGATGGAACTGGAATGCATCCTTATACGACAAGTATAGTGGGCTGAAAATATATCACATTGATCTATATGATGTAGACATATCTATTCATTGACCCTGAGATATGTGATCATTAGGTCTTGAATGAGACCTCATTTAGATAACTGCCTTTATGTATACATTGCAATCCTAGACATCCAGTTGATCCCTAAGCATAGTGAAAGTGACTGTTTAAGAGATCAAAGAAGTGAAGACAGAGACCAATGGAGAAACCTATGTGAAGACAAAGGTGGAGACTAAATTAGGGCTGCTGTAACAGAACAGCAAATAATCTAGGTATAAAATATCTCTGCAATTTTACTTTCTCTCCAACATCCTTTGTGCTTAATTTTCAATTGAGATTTGATTTTTTTGCCATTTATTATACAGCAATGTCCTCAAAATAACAGCAATATATCCTCCTTTTCAGACTACCGTGAACTACAACATAGCTAAAATCTCAAATAGAAATAAGGACTGCATTTGCATAGCCTCTTCCTTCTTTATTAGACTGTCAATGCTGATCGAGTTGACACAGACAATGGATGAACACAAGTCTAACAGTATTAAAGCCTGGTAGGAGAGAAGAATGTGATTTATTGATCCCACTGATAATATTAACTTGAGTAAATCAAGGAATTTGGAGAAGTGAAATCAAGTTTTACAGGTTGTTGACAAAATTGCCTCTAGATACCTATAAATTTGGTTTCATAGGTTGGAAGTGTTTTCGCATAAAACAGGTGTTGGTTTTGGAATTATCTGTGAAATGTGCATGGTGACAATCCAGAATCACAGCACTGTAGACACTGATACAATGCTGTCATTATCCTTCCCCCCCCACGGTTCACACAATAGTGTGAGCATGAAGTGCCATACAGTAACACAGGTCATTTTCAAGTATCATTTATAACTGAAATACTAGCTACTTACTTCCCTTAGTTTTGTTTAGCTTACTTGATGGCACTTTAAGATGACAAATGAGTAAAATGAGAGTTCTGGCTCCAGAGTAGACAGACCAGTAGCAGTTTCTGGGAGGTTATCCTGTCTTTCTAATGTTGATTTAATGGTGACAATGGTATCTTGGAATATGTACCAGCTAAACTCCCACTGTCTTCACAATTATTAGGAGGCTCATAAATTCCATTCATATTTTACTACCTGAGGCTTCGAGAAGTTAGGAAGTATGTCCGGGACAGTTCTCTAGATGTGTCAGAGCTAGGATTTGAACCGCAGATGGGTATTCCTAACATATGTATTCTCATATGTGATTGGAAGGAATGCTGTGTTAAAGTCTTACTGAGTGGCTAAAGCATGAATAATATCTGCAGTGATGTTGGAAAGCTGATTGTAAAGCCACAGGATGGGAAATGAAATGCCCATGCTTCCTCATGTTGGAGCTAAGGTGATATATAGCTTGAGTTAACTGAATATTAAGGCAGTGTGAGAGCTTCACTATGCTCACCACAAATGAACACAGATGGACACTCTTCAAAGAGAGAATCCTCCTACTGAATTTTAATAGTGCTCTCCAGCAGAACACATTTTCAAAATGGATCATAGCATATTCATATTTTACTCTAGCCTGCCAAGTATGAAATGATTAAAAAACCTGCTTGTACTTTAAATATTGTGGCCATATCTATGTGTATTTCAAATGTATGTGTCAGTGATAAATATTTGTTAAATGAATATATACATACACAAACATACATGATGTAGTATGTGTTTACATATATTAAGTTTAAAAAATATTTATTGAGTTATGATGAGTATAAATATGGAGTTGTGCAAATTTAAAGATAAAATTATTGTCAGCTCCCAAGGAGCTTTATAAGGAGAGACAAGACATTTTTGTGTTTGGGTTATAAGTGGTTCACAATGTTTTGGTAGTGGTCCACCAAGTGTGGCATCTGGCCCAGGGGTTACTGGCATCACTTGTACAGCATTATAAATTCAGCTTCATGTGCAGGGTCATATATACTTCATCTATAACGGAAACACCATGGAAAAAGCCTCAGTCATCCACGGTGTCTTCTTGTTTGTTTGTTCAGTGCCAAGAATTGAACTCAGGCTTTATACATTCTAGTAACTGCTCTAGGCTTCATCTACACGCTCAGTTGGCTTGTCTTGATAGTCTCTCAAGGGAATTCTGGAGCAAGCATGTTAACACTGTTGGATTCACTGGGCTTTACAAAAATGTAAATGCAGAAGATGGTTTCACAGTTGACAAGCCACAAAGAAGGAAGCACCATTTCAAGTCGTCATAGATGCCAGGTAGATTTTTAGTGAATAATTGGAAAGAAGAAAGGAAAGCAAAGGAACAAACTTCGTTTACCTGGTTTTTAGGACTGGTTTTGGCTGTAAGGCTAGATAGAAGTCAGGTAGTGGAAGACCTTACATGACAGGCTGGTGAACTTAGTTCTCTGAAAGTAGAAAGAGGGGCATTAAAGGTTTATGACTACAGGAGACATTTGATCAAAGCAACCTTACAATTGTTATTTTACTTCTTAATGAATGTATTTTTTTGTGTGCATATGTATGAGTATGTGTGTGGTATGCTTGTATGTGTGGTATATATGAATTTGTGTGTCTGTATGTGTGTTGTGTGTGTGTGTAGGATCTGTGCTATTAGGCCAGAACATTGGAAATTTAATCATCTCTGACTTCTGCTACTGAGAAAGGATCTCTCATTGAACCCAGACCTATGCTGGTAGCCATCAAGTCCCAGATATTCTCCTGTCTCCTCCCCTGATAGACTATGACTGTAAGCAAATATTCCTGGCTTCTTATATGGATTTTGAGGACTTAAACTCTGGTCCTCATGTTCGTGCAGAACATGTTCTTCTTACTCATGGAGCCATCTTTCTAGCCCATGTGTCCAATGAATGTGTTTAAAACAGATACATGATCTATATTCGAACCTCATAGTTTCAAATAAGTTTTATTCCGTTTTCAAGAACACAATTCAGTCTTACAAGTTATTTTTATGTTGTGGGCAAAGCCATCAAATCTCGAGTCTTCCTTATGCAGCGTGAAAATAACCCAGCAGTACTCACTCTGTCTCTTCCTCTTTCCTTCCCCTCCCCCCACTCTCTCCCTGTCTCTCTCTCCCAACGTCTTCCTTTTTTCCTCCGCCTTTCCTCTCTGTGTATGTGTGTACATGTTGTTTGCTAATTTGGAGCCACACAGCTGTTTTTGAATTCAGCTGGGCCTCAGGAAGCCACATAAAAACAAAGAAAAATGTCTCTGGTGCTGCTTTGTTCCTGGCAATCAGGATGACTGTGCGCTGAAGTGGGGCAGGTGGCCTCTACCAATTCTAATTCCAGCATCTCGACCGGTTCGGCATCATAAGTGTTCGCTGGAAGGGAAATAAATCTGTCCGTAGCCCTGATTGCTTCTTTTTGTCCAGCGTCGTGGGCACCTGGCTGGCCACCCACCTTCCTTTTCTTCCCTCCTCACTTGCGTCATCTTTCCCTTTTCCTGGGTCAGTGTATTTCAGTTCCTCTGCACCCTGGATGAGCTCATTCATTCCCTGGCTTATTCCCTGAAGTTCTCAGCTTGTTTTCTTTTGTTGGGATAATTAATCCTCTGCATTTGCAAGAGCAGGTGGATGATTGGTTTGTTGCTTTAAAAAAAAAAATCCTTCCCTTTCTGTCTTTTATTGCACCAATCATTAGTCAAGCCACCGTTTAGTCTATTCTGTGTTGACTAATCTCCTAAATATCTGTCACGACGGTGATGGGGAGTCCACGCTGGGTCCTATATTGAGTAAGAAAGGTGAAAACCCACCCATCAAGTTGCTGTGATTCATAATGTTTAGTGGTAGGAGAACTGAGTCATGAAGACCGAAGACTGGCCATTTAGTTCATTGGCTAAAAGACCACCATGAACCCCAACTAAACAATCACATCTGTCCCTTTCACAGCCTGTTGGAATTGCGGAGATTTTAAAGACATTAATCTTCTTGTGTACATCTCTTCGAACATCCCAGAATCTTTAATATCAATTTTTTATCTCAATTTCAAAGTTTTGGGAAATGTAAATTTGTTTTGTTGGGGACTGTCAGTTTATTTAAATAATTGCTATGCTAGATTTCTTTCCTACCCTCTGAGGAACCTTTTAGAGAATAGCTGATTGTCTAATAACCCCATTTGTAATGAATATGAAATTTTTTCAAATACTCATTTAAAATTAATCTGAGACAGAATCTTATCTGCTTAGGTTAGCTTTGAACTTCCTATTCACCAAAGAATGATCTTGGAATTTTGATTCTCCTGTCTCCACCTCCCTGGTGCTATGACTACAGTCATGTGCTTTTATAATGTTTACATGGCACTGAGAGTCAAGCTCAGGGCTTTGTTTATGGCAGTCAAATACTCTGCCAGTTGAACCATATACCAAGTCCTATAAAAGCTTCTAACAGTGCATTTGATATCCACTTGTAATTATAAACCCTTTTTATTTTAGCACAATAAGCTAGTTTCTTTGACTCAGTAATATCATATCAATAATAACAGCAATAATAATAGTAATGAGTAAACTAAATATGTTTCTTAACTATTAGAGTATTTTATGATTTCAGGGATTCATATTTTTCTGATATTCAGTTTAACAGCTCTGCCGGAGGATTTATAGGTGTTGTGAAGTTAGTAAAGGTGAATATATATATAAGATTAGTTACCTCTGAAGTTAATAAAGGTGAATATGTATATGAAATTACTTCCAGAGTATGACTGAGTATTGACTGAAGATAGACACAGTCTCTCTCTTCTGTCTCTTTTTCTTTCATCTCTCTGTGTTTGTCTGTTTGTCTTTCTATCTTTCTGTCTCTCTGTCTCTGTCTCTCTCTTGTTCTTTCTACGTGTGTGTAAATGTGTGTGCATGCTTACATGTGAGTATGTGTGTATATGCAATAAGAGCTTTTTTAGAGTCTCAAAATATAAAGTGTATAATATTGTAGGAAAGAGAAGATCTCAGTTATAGATGTTAAAAAATACAGAAGTCATCCAGATGAAATAGGCCAAATTGAGTGCATATTGATTGAAACAGAAAAAAGAACATTCTCTGAAGAATAAAAGACTGAGATCATAAAAAGTGGTTAGGCACATCTTGGAAGGATTGGTGACACAGGCTTTAATTAGTGGGTAACTTTGTCTTAGGATTTCTATTGCTGTGATGAAATACCATGACCAAAAGCAATTTGAGAAGAAAAGGCTTTATTTCATCTTATAGTTTTTAGTGCATCACTGAGCGAAACCGGGATACTAACAAAAGCTGGAAGTTGGAGGAAGGAAGTAGGAAGGGGAATGCTGCTTACTGGCTTGTTCCCTTTGGCTTGCTCAGTCTGTTTTCATATACCATCCAGACCATGTGCCCAGGGTCTGGGATTCTCAGACGGAACTAGGGGCCCCCACATCAGTGTTCTCAAGAAAATGTCCCACTGACTTGCCTGTAGGCCAATCTTAAAGCGTCCTTTTCTCATTTGGGAATCCTTCTTCACAAATGACTCTGTCTTATGTCAAGTTGATGTTGACCAACATCAACACACCATCATACTGTTCATGGGCAAAGGTCAAACTATGGTTTGTGGGCCAAATCCATCACTCCATCTGACTTTATAAATAAAGTTTTATTTAAACTCAGTCATACTTATTTACAGAGAGATGGAGGAGGGAGGGAGGGAGGGACACATACACACACACACACACACACACACACACACCAGAGAGAGAGAGAGAAAGAAAGAGAGAGAGAGAGAGAGAGAGAGAGAGAGAGGAGAGAGAGAGAGAGAGAGAAAATATGAATGAGAATGTCTATGGCTTTGTTGACATTCCAATAGCCAAAGTACATAGTTGCAACAGAAAATATAACACTCTTATGTTGGAAATGTTTGCCACATGGTCCTTGAGTTTGCTAACCTTTGGATTCATTTCCATAAATTACATTTATTTTTATGCTGGAGGCTCATTCAGAATAATAATGAGCTATCACTAGAAACATAGATGTTTCTAGAAAATTATCCCTCACAAGCCTCAAATATTTGAATACATAAGTGAGCATGCATTTCCTTTAAGATACCATGGTAACCATAGCTTGAATTTAATAAAATATCTGTATCTAATTCCAGAGCAATGTCCTGTTTGGACGCTTTTGGTTTTTTTGAGAAAAGCTGACATGAGTGCCAATTCATGGGGCATGAATATTCATCCCCTGAGAAAAGCCACTTTGGAGAAATGTTAGCTCAAATGCCCAGTGGTTTACAGAGTAGAAGGAGACAGGAGATGGCGAACTCCTTGTGAACTTTGGTCATACTTACCACACATCCAACCTAGTTGTTCCTGCCTCACCCAGGTCAAGCATTACATAGTCATCACATACAATGCATAGGGGCTTCCTTTCTTGTATTTGTCAATGATTCACTCATTGAAGTGGGATGCACAGTGGGTGATTTAATTAATTGAGGGTTATATCAAATATAGGAAAGTACTTAATTTTGTTTCTTCATCAAAAAGATCTTTGGCTTTCAATGAATGGCACGTAGCTCTTTGGTTTATGCATAGTGATTAATTATGTTCTTCACGGTTAACTCACTTGAAAATCTTGGCATTTGTTTTGTATGTATGTTTAAGTGTGTATGAGGCAGCATGTATATTTGTATATGTGTGTATGGTCTTATCTGTGCAGGATCTTACTATATAGTCCAAGATATCCATGAACTCACAATTCATATATCTGCATCAAACTCCATATAATATAACTATGTCAATTATACTCTAACAGAGTAAATCTTTCTTTCTTTAGCATTAGAGGTCTTGTGCAAATCTTTAGGTGGAAAAATGTAGAACATAAGAACCACCTGTTTCTTATCCCTTCTCACCGCATTTCCCTCCTTTTCCTGTCTTCTTTTTAATAAGTCTGGTAGTTGTACTCATAAAAAATGCATAGTTTCTTAACAGAACCATCATGGTGGGGAAAAAAGCAGGTGACATCTTTAAACAGATTGAAGTTCAATTTCTAGAAGGCTTCTAAACTATTCGATGTCTCTCAATCAATACTGAAAATTTTCAGTTGAGATGATAGTTTTCACATATGTAGATGTGGGTATATGCATGTGTGAGTGTGTGTGCGTGTTTGCACGCATGTGCACACTGAAAATCTAGTCTTTATTTTGAATAATGCCCTTGATTTTTAATGTCTGATTATACCCAGAAAACCCGTAACTCCATCAATGACAGTTGTTTGACAGTAGTTTCTCACATCTTATTCTCAAGGAGCAAGAACAAGAGAAGAAAGTGTACAGGAACTCTTTGCATGAAGCAGACATGCACAAAAGGCTTCTGGCATGCTATGAAAAACAGAGCTGAGCTCCTCTTCCCTAGCCCATGAAGTGTGTGTGTGTGTGTATGTGTGTGTGTGTGTGTGTGTGTGTGTATGTGTGTGTGTGCTAAGAGAAGAAAATGAAACTATGAATATTTTTAAAATTTAGTTCTTCATTTTTTCATATTATATTTTTATATAATGCACACAGACAGACAGATAGACATGCACATGCACAGAAAACAGACACATACACACATGCACACACACATACACAGACAGACAGACAGATACGCACACACATATACAGACAGACAGAACACAACACACACACACACACACACACACACACACACACACACACACACATTTTCCTAACAAAATATTCACTTTGCCTTCCAATTTTAGTAAGCATGTTATTCCTCCAAGAAATAATCATATTGGTTGAAAATTACATGAGAAACTTAAGTACCCAGTGCATTTATCAGAGAATTTTGGGGGAGTATCTTGATGTAATATAGATATACTCAGCTATCAAACTGAGAATGCTGCCTGTTATCATACCAGAGTGGGGAAGTGATTTTAAACATCAAATTAGGTTCCTGATGCTCTCAGTCTCCTGTGCTCCTGAATGTTTCTTCCCATGTGAAACCTAGAGTTTTGACTTTCAGTGGTGCAGCTTTTTCATTGTAGTGATCATGGTTCCTCATCTGTGAGACAGAAGCCATGGAGCTTTATCTCTCTCATTATGGCCCAGGTGGAAAACACAGGTGTAGGAAACAATGACCCCTTTGTTGTATCCTCTTTCAATGATGCTTTGGGAAACCAGGAGGAGAGAAATAGAGCAAAGAGTGAGAGAGTAGGGGGCTGGGAAACTGAAAACAAAGTAGAATTCTGTGCACACAGACAGAGAGACATGCACATGCATAGAAACAGACACATATACACACATGCACACACACAGACACACACATACATGGACATAGACACAGACACATGGCCAGATATACATGGACATAGTTACAGACATCTTGAATTGCCCTTAAACCTGAAGACATAGAAAAGAATTCTTCACCTATTATGGAGAATCTCAGGTCATAGTTTCCTCAACCTCAAGTGTCAGAACTGGCTCCTATAGCTACAGCAGAATAGTTAAGCTGGGAGGTTTCCTATAGTTCTGTGTCTCAAGACTAGACCCATAGCCTAACACCTATAGGGTCCTGAATAATAGTTGAGTAAGCCATAAAATTTGTTTTCATGATCGCTGGGGAGATGCAGGTTTCATTGGCCTATGTCACCATCTGTCTCCTAAGTGCTGAAGCCCTCGAAGCTCTTGGCAACTGAAGGGCTATTATCTTCCATAAATAGCTACAATTTTAAGGTAATTTACAGTCATTACAAAATTGATATAACATGTTCGTATTTATGAGAAAAGGGAGAAATTTTAGCCACCCCAGAATAACACTTTGCACGTGATGTAAATGCATTTTTCTCAGTAGTAACTTTGAACCTAAATTTTTAAAAATACTCTTCACTTAACCACTGACTCTTTAAAGTTAATTTAAGAAAAAAATACCTCTGATACTTTCCCTTTGTTTTGGAACGTAACACAAATTTAGTTTACTTTCTTATTTTATAAATGCAGTCAGTCATTTGAATGGGACAAGGTGGCAGTTTTGTGTCTACTACTCTTATGCTCAGATCTACCCTTCCCCTACTTCCTGAACTCCAGTCTCGGACAGTTTCCTTAACCACTGGCATTCAGGTCCACTCCTCCAACTCCACTGATGAGGAACTACGATCAGGGTTTGGCACAATGTTCACTTTTAGCTGAGCCATTTCTCAAGTGCCTACCTCTAGGTTTTAATTTTTTTGTTGTTGTTGTTTTCCTTTATTTCTCTTTCAGTTCTGGGGATCAAACCCAGGACCTTGCGATGTCTAAGGCAAATACTCCTCACCGCTGAGCTACAGTCCCGATTCTGTTTTGCTATTTTGAACTTTGATTTTCTTTTTAATTACGTATATATGGCAGTGGAAGGAATCATGAGTGAGGTCCCGTGAAGCCAACAAAGAGTGTTGGATTCTAGCATTAGAAGTTGTTGTGATCCATCCAGCGTCAGTGTTGGGAACTAAACTCAGTTCCTCTAGAAGAACAATACTTGCCCATAACCATTGAGCTGTCTCTCTAGCCCCGTGTTTTTCTTTTGTAGCTGGTTGCCTTACTACATAGTTGGTACAGAATTGTGACCTCAACCCACTGACTTAAAACGCTACTCTAACTAAAATTCTTGTGCCCTTTCTGTTTCTACATGGAGTACATTGAGTCTAGGATATAAACAAATATACAATTCCCATAAAGATTCATAAAATCCTAAAATACAAAGTGGTATTTTCCGATTCTATTCCTTGTGAATACCCTTTATTTCAAACAAAATTTTTTTGAGACCTAAGAATACAATTAGCATTTTCCAAAGTTTTGGTTGCTCTGTAATCAAGAAAAAGTCTGAGAAATGGGCAGATGATGATATCTGCTGTTGGCATTGTATAGTAGATTAATTAAACTGACTGTCTACTCTTGCTAGATGCTTTTCACATGTTATCTCATTATTCCTAATGATGGTTCTTCCCAGTAGGCTTGAGGAAACATTTCACAGATGTGCAAGTCTAGAAGATCAGATGACTTGCCCAAAGTCACTGAGACACTATGATCTGAATAACCCTATCAAGTCTAAGACCAGTGATTTCTTCCACATAGTTACACTGTATCTTAGAATTGATATTCTTTCTCTCTTCTCTTCCACCTCTTTGACATATTCCCCCCTAAAAAATGAATTAAAGTTTTCTCTACTGATACTTAAAAAATGTGTATGTATATGTACAGTGTAATATATGTTCATTATATATTCACATATGTGTGCAGATGCATACTCATGTGTGTACATCTACATGTTGAGACCAGAAGTCCAGGTCATGTATGTATGTTTTTTCCTCAGTTGCACTCCACCTTATCTTTGAGACAGAATCTCTCACAGGAGCCCATTGATCTGAGTAGGCTGCCTGGCTAGTGAGCTTAGGAATCCTGTGGTTTTAACTTCCTTGGCAACTGTGATACTCTTCAAAAACATTTTTCCATCACGACAAATACCATCTCAAGCCCTGTTACTACATTAAAGGAGAAGGACTGAACCTGATACTCTGAGCATTTCATGGTCCATTTTCTTTTATATATGTTTATCTATAGGGACCCATCTGCAGATTTCCTTCATCCTTGAAAAAAATTGGCAACACGTATTATGATCCTAACATATAATTTTTGATTTATATTTATATACTTTAACCTTTCTAAAAATTTTATCACCCAATCAGCACAGTTGGTGTTTTCAAAGGAGAATCTATGTGTTTTCTGTTTCCTTCATCAGAGCCTAGTGAAAGAAAAGCTTAGGAAAGAAAAATTTAAATATAATTGTTGTCAGTTATTAATAGCACCTCATCAAATTGTTACTTTTTATATAATAGTAAACATGTCGGGATTCCTCTCCCTGATCTGCAGCTTTAGGCTCGGGTCTGGCACTTTTCAGTGATAGTGAAAGTTAGGGAAGTCTCTACTTACTTTATCCTTGTGTGTGTGTGTGTGTGTGTGTGTGTGTGTGTGCATATGGAGAGAGAGAGAGAAGTGGGGAGAATGACTTCAAATACTATTTCTTAAGTTATTCACCTTTGTTTTGAGACAGGGTCACCCACTGCCCTGAAATAAGTCTAAGGTAGTTGTACAACAAATCCCCAGGATTTGCTGGTTCCCACTTCTGGGGTTTTGGGTTACAAGATCATACCAACACACTAGCTTCTTTGAATGGGAGCTCTGGGGTTCTCATGTGTTTAAAGCAAATACTTTCCTGACAGAGCCCTCTGCCCAGTTCCTTTTTCTTTGTAACTGATCCAGATGTGAAGTGGGTAAGATAGTGAATAATGTTGTTTTCCCACCCCAAAGCTCAAGTTGCTTTTAGCTTTTCTTGGCTGTCCAAGGTGCCCCCCCATTCCTATTCCTTAGATCCTCATTGCCAATGCAGCAAAGTCTGAGCTAAAAATTTCCCATCCTAGTTGTCATCGTCTTCATTTTCTTCTTTTTCCTTTTCCTTTCCCTTTCCCCTTTCCCCCTTTTTCCTCTCCTCTTCCCTCCCTTCCTCTCCCCTCCCCTCTCCTCCCCTCTCCTCTCTTTTCCTTTCCTTTCCACATAAGCAGTTCTTAAATATGCAGGATGAAGGTGAGATGTGAGGCTGAGCCAGCGATCCATCTTACTTGAAGCCTATTTGAAAGTTGTCTTCTATGCAAAAAGGCGAGAGTTTGGTTGGACTGAGAGTTTGATTCCAGCAGGAAGGGAAAGTGTCAGTACTGATCCACCCTGGGGCTTGTTAAATAGACTCTGACATCAGCTAAATTATTTCTGCAAGACTGAAGTATTTTGATAGAAATGGACAAGCAAGCAAAGAGATTTGCAAAAGAATTCTGTTTTCTCCCCTTTTGAAGTGTGGGGCGCAGGCAAGCTTCTGATGAGGTCGGTACAGAAACATAGACTTGGGCTCCCTCTGGTGGCAGCATGGAGAAGCATTACTTTGTGCTACCAATTCTTTCCAAGATGGCATTACTTGCTTTCATTGATATTAAGATTTTATTTCCGTGGTGCACACCTAAATTCAAACACTAGTAAAGCAGAGGTAGGAGGATGAAGAATTCAGTGTTAGCATCAATTATATGTCAAGTTCAAATCATGCCTGGGCTGTACGAAACCCTGTCTCAAATGGAGCAGGAGCTACAATAGCAACATATCTGGTCATGATGTAATTTCGATCCTTGGGAGGCTGAGGCCGATAGATTTTCACGAGTTTGATGCTACTATATAGTGTGCACCAGGGTAGCTCTTGTTACATAATACAACTTTATCTGGGAAAAACCAAGGAGATGGAGAGATGATCCCTCAGATAAGAATACTTGCTGCTTGGGCAGAGGACCTGGGTTCAGTTCTTAGCACCCACACAGTGACTCACAATGGTCTATGTAACTGAGTTCTAGCGGATCAGACACCTCCTCCTGACTTCTGTAGGCACTTCCTGCTTCTGGTGCACTTACATACATACACGCAGGCAAACCAGTAATAAGAAACCTAAAACTTAGTTAAACAGAAGAACATTATTTACAACTTATGTTTGACGTGGCACGTATTCAGTCATTTCCTATGTATCTATTCATTTAATTTTTAAAAATTTCTAACTATCTCTGATTCATTGATGTTATATAATGTGTAGCATATTGTATAAAATAATTAAAACTTTTTTCCAATGCTGTTTAGCATTCCCTTGGTGAGATTTGAAATAGTAGAAGTACTGGACGTAAGAAGAGAATGAGAGAAGACTAGAGGGGAGATGTGGGCTGTCAGAGAAAGAGGAACAGGAGGAAGAGTTTCAATGCCACAATATGGCAAACTTAACAATTGATTTTAAAAACGTTTTCTCTAAACTGCATGAATAATGAACTCATTTTAAGTGGCTTTTAGTTTACTATTGTAGCGTGTAGTTTCCACTACCCCACGTTAACCTCTGTCTGGGTGGACTGTGCTACCAGCCGCTGCCCAGGAGTCCGCTACCCCAGATTCGCAAATGAAACACATACATACACTAATTTATTTTTATATGCTTTAGCTCAATGGCTGGGCCTTCCGTGGCTATGGCACCTTTCTTTTCACTCCCAGCTCAATACCTTTAAATCTGCCCTCAACTTTAGTTGCTCAGGTACCTGTATTCCTAGCTCAACACCCTAAATCTGTCCTCAGCTTAGTTGCGTTTCTAATCTCCCACCTGCTCACCCAGGCCCAGTCGGGGAAGCAGCCAATTGCCACTCCATCCTAGATCTCACATTGCTGGTGCCTCTTTCCTTCAAAGCATAGCAATTTCTTTCTTTCTTTCTTTTCTTTTCTTTTCTTTTTTTTCCCTGCATTTGCTAGATGGCCTGTGGGTAAAAGGAAGACCCGCCTCTCCCACCTAGCCATTGGCCACTAGCATCTTTATTAATCAGTCAAGAACCAATTGGGGAACAGAACCTTCAGCATTCCTTCCCAATCAGAGCATCAGAACTACCCCCTACATCTCACCTTTTCTGTCCAATTAAAAAGAAAAAAAAATCTTGTCTAAGACATAAATCGAACAAAACCGTAACAATCATGTAAATTACAAAGTAGGATATACAATTAACATCTAGTCCATCATACTTGTCAATTAGATAAAGTACTCTACCATCATTTCTAACTTAAAGAGTTATAATTCTATCCTGAATTGTTTAGATTTTAGCCTGTGGCACCATCTCGGAATCATGTCTTTCACTCTATAACCTCTCTCTCAATACTAAACAACCTGAGTTTGATTGTGAGACTCTAACTAGTCTTCAACCCAGTCAGAAATCTGAGAACAAATTAAATACTGTCTGAATATATAGGAAACACCAAAACAGTTTCCAAAACTTATACAATTGTAGCAACAGCTGACTACCTGGACAGCCCCTAATTTTTCATAACATTGGTGCATCTGTTTTCAGCCTTCTGGCCCAGAATCATCTGGCAGACATTCTGTGAAGGAGGAAATATGAAGGACTAGCTTACCCTGTTCTGGAGGAGCTTAGTAGTCAACTAGCCCACCTCTGTTTGTCCTTTTGAACTATATATTGTCTGCAGATGATATAGGCAATTTTTGTCCAGTGGCTACCTTGTTACAATAAGCAACCTCATCTGGAGGTAAAGAGGTTCGATTCTTCTTTGCATGAGAATCAGGAAGCTGTCAGGAGTAGACATGTCTCATGGTCAAAAGACCCTTAATAATGAAATAACATTAAATATCACAGTCTGGATTTCTGATGCTTTTGAAGACTATCTAAGTAAAGCATCTCTGAACTGTTAAACCTTATCTACTTTTTGCCATTTCTATTTGAGTAAACTGAAAATACTTTATTATAATTAAATCAGAATTTAACATAACAATGGGTTTGTTATCTGGCCCTTAAGTTATGTTACTTAATCATCTTAAACAGTTTGTAAAGTAGCTACTGGATGGACTGGGCCTATGCTTCATAGTCGTAAATGAGTTGTAGAGGCACAATGCCTATCTAAAAGTAAAAATATTAATCTCATTTTGTATTAACATAGAAATTTATACCAATGAAAACCTTAAACCTGTATCAATATAAAACACAGCAAAGCCTAATGGGAAGGTGTGCCCTGGCCCTCACCCTTCTGTTACCTCAGCACCTCTGTGAAGTATGAACTCTAATGGGATTCTTTTATGCTTCTGAGTCTTGATTTCCCTCAGTAGGTGGGAGCAGTGCTATCCTCCAGGTTTCTACAGTCTTTCACCTTGTGACAGGACATTAGTTACTTCCTCTTCCATAGATCTATAACCCGAGAGCAGAAAGCATGAAATGTCATCTGTCCAGTCCAACTTAGCACCAAGGGACCCTAAACAAGGGCCCCCAAACTCATACGTCAAATGATAGCGTTCTCATTTCTTGAAGTGTCAAAATGACACAAAGCTATAAGAATTAATATTTTTAGTTGCAACTGAAAAAATTTAACTTCCCTAAAAAGTGGCTTCAGTATGCCTATGCATACTGAAGCTTTGTTTTCATTTGCATTTGTCAGTATGTATGTATATATGTATGTATGTATGTATGTATGTATGTATGTATGTATGTATATGTGTGTGTGTGTATGTATGTATGTATATATGTATGTGTATGTATGTATGTGTATGTTGAGAGATGGTGCCACAGGCATGTACATGGCCACATACACTAGAATAGAGCATCAGTTCCCCCAGGAATCAAGTTATGGGCAGTTGTGTGCTGCTGAACATGGATGCTGGAAACTGAGGATCCTCTACAAGAGTAGCAACTGTTCTTAACTGCTGGGCCATCTTTCTAGCTATGACTTTACAAGTGTTCCTAACTACTGGGCCATCTTCCTAGCTCAAGACATTGCATTTTAATTCATCACATACTTTAGTTTGTCTTCTTTTAAACATCTTTTTTTTATTGGTTTCATACAAAAAAAAGTCCATGTCAAGTTTCATACAAACTTAAGGGCTTGTATTGTAGGAACAAATGTGTGACTCATGTAAAGCAACAAATACTTAATAGAAGCAAATACTTTGATTTTATGCTCTGCTTGGAAGTCCTGTTTTTATAGAGGCATGCATTTCCTGTGTTTCTGATCATCACCACAATGCACGGGATGATTTCTGAGGGACAAATTCTACAAGACAGCTCCTGTTTATGCACTAAGGTAAATGTCCCCACTTCACTGCACAGCGACAGTTCTTTATGGACGTCATCACAGCCTGGCCTCACTACACAGTGTGATGTTGGGACAGTAATTAGTCCCATTTGCACATGAAGTTATGACTCGGAGAGATTAGTTGACATGCAAATATTATACAAACAGGAAAAGCAAAAACTGAAGCTCAAAACCAGACACTGTGGTGCTATGTCCTGGTCCTTCCTTAGGGCAGTAATTTTTCACCTAGGGCCAAGTTGTCTCTCAGATGATGTTGCAAATGCCTGGAATATTATACCTGGAAAGGGGTTGTATACGTGTTTTTTAGGCACAGAAGTCAAGGATGCTGCAAGACATTTCAGAATCTACAAGAATTTCTCAACCCCAAATGTAAGTAGTACTGACAATGAGAAAACCTGTTTGATAAGAATGAACCAGCTGCAGTCCCAGGGACTAAATTGACATGTGAACTAATCCCAAATCTTTGCTCTCTTCATCTTTTTGCAACCCTTTAAGAAGACATTGTTCCTAATGGCTCTGATTTCCAAAATCCAAAAATTAATGATGAGTAAATAGTAACCCCGTCTTCCCCTCAGATTTGACTCCTTGCTTTTTGGTTTGCTTGGTTTCGTCTAGGTGGCCGTTTTTACTGACAAGTTGAGTGTTATAGTTTTAAATCTGAATTTACTTCTCACTCCTAATTTTTCCCTCCGTGACTTTGTTTCTGTTTCTCCTATTGTCCTTCTTCTCTCATATCCTGTTCTTTGGGATAGAAATTCAGTTCATTTTCTCTTCTCATTTCCACCGCCCTGTTGCGTCCATCTTCAGCTATGAAATACTGATGATGTCGTATGAATGAGTTCAATTTCATTCCCGTTTCCTTTGCCATGCAGATCCTCTTCACCCCTCCCCCACACAGCACTGTAGTGACCTCCAGTGGATGCTGCTCACACTTCATTTCTTCCTATGATGCTGCTCCGTAATAACTACTCCATTGGTCTCCCTAAGCCAACTCTCTGGCCAAATGCCCTTTGCTAGCACCCTTCTGCCACTGGGATTAGTTACATTTTCATCAGCATCTGAAGTCCTTTTTGTGTCTGACCCATACCCAGCCGCACAGCATTCAGTTTTATGAGAGATAACAAGTCACTTTCTCTTTAATCCATGATGTTCCTTGCTGACACCTTTCCTTTGTCTGGACTGAATTGTTCAGATACATCCTCCACATTCCTCTCCACCTACAAAAAGATCTTAGCCATCCCTGCTCTGTTTGCAGTACCATTCATGCTGGTCCAAAATCACCTGTTCTCTGGGTCTTCATATGAGTGTTTTGTAAGTACATATCTCCTAATCTAGGCATGTCCTCCCTTCCTGCCACCAGAGATTTATAATATCTTTTCTGTTATCAGTACTAGCCCTTGTTAGTACCATCTTAAAAATAAAAGTCAAGAATGTGATGTGGGTAAAATGTAATTTTTTGAGAATTGTATATGAAGTAATAAAATGATATTCTATTTTTTTTCTACAAATCAGGTTACTCTTTTCCTGGTTTGAAAGGTAATGTATATTTTTAAAATGAAGCTACTGGAGTATAGATTAACGTAAGGAAGCTATAGTGGGGTTTATATGAACATTATGTTCAGAACTAGTACCTTGTGGGATACAATCATGATTGCTCCTTAATGTAAAAATTATAAAATTCAGTGGAACAGGACATAGAAAATTGTAAAGGTGCCGGGAAAACTATAATAACTAATGTTCTACATGAGGAATAGCTAGCTAAAACGTAAAACACAGCTATATTTCTCATGGCACAGATAGAGAATTAAGTCATAAAAATCAGTGCATTGGTCATTAATTTGGCTAATCCATTAAACTTAATTACGTTACAATTCTACTTGCTTTTCCATGACACAACACTTATGGAACTCAGGGAAAATGGAACAGAGATGCCACTACATGTGTAATAATGATTTCAGTGAGTTGGATGTAAATGAATCAAAGGCTGTCCACAGTCTGGTGCCAAACAAATTATTCCTCATTTATTTCCCAAGATCTCTCTTCATACTGCGCCTGCCTACTGTTTCTCTTGGTTTTTTGTTTTGTTTTGTTTTGTTTTCTACTCAGGGGGACCTGTGCAATGACTACCCCATATCTAAACTTCTTCCTTAGTGTCACTGAAATAGCATATATAGAACCAACCAACTGTCTCTTTTCAATCCCTAGAATCATTTTCTGAGATTCCTGATTTTTCTCCCTGTGGCAGAGACTTCTTTTGCTATATCTACTTTAATGTGCATGACATACCTTACACACAGAGAGAATATCTTCCTTGAGGGAAGGATTATCTACAGTGTACCTTTGTACCTCTGGCCCAGTGTAAGCTCATTACAGTGACTGCTGATAGGGCAGAAATCAAGCTGACTTTGAGAATTAGAGTAAGAAACTAGAGTCTAGTTTAAAGCTTTCTATAGTCATGCTCCCCGACTCCCCATCTCTTTTCTTTGCAATTTGGATATTTCTTTGAGGCTTCCTACAGCCACAAAATCTTGGCAGACTTGGGCTTTCATATTTGCAGCCATATCTGCTTAGAAAAATATTTAGAGAGTCTTGAACCACCCTGGGTTAGAGTGCTGGTATATTCCTGGGGCATATTCTACGGCCAGCATGATATAAGTACAATGATGGGCCCATCTGAACCCACAGGCCCCTCCTCAGAAGCAGGGAAACAGGTTTATGACCAGAAAAGGGGAAAAGGGAGATGTGAAGATGAGGCCTGTGTTCCTTCACATGCAAAGATGAATTCTCCCATTGTCTCAACACACAAAGGTATCCAGTGATGACCTAAATCTTCCTTCAGTGTATTTCTGTTCAGTTTCACCATGTCTAAAATCTGATGACGCATATGTCTTATGTCACCTTCTTTTCTTATTTCCCACATAAAGCCATTATTGCTCCAATCTCATAGATGCTTCATGAATAGATGTGAGACTGTGGAATTCCAAACCCTGAACGTCTCAGCGATGATACAAAAGGGCATTATTGACAGAAGATCCTATAACCACTCCTTAGTCAATACACCTCCACACATGATTAGCTGGGCAAACTGATGAGATGGTGGTTAAAAGGAAAATTAAGCCACATGTGAACTTTGAATGAGCTGGATTCATGTATCATTTTTTAAAATCCTTGTTTTCTAGAGAAGATTTTAGCACTGTATTTGTCCAACTTCTGTACTTGGTTCCCAGTCCACCTAGCATTCAGAATGTGAGGCTGTATAGTGTTCTTCCAATTTGTTTATTCAAGATGAAAATAGCTGTCCATCTATATAATAGAAATATGCTTTAATAGGAAAGAACCTCAAAACACAGCTGTGGGCATTCTTTGTCAACACTGTCAGTGGACTTATATCCTTATTACTATCTCTGGATAACTGCACACTTCTGTCTCCTGTATCACAAAGTCAAAGAGAATAGGATTGTATTATGTAGCCCAATGTTTCAAACTTTACTGACGTCCCTTTTATAAACCTAACCGAGGGACTGGGGACATAGCTAAGTCAGTACAATTGCCTCTTATACAAGCATGGTATCACAGTTCACTCAATGTAGGAGGAGGCAGTGTGTAGTAGCATGTGCCTGTGATCCTAGAGAGAGAAATATCCATGGAACTTGTTTGTCAGTCAGCCTAGCTGAATTAGTGAGATCCAGATTCAGTGAGAGACTCGGATTCTATGAGAAAAATGTTTTTAAACATGTAAAGAAAGGCATCCTACCTTCCTCTGGTCATGTCTTCTTGATCATGGCACTAAGCCATTTTGTTGTTGTTGTTGTGTGACTGTATTCATTGTTGGCATTCCTATATTATTTTCTGAGTTTTTTTGAAATAAGTCGACCAAACTAATATCTTTTTGTTTCTATTTTTTTAAAGCTGCATGGGTATTATGGGTATCTACTGTGTGGTAAACTTCTCGTTCCATTTGAATTTCGTAGAAGCCCAACTTTGATTTTGATTCACAGGTAGCTACGGCTAAGCCACTACCACTCATTCTCATGTCTCACAGTTCTTCTCTGGCCATTGTGGTGCAGGGATCAATGGCAGTTGTCTAGTAGGTTTGCATAGAAAGAGTGTATCTTGGTCAATAGAGCACTCTTCGCCATGGATTTTACCTGCTGTTATTGTTGCTGTTTGCACAACACAATCAAGACTCTGTTAGCAGGTTTGGGCCTTTATATCTGCTATGTCCTCTACCGACTGTCTTCTTGCTCAATATGGTCACAGGACTGCCTGCCTCTCTTCTGTTAACAGATCCAACATTCCTCAGAAAGGTCTCTTTTGTCTTCTAGGTGTTGCTGAGGCCTTGCCTACAGCTTACCCTTTCACCAAGTTTAGCATTGAGGTATCTGGCATTAAATATTCAATAATTTCCTTAATTATTGGAACTTTGTCACCACTCAATGTGACACATGGGAGCCCAAAAACATCCTCAATCACACTAACTGATGCCAATAGCATGTAGAATCCAGCATGACACCTAATAAACACAAAGAAATCCATTGTATACATTTTATTGATCCATGAAGTCATCTAGATAATTTTCAGATGTTCATTTTTGGAGTGTAGATCCTCTCCATCTTATATTAATGCAATGAATACTTAAAACTTAAAGCCAAACTTACTACTCTTAATTCATTTTGCTCCTTTCTCTCCAGTATTATGGTATGTCCTGATTGTTTTGAATTTAGTGTTGGACTATACATTATGATTATTTTAAGATAGAAATAACATTACATGTGCATAAACCACTCTAATACTCTTCACGCATATTTTTCATTTGATAGTAAGAGTGACTCTAAGAGCTTCATGTTAGTTAAAAATTTGATGAGATTTCATCTATATGCAGGTTGTGTGAAACTTCTCACAGTAACACTAAGACTCTGGGGCACTGGTACTTCTCACTGTGCTTAATAGTGTGTGTGTGTATTGTACATGCATGGATATGTGTGTGCATGTGCAGAGGCCAAAGATCCATATCAATTATCTTCCTCTGTTCCTTACTATCTTAGTATAAATTATTTTGAGGCTAATTATGTTATTAAATTTAGAGTGTGCCAATTCGACCAGGCTGAATGGCAGCTGTCAAGACTTCCCTCAGAATCCCTCAGACTCTCCTGTTTCCACCTTCCTGGCCTTTCCAGCACTAGGATTACAGATAACTAGGATTACAGATTACAGACTGCAGTGCCTGGGTCTTTACGTACCTGCTGGTGATCTGAACTTAGGTCTCCATGTTTGTTGAACAAGCTCTTTACTAATGATCTCTTGCTTTGTCCCTGTTTTAATTAGGGTTTCTATTGCGTGATAAAACATCATGGTCAACTGGGAAGAGAATAGATTCTTGTATTTACCCTTCTAGGTAATGGTCCATCATTATGGATGCCAGGGCAGGAATCCAGAGAGAAACTGAAGCACAGGCCATGGAAGAGTGCTCTGCTCACTGGCTCACTCCTCATAGATTGCTCCAACTGCTTTCTAATACCATCCAGGATCTAATACCTCCCAGGTGGCATTGTCCACAATGGGCTGTCCCCTCCCACATCAACCATTAATCAGTAGACTATCCCACAAATATTTCTATAAGCCAATTTTATAGAGGTAATTTCCTAATTAAGATTTCCCACTTATGTCTAGGTTTATAGCAAGATGACAACAAACAACCACCCCTCTTTTGTTACTATTGATTAAGTATAAATTAATTTTGGTCATGATGTTGAGAGGTTTGGAACCCAAAAGCTGTACATATTGTAAGGTGGTATACATTGTAAGGCTGTATATATAATCAGGATCTAAACATGATAAGGTTGTATACATGATAAGGCTGTAGTGAAGAAGCTGGTAAATGCTTCATAAAAACAGTACATTTTGATGGTATTTCTATGAAGTACTATGGAATATTTCTTACAGCAACCCGGCTTTAAAAAAGAAACAGTTTTACCATAATTTGAAAGTTTTCTTTTTATGTATATTCATAAGTCACCTCACTTCCCGGAGGATTGGGGGCAACTTAGCACAGTAACTTACTGAAATAATAATGTGATGTATGTAAGAATAAAGTTCTGATCTAGACATAAATAAATAATGGCAAAACATAACAATCTATGGTAGACAATATTCTGGGAGCAATATAAATATTTAGATCTTTGTTGCCTTCAGTAAACCTTAAATTTCGACTTTTAAAGCTTCTTGGTGGCCAATAAAAAATAAAGACATCAATTCTTATCATCTGCGAAGAAAATCTATAGCAGTTACTCACGGAAAATTCAATTTTCCTATTACATTGCTTGATGATATATTTCTACGTAAGGTGTGTTTGGAGATGTGATGGATGTCGCCCACAGCGCACCTGCAGTGCATGGCCTCACTTGAGGTAATTGTTCTCTTCTGTACTGTTGAGACTATGGCACTAAAACTCCATTCAAGGATGGAAAATCAGTAAGAGACAGAAACCATAGGCAAGATACAAAGGATAGAGGGAACATACAGGATGAACTCATTCTCTTTGTTCCTCATAAATATTTAGCTTAGCTGGCACTTTGAATGCCAGAAGCAGCATGTGACACATAGAAGTCACATGGAGTGTGTTCAACGATTTTCCTTGGAGACCTATGTACTTTATAAAGTGGATAAGAAAATGCAGGTTCTGACAGCTTCTTTTGGAAATCAAGGACCAAACCAAATTTTGTGTGTGTCACATGTTTATGTGTAAATAAATGTTCAAGTGTATGTGTAGTATTTATATATATGCATGAATGTTCAAGTGTGTGTGTGTGTGTGTGTGTGTGTGTGTGTGTGTGTCTAAGTGTTCATGTGTTTGGGTGATGTGCATGGGATGGTGCGTGGGTGGAGGTCCCAGGATGACCCCAGGTATTGGTCCTTACCGTCCACCTTGTTGAGGTGCTGTCTTTTGTTCAGTGTTGTGTATATTAGGAAAGCAAGCAGGCTGGACCAGGAGATACAGGCATTCTCCTGGCTCCCCCTCCCATCTCACTGTAGCAGCATTGGGATTACAGATATGAGCTGACTTGTTAGGCTTCATGGGTTTCTGGGGATTTAAACTCAATTTCTCTTGCATTTTGGGCAAGTGATTTATCCATTGAGCCCTGTCTCCAGCCCCAGGTATCATTTCCCAATTCAAGAGTACCTTCCATCTTTACATACATAAAAGAGATTGGTTTTCACCCAATATTACTTCTGTTTAAATATCCAGCCCTGTTCTTCCATTCAGTCTTCCAACAGATACTTATTGAGAACCCACTAAACCATAAATTCTTGTAGGGAAGGCAAAGATGAAATTGGTACTGATTACACAGCTGCAATTTTGACATCTACTGAAGACCTGTGTAGAATAAAAAGTAGGCAAATGAATGTGAAGCCTACACTGCAAATTTTTGAGACATGTCTAGCATTTCTTATACTGGCCTGAAATCACAGAGAAGCTGAGGATAATCTCAAACTCTGATTCTCCTGTCTCTACCACCCATGTGCTGGAATTATAGGTATGTGCCACAACATTCAGCCTATGCAGAATAACCCAAAGCTTCCTGCATATGAGGTGAGCACTCCATGATCTGAGTTACATTTCCAGACCCCAGTCATATTTTCACTCCTTATTACTTTAGTACAGCTTTTTTATACATGGATATATAATAAACAAGATAATGATAGTCTTCTAATTCATGCATTTTTTTTTAAAGATAGTGTCTCACTGTGTAGCACTGGCTGGCCTGGGACTTAATTATGAAGATCCGACTGGCCTCAAACTCAAAGATCTTCTGATCTGCCTGCTTCTGTCTCTGCAGTTTCTGGGATGGAGACTGTGTGCCAGCAGGCCAGGCACACACAAAAGCCAGGCATATCCCAGATCTTCACTACAGTCTTCAGTGGTGTGATGCACCCAGATGCTTCTAATAGGTTTTGATATTTTCATTTTTAGCAATGAGTAGTTTTATTTAAAAGGATGAAACCAAGTTGGATTCTTCAAACGTGTCTATACTGTTCTTGTTATGGAAGGAATACAGAGTAAGGAGGCAGGAACTCTGTTTCTAGGGCTTCCCTCATACTAGACACATGTTTTTATCATCCATGTGACTTGAAATCTCGTCACCGGAGTATCAGAAGTTCCTTTCCTTTTCTTTTCTTTTTTTCTTTTGCTTTTTTCATTTTCTTCCTTCCTTCCTTCCTTCCTTCCTTCCTTCCTTCCTTCCTTCCTTCCTTCCTTCCTCCTTCCTTCTTCCTTTCTTTCTTTCCTTCTTTCTTTTCTTCTTTCTTTCTTTCTTTTGCTACCACTAACATTTTTATTTTATTTTTATTTACTACACATCCTGATCCCTGCCCCCTCCCAATAACCCCTTTCCACAATCCTTCCTCCCACCACTTCCCCTTTTCCTCTGAGAGGCTGGAGGTCCTCCTGGCCATCCCCCCACCTGGCACATCAAGTCTCTGCCGGGCTAGGCACATATTAGAAGTTATTAATATTTTCTTATTAATAAGTTGCTTGCTTGTTCCACATAGTACACACAATACTCATCCCCTGAATATTTATACTGTTATTTGATATAAAAAATAGATTTAAAAGTGGAGGTTTTGTTGTTTATCATATATGGGTTGTGCTTTATTGACCAGGGCAAACCATTTTGATGGGAGAAAATTATGCTATTAATAATTACACTGGAACTGATGTCTATCAAGTGCCCTCCTAGACAATCCAGGCGTGTGGTTAACTTAATGATATCTGTTCCCCTTGATTTATCATAATTATGATAGTGTATGGCACAAATTGAGATTGCTGCTTTAAAAAAGATCAGATATAAAATGGAACAAGGTAGTTCACACTGAGTTTTGATAGAAAGGATTATTTCTTCAGATATTACACAAAAGCTTTTCTCAGAGGAGAAGGGTTTTGAGCTGAGTCCTGAATAATGAGAAGCAGGTATGGGAAGCTCCATGATGGTCATGCTAGTGGGAAAGGGAAGGGGCACAGGCTATATCATGGAGTCAGCCTGGTTCCTGGGGGGAAGGTCTCTCTAATAGAGACTGAAAGCCAACAGAGCCTAGGAGGGCTGCTGTCCTGCCCTAAGGGATGGCCAGGAATTTGAATTTTACTATAAATGGTGAGAAACATTATGGTGACAGATACCTCTTCATATATTCTGAAGACAGGATATGTTATGCAATGGAAATGTATTTCTGCCCAGTTCTATAGAAAGCCCAAGTTCAAGGTGGTGGCTTTGTTTGCACATTTGGCAACTGTGAGAGGAGAATCTACCAATACACTCCCTTTCCTTGTCTTGACTGTCTTTACCCTCTTTCTTCATGCCATTTTCCCTCAGACACGCCTGTGTCACCATTTCTTCTTTTTTTAAAGACCAACCTTCATACTGAATCAGGGCCCATCCTGGTGAACTGATTACTTTTTTAATGTCACCATCTCAAAATATGGTCAAATTCAGGATCATTAGAATTGAAGTCTTCAATGTGTGAGCTTTTGGAAGACCTCAGTTCAGTCCCTGGAACCTCAGTAAACAGGAAAAGTGCTATGGGATCTTCAGTTCACTAGATAAGAGTCATTAAAGTCAACTTTGGCAGAAGTGGTTCAAAATGGTTATATATTTCTGCTTATAGCATAGAGGTTATGGTGTAAATAGAAATAATGTTTATGTAGAGCAGTGTATACATATATACACATGTGTACACATTAACACTTCCAGTGAATTTTATTTGTTATGACATCGTTTTCTAATATCCTAATATATAATATTACAGGCAGTATGCGAACAAAGGTGAAAGTGATGGCTATCATATACTTGAAATTTTTCTGTGTATGTAATTCCACAAAATTTTAGATTGTGTTTTAAAGGACTAAATTGAGACTGTTTTCTACACTTGATTTCTCAAAAAGACTCTTGAAAATGAAATCTTGTCACTTTCTAACCAGGGAGTGATGAGGTAAGCAGCTACTCCAGCACATAATCTTGAGAACAAAAGCATAGCAGAGGGATGTAGAAAACCAGACGAAGGCCTGTGGTGACAGTAACCATGGCATGTGGGACTTGGTATAAATAATAACCCAAGTACTGCAATATCTAAATTAACCCTTAAAGGTTCTCTTGTGACTTTAGAGAAGGAATAGAATGTTATGACTCTAGTTGTCTTAGTTTTACTTTTTGTGTTTGTGTTTTACTGCTGTGAAGAGATACCATGACCAAGGCAACTCTTGTAACAGAAAACATTTAATTGGGCTTGTGTTAGCATTTCAGAGATTTAGTCCATTATCATCATGGCAGAAAGCATGGTAACTTGTAAGTAGACATGGTGCCGGAAGAGTGAAGAGTTCCACTATATCTTGATCCAAAGGCTCCAAGGAGAGACTGAGTGTGACCTCTGTATAGTTTGAGCATAGGAGATGTCAAAACTCAAAGTTCTCCTAACAAAGCCACACCTCCTAATAGTGACACTTCCTATGGATGAAGCTTTAAAATTCATGGATCTATGGGGGCCATACCTATTCAAACCACCACATTGGTGAAATATATTTGTATAATGTGTATGAAATTCCTTCACAATTGACCTAAGTTTATATTGCCTCTTAATTCTGCTCTCTATTTAGAGTACATGTTTATTTTCCTTCATTTATATTTACCTTGTAGGGCTGATTTTGAGTTGTCTCTGTAGTACCCCAACTCCTTCACCAGGAGCAGATCTTCAGTATTCCTCTTGCTCTACGACACCCATATTCTCAGCCATCCCTAAGCTGTTCCCTGTTCAACATTTGTGCTCTCCAATCCTAGCTCACATAGAGTTCAGACTCCCTATTCAATCAGAAATAAAATCTAGACAAAGGAAAATAGATGCTTATAAAACTGGCTTCAGAAGATAAAGTGTTGGATAACCTCACTGCAAACCATGATTCGACAGGAAAATTCATGGTGGAAAACAAAAGCAAAAATAAAATTCTGAGGTGAGGCAAGGCAGGAAGAAAGTATAACAGGTTAAAACTAAACAGAAGACGGAGAATGTTTATGTAAAGTAAGAAAGCCGAAGCTCTAAATGAACTGAATTTTACCAAAAGGCAAAGGGATCTTAGAAAGCAATTTATAAGCATGGTTTAATGAATGAATCATGTACGTCTAAAGGGTTGGTTCTGAAAAGGTGACATGATATGAATAGATGCTACCAGGAAAGAGGATCTATTCAATTGGAATTTTATTTTGAGTCTTTCAATAAAGAAAAATCAAGAGTCTTATCAATAAATACTCAAAAGTGGCAAATAAAAGTTGGTGGAAAAGGACTCTGTTAGAGTGAGTACAGAAAGTCCCCAGGAAGTGGGCATAGTGTGAGTAAATGTCACAGAGGCAGTATGGACGAACCATTGCTGAGGGACATTAACAGCCTGAAGGAACCACAATCTTGAGGTGGATGGATATGTGCTGTTCTTTTTGTTGCTGATGCTTTTCTGAGTTATTGTCCCCAGGAGGTAGAAGGTATTGATTCTCCACCACATCCACTATCCCATTTCCATCTGTAGAACACTCTGGTTTTACAAAGATTTCAAGATGAACTTGTGTGATCCTGGTCCAGCGTTCCATTGGCTTTTCGCAAATCAGAGATCACTAGCATCCACTATTTGAGTGACAGGCCTACCTCACTGAGACTGATCAGAAAAGGTTTGAACAAGTCTAGTTTTGTAGAAAAAAAAAGGATCACATAAACATTGAGAATATAATGCATGTGTTTTCTATCAAGGCAAGCCATGTAATCACAATGACAGTGGTGGTCATTTATTAATGTGAGAAATGTCTCATTTCAAGCCATAATCAACCCGTAGCTACCCATTGCTGAAAAACCATCCATGTAAAAAATGTTTAACTTACAGCAAATTGAAAGATATGGCCTCCAAATTGCCACTCTGTTCTAATACCCAAGAATTTGTGTGTTATTAGTAATTGGCCAATTTCCTGGAAGCAGGGTCATTTTATCAATTTATAGGAATATAGACATTTTCAAATATATCTGATGAACCACTGCAGCTAACCAGTAGGATTTCAGATAGATAATGTGTTCATTTTCTTTCATATTGATAGTCATTTTCCATGTCTATTTCCCTTGGGAGAAGACAAGTTGATATTATCAGATTATACTAGTAGAGGATAACTGGGTTTTAGGTAAATATTGCCCTCTAGAATATCAAATGAACATTTTTAGATAAACCATGTGAAAATAAACCCTGTGAATTTTATAGTTGGATACTATAAGTGACAACCCTTTTCTTGCCTACATATCTCATTCAACTTTGATATTGAAGTTGTTTTTAATACATATTTCATGGACAAACATTAAAGAGATTAAGTAAATTGTTCAAGGTCATATAGGTGAACACATGTTCAATGTATTTGAGTTGACTTCACTACTGACTTCCGCACAAGAAGCTCTTTAAAAGCAGTTTTATTATGAATTGACATGTTATGTAATTATATTTGGAGCTTTCAAAGTGAACTTTATTTATAAGGACAAAAATAACTAATTGTATGATGCACTTACATTTCATCTTGGTGCTACATACTTCATTGTTTATTGCCAACAGTGTAGTCAGGAAAAGGAACACATTGTGTGTCAAAGTGCCCTTGGTTTCTTGGTACACTAATGACAAAGGGAAATAGTACAACAGACATTTCTACCTCAAGGATGTGAGAATGTGCTATTGTTTAAGATGTAAATGATTTATATTTCTCCATATATTTCCCATCCATGTACCCTTGTCTTTGGTCTCCCTGGTGTTCTACTAAGAAATGCTTCTATCCCTTATAAACATAGTTTCATGTTATCTTTGAATGTAGTTCCTCCTAATAAAAAGCTCAGCCAAGAGGCACTCTGGATCCTTAGAGCTCCTCTCAGGCTCATTGAGCCCCCAGTGTCCGCTGCCTAAAATTCATATTGCAGATTCTGAGTCTTGATTCATGGACTAAACTCCACTATCAGCACCGGAAGTCAACAGCTAATGCACTCAGTTTACATATGGGCCTTTCTCTGAAAACTTGAAAACTACAGTGTCTGTCCGTAATTACTGACAATACCACACTTAGTGCTGAAATAAAGAAGTTAACATTTTCCATATCCACTATCATAAGCTAATATCCTCTATGATAAACACCACCGAATCTTATGACTTATAACAATAGAATTCATTTAATCTCCCTCATTTCATCTCTACCTCTGGTAGACTAGAATCTTATCCCTATGGTGCCTTCAGTCAAAAGCCAATGTATATGGGCCAGCTATCATCTATGATATAGCTGACTACAATGGTAGACAAATAATAAAGTAACATGTATTAGGCCTTAGTACTTCTGCTAGTCACTTGGAACCATCAAAAAGATGTCTCAGACTGTTCTGTGCTTCTGTGATAGCATATGGACTCTAGACAAATTGTAAGGAACAAGTAACTATTTCTTATGGTTCTGGACACTGAGAAATACAAGATTGCTAGACTGAATCTGGTTAAGATATTCCTTCCAGATCGCTAACTGGGAGAAAGTGGAAGGTCAAGAAAGCCTTTGTAATGGGGAGGAGAAGAGAGGGGGGGAATGAGGGAGAGGAAGGGGAAGGGAGGAGAAGAACTGGAAAAAGGAAAAGGTAGAAGAGAGGAGAGAGGATACTGGGAGTCAGGAGAAGGGAGAGGAGAGGAGAGGAGAGGAGAGGAGAGGAGAGGAGAGGAGAGGAGAGGAGAGGAGAGGAGAGGAGAGGAGAGGAGAGGAGAGGAGAGGAGAGGAGAGAGGAGACTACAAGAGAGGATCAAAAAAGGAGTTGGAGGAAGAGGGGAAAAGAAAGGGGAAGGAACACACTGCTTTCACAAGGCATCATTCCCACCATATTGGCATCCATCCACTCAGAAAGACAGCCAGCTCATGGTATCTTAATCTCATTGTAAAGATTCCACTTTTCAACACTGTAGCATAGTGGGTAAAGATTCCAGTGTAAGATCTATGGGGAGCATATTCAAACCACAGTGTATGCTATGTCTACTATCAAGGAAGTGGGAGTGAAATGTTGGCTATACCGGAAACAGTTGGCTGGTGGCATCTATGTCTGCCATATTAGTTACAGTGAAGTAACAGGACAGGTAGGACTTGTTACCTGTAGGAATAACTTCTACAAGAAAAAGACATTGGTATTGCTTTGGATCTTGTTGTGGAACCACCCTTCAATCTTAGAGGGAGTCGGAAAGCAAAGCAGAGAGGGAAAGTACACAATAAAAGAGTGAGATCTTGGATGTGAGACTACTTTTGATTCTCTAAGGATTTGATTTTGTCTTTTCTAGTATGCATTCACTCAACAAACCATGCATTCAACAAATAGGATTTAGAGGAACACAAGCTATTGTGTGAGCTGATGGGACAAAGCTTTCTTTCCCTCTCTGGGCACAGAACTATCTAAGCACATCAGTTTATTTGTTGTCTCAGAAACTCATTACAGTCTGCTGAGAGTTTGAGCCCAGGATTCATCTCATGGGCACAGTTGATTATGTCATTGCCCTTTAAGGACTGAACTCAATTTTCAATGCTTCTTCCCAGTTTGGAAATCAGGACTTTGGACTAGATGTGCTATCCCTTTAATCTAGTAGTTTTCTTGGCAACTCCCTCTGCCCTTCTGAAAAGAAAAGCTGCCCTCTAGCCTATATGAGTTGTTTCATTACAGATCTCCAGAAAAAAAAAAAAAAAAAAAAAGCAAGTACATCCCAAGGATAATAGAACCTCTTTGCTAGCAAACTAAGATAAAGGTCCCATTTTTTATTATAGCACAAACACCCGGCACGTGCACAGGCTTGAACAAGGCATTGAAGACAGAGAAATGAACCATCGGCATTATCTCTACCTTTTATGCAGAGAGAGCTATTCAGTGTAGAGAGGTCAGTAAAAACTGAGACAGGCATACATAAAAATTTTCTTCTGCTCACGTAAATATTTACCACCAGGTGTGAATAACATCTAATTAATTAGTGAACTAATTGGGAACAGGTCAGAGGAACTAAGGTGGGACAAAGATGAGAAGCAGAGAAGCTCAGAAGCCACATGACCCACATCACTTGTATTTCATGGACATGGTCATCATCAAAGGTTGGTATATTAGTCAAAGCACACGAAGCGTGATGGGCAGACAGGCAAGGGATTTCAACTAAATAGAACCTGTGCTTCAAAGTCTCATTTGAGGGTTCTATATTTTGGTTCTTGTAGCTCAAGAGTAATATCTATACATACAACCAAGCATGCCAGGGTTAATGAGCATGTGAATTGATTGATGTGGAAACATATGAATGTAAATTTATACATGAATATCCAAATCCTCCAAATTACAGAATAATAAATAATTATGTATAAACTGTAGCGTATAAGACTGTAATTTGGTGTTTTTCTTTCTTTGAATTCAGGAAAATTTGCAGTACGATTTTCTTATATAAATATTAAAACTTCCTTTAAGCACCCAAAGCATATCCTTCAGCAAACAGAATCATCAGCACTGTTCCTATCTTGTTCCTGTTTTGGGCGGTGCGGGGAGGGGCCAGTTCTCCCATCCTCTGCAGCTTCTCAAATCTCTAAGTAGGCGATTTGTTTCTGCTGAAATTGCAACCCTGTTGTTTTTCACTGCAATCGAAATACAAATGATGTTTTTATATATGACGGTTGAATGTTGTACACAGGGGTTTTCTTTCCCTAGATAGAGAGAAGTTCACGTAGAATGCTTTGTCTCTGCTGTGATTTGAATCTTAAGTGTCCCCAGGGCTTCGGTTTCAAGTCTCGGTTGCTAGCTGTGTCAATGGTGCTACTGGGAGGTGGTTCAACCTTCAGGAGATGGGATAAGCTGGATAGTTTTATCTCTGAAGGTATGTCCCTGAAAGGTACAGTAGGCCCTTTCTCTCCCTGACTTTTCTCCTTTTGCATCTGGCTATAGTCTGTTTTATGCTCCTACTCCTGCAACATACTTTTCCTGTTCTAGGCACAAATGAGCCAAATAAAAATGGATTGAAGTCCAAGCATGGATCAAACTGGGTCCTTTTTCTTTTGAGTTATTTAATTAAATGTATTGTCATAGCCCCAGGAAGCTAAGTGTCACAATTACCCTGTATGAAAACCCTCTTCTAAAAACACTGACAAGGTAAATCTGGCGATAGCTGTGTCACTGTTATGCATGCAAGATTCTCTGACTTGTGACTCACACATTTTGGAATTTCCAAGAATATAATTAGTTATAAAATATACTTATCTCAAAATGTTACCTTGTGAACCTTTTGAATTACTGTCATCTTTTCTGAAGTAATTCTTTACTTTTGAAACTAAGGCCACAAGAGAGAAAAATAAATGTCCTTCAGAGTATGGTCTTCAGAGTCGAGAAGACTCTTTTCTCAGACCGCCCCCTGTTTAGGGATCTTTATTTAGTTGAGATAACGTTAGTGGAGGGACTTTGAATATGATGAGTTATCATTCAGCTGACGTTATGAGTAGATAGTGGTATCTCATGGCATCTTTTATGTGAAGGGAACTTTGCATGTAGCGTGAGAACCATTTTTTTTTTTTTTTTTTGCTATGGATCACTCACAAAGTGATGTCCTCATCTTTTGGGACAGGTCTTGCAGATTTACTTCTGTCCACTTCCCAATTACTAATGACTGCTGCCTGGTCATGCATGCCTCCCTAGACAGTAGGCAGCAAGCTTGCCTTGACTTCTCTTCCTCTGAAATCCCCTCACAGGAACAGCCTCCCCACAACAAGCCTTGCATCAAGTTCACCAGCCCCTCCTCATGGTTGGACACACATAGGTTAACATCCTGCTACATTCCTCCTTCCCCCACGCACCCCTCCTTTTTCTCAGGGAGGCAAAAAGAAGATGCAAAACGTCTTGATATTTCCTGTTCTCAGTGTTAAGTGGCAGTTTATTTCCTGAACAGCTGGGTTGGAGGTTTGAGTATGTTAGCTAAACTAAAGGTATCGGCATAGAAATGAAAAGGAAATAGACAGCTGGTTTTCTAATCTTCTTTCAAAGGCTGCGGAGGACTTAGATTGCCTCACCTTTCCGTGGCATCCTGGAGAGACTAAGATGTCACTTAGGGAGAAGGGCTTTGCTGTTTTGAACAATTGTGAACAGGTTCATAAAGAAGGCATTATTTAATTGGTATGCCTGCTTTCTCCTGTGAGAGAAAGGTGAATAGGGAACTAGAGAAATATCAAGTCATGGAAGAGATGGACAATGTTTAGAGACATTCTTACATTGCTACATTTCTTGACTTCAAGTTATTTGGTTAATTCACCCCCAGTGGGTGAATCCTGAACAGACAGTCTGTGAGTGTTGTGATGCCTAATAGTCAAGTGTGAGGTATCAGAGTAAATATGACTGAGTCCTTTGAGCAATGTTATTATTATATTAATCAAATGTTTTGGCTTTTCTTATCACTGATTATTGAATTGTGCCATACTTCTATAAGGTTATTCTGAGACATTTAAGAATGTCATGTTTAATGAGTGTGGGTATAATAGTGATTATTATTGATTTAATATGCGCATTACTGACAGGTGATTTGTATACAGATCTCATATAGTAACCAGTTATCAGCTCTATTTATTTAGAAACATGAAGAGTGACTGGAGGGATGACTCTGTCAGAAAAATGCTTGCCATGTAAATATTTATATAACCCCCAACAACCACATAAAAGCTGGATATTGTGGTGTACAGGTGAAACTTTAGTGTTGGGAACTGTGGTAAAAACAAGCTGATGCTTAGAGCAGGATGGCTAGCCATCAAGCTAAACTGGTGATGTCCAGGTTCAGTGAGAGGGACACTGTATCAAATATCAAGTAGAGGCTGGGGGTATGACTCAGTGGGTTAAAGACTTACTGTATTAAGCCTGAGGACCTTACTTCAAACCCAGAACCCACTTAAAGCCACTCAATACAGCACATGTTTGTAATTCTAGTGCTACTATGATGAGATGAGAGGTAGAGACAGGCGAATCCCCAGGAGCTCATGGACTAGTTTGAGTGGCTTACACAGCAGTGAATAATAAGAGATCCTGTTCTAAACAAGATGGGAGGTAAGGACTCATGCCTGAAATTGTCTTCTGACCTCTACACAGACACCGGGGCATATGTATTCTTATATGTTACACATGAAAGCATACATACATGAACATGTTCAAGAGTGCACACATATACACACTCCACACCCTCAATTCCCATGCATACACACAAGCACACACAGAAGCACATACAAGCACACACACACACACACACACACACACACACACACACACGGAGGAGGGATATCCCCAGGGTCCCATATACAAAAAAATGCAGACATCAGAGGCTAAACTCTGATGCTCTGACTAGAGAGCTCCGTGATTGTCCTCAGTTCTTGCAGCTTTCTTATTCCCCAATTTGAGAGAATGCGCCTGTGAATTCAAGTTATGAACAAGAGTTTTCAGTTTCTCTGGATGACAGTGAGCAGTTCCTTTGACAGTCAGTTCTTCAAAAATTTGAGCTCCCAATTTTCTTAAATTTTCAAGAAAACTAATGTCACAAAATACATTATTCTCTGGATTCTAAAAATATGAATTAAACAAACAAACAAACAAACAAACAAAAAGGGCTTTAGGGTATGGTCTTTTTTGATACCTAGGGTAAAAGGTTTCATACCTTGGAGTGAAGAAAGGCTTACTCAAATCTCAGGCTGATGCTAAGCAGCCAACATGAGATTTTCAAATTCCGTCCACTTGAGGGCTGGCCTAGTATGTATGAGATCTGAGTTTAGTTCCCAGAATAGGCATAAAGGTAGTGTATCTGATGTCTGGTCTGCTTGAGGAAGATCAAGCCAGTAGAGTTAGAGATTTTAAAAGGAAAATGATGCTTACAAAATCAGCCGTAAAAAATCCATTATTTATAAGTTTTAACTTTAAGGGAAATGGTTTATTGTGTTCCTTCAGCATCCTCCTCCACAGGGAAGAGGGGGATACAGATTGAATCATGTTTTTGTGAAGATTAACTGAAACAATATATGTCAAATGCTTCTGGCTATTGCAAGGTTTCAGTAAAGGTTAATATTCATCTTTACTATTATAGATGTCAGTTTCCTTTAATCTTTTGGAAGTAGACTGCATGAATAGCCATAGATAAAAACTGAGATTATTATGTCCTCCTTGTTGTACCTGTTTACACTCTTTTAGCTTAAAAATCTTCAGATTCCTCTTGACCTACAAGTTTTAGGCCTGAGTCTGCGGAGGAGATGTGTGGACATTAAGAAAGGACTGAACTACTGATGTGTGTGGTCCCCTATGCTTATGATGGAGTGATGCAGACAGTGAGAGAGAACATGAAGTTGAAGTGAGATAGTTGTGGGTGTGGGTTCGTGCTCTGGGGACACTAAGGTGACAAATAAATGGTCTTCTAGAACTTCGCTAACATTTGGGAAAAAATCAGGTCACATTGCTTCTGCCAAGATGTACAATGGTGTATTAGAAAAGAGGAATCTAACAAAAACGTGTGGAGGGCCTACTTTACCCATCCATCCAATTTGTATGCCCCAAATTAAGATGAGTTTGACAACCAAGTCTACTCTCAAGTCTGATAGGAGAGACTGGAGTGCAACCCGATGAATTATAGCACAAAATGCACTCATGCATCAAGATGAGCAGAGCGCTCCTTTAAGTGACATTCAGAGGATGGAAAATTTTATTAATAGAGATACTTTAATATGCAATAGATGTAGCTTGCCAGATGAGAGTTCTAGAAGACAAAGAAGCCATCTAAGCTAATTAAGACATGTAGCCACTGAGGGAGGGGAACCAGAAATGAAGTTGCATGTTCTTTCTCTAAGACTTGTTCTATCATTCTATGTAGTTGTCAGCAGTAAAGAAATAGTGAGCCACTCTCTATGGCTATAATTCTCAACCTTTCTAATGCTATGACCTTTTAATACAGTTCCCCTTATTTTGGTGAAACACAAGCCCCTAAAAATTATTTTTGTTGATATTTCATAATTGTATTTTTGCTGCTTTTATGAATCATATTGTAACTATCTGATATAAAGGATATGCTATCCCTGTGTAAGGTCATTTAACCCATAAAACAGAGGGGAAACTGGATGACTTACTTTGTAAACCAGCAATAGGCAAGTATTTTTGTAGGCAAGATCATGGATATGAGATGATGAGTTATCATCATGAACATAGAGTTACTACTTTCACTTTGACTGATTCCTAATTTTAAACTCACTTTACATTTTTTAAAAATACAAGGCAAAAAGTCAACTCTTGTATTATCAGACTATTTAGGTGTAGATAATGAATGAAATTTCTATTCAAACAAGTCAAGACCTAGGGTTATTTCATTTCCCAACTTAGGTGATTAATGAGAGGCATGATGTAAGGACTCAACAGCACTTGGATATCTGGAATACTAATTTCATAAATAATGGACTCTGCTTTACATAATCACAAATAGCTAAACATAAAGGTGAGTTTAGCTGCAATGTAATAAGTGTAGAATGACCTTCTGATATTATGAAAATGCATAGGGCTTATCAGAGGGACCATGAAGACAAGAAACCAGCCTATATTGGGGTGTTGCTGAGGTCTTCTATGGTTTGAAAACTACTATACCCATTTCACTAATGGGAAGAGACCCCAAGAATCACATATTTCATGGTACAAGAGTTACATGAAGGGCCAGAAATAAAACTGGAGTCTACTTTCATTGCTGATTCTTAGAAAACTTCCTTCTACTCTGGATATACTTGTTGGGGAAAATATCATAAAGGAAATAGTACTATGTTACACTTCTAAGGAAGGAAGGAGTATAGCATTGTTAGCAGCTCATGAGAGCATCAAAGAACACCGAAGTCCTGGAACAATTTCTTGGAACCAAAGGACTTGTGATCCTGGAAGCCAAGGAAATATAACCAGCCATGTGAAATGGGAGAAAGCTAGACTCTGGGGCTGGCCTGTGAAACAGTTTGCATTTAGCACCTGGTTGGGGTGAATTCAGTATAACTCTTTCATAATTTCTAAGTCAGGCTCTAGAAGTCAAAAGTGAGACGATGCTTTATGATTTTCATGTTTAGCCCCAGGGCCTGTTGCCGGGCGATCCAGTTACTACGTTTGAACTAGAAATTCTGAAGTGTGAAGCCGATAGTCAGGATTGAAGTCTGACTGTAGTGCATCAAATATTCTAATCTCAACAGGTGGTAGAACTCTTGCAGGAAGAGTGGGAGCACCTTGATGTGTAAAACAGGAAAGAAGAGGACAAGGGTGCTGATGCAGAGACGAGAAGTAAACCCGTTTGTGAGGCTAAGAAGTTGGGACATAGCAAATTGAGTGTGCTGTATGGCACAGATAGACAAACCCAAAGCACGGGCTGTTTATGTTTAACTGAGGACTGTCTTTTCCCAATCATTTGGTGACATAAGAGAGAGTGCTTTGTTGTTTGTTTTTGTTTTTCTGTTTTCTTTCATCATTAATATTTCTTCCAGATTTGTGATTTTTGTTCTTGAAAGTATCTTGAAACCATTACAGGAGGAAGTCCAGGGACTCGACTAAAAATCAGCATACATGTGTGTCAGATGTTTGAAGGTGGTTGAGGGTTACATAGATGGATACCAGTGTATTCCATACGGTCTCCCAGTCTCACAGGGATACAACATACAATGTGAACAGCTTGAACTATCTATCTCTCTTCTGTGACGACGCTTAGTGCGTAGCTTTATTACAGCGGGTGTCATTTTGTGCTGAAATGTCCTTCCTCCATTGTGGTTCTGAGGGCTTCCTTTCTGTCGTTTCTGTGCTGTGCTCTCCATTCCCGACACTTGAAGTGGAGTGAGATTTGCACATTGAGGTCGATACATACTTAAAGAAAGCAAGAAAAAAATAAATGGAAGACTTATCCTTTATAGTTATTGTTGAAGTTTCTGAAATATGTAAATATAACTGAACGTAATGAAGCAACTTGAACATTCCCTTTAAATTTGCTGTGGTAGAATATGCTGACAAGATACAATGATTTCCTTATTTGGCTCCATTGCCAATGGATCTTTAAGCATTTGACAAGTGTTTTGAAGTATACCTAGTTTCTAGAAAGTGAAGTCCTGCATCTCAGGGGTGCTTTCCTGCTATTTTGATAGCTACTGTTTCTATCTGTTCATATGACAACGTATTTGTTGAAACATGCTGAAACTCACTCTCTGCTTACTTTAGCTAGAGCTTCCAAGTCAAGTGTTATTTGAGAACTAAACACGAGAGGGCAGCAGAGAACAAGGAAAAAAAAAGTCCCTGCTACTAAAACACTGAACTTTTGGAATAGAGACCTCCGTAAATTGGACATCACTCTGTAACCCATTCCTATTGTGTAATTCCTTACATGTCACGAGGCATTTATGAACTTTAAGAGATTTTCACACTTTGCAGTGCTTTAAGCACTGCTTATGCCTGACCACCGGAGAAGTTTGAAGAGGTGGCTTCGCACACATAGAACTTTAAAACATTCAAGATCACACAGCTAGACAACCTTTTCAGAGGAAAGAAAAGGCAGACCCTACTAAGGAGCAGATCCAAAAAAATGCCTGTTGCTTGAACCTACTTGCTAATACTTTACTCCTCTGCCCATAGTAGGTCTCCCTAGTGTCACAGACCCAGGGGTATAGTGAAAGAAGACTTTAGTCCTCAGTGTTCCCTGTCACCTGGGGCTAAGTAGATGGTTCCATGGGCACAGTCATGGGATGAGTCAGTGTCTGTGGCTTTGAGGCAGCAATGTGTTATTAATTTCTATAATTGGATCATGTTTAGAATTTTCAAACCTCCAAGCATGGTTTCCCTGATAATCACAATCTTAGCTTACGTCACTGAGAAGGTATGTCAGTTAGTAGGTGACAATGATCAGTGAAGACTCAACTCTTTAGACTCAAGGGGCTTTAGGTGTGTGTTTGAGTGCATTTGTGGCCATGATCTTTTCCGCCTAGTCCTCTAATTCTGTGTACACATTTCTACTTGTCTGAGCGTCACTTCTGTGATTACATCCCACCTCAACCTCAAATTCTGGATAGTTTATATAGCTATCACTAAGGGTTTTCTCCCTCCTACATGTAGCTACTGTGTTTTGTTTCATGGAGAATAAGTAGCAGAGCACAGGCCACCAGCAGCCCAGGGAGAGGTGAGAGGAAGAGTTACAAGTAACATAAGGGAAAAAAATTGCAGAGAGAGGAGGGAAATGATAAATACACCATTCATCTTGACTAGGGTATGATTTCCTATTCCATGCATATCAAATTGTGTGCTTTAAATATATGTCGTTTATCATATGCTATACCAATTATTGTTTATTTTTTAAGCTTGTGTTATTGGGGTTGGGACGATGACTCAGTGCCTGAGGCTTGGGTTGTCCTCAGCACCCATGAACAATCTGAGCATGTCTGTATGCATGTATATCTATCAGTTGGGGCTTGCTGGCTGTCAGCCTAGTTCCAGGTTCAGTGAAAGATCCTGTCCTAAGGGAATAAGGTAAAGAGTGATGGAGTGGGACTCCTCTAGCTTCTTTTCATGCATACAGAGGTGCATGCACATGAACAGACATGTACATATACCTCATACATATAGAACACACACACACATACACACACGCATGTATGCAATATATATATATATATATATATATATCTTGTATCTTCACAGACACACATACACACACGCATGTATGCATATATATATATGGCTTATATCTTCACAGACACACATACACACACATGCATATGCATATATATATATATTATATATATTTATATATATACTGCTTGTATCTTCACACACACACACACATATACACACACACACCCCTTCGAGAAATCACACATTATCAGTAATATTCCAGGTCTCCTGAAGCCTCAGCCTCCAGAGTAATTTGAATCTAGATAGTATCATCTTGAAGTCATTTCCCAGAGTCTGGCCTGTAGTTGTGTTGCTAGCTCTCAGATTTTGGCATGTAAGCATTCCTGTATCTTCCCGCTCTCACCAGAAATGTAAATAGACTGGATTTGATCATCTTCAGGAAACCTCAATTTCTAGCATTTGCAGGAGCCCTGTTCCACAGGGCCTTTCCTCACATGTTTGGAACGCCCCCTCTTATTCAGGCAGAAAGCTCTGACCTGTTTTTTAACTATTTTACTCTCTCAGAATGGTGGCAAGAATGTGCTGATAAACTTTTCTTCTTGTACCCCTCTTTGAAATAGCAGAGCACATCTAGGGAAACTGCTCCTTTTTAGCAGCTTAAAAGCAGAACTGCTGACTGTTCATGTTTGGGCGGTCACCCTTTATAACTGCACATCTTATGATCTGTTGTCCCAAATAATTGTTCCCCTTTTGTAAAATCTAACAATAACAGGCTATTTGTCATTAGGTTGAAAATTCATCTTAAAAACATTGCAAGAAAGTGAACTAGATATCACTTGTCTCAGGAGAATATGGTAGACCCTGGAGGAGAAGCTGTTACCTGGAAATTCTCTACCTCTTGACTTATTCAACGATGTCAACCTCACACAGTGACTTAAAGGTTAAATTCACTGTTACCAAAGTTTCTTAAGCTGCTTAAGGTGTCTCAAAAACTCGATGGCCCAACAAGATTCCCTGGAGAGAAGTTGAGGGAGTTACTCTAAGGATAGATTGCTTAAAATCCAAATGACTCAGCATCAGGCCTTACTTATCCCTAGGGATCCTTCTATTAAATTTATCATGGTAATAGGCCTTCAAAACGGATAGACGCCAAGAAACGACATAGGAAAAAACAAAGTAATACAGCCTCTTTTAGACAAGCAGTCGGTATAGATAGGCTGGTGAAAGAGACATGGTTTTAATTAGTAACTATTCAGTTTTCAACCTACTCGATTTTGTACACGGAAACAAGAAGTGAATGCTAGTTGCTGTCCCCACTTTATGCCTTCTGTCCCTCTCCATATTCATGATAAAAGCAATCATTAGTGTTGTGTTTTATGAAAAGACCAGGATATGTTCTGTAGATTGTGGTATGGCGAGGTGGGTGGGGTGCCTCGGCCGAGGGATCCCCTTCCTCTGGGGTACCATGCATAGTATAGAATAGCTTACTTAGGGCATGGGAAGGGAGGGAAAGACAGAGAGGGGCCGGTGAGAGAGCTGAGAGAAAGAGTAGAAGAGAGGCGGACCGGGAGCACATGGAGAGTAAGGGAGGAGGGGAAAGGAAAGAGAAGGGAAAAGGGTTAGGAAGAGAAAAGAGACAGAGAGGCAGAGCAGGGGAAGAGAGAGCGAGGAGGGAGCCAAACAGCCCTTTTATAGCAAGCCAGGCTTAACTGGCTGTTGCCTGGTAACTGTTGGGCGGAGCCTAGAATGAGTGCCAACAATTAGCAATTAGCGTTACTGGTTTGCTTCTTGGAGTGACTGAGTCCGAGAGGTATTTAAGCATTTGCTCAAGGTCACACTATTCAGCTAGTAATAATTACTGGAACTGAGATTTGGAGCTAAATGTAACTGGCTTAAAAGTCTGCGTCTTTCTAAAACCCAGATGGCTCACTACTTCTCCTGAGGCATTTGAATTCTCAGGGTGCGATTTCCCTCTCCAGCGGTTTCTGACCTTCTGGTTTCAGTTCTTAGGGGCCCCTGCTGGTCTGCGGGAGTGATTAGGAAACCCGGTTGTAATCCTAGAGACTCTATCTCTGCAAGGCCTCCCCTCACCCCGCCCCCCCCCCCCCCCCCCCCACTCTACCGTGTAGGAGAAAGGATGAATAAGCCTAGCCTATGTGGCTATTTAGGAGTCTCAGCTTTTCTTATGTAACATTAGGACTGTCCCCACTCCCATCCCCAGGTGGGTTTTGCTTTGAGCTTTAGTAGTTGAATTTATTTTGATTTAACAGTAAAGGACTCAAGTCCCTGAGAGGCATATTCGCGCTTGCCTGCGTATATGTCAGTCCCTGCAGCTTCCAGATCCTTTTGAAATCTCTAGGAGAGATATGTTGCCCACCTTTGACTGGACAAGCAGTGGAGAATTATAGCCCTGTCCTTAGCCTCACTTCTCAGCCTTGGAGACTTTACGTTTGAAGAGTTAGGCAGTCACACTCGAATTACTCACACCTGAGGCCAGGTGTGCAAACGTGACTCAGTGCAAGACTATACTACACATTAACTTACAACATTTTGAGGGTTTTGTGCTCCCCCCCTTGTTTTTTACTTTACTGTGTAGTTCTTGATTATGAATATTACAGACAACAGGATTTTATTTCATTAACAAGGTTGCCCATAATTGGCTGAAACAGAATATATTTTTTTCTAAGACAATAATTAGACTGGGTTTGTCCCTGTACGTGGTGACATGTAGAAAATCACCTTGATACTGCAAATACAGCCAATCAGGTTTCTCCATAGTTCATGGAACTGAATAGCTCATAGACCAGATGAAGACGATAATTATATGATTCATTACAAAAATCTAAAGCTCAAAGGAAAAAAAAAAAACAAGGAGAAAGTGAGACAGATAAACACTTCAGGATAGTATGCTGTGGAATACAAAGCATATATCATCTGAATCTTGGTTACACAGTATTTCTATGTCTTAGTTCTTGCTCTGCCCAATTAGCCTTTCCTGATATAGGAGCAGGGGATTACAAGAACTACACTGAGGTTAAGAGACCATCTAGAAGGTACTAAGTTAGTTCTCTGCCACAGGTGAAATGAGCCAATTTAAACCAAATTAGGTTATGTTAAAGGCAGGTTTATTGGGAAGCTGCTCTCCGGAAAGCTAGCTCACTGACTATGGGGAAGAGGGGGAGAAGAAAAAGAGATAAAGGGTGCATGTGCAAAGAGAAGAAGAGGAGAAGAGGGAGAGATCAAAATGCCTGGATTATACAGGGAAGAGCCTCTGGGGGAAGGGCAGTCCAAGACCTGGGCTGGAAAGTTCACAGTTAGAGATGGGGTATTCCAGGTAGGAACTGAGGGATATTGGGAGAACCTGATGGCCAGGTCTGCTTTGGTTTGTAAAATGTGAGCCTCAGCCCCATGTCCCTGGTCTGAAACCAAACAGATGGGACCACCATTTCATTTCCCAATAAAGTGACAGGGGCAAGTAGATCTATCCATAGCAATGGCTTGCAGTTAGCCTGACAACCAGACATATCTCAGGTAAAGCATGTAGGGAGTAGATTAAGACCAAAGAAGTGCCATCATTGGGTTCATCAATTTAGGAATGACAGCTGTCAATTGAACCTCCTAAGTATTGAGGGATCATTTGGTGCTTTCACCCCTTCCTATGGGCAACTGACTTCCCGTTTGTTTCACCCTTTTCATCTCCATCCAACACACATGCTGCTTCACGTTCTCCATGTTTAATCTATCTTAATACTATTTGCTCTCATAAATCATACAGAATACAAAAACACCCATTATAGCTAGGTAAGGTATTTTAAGACCTTCTGATGGTGTTGGTGATAAATCAATAGTCTTTAGGATAGCATTGAGGTCATCCTGGCTAATTCTTTAGATTCGTTACCTGTCATGAAAAACATGACTCATTGTATGGAATAACTACTATTCCTTGAACTTACCCAGAACCTCTTCATCTCTGTACAGAGACTCTTCTTCCATTTCCTGTCTACCAAGCTCACATTCCTGTTCATCTTTTATAGGATATACATTTTGCTCTCTCTAAGAACTCTTATTTGAACATCACTTTATTTTTAATCCCACTCTAACATGTCAAATGTTAGACCTGTGTGCACATACATGTGTACACACATGTGTATACATACTTTCTTCTTTTCATTGTCTTCTGAAAGTACACTTTGGAGAACACACACTAATATTTGAGCACTTAGAGGGACACATTACTGTTTTAAATGGTTGTCTCCTTCATCAGACTCCATGTAACTTCAGTCCTGGGAATCATTATTTCTTCTTTTATCTCAGCTATTAGCTGGGATTTAGTGTCACAAATGAGCAGTAAGTACTTAATGAGCTATCAATTAATGACTGCTTAATAACAAATAGATATTGTACAATAATGTACGAACATTGGGGTGGATATTTGTTATTATCATGAGGGGATAGTTTGTGATTTTCCTCGAATTCAGTTCCCAGCAGGTATTTTTTTTATCCTTATTTAATAAATTTATCCTGAACAATCAACCACTTACTGCTCTTTTTATTTTTATTTTTACTGAGTAAATATTCTTTGCCAGTTAGTAATAGCACGTCACACAAATCTGTTAGGTGTTTACTATATACCATGCTTTGTATCCATTGTTCATTCTCTGATTACCAAGAGAAAGGGATGAGACTATAACTGCCCTGATGTGATATGATTATGATTCAATAAAACATGTGTACCCTCACATAGGCTAGTTCATTATGGTGAGCACATAGCCATTTTTTCTTCCAGTTTGTTTCAGATAATATGGGATTGTTCACAATTGTATGAACTCAATTCTTATGCCTGTTATCTGCCTTTTAAATAGATTTGTTTAAATGTATGTTGAATGATTATTTTTTTTAACACACTGGGCCAGAAATATAAAAATAAGTGTTGAGATCAGGCGTAGGACAAACAGCTGAGGTACATATTTTACATACCAAAGCAGACCAGTCCCTCACTACCTGTTACGGGTCATGGCTGCCATATCCGACCATCTATCCTGAACTTTCCAGCCCAAGGACTGGGCTTCCCCTCCCACAAAAGCTCCTCCTTTTATAATCTAGACATTTTGTTTTCTCTCCCCTCTCTCTGCATTTTCTCTCTCCTTTCTGCTGGTAAAACAAGCAAACAAAAAAAATCAAGCCAAATGAAAGTACAAAAAAGCAGGTTTATTGGGAAGCCACACTTGAACTGGTTCACTGGTCTCTAGGAACAAGGTCAGGGAAGATTTCATGGGGAGGGAGACCAAGGGAAGGGAGAAGAGAAAGAGAGAAGGAGACTGTGCTCACAGGAAGGGACAAAAAAAAAGTCCAAAATGCATCCTGGGGCTGAATTCCAACATCAAGTACATTTTCTAACCTCATGTTCTTGGAAACCCATTTCACCTCATAATTTATGGGGTAACAGTCTGCTTATTGAGACCAACATGGCTTGTCTTCAACCTCAGTGTGGAACTGGATATTGATATCTTAAGCAGACATCAGTTCAGTATGAGATCACACCATTCCCCAATTCATTCATGGTCTAGAGCCCAAGGTTTCTATTCCTCATTCATGGAACTGGCATTCCCTGGGATTCCACAATATTTTAAATATATGATCTTCATTTTCACTAGCCTGAAGAATATTCAAAGAATTATCTCCCACCATACACCACTTGTTTCCCTAAACCTTTTGTCTTGCTCCCTCAGAAACATCATAGGTCACACAAGATTGTGTTCATGTCCTGCTCACCATACACCAATCTGTCCTCCTCCAGTCCTTTAGATAAACAGCAAAAGGTTAGCCCTTCGATTAACCTGTCTTGGGGACTATATATATGAGTCAAATTACTCTTGGAGACAATATTTTAACATCCCTGTTTCTTACTTTCATCATTTTAAAAATAGGATGGCAATGCTTACTTCACAGTGTTATAAAGATTTACTCTACTATCACCATGCTATCTCTGTGTCTAATTTTCCTTCAGAAATGGACAAGGGTTATAATTTAGTTCTTGAATTAAAAGAAAAAGACTTATGACTGGCAAAAGAGAAGAGATGATATTCAGAGCCTTGGGTAACCTTAAAGACTTTTGTCTTTAAGACATGGGTCAGAGACAGAATGATTTATGAGGTTGTATTCTAGCCAGAGTAGAACAGTGTTGAGCTAGATGCAACAGATCTTCATTTGGAGATAGTGGGAGGAGCATCCAGCACCGCATAAGTCTTCAGAACAAAATTTTAGAGCCAATGTATGAGCTTGTTCAAGATGAGTCAACACAACAGGACACACAAATCTCTTCTCTCTTCATTGAGAATCTTCATTGAGGAGTAGACAGGTGGAAAATCTCCAATGCTCTCATAAAGAAAATAGCAGTAACAAATTCACTGAGGTTCACTACGTTATCCATTTAAAATTTTCAGCGAATGATTCATAACATAAAATGAAAATTCTGTCAACTATAACTAGAATTAAAAAATACTCTTGGTCACATAAAATAATAAAAAACAACAAAAAACATGAATGCAGCGTTATGAGGGGATAATCTTTTTTTTTTTGTTGGAAATTTTATTTACATTTCAGATATTCTCTCCTTACCCCATTTCCCCCCCTCCCTCCCAGGAACTCACTATTCCTTCCCCCCCTCCTGCCTCCACGTTGGTGTACCCACACCCAGCCTTCCCCGTACCTCACCTCCCCACCCTCGAATATCCCCCCCCATGACGTCCAGCCTTCATGGGACCAAGGATCTCTTCTCCCACTTATATATAGCTCCCTTGCATATATAGCTGGAGCCATGGGTCATGAGGGGATAATCTTAAATAAGATGCTGGATGTGAGAGAAGATTTTAAGGAAAAGGAGATGTCTAGGAAATAGCCTAGAAAAATTTGAACTAGGAAAACAACGAAGTTGAGGTGAGAAATAAAGATTAGCAACAGGAAAAGCAAAAATCAAATTATAGTTGATATCACTTAACGGGAGTTTAAAGGAGCCACTCACCTGAAGGGAATGAGAACAGAAGATTGAAGCTTGAGGACACCACTTAACATAGGGGGAAGAGCAAGCTGTGGGAGACATCAAAGTTACAAATGTGGAAAGCTCATAAAACAGTCTCAACAGGGATGATGGGGATGATGGTGAGGTTTGGGGATGATAGAGAACACCATAAGATGTCCATGAATTTGGAAATTTATATAGGATTAGGAACTCATGGAGGTTAGCTAGCTAGCAAAAGGTACTGGGAGAAGATGAAGGAAGGCAGAAGGGATAAACACTTCAGAGTAGTGAGTCAGTAGGATCTGAGAGGACATGTCCTATAGTGTAGGCCACCAAGCAGAGACCTTGGGCTGCCTACAGAGTGGCCTACACAGCCAGTGGGCTGCTGTGAGTGGGTGGGATTTGGGTTGCCTAAAGGGAAGAGGCAACAGATGGACCTAAATATAAAGGAAAAAAAAAAAGAATGCTTATTAAAATCAGATTCCAACGAATGGAGAAAGGGTAGAATTGAAACAAGTTTATATTTAACGAAAGAAGAGACTCTCACTTTTATTTTCTCATGGCACTGAAGACTACACTCTGGGCTCTGCCACTCAGCTCTGTCCCCAGCCCTGAGGGGTCCTTACTTTGGCAATGGCAAGAAAGTTTTGGGTCATCATTTATGGATGCAATAAGGTATTTCATTCATTCATTTAATAAGAATCCTAAGTACAAGGATGGACAGAGAAATATTTAGTCCCAACTTTAACAGGACCCTGATTCTAATAGGAGTTTTATCTGGGTGAGGAGACAATTTACAACCCTAGGGGACAAACAATGGGGGATGTCAAGGTAAGGGGATGAAGAAGCTGCTGAAAGTTTCCTTGCAAATGAAAGATTAGTTTGGGAGGGAGAGTCACTACCATAAGATACAAATGAGTGTTTTCTAATGAAGTGGAGTCTGCTAAATCCCAGAAAAGCCTGTTAGAACCATTGGAAGCGTCTTACAGAGGAAAGTGTACTAGACTGCATATTAAGACCTTGGGTTCTACGTTTATTGTTATCAGTAAGTTTTTTCACAATGTTTAGGACCCTGGAATCCAATTCAGTAAATCAAAGGATTGTTCTCCAGTGTCCTACAGTAAGTTCAGAGAATCACCTACACAGTTGGTTGCATGGTGTCACCTAAACTTCATCTTCGTCCAAAGAACTGACATAATCAGTTCAGATGAGCTTATACTGTATTAGACTTGGCTTCTAAATGAATGGCTGGTGTCCATCAAAGAGAAGACCATGTGGAGAAGAAACAAGTTGAGGTAGCATACCAACAAACCAAGGGTCTTCCAAAACATTTATGACCCTACAATTTCCAATTTCTTGTCTCCTAAAAAGAAATTTATTTATTTTGTCATAGCCATTGAGTTTGTGCTATCATGCTGTAACAATCTAAGGAAACTTATACAACTTGGGTGGAGAACACCTGGGATCTTGGTAAGATAACCTTCAAAGAGACCTTATCTTCTGATTCAGCCACTCTGAACCTGGAGCCTGAGAACCAGATTTTCTGAATTACCTACACATGCTTCTAATGGAATTTCAAATGTGAGAGCCCACTGGGCCTGGATGTCTGAAAACCATGAAAGCTACAAAGCAGGACTATTGCAAACCACAGAGGATGCTCCCTGTGGCCTACATGAGTGAAGTGTGGCACTCGCCATTCTATATAGGTCACAGAAGGTGTTTTTCCAGTGAAGAAATGAGAAGGTTATTTCTAAAATACCCGCTTCTATACATTTTATGTATTGTGTGTTCTGGGAGCATTTTAAAGGTAAAGACCTCAAGTGTTCTATTCTTCCAGAAGAGAGATTTCTGTCTGTGCAATTTGACAAATAATGAGATTTTTCCTAATCTGTTTCTCCTCTATAATTTTCTCTGTAGGTTTCTCTTTTCTCATCTTATTTCAGTTTCTTTTTTTTCCCCTCAGCCTTATTCAACTTCAACCCACCTAGAGATTAAAGTTATATGTGTTATATATATTGATTTCCTGGTTTTATAATCTTGGTCCTGTGGATATGTCACAGAATGCTTCATTCTGAGGTTTAATTGTATGCCTTTTAAATGTCTTTGGTGCTTTTCTTGGTTAGCAGGGGCTCAATAATATAGGGGTTATAAGCAAAACATCTATTCTGCTCATATTGAAATCCAAATAGTAAATTAATAATAGTAGTACAGCTTTAGGAAATTGATCATGCCTCTTTTTGCCTCATTTCCTTATTATGGGTATTAAGTGAATTTGTGTAACAGTCAGCATGGGTCAGTTCTGCTGCAGTGAGGAATATCTCTACATAAACTTAATAGCTTAAAAGAGTAGAGTGTTCAATCATACCACCACCACCATTAGTGTTCATTGGTTGTGTTGTTATGGTGTTGCTTTATTATCTCCCCCCTGCCTCCAAACTCTGAGGAGTAGTTCCAGTCTGTCACAACTTGAATTTATGACAAAGGGAAAATAGCTAGTGGTAGTGCTGAAACTTTCCTAGTGGCCCAAACCATTTTCCTTGACTTTGCTGTGTGGGACAAATCTCACAAAATGTCTGAAATAATGAGATAGGAAATGCAATCCCTCAGAAAGAGTGGATCTTTCAGGAAAGGGCTGATAGGAGGGGATAGAAAATATTAGCAAAAACAGTACAACCTCACAGAATTGGTGTTAAGTAAAAAGTTAACTTGTGTAAAGAATGTACACAGAACCCAGTGCCTGGTAAGATATATATATGTATATGTGTATGTGTATATGATGTATATGTATATGTATATGTATATGTATATGATGTATATGAATGTATATGATGTATATGTAAAACATGTACATACATACACATATATATCTCCCAAGAATGGTGCTATTAAGATTTGAGAATGGGAATGGAGAAATGGCTCAATGGTTAAGAGCACTGGCTACTCTTCTAGAGGACCCAGTCTCAGCTTGATTGTTTCCTACAGAACTTTCTCAATAGATTGTGAGACTCCTAGCAGTGGGGTATATGGATCTTGAAGTGACCATTTCCTGTATCCAGGCAGGATTCTCAGTGGAAGGATAATGACAGCAATTCATCCAAAAAACCCTTCAACTCAAAATGTGTCCTGCCTATAAGATGTGCAGGGGAAAAGGGAGAGCAGAGACTGAGGGAATGGCCAATCAATGACTACCCCAAATTGAAACCCATCCAATGGGCCAGAAATAATCCACAATGCTATTAATATTCTCTTATGCTTGCAGACAGGAACTTAGGATAACCCTAAGGAGCTGTATCCTGCAGCTCACAGTGCCCATCTAGTAATTCCTAAACTTTTTTCCCTGTGAGACTGAAGCTTGAATAAAAGGTCTTAATTGGTTTAATTGATGCTTTGTTTTAAAGTTTTCCTTTATGTGCTTGCTTTGTGAGTTGAATTTTAGAGGGTTAATAAAGTGATTTTAGTGAGATAGAGAGCTAAAATGTCTGACATTTTCAAACCTATATAAATCTTACTTTAGAAAAGAGAAAGACTATCACTTTAGGGAACCAGGACCTGGAAGGGATAACAATACCACCAGCTCAGCCTCCCAATATCCAGTTGCATAAGTCAAATTTTACGAGGATTGGGGTGGTGGTAATATCTAAGTGGTAACTTATGAGCTTGATGACATTAGCTGGTTCAATCAGCTTTTTAATGATCCCAGAAAGATAGATTACAATGTCTTTTTCTATCCTTACCTCAGTAGTGATAGAACAGAAACAATTTCTGTTGTAGAAAGGAGATTCCACAAACATGGAGATATGTTTGAAAATACTGTATCCACTGAACTCTGTCTTGGAATACTAGTAAAAAAGATCAGAAGATAGATAGATAGATAGATAGATAGATAGATAGATAGATAGATAGATAGATAGTTCGATACTGTACCAATTTAGCAGCATCGTCACAGGTTCACCCTTGGGACCTCTGAGCTTCCTAAGCATGGGTTCTAGATCAGATTTATAATACCAGGTTAATATGCATTTCCTTCTGGAAAGCTGCCTTAACCTGTATCAGCAAGCAGCTGGCTACCCCTATAACATTTGTGCCACTGTTCCCTAGTCTTTATTAACACCCCCAAAATGTATTTTTGCTATTTATTTTTGTCTGTTTATTTGTATACAATATACTATTCTCTCCTTTCCTCCATTATCTTTACCCAGTATTGATTTATTCATCACATGCAGACCAACACCCAGAGTAATCATAGAAGCTCTGAGGACAAGCGCAGCACAATAAAGAGATTTTGTAGCCAGACAGACTCAGATTTTGTCTGTTATGTGACCTAGACTAGTTGTGAGTTTCTTCTTTCTCTCTTGATGTGCAAGAATGGAACTTAATACTTCAATTTCATTGAGATAGTACCTTGTGTCCAAAGCAATTGGTACCTTTTTGTAGATGTTACCCCCACATCTCCATCACTTTTCTTTCCAGAAAGCTAGATTTTCAACTAGTATTGAAAAACATTACACTTAAAGGGGAATGTAGTATTTTCATTTTAGTTATATGTGCTGCCTGGTTTATGTGATCTTCAAATTCATTTAACAAAATACAGTAAATAGCCCTTTCTTTTATTCTTCCCTTTCTTCTTCCCCTTTAATAATTTAATTTATACATTTATATTTATGTATTCATATATGCCAATTAAATATGTTAATTGAATATATATACTATGATTTGAATACAAGCTAGAATTGGTCCATGCATCTCATTGTTGGGATGTAGTGTGCTGCCCCTTTCCTTTATCTGCCTGTGATTTCTAGCCATCACCTGTCTCCATCCTTGTTTAACGTATTTACTTATGCATTTTCAAGGCTAATTTTCTTCTTTGTCTTCCTTATAGTTCGTTATTTAGTCTTTTCATATATTATATATGTATACCCTATATATTAATCATATTTACCCATCCACTTTCCTCTAACTCATTTTTCACATCCCCATTTCTTTCCCTACTTTACTTCTTTTAATAACCTAGGATCCAATTGTTGCAACTTGTGTGTCCCTTAATGTAAAACGCTTTAATGGGCATGGGCAACCTACCTGTTGGAATGTTAAGTTCACAGATGTGCAATAAAATACTGGCCTTTACATGTATTCTGGATATTTGAATTGCAGGTGTTTTAGTGCACATCTGTGAGCTTAGCATTCCTACAGTGAGATGGGAGGTAGGGACAAGGAAGTTCCTGAAGTTTGTCAGCCAACTGGTCTGTCTTCCACAGTGGTGAACAAGAGACTCTGTCTCAACAAATGTGGAAGATAATGATTAATATCCAAGGTCATCATCTCTCTTCCCTATGTGTTTCCTGGTGAACAGATGTTCACAATCCTACACATAAAACTACATATCACATCACACACATACATGCACACACAAATACAAATTAAAAATGTCTATGTGTTTCTATTAAAAATTATTTATTCTGACATTTAGGATAAAGAAGTCTTTTGATGATCAACTATTGGGGTGCGGTAAGAAGAAAGGTTATAGGAGACATCCTCCTTAGAAGAATTGAGTTTAAACTGTGACTTTATTTGTTAACAAGAAGATCCCATAGTCAGAACCTACACTATAGTAATATCTAAAATCATTGAAAGTGACCAAATTCTATGAATCATACCAGGATGACAGTGGGAAAACATTCTAGTGAACTTGTAGATTTTTAAATAAACAAGAATAGTACCAATCTTTTCCAAGGGATCTTCTTCCTCTCCTTGAACAAATAACATCACCTCTTGGAAAGTGGCTTCATGGAGAGAGATTATCACAAGAAATTTTAACCTATTGGTCATCAACTCACTACGGCTGTGCATGTTGCAAATTTGTGGCTTATGTTAGAGGTTTGGCAGACAACTGGGAGCAAGATTCCTTCTCCTCTCTTTTGGAGTAATTTATTCCAAAGAAGGAAACCTATCTTCCTGGGTTCATTCCATTGCAAAATGGAGAGGCTCTGTGCCTCCTGTTGAGACCTATGAGTTCATTTTACCCTGTAGTCGGATACAATTCACAAATCCTGTGGGATAGGTTACAGTGTTTGCTTTGTTCCTCTTGGTGGCAAGAAGTAATGTGCTAGAGTGCCTAACTGAAATCCTACAGGAAATAAAGGAGGGAAGGAAGGGCAGGAGGGAAGGACTGAGGAGAGAAGGGAGATTAGAAGTCTAACAATTGTTCATCACTGATAGACAGTGGTCGCCCAAAATATGAGCTAAAGCAATATCACAGAAATCAGACTCAGTGACTGACTAGATTCACAGCAAGAAGCTGCCAGAAGCTGGTGTGAAGTGTGATTGATGCTAGATAGAAAAAAACGAAATAACAGAAAGAAGGTTCTTTAGTGTCATCGCTCATTTCATTGTAGGAACGTTGATCTCATGGGTGTTCAGTAACACACCTGCATTTCCATGGGTTTGGAATATTGGAATGGAGGTTTTCACTAGCTTCTGTTAGGTCAGCTGTGCCCCATGTTTCCTAAAGACTCCTTTTCTGGCTGAGATTATGTCTACTCAGATTCTAAGAGTTACACCTAAGAGTCTACAGTGATTTCTGTGTTGCTTCCCCTTCTTCCTCTCCCATTCCTAATCTACTTTTTAAATCAGTCTGCTGTCCTTGTTGACCCTGCTTCTGAAATGTACAACAAATCTATGACTTCTACTTCCACTGCTGTCCTTAGTGTAAGTCACTCTTGTTCTTGTCTTAGCTTCCTAAAAGACTCCATTCCATCTCTTACTGGCCTCTTTTGGTCTACTGTATCCATAGAAACCAGAATAATTGTTAACATGTAAATTAGGGGATTTAAGACATAGCTCACTGTTTAGGAGCACCAGCTGTGCAAATATAAGGATCTGAGTTCAAATACCCAACACTCACATTAAAAAAAAAAAGAAAAAAGAAAATACCCAAGGTCAGCAGTTTTCAACCTGTGGGTCATGACTCCTGTGGGGTCAAACAACCTTTCCATGGGGATCACCAAAGACCGTCTGCGTGTCAGATATTTATATTACAATTCACAACAGTGGCAAAATTGCAGATATGAAATAGCAACCAAAACAATTTTATGGTTAGGGTCATCACATCACTAGAAACCATATTAAAAGGATGCAGCCTTAACAAGGTTGAGAACCCCTGGTATAACCTATCACTGGCTTCCATGGACCATCGGAGTTCTTAAAGTGTGATAGAAGAAGGTTGAATGATGAATAGTACAGAACTGCAGTTCTGAGGCACTGATATTTCTCAAGTGTGTGGAGAAGCAAGTGAAGGTGAACCAGAGAAATGCTGCTTCCTGTGATGAGCAGTCTTCTCTAGCTCTAGGTTAGATATCAAAATTATACTGGTTCAATATAAAGAGCGTTTGCATTATATAATCCTTTATACTTTAGGCCTCGTATCTTGAACATCAATGGTTTGGGATTTTTGTATGAACTTGCATATTATTTATATTTAGTCACTGTTTTATGAGTCATAAACCCCAAGTCTAGAGATGTCTAAGATTGAATGTTTTGAGAGGTTTGTTGGCATCAAACTGATTGTCAGAACTCAGTTCCTTCACCTTCATCTTAACATTCTTTCAAAAATACTATCATTGGACATTGTTATTTGCCAATGTGTTCATTTTTGTTTGATTTTTGTCTGCCAACTATAGATTTCTAAATCTCTACCCGGCATTTTCTTAAGGAAAAATAAACACCATGTTTGTGGCTATTAAAAAAAAAAAAAAAGGCCAGTCATGAAACTCCATCATTGTGTGTAGGGATGGCTGTGGACAGAAATGTTGCTGGAGCTTCAGATTCAGTCAGCTATCTTGTCTAAAGAAAATAAAGCCTGAGGTGACAGAGGAAGACACTCGCTATTTTCTTCTGGCCTCTCCATGTGTACACAGGAATGGACACCCAAATACACACACAAGTACATTATAACACAAAAGAAATAAAAACCTCTCATACCAGACTATATAATCTATGCACTTAACTTTCCAAAACGTCCAGTTGCCTTTAGTATTCAGATGGTTTATCACACCATGCAGGGTCTTTTAGCCACTCCATATTTCACCAACTTCTCTTTCTCTGGGGTACCAGCTCTAGCCAAAATGGGCCTCTTTTGGGTCCTGCAACATTCTTCACCTTGGACATCTGCATGCTTGATTCTTCTCAAATCTATTTCTTCAGTGTAGCCTTATTAAACCATCTCAGTTAGACCAGGAACTCATGACAAGAACAGAACATAGAGGTTTTTTGTTCTTTTTCAAGATTATCCTATGAAGTAGGCACTTCTTTGTTCTTACCTCTGATTCATAATTATTTTTTTTATCAAATTATCCCATTATAATTTCCTTATATGTATGTATATGTGGTGTGGGGGCAGATACGAGTGGTGTCTGGAACCACCAGGCTCAGTAGAGTATGGATCTGCCTGAGGCAAGAAGGAAATTCTTGTTCAACACAACTCAGTGGCCGGTGTTGGTTCAAATTTCTAGAGTCTGACACCGGGCAGTTTATTTTAGGCACATTTAAGCACAGCTCAGTTTTGGAGAAAAGTTTCCCGTTGATAATTGATTCAATCCCGTGTGTACACCTAAGCATAAGGCATGTTTACATGGAAACTCTACAAAGTATATGTTTTCCGTAAAGATTGGTTCTATTGACTGAGTAATAATGCCAAGACAAGGGGCTAGAGAGAATGCCTGAGATAAACATAAAAGTCTATTGGAGTCAGGAATAGCCTAGCCTTACAGATAGCACAGAGGTTAACTAGGCTATTATAAAGTGCGTGTTACATCTCCGAGAAGGATGAGTACTATTGACTGAAACACAATGTTCAAGATTAAACATTATCTTGAAAAATCCTAGGGAGGAAGAGTCTTCAACAAACATGATAGTCTGGGGGATTCAGCTGTAGCCTGGCCCTACAGATAGCACAAGTCACTAGGCTATTAATTAAACTCATTCCCAGCCTTCTGGACAGAAAGCAAGTTATGCCTCCCTTCCTTTAAGTGGCAACCCTGCCTGTTTAACATTCCTGGATTCCCTCCTGCTTATCTGTGAGCACAAGAACCTCATTCCCTCTAAACGTTTAGAACTCAGCTCTACCAAGACTTATGTTGTATACCTTAGTTTGTCTGTGTCCCTTCAGACTTCCTCAGCCCTCACTAGACAAGCTCCATGAAGGATGTTTTTCATTGTGTTGACCTTATCCCCAATATCACATTGGTTTCGTGGTCTCACTGTTCCTTATTTACCATTTGTCAAATCCTGTAGTAGACAGTCCCTTGACACACTGCCACAGGTGAGTAGCTGTGTACCATTAGCCCAGAAAGTACAGTGGGTGATGGGTAGCCCCTAGTGGAGGAGGAACAGAGGAACAATCTATTGCTGGACATGTTACTTGTGTTGGGCTCCCAGGAAGGTTTTTAATTAAAAGCTACATCTCCACCATTGTACAAGTGCTCAGGCTATACAGTCGAGCCCTTGTCTTCTTTACATCATACTTCTCACTTCCTCATAAAAGATTTAACTGAGCACACTACATGTTTTATATATATATATGTACTAAAGGAAGCTCCTCAGCTCTCCCTGGGGCTTGAAGATGTTGGTGAGAATAAAGTGATCTAATTGAACTGTTTTGTATCGATAATTTTATATAATCTGGCTTTTTTTTTTTTTGTCTTGGAAAACGCATGCTTTAGAAGTGAGTTTGTGAAAATCCATTGAGTTTATACTCACAAAGGCAAATCAAATAATTTCTCAACCTATTTAGATTTTCTAAGCAGAAAATAGAAATGCTTCCCTGTCCTTATCCTCCTCCTTAAGTTCCTTTCTTTGTCTTTACTTCACCTCTGAATAATCTGTTCTCTCTGGGAAGCATGAATGATAAAGACTGTGGTGCTCTGGGCTCAGTAGAGGGTTGCCACAGTAGATGCTGATGAAATCAAGGTAAGCTTTCTTTCCATCTCTGTCGTGTTTGGTTTGTATCTAACACAATCATTTGCATATCCTTTTACTATACCCTATTGATATAGAGTTGTATACATCTTTTTTAAGCGAGGACTTTTTGGTGTTTTGGTGCACTGTAGCATTTTCTGTTAGATGCATGTGGAACGTGGCTCCTAGAAAAACCAAGGTACTATTTTCTCTTTTCTACAATTATAGAAATTGGGGTGAAAAAAAATGTCATGTTGGCCAACCCTGTCCTCACTAATCTAAACAAAATCCTTGAACATTCCCCTCCCACTTTTTAAAACAGCCCTTTGTGGAAGATGGAAGGAATTTCTACTGTCTGCATATGAGCAAAACCAATGGGTTTAGCTTCAATTGTTAAGGTCATACCAATAGATGAACAGAAATGCATATTGAGGGTAATTTGTTTTCTTGGCTATATTGTTCCTGGAGGAAATAGTAAAATTATACAATATACATAGTTTGTTTTCTAAAAAGCCTAACGAGGTAAAAAAGATGATTAATCTCTACCATGTGTAGGTTTGCCAAGTTGAGAGGGAAAATTTTTCTAATATCTGAGTGTCATCTTCCTCCAAGCAGCCAGCAGTGGTTTTTATTTTAATGTTTCATTTTGATTTTGTAATTCATTCTCATTGCTTAAAGACACTGGACTTCTCTTGGGTTACTACAGGGGTTCCAGAAAAGAATCTGGTGGATGTTTTTTAGCTGCCATTTCTTGTTCTCTGTTGTTCATTCATTAGAGAATCAGTTTGTGTTTCATGAGTCTAAGGCTTCCTTCCAAGAGAAAACGCTATGTCAGATGATACAAGGCCAGAAGGAGTGGCTGTTCTGTTGGTACCACTCCCAACAGTCATTAGAGGATATTTGCTTTTCAATAATGAAGAATTTGACCCTCTATACTTCTAAATTTCTATATGCCAGAACTTTTCTTTGTGATTCTTCCTATTTATCCTAAGTGTCATGATCTTGGAAAGTCAACTGATGGGAGCTGAAAGCTCTTCAGTATAGCTGCAGCACTCATGTTCAAGCAGACTAAGAAAAATCACAGGGTTTCTCGAGATCAATATTTATGGTACATACTGTGAAAGAAAGGACGTACGTCAACACATACATTAAATGTGTATTCCATTAAAGATCAGGATCAGAATCATTTTAGTTTTTGCCAAGAGAACAATGTCAGAATGTTTATGAATCTGAGGTTGTTAGTTCTTGGTAGTTTCATTTTCAACTCTGTCTTGAACAATGTCTTTTTTCGTCTTCTTCCTGTTGGGGGCACCCTTTATCTACAAGAAAGAACTCTACAATCTTTGTTCCATTGATGCAGCTTCACTGGCTTTTTTATTGATTCTGCTAATAATAATGATGATGATGATATAATAATAAGATAATAGTAATAATAGTAATAATAATAAACCCTCCTCTCTGGACTGGATCTTTCAGCATTGCAAGCCTAGCATTGCAAGCCTAAGTTTCTGTGTTTTAACTTTTGACTTGTGATAATAACAATTTGCCTCACTTACCAACTGAATCTCCTTTGTGAGCTTCAGGTTAACTTGGTACCCTCTCTCAGTTTACCCAAATTTTCAGCTAAATTTAAAAATCACTTTCCACTTGTATTGTGAATTAACCTTTAGGCTTGACTAAAGATAAATGATGTGGACACTTCTAGAAGATGAGGTTTACATACAAAAACTCATTGAGTTTTATCAGTTTGTTACTTGAAAATGAATATTGGATAAGAGTCTCTGTCATTTTAATGAAAGTGATATTAATTTCCCCCTGCCCTTCTCTTATGGTAATAAGAATTATTACTGGAAATAGCAGGGCATGAAGAGTTCCATTAATCTTTCCACAATTTTAATTGTAGGATGCCACATTCTACATTTGAATAGTTGTGTTTGAATCTGGCTACCATGCCCATTTGCTAGATACCTTAAATAACATACTTGTAAAATGCTAGCTTCATTGAAAACACTTTGGACAAAACCAAAGCTTGTTTTTAACAGTTCTGTGGCTAACATGATGCTTGTGCAGTAGTGTCCCAAACAGACTGTGTTTGTGCTCGTCATTCTTTCTCTTATCATGTTCCCAGTCATAAAAATTAAGTGATGTGAAAAAAATTGCCTAAAGAACAGATGCTACCTTCTAGGAGAGGTTTCAAATGGCCCATATATGCAACAGTTCTGCCTCCATAGCCAATATTCTCCATATCCATCTTTGCTTTGTTCTTTCTTATCGAAGCATTTGCTTGTAGAATAAAGAGGATAAAAACATAAAACAAAAAAGCAGATTCATTTGTTCTAAGAACATCTGTTCTTGTATAAAAAGTACCCACATGATGTGGTCTATTTTCTTTCAAAGCCCTCTCATGAGGGATTTGAAAGGCAGCTCTGCATCCATCTGAGGCTTGAGCTGATGAAGACAATGAATGGGTCTGTCTAGTGAGTCAAAATGTAGGGGCAAGTTCCATTTTAGTGTATGAGTTCAAGATAATATTGAGAGGCAAATATGGGATTAAATTATAGTTCTTTATTAGCAAATTCTTCTCTTAAGATTCACTGGACTATTTCATACCATAGGTACCTGATTTGAGGCTCACTGGATTCAAGTTTTGTCGGTGAATGTCCAAGATTCTTATTGATTTGAGTTTCATGTTTGATGGTGGATCCACCCCTCTCCCTAAAAAAAAAAAAAAAAAAAATCTCTTTGCACTGCAATTAAAATATAGTGTTTCACTCTAAAGTGTTTATTTTTCAAGGGGAGAAAAATCTCTCAATCTTTACTTCTGCAAGTCTTCCAGCCAGCCGAACTAAGAATACTCATTACTCAATATTTAAAAGTAGAACTTAGCATTCTTTAGAGATAGGTGATATTATTCTTTTCTTTCTTACGTAGTATATTATAGCTTCCTCTCTTACATAGTTTAATATATTACAAATCATTTCATTCAGGAATGCTTAATCACCTGCATAAACTGAGCTCTCTGCCTCCCAGGAGAGAAGCTTAGTCTAAGTCCACAGCATCTCTGAAGTCTTCTTTGTCTTTGCAGCAACAATAACACACATTCTGAAGTAAATTTCTCTTCTCTTTCTAACAGCAAGTGTTTTAATACCCTGTGTTTCTGTATCTTGCAGTCTTTTGCTGTTAAACATCACAATCCCTTGCTTGCCAGGATCTTAAATTTCATCTTGACTATCTCATCCTGGGCCTCTCAAGAAAACCTTGTTTATTCCTTTACCTAGTGGTACTTTATGTGAAGCCCTGTTTTGAACTGTACATGTTTATTTTTAAATTTTTATGTTATTGCATTCTTTGGATCCTTTGAGTTTTATTCTTTATTTTTCTGTATAATCTATCTATCTATCTATCTATCTATCTATCTATCTATCTATCTATCATCTATCAATCTTTTTGGAGGATGATGAACAATGAGAAAAGCCTGCCCCACCCCCACCAGGCCAGGTTACCCTAGGAGTATCATTGACAATATTTAAACCTAGGCACAATTTCAATTGCGTTGCTTACTTTTATTATTGCCATGTTTGCTAAATTCTGATAGGACTGTGGGTTAGTAGAAATGCTATGTTAAGGTAACAGACCTTGAAGAGTTGTTTCTCACCTACTTGGTAAATATTTTGTAGAAACCACACTAGTGTACTATGCTTAAAGAAGCAGGAGATGGATAAAATATAAAAATATGATGAATTTCTGATATCTAAGACTTGGCAAAAATGCCAGTTGATTACTTATTGCTGTAAATCTCATTGTCTTTATTATTTAAGACTTTGTAACTATGAATAAAAGAGGATACTTATTTCCCTCATTATGGATGAATGTCCTTCAAGTTTCAATTGACAGGCCTGCTTTGGGGGATTAATGTAGGGAGTTCTGGATTCTGTTAGGATCAGTGGAAGTTGGATCTTTGGCCATCCTGGGTCATGTACACCAGTGTGGCTTTGATAAAGTCAATACTGTGAGCAATACATTGAGAACTGGTTCTAACATTTGACACTTACCACCATTCTTAGGCAAAGGACCCGAGACCTTGTATGCAGGGCAGAAGCTCAATGACAATGAGTGGCACACTGTCCGGGTAGTACGGAGAGGAAAAAGCCTTAAGCTAACAGTGGATGATGATGTAGCTGAGGGTAAGTACAACTATGGCGGGCTTTGACTCCGCTTTACTGTCTTCTCTGACATTCCTCTATTGAAATTTCTTGTTTTGTTTAATAGAAGTCGCACCAGCTGCTCCCTGTGGACAAGAACAGGCAAGGTTAAGCATTGGCCCTTCCTCTGAATTTTGCAGCCTTTCTTCTTCAACTTACAGTACACAGCTAGCCCCCTGTTGTAATATAATCCTCAGCAAGTTCTTTCTTTGATGGAGCCTATGCCCAGAGAGCAGGGGTAGAGCTGTATAGATCCTTCTATAATTAATAATTAAAAATCCTTGATCAGTCACCCTCCATGTGTTTATGCTCTCCACCAGCAAATGCTTTGCTCTTTCATATAAGAAATGGAGAGTCCAAAAATATAGAATGTCATGGGGGAATACAATAAATATTAGAAGAGTATGTGTAGGAGGGGCTGGACATGCTTGGCTTAATGAGCTGGCCATTTATTTAACTTCTATTCATTAAGTACCTACTGTATATCAAGCATTGTTTTGGGAGGAACTGGGCATGTAGTGATGGTCAAATAGACAATTTCTCTGCAGAATGGGATCTGTATTTAGGAAGGCAATTTATAAATTAATAAATCAATATGTATATAAAAGGGTTCTGAGAGTCCCACACAAAGTGTATGTTCTGCCTAATAGCATACTATATGTTAGCAATGTGCTCAATTAGTGGAAGATAAAAGGCACCCAAAAGTTACCCATTTTCTATTATTAAACCAATTGAGTAGATTGGAAAATAGTATTCGAAAATGTTAGGAATATGTCTTGAGATTCTGGTGTAGGTGGTGGGATTATAATTGTCAATCAGATGAAAAAGCATCCAACTGTGGTTGAAATATTAAGACAGGCAAGAGAAGGTATCTTCCCTATCAGAATTTGATGCATAATTGTAATCAGTCAGGTGATGATCCCGAGTCTGTAGCCTAGCATTCAAGCAGACAGTATGCTGAATTCACATCCATATAAGAAAATAAACTCGAGGCAGCACAGGGCAATTACATGGAACTCTGCTGGCATCTGAGCTGGCCTCTGATCTAGCCTTGACATTAACTCCCTGCAGGATGTTTGGGAGGCCACTTGCTATTCCCGACCCTTGTCTAATACAGTGTGCAGCCACAGCTGTCGCCCCCAGTGCCTTCTGTGAAGAGCAAGACAGTTGGACAGTTAGAAGCCTAGGGTTTAATACAATCAGCTCCAGTAAATGGTTTTATGCCTGCGGGATAGATATACAAAATCTCATTTTCTTCATTTCCCTATCTTTCAACTTGAACGTCTGTTATTTTTAAGGCCCTTTCCATCATAAATGTTCTGTGATAGTGAGTCCTAAAATTTAATTTGAATTTATGAGTTTGATCTTCATTACTTCTGGAATTTAAGTGTAATTTTAGTGGAGTATAATGTATGTGTTTGTGTGTGTGTGTTTGTGTGTGGGTGTGTATGTGGAGAGAGAGAGAGAGAGAGAGAGAGAGACAGAGAGACAGAGTGAGAGAGAGACAGAGGTGAAGAGACAGAGCGATATTAATCTACACATAGGAAAAACACACAGCACATATCCATTCAGCGTTAGGTGCTGCAATAGCTGTTTTACGAGTATCAATTCATTTAATCTTCAATAATTCAATATTCTTTCAAAATAAATGTTCCTATTGTCATTATACTGAAGAGGAATGGGAAGTAGAGCTGTGTAATTAAGCTTCAAATCCACGTCTGTGTGATTCCAATGAAGGAAGCAGTTTGCTGCACTTTGCAATCCATCAAAAGAAAATGATTTCTCTTCCAGTGCAGGCAAAATATAATGAAGTGAGTAAGGGTGAAGTGGGGAATACATCTCAGGATGTCTACCGTGGTATATTTGTCTTTTCCCTCCTAGAAAAGATGACACACAAAGTCATACCAATTATCCCATGCCCTCCACTTCCACAAATACCCAAATCTGTTTTTGGAAATAGTTTCTGACCTACGGACCTTCAGGGTAACTTAATTGTATAAAATGAATGTAGAAAAAGAGATGAAAAAATATTATGTTGTTTAGAAGCCACTTTCAATCTGCATTAATTATTCAAGCTGTTCCCATGAGCTATGGGGTCAAACAGGGGCCTGCAAATGCTATGGTCCTGTGTAGCACTAATTTCTTTGGATTTGGCTGTTTAAATCCCCAGGATGCAATTTACAGCATGTTGTGAATAGCGGCCACTAGGTGGCACTCTCATCCCAATCTCACTCAGCAGTGAGTTCCTTTCATTTTCTTGGAAAATCACAAAGAACACAAAGATTTGCAGAACTAAGGGTACAATAATCCCTTGCCTTGATCATTGTTCTTTTATAGAGCCTTTGGAATAAAGGCAATTATGTGCTGTGCTTTCTGTTAGTACCAACAGTTAGAACACAGGGCTAAACCGTGGAACGTCCAAGCCATCCAGTAATTTTATTTGAAATTAATAAATCCTTTCACTTTCTGCCATACCTCCTACCTCAGCGCTGGTGGAAGGCAGCAACTACAAAGAAGAAAGAAATTTGAGAGAGGAAAAGTGTTAGTCTCTTTGTCTGGTATTTTTGTTGTTGTTGATGATTTTTTTTTCTTTTTTTAAAACAGTGAAAGCACATTTGGGAATTTAATTTTAATTTAGAGAATTCATAAACCCAGTCAGTGAATCTAAAGTATTTGTAGACCCCAAGTTATAAATGGTATCTTATTGGCTTACTTAGTAATTCCTTTCATGCCGTTTAAGCTCCCCCAGTGTACCAAATTTCTAACTAGTCTACACAAATGACAGAGAGAATAGGCCAGGCTCACATGTTACCAAAGGCCAAGAAAGAATTAGTTTCCAACCTGGTGTTTTTCATTTATTATCATATAATTATATTCTTGGAAATGTATTAAGTTCATTTGACAGTTAATAAGGCTTGATTGATTGATTGGGCTGGATTTCTATTATTAAAAACAAATTAAAAGAATACCTTATTTGGTTTACACTCCTCAGAATAGCGACCTAATGTGTTAAAACCACACACTTGGCCCAGAACTTCTCGCTGGTATAAAAATCTCACCCATTTTTCACTATTCTGTCCAATTGACTTCTTTCTTCTCCACCCACACTTTTAAAAACTCCATAATCTGTCAAAGACTCCCAACAAAAACTTACAATACGTGTTAATAAAAGTTGATAAAGTGAGAAAAGGAAATGTTTGGTCAAATGAAGCTCTTCATTACAAGATTCATTAGGCACCTTTGATAAGCTAATGTATATTGCTACTCACCAATAATTAGATATGCATCAATTGCTTCAGTTTTTTAAAGAATAAGGTATTTTATCATACGACATGCTTTTAAAATGTGCTGAGCACCTGGGGGGAAATGTTTAGACTAAATGAGACTGAAGAACTGTGACATAAATATGAAAAATCCCCAGCTGAGCGTTTGTAAGCCTTCCTTTTCTCAAAATTCTCCTGTGTTTGGAAGTCTTAGGGAATCTAATGCTGCCTCCAGGCATTTCCCAACATTATAATTACTAACATAATTATTATCATTATCATTATTATTTGGCTGAACTTGGACTGTTGGCCAGGAATCACACATACACACAAAAGGGCCTACAAATTCTGACCTTCTAGTTGATATGTCAAATATGAGCCCATTGCATATCACCCCACTGTACCAATGATACTTGCTGAACTCAGCCTTTGCTGTGTGCTATTGGACATCCAGAAGGCGCTAGAATGGTCCATGTGCAAGAAGACATTGCTTGTAAAGTAAATGAGAAATGATTAAATCAAAGAAAGGAAAAGAGTGACTGCAGAAAAATTTGTATTAGCCAATAATTAAAGTCCCCAACACTTTTGAAAATGTTTTATGTGCTGATGCCTTTAATTCTGACAACTTCAGAATCAATTCACAAATGGGAAATGGAGACACCGAAATATGAAGGACCACACCCAAGGCATCTCAGTGACAGGTTTTACTATGTGCTATGGCCTCTTGGGAAATTAGAGATCAGGCAAGAGTTCTAGATTCACATCCATCACATGTCATAATTGGAGTACATAGCATACACAGGGTATCATACATAGATGTAGTCCTCATTTCACTTCATTTTCTTTCACCAGGTCAGTTTTCTTTCCTCTGGAATTTGAGAGCAGCTGCTCTGAGGCTTACATACACTTTTCAATAAGTGAGAGGAAGTTTGGTTGAACATAAAAGCAAGAGGATATTATTTCATACAGAGTTCTCAGTTACTACTATGGGTTAGATGATGCATGTGTTTTTTGTAATAGTTGGCTAGTTTGGTCGAAATTTCAAATGTCAAGCAGTGGTATTTCATGCTTTTATCAGATGAGGTACTGTAGTATTTTGAGAGGAGGTAGTTGGTTCGATTTTAATCTGTGTTACGGATGAATGAGTTCTGTTAGCGGATAACTGAGCCAATTACCTTCTAATTCAGGCCCTCACTGTTGAATCCCCTCCTGCCCTAGACTTATGATGGAGCATCCCTCTAAGTTATCCTGGACTCTGTCACTCACGGCTAAGCTCTTGAATTTCCTTTTTAAGTTTTTGCCCTACTTAACCAACGTCTTTCTCTGCCTCTCTTTCATCTTAACCAGTGCCCCCATATACTTTTATTCTGCTTTATAAAACTGGTTTTCCCAGTAGGCAGAATTTACTCAGTATACAACCATGAAGATGGGCTTGTCTGAAATTATTGCAGAAATTTTCAACTGAATTGAAAATCACTTCTTTGATTCTTTTGGATCACTTGGGATTGCCATTGCGTTCTTAGTACTTTGATCTAAGGTTTTTGTGTAGGCAGGGATGTGAATTAGGTGAAGGAATAACACCAACTTGCAGTTCTTCTGACTGCATACAAGTTGGCTGTGGTCCCCTTCCCCATCACTTTCTAAATGGATCTCAACACCTGCAATGAAGAGATGCAGCCAAACTGCAGTTGGGTGCTTATGTCAATCATGTGACTGTTTTTAAGCACATGAATTTTAGGTTGTGTTCACTTCACAACCCAGTACGATTGTCAATATTAAGTAATTTCATGTCCTTATTCTTTTTTCTAGGTATTCAGTTGTTAACAAATTTATTTTACATTTTGATTTTTGCTCTAACTACAATTTATGTATTTAATGCACATCATTATTTTATTTTTGCTTATATTAAAAGAATAACTTGACACTAGTTGTCAAAACACCACCGAGAAGCTCGTCAAATGTAAGCCCGATTTCTGTGCTCTTTGAATCACTTCTGAGATTGCTATTGAGGAGGTAGATTTATATTTAAAATACAAGGGGATGAATAAGTCTTTCAGATGTGGTTTTATCTCTTGGATCAAGTTAAGTTATCCAAGAAGATTCATGCCCACTCTTCCTCTTTGATACTCAAATTCTAGACCAGTAGAGAGAGAAGGAAAAGTAAGATGTAAAGACAGCAAATGTCACTTATTAGTGAGAAATCTGATACTAAAACAATAGCTTAACTTGACTGAACCCTGGGATTTGACACAATCATGTGAGCCCAGTTTAAAGTTGGGCTGGTCAACTCCACAAGAGCCACATTGGTTTCTTTAGCTCCAAAGCCACGAATGAGTGTAGTAGACTGAATGTTTCCAAAGCTGCTTTAGTCCAACTAAATTAAGCAACTTTTTTCATTAAAGGTTTTTGAACACATACACACAACTTTATATATGTATATATTTACATATTTAAGTAATAATTAACTAATAAAATTAAATGATACATATTTAATCTTCCCTAAGATTGACTGGAAGTTGTTAGAAATGCCAATTCTCAGGTCTCACCTTGGAGTAACCAACTGTGAGTATAAGGCTCAGCTGTTGTTCAGGTGTTCAGGTGTTCAAGGACCGGAGTTTTACTCTTTAGATCAAAGTCTATGATTATGTGAATAGGGATCAATTTTGTAGTCCAAACTGATTATGATCAGCTTAATCAGTCCACAGGATTCAAGTATAAAGTGGAGCTTCTAGCAGGAAAAGTGAGCATTATTTCTAAGAAATCATGACCACTTGTTGGCAGGTAAAATAAATAGATGTTTTACAAAAGAAAAACAAACAAACAAAATGTTCAGAAGTAGCAAGTAATGAAGTACTGTAGCAAGCAATTCTTGGTAATGAATACCTAACACTCATCAATTTTATCTTTATAAAGGGGAAAATTTTATCTTCAAAGAGGAAAATAATTTCTTATGATTTGTGTTCTGATTGTTTCTCCTTCCTTCCTTCCTTCCTTCCTTCCTTCCTTCCTTCCTTCCTTCCTTCCTCCCTCCCTCCCTCTCTCCCTCCCTACCTCTCCCTTCCTCTCCCTCCCCCCTCTCTCTCTCTTGCTTGCTTTGTTTTATTTGAGACAACATTTCCTTATGAAGCCCTGACTGTCCTGAAATTCATTCTGTAGATAGTAAGGCTGGCCTCAAACTCACAGAGATCACCTGTCTCTGTTTCCCAAGTTGTTTCCTGAATGGAGAAAGTGAACGGCATTGCTTTTCAGCTTGCGTTGTCAGTAAGCTCACTGTTTCTGTGAGATGGCATTGTCATCAGCTGCGTAGGATCACGAGTCACGCAAGTAACTTGGGTTGAGCTAGGACCTCACTTGCTGACTGAGATCAGATCAGGTGTGTGCTATCAAAGAGCAGAAGAGAACTCAGAAACTTGGAAACATGTTCCTCCTGTAAGGCAGAGCACGGTAGCTATGAGTAAACAGAGTAACTTTCCCCTTTCCTGCCTCATTTCTGATTTTATAGGTACAATGGTGGGCGACCACACCCGCCTGGAGTTCCACAATATCGAAACCGGTATCATGACTGAGAAGCGTTACATCTCTGTGGTCCCCTCCAGCTTCATTGGCCACCTACAGAGCCTCATGTTCAATGGCCTGCTGTACATTGATTTGTGCAAAAATGGCGACATCGACTACTGCGAACTGAAGGCTCGCTTTGGACTGAGAAACATCATTGCTGACCCTGTCACTTTTAAGACAAAGAGCAGCTACCTGACCCTTGCCACCCTACAGGCCTACACCTCCATGCACCTCTTCTTCCAGTTCAAGACCACTTCAGCTGATGGCTTCATTCTCTTCAATAGTGGTGATGGCAATGATTTTATTGCAGTTGAGCTGGTCAAGGGGTAAGTAGGAGAAACCACAGAGTGATTGATGGCTATCTTTACTGAAACATTTTGTAAAATATGGTGGTGAACAAAAACTGTCCATTTTACTTCATGACCCCTGCCCCTGCTAGTACCCTCCTTGCTAACAAAGATCAACAAAATGACGAGGGCTGGAAAGGACATGAACTCCTAAGACTATTTAAGAAAATTCTACTAGGTTGATTTTATAAAGATTTTAACTGTGAAATGCAGTCCTTTGAAACTATCGTTGGGTAAGCTCATTTATACAAACTATAGCTCTGGTGTGTGTTGCACAATCTTTTGAGTATTACTAATTATAGTTAGCAAATGCATAATAAGAAATGAAGTCTACTTATTTTTCAATACTACTATTAGCATTACAATTATTATTTTGAGAGGAGAACATGGGCATATTCCCCTATGATCCAAAATTATAAAATTGAGTTTCTTGAATTTCAGGAAATTACAGAGCTAACATTATAGTTTTTTTAAACCCCTATTTGGAACCTCTATTATGCTACCATATATTGGAAAGGAGTCACATAAGAAGAAAGCCAGAACTAAGGATGTTCTAACTGGTTCACTTATCTAGCACAAACAAAGTCCTGAGTTCAATCCCAGCACTGTATACACTGGGTGTAATGACACACACCTATAAATCTAGCACTGGCATGGTAGAGACATGAGGATCAGTAGTTCAAGGCCAGTCTCTGCAGGACAGCAAATTTGAGGTCAGCCTGGGCTACATAAGACTTTGTTTCAAGCAAGCAAGCAAGCAAGCAAGCAAGCAAACAAACAAACAGTATCTGGATCGATATCCATTTAATTTTATTATTGTCCTCTAGTATTTTGTAGGGTCCTAACTGTACCATTTCTTAGATCTAGATATTACTATGGAGCATTCAGGGAGTAGAATTTGGGCAGGATGTGAGTACATGCCCATAATTCCAACACTAGAGAGTCTGTGGAAGGAATATTATGAGTTCTAGGCCAACTTGTACTATATTGTAAGGTCTTGACTTAAAGAAACTGAAAGAAAACTTTATGAATCTGTGAATATGGAATTGAAATGATGTATAATCCAATAATTACTGGTAATTATAAGTGTATTTAATTGGCATGCTATGCCAGGTTAGCCTGGGAAATTTAAAGCCCCTTGTTTTTGATATATGTGTGGCTACCACTGAGCTACTTCATGGACCCTGAAGTGATTGTCTGCTTTTTTTGGTCTCTCGTAGGTACATCCACTATGTGTTTGACCTTGGCAATGGTCCCAATGTGATTAAAGGTAACAGTGACCGCCCCCTGAATGACAACCAGTGGCACAATGTTGTCATCACTCGGGACAACAGTAATACCCACAGCCTGAAGGTGGACACCAAGGTAGTCACTCAGGTCATCAATGGTGCCAAAAATCTGGATTTGAAAGGTAATCCTTATATCGAGTTTGTATTTTAGAGACCATCTCTCAACAGAAAGGTTGCTTCCACGGGGAAGCTCCAGGTTAGGAATTCCAGCCATATCTTATATACGACACATTTTCCATTTGAAAACTATTGAATTATACCATAAAGCCATTTATCCAGTTTCTATACAGCCCACACCTCAAAACTGCTTCCTGATCTGTGATGATATTAGGAATGTCTTTGGGGGATCCAAATGATGAGGTGATTGGAGGTCCAAAACATGAGGTGATAAGTCAAGGCTTTGTCAAATTGTGGGCAGGTTCTTACTAGAGAGGGAAAAGATTCAGCTAACTCCTTTCTGCCTGGGTGACATTGGGCCATATTCAATACTGTGTAATAATACGTATACCAAAAGGACATAGTAGTTGTTACTCTCATTATGCATTGTTAGATGTTTGATGGGAGGTCTATAAAACACTCAGCACATTATTTTTAACAAACGCATAAAAACTACTCATTAAATGGTTGTTTTGTTGAAACTGTTGTTAATCTTTACTTCATTTAATTAGGTAGAATCTACTTTATACAGATGATATGGTGATTCAAACGTTGTGAGATGTTGGACACAGAATGAATGACCTATAAGAAATATTTAGGATTTTTACTTTAATAATTTAGAAACTCTAGTAGTTATTTGTATTTTAGCTGACCCCTGCCCCCATGGTTGTATTATCATCATCTAAGAAACAGTCTAAGGTATTTAAACGTGAGTGGGTATGGTTGTTACATTCTTTCTCTCCTCGGGCTATTTTACCATGTTCCTTCCTTTCTAGGTGACCTCTATATGGCTGGCTTAGCCCAGGGCATGTATAGCAACCTTCCAAAGCTCGTGGCATCCCGGGATGGATTTCAGGGCTGCCTGGCCTCTGTGGACTTGAATGGGCGCCTGCCTGATCTCATCAACGATGCTCTCCACAGGAGTGGACAGATCGAGCGAGGCTGTGAAGGTAAAACCTCTCTTCTTTCCAAGGCTCAGCCTTGTCACAGCACTGAGCCCCCTTGCTGCTCTGCCAGTGCCCCTTTCCTCAGTTTACCCATCCTCTGTTTATCATTCACCATCCTCCAGCATATCCTCATCAGTGTCCTCTTGTCACTGACTGAGTATGCGGGACATGTGCCATGGGTTTTAAGAAGGCATGCTGGCAGACGTCCTTTCAGGGTTGCATACTTGGTGGTGAAGTACCTTCCCTGTCATGGGCATCAGACTTCTCCCAATTTGTGCCTTTGTCTTCAGAGTGGCTGAAAGAGCACTAGAGATTTCTATTTCTATTTTAACAATGGTAAAGGACAATGGAAAGAGTCCAAATTGATGTCACCAGTTATTTGATTATTTTATGCAAATCCATTGGGAGACAGAGAAATGATGTCACTCTGTCATGATGATGGAAGGGAACTAGTATTTATTGAGTACTTGCTGAATCAGGCTCTGATTGTCAACCTAAGGGTACTGTCAAGGGATATCCTCAGTTCCCACATTAGGAAGACCTGGATTAAGCTCCAGCTGACATTTGGTAATTTACTTAATCATTCAGATCTATCTTTTCTTTCTCTGCCAAATGGGAGAATAATAGGCCCTTTCAAAAGTATTATGAAAAAAATCTGAAAAATACAAAATGCCTGATACATAGTAGGTACTGGATAAATGTGGGATTATTGTTCCTGGATATTATCTCATGAGAGACACATAATAGTACTTCATGTTTACCCACGCTGCACAACAACCATGCTCAACCTGTTTCTATAGATGGTGTCTTTCTAGAGCTGTTGGTGACTGTAGGAACAACTTAATTTTAGCCAGTAGAGGGCAGCAGTGTACACATTCTGTGTTCATTCCTGTTCTCACTTGGCCAGAGAAATAACTGCAGGTCATCTATAGGCAAAGGTGATGCCTAAGCAGTCACCGAGATCTACATCTTCGTTCCTCTGGCTGAGCCTAATGGTCCTTTGTGCAACTCACTGTGTTTCCTCGCATCCATCTTTCAGTTTCCATGTCAAAACTGTTCATTTGTTTCATGAACACTGCTTTCAAAGCAGCTTCCATTTGAGTCATCTCTATCCCTTTAAAACAGTTTGCAAATGCTTCTCAGGCTAACTCGTGCTACACAAGATGTTTGCCTTGCCTGAGTCAGTTGCCTGGTACTAGTGTCAAAAGGATAATCCCTATGATCTGATCCCAGGTTTCCTTTAACCAAGACAGTGGTTTTAATTCTGATATTCTGATGGCCATTAAATATGGTGTGTGTGTGTGTGTCTATGTGTCTGTATCTGTTTGTGTCTGTCTGTCTGTCTGTCTCTCTGTGTATGTATGATGGGCAAGAGGTTAGGATTCAAAAAACATTTGAGGTAGCCATTTTATTTTTCCCTGAAAATGTTGCACAATTTCATTCAACTTGACTTTTTTTTTTTTTTTGACTCACTGGTCTACTCAGATGTTGAAAGACAATGCAGGGGAAAATGATGTATTTGGCATTCAATTGAGTATCTTACTTTAGAAGGCTTTGAGATGACAGGAGTTAAGCTTATCTCAGAATGTACCGTATCAAGTTAAATTACAATGTGAAATTACATATTAAATGCAGAAAGCAGAGCTAAGCAAGATGGCTAAGGAGTTAAAAGCACTCCTGCTCTTCCACAGGATATAAATTCAGTTCCTAGAATGCATATTATGTGACCTATAACACTACACCCAGTGGTCCAATACTTTCTTGTTACACTGCATCCATGTTTGCACTCTCTCTCTCTCTCTCCCTCTCTCCCTCTTCTCTCTTCTCTCTTCTCTCTGTATGTGTGTGTGTTTCTCTCTCACATGCACACACATGCATGTACACACACACAGACACACTCACACATACTTTCTCACATACACAACTGAAAATAAAATCTTTTTGAAAGCACAAGGTACTGTTTAAACGGGAATTGTTTTTAATGTGTCTTACGCTATTTCAGATTGAACGCTTAAGAAGAATCTATTTAACCCTCAAGCTGTATTGACCAATAGAACTTTAGTAGAAGGGATGGGGAGATGACTTGGCAGGTAACGCCAGTGCTCATGGAGCATGAGCACCAGAATTCAGATCCTCAGCATCCACATAACTGTGTAGCACATCCCCAGTCCCAGACCACAGGAGACAGAGATGGGATGTCTAGAACAAGGTGACTAGGTATGTGAGCTGAATAGTAGGCTCTCAGTCCAAGTGAAAGACTCTGCCTCAGTAGGAAGGTACAAAGCCATTGAAGGAAATGACTGATATAAATTTCTAGCCTCCATCTGCCTATGCTTGCACACACAGCACCTGTACACATACTCATACCACATACATGGAAGAAAGAAAAAAGAGACAGGTAGCACACATCACACATGTAATTTATAATTTCCTGATAGTCATATTTTAAGATGTGTTGCATAACAGGAAATTAGTTTTCATTATATATCTTATCTTATTTAACCAAATATATCCAAGATATTAGCATTTCAGTGTGTGCCATAAAATGACTCATGGGTATTTTATATCCTTTTGATTGTATTGAACCTTCAAAAGCTTGTGGACTTTACCTTTGCAGCGGCCACTAAGTTCAGGCCACACACATTTGAAGCTCTCCTGCCACACGTATGTCTGGCTGCTGTATTGGAAGCACAGTTCCAAAGAATGCGAAACTTGGAGTTATAATGAAACAAAGCTTCAATACTGGAGTAAAAGGAGGTTTAAACTAACTTTTATAAAATGTAGAGACAGAAGGGAGAAATGAACCCCACCCAGGAGAGCTTTAGGGGAAACAGTGAGAGCTCTGGCAGAAGGAAATTACCCATCACACTGGGGCAAATGTTCCCAGCTCTCCCTGAAGCTCTCCATCAGCTTGGGTGATTCACCACATGCATTATGGTGGACCCCAGCCTTTCTCTAAGTACTCTGATTGTTCAAAGCCGGATACTGCGACTTGATGGCTCTCCCATCCATCTATGGCAAAGCCCGAGGGCCTAATCACATGCACTCTATTGCCATGGAGATAATTATGATGGTTGCCCACCGAGCATTAAGACTTCCCTACTGGGTGGGATGAAGTGGAGGCTGAGTGCCATGAGAGGGAGGAAGGTCCTTATTTATTGTACACAAATGACTTAGATAATTAGCTTAAGTGGCGAGGAAAAATGGCCAAAAGTAGGTTAAGGAATAAATTACTATCATTGGAAGTTTGCAGCATTGTGAATAAGTCCTCAGAGAAGATCCTAGGTACCTTTATGGGTCCTATAGAAAAGACAGTGTATAGGATAGTAGAGAAGAAAAACGAAGGACCTCAAACCTTGTAAAATCTACAAGGGATTACATTCTCATGAGTCTCCTGCACATCGCTTGTGACTCCTAAGAATATCTTATGGTATAAGGCACATGGGATGCACAGGAAAGAGAGCATGTAACTTGGTATTATTTCTTCATAGAGAGTAGTAAACAAGCTGGAGATAAGATGTCATTACCAAAACCATGATCTGATTCTACTTAAAATGGCAAAGATGTTATTTTTTATATATATTTAGGTTTAGCAGGCTAAGATATATTATATTTTCTTGCCAAAGTCAGTGGCATTGTTATTTTACGATCCCTAAGGAATAAATGCATTTATTTTTTCCTTTACCCGACCTTACAAGAACATATGTAAAAAATTTTAAGAGTTAGAAATTATTTTAAAATGTGTGAGTTTGACATTTTTTTGGTTCTCAGGTTATTCATTTATTTACTTAGTAACTAATAATGTTCTTGAAGTAGGTTTTGAATTTATGTCTCGGATTTAGAAATTAAGTCTGATTTCTAGTCAAATTTTAGCTATGACATTTGGCCTCTAATTTGGGCCATTATTATAATTTTTTTAAAATAATGTCTTATTTCAAACGAGGCTGATGAATACCTGCTGAAATCATCTTAGCTGTAGAGGCTGAGGCAGGCTGAGCTAAAGTTCTATTGCACAGGTGTGGAGGGTAAACATCTGTGAGAAAACACTACTTGCTTCATTTTGGAACTAGCATGAATCAATTAAAAGAAAAATAAAAAGGACATTCATTTTGCCTTTTTGCCCACAAACATTTGCTTATATTCTTACAAATTAAACAAATTAAACTCTTTGGTGTCCCCAGTGGGTCATCTCGGTAGAAATGCATGACTCTGGTGCCATATTTTTGGTGGCCTTTTCAAGGGTGTAAGGGGATTGGGGTGGCCTGGTAACTCTCCCGTGCTTAACTCCTAAATGTTCCAAAGTATTTTTGTGGGCTTTGAATGTGCACATGTGTCTTTCAGTCTGGCCACATGCTGCCCTTATCTCTAGACTGAACGCCTTGGGGTTGGCTGTGTACATGTGGGAAGGCTCTCCCTGCCCATCGCTTGTGCTTTGTCAAGTTCACTGTTTCCCTACCCCAGCGCTGCTGACTTGGCTCCAAAGAGGCCTGCTCTGCCCTGGTCTGTGCATCCTTGTGTCTGTGCTGTCTCTGGTGACCTTGTAGAGCATTTCAAGTGTCTGTCTGAGTGATGTCGGCTATGCAGACTGCATTTTTGTTTCTGTAATGTTACCCAGTTAACTCTACTCTAACTAACCTTTGGTTATTGTTTTCGCTTTTCTGTTCTTTTGCTAACAAAGTTGCGTTGACCAAAGCTGACCTGCAAGGTAGAGAAGGCTCTTATACCACTTTGGACTGAAAGATGCTGTGTGACCCTTGATATTGTTACATTAGAGGGTTTCTAGCTGTCACACTTCTTAGACAGCAGCCATTGTTGGGGAGGGGGCTGAAGCCAGTGTTCTTCCCAAAGGGTGACAGAAAACCAAAAAGTGTACATGAAATACTATTGTACAAAAGATATGTCATGGGGATAAGAACATGACTCCATTCTGGGTAGGACCAAAGAGATTTGAAGCGTCCTGTACTATCACTGTCTCCCAAGAGGATCCATTCTGAAAATAACTAACGCTTCTCCCTGTATTTGCCATGGAGGGCCTGGCTTCTTTTAAGTTATCCAGCATGGATAGAAGGAAGAACTTTGAAGAGGAAGAAAGGACCACTTGAGTTCTTAATTTATTACTCTCTAGGTCAGGAAGGTCATTTTCTAGAGTGGGACATTTAAGTGCTTGGACCTAATGAACAACCATACCATTTTCTCTCAACTCATTTTAAAGAAATATTTTAGACAAGCTGGAGATATTAATGTCATTAAGGCATCACAGAGATTTATATTTCCTTTTGGGGATTTTGGTTGGGTACTTTAATTTTCTATTGTGTGATCTAAGCAGAAAAAGTACTCTTGGGGAAACAGAGGGTCTGTTGGCTTTATCCTGAATACCCGACAAAGGACACCTGACTGGGAGATGTCGGTGAATATCTGCAGGAGAAGCCACTGCTGCTGTCATTCAAAAAGATACCTTGCAAAGTCAATAATGGCCCATCATTGCTGTTGGGTCAGACTGCTTTGACTCAGAATAGCAAGGGAGGAACAGAGCATTTTAGATGTCTTATTGCAAGCAGGGCATAAAGCCTGAGATGACCACTGCACAATCTGCAATCAGGCCAAATTGTGAGAAGTAGTGAAGGCAAAGGTACTTTTTGAAAGTGGCATTTCATCTTTAGGATCATTTCCTTTGTTGTAACTTCCTTGATATATGCACCACGTGGGTAGATATGTTAGTGTCTACCTTTTGGGTGGGGGACGGGATGGGGACAGGGAGGCAGGGACAACACACATACATCAACTAATAGTGCCATTATATTGGGTGCCGTTCTTTTCATGTCATCTCTTCTTAGCAAATTGAAATATGTCCTGATATATATTACAATTACTGAAAAGAACACATACCTTGAACTTCAAGCATACTTTTTAAGAATGTTCAGTTTTAAAATAGGCAGCCCTTTTGGGTAATGTTGTTTTAGGCAGCATGCTCAATTGTCATGAGGTTGCCATGATGGCTCAGTGGTTAAGAGTACTGGCTCCTCTTCCTGAGGACCTGAGTTCAATTCCCAGCCCCTACACAGCAGCTCACAATAGTCTGTAACAACAGTTCCAGGGACTCCCATACCCTCACATAGGCACACAAGCAGGCACAACACTAATGCTCAATTGTCAAAAAAGGAACCACAGCATATTTTACTGGAAGTGAGGGGGTGAGGAAGCAGAAGGAGGAAGAGGATTCAATGTGCAGTATATGATAGTCTAAAGTGATTAAAGATCCTTTGGACCAGATTTAATAGGTTAAATGAGAAAACTATATATCATCCTCAATTTTACTTTTCTTCAGTATATTAACTACGTAGATTTTGAATTTCTAGACACTGGCTCAGAGACTCTCATTAGGGACTCTGTATATGGCAAAATCATCTTAAAGTACCCGTCTGTGTTAATTAACTTCTCTCCTTGCTGTGAAAAAGTATCTGACAAAAACTGCTTGCAGAAGAAGAGTTTAGTTTGGTTCCTGCTTGAAGAAGTGGTACAGTTCACTATGGCAGGGAAGGTGTGCTGGCAGAGTGTGAGGGGCTGGTCTCACTGCATCCCTAGTCAGGAAGCAGAGAATGATGGGCTTTGGCCCAAGCTACCAAACCTTAATGGTTCTTTCAATAATCCATTTCCTCCTGCGATGGTCTACTCCCTAAAGATTCTTCAACTTCCCCAGATCTGCCACCAACTCAGAGCCAAGTGTTTAAACTTGGAGATCAGGGAGCATTTCACATTCAAAACACAAAACTACACCAAGATGGGAACATGGTATTTGACAGTTCTATAAAGGAGTGATTGGTCTATCATAAATTGTCTAACAAGTGTGTACATATTGGAGAAGAAAAGATATCAAAGTATCTTAACAGTCCCCTTTTACAAAAGCCTGGTCAGTAACAGTAAAACTTGAGTTTAAATCACTCCTATGTTGCCATAAAGTTACTTTCTTCTTGTAATGATAAAGGAGTTTCTTGTTTGTCTCAGGAGCTTATATTCTTTGTAATTATTTTGGATCATCTTACTCTTTCCCTGTTTTCTGGCAACTTAACTCTTGGATACACTCATTTTCAGTTTTAGTTTTCTTGACAATAGTGGATAGATATTACTCATAAGCTGACATATTCAGCGTTAACCTGTGAACAGAGATAGTTTGTAGCATTAAGTACCAAGGGTAGTAAAAGCATAATACAGAAACAGGGCAGTTTACAAGGCAGAGGCAAAAGGACTCTAAAATGTATGTAAGAATGAGCTATGAGGAGTGACATTTGTAGTCTGGGTTAATAATCAATAGTTTGAGTTCTATAGCTTGTGTTATTGGATTGTTTTTTATTTACTTTATTAAAAAAAAAACTTCCTTAATGATCATGCTGCTTGGTTTAACGGGAGGGTTTCAGCTGTCCCTGTATATCACACATTTATCTAGGAGTGTAGATTATGCTGTCTACATATCAGAGAAGCCAGGAAAGCAGCCAATAATTACATTGCAGAATGAAAACAGCTATCTGGAGTTATACATGGTATCATGTGAGCAGGGAGGAAATTGATGAGCCTGAATGGTTAAATGTAGTCAGGGTGAGTTCTTAGGGATAATTTCCCAGGCAAAATTTTACCTCAGACTAAATAGCATGTATTTCTCGGGTGAATTTATAAAGGAAGCTCATTTAAGAGCTTGGCCGGTATAAGGAACTAAAGATAGTCCAGTTAAACTAAAATAATATGCACATGGAGATGAGATAGATGATTCTGGGGCAGGAGTGGAGATAGAATAACTGACATTCCTTGTAAGGAGTTGGATTTATCCTGAGGCTGCTATAAGGGGGAAACTGGTATTTGGGTCTGATTTGTATCATGTAGAGATTTCCTGGCCCATTCCTCCGGAGTGGAAACGGATGAGAAGGATAGGAACTGAGACAGAGAGCAAGATGAGAAGTGAAGGTGCATATTCCAGGGAGAAAGAGCAGATTCCTAGGCTCTGCTATTCCACTGGCCAAAGAAAGGAAAACAAGTTCCCTCCCAGAAGATGCTCAGAGTATCCAGGATGAAAACAAGCTCTTTTTCCTGCTTGTGCTTGATAACAGAGACACATTATGACAAAAGATTGCAAAGAATCTGAATGACCATGTCTCATTCACACCAAGCTCTATATGAGCTTGCAGGAAGGCTGTGAGTCCTATTTAGTGGAATAGAGATACCATCAGTTTGACGTTTTGTCTTGGTCACCCATTCATAGCATGGTCAATCCTATGGGAACACTGGGAAGCATATTGATTATTTCTTTAAGTGTTCAAGGTGGATCTCACTGGAGAAGAAAAAACTCTGTAAAACCTTTCCTATATAAGAAAGAAGCAAAACAAACAAACAAACACCGAAAACCATGAGGAACAAAGCAGCATGCTTCATCAAGCCAGACAGTTTGTCAGAATCACTTCTTTCTATTCATTGTGGCTTTCCTTAATGGGTCTTATTTTTAGAATTCAATGTCTTCTTTACAAGAAATGTTAGCTTTTCTTGTTCTTGGATAGTAAGATAGAAGGCGAGGCACCTAAGATTAATTAGCTCAGGGTGACAAAGATTATATGCTGGCTATTTATAGAAGTTTAATATTTTGAAGTTTGAATGCCTTTAAATCTGAAGTTCTGTTAAGGCATTTTCTATTTTTTTAAAATTTCACTTCCTAAATTATACTGCATTGATTTATTTACTTAGGTAGTCGGGTGGTATGTGAGTAGATACACACATGGGTACATGCATGTGTAGTGTAGTTCAGAGGACAATGCTTGACAGCAAGTTCTCACCTTCCCTTATGTGGGTCCTGAGGAAGAAACCAAATCATCAGCTTTGTCCATTCTCACTAAGCCATCTCACCGGGACTCTGTTAAGGCATTCTTAGAAGACATTGACATTTACCTTTAGTTTGTGAGGGACATTTTAATTTTCCAATTTTGTGAGAAGGAAGACAGTTCATTCTTTACCTCAAAGCTAAGGGCTTTTCCTCAAAGCTAAGGGCTGAATCACATTCTCTGTTATGTTTTATGTTATGAAATATATCACCTGACTTAAAAGAAGTCAGTTCTTCAAAAATAGTTTGCTTCATGGGAAATAATTAGGGGGACAGGAATTAAGCTAAACATCCTATAGCAATTTTGGTCCTGTCCCTCAAGATGTGGGATTATGTCAATATGACCTATTATTAGCTACATAACATGTTGAATTTCTTAGCACCTGACTTTGTACTCACTTAAGCAGGAAGAAAAGGCCCAATTTTCCTACTCAAGAGAACTGATGATGTCATGTAGCGAAAGTGGCTGAGTTCAGGAGAATGCTACATACTTGTAAATTATATCCTGCCATTCTATGGCCTATGCTGTTATCCTATTTATAAACTTTACATAAGTAATTTCACGTAAGCCTCACCACATGAAGTAGAATCCTTTATATCATAAAAATGCAGAAACTAAATTTAGATAAATCACATTTATATTGATAGTAAATGTTAGAACTGGATTTTAAAGCTATATTTCCTTTCCTACTATATCATAGGTTTTAAGTTTGTATCTGACTATACTCTAGATACACAGATTACGTAGATAACTAGAAAGTATCTGAATGATTTTAAGCTGGAGAGAGTTTTTATAAAATATTATTTTGTTTCGTTCTAATGCTATTTACTCAATACCCATTATCCTAGTTAGGCCTCCCATTGCTGTGATGAAACAGCATGGGCAAAAGAAAATTGGGGAGGAAAGTATTTATTTTGGTTATACTTCTATATCATACTCTATCAGCAGAGGCGGTCAGGACAAGAACTCAAACAAAGCTGGACTCAGATAGAGGAGCACCTCATGGGGGGTGGGGGGATGCTGCTCAATGGCTTGCTCGGCCTGTTTTTGTTGTTTGTTTGCTTGCTTGTTTTTATAGTACCTAGGACCACCAGCTCATGGGTGGCACTACCCACAAGAGCATGGACCCTCCCACATTAATCCCTAGATAAGAAAGTGCTTAACCTGTATTCCTAAAGCAAGATCTTACAGAGATTTTTTTCAATAGATATGCCCTCCTCTGTAAATTGAATTATGTTGCCATAAAACTAGCCAGCACACTATTCTACCATTCCTCCTCCTTCCTTCTTCTTCCCCTTCCTCTTCTTCTTTTTCCTCCTTCACTTCCTTTTCCTCCTCTTCCACTCCCCCCTCCCCTTCTTCTTCCTCCTCCTCTTCTTCCTCCCCCTACATACACACAAACACACGCTTGTTTTTATCTACCCTGTATTGCCCCAACACAATACAAAATCAATGCTGAGAGGGGAAAATAACATCTGCAGCATGGGTATGAGAAGGGGTTGAAATTTATGATGTCCTCACGAAGCTTTTCTGCCCAGCAGCCTCTGATCCACGGTCCATGTATAACCAGCAGGATCTAAGGCAAATGGATTTGCTTCATGTGTTGATGTTGCTTCATGTAATCACTAACTTTAAAATCTTTATTCTTAAAAAAGGGAGTGATGTCCTCATTGGGTATCTATGGTTCAGGGAGCCCAAGAATAGAGGGATTGAAGCAAGAAGGATTACGATAACAGCTGATTTGTCTTTCTTTCATCCCTCCTCTACCTGGGGCAGTGTGAACTCCTTCCTCCTCATTGTCATGGAATATTACTTCTCTTACCATTTAAGCATAGGATTTGGTTCTTGAATCTTTGATGACTGAGGTGTTGTGTGACCTGTTCCACAACAAGAGATTTTTAGCAGTTATGTAAACCAATTGCCAAGACAAAGCATGAGGTAACTTCCAACGGACGATGCTGGGATCATTATATACCACTAAAGTCAATGCATGAAACAAATTCATTTGTCTTAACTGTTGCTGGTTAAACACAGACCAGGGATCAGAGGCTGCTGGGGAGAAAAGCTTCATTAGCACATTTTAAATTTCAACCCCTTCTTGGGCCCATGTTACAGTATAGTATTCTCAATGTATCAGAAAGAGGATGAAGTAGCTATAGAGCAGTGAGGTGTTACTGAAATTGCCACTAACGTGTTGCTCCTTGTCACACTGATGGTATGATTTTCTCAGCTGCCAGCTGAGAAACCATGAGTAACTGAACATCTTTAGTAAGAGAGACTGCGATGCCTTAGTGAGCGATGTGGTCCCAGTTCTATCTTCAGGGTAGAAGCTGATACTGGCTCAGCAGCTTTCATCAACAGTAAGTTGGGACACTGAGACCTATGTTTGGTTACATTCTGCTTAGGCAGCGGGAGAGAACAGTCCACTCCATTACCAGGGTCATGAACTTTCTCATCTCAAGGATCTGTCAATATGAAATATCCTCTGTTAACTTCATTTTCTAGAACATGAAGAGGAAGTGACAAAACAGGAGGCATATGCCTCAGAGGTATATTTGGGGAGGATTGGTATATTTGGGGAGCATAGGGCAATTCTTGGGAAAGAAAAACAATTCCAGATCAAGAAGGATCCATTTGTGGCAGCTGTCAGATTATTATCTAACAACAATAGAGTGAAAGAAACAAACAATGCTATGTTTCCTTGGGCAGTGAAAACCAAAGCTAAGAATTAGAGAGCACACTAATAACATGCCATGCTGTTCATAGCCATTGTCATGTTTAGTCAAGGTTAGCTGCTATCAAAGGCTATACAGTGGGAAACGTTGAAAAAGTCCCCAACCCACAATTGTGACCTACATGGCACATTGTTTTAATTTAATTTTTTTCCAAGAGTTATTACTTATATGGAATAAATATTGACTGGAACATTTATGTTCACTGAATACATGGCCATAAAATATACTTTGCTAATAAGTTATTATAACTAATACCATTTAGAAATTTTGTTCTATATTTACCTCAATTTTTCATTTGGATAATTATTTCTCATTATACCTGGGTATGGTGAAAAAAGAGAATCCTATTTCAATATATGATGAACCTGAATGTACCTACATTTTTTTTTGTTGGTTTTTGATTTGGGTTTTTTTGTTTGTTTGTTCGTTGAGATAGGATTTCACTGTGTAGCCCTGGGTGTCCTGGACCTCACTTTGTAGACCTAGATAGTCTTGAACTCAGAGATCCACCTGCTTCTGCCTCCCCAGTGCTAAGATTAAAGGTGTGTTCCACAGACCCAGCAGAATGTACCTCATTTTTAAGTTAGAAGAAAAATCATGGTTTACCAGATACTACCTAAAACAAAAAACAAAAAAACACAAACAGTCAAATGAACAAACAACCCAAAAAGCGAGCTACAAGCCAACCTTTGTTTATATAAACTACAATTAATAAATTCTAGAGAAAATTACTTTTTCCAGAAAAATTGACTTTAAACACTAATGAAATAAGTCCTTCTCTCTCCCTCTCTGGCTTCCCTTTTTCCTTCTTTCTCTCCCACCCTCTCTCTTTCTTTCTCCCCCTCTTCTCTCCAACCTCGTTTTGCTTTCTCTTTCCTTTCCTCCTCTTTCATCCCTCTTCCTGACCTTTCTTCCCTACTTCTAATCCTTTATTCAGTCACTACTGACTCATGAGTCCTCAATTTGTATAGTTCTCAAACTCATGGGTTGCAACCCTTTAGCAAACATCTGTCTACAAAAATATTTGCACTACAATCCATAACAGTAACCAAAATTATAGTTATGAAGCAGCGACAAAAATAACTTTATGATTGGGAGTGTCAGCACAATATGAGGAACTCTATTAAAGGGTTGCAACATTGGGCAGGTTGAGAAATATTGTTCTAGACCAAAAGTTACATTAGACATACAAAGTATAAATGTGATCTAAATAGGACCTCAGCCTTTGAGGAACTAAACATCCAATTACTACTATAGAACCATTAGAAGAAAACATAGAAAATGCTCTATAACATTTGTCTCGGCAAGGTTTCCTGCATAATACTGAAAATACAGAGAACAGATATATATGTGTGTAAATATATGTATTTTTAAAGAAGTTGAATTATACCAAACTACAAAACATTTGCATAGCAAAAGAATAATTAATAGAATATGGATACAACCTAGGGATTATGAAGAAACATTTGTAAATCAAATATTTGTTGACAGGTAAATATCTCAAATGTATAAGAAACATAATCAAGTAGTGGCAAACAAATGATCCATTGAAAATATGGACAAAAGATTTAAATACCAATATGTATCAGGAATATAAAAACCTTTTCACCTCAAATCATTGAGAAAACAGATGTTAAACCATAACAAGTTAGTAACTCATATCTGTTAGCATGACTGTGATGGAAAAAAAATGATAAATTGGCAGGAAAATGGAGAAGAGAGAATCATTATGTTGTTGATGGGAATGTAAATTAATGCAGTAATTACAGAAAACAGTATGGAAGTTCTTCAGAAAACTAAAAATAGAATTAGCATATGATATAATGATACTACTTCTGGGCACATATCCAAAGGAATTAAAATCAATATGTCAAAGAGATATCTCTCTTCTGATGTTCACTGCAACATTGTATATAATAGCTAAACATAGAACTGAGTTAGGCGTGGTCATCAGCTATGTGGATAAAGCAAAATGACTCAGATGCACATATTTAGCCCTTAATGTAAGGCACTGGGCTATGGACATAACTCAGTTGATAAAGTGCTTGCTGTGCAACCCCAAGGACCCAAGTTCAAGCCCTAGAGCCCTTATTTAAAAAGGTTGGGAGGTAGCTGCAATAAAAGGGTGGGCAGTGCATATGATTGAAATACATTATATGAAAATGCCAAGGAATCAGTAAAAATACTACAGAACAACAACAACAACAACAAACAGACAAACCATCAGGGCATGGTGGTGAGTACCTGCAATAAGGTCACTGAAGATGTGGAGACAGGCAGATTCTTGGGACTCTCTGGTCAGCCAGCTTACTCTGAATGGTGAGTTCTAGGCCAGTAATAAAGTGCATGACACTTACACAACAGTATCTGAGTCTGATCTAAGACTTCTATATGCTCATGCACACATGTGCACTTCTACCCCACACATGCATGTACCCACGTGGGCACACACACATGCACACATGTGTACTTCTCCTCCTACACATGCATGTACCCATGTGCACATACACATGCCCAGAGAAAAAGAAAAGACTGTGTTCATGACAGTAGTAATGAAAGGGGTTATGCCAAGTAAAATTAGTAAACATAGAAAGACAAATATGTAATCTCATTTGCTTAGAATTTAAATAATTGCAAAGACAGATGCAGAGGCTGGGAGAGGAGTTGGATGCAGAGGACGGAGATATTGATCCAAGGTTTCAGCTAGACAAGAGGACTAAAGCTGGGTAGTGCACTGCACAGATTGGCGATTATAGTCAATTACAATGCATCGAATGACTTAAAAGTTACAAATGGAGCAGATTTGAAATCTATTTCTAACCATACAGGAAGTGATCAGCATATGGGGTGATGGATTAGTTATCCTGAATTAATTGATTAAGTTGTAAATAAATAAACAAAGTAACACATTGTGAATCATAAATGTGCATGTATTATCTGTCGATTAGCAGAAAGAATTCAACAAACGATTTAATTAATAGGTCATGTAATTGTTAAGTAAAACAGACAGGAAGACCTGATGACTGAAAGGGTGATACTGGTAAGGGCTTCCTCCTAGAGTGACTTGAACATGCTCTGTCTGAGCTGAAACTTGAATAATGGATGAGCATGGTTTCGGAAATCTGCATGAGGGGTTGCTCACCCTCTGGCTACACCAGGGACAAAAGAGGTTGAGGATCAAGATAGGCTACAAGTCTGGAACAATAGACCTGGAATGTGAGAGAAGGTGTTAGGAACCTCTGGAGAGTCTGGTATAACTCAGATTCCTGATCCAGCCCCCAAGCAGTCGGGCTACTTGGGGCCTGGAAATGTGCTTGTCTCACAGGCTTTGGGATGCTCACTCATGTCCTAAGTCAGTGACAACAGTCTAAATATCAGCATGTTAGAGAGGTGGGAACGGGGCTAGTAAACTGTGATCAGGGGACAGCTGGTAGGTAGTGTAACAGAGATAGGAGGCAGGAGACTCCTTGAAAGGCGTTCCATGTTTGGTTGTGAACTGATGTGAAATCGTTGAACATTCGGCTGGATAGTGATACTACAGCCAGTCATTGAGTGCTACCTGCATGGTGTTTACCCTTATGGGATGAGGAACAGCACAGAAGAATTTAGAAATGATCTGTATTTCCCTCTCTGTTTGATTCCTGAGCAACCTTCTCGTGGATGCGAAAGATGTACGTCTGTTCTCTTTGCGGACTAAAGTCTTACTTCCCCATTCAGGGTTGAAAAGGATGAGACAAAGGAAAATTATGAACCAAGCAGTTCATATCAGCTTGTCACATATGGAAACACTGTCTTTGAATGCATGTATTCCTAATGCAGAAAGGACCTACCTGAACCACAATCCATGACTTCTAAAAAGCATGCAGCAATTGGTCTTTTAATAACAAATAGTTAAAAATAGATACATAAAAAGTTAGGTGCTAACATAAGTAGAAGATGGCAGAATGCATAATAAAATGCTAAATTGAACATTATCACATGGAGACATTAAGACTGCAGATAATAAGTGTGTGGCGGCTAAGAAGGAAGAATTCTGCTTTAAGTTATTGGAGAATGTTTTATCTGGGAGTGTTGTGCAGGCTGGTCTTGAAAAAATGGCTAAAATATGGCAGTTAGAGGGGAGGAGAGTGGCTTTTCCCTAGATTCAGTAACCATGCAAGGAATTGCTGTGTTTTCTCAAAGTTTCTACCTTTCAAGGGGAAGCCTTCCATGTGTTTCCGATTCTTAAGCACAGTTGAATTACTAGTCCATTGTCTGGTGAGAGCTGTTTGGCTAGGGAGCCCTGTGGATTTCTCAGACACTTTTATCCTTTGAAAGAAGCTGTCCTGATTTCCCATTGTTAATGAAACTTGCAGGACACAATGCTCAAGTTTAAGACCCACTGAGAACATGGCCTTGTACCTCCTTTCATCTCCACATGGGGGACCCACATGGCAAATAGGAACTGCAGAAGTCCAGCAGTGGTGCTGTTTCCTCAGTGTTAGTAATTGTCTTGAACTTTCTTATGTCATATCCTAATAGCTTTGTCTCATGAGTGATGGCTTGTTCTGCTTCCACCCTTCATGAATAAATACAAAATGCCACCTAGAAGGTGAACCCTCTGTAGTGCTTTATCTCTCTTGAACATCCTGCATGGTCACATTTAGTATTCGGTGCCTGTGTGAAGCTTAGCTTAGAAAATGCAAAAGATGCAGTAATTGCAATAAATATATTTTCTTCACTCTGTCAAGTGCTTTTATGCATTGGTTCGTGATTTATACACTGGTTGAGCCAAAGGGCCCATCTCCTTGGCTGAGGAATTTGGGGAATCTGGACTTATCCTGAATTTCACACTATTTTTGTTAGCTCAGATATTACTATTTATACTTACCCTAAAGCTAAAGTATAAGGTAAGAATGAAAAGAGAATGATTAAAGACTGGCTTCAGACTAACCAAAAAGAATGATTTTAATGGTAGTCTGTAGGAATGAGATTGCAAAACTTGTATGATACTCTTTTTTTACTCCTGTGTGGAAAACAAATAGATTCCTAGAATGCCTTGAAAGTAGATATACTAGCTTATAAATTATGTACATGTACCACTATATTTAGATAGAATTAGATAAAGACACATAAAAATAGAAATAATAACGAAAGAAAATTACCTAGGATTTACTACTTTCTCCTTACAGCAAAATAATTCTCTTGCATCTTCTAGTCTAGAAACACCTCAGGGACAGACACACCTTATCATATATATTAAATCTCTAAGTAACAGTGGACTGCAGTGTGGTAGCTTTCAAACTGTGAGGTGCTTTAGACTTTTTGAAGGTGGTGCAGATAGATTTCTCTCTCCTCCAAAGTTTCCAGTTCATCAGGTTGAGTATGGGCCCAAGAATTTCTAATTCTACCAATGATGACTGTTCTAAAGATTTCACTCTGGGAATCTCTGGTGAAGAGGTAGTCACAGTATTAATCTCTCTAAAGTAGGCATTAGCATTCTTGAAGAAACGTGGGACCTTGGGTAAATTGGTGTAATGCTATAAATCTATGGAATGGAGTTTATCATAATTACCTATTTGTGCTTCTGGGGGAACTTAATAACACAATTTACATAAATTGCTTAACACCTATAGGACACAGCACACTTGAGCTAATTTTTTCTCCTTCACTTCCTTTCTACTTCTTATCACTGTAGCATTACAGAAGGGACTTAGGGGCTTTTAGTTTTGGAATAAAACTTTATTTCATTAGAATTACAAGAATACATATTTTTTACTTTAGTATTATTCAAGGACAAGTCCCTGCTCCTCAAATGAGATGTCCCTTTAGTTGAATGATAGAACATGAAACTTTTATGCAAAGTCTACCTAAAGGAGAACATGTGTTCAGCCCTCTCCCTTTTCTGTGTAATCATTGATAATGTGTGGTCAAGTATGTATTTCTGTCATACTTTGTATATACTGACTTCTGTTGCATGTGATGGAGTTGATATTTTTGATGGTTGTATTTTTTGAATGTATCGGGGCATGATGATGGTAGATTTAGGTGATGTCTTATTTGATTATTTTTTAATGTTTCTCCTATTCCTCTTTCTCACTCCACACCCTCCATTTTTGTGCACTACCAGGACCCAGTACAACCTGTCAGGAGGATTCATGTGCCAACCAGGGGGTTTGCATGCAGCAGTGGGAAGGCTTCACCTGTGACTGCTCCATGACATCATATTCTGGAAACCAGTGCAATGATCGTGAGTGTACACTTTTTCTACTGGGGATATTTTCAAGTGGTTCTGAGAAATCTTAAATGGGAATGTAGAAAATAATACTACACATAACTGTCTATTATATATAAACATTTCTAATTTTTAAGTATGACACACACACACACACACACACACACACACACACACACAGAGTACATTTAGTTAATGTTAAGAATGCCTATGATTACTACTTTGTCCTTTAGCGGTGCAGCAGATACATTGATTGATTTAGGTCTAAGAAAGGACTGGTTTCATGGATGTGACCCAATGATGGTACTGAAGATGTTTCATATCATGAGTATCTATCACTTGTCACCTTACTTCCTTATTGTGGCATTTTCCTAACCATATTGAAGATCTTGTCAAAAAAACCCGACTAACCTTAGATGGCCCTTTTGATTATCTGATCTTTCTAAACACAGCCATCACAGTAGACATGAACATTATAATCTAAACTCATTGGAATATTTGGTTATAAAACAAGTACACAAGGCTATTGGATTAAAGAATGAAGTCATATTGAGGAGTACTCACTGGGATATATATATATATATATATATATATCCCATATGTCTACTTAGTTTCACCTGATTCCTTATTAATCAGATTTTACCATGAGTGTGGGCATCTCTTGCAATTTCCATTTCAGTTTTGTCTTTAGTATATTAAAGGTGAACAAATGAGTATCTGGCAATCTAGAGGAAAATATTATGTGCTAGGATACCTGCAGAAAGGCTTGGCATCAATTGCTTTGATGGATATTTCAGTTTTACTAAGAATCTGGTTTCCATATTTATGATTTAGAAATTCTATTCTACTCTGAACCAGATAGTTATGGGCCAATCCAGTACCAGGAGGAATTGTGCTATCTGCTTTTACTTTTCCCTCCAATTTGTCTGTGAAAGATGTACTAGGACCCATTTGTTTCCTCTCACTGGCGGTGTAATGCCTCTTTAGCCTCACAAGTGTATTCCCATTGCACATATATCCAACAGCATGTAGGGAAAATGGCCAGGAAGAGACTGCACACAGAAGAGGCAAAAAGGTAAGTTTCTCTAATGATCATCGGTGTGCACAACCTTCCGAAGGTACGTATGGATTTTTCTGTCATTGATTTGTTGCTTTGTCATATGGGTCAAATGTTTTCAGGTAAAGATTAACAAAGGCTCTTTCTAGGTTTCTACCATTTGCTTTTGCTTTTCCCCAGAGAAAATTATTTTTGAGTGTAACTTGAGCAATTTGTTGGTGTACAATGAAGCATTTGGACCAGAATTGGTAAAATGTTTTTGCTTTTTTATGATATAAGTTTCAGATTATGAATACTTGGAGAAATGTATTTTAGATGTTATATTATTAACAACATTCTTGCATCTTTTGCTCATAGAAGACTTAAGAAAGCAAATCACTCACACATTCTATTTGGCTTGTTTTCTTTAGGAGAGTGTACAAGAACTTCTGTTACTGGGGGGTATGTAAATAAGGAACATAGCATTTTTACAACTGAGCGAGTTAAGTACATAGAAGCCAGGTGCATTCATTGGATATGACTATAAACTTTTAGCAAAACACAAGCAAATATGTCAAAATACAAGGTTGACTAAAAGTATTGCAATGTATATTCTTTCATCCAATGTTTGACATCTGAATTATTTTTAGGATCTTCTCTTTAGAATTAGCATCAGAGCCAGTTTGCTGTGACTAGAACCAGCCTCACTACTTTATCTTATAAACCATTGTTTTCTATGTTGAACTTCGTTTTTAGAGTTGTAATTTGCTATTTTGCTGCATAAATACCCTTAATGTGAAACTTACTCTTTGTTTTTCTCTGCCATTTTTATGTTAATAAATTCATGAAACTTAGTCTATGTGAAGAGTAGAGGAGTATCATCATTTTGTGTCACTAGAAGACTTCAATAAGCTCATGTATTGCATAAATAAAGCTATAGCTTTGTTGGGGAGGGATCAAAAGAAAAAGAAAGAATAAAATAAGTTAATAAGAAAAGATAAGAAGGGTAAAATATATAGAGAAGTGCTGGAATCAGACTATATATAGAAGAGCATAGAGCCCCTTAATGATTAATTGTTTGGGTAACCTACATGTTATAAGAAACCCATCTTGACTAAATTAATAAAAATATTCATGTTACCAATAAAATAAGGCCTTTACTTAATTTTTGGAAAGTGGGCATTCTATACAATTTTCTTTATTACTTATCGACCTATCACCCATCTATTTTTATCTACTATTTTTCTTCTATCTATCTATCTATCTATCTATCTATCTATCTATCTATCTGTTATCTATCTATCTATCATTTCCTACGTATCTCTCAATCTTTCTGTCTATTATTTATCTTCTATCTATTATATTTCTTCTATGTATTAACTAGCTTTCTATCATCTATGTATCAATCATATGTTTCTTTTATGTATCTTCTATGTATCTATGTACATATCATCTCTATATCTATTTATCTATCATTTATCTATCCATCCATCCACCTATTTATCTATTTAAAATAAATTATATATCTTGCAATGCTACTATGATGCTAAGTGAATTGGCTGGATATAAAATCCATTGACAAAAAGCACTTGGTTAAGGGAAAGTTTAAATCTGATCTGTGATTTTCTATAAGCCTTGGTGAAACAGATTGATCCTTAATTAGTAGATACCTAAGAATAACAACTTGATCAGCAGGGAAATGGCTAAGTTTCATATTTTCCAAAATAGATATTTAGCTGATAATATCCAAGTGATGTTTAAAGATTTATAGAAAAGTATGAATGTCTGGGTCTTGGATCATTTATTCTAAAGTTGGTTCTAACACTAATGAGCTCTGCAGATTCATCAAAGTTGTTATTTTTTTCTGTTTAATTTTGAGATTCTGGCACATAGATACTGCTTCCGGGAGTATGATGTACATTTAAACCTTTAATCTATGGTTTGATAGAGCAAGCCTGGGTGGCTTTCATTTTTATTCCATTATCCTTTGTGTTTGCATGTTGGGTTGATGAGTATGTGAGTGGTGTGAATATCAACTCACAAAGATGTGTCATTGTTAAAGTGTGACACATTTTCAGGAGCTGATTACTGTGTATAAGAGTGACTCCCTTGTGTGGGATAGAAAAAGAAATCATATGATGAGAAACTCAGGTATAATTGATTTACCAACAGCTACACACAGTTTAAGATATGACCTTCCACTGCTTTATGTAAAGGAAAAATTATGAGGAACTGTTTCTCTGAAGTTAGCCTTTGGGACCATTTTGATAGTATCAGAAGCAATTTTGAGTTAATGAGGAATTTATGGAAAGACACAGACATTTGCTAAGTAACATTCTCTGAAGACAGTCTTTAGCTCCTCTGAAAATGTCAAACCCAAGAGGCTGACTTCTCTCTGTGCGTCAGTACCATTTGAAGCCCAGCTGATAACACTTCTATTTGAGGATACAGTTAAGGAACAACAAAAGAAATGAAACTTAGTAAAATGGTCTTTTTCATATAATTTCTTTTTAGAATTTAATACATGCATACAGTGAATTTTTATTATATTCATGCACAACTGCTTCCTCTAATTCATCCCTGATTCATCTACAAACCCTCCCAACTTTGCACCCTCTTTTAACTTATAGTTTAGTGTGTCTAGTTTGTGCTGCCCATGTATTTCCTTATAGGTTAGACATTAGAGCATGATAAGAGTATTGCTATTACTCCAGGGGACTGACCCGTAAAGAAAACAGATCCTCTCTCCACTAGCAGCCTGCCTAGCAGCCATCATTGTCAATGGCTTCCCTGCTAGGGCTAGGTGTTTATGAGCCCCTCTTCTCTTCCTGGTAAAACACAGTGGTTCTTACAGAAACATTCTTTTCAGAATATATTATATATATAATTTTAAGCTAGGACCAGGAGCCTGGGAAATTCTAGCATGCTCTCATCATTATACTGCCAGGAGAATCTAGAATCCTTTACCATATTGTATGACAGTACAACTCCCATTGGAAGCTTGCTGTTGACTTCTGTCTTCTACATTGCACAAAGTCTATGTTCTCCACACAGCTATATAAATTGTCATGTCTAGGAACTTCATAAAAACATCTCCTTCAAACATTTTTCCTCTCCCCTTTACTGTGTTCTTACCACGGACCACGTCTGTAACAACATTTGGAGTTGCAGACAATTCTCAGATTTTGTTATTACTTTTATGCTCTGGAGAGGCACATGTAGGATAACTGAGGCATACAAGCCCTGAGCACACACATTGGTTGCCTGGCTTTAGGAATGAGGCACTTGTACTGGCTTTGTGGGATGAAAAGAAGGAAATTAATGTGGGGTCTCGAGTACCCTCAGCAGACAGCTCTCCTGTGCTATACTGTTAACTGTACATTGCAGGCTACGTGGTGGAGAAATTGCTGGGTTCACACTGGCATGTGATAATAGATGTTCTTTGAGTTCAACAAATCATATGAGCAGCTGTAGATCGTGAAGATCGTGAAGCGTGAAGCACCTTTTCAGACAGTTTTCTGCAGGAGTGGCTGTTAAGCTGAGCTGTTGGCCATTGATTGGCCTTTTGCTTTTTATTTATTGTGTTGGTCTATTTATTTTTTTTAATGTCAGTTGGCGTATTGATTAAAACTGTTAAAAAGGAAAAAAGCACTTCCCATCTAGGCTTTAGAAAAAACCAGCAATATCTACATTATTTACTATGCAAACAAGTGGGTAGATGTATGTATATTAATTTGTCTCTAGGCTTTATATGCATAGATGAGTATCATAGTTGTAAAGTACATTTATGTATTTGGTTATATGTTTCCAAGTCTCTGTATTATCCTTTCATCCATCCATCCAATAAGCCTTATTTGAGTTTACTTGTAAGACAATTACATGTTGTCCAGAATATTCTTCATATTTTATTAACTAGACACATATTTCCTATTCACAGACACAGTCATGAATAAGACATGACAGTCTCATGGGGAAGACACATATCAAAGTATTTCAGTAGAAAAGAAATGAGCACTTTATGGTCAGGAATCATAAAGTCGAGTAAAGACAACTGGGTAGGGGGGTTAAAACTCCATGAGGAAGTGCGGATACTCTCAGGGACATTTCCATTGAAGAATACACCTGAAAAATGTGTAAGAGTCTAGTAGGTAAATACGGTGCAGAAGAGAAGAGCCACAAAGGAAAAGGAGCATTCCATCTGGCAAGTGGGATCAGATGCCTCTTATTGTTTACAGTGGACAGTTTCTTCTCAGAAATGCTTTTCTAAGCATCATATTGTTAGGGTTACACAACTTTAAACTGTATTCTTTGATTTACTTGATGACTATTGCATGTTAGGTACTTTAAAAATATAAATGGATATATTGCATTTCCTAATCATTCTTATTGGAATCCAAATTGTATTTCTTGATGAAGAATCCCAATTCCCCTTTAATCTATTACTGTGCCTTAGATGTGTAGGACCCGAGTCTTGACTAATGTTATTGAATTATTGATGAACATTGATCTTGGACATTTATTTGTAATAAGCTAAAATTTGAAGATGTCTATTAGTATGTTTAATTTATTATAAAAGGTACACAGTCATTAATTAATTTGCTTTAGAGTAAAATTGACTGGAATGCCAGTCGTGTCTCTGACACTGTGAAGTCTAATTGTTCATTTAGCTTTTTTGAAACATTGGTTTAAATAGGAAGACACTAATAATTAGAAGCATGGTGGTAGATTCATTATTATACTAATACGATATTTGATATTAGTTAAGTCCTTATCAGATTCTACCCTAGGACACTGATGAAGATGCCTTTATTTCTTTCAATGTCCCAAAGTCCCGAAGACTAGGACATCATTTCCTGACTGTGACTCAGAGACAACTGAAGTCATAGGGAACAGCTGAATGAATTCTTGAATCCAGGCTGCTTGATATAAAAGATCACATTCTCATTAACTTTGATCTAATGTGGTAATCATTAGAAAATAAATGCTGAAAATGTGCATTTATTATTGGGCAAAAGTGCTTAATTCCAGGTGAACACATCTCCATGTTCAACAAAACCATCTACCATGAAGAATTGGCTCGCTCTTTCTTGTAGTTTTATTGTCTTCTGAAATCCTGAACCTTGTAAGAGTTTCTGACTTAACATCTAAGTGAGGCATTCGGAAATAGAATTTCTTAAGTTATTATGGGAGGAGAAGAGTTCTCCATATCTCCAGCTATTTATATTCATGTTCTCTAGATTAGATGATTTCCATGTTACCTTACTTATGCGTGGATGCATTTTATGTGTATGAATATCTTCATGGCAGAGGTACATGTGCACGTCCATGTGGAATCCAGAGAGTGCTTACCCTGTGTACTCCTCTGCTGCTCTCCACTTTTTAGTTTTTAAGACGGGGTTCTTCAGCTGATACCCTGTTCTGAATGGTATCTGTACTCCCCCTGAACACCTATGCTCCGGCGTCATTCCCTTCCACACATCCTGCCTCTTTGTGTTTATAACCCCTGTGTGAATAAGTAAATTACAATGTGATTTAAATAATTAAATTAAAAGAAAAAAAAAGACGGGGTTCTTCACTGAACCTGGAGCTCACTATTTTGGTTAGATTGGCTGGCCAGAAAGTTCAATGAATCCTTGTGTTTCTGCTCACCCAGAGCTAGGATTCTAGGGATGTGCTACCATGTCTGGATTGTTATGTGGGTACTGGTGATCTGAACTCAGGTCTTCATGTTTTCATGGCAAGCACATTACCAACGGAGCCATCTCTTCAGCCCGAACTTACCTTAACTATGAAGCATAGTGGAACAGACACTAATGTGAGTTGGGGAGTTCTGCTGTATTTATACTTGACACTCTGTATCTATGCTACCTTGGAAAAATTAATTTCTGTATGGCTCCAAGAAACAGGTGTTTACAGGTCCTACCTTAGAAGACTATAAATTGAGTCATGTCTGAAGTGTGAGGCATGCACATATAATAATAGCACTCATAGAACTATTATTCAAATTAAATTAAAATTTAAAAACACAACATGTAAAGACGCAATTGTCACAAAGCTAAATACAATGCTTGTGCAAAAATTAAATGAATGTGCACCAAGTTTGTTCGACTTCAGAACACAAGAGACAGGATAAAAAGTGTAAACCACAAAGTGTTAAGTGAATATTTGAAGAGCTAGATATTGATAGGCATTTAAAGGACTAAGAATGCAAACTTAAGAGGTTTAATAATGATGGAAGGACAGCCGTTTTTTAGAAAGTCTCCTGTGTTGTTCTGTTTATCACTGAGCATATGTATATCCAGTGAGCAGAAATCAGCAGGCTATATCACAGAATCTGATCCCTGCCCCCCAAATAAAGAGTAAACACTGGTGTTAGATGCAACTTCATCTTCCCATGGATGTAAAGATTGCTTGTGTGGGTCTGGTAAGCAGTATCCTTAAATGATCTTTAAAGGCATATAGTTATTTGTCTTGTAGTTTTCGTAATTGTGTACAATTTATGACCAAGATTGCTATTTGCTATGTATTCAAGTTTGAATCCTTTCTTATTTGGATTTCTCTCTCTCTCTCTCTCTCTCTCTCTCTCTCTCTCTCTCTCTCTCTCTCTCTCTCTCTTGTTCTATTACCTTGTACTAAAATACTTCACTGTGCCAATCATTGCGCTCAGTTTATTTTCTACATTTTTTTCACTCTAACCTTATAACCACCCTTGAAAATAGGTACTGCTGTGATCCAGTTAGTTAAAAGAAAGACCAAGATGCATGGTGTCAAATGATTTGCTCTAAAGTGAAGAATCTGTTAGGTGAAAGGACAAAGATTCTGAGTTATTTACCTCTAACTATGGGGACTTACCTAACAATGTCTTCAGGATTTGTCAGTGGAAACTTTCTTATGAGGGCACTTTGGAATACACAGGGCTTTAGGCTCACATTGTCTACACTAATTAACTATATTTCTTGATATTGAGTACACTATATTCCTAGTGCTACATTATTATTTGGGGAAGGCATATATGTATATGCATATATGTATAAGATGTATACGTATACATTTACTTTATTTGTTTTAAACAAGGACATCATCAGGACTGATTTTCTCAGGTAACAAGACAAGAATTTTCAAATGACTGTAGTTTTGCATATTCAGTAGCTAACAAAGGAAATGTTAGAAAGGCTTAGGGGAACCACAAGGAACCATAAAGATAAGATCTGGAATGTAAGGCAGATACAAAAGAAGCAATGCTTGAGTAGACAGCTGCAAAGGTAATACCCAAAGTCACACCTTGAATCTGTTATCTATTCTTGTTTCACAGACCTTAAGGTCTTAAGGCAAAGGGAGTTCAGAGAATTCCAGGTCAGCCCAAGAAACTTTTAGATTAAGAACATAAGAGTAAACATACTCAGGCACAGTTCAATGGATAAAAGTTTTAAATTATATTCTGTTGTCCATGACAACCACTTTGTGTATAGTTTACCTTGTATCAGGGGCCATGAAATGTCCTCCATATAAAATGATAACTGATACTAACACACATGCAATATCAGGTGCAGTAGGGGTCAGAGTTGCTTATACTTTCAGTATTATATAGCTCTTCATAAAAATGAGTAAAGATTCAGGCAAAACATTCTTTTTACAAGTCCAAATGACAATTACATATATAACTTAAAGAGAAATACTCCTCATGGTTCAGGGTCTTATAGTTTGTCAGGGTTATTATGAGTGGTTGGAGTTTGTGGCCTCAGTAATTTTACTTCTGTCAGCTCCAGCATGATGTTTTTTTTTGTTTTTTGTTTTTTTTTTCATTTTGATCAAGTTACTTGCTGACAGTGTTGACAATGATCTTCCAAAAGCCTGTTGGTTCACAGAAGATAATTTTTATATTGCCTTGTTAGGTACAACAGGTCTCATACAAATACAATTTTAATGTATCTTTTCAATAGAGACTCATATCCCTACATTTATTTTTGCATCTAATGGTAAAATTATGTATATATACAAACTACTTTGTCTTATCCTGTACAATAGAGCTACCAAATATAATTTCATTCCATTCTCTCATCTTTCTTCATATTCTTTTTTTAAAGTTAGTAAAGTCTTTTTTGATTGATATAAAATTCATAGTTAGCAAAATGCATGAACCATACATGTATAATAATAATAAACACATGCGTGGAACCAACACCCTAGTTATCTGGGAAGTCTCATCTTCCCAGAGATTTCCCTTGTACTTCTTCCAGTTAGTTATTCTACTCCTAAGCTTTCAGTATTTGAATTGGTATCAGCGTACAATTCTCACCTATTTTTGAGAAGATGTAATTTGAAGCTTACAGTCTGTGATCTTTCATGTGTCTTTTCTTTAGTTCTGTGTGCTCTTTCAGAATCTCTCCTAACTGTTAGCCATATCTCATCTATAGGAAGCAGCTGGACTCCGTCTTAGGACACTGTCCCTACTCTTGTGAATTGAAATGTGCTCAGGAAAGCAGGCTGGGATTCACCTTATGGCTTGGTTTCTTTCTCTCTTTTCTTTTTGGCAAGCAGGTTTGGTCTGATGTCAGGAGATTCTCAACACATTGTTTTTCCTATTGTCTTTTCCCCACCCACTGAATCAATTGTTGAGATCTAATCTACTATTTCATTTAGTTGCAAGTAGATGCTAAGTTTTTTTTTTTTCATTCTACCTTATTTCATCTTCATTGGGACAAAATAGAAATTGGGGAGGGGAATATAACTTGCAATATGCTGTGCTTTAAGCCACAAAACCTCAGAATAATTTCAAGCTTCCAATCAGCACCAGCAGGTGGTGTGGCATGATCTGAGACCCAATTGGTTTTTTTTTTATTGGAAAAGACTCTAATTCCAGTTGTAGGCATTCTGATATCAAAAGACCTTCTGCAGCTAAAGCAAATGCTCTAAGAAGCTGCACAAAGCTAGTTAAATCCCTGCAAATGTGTCTCCATCCAACGTTTCCCCCATCGGAATTTCTGTTCCGAGGTCTCTAGAGCTTTTTCCTTCCGGTCCTCCAATAATATTTGATTAAGCTCAGTGGGTGCAAAGATGCATTTGGCTTGAGCAACTAGTCATTTTTATTTTTTGTTTTTATTCAAATCATGGTTTGTTTTTCTTTTATATGTTTATGCTGAGGGTCTTTGCCACCTGATATATTTCACTTTGCCAAATGAGATTCTAAAACGTTTCCAAACAGAGAATTCAGAGATTCCAGTAAATTAGATATGTTGTGGTTCCTATGTTTCAGCCATTGATTTCTCTGTTTGATCTCCAGGCGTGAGTCCATACACAGTATCTTCTGCAAACCTACAACAGAAGAGATCGCGCATTGGCAGTGTCTTTTAGTATTAGTTACAGTTTTCTTTACTAACAAAGTTGTACAGGTCAACTCTCAATAGCCTGGAAAAATATAAATGTAATACTTAAAAAATGTATAATTTTTATCAGTTTGATCTTGCTTAGAATGTACATCGTCCAGCACATAATAGATACTCAAAAGCATTTGTTGATTGGATGACTGAGCCTTGTGTATTTCCAAGGTCTGGGTTGTGCAAAGGTCCTCGTGTTCTTTTTATGAAATGAACAGTTTTTCCACCATGACTGGGTAGGTTCTTGCCAGAAGGAGTTCATTTAGGCATGCAGGAGTCATAATGAGTGTCTCAATATATAATTTTCTTCTTTGGATAGAAAATAGAAATGTCAAGATGTTTTCATATTTTCCCCTGGTTTTCCTTCCCTCTCACAGAAATACCTTTCAGTTCTTAAGCCGTCGTACACAGACATATTTATATACAAGTGGAATGGTTTTTGGGATAGTGGTTAGAGGGACAGGGCTCTTGGAGTACATGTATGGAGAGACCTTCATGGGCCCAAATGTTTTTATTTTTTTCTTTCTGTGACACACATTCTGAGGCTGATTTCCTCTGATGAGATTGATTTCTGATAGTCTCGTCATCTGGAGATCCACTGAGATGGTGGAACATTTTCATCTAAACACTGTCAGCTTCTCCTGAGTTTTTACATTGAATGAACCAATATGATACAATTCAAGAGGTTACGTGCTCTATAGACTGAAAAACACAGAACATAAAGGCTCGCTGATTCCTGCACACCTTGGCTATAAAAATTTTATGTCTCTACAGGACAATCCATCCAAACCTAGCAGGTCTTTGTAATATCACCCAGGATTCTGCGTAGAAAATGAGTGTATCTGACTACAAGATAGCATTCCAGACAATTCACAAGATGCTCTTTGGATTCAATCTCTAGTGAGGTCTAATTTTTTTTAAATAGTTTCCAAGGTATTCTAATATGAGGAAAGTCAAGTCCACATATATATTCATAAAAATAAGGACCTAGACAAATATACATATTGTCAATAATTACCAAATTCCTGTAGGATATTTTTTTCTCTGATATTTCTAATGTAACTTCTCTATCTAAACATCTTTGCTTCCGAGTTTTTTCTGCTACATATATGAACTTCAGATTGCCTCTCAGACAACTTGAAAGACATGTATTTCCACAACTGTACAGATATATGACCATGTGTGTCACACACCAGGTATCTCCCTGCCTTCAAGGATGCTTGGCAGCAAGCCTTATTCTATCTGAATTCTTGATATGTGTGGTATAATTTTATCTTGGGGAAAGGATTTAGGCAGGGAGATGTCAACTGGAATTTATTTATGCTTAAGCATAAGCCTTCTTTCGTCTCTGCTGACCTACAATTCCCAACTGGCCTCCCTATCTTGCCGCTCAAGTATATCAGAGAGTTTATTCTCACATCAGCACTTTGGTTGTAGGGGTGCTAGCAAAGGGGTACTGTGGGCAAAAGCAGCTCTTAGGAAAATGGTATGTATATAAAGAATGCATTAAAACAAGAGAAGTTAGCCAAATAAACTTTCAGCAGTGTTAACGGCTTCATCCCAATTCCTACAATACACCGCACATATTTCCAACCTCTAACTTCTTTAATTTGCATTTGGATTAATTTAGCATATTTTCTTATTACCTAACACTTAATGAACAATAAACACAGCTATAACCAAATTTCACAGCTATTTCTCAGTGTGGGGTAACATTTTGCATTTAGTTATAGTTGGTTTCCTAGGTAATCTGTGATTACAGCTATATTTTCTAAAGCTTGTCTCCTGTCACATAGAATAATTTAGTGGTGGACACTTCATGCCTATTGTAATGGAGGACGAAGAACACTGCTTTGAAGCAATGACATCGTAAAAACCAACTGGTCAACAGAGGGTGCTTTAGGATGGGTTTCTCTATGCTATTCCTTATTGTTGATTTCCATGCTTTTATTTCGGAAATCCTCCCTGTTTTCCAATTCCTAGTAAATCATCCCCCAAAACCAATTATGAGTTTTACTGTATTTGTTCAAGAACAGCTAAGGGCCTCCTTGTCAATGTAGGACAGTCTCTACACTTGACTTTCAAGGTCTTCTATGATCTTTTAAAACAGTCTCATCCCTTTTAATAATAGGCTGTTCTGTCCTCAGGGAAAGCCAGCTTCCTCCCTGTACTCAGCTATGGTCTGTGGTGATTATACTCCCCACGGCTTTAGTCTGTCCCCTCCACTGAACCTCAAGCACTCTGCACAAGTCTCTCCTACTCCCTTGAATCCTCTTACTTCTCACATCCACATTGATCTCTCCTCCCTATCTACTGCATTTTTTTTTCTCACAAATTCGTAGCAGTTAAGCTGAGCACCCAAAGGGGATTCATAGGAATACAACAGTGAAAAGATGGGACTTGAACCCTGCTTCCTTTCCTGCCTAAAATATGACCTTCGGCAGGTCACAGGCTCATGATATGTGTTGTTACCATGTAAGCACACTTGGAAATAATTGAAGAAAATCAGAGCCTGACATGTAAATGTGGCTTTGCAAAGGGGCAGGTGAGCAGTTATATTTCACGTGTAGAACCTATATTAAAGTGCTACCAACAAGAAACAATTAGAAATCTGATCAGACCGATCATCACTGTTGTCTGTTACCATAGTCCCTAGAGGCTCAGCCTTCCTACCCTTAACCCCCTATCCTTTCCTGTAATGTTGAGGGTGACTTGTTTGCCGACATTGTGTTGCAGCAGGGTTACTGGGATTACGTTATTCAAATAGCACTGATGTTCTCAGTGAGCCTGTGCAATTTGATAAACAGGTTTTGGAGGATGTTACTTTCTTTCCTGCAATTGTTTTAAATGACTTAATACTTGTATAGTCTTCTATGAACATCCCAAAAGATTCTGGACCTTCAGTTATTTCATATATGATTTTTGGCCCTTGCATAGAATATGGAATTATTATTTGCTAGTCAGTCTTTGGCTCTTGTCACTTGTAAGACTGAGGGGACAAAAATCACAGTCCTTGCTGGCTATATTATTGGCAGATCTTAATACATATTAACTCTATAGATATTAACTTGTTAATAAAACCACTGTCTTAAAGTCAAGAAAATTAACCCACTTTGACTTCCACAGTGAATTATTGAAGATGGTAAGCTTACAGTTAACTTTCCCAAGATGTGAGGGCCAAAGCAAGACCACGTTTAGTGTTCATCTGCTTTATTTTTGAACATGAGATCAGGAAGTGAAATGCCCATACTGTATCTCTTAGTCTCTAGCTACAGTAAAATTATTCATAGAAAAGGAAAAATACAGAATGACAGAACTGTGGGGTTTCTGGCTTATTATCTTAATGTGCTAATTGCTGCTTGTAATAGGAAGATGTTTGCATATTGATTCCAGTGGAGTCTAATTGAACAGAAAGCCTTGTCTCAGGGACACTGTTACCTCTGTCTTATCCAGGAGCTCTCCATAATGGACTCAGCTGGGAACACTGGAGATGTGACCAAAACTTTAATCATGGTGATTTTGATAATCAGTCCCAAGGAATAGAATGCTACTATCTCTATGGAGTCTAAGAAATTGATAGTATCCGAGGAAGGGAAATGTGATTATGATTGCTCAATATGCTGGAGAGGGATTGGTGAAGAGGGAATGTGAAGGAGAAATTTCATCCATCTTAAGATCTGTCAATTATAAGAATAATAGTGTAATATAATGCTGATGCCTAGTTTGTCTTGAGAACTTGAGAATTTAGGTTGAATATGTAGATGCTGACGATTTAAATTTATTTAGAGTATCTTCATATGGGATTGATTTTTCCTTTATGTGGTAAGCTTATTAATTTGATGAACATGGGTCTGTTGTTCTTCTGAGCCTTTGTAGAGTAGATACATAGCATTTACTCTAGTGACAAATATTTGATCCACACAATGCTGCAAATAACTAACAGATCAGTCTCACATGAAATCTTTGTTAGTTTATGAAATATGTATTTCCTTACCGTGAATGAAGCCCTGTATAGATTAACATCCCGTAGTGCTACTAATATAGCATCTCTAGGCAGTCTTCAGTGGAGGATCTTTTTCTTTAACCTTTACTCTTGGTCTTAGAACTTGATTCTATAACCAATTCGTCAGTGATATTTGTTCTTCAGAATTGCCTGTCTTTGATGATGTTTTCTAAGCCTCTATATCAGTATCTACTGATCTTCAGGATATAAATTAGATTATAGAGCTGACTCAGTAAAATACTAACCTTGCCTAGCATGTGCAAGGCCATGGGATTCTAACACACACACAACACAACCCCACACACAACACACAACGCATACATGCCATATGCATGCACACACACAAACACACACACACTCTCTCTCTGAATAATAAATAAATAAATTAAAAGATGCTCTCAACAGTCTACACATTTTTCCTTCCGCAATCCTTCCACCCTTCGTAATGTTTTGATTGATTTCATTTTTTGTGGTATATATATTCCTTATTTTCTGATAACCCAATTTCTTCTAACACTGAAGCCCTAGCAAAGAGAATTTCTCTTGTTGTTACCACCTCCTAAGTTCTCATCTCTGTTTGCCTTTAGGCACTGCAACACAGTCTTCTATTCCTGTCGTCTTGAAGATTTTATTTGTTTCTACATGCCATTTGGAGTTCCTAGTCAGTAATAGGAAAGACACTCTCATAATATTCCATAGCCTTTGTTTTAAGACCTGTCATCCTTACCCAAAATCAAATCATCCCCTTATTGATTTGTGATCACCTGCTTCATGACTGAGTGTCATGAATTTGCCACTTTGTCCCAATGCAAATCCACATTTTTTAAATATCTTGAATATGTTTCCTTTTGTACCTATTCTAGCCTTTCCTCTAAATTCTGTCCTGGTTTTCTCCTGTTCAACAGTAGTCTTGTTCTCTATTCTTTTCTTTGCTTATCATTTCCCCAGCATGTGTCATCTAATGTGAGCCTTTCTTCATATTTCTTACTGTCAAACTGTAGCTTTATATTTAAGTACCATGTATCTTTACAGCACAGTAATTAAGATGCTTTAGGACTTTTCTCTAACATAGAGTTTCACTGTAAATCTTCTAGCACATGCTCTCACAAATCTTAACACCTGGAGGAAACAAAACTTTTCCAAATGTTCAAAAATTCTGTGGCTGTCGACCCACCCTTTTAATGAATTCACCTTAAATGCTCTGTGGGTCTTGAACTAATGGATTATTAGTGTAGATTTTACGTGTTTTGTTCATAAATTGTTTTTCTAATTTGGGTCAGGACTATGTGATCATTTCAGTTATAAATTGCCTTAGTATACTGACAGTCATCAAAACCTTGGCTTCCTTGCTCATTTGTTTCAATGAACTAGCTTTCTATGAGGTACTTATCACAAGTGCTCATCTATTATTTTGGCTGTATACAGTCAATTCTATAGGGTCAGTAAAATTGATTATTCATCCTTGTGTTGCTAATACTCTATATATAAAATCTAGCAAAGTGTGAATGTTAATGAAGTTCTAGTATATATGCAATGTATCTGAACCTTTGATGGCAAGGATTATATTGGTTACCATGGCATAGCTATGACAGAAAAAATGTTTGAGAAAATCAACTTGAAAATAGCAAATGTTCGTTTTGCCTCACGGATTCAGAGGGTTTGGACCATGGTCAATTGGCTGTGAAGCTATGGTAATATAATGCACAGTACAGGACATGTGATCAGGACAGCGGTTCTCAACATTGACCCCTTTTGGATTAACATATCGGATATTCTGCATATCAGATATTTACATTATGATTCATAGCAGTAGCAAAATTAGTCATGAAGTAGTAATAAAATATTTTTATGGTTTCTCTTATGTTAGAAGGGGCATATTAAAGGGAAACCTGAGTACTTAGAAGAAAAAAGGAATTAAAAGGTAGCCTACAGTAAAAATTACAATGCTATATCCTAATGTTTGTGATAAACTTTTAATTCTTATACTCAATTGTTCATTTTTTTCTAAGCAAATACTTTTTTCTTCTAAAAATGACTCTATATTTAAATATATCCTCTCCCATTCAAAAATCAAATCTATCTCAACTTAGCCCACATAGCCAGGGTAATATGGGCTATATAATAACTGTATATGCTGTTTTTTATAGACATGAGGTCCAATGTATGCATTTCTTTATGCATATCTTTATGTCTGATCTACTCTTCCAAAGCTCATTGTTATGTAGAAGAAACAAAGTGAACAAGAGAGGTTGATGGGAAATGCCAGGGACTGCTTGGAGAATAGAACATTCAATTGTAGTCAAGCAAGTAGGAATCAAAGCAGTGGCACCCTGTTATGAAATCCAGATGAGTCTGGAAGCAAACAGTTTTTGAGGGAAAGAGTGGCTCTACTTTTTAAAATGTTGCTGTGATAATATTCTTCCACAAAAGCAACTTAAGGAATAAAAGATTGATTTGGTTCACAATTCCAGGTTACAGTCTATTACCCTTGGGTAATTGGGGCAGCCGGAACTTGAATCAGTTAGTCACATTATATCAGCAGTCAAGAGCATAGACAATGAATTGATGAATAGATTCTACTGGTTGGCTCCCCTTCTTCATTTTTATATACCCCAGGATTCCCTTTATAGGGAATAGAACTACCCACAGTGGCTATGCCCTCCATCTTCTCTAAAACAATCAAGATAGTTCCCCAGAGATATGCCCACAGGCAAATCTTGCTCAGACATTCTTTAATGAGACTCTTTGCCGGGTAATTCTAGGTTGTGTCAAGTTGACAATATTAACCATCACAAGTACTAAGGGAAAATTTTGCACAAGGGTATGAGTTCACCAAGACCTGCCTTAGAAGAATTGCTGACAGTGTGTGAGTGGAAGTGAACAAAGAGAGTAAGCCTTGTGGAGAGTAAACATCACTCATCTGCTCCGGACAAAGAGCCAAATCCTGGCTTAGTGTCTGAAAGAATGGATTGAATGAAAGTTTCAAAGAACATTGAATGAAAGCAGGAAAAGTAATAGGAGGATGCTACAGTGAGTAGAACACATGGCAAAAGGGCATTTTGACACTAGGATTTTGACAGTGAAAGATTTAGATCTAGTCTCAGCTTAAAAAACAAATGAAGCCACACAAAAGCTGATAGTAAAGTCTAATAATCCAAGGATTGGTAGAGTGGTTAACATGTAATAAATCTATTCCGTTTATAAACTTTAAGATCTAGTTATTACTCCATTTTCCCTTTATATTTGCTTGGATTTATAATTAGTAGATTTTATAAGTTAAAAAATAATCCACTTATAGGCACTAAACATTTTTTTTGTGTGTGTTACTCAGACAGCACATAAATTACATGGCTGGAATTTATGTGTGTTGGACTTAGAGGTATCAAATAATGTTTATTATACGATTTCTAGTAAAATGAATTGTGAGTTCTCTGATTGAAATATAATTTTAATATCCTTTGCTGCATATGGCTGAGAAAAGTTCATTCGAAGTTCATTTTTTTCTCCCTGATGTGAGCTAAGTTCTGCTACTCTTGCTAGGCTCTAGGAAACTATAATGAAGAAATTCCAGGGAGCCCTGAGGATCCTTCATTCAAATACCAGCTCACCTAGACTGCTTGAGGCATTCAATACTATTACTTCCTGCATCTGTTTGAAATATGTACATTATTTCATCTTTATGGGAACAGATTTTTGACCACTTGGAGTGTGTAGATAATCTCTGCTGCAGTTAAGAAATTTTTGACCTTAAAAAAAATATTATAGAATTCTAGACCCCCAAAATTTATGTAGCAAAGGCTTAAGGGATGTGTACACTCATTTTGGTTTCTTCCTTCCTACTCCTTCTTCCTTCTTCTCTTCCCTTTGGCTGCTGTTTCCAGTTGGTTGTAAGAATTCCCAAGTCATCAGCACTACATTTTCTTGCACCATGTTCTTATAATTTTGGTAGAGCTTGTGCACATTGAAACACAAAGCTCCAGTTCTTTAGTATAGCTCTTGCTCACAGTTGACCTGGGTCATCTTTTCTGACAGTTGCTTGTATTGGGCTAAGCTTTCAGGTGGACTGATGCTAATACAGGTCAGTTATGTTACATCCAGGGGATTATATCCCAGCAGGAAGCCTTGGCATTTCCTTTTGTTAAAGAACAACAGAAGGCAAGATAAAGTGTTTGAAGATTGGATTAAGAGGGATGAACTTATAAATTGTGGTCATCTACTCCCCTGAGAAGGTAGGCATAAGGTAAAGTATGATTTGCTTCTGTGTTAATCCTATGATTTTCTTGTCCCACGGCTTAGAAAGTTGAGGATTTGTCAAGTAGCTAAAGGACAACCCAAGGTTACTTAGATTCTCTGATTTTGTTTAGAAGTTCAGAAAAATAACCTCTACCCTTTTAGATATCTGCATAAGGAAGTATGTTTCAATATTTTGGGGTTTCAAGAAAAGTTATTTCTCTTTGAGAAATTAAAAAAATATTCCTATGTATCAGTCTGTTATACCTTGTCACTTAAATTAAAATAGCCATAGTATTTTTTTTAAAGCATGACTTAATTTTAAAATTATGAGAACGTTCAAGTATACAGAAATTAAAGAAAATTGTCTTTGCCTTTGTAGTAAGTGTAACTATTTTGCTTCATTTGATCAATACTGCAATTTATAACTTGCAAATTATATGCAACTATGAACAAATGAATATTTAAGAGCCAAATTCTTACCTCCAGTCTCCTCCCCATCTTTGTTTTCTTTAATGAAAGTCCACATTGTAAGTTAAATCTTTCCATTGATGTTGGTGGTTCAGGGTTAGTCAGATGCTTGCTACTTACATGCATGATAAATCCAATTGTCAGGATTGGACAGGAGAGAAACCCTCCCGTTCCCAGGGAAGTCCATAGAGAGGTGCTTGGATGGAACAGTTATTCAATTTCTAGCTTACAGAACAAGGGTGATCCATCATGATCAAAGAAGAATATTTCATGCCATCCACCTCTGGTGAGGACTGCAATAAATATTCTATCCTCTCCCCCACTTTGTTTCCTGCTCTGATTAAAATTCACCTTATAAACAGATAGGATGGCTTGAGATTATGAAATCAAAACACACAAGAACTATTCAGTCTCTGTTGCTCATTTTCTCCTCTGTGAATAATTTCTGCTGACAGGTGACCAGTGAAGCCATCTGTCTCTTTATTACACAAGCCTGTGGTGGGTCTAGTCTCCTCTGCCCTGGAGTTAAATGGAGGCTTCTTTGACAAGAGAATAATATAGGCCAGCAAATGTTATGGGATCATAAGACATTCCTATTGCTATGTCTTTTAGGAATATTAAAATAAATATTTCTTCCTATGATTGAAATTCAAGGATTTCTTAAAGGTTCAGGTAGATACATACCATTAAAATAACCCGAGAAGTCTGAAAATACTACTAATGCTTCAGAATTTGTAGAATCGCTTTCTTCAGTATTTCATTTATTTCTATCCATTCAAATGTTTCATTGGGGGTCTATGTCATAATAGATTGCTTTATTGTTCAATATAGCCTCTAAATTTGACTAGGAAAATGAAATCTATGAAGTACTTCAGCTATAGATTTTGAGACAATGATTTGGATGCAATGTTTGCTTCTCTTTCTATGTTAGATCAGAGGGAAAGGATTTTGATTTTTTTGATTGTTTTTAAAAACAACCAACCAAAGCCCCCAGGGTCTAAACCACCAGCCTGGGAGCACTTAAGGAGGGACTCATGGCTCTAGCTGTATATGTAGGGGAGGATGGTCCTGTCAGGTATAGGTGGGAGAGAAGATCCTTGGTCCCATGAAGACTGGATGCCATGTGTGGGGGAATTCGAGGGTGGGGAGGTGGGAGTGAGGGGTAGATGGGGGCACATCCTCACAGAAGCAGGAGGAGTGGGGATGGGACAGGGGTTCCTGGGCAGGAGGGCGGCAGAAATGAGTTAAGAAGATAACATCTGAAATGTAAATAAAATATCCAATAAGAAAAATAATTAAAAAAAAAACCTGTAAAACTAACCAACTATTCATGCACCTATTCCTCACCATTTTGGTCATATCTGAACATCACACATGTTGTCCTTAGAAGAGATTATCCAGTGCCAATTGGAGAAAAACTCATCACTAGACTGATAATGTTCTCCAGGTTATTTGTTGAAATTTGCCAAATGACTAAAGACTTATACAGTCCAAAAAGGGAAGCCACATTCCCCTTAGTGGAGTTCCATTTTTATTTTTCTTATTCTACCCTATGAATATAATCATGTAGAAATTAGAATGTATTAGCTAAGAAATATAACAAAAACTTATAAGAAACACTTAGAGAAACTTTTCTAAGACTACAGACCATGATGGACTAATCTATTAGCTAAGAAATATAACAAAAACTTATAAGAAACACTTAGAGAAACTTTTCTAAGACTACAGACCATGATGGACTAATCTATTAGCTAAGAAATATAACAAAAACTTATAAGAAACACTTAGAGAAACTTTTCTAAGACTACAGACCATGATGGACTAATCTATTCTCTCTTGATTCTCTTTATAGTCTTTCATTTGATTATTACCATTACCTCAACAAAGAGAACTGAGATATAATCTTTGGGAGAGCAGCACCAAATGTTGCAGAGCTCAGAGACAGGGAACTGAAGTTGCAATCCAGCTTTTCCTATCAGAAACCAGTCTCCTTTCCCTATGATATCATCCTTGCCATGTACAAGGATACAAACTAGGATTATAATCACATTCCCACAGAGGAATGTGATAGAGTCCAGGCACAGCCAAGATGGCCAGATACTCTGGTCACCAAAATGCCTATTGCTATAAGAGGATACTTGGCAAACAGAGTATAGACAGATGGTACCCAACCCACGTGTCTCTATTTATGTAGAGTCTCCCAGTGTTTCTGTTAGCAGGTTTGGAAGTTAATAAAAGAAATTGTTTGTTCTTTCTTTGTATGCCCGCAATTCATTTTTAGTGTAGATTTAAAAAGAAGAATTTGTAAGATCACTAGATACCAAGAGACTGGTGAGCAAAGCCAAAGAGTATTAGGCTTAAAAAAAGGAAAACTGTACATATATTAAAATAAATAAATAGACAAACAAATAAACAAATAATGTTTCCATTTGACCACTAGAGGGTACTGTGGATTCATTGGTCAATTTAATGGTAAGAATTCTTTCTTTTTCTTTTTCTTTTTTTTTTCTTTTCTTCCTTTCCCCCATGTTGGTCAATGAAAACAGAGGGAATCAGAACTAAGAGGAATAAACAGTGGATATGTTCAATGTGAGCTTTTCCTCAGTCTTTATAAGCAAAAAAAACTTAAACACATTTGGAAGTTTTCAACATGCTCTTGTCAGTGTCCTTGTTATAAACGATATTCATTTATTTTGGAAAAGAGCATTGATACTTGGAATCAGGTAAGTTCCTGTGATTAGCAGATATTTCAACCAGCAGCACTTACAAAAATGTCTTTCCACCTACAGACAGTGTGTGGGAGATGGGTGGCGTGAATGAGAAATGACTAAAACCACATCCAACTGAGTCTGTCATTTGAGGTACACAGTGAAGGAAGATCGTTTTTGAGACTGCACTAGGACACATGCACAGCTCAACATGTGCTTTCCTTTTTTAAAAGTCTGATATCAACGAAGACAGAAAAGGCAAGGCATGATGCTGTAATTCCCTTGAATTTGTCCAAATCAAGAAGTTTCTGTCTGAATGTTACTATGAACTAAGCGAGATTCTGGGCAGGAGGGAGATGAAGATGAAAGATTTGGTCAATCCCTCAAGAATTCTCTAACTCCAGGGGTATAACTAGACAGTGGGTTAAGGGATCTTATGAATTGAAATTACAGGTATGGAATAAGCTATTCAAACACTCAGATATAGAAGCTAATGTAGCCCCCAGTGCTTAGCATCAGAGAACAGGGACAGTAGGTAAGTAGATACAGATGTACATGACACATCTAATATTGTACTCATTATGACCTCTTGACCTCTTGCAAATCCAGCTCTCAGCTCTTAGCCTGGAGCTTTAGACCAAGAGATGTTAGCAAATTGGATATGTGCTGGCATCTAGATCTCTGGGTCCCTTTTCTGGCACCTTAGAATCGTTTGCCAGCTCTCCATTCTTTTGTCATCTTTACTTCCACTTTCCTTGCTCTTGACTTGATGGCTCTCTCCCTTAAAGCTGCTTCTTCAGTTATCAGTGGCTCTAGCTAGTGTGACTTGGAACACTGATTCTCATAGGATGACATTCTACTGAGTATAGCTGGGATTTCTCAGGCATCAGCCTTTCTTACTGTTGGTGTCAGGATCCTGGGTACTTTGAATCCCTGCACAAGATCACTAGGTGGTTTCTGACAGTTCACATGACAGTGGCAGTACACTAGCATTTGCTGATTGGATCCAGGCCTGAAGGTGTTACCAGCGATGGGTCTGGGGCTCTAAAGTAGCTTCCCCTTTAGCTTTCAGACAAGCACTCTAATGCCTCTGACCCATTTATTTAGTACTGAAATGATGATCGCTGGTTCCTTGCCCTCAGGACTAGAACTGGACAGGTGGATGCTGTTCTCAAACAAGGCTGTTTCAAAGAATCCAGTACCAGGTACAGGAAACACAATGAGAGCCACTGGGACTGAATCCAATGTAACTGGACCCCCGTTAATATATTAGCTTTTGTACATGTGTTTGTGCCTGGAAGCCATGTACATATGCTGGGCTGTTTGGAAGCCCATCACTGAGAAGCTGAAGCTATATGGACACTGGTGATACCAGGTAGTGTGGATTTTCAGCTGTCAAGCCACGAGGTAATGCACACAAGATACATGCCACATCAGGTTCCCAGAGGGAGTCAAGCTGTTGACTATAATGGTTGTTCATTCCGTTGTCAAGGCACCAGATGCTATACACAGCCCCACCCAGAAGATCCAGTTTGTGTTGAGCCTGAAGGTTCAGTCTGCTACCCTAGAGTCAGATCCACTGCCCCATGAGCTGGGCACTTACTCACCTGTCACGCTGTCCCCACTGCTGCTGCTGACTTCTCAGCGCTCCCTATTCTTCTCTGCTACATCCTTCTTCACATTTCCAGCTTAGCTTGTACTGATTTGGTCCCCATACTGTACCATCAGTGAAGTAGTGAAGCAAGAGTGGCTCCCAGCTGGTTCCTGGAATGAGCCTATATAGCTTGAATCATGGGTGTCTGGATCAGTCACAGGTATTTGTTTGGACAATCATAGTCTTGCATCTAGTGTCATTCACAGTCATTAAGTCTTATGTTTTGGGCCAGTCATGAACTTGCCACCTCAGGGGAAGCATACCCCCTCTTGCCAAGGTAGATGTAGTTCATCTATGGCTTATTATTGTAAAACATCTGGTGTGAACTGCTTCAAGCACTCTGGCTGCCTGATGATGTGCCTTCAGGAGCCAGGGCAATTAAGTAATTCTTTTTTATACGGCTATCTGAAGACATTTGCGACCACTGGTGCTGGCAGCAGGGTGATGCAGCTGCCTGTGTGACTGACAGTGCTTTTGCTCAACGAGTCTCACACAGCAAGAACATCTAAGACTTTCCCATTTCTGGTGTTTTTGCTTTATGTACAGGAAAATGGCAGGGGGGGGGAATGTAAAATATAAATAACTTATCATTTACACTATTAGTCACTCTTAGCAGATTCCAGTAGTGCCTTTGCAGTGTTTTAAAAAGTGCCCGATGCCTAGAGCGTAATGGGTTCCCCAGTATGTCTTGATGGGGACAGTTAGTAAATGGCAGTATGTATGCTAATAGGAGGCAGTGAGACAGTCTGGGAGACATTGAAGGGGCAGTAAGTCAAAGTGGGGTAGCTAAAAAGACAGTCTAGAAGGACAATTATACTGCAAAGAGGAAGAAGAGATACAGGCACTAACTAATGTGGGCATAGGTGTTTGGAGAATTCAGTGATCTGGGCCATGATGAGGTTCACATGGAATAGAGCTAGAAATTGGGTAAGGTTCAGAATTACGGAGACTGAGTACAAGTTTAATATGAGATGTTTTCTGAAATATAAAGTTAAGACTTTAAAGAAAAAAAGCTCACACACTCCTCATATAATCCTGTATATTCGCCACTATTTTTGAGAAGGTGTAACAGCAGCTTAGAGAGCATCTAGACTTCAGGCTTCTGTGGCTTGTGTCTCAGCCTCCTAATCTCCAGGGTGATTTTAGAGCTTGACTCTCCTTCTGGAACTTTCCAACCTATTAAAAAATTGATTATGTAAGAACCAGCAAGCTCCTTGACTCAAGTATTTAAGGGTTGCTTGCTATTTTCAACATTTCTTCCAGATTATGAATAGAGAGTCCTTGTTCTGACCATGCTCATTTAACCTTTGCTAAGCAACTTTCTTCCAGTATGTGTGTGTGTGTGTGAGAGAGAGAGAGAGAGACAGAAAGAGAGAGAATATATGTATGTGTGTGAGTGTGTATATGTGTGTATATGTGAGAGAGAGACACAGAGACAGAGAGAGAGAAAATATGTATGTGTGCGAATATGTGTGTGTGTGTGTTAGGGAAGAAAGAATGGCAGTAAGAACTTTGCTAATGAAGTTCGCAGGTTTTCAGGTAAAAAAATCCACTCAATAAGACTCAGAGTCAAATGTTCTACAAGTCAGAAATGGCTCCTGGACTCTTGTAAAGTCCATCAGTACTTGTGAATTCCCAAGTTCAAATGCTATTTGGTAGGGAGTTAAAAAGAATCTGCATTATATGAGTGTATTAAAATGGCTTACAAAAGTCATCTAAGATTGTAACCACTGGTTAGTTAATTGTTTTCCTTGGTGTCTGGCTGTGGTTTCCTGTGCTTTTGACAGAGGCAGGGTTTAAAGAAAACCTTTATGGCTTATGCTTGATTCTCTGTATACCAAAGCTACTTTCACAATGTTGGTATTCAGTACCTGTTAAAAGCAATAGCCACTTTACTTTCTGTGGGTAGCACTGTTCTGCAAGGGATCATTAACTTTTCCTGAAGAAGCTTTGTCTCTGAGATGCTGAATGCCTTCCTGTTCCTATTCACATTAGATGCTTCCCACTGTCTCATTGATTAGAAAATGCTAAATCATAACTTCCATTAAATGCAGTTTTCCAGTACCTTAATTATTTAGTAGTTAGAGAATTTATCCAAGTTTACTGACCAATTCTATCTGACTGTCAAGTCTTGGGTAGTCTATAAGTGATCCTATTAGATGATCTACGTAGGTCTAAGGTAAATGGTGTTTTCTATACATTTATAAAGGCTTAAGAGATTGCCTAGGGTAAAGATACTGGCCAGCAAGCCTAAAGACCTGAGTTCAATCCTTGCCACCTACATGATGCAAGGAGAGAACCAACTCTTACAGGTTTCTCTCTGACCTCCACATGCATGGCACGGTCACCTATAAATGACACATGCACATATGATAGATGCATAAAATGTAGTAAAACAGATGTAATCATTCATAACTATTACATTTACTGCTAACAATGGAAAATATTGACTGTATGGATTAAAGTGTTCATTAAGCAGTTGTAAAGTACCCACTGTGTTATTATGATTGGCACTAGAAGCAGCATGGGAAACACATTTTTCCTTGCTCTCCTGTGGTTTATAACAGCTAAAATGCTTATGGGACATTGAATCACGAATTTCTCCACAGCATTGGGAACAAGAGTACACCAAGGCAGATGGAGGATGCTCCAAGCTCTCAGACTCTGGAGTGAGCTGCGAAGTGGCTATGTCCACATGCAAAGAGCTCTTGGGTCTCTTGATCGTCTGTGGAGTCCTCTTCTCCATGCCACAGTGTTCCTAGCTTTAAGAAACACTGCTTTTCTGCCCACTGCTCTTACCCAGATCTAGGCAACAAAGGTTGTTCTCAGTCCTGCAAATTCAGCTGGATAAGCAACATCATTTAATTCTTCTGAGACCACAGTTCATGGAAGGGAATCATTAGCTTCCAGCTAAGCTTGCTTAGAGAATCAGTTTTGATCTTCCCTTGTAGGATTCCTACCATGTTTCTTCCTACTTCTGTCTTAAGGTCTTTAAGGATATTTGGAATTGTGAGCTCAGAGCAAAGGCAAACTCCCAAGAGATATTTCCCTCCTTTTCTTTCTAAGGCCTACCCATTGTGTGCTTAATATCTAGCCCAAAGACTTGATTATTCTAAGAAAAATGGCACTTGGAATTGTAACATAGGTTCTGCTATCTACTCAGAGGAGTATAACAGGCCCTGTCACATGGGCTTCAAGCAGATTTTCCCACAGCAAGTATGAGGACTGGAATCAACCACATCTTCAGTGTTCTCCGGATGCAGTGCAAGGACTGTGTTGTTGCTACATTTTCTGGCTACTATAGGCAGTTGCTCTCTCCTCAATATCATTGGCCCTCTGCTCTGTCCCTTTCAGGGCAGTTTTCAAGAGCTTACCCTATGTGCAGGGTGAGGTCTGAAGAGTAGCCTTCTTGGCAGTTATTGACTTTCTAGATCAAGTATCTCACCCTTCATAACTTAATATGTCCCCTGTACCCTTTCTTTCCTGTCTATCCAGTGAAACTCTCACAAGCCCAGATAACTTGGTGACATGTGGCAGGATGTGAACATAGCAACTTTGTGTTCTGGGAAGAAATGTTTGTGTTATTACCCACAAGGGAGTTGTGAGATTACACTGACAAGCTTTGATGACTATGCACCCAGCACACCTCTGTTTTGGGTTAGGATCCTCCATTGCTATGAAGGCTCCCTTCAACCTTGGGTGCTTTGCATGCTCAAAGAAGTATCTTGTACAAGGGTTTTAGATTTAAGAAACCATTTAAAATGATCAGTTTTGGGGGATTTCCAAAGTGATGATTCTTGCTTGTTTTCCAGGTCAACCTAGAACTTGTAAACTTCTGATCTCAAAGTTTCCCACACGCTCTAATAATAGGCTTGCCTTATAACCCCAGCTAGGTTCCTTCCTTCCTTCCTTCCTTCCTTCCTTCCTTCCTTCCTTCCTTCCTTCCTTCCTTCCTTCTTTCCTTCCTTCTTTTTGTTGTTTTTGTTTATCTTGTTTTGTTTTTTATTTGTTTGCTTTGTAACTTGGCCTTTTCTGTCATCATTTTGAGCTGGGGACCAAACCCGGAACCTTGTGCTCCCAAGGCAAATGCTTTCCCTATGAGCTAAATCCCTACCCCAGTTAGCTTCATTTTTAATATTTATTATTTATGTCATACTGCTGGTGTGTGTGTGTGTGTGTGTGTGTGTGTGTTGTGGGTCTTAGTGTATGCATGTATGCATGCATGTACACATCCATGAATCTGTAGTAGCCCAAGGTCAACACTGGGTCACTTTCTTAATTCACTTTCTACCTTTCATTTTTTGAGTCTCTCATTGAAGCTAAAGCTCATTGATTTGGCTAAGTGGAATGGTTAATGTGCTTGAGGGACACAATTGTCTGTGTTACCCCAAGAACTAGGGTTATACGTATCATAATTCCTGATGTTTTTAAAAGATTCATTAATTTATGTATATATGACTACACTGTAGCTATCTTCAGACACACCAGGCGGATCCCATTACAGATGTCTGTGAGCTATCATGTCATTGCTGGGAATTGAACTCAGGACCTCTGGAAGAGCAGCCTCTACTCTTAACCACTGAGGTATCTCTCCAGACCCCAATGCCTGGCTTTTTAATATGAGCATCGGGGATCTAAAGTCAGGTCCTTATGATTGTGTGAAAAGCCCTTTACAGTCATCTCCCAGCCCCAGGTTAAATTTTTACATAAATACAACCAAAATTTTGACTACTTCCCTCATACCAAGTGTGTGCTAGATGCATGGACTAGCACAGTGTAAACGCTAGACCTTGTGTTAGCTATAAGAGTCTATAACAGTGTGCTGAACATAGGCATTAAATAAATAACTACAAGAGTGATGAATGTTGTGAAAGGAGAGGTTCAAGGTGCTCTCTGTTCATTCAGCTAAAGGATTTGACCTCATCTAGGGGATTTGGGCTTGCTGAACTCTGCTATGGCATATCTGAATGACCTTGGGCAAACAATTTAACCTTTCTATAATTAGGAACAGTTTTTCTTACTCTCTAGTCCCCTCCCCAACACCCCCCCCACACACACACACTGCAGCTAAGGCTCTGTGAATAGAAAGGACAACAGAGAATGCAATGTTTACAGCAATAAGCCAGGATATAAACAGCAAAGAAATTTAAGAAATGACAGGGGAGGCTTAGAAGCCAATTTGGACTAGAGAACTGGGGGAAGGTTCATGGGCAGATATAAACTCTATAAGAGACATTCCAGCTGTCTCTTTCCTATAATCAACCTAGCTTTTAGAACGATGGCCTTCACATATTTTCTGGAGTGAATGGAGTGTCTCTCTCCTTGAGTCTTTGAGAATGTAAAGAAGAACTAATGATTCCATGACTGGGTAACTCCTCAGATGGCTAGATCTCTCCACTCTGTATTTTATTTCTTCCTTCTTGGGGTCTAGCTCCTTTGCCCAAGTTAATCTTAAAGTCATGACTCAACTATGATATCTTCCAACATATGTGAGATTCCCGATATGATATTCTTAGTCACCTATCTGTGAGAGTCTCCCTAGTCCATACATGCCCTTTCACCTGACAAATTTTTATGTATATATTTTGCATATAGGTATATAAAGTGAGCATACAAAGCAAACATTTACTGATAGACAATAAATTATAAAATAATTTCTTTATTTGATATACATGTAATTTGCCATTTATTAAAGAGGAAAACAAATTTGCACACTAATGAGATTTACATGCTTGTCTATTTTTGTATAAAGAATTAAATCTTGGCTGAAATTTTGATTCTGAATACATAGTCTCTTAAACTTTTCTTCAGAGCTGATTAATAGTTTGATTTTATTATCATCAATGCTGAGAATGGCACTTTGCATAAATACATATTATAACATGACAGAAGTATATTTAAAACAATTTTAGAAATTATTAGAAATTCTTTCCTAATTCCCAAGCTAAAATTAATTTAATATATTTATGTAATGAGTAAGAAACTCAAACAGAAATATTTAAATACCAAGCATTATAACACAACCCAAAGATATTTGAATTTGACAGTTACATCACAAAGAATGCTACTGTGAACATATTAAAATCTCTCCCTGCCTGTCCTTAAACCATAGTTTCTGAAAAAGCAGAAAGCTTCATATGTGTAGTAAAAAAAAATTGTTGTTCATAACACTCAATAGTTTTGCATTCTGGTATGAGAACACTGTATGTTAATTGGTATTCATTGGCATCATATGGCAAAATGGTGTACACACTACAGAGTACACATAAAGTGCCAGGGTGTAGTGAAGTCACAACACAACACAGACAGGCTCTGGGTATTTGGTGTAGCCTAGATGTCCTTTTCTATACATGAAATGAGGAAAACCCAATTGTCATGTTCAGTCTATGGATAATAGGCTAAGGCTTTGAGAATTAAACTGACATGATCAAGGTATTGTCACCTAGGATTTCTGGGACAGATTACTTTTCATCATCAATTTAAGGACTGAAAAGGTAGGAAAAACAAGGTCTCAGCACACAGCAATATTTTATCCAATGCAAAAACATATGCACAAGCACACAGACAGCAGAGAGTACAAAAAGACAAGACTCCACAGGATGGGGAAGGGACCTGGAGCCAGTGCCTGAGTTTACATTTAGTGTCAGGGCGCTTACATGTTTGGAGGTTGGACGGGTTTGCTTCCTTTGAATTGGTTGGTTTGGATTATCACAGGGAATTGGACAATGTGAACACAGGCAGGGAAGTTTGTTGCTTTTATCCACTGAGGCTCATTGGTAGAAGACTCAAAATCCCACCGAACAAAGAGTTCAGGGTGGGAAAAATCCCACCAAGTGATTATCTTAGAGGAGGAAGAAACTGAACATTGGCCAACATCAATGTTTAAGTGAAAAGATTAATCTATTGGGAACCTCTATGCTTTGTCTGCTGACTGGGGATCTGGCTGACTCTGACCTCCTCAAAATGAGCTGTAAGGAAAATGATGAGCAACCCAAGTCTCCTCCTCACAGAAGCACATGGATGAGTCTCTGCCTGTTTTCCACCAGCATATGGAGATGCTCCTCTGGTGTCACGTATTAACATCCTCTATGACAAAGAAGCAATCGGAACTCTCACCAGCAAAAGGGACCCTTAGATGATCCCAAAGTAGATCCAATAGGACAAATGTATGCTAGAAAAAAAAATAACTTAGATAATACATAAAAAGCAAATAGAACATAAGGAAATGTAGGTAGGAAAGTCAATTTTCTTCATATTTCTGCTTTCCCTGCCTCTGCACAGTCCCTCCTTTGCCTGCCTTTGCAAGGGTATGATTCTCCATTTTTGGTATCCCTCCTTTTGTCACAATGGTAGCATGTCACTGCTATGATCCTTTCACACTACTCCCCTAGACAGTACTGTATCCATCATATCTTTTATTCTCTTTTACAGAGTAAGCCCCCAATAAATGCATGTGGTATAAATACGTAGTAAACAAAACTCAGGGAGACTTTTACCATAAATTATCAGCATGATTTCTGTACTTGCCCCTAAGAGAATAAATGCGTTGTCATTTTAAGGAGAAAGCTTGGGTTTCTCTAAATCAGAGGGAGAAAATAACCAGGTGCTTCCAAGCTCCGAAGCCCTCCTATCCAGGCTCTCAGGAATTATCGCTGCTAATCAGACATCTGTTTTCTCATCTTTTCTCCACTTATCAAAATCCTATTTTCTGTCAAGACAAGGAATGTTTTTTTTTAACCTCCTTCCTTCAAGCTTTCTTTGTCTAGGAAGACTGCAAAATGCTTTCTTTGTTAAACCCTATTACAATTAATACTACTCATAGACTCTTAGTGGGGAAGAACACTGTGGAGGGCAAGACTTTATGCAAGCCCTGCCATTGTTATTCAGTGATGTTCACTTAACCCCTCTGCCCTGATTTCATTCAAGGTGGTAATAAGCCCTTGTGATAGGATCTCTGGGCTAGAAGGCAGCAGAGGACACAGATATGCAATGCTTGATCCAATAGCTAGCATTTACCAAGGGCTTAATTAAATGTAACTGTTCTTATTGACACTTCTCATCTCACTGTCTAAAGTAAATTGAAGAATTATGTATCTTTTGAAATGACTTCACATAATTTACTTAAGTTTAGTGTGAGAAAGTCACTCTGTCTCTCTGTCTCTACACACAACACACACACACACACACACACACACTACACAACCGTAATAAAAGTTAGCAGATTCATGCTATGAAGAAAAATCCTTAGTTTCTTTTCCTGTTTCTGTGACAAAATACAAATGCAATTTAAAGTAGAAAGGGTTTAGTTTAGCTTAACGTTCTAGGTACAGGTAAGTCTGTCCTGGCTGAAGTCAACGTAAGAAAACCTTGGAGCATCTGGCCATATTGTGCCCACAATCAGGAAACATAGGAACAAGTGCATGCTTAGCTAGCTTTTTCCACTTTGAACAGCCCAGGATCTCTGCCCAGGGAATGGCCCCAAGCCCATTATTAAGATGCATCTTCTAACATTAATATAATCTAGAAGATCCCCGCCTCTAGGCATGCCCATAGGCCCATTTTCCAGGTGTTCTAGAGCCCATCAGGTTGATGACACTAACCATCATACCAAGTGAAGGAGTGGAGGCAAGAAGGAATAACATGTTCTGGGATTCTGTGGCTGTGGGAAGCTTCTGTGACGATTGGACATTTGATAGAGATTGAGTGAAGCGATGCCTACAAAGAGGGAAACCTGGAAAGGCAGAAGGATCAGAGGTCTTCAGTGGCACAGAGCCAATGGAGTGGAGTTTTATGAAGGGGAAGTATTCTTCAACATCAAGGATAGTTTGGAGGTCTACGAGGCAGCTATACCTTCCTAGAAGATCAGTTTAGTAGCAGATTAGGAGGAAGTGTGTTGGAAGTAATCTAAACACCAAATGCAAGAAAACCCTGACTGAGGCTGTGAGAGAAAGCCAGACTGGGCTGAAGCCAGAGGATCGTATAGGTTGAAGATGGCAGTTTATCTGAAACCATTATGCAGTAAGCAGAGGGTAAAGACAGAAGTTAAATGTGTGGAAGAGACAGGACCGATAGAGCCTGACTAGAAAGAGGACAGGTGCTGATGCACAAAGGCAGGAGGATGACAAGATTGAGTAAAGCTCTTCAGGATGTCAAGGTTCCTCATGATGTGCATGACGATTTTCTGCTAAGAGGGAATGAGCATGTTGACATTTAGAAGAGGGGTGGAGTTTGACTTATGCCAATAAGAAGGAAGTCCATTAAAGAACATGTAATAAATTAATAAAATATTCTTTCTGATCATGGGTGAAGCAAGCCATTCATTCCATTTAGTGTATAAGGCACTGGCGTAATGACAACCTGGCACTTCACTGTTTATATAATGGGGTTCTCCAAGTAAGGACATTAATGAACTCGCCTGTTTCTGAAGGGATACATTTCACCTAGACACACGTTATACCATGCTGCGTACACATCACGACACACACACACACACCACACACACACACAGAGGAGGAATATACCCAGTCTACATCCTTGTCAACTCGTAACCAATGTGAAGATGTTGGTGAGCACTCTAGCTTCCCCTCAATCCTCAGAGTCTTGAATATTAAAACTTTTAGTTAGCGATATGCCTACTTCAACGGTATTAATTTAATAAAATGAGGTTAGATTCAGGTCATATCAACAGGGAGCGTAATTGTCTTAACCCCAGGTGTGATTGCAGCTTTATAAGATAAGTGCTGATGGTGAAACAGTGGCTATGTTGGAAGCTTAGCAATACCTAGCCACAGAAATCTCCAGTATCATCCTGATAAGCTGACAGAAGGGAAAGCCAAGGTTTAAGCCCTAGCAAGAGAATTTGACTCTGGGTCATTCAGCCTTGTGAAGGTCAAGTTTTCTGGTTATAAATGCAATGTTTTGAACCATAAACTCAACACTCACTCTAGCATTACCAGAGCTGAGGAACAATACTTTTAATTTTGATGCCGAAGATGGTCTCTTCAGCTCATGCTGCCTGGAATTTCCTGTACAGTAGGAGAGGAGAGAGTGCATTTTAATAAGCTTTAATTAAAATTAATTTCATTTTACTTCTTTGATGTATGGTCTCTTCAAAAATATCCAATTCTAGTGATGTTTATTAAGTGCCTCTATTCACTTGCAAAGTGCGAGGCTCTTCAGGGGATCTACGAATGAGTATGATTTTCAGCCCATGCTTCAAGAGTGTACAATCTAGTGGAGAGGATGGGAGTACGCAATTTGCTCTAATGGTAGATTGAATGTGATAAGCACCACAAGAAGTGGCACCAACAATGGGCCCTTAATTCAGAAATACAAGATTCTGTGAAATTATGAAATTAGCCTAAGCAGCCCCATACAATAGAAACCCATAAGGGAGTTTATTTTCAAAAGGATCATCCATTTACTTGAATCCTTGAATCTATGAATGTATTGAGTGAAGACTATATTGATTGGTGATGATGTCATCTACCAGGGTTGAAGGTCATTGATGTCATTCTACTTCTTTACAGAGATGTCTGATTTTAAATTCAGGGGCCATTGAACTGTAAGAGTACATCTGTCCCAATAGAGGTACCTAGTCTGCAGCTGTTCTTGGTTCCTTGTATGTTTGGGCAACAAGTGTTGAAAACATAGAGCTACAATTATATAAAATCTGTGCTTTGTGTATTTGTTGACGTTTATAATTTGGGAACTTTTTTTTTTCTTTAGTGGGGAACTTGAACTCCAATAATAGTGTCATTCCAGCATATGTCAAGCCCTATATATTTTGGGTAAGTGTCATAATCTCAGGGATGTAGAAAGAAGGGCAATCAATATGCAGTTCCTTTTCATATTTACTGCAAGCTTATGGTAGAAAAGACTCCAGCTGAAGAACATGAGCTGTCCTCACCTTATGTTAGAATAGGAATGTAAATGCTTCCTGGTGCATCACTTATTCATGTTACATTCTTTAAACATGTTATATTTCCAAAGCAAGAGCTGCAATAAACACTAGTCTTTCTTATACCCTAATAGGAATGATGGCAGGAATGGTCCGCCACTAGTAGGGCAGAAGCAAGGTGCCTAGTGCCATGGTTTTGGGAACACTTGATTGTAGGAGTGATGCTTCATTCCATAATATTCTAGTACTGCAGTCTGTTCCATATCCTGACTGCATGTGTCTCTCCTTGTTTAGCCTAACTCCCTTGTAGTTTTGTTGGCTACATTCCCATGCTGTAGTTGGTCAGTGCTTCCCTGATGGATGGCCGAAGCAGCATTTGGTATTGCTTGGATGAAGTGATGGATGCTCCTCTCCTCTCTCCGGCTGCTTGGAGCCAGAATACAGAAGTGTTGGTTAAAAGGTGATTAATCTTCCCTAATAGTGCTGCATGTTGCAAACAGGGCTTCGGCCACCACGTCTTCATTAGCTTTAATCAGAGCCCACATTACCTCAGATTAGGTAATTGGTTATTTGTTATGGAGGAGAAGGTCAAGGACCTTTGGTGCCAGTGTTAACTGCATGAAGTCTACTTGGTTAGGAGAGAGAGTGTTGTCACTGCCAGATATTCGGAGGGAAGATTGGTGGGTGGTCCTGGGGCACCTCTCCTTCTAAGCACTGCAGCTGATGGAGGGGACAGGATGCTTTGACATATGAGACGGACACTGGACAAGCATCTGCTTTCTATTTACTTGCTTCCTGGATGATATAATATGACCCTAGAGATTGACACTCTTTTGAAGGGTTTTGTTTATTCTGTTTTGTTTTGTTTGTTTGTTTTTGACAGAATGCATTTTTTGGGACCTTTAGGGTTTATCTGTACATGTTTAAGTAGTTTGAAATACTTCATGTCTAGGATACTAGGGATTCAGGGGAAAGAACACAGGCCACATTCTGAGTCTATGACGGTTGACTTGAGTGAGAGAGCCAGATTATAAGCAAGTAGACAAAAAGAATTTTGTGAAGCATACTTTGAAGCAAATGGGCAGAGAAGAGGATGGTAAGGGCAATGGTTCTCAACCTGTGAGTCATGACCTCTTCACACGGCTTACCTAACACCATTCATTGGGAAAACACAGACATTTACATTGCAATTCATCACAGCAGAAAAATTACAGTTACGAAGTAGCAATGAAAATAATTTTATGAGTGGGGGGGTCACTACTACATGCAGAACTGTATTAAAGGGTCTCAGCATTAGGAAGGTTGAGAACCATTGGTCCAAGACCTTCTAACAGTCCATGTAAAACTCTGGCATCAAGTAGCTTCTTTGTTTCATTTTATTTTGGCCCAGCATCTGCCAGGGATCATTTAGTCTATACAAGTCACATTATATTAACTACAGGAGGAAAATCATGTAAGCACCTGAAATTACTGGTGTTCAAGGCTGTGAGTTGTTTCATCAACATTTGGAAGAAAAAGACTTAATAGCACGTTCTTGCATACACAAAGTTGCTACTATCTAACACTCAGATGTCATACCCTATAGTTTCAGGCTAGCCCTGAAAACATCTTCCATTCCCTTTCCCCTTCACCTCATTTATTTCCTGAAACACAAGCATTATGGCAGTTTAATGAAATGTTACCTGTAGTCCGCAGAGGTTGTAAAGTCTGTGTCAATCTAATATCACTTCAACATGTTCTGTAGCACAATCCTCTAATGCACACTCATACAGAGGAGTGGAAACCATCTTGATTAACTGTTGTGCTGAGATAAACATAGAAAGTTTCATGGACAGTGGCAGTTTTGTAGAAACTGATAATCTAGTGAGTCAGTTTGCCTGAGTCTCTTGATAATCGTCACTGCTGCCCTGTAGAGATTACACGATATATATCCTGTTATATATTAGTTACAAACAAACAATTAAAAAGAAAAACAAAAATTGAACAACCCCAGTGTCTGGAGTTCTAACATCAGTTTCTCAAAAATAGGAAAAAATGAACCAAAACAATAATCATTAATGATCCTTTCTACTTATTCTGATGATGATAATAACAAAAGTCAAAGAAGATAATTGCTCAACAACTGTTTAACACATCAACTGTTATACTAAGTGCAAAGAGATAAGCCCAAAAGACTGTTCTCCATGGATGAAGAGGGTGGAAAAGAGCAGAGTCCTACAGTTTAAGTAAAAAGCTGAGTGGTCCTTGACTTGACTGGGAAGTCCTTTTCATTTCATATTCTGTTATTTTTTTTTAAAGCCTTCTGTCATTCTCCTCCCTGGAAAACTCATCTCATTCTTTGTCAGACCTATTCTTTCTTTCTTAGGTCTGATGTGTTTCTTCTTAGCAAAGTTTTGTCCAGTCTACCCACTAGCTTCTTCACACCTTTATCTTTATTCTTTTACACCTCAACCCTTGAATGTCATTGATTGTCTCGCACCTTCCAATCAATCCCAACATCAACTGAACACACACACTATAGTCTGATTGCCTTAACTATCACTATTTTGACATGATACTGATGTCTTAATGTTCAAGACTTTCCACAGCATAGAAACTGGGTCTGAACATTGACTTCCCAGTAATGTAATCTCTCCCACTTCAATTATCTAATTGTATTTCAGCCCTGTGGCTAAATAAGTTCACATCCTTTGAGCATTCCAGGCACATTCTTTGATACCTGGTTTAGTGTCTGCTCAAAACAAAAAGGTTCCTCCTTCATGGATTCTAAAAGTTCCAGTTCATTTTCTCCCTCCTACAAGGAATTTATTCTCCTTTCTACTGGCATATTGATCTTTCTCTTCTTGAACACTTTCTCTAAACACCAAATGTCTATAAAATGGTCCTTTTTATTTATTCTTTCAATAGAAACAGTTTGTCTTATGGAAGATGCCCTTTCCTGAGGCTAGATTAATTTCTTTAGTACTGGGTGACTGTACTGTGTTCAGTGGCAGGTAAGAGAAAACTAGCATTGGCTTCACCAAATGGAAAAAGATGGTTAGGGAAAAAAGATGTCTAGAAGCAAGTACTCCAGTGTGGAAGAGCTGCTATTCAGGAGCCACACTCTCTTTGTATTATGACCTCAATACCCTTTGTGCATTGATTTCTCACCTCTTATTTATTACCTCTTAGTCACAGTATTATTTCTGTGCCCTTAGACAGAAGGATTGGTATAAAAGAAATCCAGATACGTTTAGTTGATCACCATTCTTCAGAACTGGTTCACATACCAGTCTTAGGTGAAAGAGAAACTGGGAAATTGAGCTTGGGATCTCATACTTCTATAGGAGGCAGGGCGGATGAAATGTGATCAAGAAGTGATATTAATCCAGCCAGTTTATAGTATCAGCTGTATAGAAGTAAAGATTAATGAACAACTCTTCACATTCAGAGAGTGCTTGAATGGAGTGGCAAAATCATGCTAAGACTGGAGTCAGATTGACTTGTTACCAAGTTGTGGCACTATCTCCTAATGGCCATGTGGTCCTGAGAATGTTACTCATATTTCTAAAATGGATTTCATCATCAAACACTTGGCTTGATAATAACACTGCCTGGTAGAGTTATAGCAGTGATAAAAGGAGGTGAAACCCACAGCTTATTATGTCACACAGGAGGGCCCTTAGTAAATGCCAGCTCTTCCTGCTACTCACATGAAGCCCTAAATGATGTAGAGAAAATACCGAAGACAACAAAGAAGGAGAATAATTGAATTGGGGGAGACAATCTCTCTACCTGCTACTCCTATAAACTCTTTTCAATAGTGAAAAATATCACCCCAGGAACAAAACTGCAGACGTTATTTGTCATTTATTTATCTTGTAATTAAGAGCAGAAGGGAAATCTTCTCAAAATGTCTGTGAGCGTGGTGACCCGGAGATACTGAGGTATGTGAAAATAACTCACATGTCTCAGGTGTTTAATGAGGATCAATAACAATTTGTGAGCCTGCTAGGCTCTGCAGGCCCATCACCTCAAATCACACAAGGAACCCCGCATCTAAGAAGTGAGGCTTCTTGAGAGGAAAGGGCAGAGTGAGAACCAATTAGCAAGATTTGAAAGAAAGGCAAATGTGTAAGACATGAATGATCTCAAGGGGAAAGTACATCTATATCTATATTAGCTACATCTATCTGCCCATCCACCTGTGTGCCTGTCTGTCTGTCAGTTTGTGTACATTCATAGACCACCCAAATTACATTTTTTCCCCACAAAAGCAGAGCACATGTTTCATTCTTCCATGTAGTTTATTAAAGTGCTCTAAAAAACCTTTTTGGCACAGAAATCTATATCTGTGGATTTTTTAAGCTACTTATGTATATTTATTTGAAATGTGTTTAAAAGCCATAAATTCTTCTTTTTTCTTCTGATAAAAGGCAAAGCAAAACCTTGCCAGATGTTGAGAGGAATAGTAAGCAAGTGATTCAATCAGAATTCTCCTGTGGGGATGCAGACTCTCTCAGTCAATGTCACAGAACGAAATAGTCTCTGATTCACCCAGCAGTGAGTTCTTCCATCTGGTTGTAGCAATTAGGAGCTGAAGATGACGGGAAGTTAAATGACTATCTTTATGAAACAAAGCAAAACAGAAAAGGGAACAGCTGGGAGACTGGATGGCTTGGGGATGCAGGACTGGATCTGGATAGAGTCTCTTACCTCTAGTTGACTGCCTACAATGCTGGGGCAGGTTAATATGAATTGAAGGTGACAAGGAATTAGCTGTCACTTACCTGAATTACAACCACAGCTCATATGGGTCAGTCTGACCTTAGGTTCTAGAACTTAGTAGCATCTCTTTTAGTGAGGAGCCAAACTATAATATTAAGCACACAGATAGGGGGTCAGAGAACTGTAACCCTGGAAAAGGTTGCCACTGTCAAGTTTATTGTCTGTGAACTCCCCAAGCATGTATGGGCCATTTCTTTGATGTTCTGTAGTCTAAGGAAGATGATGCGTCCTCTTTCCTAAGTTCAAGGAAACCATGGATCAACGAACACTCACTAAAACATAATGTCAAGAGTTTACTTAGTTTTGCACCTGTCTTTGGAGTTGGGCAGAGCAAGAGTGGAGCTCCTGACTTACCACTCACTGTGTAGGCCTTGTGGCCTTATAATGTTCCTTCACCTCTGTAAGATCACTTTTTTAATGCATAATTTCAATAATAGGCTTGTCAGTATTATCTACCACATTAGGGTGTGCTCTTGTTTGTTTGTGACGTGGGTTATTGCTATATAGTTCAGGCTTTCTTTACCTTTGTGTTCCTCTAGTCCTCAGTCTCCAAACTCCTGGCATTCCAGCATGTGCCATTTACAGTCAGGCCTTTATAGAGTTTTATGAAGAAAATGTCATAAAAGTATATTTTTTAAATTATAACATATATCCAACTATCTGATAAATGATAGCTTTCATTGTGGTGCTGAGATATGTTCAAAGTTAATGGCAGACACAGGACTAGAACCCTGATAGTTACTGTACTACTCTGGCTTTTTAATAAACATGGTGCCTATTTTCTTTCTTCATAGTTGTAATGATCTTCATGTTTTAGCAGTTCTGGGTACATAACACCATAGGTCAGCATCAAACATCATGTCTGGGCTAGAAATGTGGCTTAGTGCTTTAAAAGCATATTCTCTTCCCGCAGAGGACGTTAGTGAACTTACTGTTGTTGTAAAGGAATAGAATTGAAATGAAGTCCCAGAATCAATGTTGGACAGCTCACAACTGCCTATAACTTCAGCTCCAGGAACCCCAATATCTTCTTCAGGCCTCTATGGGCAACTTCATATGTATGCACACACATACACATATGCATATGCACACACATACACATATGCATACACATACACATCAATAAATATTGTTTAAGTTTTTCAATAAAAAATGATTGCTGGATGAAATGGGTAATTAGTGCATTCTAGAACTCTCCTTCATTTTCCTTAAATATTTGATCCAAACTGAAGAAATCACAAGGTCATACTTTGGCTCTGTTGTGTTCACCACCCTTTTTGCCCAAGAATAAGTTGTGAGCAAGGTTAGATATCCAACTCCTCATTAGCCAGGGGAAGTCTTTTCCAGGGTTCCTTCACTGAATAGATAGAGTGGATCAAACAAAAGACGATGACTGATTAGGAACTGTCTAGTGGCTAATGTACTGTTTACTGCAGTATAAATGACTGGTGTTTGGGAAATGACAGATGAGAGAGAGTGCCAGTACAGACTTAAATGATTGTCAGCTTTCTACAGTGGGGGAGAGTTATCGTTGGCTGGAATATGAGGTGTATAGCCCTATTGGGGGAGTTTCAGGGACACGAGGAGAGCTTGGAGAAGACTTTTCATTTATTCCATTGATCTAGGAACTGCCAAAGCTTTTGTGTTACATACAGAAGTTGTGAACGAGAAAATTTCTTGTTCCTTGTTATTTTCACTACGAGGCTATACCCAATGTAATTGTCATTGTGGTCCATGTGTAGCCATATACCAGAGAGAAAGCATAGTTGTGGAAGGGAGCTGTATTTGTTCCAGGCCAGGGCATTCCCAGGGAAACATTCAAATTTGGAAAAAAACTACTAAATTCATTTTTAAAGAAGTTATGAAAACAAACTTGAAAGAGATAGCGATAAGAAGGCTTTAAAAAGGAAAAGGAGGATAGGGATCAAGAGAAAATATATTGAGTGATTTTGAGATGTGTAATGTCTGGGGTACAGAATTGACATCTCCATAAAATAGCCATTTGTTCAAACCAGGAAGCTATTGCTCATCTGTTTTAAAGAAAGGCAACTCATTGGTTCTTCAATATTAATACCCAAGTTTATCCCCAGTGTTTTCTACTTCTGTTACTTTGTTAGTCCAATGACTATACTAGAGATAATCAGGAATGCAATTCCCTTTGAATCAGGGACAGGGATCTCAGGATTGGTACAAACACTGGATAAAAGCATGTAAGAATGTTCTACAATGTGATAAACATGATTGTGTGTGTGTGTGTGTGTGTGTGTGTGTGTGTGTGTGTAATTTTAGAAAGCTCAAGTCATTCCAATTATAATGGATAGAATGGATTTTTAAAAAATATTTTTATTTAATATCTATGAGTATACTGAGCCGTCTTCAGGCACACCAGAAGAGAGCATTGGATCCCATTACAGATGGTTGTGAGTCACCATGTGGTTGATGGAAATTAAACTCAGGACTTCTGGAAGAGCGGTCAATGCTCTTAACCACTAAGCCTTCTCTCCAGCCCTAGAATAGATATTTTAAGCTTATTAAATTTGAGGATAGCCTATATTTCCTCAACAGTTAGCAAAAGTATAATTGCTATCAGGTAGTTTTGCCTTTTTTCCTTTTCAGTTCACAAGAATCTTTTCACCACATGTGTGAGTTCAAGTGAACATGTGAGTGAGATGACACCCTTATGCATGTAGTGTTACAAAATTCCCAGGGTTCTGAACCCAGGTCCTTACACTTGTGTGTAAGCATTTTACTCACTGAATCATATTCCCACTATCCACCTCTTCATTTTTGACCTTAAAAGTGACAGTTAAACTTATCAAAGTGCATCTGCTCTATGGTAGCCCTCCACTTTACTGACAATTGGGAATATTAATAAGGGAATTATGTGCCCAGACATCCTTAGCTAACAGCATCTCTAACAGGCTGCCCCAGATCTCCTTTAGTACTTGTTATCAAACCTTAAAACCCCCGGAAGTAGACAATTTTAAAAATTCTGGGTTTTCTGTCAGATGGAAGGGTTATTTTTTTTCTTGTAAGAATAGATTGCAATATGTTACTTTTCAGCAGGCCGTCTATTGTCATTTTGAACCAGATGATTCATTTTAAGGGGAGAATATTACTATGAATCATAGGGCATCTAGCAATAAACTTAGCTTCTCCATATAGATGTCATGGGTAAACCCCAAGAACTAGTCATCACAATGAAACCATCTCTAGGCTTTGCCTAATGTCTCTTGGAAGGGCCCAAATCATCTCAAGTTCAGAACCAGATGAAGTACTGCTGTGATTCTCATTGATCAACAGTCCAGGAAACAACCTTCACAGCCAGTATCCCTCTGACTCCAGAGTCTGCATGGGCAACAGACTTCTTCCACTCATCATTAAGGGCAAAGTCCTATTATCTAATGTTTCTTCCAAGAGACCTGCTGCTTTCAATGTGGTCCCTTTTCTTGGTAGACATCTTTATGCTTTCTTTGCTCTCCAGGTCTCTTACTTGTTCTTAGTTCTTCAAACTTCTAATGACTTGGCTTATTGTGTGCTTATATGCTTGTCTCTTTACATTAGTTTTCCCCATGGTGTTATTGTTTTCATTTCCTTCCATTTTTATATTTGGCATAGAATTTCTTTCCTTCTTTTCTTTCTTTATTCCTTTCTTTATTTCCTTCTCTCTTTCAAGTCTGTTGGGAGTTTCTCAATTTGTTTCCCTTCTAATTTGGCAACCTATGTACTTATTTCACTTTAAAATCTTTAATTTTTTATGTGTATGTGTGTTTGCCTTGCATGTATGTCTGTGCATAATGTACATGCCTAGTGTTTGCAGAGGCCAGAAAAGGGAATCAGATCTTCTGAAACTGGAGTTACAGACAGTTGTGATCTGCCATGTAGTTGCTGAGAACTGGACCTAAATCCTCTGGAAGTTCAGTCAGTGCTCCTAGCTGCTGGACCAACTCTCCAACCCACTGGTTATCTCAGTTTGGTATAGATTTATCTTTATCTGCTCATATCAATATCTTTACAACTGTATCTCTACCATATTTTATTATTTAGTCTTTTGGTGAGTGTATCACGAATCCTTGTTATTCCTGTGTATGTGTTTGGCTCCTTCTGTACTTTTTCTGCATGAAGCCTGTATTTTACTCTCCATATTTCTGTATCTATTCAGCTATTTTCTTCATTACTCTCTTCCACTTTAAAGGGTAGTGTTGGGTTTTCATATCTCTGTTTATAACTTTATCTTTTTTATTTCCAATAAATGTGCATGTCATTTCTGCCTTCATTTTGGAAATTGCCTACCTTGTTTAAGTTTTTATCTCTTCATGTGTAAGGAAGTTTCTTTGACAAGCAATGGAAACCTTTTATTTCTGATCAACTCCAAGTGGAAGAAAGGAATGAACTTTTCAGTTAATTTAACTGAGGCAAATCTCTATATTATGCCTTAGAAGTGAAGTGTTATAAACCATAAATCTAGCATAGTAAATATTAATTTTTTCTTCAACTCAGTATGATAAGTACATTTGAAGAAGTCAGAGATATGGCTCAGCAGTTCAGAGAACTGGTGCTATTATTGAGATCCTTAGTTCAGGTCTCAGCAACCACATGGTGGCTAACGACCATCTGTAATGGATCTGATGCCCTCTTCTGGTGTGCATGAAAAGAGCATACCCATATACATGAAATAAATAAGTAAATCTTTTTTAAAAAAGTACATTTGAAATGATATATTCTATCTTATAAGCAATTATCTTAGGCAACTAATTGTGATATATTCTTGAAATTAGATCTAATTCTGATTTAAAGGGAAATCAAATAATTGATGTTTTGTAGAAAGGATATTTTAAGTAAAGTTCAAAAAATAAGAAAGAGAAAAAAGTCAAGTTTGACAATTTGTTGGGAAATTGTCTTTTACTTTTGTTTCTGTCAAACATCCAAGTCAAGACTAAGGGCATTGCAAGCTCACAAGGACAGTGAAGCCATACCATCTTCTCAATTTTCTAAGAAAATGAGAATCGTAATAAACTTGCAAAACAGATTGGAATCCATCTGGTGTAGCCAAATTAATCCTCCTTTAATGATTGTTTATATTGTGTATCCAAAAATCAAACTCAGAATCAAGAGTTAATCAATTACAATTTATATTCGGTTTGGCTCACCAAAAGGAAAGGGAATTGTAAAGTGAGTAAAATTTATTTTATAGTATAAACAGGAGGAAACATGTATCTTAATTGGACCATATGTAAATAAATCAAATGATGTTTCCAATTTTCATGGTTGCTATTATTTGCTTTATTGTGGTTCAGGGAAATGTAACAGCAGCTAAGATTCTGAAGCTGTGGGAAGAGGGCTTGTTAACCCTCTTCAAAAGAAGCACACTTGGAGGGGGACCAGGAAAGGGGGCAATATTTGTAATGTGAATGCATAAAATAATTAATGAAAAAAGAATTCCACCAGTCAAATACAAAACCTGGAGTAATGGCAAGGACACACTAAACAAACATGAGAAACCTTTTCCATCCCTCTAGTTGAAGATACATTTCTTTAGAATTCTATTTGAATGTCACTACCCTTAATTATTATCATTAAAAATGAGCTCTGGGCAATTAGTATTTGGAGAGTACATAATATTTTACACAGGAAATTTGTTTTGTCTGGAAAATTACGCTTGCTTCTATAACCTTGACACTTTCTAAAACTTCCTCTTCTGAAGTTGAACTATGTTTAATTCAGTCAAATTTAAAACATCACATATTTAGTAGACATTCATTTATTAATTGTTTTCCTAGGTTAGGGAGCCTACCACTAAGACAATATTTCCCTCCTCACAGAGGTCTTAGCAGATTTAGGAATCCCATATCTATCGTGTCAGAGATCACTAATTTGCCTAAAACATTTGGCCTCAACAGAAATGATCCAAAAATGACAAAAGGAAAGCTGTGTGGCTCCTGTAGGAGTATGTATCTCCTCTGTGCATCACAGTGAGGAATGTGACACTTGATTGTCTCAATGTCCCTGTGGTTAAGCTTCTCCATTTCTTAAATCACTCTACTCTCCAGCCTCTACAAAATGCTAAGTTGTTTCTAAGCATCCACTCTTCCTTCACTTAAGTTCCCATATTGTAGCCAGTTATTTCCACTATTCAGTACAATTTACTAACAATTTATTGGTTAAAACCATCTAATGATTCTTTTTGGCATTTAGAGATTACACACACACACACACACACACACACACACACACACACACACACCACAATAAAATCTCCCACTCCTCAACACAGAATTCAAATCCTATTTCACCTTTGTATCCATCTTTGTGCTCATTTTACTTCTACATGGTCAAGCTATTTCATCTGTGAAATGGGGAAAATAAAGTCACCTAATTCATAGGGTTGTTAACAGTAAAACTGCTGTATTCTAGGAAGGCGAAGGTGGTTTGCTGTGACTATTGGCTTTTGGCTCTCTTGCTACCTCTTGTGATGCATCCCGTTTTCAATGCTCCTCTCTTACTCAGCCCTAAGGTGCTTTGAGCTCTCAGTTCTTATATGCTTGTTGCATGCTTTGTCTTCTTTGCTAGGCTAATTCAAATTTGACTCTCAGGGCTCGACACTGACCTCTGCCAAGAATCATTTTATGACCCCGTGCACTGCAGGTTATATGCTGAGTTAGCCTTTCCTGTAACAGTTCACACTTTATATTTAATTGCTGGCCTCTCTCTCCTTCCTCTCACTATGCATACACCTTGAGGGGAGAAACTTCTGCCTATGTCTAGATCAGAATAAATTGTCTTTGCCGCTCTGCTTAATTTCCTGGCACAGTGCCTGGCTCACTGGAGGTGTTTGAGTAACTCCCACTTCCACTGAATGAGTAAAGGCAGGTTGAGAATTCACTGAAGGACTGACTTCATGCAGGTCATGTTTCAAATATCTGCATGTTAAAGGCCTATGTGTTTATGAGTTGACAGGTGTCTCATGGAACACTGGGACCTTCCAGATGTTCCTAAGGTTATCTGGGACAGTGAACATGTGGTCAAGTGATATGGGATTGGGAATATCTCTCATTTACAGAGCTCTGATTTTGATTAACCCTATTTTAGCTACATAGGCAAGAAAATATAACCTAAAGATTCTCAAATAGCGTGAATTATAGAGTACATCTTTATCAATATTTCATGAAACCCAAGTACACTGCCTCAAGGAGCATAATGTGGGAAATACAAGGCCAAACTAATCAAATCTGCAATAATCAAGATCTCTATTTTGATTTCATAGTCCTAGGCTTGTTTTTAAGAAGTTGTCCCAGTCCCAGAAAGCCCTTTGCTGCACTAGAACTTTAAGTGGGTACCAACTATAGACAACTTGAATCCATTTTTTTGATGTGAGATTGCACCTAGTTTCATAGTAGCATTTCTTCTTCCTGAACCACTGGTACTCAATGAGCAGAGTCGATAAGCCATGGACTGCTTAAAAAGATAGGACTCAAATTTTCAGTGGGCTTAGGGGCGCAGTATGTGTTTCTAGTATTTTTTTCCAAAACCCCTAGGTCACTTGTCAAAATGACTGATTCCCAAGGCCTCAGCCTGGGCCTAGCAAACCAGACAGTGTGTGTATGAGGAGCACTTAGAGGCAACATTTGTAGCAAGTCCTACTGTGACCTCTATGTTCCTAGATGGTAAAGACGGATGATTCTGGTTACTATTTTAAGTAGGGGAGAACTTCAAAAATAAATATATTTATTGTTTCCAAGGCACATTGCCAGTTGTTCATGGACTTGAACCTGAGATGGAAAATTTAAGAAGAAAGTTTACTTTGCTTTGTGGTTGTGAGATTTCCAGACTAAGATGTGGGTATTAAAGAAGGTTATTCATCATGGTGGGATTGTGTAGCAAGGCAAAAACCATTTGGATGGCAGCCATGGAGCAAAAAGAGCTGAGAAGAGGTTAGGATTCTACAGCCACCTATCCCTGAATCTGGCATCAATTATCCAAATACCTCTAGGTTATTGCCCGATTATTCTTACTTCTAAAGCTTGCTGATCTTCTAAAGCTTGCTGATCTGCCTCCTAAATGTTCTAACTCCATTCTAGTAACTTCACCCCAGAAGCTAAGCTTTCAATATATCGCCATTCTGAGAACACTTATCCAAAAACTATAGCCCAGGGTCACCTCTGTTAAGTCATAAGCAACTGCATGTAGTGTTATCAGTCTTGCGATATTCTCTATTTCATACACATATGGATAAACACATTTGAAAGACTAAGATGTCTTATTGAGAAGAACATTATGAGGCAAGTAATTTAACTGCTTGAGACCATACCACTGCGAAAAAGAAAGGATACCTTGGTACCTGATTTTCCTCTACACTTGAAACCAAGAGAGTTTAGTAAGAAACCCAGAGACACACATGTAAAATATAAGATCCTGGGGCTGGAGAGGTGGCTCAGTGGTTAAGAGTGTGTGCTGCTCTTACAGAGGAAGAAAGTTCATTTCTGTCATCCATGTTGGATGGCTCACAACTTTTGCAACTCCAGCTTCAGGGGACCTAATAATGCCCTTTACTCCATGGGCATTACCCCCACACTCATGACCCACACTTATATACATACATACACACATAGTTAAATAAAACATTAAATGTTAAAAGAAGTATAGAAGCCTGTGAAAAATAAGGGATCATGATGTCTATATAGACTTGTCTCATTATATATAATAGCATTTTTCTAAGTCAACTACTTTAGTTTATTACAGCTGATTTAAGAGCACATTTAAAAATAGACTTTAGACAGAAAATTATTTCAGACAACTTCACATGCTTTTGGGAATATGGGAATCCATTGAGGTGCATAGAACTGAGTCACACACAGCATTGCCTCTGAATCTTACAATAGCTCACTATTGGGCACCATTCCTATCAACTCTGCAATGATTCTTTATTCTAAACAAATGCTGCGGGAAATGGTTGGGAGATTCCTTTATGAAATGAACATCTCTCCTGGTGCCATGTAGGACGACGTGATTCAAATCATCCCCATGTCTAAGAAAGACATAGGATACACAGAGCACACTAAAACCCATGGGCAAGATTTGCAGGCTTAAACATCTGCTCTCACTTAGCTTTAGCTGGTTCATACTCTTCCTCTTACCAGTATCAGCCATTCTTAAATGAAAGCCAGTGTATGAAAAGTAACCAGGAAAAAGCCAGAAGACAAGACAGATTTGACTGAAACCAGGAAAATCCAGAGGTATTTTCATGTCCAGTGTTTAAGAAGGAAGATATAGAGGTGAATTGTTTTAAGTGAGGGCTGTCCTTTGAATAGGGCTTGCTCCTTAGCCTTGTCTCATACTTCATCTTCATGAGGGTCTTAATTTATTCTTTTCATTATATAAAGCATGCCATATTTGGCCTTTTCATGGTAACGTATATGATGTTCGCTTCTGACAGCTATTCATGTGAAAAGAACAAGTCCTATTTCTGTCTATCGATTATGTGGACATATTCATAGAAATCTTAAGTTTTTCTAATAAAATATACTTTGTGTTTATAATCCCAGAGACCTCAAGTTTTTAGGTCAATAAATGCATATTCCACTGTCTTCTCTGTTAAGTGACATATGTGGGATCTTCAGTCCCCAGTATAACTCAAATTATATAATTTGCATTCAGACATAGGGGAACAAGAATACATGAAATAAGATCACCAGTTTGTGTAATAGTCACTCAAATTAATCTTAATGATTCTTTCTCACTCTTGTTCCTTTATTTCTAGTTACATAATATTGCAATGTAGAATAAAATTTATGTTTCCCAATCCATATTTTTAAAATCTTTTATTTACTTTATATCTGATCACAGCCTCCTCCCTCCTTTCTTCCAAGCCCAACCCCATAACTCCCTTTCCTCTTTCCCCCTCCCATTCTCTTCAGAGAAGGAGATTCCCCCCTTGGTAGTACTCTACCCCGAGGCACCCAGTCCCAGCAGGTCCAAGCCATCCTCTCCCACAGATGATCTATACATATTTTTGAAAGGGTTTAGATGACTCTTATTCCACTATTACTATTTATTCATATATTACTATATATGAACATGTATTACTTAATATGAAGCCTGTATATAAGTATTACATGCACATAAATATCTATGTGTGTGATTTTATTGCCATAGTAGACCTATCTACTTTATGAGATTGATTGGGATTTAAATATTTCTAAAAGGAAAAAAAGTATTTTTATTTTGTTTTCCTTGATGTAATCAATTCATGGTTTTACTTTGAAGTGTGTTAGGGTTTTATACACTTACCTTCCCATGGTATTGTTGCATGTACTTTTAGATATGTAGAAGAAATATAATTATAAAATCATTGAATTAAGAAGCCAGTGAGTATTTCATATCATGCTTAGTGAATATTTTTCCTGCTTCCCACTTTTTATAATAATTTCAAAGCACTAAATGGTCCTTCTTTTTTAAAACAACACTACAACTAATTATTTTAAATTTGTCTTTTTTTTGAAAACAACAAAAGTAATTTCTAGAAATAAAATACAATGTTTTAGATACTTCACAACAATGAGATACTTGTGGTACATGGAATGAATGTATGTGAGGGAGAAGATATGGTCGTGTGAATTCTCCATTTTTCTCCAATCTTGCACCCTCTGATGAATACAAGGTAAATGTGCTGACAAAGAAAACAACTAAAATGCAAATCATAGTGTGTAATGCAAACCAAGCAATAATAATAATATTTTGTTGTTTTTGTTTGAGTTTTTTTTTAAGGATTGACAAGAAGAAGCTACAGGTGGGTAAACGGGCACCAGGTGATGGAATCTGATAACTATAATCTGAAAGGGGCTTTGATTTCGTAGGGATATTGACATAAATTACATTACCTAACATATAACTGTGAAGGATAGAAAATTAGGTATATGCAGACACACAACTATTTCACGGTACTTTGAGGATTATAATAAGAAGAATGGACAAGGGACCAGGTGGAGTTAAGGGATCTAGTTTTAATGCACTTGCTAATGACAATGTTTATACTTCTCTTCGAGCAATGGTTGTCAACCTTCGTAATGCTGTGACCCTGTAATACAATTCCTTATGTGGTAGCGATCCCAACCATAAATTATTTTTATTGCTATGTCATAACCATACTTTTCCTACTGCAATAAATCATAATCAGATATCTGATATACAGCATTTCTGTTATGAGACCCCTGTGAAAGTATCATTTGAACCTCAAAGGGGTCATGACTCATTGGTTATAAAACACTGTCTTGGAAGGACAAGAGACTTTAAAAGTGTCTCAAAGTCTCGTTGACCATTCTTTCAAAGCTTTCCCAACTTCCATTCTTGATTTGTCAGGCAATATCACACTTACATATAGTTGAGTTGGGGTGAAGAGAGCAGTTGATTTTGAGATGAAGAAAACAGGAAAGGGCAATCTAAGTTTCATCATTCAGAAACATGTTGGGCTCATCTATAAAGTCTTGTTTTAGGGAACCCAGATGCTGCTTAGATAGTTTCTCTTACAGACTGGGAACTGCCGAACATGCCATGTTTCCCTCCAGATGCCTTGCAAGCCTTTGCTCTTCCAGTGGATAAGGAGCGTGAGTCCTCTGAGTACTCCTCACATCTTCTTGGTTCCCAGCCATTTATATCAGGCAGAGAGAGGCGAAACAAAAATGAATGACTTCCAGTTACTTTAGCTGACCTTCCAAGATCTTTCCATACTGAAGTAACATGTTAGAGAATAAAGTATCTGACATTTCCCCTTCTTCCTTGCGCTTCCATGTTCTTCACCACGTTGAGAGGAGAGCCACTCCTAAAAGAGCATGTCATTTTACGTTGACTTTCTTGGAGCTGAGCTAAGAACCACTGCCAAGGCCAGTGGGCATAAATTCAGCCCGCCTGACAGGAGATGAAGGGCTGCGGAATTTATGACTTATTTGAGTTCTCATATATCACCTGCTGTGCTGCTCACCTACGATGGCCCTGCCAAAAGATAAAGAAGTGTAGGATGCCTGGTACGGGTTGTGGTGACAGGCCAGGGACAAATGTCTCTGTTGGGTAAATTGATTTGAATGGCTCTAGTGAAATATCAGGTTAGGTTGAAAATATGATTGGGTTTAATGATCCTGCTGACTTTGTAGACTGCTAGGATTTCAAAGCCTAGACAAGTTAATTAACATACACTATGAAGGGGGTGTGACTGGATATTTGTAAATCTATGTAATTACTACTGTCAGAAAATACCACCATGTAAAATCTAGGTTTGTTCTTAGGTATAATATATTGAATCTCCACTGGATAGTGGGAACATTATGTGCAATTTATAGAGTATTTATCTGAGAAGAATTGTTGGGAATATTATTTCTTTCTTTATATCCCTAAGTCAACAAACAGAACTCTAAAGGCCTAAACATATGTAATGAAAAGAGAGTTTTTATATCCCAATAAAATGTAGTAGACAGACTTAATGATACCGTAAGGAAACATTTTTTTTTTTTTTTTTTTGCTTTGTATAAAAGTTGAGTTATGTTAGGTCACTCAATCAAAGCTTAAATAGATGGATTATTCTTTTCAATTATGAAAAATAGTATCTTATCTTTGGAACGTCTCTATTTAGTGAAAATATTTTTAAAAAGTTTAGATTTGTCTGTAGGATCAAATTGTTTTGCCTATCTCCTGTCCTATGCTGACGTTGCCTATACAGTTTTTAATTCACTTCTCAGTCAGTAGGGTTTTCTCACTTCTTATCCCTTATGAATTATTCTTAACAACTTATAGTTTGACTTTATTTTAGGGGCAAGAATGCCTGTCCTCACCTTCCGAAATCACTGCAAAAAATCCAATTATTTATCTGAAATTTACACCTTCTCTTTGCATTAAGGATCCCTACATTCAGTTTTACTTTATTGTTGATTTGTCACCAGAGTTATAGGTGAGCAGAAATCCTCAGCTCCCTGGCCTCTATTTCCTGGGTCTCTCTTAAAATCTGTGCAAATTTCTCAAGTTTGTTCGACAAAGAGTGTGACTTTTATATTTCGGTGAGTGGCTGAAATCCCTGGCATGCCTTCTCTAATGTATGCAAGTTGAATGTGAAATACTGGGTAGAGAACAAAACCCATTGTTGGATATGTTCTAGTTTTAGAAACATCAACAAAAATACCCAGAAGAAACAAAACTAAACAAAAAACTCAGGAGTCAGCATTTGCACAATATTCCCACTTGACAATGTGCTGAAAGGAGATACTGCAAAAAGCTGGCTCACCATTGTTAGGGAGTCACTGGGTTATCATAGAAGTTGAAACTGTCTTCATGGAAGGTAGAAGTGTCCCTGTCCTGGAGCTGACCTTGAAGATGACAGGTACCTTGGACTCCTTCAGAGTTTCACCTCCAGGTGACATTCTGAGAAGTATCCTTTAGCTCTGGTTACATTTTGGGTGATATCTGGTGGTGTTAGTGAACTCTATCAATGTCCTGTTAACCTCAAACCCCACCCTCATGCTTAATACTAGTTGCTACCCAAATGTGCACTGGTTTAATTACTTCCATTTTTAACTTATATGAGAAAATCAAAGAACCCATACTGAGAATATCAAAGATGAAAGAAAGCAAGGGATTTGCCAATATGACACAGCTCCAAAAGGACATGGCAGTTTTTCTCATTGTTGAGGGGATTGGCTCAGAAACACATGTTCCCCACCATTCCATGTTGTCTTTTGCTTAATATAAGAAACAAGCATCTCTCTTTCCACTCTCCTTTCCAGGCTGGAATCTTCCCACTCTTTCTCAGACATACCTGTCACTCTGACCTAAATCTTTTCATGTGAGAATTATGCAAGGACTTTCCAGCAATGCAGGTTTGCATGATCTTTTCATAGCCACTTTAATCTCAAATCATGTCTTTCCCTGGAAGTATCCTGTTATTCTCAAGGGTGCTCCCCGAGTTCCTTCTATTTCACTACTCCAGTGTTCTCTTTCCTTCCATGACCACAATGTATAAATATTTTGGTTATTGATTGATTTATTGTCTGTCACCTTTATCTTCCACCACTGAGGTATGAGCAAAAGAGAAAAATCTGCCTACTTGATGTACCCTCATGCCTACCAGTGTCCTCCACAAAGCAGGCAGCAGTAAATGTTCTATAAGTGAGAAAATACCCGAGTAAGTGAATGTTTCTGGGAAACAGATAGCTCACAAATAGTTCCTAATGCTAGAAATTGAAGGTTAAATGTTCCAGGAAAAAGTCATGCTAAATGATATGTCTACAAGAATGATGGGTTAAGAAGTCTGAAAATATATTAGGGGACTAATAGAATGTTACTGCAGAAAAATATGTCTGACCTGAGGCTGGAGAATGGTGGGGTTTCCTATGCAGAGATGGGAGACAAAGTGCTCAAAGAGAAAATTATCTAAACAAACATGCAAGGATGGACTTGTATGGGATAACCATGACCTCACAGTAAACAGAGCAAAGGTCAAGTCCAACTTCCCCTAAAATAGCTCTAGATTTTGAACTATGTATTTAATGAACAGTTCCAAGAGCTATATAATTTCCAGGCCCATTACCATCATTATTTTTCCATGACTCTAAGTTTCCTTGGCTGCTAAGTGAGGATATTAATCCATGGTTCAGAGGTTTTTATGAAATAATGGATGTCAAAGAACCTGGTTTTTAGCAGGTACTTTTATTCATAGTGATTTTAGCTGAGTTTAGGTGACCTGATATATTTGGAAATGAGTTATTTAAAGTCAAGGAGCACATCCATTATAATACCATGATTAAAATGGATAATCACACTTGAAGAAAATGGACCATCCGATGAGTAAATGTAGTTTATTAATAAAGAACTGAACCTTACCTCTGGGGAGGTAAGTTCTAGTCTTAATGTAACCTTCTGTTCTGGGATATGCTGAGAAAAAAAAAAAAACACTCAATTTTTCTATGTTTTAGGATCCTTGTTCTTAGAATTGTTACAAAGATACCTAAATGTGCACTTACTCTCTTCTTGAGGGTTTCGGTAAGGAAAGTGAAGATCACATCTCTCAAGAACATTAAGTTTCAGCATTAAGGTGTCATATGAAGTATTATAATGGAAGGGATGTGAAAAGTAGGCGAATACAACCATTTTCACCATGCAAAGGTGTTCCTGCAAGCCATCTATCTAGATTAAATAATGATTCTGGGGTTAACCAGTTCTCTGGATGTCCCAACATCTGCCATTGTGAATTGTGGTTCTCACTTAGCATTACATAGAGAGGAATGAGATGGGAGGGGACATTTGAATAGTGACCTCTTAGAAAATGGTAAAGACAGCCAAGAGAAGAGAGCAAGAAAAACTAAAAGGTCATAGAAGAAAAGGTGCAGTGGAGAACCAGATTGGTGTACCAGAGGAAAGCTGAGATTTGTGGGGGAAGAGCTGAAGATTGAAGCAAGTGATCTCATGTAGCTAGCAAAACCTGTTCCCTTCCTCTTCCTAATGTGATTTAGTGTGAAATGAAAGCCACTGTATCAGGGGACTGTCAGTATTCCTCCTATGCAAATGGTTCTCTGAATATCCCATTGGATCCTGAAAGTACCTGCAAAAGCAAAATACTTGGCTGATAGCTTTTCTCCATTAAGCAGTAAATAGTCTGCAAGTTTGTGTGGGGTTTGGGACAAGATGGTCTTGATAATAGCATGAATTAAACTAATACAGCACTAAAATCTATGATTTTATAGCACTCACAATAGCACTTACTGGAGGAATTTTTAACACATAGTTTCCCCGTTACAGCCATCTTAGAGATGAGACATTGAGGCTCAGGTGGGCCTCAGTTAAGTAATGTGGTTTGTGAATGACGTGTCTGTACTTGATTCATTCTGATTTCTTAGCTCACACTCTCCTAGACTGTTTGGCCTGGGTAGACTATTCTCTAATACTATATATGTAAAACAATATGAATGTAGATATGTCTTGTAGGATAAGACTAGGTATTACAAGGGGCTAATGTTGAAAAAGCAGCTCACCTTCAGAGAATGTTGCCTTTTCTCTTTATCCTGAACATTCTTAGGGTTAGTTTAAAACAAAGACTATGGAAGCTGTGAAAAGGGCTTGTGCAGAAGTAGTTGAAGTGGCTCAAATGAGGAGAGTTCAGCCATCTGGGTTATTGCAGATGTGTCCTGCTGTCTTGAGAATACAGCAACTAGAACAGGGGAACTGATTCTAAAGTGCATCAAAGAGATTTGGAGGAGGGAAGGATATTCCTTAATTATCACTGCTATAAAATGGCAGGCCAAAGTCTGGAATTCTTTATTTCTACACAGCAAGCAGCCCAGGAAGGCTATAGGGCACAGAGCACAAACAAATGCTATTTCATTCTTTTTTCATCCGTTCTCTTAAAAGAGTCAATCAAGAACTCATATTTTAGAATAATCCTTTGTTAAATCAACCAGCAAGACAATGAAATAGGAATTAGAGAAAATGAAATGGTAGGGAATTATCATATAAATATTAAATTCCACCCAAACCCCTTTACCAACTGAATTGGTTAAAGAGCCCCTACAAATTTATGGTCCTCTCAGTTCTCATCTGCTGGCAACTTTATGATTTATCAGTTCACTCCCCTTAGTCACCAGTTTCTACTTGTTGACAAAATAGTGTTTTAGATTCTGTGGGCAGCCAGCAGAATTTGAGAGAGGCAAGCCAATAGTCTGTAATGGTATGTGGAGATGTAGAAGGTTGAACACCTGCTGGCCGGAAGCCTGTTAGCATTGTGTGCTTCCTTCCTATTAGGCAGAATGGTCATTCCTACTAGCATGTGGAAGACTTGAAATTGCACACACATCCAACAATTCCAATTTCACTTCTGGGACCATCACATCATACTGATGCAGCCACAGCCTCCTATCATTCTGGCTCCTGTGATCTGGGACAGCCTTAACCCTGTTAGTCTTCAGCAGACTTTTCTCGTGTGTGGATCATGGTTCTTTGTGAACGAAAACCTTAGTGTGTCTGTATGTATCAGCCAAGAGGCCTCCTTTGTCTCTGATGAGTAGAGTCTTTCAGAGAGATAATTATCACCACCAAGGAATTTAATTACCAGATGAAGACCTTTGATGAATAGACATGATTATCAGAGCCCACCGGTTATCTTTAAATGAGTTAGTGGTGGGAAGCTGCCCTCTGCATTGTGAGATATGTAGGGGCATCCCTGGGCTCGACCTAGATGGTCCTGTGATATTTTTCTCAGTACAATAACAGAAAATGTCCACAGTCATTGCCAGATGTGTTTCCAGGGATGAAATAACACCAGCTGATTATTATTGCTTAGATTTTGTGCTATTTGAAATAAGACCATGCTTCTTCCCCTAAAAGCTGAATTTCAAGAAACATATTGTACTTTAATCTTATAGCGGCCAATCTTCACCTAGTGTAAAATATTACCAACTAGCTAGGTAACCTTGGCCAAGTTAAAAGATCTTTCATTCTGGGTTCTAAGTCTTCTCTTGGGAATAATGATTGTTCCCTTTTCATGGTATGTAACAATGATTCTATGAACTGAAGTAAAGGTCTCATAACACAATGGCTGGCATATGTTGAGATACTCAATCAATTTTTAAAATTATTATTCTTATAGGTTATGATACCTTTGAAAGTTAAGAGCCTTATTAGCAAAGCAGTCTCTTTTTTTAATTCAAATATATTCTTTGTATTTGAACTCCATAAAGACTCACAGGTACACATGTACATGCACACACACACACACACTCATTTCACATACATTTACATACATACATTCATCACCAATACATTCATGTCACACACACATACATTTATGTCATATGCATCCATTCATGTTACACACAGCGCGTGCACACACACACACACACACACACACACACACACACACGTCTCTCCTCACCTCCCCCCACAAACATGCTTATGAATCACCATATACACCTATTGATATGGCCCACCAAGTTATCTGGTTTTGTGTACTATCTTTGGACAAATGTAGCCCATTCTGATTCGGTCTCTAGGCTTTTCTGCTTCTGCTATTATTGTTGCAAGATTTTTCTTCCAGTTATTTCCTTCCAGCACCACCATCAGATGCACTGCGAACCATTCCCTTGATTTTTAAGCCTGTGCACCAGTGAGAAAACTCCTAGAGTAGCTTTTGATTTCATGCTTCATTGCTTTGGTCTCATCATACGCATCATGACATCTTTAAAAAGAGGACAAGAACCATGAAGAAAATAACTCTTTTGAGCAGAAATATCAAACCTGTATCTATAATGGCACAGAAATATACAAGATGACAGAATCTTATTTTATTTTTATGAATTTATGTATTTATGTATTTATTTATTTAGCCACGCGACTGAAGTGACCTTGTAGGAACAACAGCTCAGCCCTTGCTTTTCTGGGGTGCTTCACACCTTTTCTTCAGTTCCTTCTGTTCCTGACACAGCTCCTCAAAGAAGAGCTATCACTCTGGCCCCCTGTTCCAAATTTATGATTGAATGGGCCATAAACAAAGAGAGCCAATCCCAATCCTGGTGTGGCACATTTCTGGTGGCCAGAGGTATGAGTTTGATGGGACCATAAAGAACAAATCTGCTCACCATGCCCCCGAATCATGTCCCAGGTGGTGACTAAGGGCTCTGTTGAAGTGACTGTAGGTGACTCATAAGATAAAGGCTGGGTCTTTCCTAACCTCCCTCAAAACCACCATGTCCCATAGATATTCTTCCTATGCTATCACTTGACAATCTCCAGCAGTCTCACAACTCAAAAGACCTATGTACTTGACAGATTGGTAGGGAGCTGAGTGAGTTCCTTTGTTTGGATGAAATGGTAAATACAAATTCCATTTATGGATACCCAGAGAGTATGGCAGGGGCCCTCTAAAAGGTAAGGTGCAGAAATCCCAAGGGACTTTGACAACACCTTTCATAGGATGATGCTAGTGGCATGCTCCTCAACTCATAGTGCACGAGAGTCACCATCATCTCATCTTATTCAATTTCTGACACACAGCCTTCTGAGATGCAGCCTGAGAGTCTGCAGTGCTTATTTATTTTCATGCATTTTATGCTACTTTATTTTATTTTTCACATGGTAAGGATTGAGCTGAGGGATGCATGAATGCTCTCATGTTTTATCACTAACCTGTGTCCCCAATCCTAGACATGCATTTCTTTATAAAGTCCAAGATGGCTGATGCTAATGGTTCTAGGCTTTTGATTGTATTTTGCATAGTGAGATCCTAGTTTTTCCCTCTCTACTTTTTTTTCTTTTTCTTTTCTTTTGTTTTCTTTCTTTCTTTCTTTCTTTCTTTCTTTCTTTCTTTCTTTCTTTCTTTTCTTTCTTTCTTTCTTCTTTTTATTTTGCATCTATGTATTGTTTTTCTTGAAGTGGCAACTATCAGCACTTAAGGGAACCAACAGTCATTGATGCTGTCATCATCAGAAGAAAAAAAGTTTTGTTCTATGCCCACAGATTGTTATTATACATTCTGAAAACTGATGGCATATAGTTATCCTTCAGCTTAGTCTCCTTCAATCAATAGAAGCACATTTTAATAATTTGACAAGTGTCCTTCTATGTTGTTCTTAGGTCTCTATGTGATCAGCACCAACCTATCAGTACATGGAGCTGCTAGCTCTTCTGCTACTGAGGTCTATCTAAATACAACATTCTCAGCATGTCAAAAATATGTTTTTACACACTGGAGTAGGTTTAGTCACTGTCAAAACCCAAAGGCAGTACCATACCATAATATATTTCTGATTCTTTCCTGTCTCTTCCCTTTCCATTCTGCTGAGAATAGTAGCTGCAGTTTATGCTTTGGCTTTGAGACCTACTCTTAGACTATATAAAGACAGATAAGCAGAAGCAATGAAGTACAGAGAGGGCCTAAAACTTGGACTTTGTCTACACACACACACACACACACACACACACACACACACATACACACACACAAACACACATACACACACACAACACATAACACACACACAAACACACATACACACACAAACACACACACACACACACACACACACACACACACAACACACGCATACATAGAATTTGGAAACAGCAAGTCTCTTTTTAATAACAAAGCCTATAGGCTGATATCAGCCAAACAGTGAATGTTCTTGTGGCTCAAGAACCTTAACTATATACAATATTTCATAAAATAAATATCCAGATTGTGATGAGCTGGATCCTATTTTATCAGGTTATATTTAGACAATAGGGAAAAAAAGGCCTGAAAGCTAGAAAAACTTTTTAAAAGATGACACAAAAACATTACAATACCCAAACCCAAACTCAATACTGCCACTGCCAACAACTGCCTTGAAGCTGGTGAAGTGATTAAATTGTTCTCTTTCTTAAGCAGTTCCTACCTGCAGAGGTAGATGTAAGTTTTAAGTTTGGCTATGACAAAAATCAGTTTGAGATTGGTTGATCTATCTTGGTTTCCATTGCTGATAAATACCATGATCAAAATCAACTTAGGGAAAAAGGGGCTTGTTTCATTGTAAGAACTTACAATCAACTACCAAAAGATGTTAGGCTAGGAATTCAAGGTAGCAACCTGGAGGCAGGAACTGAGGGTGAGACAATGCAGGGGTCTGGTTACTTGCTTGGTTGCATGGTTTTCTCGGTGTACTTTTTAAAAAATACAACCCCAGACTATCTGCCCATAGGTGGAACCACCCACAGTGTACTGGGCCCTCCCCCTCCCCACTACAATAATTAATTAAGAAAATAATACTGCAAACTTACCAATGGTCTGATTTGATGCAAGAATTTCCTAAACTGAGTTCTCTCCTCCCAGGTTACTTTAGCTTGTATCAAACTGACAAAATCATTACATTAGAATAAACATAAAAGAAAATATTAGTATATTGGGTGTATTCAAAAGCATAATTGTTTAAGGCAGTGATTCTTAATCTGTGGGTCATGACCCTATTGGGGTAACATACAAGATATTCTGCCTATCAGGTATTTATATTATGACTCATAACCACAGCAAAATTAAAGTTATAAAGTAGCAACAAAATAATTTGATGGTTGGGGGAAGGTTATCACAATATAGGAACTGTCTTAAAGATTTACAGCATTAGGAAGGTTGAAAACCACTAGTTTAAGAAAAATTTGTCTCTCAAAAAATTAAAAGATATATCACAGACTGGAAGAAAATATTTTCAAAATACACCCAAATATTAAATTGTATTAAAAATATGTGAATATCTTCTCAAAATAGGAAAGGCAAACAATGTAAAATGGTCAGACATGAATAAATACTTTATGAAAGAAGACATAGTAATGGTCGATAGATTCATGAATATACATAGCACTAGTAGCCAAAGAAATGCATATTAAAACCATGAGGCTTTCAAGTCCTCTAAAATTGCTATAATACAAAAGATCGGCCTTCCTGAATATTGTCAGTCTTTAAAACTGCCGTGAATCTCTTACTCTGCATTTGAATTCAAACAGGTACAACAACTCTCTAAAGTTCTTTAGTAAATTGACGTAGTTAAACATACAGCTGTATTAGGTTTTAGCGTGTTTTATTGTAGACACCAGGAAGCATGAAAGCACACAGTCATTTATGTTGAAAGTTGACAGTAGACTATTAGTATATGGGCTTTACACTGACTATAGGACATAGACCCATCAACAAGAACAGATAAGCAAGATACTATGCAAAATACTAATACTCAATAGGCAAGAATAAAATGCAGATAATACAGTTAAATACTAGTATCTTAAAATCAACATATTTTGTGAAAGTGGAAGATCAATATGTCATACTGTATAATCCCATTTATGTAAAGTTCTAGAACAGATAAACCTAAGCTGGGTTAAATATCGAATGCTGATTATTGTCAAAGAACGAACACTGGGGTGGGTGCAGATATAAGGCGCTTTCTTGGTTGGTAGAAATGTTCTATATCCAGGCAGAACTCTTCATTTCAGGGATATATATTGGCTTGTTCCAACTCATCCAATTATATACTTAAAAAATTATGTTTCATTCTGTGTTCACTTTGTTGAAAATTAAAAAGCACCACCATGTATTCTAGTATCTAGGAAAGTCTTTATGACTTTGAACTGCTGTGCTCATTTTTTCCCACTAGCATTTATTTCTACTCCTTGGCTGAACACCACAATCGCCAACAAATACCCTTGAGCTGTTTATAAGCATCCCTCAGATGCCTGTATCTTCCCTGTGGATAAATTAGTTCACTGCACAGCTTCCTGGGGGAAATTTCTACATATACCCTTCCACATTAGGCTTCTATTCCTTGCCTCTTCTGTTCCTTTCTTGTTCTGAGTTACTTCCAGCAGAATGGAATTGATGGCCTTTTCCACTTCAGTTGGACTCTTCATTCAGATTTTTCCAAGCACATTATAAACTCTAATTCATTAACATCATCATAAATGGTAATGTCCTGTGAAAGAGAGAGGTGATGGCACCAATTAAAATAATCGTCTTGTAATCACACGTCAAATCTGTGTCGGTGTAAGCACTAGAACATGCATGGATGCACCCCAGTCCCTTTTTAAATGGATAATAGCACAGTATGGTTGCTGAAATTAATGGAACTGTGGTGGTCACATATGGAATGTGCCATGCCGCACTTGATACATAGATCTGAGTGGGAAGGAAGTGTAAGTAAAAAATGAGGACTGCTAAGAATCCAGTAGATCTTCAAAAGTCATGAGGTATTTGCAATGAGTGTTTATGCATGCAAATTCATCAGATTTCAGGATCCTATGAAGTTGATTCATTTTATTGTCTTAATGGAAACACAAATCAATTCAGCTACTTGCTCAAGGTCATATAAATTGGTTCCCTTTAGATCTTTTGACTTCTCTATTCTTGCACTATCCTGTCCTGCTGCAAGTTTTTCCACTCTCCAGAGCTACCTTAATAGTAACCTGTTCCTTGACTCCTTTTCATTTATATTATATGTTTTAAGTGCATTATTTTACTTGTGCATGTGGTTTTAGGTAAATAATTATTCTCTCTCAAGTGTACAAAAATAGCAGAGGGTTTTGAATGAGCACTCTGGGCTCAGTACTATTTTTAATGTTTTATGTGTATTCAGTCATTTCATCTTCCCAATATCCTAGCAGACATTGCAAAAGGATGCTGTTATCTACATCCATGCTTCAATACCATGTGTCTGAGCTAGCAAAATTAACCTAAAACAACCATCATATTTTAAATAAGCTTATGATTTTTCACTGGGCCCATTAATAGCTCTCTTTGGCAGCAGGTTGTACATACCTATGAGGAGACACAGAATGAGTTCCATCTTGTTATCATGAGATTCAGAATGACTTCATGGTTCACATGCCTGGCTCCAGGCACTCAGTTTGCATGGGTTAGGGCCAGAAGCTGAGTGGAAGAACTCTGGTTCAAACAGCCACTAGGTAGCATCTGACCAATCACTGTTCATAGGAAAGAAGGGAGGAATGTGTTTCTTCTGGGAAAGAAACTAAAATCTCAGTAATGAGATCCCATAGAAAATTCATAATAGTTGCTATTAAATGAGCAGTTATCATGGCCAAGTAGTTTAACTTGAATTTTCAGTACTCAGTGAGCAAGAATGATTATTATTCTCACCCGCTCTTATACATGAAGACTCTGAAGCCGGTAATGAAAGGAAGGGGCCAATAGCCACAAGCTTGTTTAGTGTACAGGGAGCCAGACTGGCTGTAGATGGTATATAGTTTGTTTTAGCCTGTCCTTAATTGATGACACAGTAAACAGTGTCGGCACTAAATAAAACTTAATTGGAGAAACATTTATGCCTACTTATTTCTGAGATAGAAAGTGGCTTTGGTTTGCTTATAGACTGCTTTCATATTATGAAACTGGCATCAAATCAACTTAGAAAAAGATGCACAGTCTTCTCTCTAAGGTCTCCTTGACCAATGTGACTTCGTATATTCATGGTTTAAACTAGTAATTTCCCTCTCCAATAAAGGCAGCGGTAGGAAAGATGGCAGCCCCATCTTGGGGGAAGTGTGAATGTATGGACTGAGGGAGGAGCAAGCTTTTGTTCTGAAAATGCTGCAGTGTTTGAGGACCAGGTGAAAGCCCAGGACTTTCTTTGCTGTGCCGTTCACCAAGATAGATAGCTTTATATCAGGCAAATAGAATCTGTGTTCACATGGATATCTTACTGCTGTGAGGAGATAACTTTCTCCTTCCGAAACGTTGTTGCTTACGATCTGCTTTGTCACAGTTTTTATTTAACAAATGTTCAATGCCTCATAAAAACACAAAAGTTAACTTTGGAGGGACACAACTTTAACTTAAAAGATAAAGATTAATCCAGAGTGAGAGCAGTATCCACAAACCTGTCCCACTCTAGAAGTGAAGGATACTCTGAAACATGTTGAATTCATCCTGTGTGCAAAGGGTCTGCTCCAGCAGACTTCCAAGTCACCATGTCATTGAAAATGCTATGAGCCAAGCAAATCCCAATATTAAAGACAGGCTGGGGACCGTTCTTGCATGGCATGGGGAATTCATTCTGACCCTTTGTATGCCCAACCAAAGCCACTTAAAAGCTTTCTCTTGGGCACTCTTTGCTTTTATCTTATTCTTTTGTCTCCTAATATCCATATGATTGGATAACCAACAACAATACTTAGGTTGCCATTTAAGCAAAAATGGTAATAATTGTCTCTTTCTGAAGACTGTTCTACCAACTGCAGGCTATCTAGGTGTAGGATAAAACCATAAAATTTGCTAGCAATGAAAACAGATGTGAACTTGATAGCTTTTTCTAAGACAAAGGGGTACAGTTGGAATGAGTGCTATATGTAAATAGTGTGGTAATTTGCGAGCTGCAGATGTCTCTAATAAGCATCATGTTGCATTGGATGTGAGATTCCACTACCCCATGCCCACCACAGTGGTGTCCCCTGGGCTCCTTATGTTTCTATTCCTCTAGGACCTATAGAAACAGCTTAGGCATTAGTTGACTCTGTAATTCCATTCCCTAATTCTTTCTCCCTCTCATCTATTCATAATACTACAACTTTTTAATAAGTGTGTAAGGCAGGTGGATCAAGATAATGCCAGTCTATATTCTAATAGCTGATATTCATTGAAGATATACTATTTACCAGTATTGGAAAAATGCCATATACAATATCTAATTTTGTCTTCCCAGCAGGTATAGAGGGGAATGCTATTCCTAGAGTATAGATAAGAAAATAGAAGTTAAAGCAATCTTGGTTTGCTAGTGAGGAGGGTAAATAGTGTGATTGCTTCATTGTGCCTAGCAGTGGTCTAACCTCCTAGGGGGGATTGTGTTAGAAAACATCTATTAGACTTTAAGAGAAACTTTGGAGGATGAAGAAAGGTCACTGCAGAGTATCTAAGACAACTGAGTTAAGGTTATATATATTGGCCATACCATATACAGATTTGTAGAAAAAAAACGTATCTCATTGGTCAAATAGATAGATAGTAGACTAATTCCTTGATATTCTTACCTTAGTATGAAAAATAAAACCATTTTATTTTTGGAATAATAAGAAGGACTACCATACTTAGTCAGTACAGGGATAACTTGATTCAAGATAAATATCTTTTAGATGGGGATACAGCATTTAGTTGGGATGTCCTAATTCTTGAAACATAAAATGTTAAGTCAACAGTGGGGCATAATTTCATTTGACTTTAATTTTGGAGAATAAGTGTGGATGATCAGGGAGAGAGATGTTGGTAGGCTTTTCTAGATTGGAATTGATCTGGGTCTTAAGGTCATGAAAGAAGGAATAGATAGAAGGCCAGTTATGAAATATTTTGATGTGACAGACACCTGAAAACAAGAGGACTCAAAGAACACTAACATTAAAGTATTTAGAGATTGTCCAATGAAGAGAGATGCTTTATCACATGAATATGTTCTTGGATTTTCATTCAAACAGATTTATAAACTATTCACATGTGCTGTAGCCTAGAGAACAATACACATGATACTTAACAACTGACTAAATTCAGCAAGATACATGTTATCAGTATGATCAAGATTTAGAGAATATAATTATCCCTATAGCCCAAGGAAGTTATTTGTTGTGATGGTGGAAACTGGCTGAGGGTCTGTTAGACGGAACTGCTACATAATTTGGGAAACATCTAAGTGGTCCATAGGACATTTAGAATGATGAAAGTAGAGCTTACAAAATAGACAAAGGCCAGGCTGGAGAAACATTCTGGGGAGCTCTTACTCAGTGTAAGCATGAACCATCACGGCAAGTGTGTTTGGTGTTAAACACCTCAGAGTACAGTTGGGAATGGGAGGGTCATAAAAGTAAAAGGTTAATTACCCATTCCAAAAGGCACATTATGTTTTAGTTCCAGTGGATTGATGCCACTGCGCAGAATTTTTAGATAAATATAAAAGGTTAGGAAGGTTCCAGTTATGGTTGGGCAGTGATGCGCAGGCCTTAATCCAGACTTGGGAGGCAAAGGCAGGTGGATTTCTCTTACGAGCCCAGCCTGGCTACAGACAGAGTGAGTTCCAGGTCAGCCAGGGCTACACGAGAAACTCTGTTCTCAATAAAACAAACAAACAAAAAAACACAAAACAAACAAAAGATTCCAGTTATTTTGATTCATACCATATAGCCTTGATCTAACTGTAATCTGCATTCTAGATTACCTGGTATAAAGCAAATATGACACAATATTTGGATAACAGGAAATATAATAAAAAGGAAAAATTTTGCCAGTGCAAGTGGTGGTGCATGACTTTGTTCCAGTATTTGGGAGGCAGAGGCGGCAGATCTCGCAGATCTCTGAGTCAAGAAACAGACCTACCCATAAAGCAAGTTGCAGATGTGGTAAATCCGGCAGAAGCAAGAGGCCCCTGGCCCACGCGACAGCAGCTGAGACTGTGAGGTGGAGTGCTGGAGGCTTCAGGCAGTGGGTCTCACATACGGGGAAACGGTCTGGGGTTCCACAGGCTGGAAGGCCCAGGGGGCCCTAATGATGCGAGGAAGTCCTTGGTTCCAAAAAGGTTTATTGTCATGGCGGATGGTGGATGGATCTGGATGTACCACCCCCCACCCCCCACCCCCCCACTCCCTACCCCACCCACCCCCACCCCCCATCCCCCACCCCCCATCCCCCACCCCCCACCCTTTTGTGGGATATCTTATATCCAAACCATAATACCAAGTAATTAGTATACTGGCATGTATATACTCTTTCTCAAGTGGGTACCTAAATTTATTTGACATGTAACCTTTTCTTTTTCTAACACCTGCTGGACTGGTGTCTGAAGAGATCACAGAACACATTATAAAGAAAGGCTAATAATGAGGAAGGAGAGAGAGAAAAGCATGATGTAGATCTAGAACTGAATGAAGATTTAGGGGTTTACAAAGAAAAATCCAATGTGTGTAATAACAGTGGATATGTGCTTAGCCATCAGTGAACATTCTTCACTGTTATAGGGTTTACGTTGTAACTAACAGGGATCCATTTTATGGTTAACCTTAGGATTCTTAACCCGAAGCTTACAAAGGTGGCACTTCATTAAACATAATGTTTAGGAACCACAGTAGAAACAGGAACTCCATGTAGTATCTCAAGTTGCAACATGAAGGATAAGTGAGGAAGTCAAGTGAACAAAGGAGCTCTTAAATGATCCCAAAGCAGGATGATCAGCCCGACAGAGGAAAGGCATGTATGCCAGACACAGTTGAGCAATTTGTGTTTTATATAATTTTAGAATTTATTCATTAACAACAAATTTAGGGAGTTCAGCAGTTTCAGTGATAGCAATTTGTTATAAATTCCTTACCAAGGTAGCTTGGTGGAGGTGAATGTATGTTATTTCATTATAATCTTTATTACTAATAATAACTATCATATAACACAAGACACACAGCACATATATCATATGTGTATTGTGGTGTTTATCTCACATACATTCATACACATACACAAACATACATACATATACATAATGAATGCAAATTAAAGGTGCTACTGTGTAGTTCAAGAGATTTTTAAAAGGAGGCAGAGAAGGAGTCTGCATTGGTAAGGCACAGTGTTCAAGCAAGCTACTGTTAAGCTCCTGCTGGGAGTCAGGTTTGAGAGCAAAGCTGTAGAGTTCAGATGCTATGTCAAGACTGGATTGTTGGGTCAGGAGCAGGATACGGTGGGTCAAGTCTAGATCCAGACAGGCAAACAGGTAATGAGCAGGTAACTGTATAGGCTCTGTCAACATCAGGGTGCAGATAGAATTGAAATGCCAGAGACTCTCAGAGAATCCTATACTCTTACACACCATATATATCCAGTATCAGGGCATGAGTTGGTGTGGGGTCATTTCAACACAGTGGGAGATGTCTATTACTTTGTAGTGTCTAAGTGAAGTAGTTAAACCCTTTCGTTGGTACATGTCTGATTCTTAGGTCCTTTTCCCCTGATATGGTTTTAATTGGTCTATGTGATCCTACAATCACAATTTACCCCAGTGAACTTACAATGTATCTCCCATTCTATCTAAGGAATAAGGCATTTTTCTTTGATAGATGGAAACTGCAACGTTTGGGTCAACCAAGAACTTTAGTCATTCTTCTCTCTCAAAATGGAGTCAATAGATGCACATACCAGAGTCTCCTAGGGTAGTACACAGTCTGAAAAAAGCACTTTTTTATACAATATGGATATTTGTAGGGCATAGCCTAATTTCAACATAGAACTTCTTGGAAAAATATCAATTGGAAATTTGTGCAAATGTAAAGTATAAGATGTATAAAAGATAGATACCTCTAGTGACCTCTGAGAGGGCATTCTAAGAAAGAGGTGGCAAGACTCCAGGTTGCTGTGCCCTAGAGCATGAGAAGGAGCCCAGTAAGTGGAGAAATCAGATATGGTGCTTATTGTAGCCTGGACGAGACAACGATGGTTAGAATCTAAGGTGAGACTGGAGAAACATTTTACTTTTGATTTTCCTTACTCCCTTCCTTCCTTCCCTTTCTTCCTTCTTCCTTCTTTCCTTCCTTTCTCCTTCCTTCTTTTCTCATTACTTTCTTTCTCCCTTTCTTTCCCTCATTCCTGGCTATTGGGATGAAATAATTCTTGTATGATATTGAATTAGCAAATTACTGTCATTGTTATACTAGATTTAAAACATACACACACAACACATACACACACAGAGAGAGAGAAGAGAGAGAGAGAGAGAGAGAGAGAGAGAGAGAAGAGAGAGAGAGAGAGAGAAGAGAGAGAGAGATTCACTTACTCCCAGTCAGTCTCTCAAAACTAGTCTTAAGGAAACAGGTAGGTGACATTTCTAATTTTCCCTTCCCTTATCCTTCTGAAGTATCATCTTCCATTCATGCCTATTATAGCTAGTGACTCAACTCAAGGGGGAATATAATCTGTGATGACCCAACCCTATCAAAAAGATTCACAAGACAGAATTTAGTTGTACTTTCCTATAGGCTCAAATGTGATCCCCAATTATGGATTGTTACTTCCCAATAACTTTAAAAGCTTCACATTATAGTTACTTTTAGGGCTTTCAGATTTAAGTCACAAGAAGTGCACATTTTCTTAACAGTGTTATCCAGGAGATAATGCAAAGGAAGAAGGACATGCACTTAATGAGGAATTGGGAGAAACCGAGGGAGAGTTTCACACCAGAGCCTTTCTTCAGAATCCCATATCCCTAGTCATAGAGCATCTATCATTTCCTTTATCCTAATTTCTATCCAAATTACCTTGCTCTGCCCTTGGCTTACAGGTTTTAGGAGTCTCAGGTCAACTGGAGATTATTTCTTGAGTGAACCCTCAGATTTCACCCTGGAGACAACTCCCTTCCTGTTGCACTGCTAAGTATACTAAACAACAAAATTGAAATGTGCTCTAGACTCCATGGAACCAGGGAGTTTGAATCTTTGCCAAGGCTTTAGTGCTTCTTGGTGTACTTCTGAAGGAGATTGGAGCCCCAACCAAAATTTTATTGGAGGACAGAATCTAAAGAAGATAAAAGAACTAAAGTCAAAACAGCCTCGAAATGAGAATGAGAGATTTACCAGTAGGCACTGTCAGTAAGAGCCTTGATCTCATTGCATTAAGCTTCTTTTCCCTGTAGACAATCTCTCCATGACCATTTATTGAGGGTGATGCTTGTCTTCTATGTCTTCAGGAGCTTAGCAGAGCCTCTGCTCCGTGTATTTTCTCTGTCTCAGTCCTCTGCCTCTGACTGTCTTTGTCTCTCTGTCTGTGTCTCTGTGTGTCTCTGTGTCTTCTGTTGTCTCTCTTCTGTCTCTTCTGTCTCTGTCTCTTCTCTGTCTCTCTCTCTCTCTCCTCTCTCTCTCTCTCTCTGTGTGTGTTGTGTGTGTGTGTGTGTGTGTGTGTGTGTATTATTCAGTTGTCAGTTTTCCAACTCTACCCCAATTCCAATGATTGCTAAATAGTAAAGTTGTTTTTGTTTTACATATGTGACTAATATATTAGCTTTCTTTCTTTTTAAGCTAAAAGTGCTATGAAATTCCACCAACAAAAGGGCTTAAGAATTTGAAAACACCATTTTTCAGATATAGTTTAATAGCATATGAATATCACATGTATAAGCCGCTTAACCTCTCTGTGCCTCACCTTCTTATAAAATTAGAATTGTAAATTCTCACTGTTAAATTGAAAAAAATGGGAATGGGAATGCCCCACTTTTTTCTTTTACACTCCCCTTATCACTGAATATACATGAATGTGATCTCTCATACTTACTTATGAACTCCTCTGCTAAGTATGGAGCTAAGGCCATGGCTATAACGTCTCTGAATACAGGGTTCCCTGTGCTCTCAATGGTGCTACATGGTATGCAGCTGCTCTGTTTGTCTCTGGCAGTCAGTATCCGAAAAGGGTTACAATTTCTCAGAGCTTCATACAGGTATCTTGTGACTTATATGAAGGTGTCTCTCATTCACTAAGAATGTATTAACTGTTCTCTCTGTGGTCAGAACTGGGAACATGGCAGTTCATTGAAATGGGTACAATCATTTTTTCAAGTAGATCATGGGATATCAGTCAATCAATCAATCTATCTGGCTGTCTGTCTATCTATCTATCTAGACATTAATTACTCTAATAAGTAAAAATACATTTATAACACTAAAGAATTCTACCAAGTTGTAGACCTTGACACTACCATTTAGAGAGTGTTGACAGAATCAAGAGGGATAGGAAGAGCTTGTCTTAGGATGTGAGTATAACATGGAAGATAAAGAATGAAAGAATCAACTGGGGAAGGGAGGAAACGTTATCAGAGTATCATTTACAGACAGGAGGGAGAAGCATCGTAGTATGCTATGATGAGGCTGTGGCATGAACGAAGCTGACATAGCAGGGGCAGAGGAAGCAGTGATTAAGATAGGACTTGCTCATCCTTGGGAGCTACATTGTTATTTTAGTTGCAGTGTAACACTGAGAAATGATGGCATCTCCTGAAGAATGATCTGGACTCATAGAAATTGGCCCCCACCCTCTTTCTTGAGAACATCCCACTTCTAATGACAAGATCTATGTCGCTGTGAATTACAGCTTTCTCTTTGTGTCAACCAAACTAGGTTATCCATGAATTTTCAGTGTCCTTGTCCCAATTTCCCGAATCACAAAAGAGCACAGAAAAGAGTGCCTCTCCCCATCCCAACGGCTCCCCCTGTCTATGTACCAGCACAGCATGTCTAAGTGCCTGAGTAAACTGAAAGAGTAATGGCTACTGTTTAACTTGGCCAAGGTCAATCTATCACACCTCACCCACAGAACCCCGATTCACTCTTTGAGCACTCTCTGTCCTGAGGTAAAACATAACAAGCAAATAAATAAGAAGAGAACTGTGTGGAAATCCTCTTTGTCACTACTGAAGGATGTTCATTTATTTAGCAAAATGTCCATAATTTTTAAATTGCTTGATTCAGCCACTGGCTATTTGGATCTTCAAGGGGTCCCCATCAGGATTAACACTTCCCCATTACCTGCAAAAAAAAAAAAAAAAAAAAAAAGGCAGGCTTTTGATCACTGGAATTAATTATATGCACAGAACTTCATTGCTGAAAGCAGCAAGCAGCTGGTTCCTACAGGGCCCAGGCTGAACTCTCTTGCCAACTCCCCTTCTATGCTCGATCCTCCCTGCACACCTACATCCTTTCTTTCTTTCATTATGCTCCACGGGTTCTATTCAATGGGGGGAAATTGTAATTAAAACATTTACAAAGCCTTCCTTATGACCGCCCTTAAGGCTGTGAACATTCACAATTCAATCTTTTTTTCCAAATAAGACACAATGACAAAGTTTCCAGGAATTTCTTCCTCAGGCAATCAGGCCTCCTAGAATGATATTAATACATTTAAAAAAAACAACTTCACAATGAAGTATAAGCTCTTCAAGGGAGGGGAGAATATTGTCATGATGACTAATTATTCTCAGGACCCTGGTTGTCAGTGGGATCAGCTGACAATGGTTTAGGTTTTCTATCTTCTTTATTTTCCATTAATTATTCATACCTCTGCTACCAAGAGTAGGGTCTTGTTTTCCTCTTAGATGTAATTAGAGTAATGAAAGGGTTTCTAATATTTATATATTTTATTTCTAGTACTCTATTCAATTTTATTTTCATGCAGGACAAAATATAGAATGCAAAACAGAAACCTCACGTCCCTAGGTTTCGTGAAGTCTTACAGCGAAAATTGGTTTCACCATAATAGCAACTGGTAGGAATAATTCCTAGATGAACAACCTGAAATTACTCCCTTAAAGGTAATACTTTATATAGTGTTTTGAGAAAGGTGTAGAAGATAAGGTGACAATTTTGGTACATTTTATTAGAGTTGATCTTTATATTTTGTGATAAAGAAGGAAGGCAAGTCATTGGCGTATTCCTCTATAGATGTGCATTTGCATACAGTTTGTTTTTGTTGAATAGATTTTGGTTTGGATGACAAATTAAATCCCTGTTTTCCAAACACTGAGTTCTTTTGTGCAGAATTTACAAGTTAGGGTGCCCAAATACAGCTCTTCTTCAAAGGTAAAAGGGTTAAGCAAACAGTTGCTAGACAATTATTCTCCTTTTTATACTAACAAAACCACATTCTCAGAGTGCATAGCAAACAGTGTTTAAAAGGTATTATGCCCCATCATCACAGACATTTCCATGGCAATGAAGTGATGTGTCACACACAAACAAGGCTGCACCATTTTTCTTCAAAGAGGCTGATAAAAAAGAAAGAAAAATACCCAGGACCAGACACTGTTTTAGGGCCTGGCAACCTATGCATGCTACTTAAGTGGAGGACTCCTCAAATCTTATCAAGAAAGAAACAAATAGAAATATTTGATATTTTGTATTAGTAGGATTTATTCTTGTTTTGTGTATTGAAATGAAAATACTGGCCCAGGGAAAATGTTATGAAAATATTTTTCAATTAAATTCAATCTTAAAAATGAATAGCAAGTTAAATATAGTTAAATAAAAATTTATCTTGCCCTGTATTTATAATTTTTGTTTTTGTGAGTTTACATATTCATGAGTACCTATGGGGTAAAGAGGTGTAAGTCATTCACAATCATTTTGATCATTCATGTAAAGTCAATGAAAATGAGGAAGCATTCATAATGAATTCTCAGGCAAATTGCTTATATTATGTCTTAAGATATTTAATCAGTTTTTCATTGTAACAGACACTGTGCTAGTCTGAATGAGAATGGCATCTGTAGGCTCATATGTTTGAATGCTTAGTCACTAAAAATAGAAAACTTTGAAAGGATTAGAAGGATTAGAAAACATGGTGGTTTGAATAGCTATGGCTCTCATAGACTCATGTATTTAAACTCTCGGCCCATAGAGAATGGTACTATCAGTAGGTGGAGGAAGTGTGTCACTGTTGGGGATGGATTTGAGATCTTCTATGCTCAAGGTATGCCCAGTGAAAGTACAATAATCATTGCTGAGTAATTAATATTTATGTTGGCCATGTTTGCATTCCCCTCCCATTTGAGGTAGAGAATATAAGGCTGGAGAAATGGTTGGACCATTAAAGGCTAGGCTCATAACAAATAAAGGAAGACTTATTATATAATGTTTCTCCACTATCCAGATTTGACCATTGTCAAAAAAAAATGATCTTTTTTTTTTACTCCTTTCTCAATTACAAAAGGATCATTTAGGTATTTTCCTTTGTTTATAAAAAGTTAGAACTCTGTCATATAATTTGAACTTAAGATACTTTCTCTGAGAAATCAATATTTTGCATTTGCTGCAGACTTCAAATTTTCAAATATATGTTTATATACATGCATATATAGCTAGAGAAAAATCCCAAATATCCCATTTTCTTCTTCTTACTTATATAGTATGATGATTTCTGCAGTGGTGCCATGCCTTGCTTTTCTTTTGCCATTATTTTTCTGTTGTCTGAGTCCCAGATATAGTGCATATCCTTCAAAGAGGGTCTATTTGATTTATATCCAAGAAGATAGGTAAATGTGTGCTAGGTCAAGAACTGTATATCTGTTAGCATCAATTCTGTAGGGGGCATGAAAAATACAATGGAGATTCAAGGTTGCTAGAATTTAGGGGGAAGTGGTGAGACATGGAAGATTAAGTAAGTCCAGCTAGAAATAGTGTCATTTTGTTTTGTTTTGTGTTTTCTGTTTTACTTTTGAGATAGGATTTCTCTGCAGAGCCCTTGGCTGTCCTTGAATCTGCTCTGTAGAACAGGCTGCCCTTGAACTCAGAGATCCTCCTGCCTCTGCCCGCCAAGTGTTGCAATTAAAGGCGTACAACACCATGGCTTGCATAAGCATATTGTCTTAATTAGTGTTTCTATTGCTGTTATAAAACACCATGACAAAAGACAACTTAGGGAAGAAAAGGTTTGTTTCAACCTACAAGTCTCCAGTCATCTTCTATCACTGAGGAAAAGTTCAGGTCAGGTTCTAGAGATAGCAAATAGCTATAGAAAAGTGATGCTTACTGGCTTACTCCTGGTTTGCTCGTTTGTTTTCTTATACACCCTAGGACCATGGGTTCAGGGATGGCATGACCTACAAAGGTCTGGGACTGCCCACATGAATCATTCATTAAAGAAAGCCCTAGAGTCTTGCCTACAGGCAATCTGATGGAGGCTTTTTTTTTTTCAGTTCAAATTTCTTTTCTTAATTAACTTTAGCTTGTATCAAATTGATGGAAAATGAAGCAGCACAGATACCATATGTGCACCCTGGGCTAGAGAGTTTGGAGCTTTCTAAGCAGCAAGAGATATGATGAAGAAATGTGTGGTGAGTTACTTTGCTAAGGGTGCAAGAATAGGTTCTAGCAACCCTTCAGTATACCTACAGCCTCATGTTTGCTCTCCCATTTTTGTCTCTAGACATTTCAACTTACTCTGAATTCATCACATATAAAGTTAGAATTCATCATGTAGGTTTTTTTTTTTTAAATGTGTCTTTAGGTGAATAGTCCAAAGTTTTTCAGGGTTAGTCCAAGGGCTGTAAGGAAGAATCCATTGCATATTCTCTTCTTTCAGTATAAGCTGATCATACTGGAGCTATGGTCTTCTTTGACCAAATTACATTGATTCTTATAGCCTTTCCCAATGTAAAAGTCAATGTCCAAAATTTTCTCTTAAAGGGCCACCAAGACAATGTGGGCCCCATTCAAAGTTGTAAGGGTATTAAACTTCCCATATTAAAGTTCTTTCTAAGGCATCTGTGTCCAAATAAGATCACATTCTGAGGTAACTAGAAATGGAAATTCAATATAAGAATTTGAGGGATAGCATAACTCAACCCATAACATGAAGCGACAGAAACAATTTTTTATACACGATGAATCCTAGCTCTCATTCAAAGTAGGTTGAAGTGTTGAGAAACAAAAAAAACGGGAGGGCAAACACATGACTGTGAATTTACTGAAGGGTTGGAAACTATTCAAATATCATCCAGTTTCTGGAAATCCTTACCTATGGATCCAAAGGGAGGCTGCAAGGTAACTCAGTGGTTAAGCTCCTGCCCAGCATGTCCTATGGCCTCAGTTTAATTTCTGGTAAGATGCTAGAACTTTTCCTGTGTTGTCTTCTCTAATTCTTTAATTATTTTAAAACCAGGATCTTATTTGAATTGAATACATTTTCGTGATATAAAATTTAGGCTGGCTTGGTTGCAAATTCCTATAATCTCAGTACTTGGGAAGTGGAGGCAGGAGGACCAGATGTTTAAGATAATCATTAACTACTTATAAAGTTTTGAGACCAGTATATGCTAAATGAGATGCTGACTCTAAATGACAACAGAAATAATAATGGTACTAATAACAATTTTTATGTTAGTTTCTTTTCCATTGTGATAAAATATCATGATGAAAAGCAACTTTAAAAAGCAAAGGTTTATTTTAGGTTCCAGTTTCAGAGGGATAGACTTCATAATAATCAGGGAAGTATGGAAAGAGGCACCGATCACATTTTCCTCCACACATGGGAAATAGAGAGAACAGGAAATAGGGGGAGGTAATAAACTCTTAAAGCCTGCTTCTATCACCATACTTCCTCTATTGAGGCTCCACTTCTGAAAGGCTTCATAACCTTATCAAACAAATAACACTGCCAACTGAGAATCAAGTGTTCAAGTATGTGAGTCTGTCAAAGACCTCTCTCATTAAAACTACCACAAATAATATTTATAACAATAATGATACAGAATATAATTTTATCTAAGTTGGTAAGTATTTTTATTAAAAATAATCAAGAAGTAGTGTTACAACTTTCTCATTTAGTTAGAAAAATACATTCTAGAAGGGATACAAAAGCCATGTGGGACTGAGATGCTCAAAGCTAGTGATATGTTATCGCGTCATAGGTTCAAATTTCACTGACTTCCATGTTCCCTGCTTAATTCTCCAGACCATGCCTGCTACCTCATTTTTAGTCTTAATTACATGCATATGAGTAGCCTCACTGTTAAAGTGACAGTGAGAAGCATAAATTTGGTTTTCTTTATTTCCCTATATCTAAAATTTCTACTCATTGGTTGGATTTTGATAATAGTTTTTAACCTTTAATTTTCTAATGTTACCAGACATATTATTTTGTATTGTTTGGATATTTAAAATGAAAGTTAGACAAAGAAGAAAAACTGACACAGTACAATAGATACACAAGTTTAATAATATTCCATGAGCAGTATACTGGCACCCAATAAAGCAGACTCCAGCAAAATTGACAAGATGTTGGGGGACAGAGATGACAGAAAGAGAGAGGAAGAGAAGAAGAAGGAAGAGCCTGGCTGGGACCATGTGGAGGAGGAAGAAGAAGAAGAAGAAGAAGAAGAAGAAGAAGAAGAAGAAGAAGAAGAAGAAGAAGAGGAGGAGGAGAGGAGGAGAGGAGAGGAGGAGGAGGAGTGGGAGGATGGGGAGAGGAGGAGGAGGAGGAGAAGAGAAGGATAAGAAGAGGAAGAAGAGGAAGAAGAAGAAGAGGAAGAAGAGAAGAGAAGGAGAGAGAGAGAGAGAAAGAGAGAGAGACAGAGACAGAGACAGAGACAGAGACAGAGACAGAGACAGAGACAGAGACAGAGAGAGTAGTAACCATAAGCCTGGCTTATACCTGGCTGGCAGAAATGCAAGTTGTGGTTGGGTAGTTGTTAGACGGAACCTAGCAGATTTGTCTGTAAGCCAACACATACATTGGTAACCGCCCTTTAAGACCTAGACAAATGCTCAATTTCACAGCATTGGAGAGTTTGTCCCTTTGACAGTAGTATGGCTAAGATGATCAAGCCTTGTATACTGACTACTCTTCCCCATCTTTTTTCCCTGTTGTCAGTCTACTTGACATCCCACCAAAATTATCTACATATTGTATTCTAGGTCCATTTCTATATTTCCTACAATTAATGTATTTGATTCTTCTTTCTGGAAACATTTGGGCAATATAACAGCTTTAGGAATCCCAAGAGTTAACTTACAGATGGATTTTTAGAACGCACAGCATATAGACATGCTGTTAACTAGTTCCCGTAGGAACTTGCTCCAGATATAAATCTCAGAGACAAATCAGCATGTATTCTTCTCACAGACATTTCATTGGCCTATGTAAGAAAATTGCAGATTAAATCAGCTTTTTCTCCCTGCCGGGTGTGAATTAAATCAATGCTGAAGTGGGAGGTGTAGTTTATCTGTGTGAGAAAGGTTACCAGAACCAATGTTAGGTGGCTTGGGTCCTTAAAGAAGTGGGTGATGTCATTGTAACATAGAGTGTTAAAAGTCTTTCTTTTTGGATCCATCCCTTAGCAAGTATTCCCCACTGTCCTTTAATAGCTAAATTGGAACTATATGGAAGTGCTATATTTATACCCATTTCTTTCAATGTGCACATCACGATTGATGCTCACTTTTTCTCTCAGTCTATCAAATATCATATTCTTTTTGTAATACGATATTGTAAAGTGTTAAGAGAGCATTTCCTTCAGCCAGATAACATGTGCTCAAACCCAGTTCTGTGTGTCCTTGGAGAGCAATCTGACTTCTAACCATTCATCATAAGAGAGCTCTTGGAGCAGGTTAGCTGGCTTAGGAGGGAAGACCTGGTTTTAATCTTTGGAACCTACACAGTTGGAAGGAGTGAACCAATTTCTCCAAGTTTTCCGTTGACCTCCACATAAATGCTTTGGCAAGCATGCAAGGGTACAGAAAATAAAATAAATTATGAAGTATCAAAATAAAAGAGGTATTAAAATCTATTTTTTAAAAAAGCCTTTCTTAGGATGATTTCATTTTTATAGTGTACTTAAAGAAAAGTAAATAGTCAATAATAACTTTCATCTAAACTCTTGCTCAAAATAAGGCTAAGTAAACCACAATGTTCAAAGTATTTAATACATTTTCTTATAGGAATTATGCAATAATTGACTAAATGCAATATATAAGACTAAGTAAATTAATAGACCAGAAAGGGCACGAGACATGCAAGTTCGAATCAGTAACTAAATATGTAATCTTTCATATTCATTGAAAACTTCTTTGGTGTGGTCATCCCACCTTTAAGAAAAAGAATGTGTCCTGTGTCCTTCAAAAATGCAATTATCAAATTATCAAAAATCAATTATCAAAGAGACAAATGTTTCCAATTAGCCCAATGAATATGAATAATGCCTTATAACCTTATATTTGTCAGACTAATAATTAATAATAAGATTAAGCGGGGATCAATAGTTAAAGTTTGACAGGTGTCCTTGGGCTAGAGTTTGGCAGACATACTAAGCACTAATCAGCAACTTCCCTGTTTGTATGCACTCCTGAGACTATAGGAAAGTGTACCAAGCTCCCTCATGCCTGTCCCATTGGGAAAGGAGGAGATATCTCTTTTGCATCACAGGTCCTCCCCACAATATTTGACTATATTTTCTGTAAGAGAACTTGAGCCAACTTTGGATTTCTGGGTTTTCTTTGTCATATCCCTTCAGTCTGTTATACTAGGCTCCAAAGAAAGTAGCTCAAAGCTGTTTGTTTTGATGCTGATGGATGTTGCAGTCTGTAATCCATGAACCGAAACATGGATCCTCTTCCACTGCTTCTGGCATATCTTGTTGTGTTTATGAGACTGACAGGAGAACACATCCCAGGCATATATCATATGCTGATCTGTGAGAGAGATAAGCTTCTTGTTTTGCTTGAGTGGAAACAAAACAAGCAGGTGTCAAAAAAAAAAAAAAACCCAAAAAACAAAAAACAAAAATCCTGCATTGATTTCTACTTGGTCTGAGACTGCTTAGGATAAGGTTGGTTTCTCTCTGGGCACATTCCAAGCCTCTGTCATTCGATCATTAGGTGCACAATTTTGTAATCTGTAGTAGGCAGTTTCCTTCCTGTTACAAGGAATCTACTTTTATTAATTTGTATTTCATGATCTGATGCCAGTGTATTATGATACATTCTGTCATAAGGACTGAAAGTCAAGTATTTCAAAGCCTACTAAGGTCCTTTAAAGATTTACATTGTTAGCAGCACATATCCCATTTCCACTCTCCTATTCAGGTCCCTGCCTTTAAAACATATCTGTTTTAATGGACCAGGTCAGCAGATTTTGTTCTATTCATAAAATCAGTACCTTGTTGAAGACAGGATGCCATGCTTAAACTAGTACTAGATAGGATCAGGTGATGCTACATAGCACGGGCTCCAACACCCAACCCTCTTGTCTCAGCCTTCTAAGTATTAAGTTGATAGGTGTGGGCCACTGTGCCCAGACTGAAGCTTGAGATTTGATGCCCTCATTATTGCTGTATGGTTTGACATTTTTCCAATCATGGATTGGATCTCATGATTCTCCAATTAGGTTGTAAGCTTCTTGGGACAGTCAGCCTTTGATGATGGATAGATACTACTTAAGAAGACATCAGTAAGTGTTTCTTATACTTTAGTGCTTCGAAGAATGAGGTTGAGATTTCTTCTTCCCTAAAACTTGGACTTGGCAGGCTCTTTGTAATACTGTCCTTCCACTTTTGATTCCTTGATTATTAATTGGTTCCAACGGTGTTGTTTCAGATCTTTAATTAAATTCTCCTTTCTGTCTAAGTCCCTGCCAAAACGTATTTTTCATTTTTCTTCCTGCAATGCTCAAGCATCAGTTGATGCCAAGTGCATGCTGTTTCATCGCATTCCATCCAGATTGAGTTGCAAACTGGGGTAAGGCTGCAGCATCTCTTTCAGGCACGTTTATAGGGAGACACTCTTAACCCTCAATGTATAAGACAGAGGGAAATACAGGATAGGAAAATGAGGTAGACATCCTTCCCAGACCTTAACTAATTTATAAGGAAAAGGGAAAATGGCAGATCAGATGCCACTGGCTCTCTGCCAAACTGAGATATTGAAGTGTTAGCTGAGACAGGATCAATATGAACACTTGGTGTACAGAGCCCTTTTAAGAGGACTCCTGCATTTGCCAAGCACCTCCTGCAGCCATTTGATGAGAGCCTGTCTTACGGTTAGAGTCTTATCTGATGGAAAGAGAAGCAGTAGAGACAAGTTTTAGTGGTTTCTCTCTTGCTTGATGTATCCCTGGATTCTTCAGTCCCAATTTTTGATTTTCCCTCTCTTGTCAACTAGCTTCTTAGGTTAGAGTAGGATAGAGGAAATGCTATTGCATTCATTATCTTTTCTAATAACCAATAGCTTTCAGATTTGGCAGCTTAAACAATAGGAACACATTCTCTGTTTCCCTGTGAATTAGAAATCCAAAGAAGGCTCAACTGTGTCCAAGTTAATAGCAAGGCAACTTTAGATACAGTCCCTTGTTTTGTTAACTTAATATTTTCAAGCTTGCTTTTATGGCTGTTACCAGAACTTTGGCTATAGCAGACTTCTGACCAGAGAAACCAGTTCTTTGCACTTGGTCCTCCCTCTCTTTAGAGAAACTTAGTTTGATAAATATTGTCCTCTTTCAGAGAGCAAGAGAAAGAAGAATAAAGAGAGAATGTAGCCAAGGTATAAGCACTGTCAACTAAACTTCAAGTGTTCTACTTCTGTATTTTATCTTTCAAATGCACCAGTCAGTTCAGTATACATTTAAGGAAAGAGAATGACACACAGACACACATGGATCATCATATGGATATGCATCACATGGATATGCATCAGAAGCTGCAATAAGAGGGTCCATCTCACAGACAGTTATATACACCGTGAAACAAATATTAACATGCCTTCCTCATAGTGTTTGCTGAAATTTAGCATAGTAACTATGACAGTGCCTGCCAGGAAGCAGAGAACATTGTATCCAAATCCCCACTCACTCATAGCACATCGCAGGGTGCACAGTAGACACTGAAGTACCTACATGCTTATGAAATTATGTTTATTATATTTAAAAGCTGAGTCTCTATGCTCCTCAAAAGAGATCAATTTTTGCTGTTTTCCTTCATGGATAATTTCCTTCTTGTGTTTCATTTTTTAGTTATCATCAAAAGAATAGATTAAGATCTGAAATAAAATCATTCAATATCTAAAACAGGTCTGGCATTGTCTTCTTTGGTTTATCTTTAAGTTGTAGATAGAAGTTTCTTCTTCTGGTCAAGAATCGTTTTTCCATTTGCCAGATAAAAAAATATATATTCCTAAAAACCTAGAAGACAAGTTTTTCTTAGAGGACTACTAAACAGAAACAAAGACCATTGTATAAGTCCTGTGAACCACATAACCTGACACCTGGGTATGCATTTGGGGTGGCCAGCCACCCTGTGCTCTATGAATCTGGGAAGTGATTTTTTTTCCCTACATACTGAATTTTTCTATCATTAAACTCATGATCCCCTTCACTCAGGAACATAAAATACCATTCTCATTAATGCCATTTGTTCAAGATATTCATTAGGTTTCTGTTTCACTGAGTCTGTTCAAAGATAGTACTTGATATAACCACTGTTACGCACATATTCACACACATCACACATACACACACACACCATACTTTTTTAAGTAATTAAAACGCTAATCTTTTATAGTCATATAAAAAAGACAGTAAAAGTAACAAGTTGAAAATGAAACTAAAATTATATGCCCTAGAATTCTATATTTGTCAATTCTGCTGCAAGTTAGCCTGTTATAATCTATAAAGTTATGAGATAAATTTTCTATAGCCAGATAGGGAATAAACTTTGAAATTTATATGAATTTACTATATGATATGGTAAGATTGTGCTCTATATGTGTGGATTCAGGCAAAAGAATGATATTCATCAGAGTTCAGCCCTCTGGGTTGGAGATATCAAGGCTAGGAAAAGCTTTCTCTTTAATTTGAATTATTTTATAGCCAAGGATGCTATCTTCAGAGGGTTGTGTTGACATATATGGAGATATATGTAGACCTTCCAATAAAACGTTCAGAAAATAAAGCTGGTTATTGCACAAGTAGAAATGGCAAGATAATTAGGCTAAAATATTTCCCCTTTAGATGTGTTTTATTCAGAAGGAAACTAGCAAAAAATGCCCAGAATTTCTGTTGCTGCTTTTAGGATCAGAAACTCTCATGATATAATCAGATGTTAAAGGTCCTTGAAGTCACCCAGCCATAAAGGTCTTTTTGTCAGAGCTATGATGACTCAAGGTAAGCTTGTGGTCAAAGTAGCTTTCAAGACAGAATGAAGTATGAGCATGTTAACCACTGGGAGGGTCAGACATTTGACAGCTAATCTATAGTGGCAGATACTATACTTTCTCCTATTCTACCAGTGGCAGAGGTCTCCTTCCATGACATATACTGCCTGATGACATATATGACTAAGAATCCATTTGACTTGCCTGTCACACTTTCCAGGTCCCTAATGAAAAAAATGATACCTAAGCCATTTTATTTTAACTAATCCAGGTATGAAAGATGAAATAAGATGAAGCATATTTCAGCACACACATTTTTCTGAGCAAATGGGAAAGCAAGAAGCAAGAAGTGGTAAAATAAGGTATTATTTACTTCATTGAATACAGTAGCAACTTGGCCCTGATTGTTAATGTTTGTCCCTGCTATGTAATGTATAGTCATGTTGGATTAATACCTCCCTTGAATATAATTTTATTTATACCTACTCATATATTTCTAACAGATGAATGGCCATTCTTGGAAATACTTAAAGAATCTGAGTTGGTTTTGTAGCACTACTTCAAGTTAACCCCCTTCTGTAACAACACATAGAAGGAAGGGGCTGACGCTGGATGATCTATAAGACCCCTTGTAGCTGTAACATCCCATTAGTTCATGGTTCTTATAGGGATGCTAGGACATGATGAAAGAGGATCATGCTGTTTTTCTGTCACATATTTATGATGCATAGCATTCTGTGCTTGCCCTTGAATCAGCGCTGTTTCTTTTCATGACAAAAGCAAACCAGCCTCTCCCTGTTTCTTGGGGAGGCCACTCTGCTACTAAAGAGCAATATCATTTTCTTTCCATCAGTTTGCTGATTCCTGGTACCTTTATTCAATGCCATGTTCTCTTACTGTGAAGACAACTTTGGCTAAAGATTAATACTTTAGTTGAACTACTAGTCTACTTTTTTTTTAAACAAGAAAATAGAATAGATTAGAATCTTCAAATTATTATGAATTAAGTTATGTGATTATGAAGCTTCAGACTGAAAAAACACAAACAAAAACAGAGGAAAATAAATAGTGATATACTCAGATTAAAAAAATCCTCTCTCTTATACATCAGTAACTAAAACATAAACATGCTACTGAAATCAAGTTTTTCCCAAAGAAAAGGATATTTATATCAATCAGCAACGTATTCTTTGGTATATAGATAGAGCAATAAGTTAATATGAAATTTAACATCTCATTGAAATAGCAGTGCAATGGAGAATTTAAATCCACATAATCACAACACACACACAACACACAACACTCGGGTGAGCACACATGACACACTAAAGAGTGTTACTTGTTTCTACTTCAAAATGTTGCTCAGAGACATCTAGGAATAATAGATGGACATAAATACTTCTGCCTGGTTTAGTCTTTGAAAAAAGTGCCAAGACATGACAGGACATGCACAGAACATAAAAAAAGAAAAAAAAAAAAAAAAAGTCAAACTAGAGCCACTATTCCTTGGAAAGGAGTGGTTAGTGAATTGCAATCAGGATGGCATTGCATTGGATTAAGCCATGGGATATAAACAGAATGCTTTTTCTAATCAGCTCCATATGAGAGGCCTGCAGGGAAAGATAACTGAGAGACCTGGAAATAGTTACTAAGAGAGGATTGTGGTTTAATTTGGAGGAAAAGCTGAAACAGGCAGGTGGCAGCCCTAGGCTCTCCTGATGCTCAGCCTTTAATATGCTTGACCCTTCCTATCTTATCAATGAAGTCAGTTTTTGATCTTTTGCCCGAGGAGAACCATGCAGGAGTAGCAGACATATTACAGAGTTGAAAAAAAAATGCTATTAGGAGGTGAGAGTTGTAAATAAACTGTTTCCTCCAAACTACTGTTACCAGGTAAAATACATTATCTTAAGACAGATAATATCTACTTCAGGAAGGGTTTTAACTTATGAGAGACTCCTGCAAACAATGACAGTTTGCATAAGCTGTGGATTAGTATCAGAGGATAAAGGAAATTGGTCTATGTCCACATTCAAATATTTTGATTCCACATTCCACAGTTTTTCCCTGGAGTCTATTCAAGGCTGGAGGGCAACTTCTCCTAATTCCTCCCCTGCTATCCCAGTCTCTCAAAACTTTTTGCTATCTCATATGGGTCATTCTTTCTTTGTTCTCCCACATTTCAGTGATCTCTCTTTCTTTCATTACACCATGACAGTCATTGTTTCAAATTCTAGATCTCTTAAGTGGTTAATGAAGGAAAAGAAAGAAGCCACTGGCCAGTTTGATCCACAGGCTCCCTAAGCAGGTTCTTGCCATGTGCCAGTCCTGCTCAACCTCAGAAGAGTTACCATAGCTCTTGTCTTCAGTCTTTTGTTCTAGGAAAGTCTCTAACCATTGGTGACCTAAACGCAATATTGTGTTAGAGCCAAAAGAAAATAACCTCCCTAGAACTCAATGGCTTATCTTTTTTTCCCTTCTGTATTACCTTTGTGTTAAATCTCTGCCTTTAAAGTTTACTTCCTGAGCCAGAGAACAGTCAAAACTTCTTGTAATAATTAGTGAGGACAGGCCTTGCTCAATATTTGGAAACAATTTGAATCAATTGATAATTTGAATCAATTTTGAATCATTTGTTAATATTGCTCATCAGCTCCTAAGAGCAACCAGTGGTGTTGAGACTACATCAGATTCCTCATCTTGTAGATGGTAAATTAGAGGTTTGGAAATGCAGAAGTTAGCAGGCGTAATTGTGTGTATTGAAAGAGAGACTCTACTGACTTAAAATTCTATTCGTATAATGTTGTCTTAAGAATTGTTCTTTCCTAGGCACTGGGTTAGATAAAAGGAACTGAAAACATAGAAGATAAAATCTTTCTAGCATCATGGATTAGGGTTTGATACAAATGTATTATTACAGATGAACCAGCATTGTCTTCCTGTGGGCAAGAGTGAGAAGACACTAGTAGTTCCCTCATGAAGGATTAAGGCTTTTATGGTGCATATGTATATGTGTACATGTACGTGTATGTGTATATGTAGTGTATGTGTATATGATGTATATGTGTATGTATGTGTATATGTATGTATGTGTATGTATATATGTATATGTATAGTATGTGTATGTACATATATTTGTATATGTATATGATAAATATATAACACACTACACACACACACACACACACACACACATATATATAATTTGTCCATATTCACACACAAACATAAATAATCAAAACAAAATTTAAAAATTAAAAATCTCAAACTGAGTTATTCCAAAAGCCAAACTATTTGAGCATTAATATGATGTCACAAGTGAAAATGTTTATATTCCTTCTCACATAACAAGTCCTGGTCAAAATACAGATACACTAATGATTTTATAAAATTACCTTTAGACCATGAACATATAACATATAGTACACACACACACACACACACACACACACACACACACATATATAATATATATATATATATATAAACTGTATTTACACTTTGATCCCTTTCTCACAATGTATGTGTAAAATTATATCTGAATGTTTCAAAAAGTGAAAAAAATCTGAAGTAGTGTGATGACAAGAGTACAGCTAAGAAAAATCCAACCTTTGGGCCATATTCATATGGATATATATGTGTACATGTTTTTAAAATATGTACAAATATTATCTTTATACATGGGCATAAATATATACCCAATTATTTATAAATGCATCTGTATATCCATATAAAACTGACACACATATTATGTATATATGTATGCATGTATGTATGTATACACATCCCTTACATTTTAGGAAGTAGTGACCATTTTTATATACATTTAAATCTATATTTAATAAACATATTTGACAGCAGTACCCAACTGATACTTTTAGAGATTCATTTTTTTTTAAATTATGTGTCTATGTGTGTAGTGTGTGTAAGTAGATGGAAGGGCAGTATCTACAAAGCCCAGAATAGACCTTCCGATTGTCCTGGAAGTGGAGTTACTGTGGTTGTGAGCCACCAACTGTGGGTTAGGGGAGCTGAACTTGGGTCAAGAGCAGTAGGAGCTTCTGATCCTTGAGCCATTTCTCCTGCCCAGCCCTTTTCTATATCCACATCATCACAATATGTATGTTTTAAGGTACTGACATTTATTTATGTCTTAGAAGATGACTGGAAGTCTTTTCTTTTCCAGAATCTTGTGTATGCAATTGTGTGAATGTGTATGCAGATGTGTGTGTGTATGTAAGTGTGTGTATTCACATGTTTGTATCTCTGTATGTCTGTGTATGTTGGTGTATGCAAGTATGTATTTGTATGCAAACATGTATGTGTATGTGTGGGTATACAAATGTCTGCTGACACATGAGTGTGTATTTGTGTATATTCAAGTGTTTTGTATGTATATTTTTGTGTAAGTATGTGCTGTGTACCCAGGTGTATGTGAGTGTGTGTTTCTGTGAGAATGTGTGTGTACATATATATAGTACCATCTTTGGTAGGAATAACCATGAGTAGAAGATCTCTCTATTAGGACACGAAAAGCTGCAAGTTTGCAATATCCAGGCTTGGTAAAGACTTTACAAGTTTAGAAATGAAAAAGTAATGGGGTAACACTTGTTCAAGTTGTCCCACCCATAATAATCTATCCAGAAAAGACAGACAATTTGTCCAAAGAAAATTGGACAGAGCAATACTTAGCATTCTCAAAAGGCTTGCCTACCTAGTGAGTCTTTTACCTGCCTCACCATTCATTTCTCTTCTGGCAAAGACATTGGAAATCTTGTTAAGCTAAGCTAAAAGAATTTACAGGTGATAATCAGGCTAAACCAGTTGAATACTCAGGCCACTTCAAACAGGAAATAAAGATCTACTTTTCAAATCCTATTTAAGAATTCAAGTGTACCTAGTTTTCTAGTACTGTAGAGGTCAGATATTGGCTCTGTTGGTGAGTTCCTAGTCTCAGTAGATGAGTATTTCTTCCAGGGAACTACAGACTGTCACACTACGTAAGTGCCATTTGCATTCATGACACAGGAGAGGACAGAGACATTGACAGAGTGTTTTTTCCCTGCCTCTTTCATTTTTAAATGAATGATGACATGCTTCAGGGAAACATCCCCAAACAAAAGTTGACAAATTTCCATTTATTTTCCATCAGTGGTGCGTGTCAGAGGTTTTCCCAGATCTAAGTATGCTGCCCTGGAGGCCAAGATGTTTATGCCTTCAGCTCTGTGGGCCTCCTAGGAACTATCATCCCAGTCCAGTCACTTGGTTGGGATGATTGGCAGGCTGAAGGAGTTTTTATGATTTTACTAAAGCTATTAGTTTGAAACGCTGATCCGCAAGTTAGATGGGAAACACACAAGGGAAAGATGTCTTCTAGAGGCAATGGTTTTTGTACTTTCTCAAGAACAAAGTGAGTAGGAAACTACATTGAAAATGGAGCCCTAGAAATGCACGTGAGGGTGGAGGGAGTGTGTATTGAGCTCCTGTAATGTTCCTGGCACCCTACCAGGCTATTTATATTATACACTTGAAACAGTATGCTGGTGTTGTCTTTTTTTTTTCCCTTTTTCTTTTTCTCCAGCACTGGTGTACATGAGTGTTAGGAAGGGTAGAACATTGTGGATACACTGGAAAACAAATCAAAACAGCAGTAACAAAATGATTGTTCTTCCCAGTTTAAAAAGAGGGCATGGGAAATGTTATAACTATAACTTATTTAAAATAAAAAATAATAAAATTAGGATAGTAGTGTGCTATTTGTTATTAAAGGCTATTTCTTTAAGATCTCTGTGGAACATTATGTAACTGGAAAATTTTCCAAACCTTGGAGATAGAAACAGGTAAGAATGCGGGACAATGTAGGAACAGTCATTACGGGGTTATGTAACCAACCTTATAGATTTCCTCTTTAATGGGCAATTTTAACTTTCAGAGCTAAGTTCTATGTGATAAACTATAGAAATCCCCAAAGGATTATCATGGAGAGTCTGGGAAGGGATACAAATCTGCCATTTTATCTGCTAATAGTGGGGTTGTTTACATGAACTTGTACATATGTTAACATCTATTGCATTGTACAGCAAAAGAAAGCATAACTCCAATTCATTACACAAGAATTTTAAAATATAACTTAAGAAATTAAAACTCCCATAACCCAGTATCAACTGCAACCAATACCATGTTAGTGGATGTTTGACTAAAGGGCTAGTATGTAATATATGTGGTCAGCTGCTCCAAGTGCTTCCTGGATATAGAAGGACCGTCCCTCCTCACATGCATCACACCTGTTAAAATCTGTTTATTAAGGTTATTCCTTCTTGGCATTGATCAAATCCTTTGATATTTTATACTCATAAGTTTTCATGAAAAAAAAAAAGAAAGAAAAAAGGACAAGGGGACCAAGGAGGCTCCAGGATGATGGGCAGAGCTCCAGTGGTGCCTTTCAATAGGTCACGATGCTTCTTATCCTTGTCTTTCTCCTGTCTTCAATTCTTCTATTGATTTTTTTTTTTTAAAAACTAAGGTCAATCCCATGTTTGTAGGTGATACCAATTGCTTCCTGGAGTTTGTCCTGTCTCCTTACTGTTCTGGTTTAAACCCCCTGTGACTTTTTTCGACTGCATGGATCCTGATAAATGAGGTTGGAAGTGACATAGAAATGAACTCAGAAGTGAGTTTATAGCCTACTGGGGACCATCTGTTAATGTAAATGTTTAAGGTAAAATGCATTAAGGTTTAGGAGCTGACGAGACATTTCATTTGCTTCCTGCCTTCAGGATGGATTACACCGACTGCTGCCTAAGTCAGGAGAGTTCTCTAGTTAAACTTGGTATGTCGGCTTTTATTCCTGTCTGCTGTGATTCATTGTCAGAGACAAAATGTTAAGCACATCTTAGGGTTGTGATTGTTAAAATAACTGGGTTAAGCTGAAAACAGGAGGAGTTGTTTGGGTTTTGTTAAGTACACTACATTTAGTATGGCTGGTAAAGATCAATGATTATGTATAGTTAAATTTGTTGTTTCTAGTATCAAATAATTTAGCTATGTCTATCAGGGCTATTAGTGCCAATCAAGATATAAAAAGTAATTTATTGAATGAGTGATTTGGTATTAAAATTGTTGTTAAAGCTGAGTTATATTGTAATTTTCTTACCATCTGAGAATCAAGAAATTAAGGAGTACCTATTTCATTTTTAACCCTTGAGAGTATATTATGGAGAAGAAATTTAAGTTAAGTATCTTTCTGCTGTTCACAGGAAATGGCCTGCCTTTAAAGACAGAATCAAATTCAGCTACTAGACAGAAATCAATAATTTTCATTTTCAGCTTTTCCTTCATAAGTTGGTGACTTTGAGCTTATAGACGGTTTTATGATCCTTGCAGACCTACCTAAGAGAAAGAAGGCAGGGAAAATAAGTGTAATCAGAAGAAGAAGAGAGAAAACTTATCTGGATGTAGTTCTCTTTAAAGAAATATGTAACTGGCTCAGGGGAGATGGCTCAGCTGGAAAAGCCATTGGATCCTCAGAAACCATGGAAATGTGAAGTGGGAGAATGAGTCCAGCCTGCAGTTCTAGCTGTGGAAGGCAGAGACAGGGATCTTCAGAACAAGAGACATAGCAGTGAACTCTGTGTTTTCTTAAGAGACCCTACCCCAATGAATACGGTGGTAGAGAAATCTGGGATGATCTGACATGAACCTTGAGTCTCCAAAAGCATGCACAGTACGCATTTGCCTCTAAAACACATGTAAAACACACATGGGTGGCTCTTGTCAGAAATGAAATTCTCCAAATATTCAGCCCATTTTCTCTGTTAGAGAGAGGTAAAACTGCTCCAAAAGCAGTAGTTTTCTAAAAGTTTGGTTGAATTATATCTGGTAAGAGGAAGAGGCAAGATAGAACAATCCCATTCTTCCAGTCTCAGGCAGTTGTTGCCTCCACTAGACTGCCATTCCTTTTAATGGCATCCTAGGCTCTGTTGAGAAGTAGGCCTTAACCTTGTACTTCATGTATTCTAGAAAGTGTACAAGTCGAAAGCTATAAAAGTGACAAAGTGCCTTCCATCTGCATCATCTCTCCCGTTTTGAGAAGAGAGCACATGTTGCAGATATATAATTTTGCATGGGAGAGGTGAAAAACCTCCTGCTTAGTTGGTTACACTGCACTCAATTTGGTACACACTACAGTGTAATCACAAATTTTTTAAGTCACAAAGTCCAAATGAAACGGTGGAAAAGGAAGGGCTTTCTTCAACTTCCCAAGACTCATAGACACAATTTATATTCAGTACTTCATTTTATTTGATTCTCAGTGAATGTGAAAATAATTAAGCTTTAAGTATAAGAAGAAAAGTATTGAGTCCAGTTCATACTTCTGTATGAGGAGTCTCATGCTTTGTCTATGAATATGCAATATTGGGTGTTGTCCATGGAGATGAATACACATTCCACGAGCCATAGGCAAAGGTCTTTTTGATAGTCCACAAGTGTACAAGATCTTTCATTTAAGTAGATTCTCAAAGACAGCCAATTTCCTGATAGAAAGGGGTAGCAAAAATCCAGGCAAGACAGTTAAGGGAAACCACAGATTGACATGTTTCCATGGGAAGCCTAAAGCTATCAAGTTTTATTTAACACCTTTAAAACCTGTGCACTCTTTTCCTTTACATTCTCATAGCATCTTTCCAAAGAAATCTATATATAGACCCTTGAGCAAAGATATTCACTCTCATCTTAATGACTACTTGAATAATTTTCCCTGAAGGAATGATAGGATGATAAAGCTTTCCTTGAGAAGAAGAGGTCACCTGTGTGCTCGATAAGGAGAGCTACCATTCTCTGTGAAAGCATCATGGGGACTCAGTGAATTGGAGCAATTTTATGTCTGGAAATTTCCCAAGGATAATTGCATGTGAAATGAGAAGGAAACTCCTCAGGGATTCCTTGTTATGGGATGGGGTAGGGCTCCTGATGGGTCAATGAGAAGAGCATTGTTGGGTCTTATGCTTACCTCTGCCAAGTCGGCTGTGGTGTTTCCAATAAATCACTTTAACCACCCAAACTCTACAGGGCCCTGGCTTCTACTTAATAAGAAAAATTGCTTGAGTCTCTGTCATTCTACTCAACGTCTTACACTTCTGCCTAAAGATCAGCATGGATAAGGTGACCTAAAGCCCCAGGAGAAACAGGAGCACATTACTATCACCATTTCAAATGCAGCCAAGATGAAGAATGATGGCACTAAAGATTTGCCACTTTGAAGAGCCTCTCCTGTCCTCTAGAATTGCACTACTATTTATGAGAACACATGAAATATTTTACTATTTTATAATACAATACTGATATTCATCCAGGAAACCATATTTGTTAGATTTTTTTTCTCCCTGGCTTTTTAATTGAAGAACTCTCTTAAGGGGCTGGAGAAATGGCTCAGAGTATATTATCTTTCTGTTGCAGAAGATCTGAAATCAGTTTCCAGCACCTGCATTAGACAGCTCACAACTGCCGGTTCCAGAGGGCAGAGTGATGTCTTCTGGTCTCCTAAGGCACTTGCACTTACATTCGAATACCCTGTTAACCCCTGCCTGACTCGTCCCTACACGTAAAGAGCACAGTGATATAGCTAAAAATAAATTAAATCTCAAATATCACTGATGTAATGCCTATAGAAAAGAAGGATTATGCTATCATTAAAATTTTTGTTGGAAAAGGACAAGCTTTTAAAAATATTATAATGTAATCCTTTCTTTTGATGGGAATTACAGTGGGAAACAAGACTTTTCACAGATTTATTTTATTGTTTTTAATCTAACTGCAAACACATTCTTACTGGGTTGGGAAGGATTGTTTTGTACATCTTATTGAGCATGTACATTTCTGATGGATACTTAGACATAAGTCAACTTGATTCACTAAATACTCTTCATTTTTAAAAGACAAATATTCTATCTATGTAATTCTCCATGCTCTCAGAAACACAGGCTATTTCTTTGGAGTTTTGAGTGCTTTCTGAGTGACAGATTGTTTTATTGATAGTCGTATAATCCCCAACTAGAGCAAATATGGCATCGTGATTAGAGGAACTTAGACTCCCCAATTTCCATCTGTCCTGCCCTGGAGCAAATTTGAGGAAACTTAGTGACCTGCTTTCTTAGGCCAAGCCTTGGCAGAATACAGATGTGGTAGTTACCACTGATTGTAAAGAATCTTTAATCTTTCAAGAGAAAATATTTTTACATTGGTTAGAAGTATATTAACAATTTAAATGAATACAACTAAAGGAAGAAGGAGAGAGAGACAGAGAGAGAGAGAGAGAGAGGAGAGAGAGGAAGGAAAGGAAAGAAAAAAAGAAAGAAAGAAAGAAGTCTATGGATTTCTTAAAAAAAAAAAAAAAAAAACATAGCTGGCAATAGAAATGAGGAGGGTACCCTTGAAAGATAGTAGTTTGCTTTGATCTTTCATGGATGAGAAAACCCTCAGATAATCAATGAAGAGTAGATACACAACTAAAATGAGGAAAGCACAGTGAACAGGTGAACAGCATTTCCAGGCTGGAAGATTCTCTCTTTTCTTGATTCACCAGGTATTATGCACAAAGGAACGACCAAACAAACACTTGTACTTTATTATCTGTCTCTTCGAATTCTCAAGAGACACTAAACTCACACCTAGGAATAGTTTGACAAGGTCAGAAACTTATATTTAGAAAATAACTTATGATGCATGATATGTTGCTAAAATCAGAATCCACCACACCCCCGACCCTCAATGGAGATGATGGATACAGAACTTTCATTCATACCCCTAGACTAGTGCTGAGAGCACTTAGGAGTTTTATTTCTATATTTTTCTCATTTAACCTCTGTATACCTTTTGTCTTGTTTTAAGGACACTCACTCATTGGACCAAAATTAAGACACTGAGTTTTTATTTCTTATTTTGAAAGCAGAAATCAAATGAAAATTGTGTTAACAGTCTTGTTATTTTTTTAAATAATCCTAAAATATCATACAAGCTTGTGAATTAACACATTTCTGATTTTTTTTTCAATGATGAAACACGTTTCATTTTGATATATCAAAGAGTACTTACCCATGTTCGCAATTTGATGGAGATCTAGTCTTGTTATAACTTTAGAACTACTTTGTCTTTTAAATATTAAGAAATTTTGGCTGGTTTCTGGTAGCTGATTCCCAATTAGTATGACAGGGTAATTACTCAAAACTCTGCATGTGCATTTCTGGGTGTATGTTGAAGGATTCCATATGTGTTAATTAGCTTTTCTCGTCCTATAAAAAACGCCCAAGGCAATCACGTACAAAAAAAAAAAAGTTAATTTTAGTGCTCAATTTTGGATGTTTGAGTCTATGGTCAGTTGGCTGCAGTGTTTTGGAGCCTTTGACAAGGCAACACATCATAAGAAGGCTGTGTCACAAGGGATATTGCTTGAGAGAAGACTTGGAGTCACAATAACTCTTTAAAGCATGCCTCTAATGACTTAAAGTCCTCCCACTAGGATCTACCAACTAAAATTCCCAGTGTCTCTCAGTAGTATCCTGGCTGGTGACCAAGCCAAACAGTCTTTGGGGAAGCACTTAATTCCAACCACAGCATCAAATACTTGAAAATTTTGTCTTCTCCCTGTGAAGGATGTTATCCATCTACTCTGTATAGAAAGTTTCATTTATAACAGTGTTCCTTCCCCTGCAGGATCACAGACTTGTGATCTGAGTTGGATCAGTGAATTTCCTCTTATTGTTTGTCTTTGATTCCCAGTCCTTGTTTTGTTCACTAAGTGACCAGGGTATCACTCCTCTCTTTCCACCTGTTCCATTTGAACCTCTTGTGGCATTCTGGGTTCCAGACTACCCCTTATTGCCACTGTGACTTTATAGTTGGTCCCCTTTCTCAGCACAGAATTGCTTTGTTCCACATCAACTTATTTTGACAGTCTGTCTACTACTGAGAAAGAAAGAAAGAAAGAAAGAAGAGAAGAGAAGAAGAAGAAGAGAAGAAGAAGAAAGAGAAGAGAGGAGAGGAGAGAAGAGAGAGAAGAGGAGGAGAGGAGGAGGGAGGGAGAGAGAGGAGGAGAAGGGGAGAGAGAGAGAGAGAGGAGAGAGAGAGAGAGAGAGAGAGAGAGGAGAGAGAGAGAGAGAGAGAAATAAATAGCAAAATATCCCAAAAGCCAAAACCTTCACCCTGAACCATCTAAATATTACAACAGTAAGAAAAAGAAATACCTGTAATCTCTGTAGGACACAGACTTTATCTACTAGTCTTCATAAAACACAGCAGTCGTTTGTTCAGTAACAGATGTATACAAGTATCTATCTATACATGGTATTGGATGAAAAAAAAATCCTATAACTGGAATTGATTGATAGATTTTCAACATGTAGAACCTTAGCGGAACACAAATCCAAGATTTAGGTAGACATACCAGGGGAAAAAAACCAAAAGTCTCAGAGCACTATATCATTACTCCAACATTAGGTAACAGTTAACAAAGCCCTTGCATTGCTGAGACTTACCCCTCAAATCCTTTCAAGTAGAAAATAGTAGCATCTCATTATGTTCAGGAAAGAAAATGACCCAATACAGACAGAACTTGGCATCCTTTCTCTTTCACCACTAACAAAATCTTGATCAGCACCAATTTTATGTCTGGTGTTGAGAATTTTCCTGTTATTAAAACCACCTGCTCATTTCCCAGGACATAGTTGTCATTTATAATAATAATGACCATAACAAAGAGGCTGTAGAAAGCACAAGTCTTAAATATCAGCACTAAAAACCCTTATTTATATACTGGGTAGCAAGAATGTTATGCCACATTCCTGAACATATTATATTCTTTTTGTCTGTATGTAAAGGGCAAGAAGAATTAATAACAGTGGCACTTCATGACAACTGTAAGTTACAACCGGCTCTGATTCATCTTTCAGGAACCTTTTCTCACTCTTCTATTCTGTTTCCCAACTGATTTGACAAAAGATAGATGGATTAAGAAATGAAGTAGTTTAAGTGAGAGGTTCCCACGGGTACTTTGTCCCACATGTTCTCACTTGTGGTTTATGTAATCAGAGCTTTCTGCCTTTCTGAGTGCTAAAGGTATTACTATAAAGGTGATTGTTTGAGTCAGTGGGTGATGGCGTTATGATAATTATAGCCAGGTATGTGTGATCTTAAAGACCCAAGTTAGTCCTGCAGGAGACCGAGACAAGACTTCTTCTCATACCTTTGTAATCATACTTCCAATGCAAGGTGGCTCCACTTACCAAGTAGGAACAAAGGTGAATGATTAGGGGGACTGTGTGTACCAGTGCTTTGGGGGAAGCCCCAAACAATCCAAGTTAATCTTTGCTAATGTGCCCCTTTGTGTGCTGTGTATATTTTCTTCTGGTTCTTTTTTTTCCCACTAAAATAAAACTAAACCACATGCATTCTAAATGAGTATGCTTCCCCCACGTATTCAAAGAAAGAGTAAAGTTACTTTTATACAAGAAATACAATGGGGAATAAGTTAGTTATATTTTGTTGTCTTATTAAGATTTTCTCATCTGAAAGTTACTTAAAATGGGCAATTCTTTGTCAAACTTGAGAAGAAATTAAAGTTGTGAGGAATTTATGGTATATGTTCCATTTGTAATTACCAGTCCTAATAACATAAGACACTCACTTAAAGCAGATCTTAGCAGAATATTCAGGCATGGGGTTGTCTTTGTCTGTAGGATAGAAGAAACAGATTGGAAGATCATTTATTTCTTTCTCTTGATTTTTTTAAATATCAAGATGACCACCTCCTATTTAAAAAGATTTCCAAATATCTTGAAGAATATTGAGTAAAACTGGAGTCTTCTCTGACCATCTCTAACCCTCTTCTCCTTCCAAGTGGAGACACAGCAGTTTATTGTGCAGATGCCCAAACCTGCTCACCATTAACAACAGGGACATATAAACACACACACACACATACACACACACACACACACACACACACACAAAACACACACACGTATGATCCCCCACACACACACATACAGAATATTTTCATGTAGGATATCTTATCTTGAACATATCAATTGCTCTTTTGGTGCCTATAGAAACATATTGGAACTACTTAAAGTCAGCAGCAGATCTAATTTGGGGTGGTTGATGCTGCCACCTCAGTATGTGTTTTTAGATGAGGAGAATGAGTAGTCACTTAAGTTAACCAGCTAGTGCTACCCAAGTATTACCAGAGAATTGAAGAATTATTTTAGTCCTTTGATAAGGTGACCCAAGGTTAGGACTGAATTCCATAGAGCATCTTCCTAGGCAAAAAGCCAAATGGAGATGTGTAGAAAAGTTAAGGAAACCATTAAGCTAGAGTACAGGGAAAGGGTACCCTATAAGAAGGGACAAACTTGAGAAGGAACAAAGAAATGGTCATATCAAGACTTTGTTCCTTAGGCTTTCATTAAGGTGAGCACAGAAACTGGTGAACCAAATGTATTGCCCTGAGTTTACCTTTTGTTAGTCGAGGGGCTAAGAAGGCACAGTTAATTCGATTTATTTCATCAGTTTACCCTTTTAGCTCTGGGCCATGTTGAAAGCCCCAGAGGGTTTGTCTGACTCATTTTTAACTAAACAGTGACAAGAAGTTTTTAAGATTGCTTGATGAAATGTTCATATTTGAAAGTTTTAAGTAGGCTTTTTGAGACTCCACTCACTCTCCTAGTCTGTCACTCTTTGGGTACTTTAATGGCAGCATCGTGGCTTGGTTCTGCAGTTAAATGAGCCCCGTGGAAGAGCACAGCTTACTCCCACACTGTCCCATCTTTTAGGAACTTTAGACTTTCTTCTGCCTGGATTTTAAAAGATCAAGTTAAAAAAATTGTTCCCCAAAGATTCTTATTCTGCCAGTGTGTGGGCTTGTAGTCTGCAGCAGAATGTTATGATGTGTACAGACATAGGTTTAGATCCAGACAGAGCGTACCATTTAGATTCACTTATCATTCACATTCGTTCTTTCATTCATTCATTCGTCCTAAGCAAATATCATTTACTATTAGCGGATACCAGATACCGAGCACAGAAACCACCAGAGGAGGGCTACTCATTGACAGAGGACTTTGGAAGTCAGTGAAGGAAACAGGGCAATAGGTAATTAAGAACTCAAGTCATACATTTACTACCTGAACAGAAAGAAACTTCTGGGTAAACTTTGTGAGGGTGGGGGAAGTACTTGTATAGGAAGACATCTAATTTAAATTCTTAACGTTTTTTTACAAGTTAACCAGGTGAGCAAATATGGGGTGGGAAAATGAAAAGGAAGAACTCATGCTAAAGATGACTACGTGGAGCAAGTGATGCTCTAAGCAGAAAGGAAGCAGGGAAGATCACTGCCTAAAGCCTATTTAAAGGAGTTGAGCTTTGCTGTTTGGGTACTGAGAAACAACAGAAATTCTGAGATACAAAAGGTTCTGGGATTCAAAATGTACAGGCTGGGGAACCGAAAGGAAAGGGGCAGAGGCATCTTTAGTGTGCTGTTGGAGATGCTAGGGGATCTTGGAATTGGAGAAATATAGCTGTTCTCGTGGGACATGCCTTGCTTCCTGTGAATAAGCTTGTGCGATTGCTTAAGCTCTCAGATTGAATTTGGTGATACTAAGAAGCAGGAGAAAACACAAACAAAGCTGTTAACTCTGCCATTGTGAGGTTGGAGGTGGGCACTGCAGAAGTGAGATGAGTATCTGTCTTCAAGGGGGTATATTCACATGTGCATTTTTTATTTTGGTTTGTTTTGAAGAGATAATTGCACCTGAGGCTGGAACTTGCTCGCCCTGTCTTTTGGACTCACAGAACAGTGCCTGGTCTATTTTCTACATGACTGGTCTTTACTTCAGAGCTGACGAGTCATATATCATTCAGATTGATTTTCTTTTCTTTTCTTTCTTTCTTCTTTTTTTTTCTTTTCCCTCTCAAATAAAGGGGGGAGGAAGAGATAAAAACAGAGATTTATTTGAAACATCATGGATATCAACCCAAATATACAATCATTGGGAGACACAAGTGGAGCACTGCTGTGTTGCTCTTGTTTTGGGGGGGCATTTGAGACAAAGAGATACATGATTGAAGAATACCAGTCCCAGGGACATGGTGGGAAAAGAGAAGTAGCCAAAGCTCTGAGTGTTGTCATCTCAGGTAAGATGTGAGAATAGTAAGAGACATAGTGGAGGCTGGATGCCCAGCCACTGTCTTAGATAGGGAATAAAGCTAAACTCTTAATTGTCTACCAAAGCTTTTACAGCCTCTCATTCTTACACTTGTTTTCATCCATGTATTCTTTAAGCTTGCTTCCTTCTTAGTGCTAATCCAAAGAACAAAGACCCATAAGCATCCACACTTAATTGAAACATTTAAAGGTTCAGTTTTATATTTACTAGTTTTTAAAGATTGATTTGCTTTAATTTCATATGTATGAGTGTTTTCCTTGTACATATGTATGTGTACCATGGCCTGGTGCTGTGAAGTTCAGAATAGTGTATCAGATTGTGTATAAATGGAATAATAGATAGCTGAGACCATCTAGGAGCTGAGAACCAAACCTGAGTCTTCTGCAAAAGCAACGAGTTCTGTTAACTATGAACCCATTTCTCCAGCCCTTTGTTTTTAATTCTTTGAGATTGTCATAAAATGTGTTTTGATTTCATCCTCGATCTTCCTCCTAGCTCCTTCCAGTTTCATACTTCCCCCCAACTTTGTGTCTTTTATCAAAAGTAATCTATACGTCTAATTTGTGCTTCTCATGTACTCATGAGCATGGGGCCATCCATTGGAAATGGTTGACCTACACTTAAAGAAAAGTGATTCTACTTTCCCCAGAAGCTATTGACTGTCAATAGTTCCCCAGTTGGTTGTAGGGTCTCATAAGCTCTTCCCCTGTATGGTAGAATGTTGACTTGCTTAATAGTGTACAGGTGTTTCTTCCAGGCTACCACAGCTGCTGGGAGTACATGAGAGCCACTATTGTTTTACCCAGGAGGACTATTTAGCAACTTCTGACTATTACAATCTTTCTGTTCTTCTTTTCACCATGGCCCCTGAGCTTTGGTGTGTATGTGGTGTGTGTGTGCGGTGTGTGTGTGTGTGTGTGTGTGTGTGTGTGTGTCACAGACAGACAGACAGAGACATACACAGAGACACACTGAGACACATACACACACAGTTCAGATGTTTGGCTTTGGAGTGAACATTTCATTGACACGTATTCTCTGGACTCTGACTGGTTGTGCACAAACTTCTCTCTTGAGGTCTGAGAACTACACTAATTTCTTGGTATAGCAATTCAAATTTAGAGGGAAGTTCTGTATAATATGCACTTAGCAGAAAGATAGTTGTGGGTTCACCCCTGGGCCATGTAAACTCCCCAACCATGGTTTCTTAACCATATTTATAGTATCAAACATATTTATATTCCTGCAGAAAATGCCTTACACCAAAGTGATTGGTGACCAATAACAACCAACTGTATAACACCTGTGCCACGATTGAGCCCATGGTGACATCTGTGGAGATCAACTGCTAAGAGAGCAAGTGTTATCTTAGCATCAAAAGCAACAGAGAAGAGACAGAGTAGTGACTTAAAACAAGGCTTTTAACTGTCCAAATTATGTATCATGTTTTTGAAAACACAGCACATCAGAAGCTAGGTGTAGTGGCACACTTTCAATTTCAGCACGTGGAAGGCAGAGACGGGTGGATCTCTGTGACTTCAAGACCAGATGGGTCGCCATCATGAGTTATAGGATAGCCAGGATGACATAGCGAGAGCCTGGCACCAAAAACCAACATTAGAAGAAACTATGGAATATGTCTAAGTATATGATTGAAGGAGGGTGTGTTGTGTTTGTGTGTGTGTGTGTGTGTGTGTGTGTGTATGTGTGTGTGTGAGTGTGTGTAAGACAGGGAAGGAAAATAAGTGTTTGTGAAACGTGAGTAAATACCTGTTCATTCAAGTGGATTGGTTTTATTGTATAACATAACTGAACTCTTGACCTTGCAGAGATGTGCGGCAGTTATGAATTGCTGATAACTGCCTTACACCTTACCTTGTCACGTGTCTCCTACCTAACCACACACCTTGCACCTTACTGTGCCTTATGCCTTGCCTTGCCCTCATTACACCTTGCCTTGCAGCCGTGTGTCTTCCCTGCTCTGCCACATGCCTTCCCTTTCCACATCTTCTGGCATCCTTCTGTACTTCTTATTGTACCTTGCACCTCAACACTCTATATCACATAGCCACCCAGCCTCTGTTGTATGCTTTCACTAGGACTTCCCTATTCCTCTGCTAACTTACTCCAAGTTGTAGTGGTAGAAGCTTGGGTAGCTATAATCAGATTTTATTAATTTAACAGGCTACAGTATAGACCTAGTTCCTATCTTTGATTATCGTTATTATTATTAACATCACTTGCTATAAATAATTTCTTTCCTTCATATTTAAAATATAGTTATAGACTTAGTCCTAAACTAGCTTTCTGCCTTCCTTCTAATATATATAGTCATTTGCAATAAGCTAAAATGTTATATGCTAAATGTTGGGGTGACCTTTCCTTACACTGTATGAAGGTATGTCTCTATATTTTCGAGTTGATTGCTGCACCTGCAGAGAGCTAAGCATTGGCAGGATTTAGGTATTGTCATTTCTATGACCCATCACTAGTTTTCTATTTGTAAATGGTTTTCCTTCCTCACCTGCCCAAAAGATGGAGGACAGGCATCCCCCAATGCCTCAAGGCAACCCCAGATAATGGACTACACATTATCTTGAGGACTGATTGGTTCAAACTGTAGAGTTGCTTTTGTGTAACTGAATACCAGAGAAGCCAAAGTTAAGTTAAATAGCTAGCTGAGAGCCTGTCCAGCCAAAGGACAACAGCTTTAAAATATATAGAATTCTCCGTGTCTTAATTAAACCATAAGTGGGTTCCACAAAATCCTGCAATAACAAAAGGATCAAAGCTCTTGCAAGATGGACTGGTCAGAAATCAAGGAATACCCCACACTCACTCATTCAGTTACATGAGCAGTAACTGTTTACTGTTTACTGAGCACCAGTTTTGAACCAGTCAATGCTTTCCTTTCAGTGCAGAAGAAAAAAGTAAGCAGTATGGGGATTAGGTGGTAGATTAGTTGGTGAAATGATTGCCTTTCAAGCACAAAGACCTGAGTTTGATCCCTAGCTCATATGCAAAACACCAGGCATGGTGGCTCATATTTGTAATCCCAGTACTGGGGATTAGAGACAAGATGATCCCTGGTGCTCGGTGGACAACCTTATTGGTGAGCTCCAGGCCAATGAGAGACTCACCTGAAAAGATGTGGAATGGTAGCAGGGAGGATAAAATCTGAGGCTTGCTCCTTGCCTCCATGCACACACAAAGGTCTGTGCAGACTCACCCTGTACTGTATATTACACATAGAGTAAACACTGTAGATTAACAGAGAGTGAGATCCCCTAGAATATTTAGAAACTAGTAATTTGATTTGGAGAATAAATGCCACTTCATATTTATATTCTCAATGTAGTTTTTCTCCCAAATTGTCTATATATCTCCAAGGGAGCTCTTGCAAAGCTTTGTCTTTTTAAAACACTGTCTGCCTTCGGTATTTTAAGAAGCTTAGTATTTGCTTTCAGTACTTTCTCCCTAATGTCTTAGGGACAAAATTTCCTTCCTTTCTCTCTTCTGTTGATTATGAAAATTATCACTGGAAATCTGTATATAAAACATTCTTACAGAAATTCAGGTATGTCTGGACCAATTAAGGTATTTCCTGTTCTGGATTCTGGATTCTAGATTTTTAAAGAAATGCTTATGATTCTTACCATTTTTCTAGTTATACTATTATTGGTCGTAGGTTGTTGGATTTTCTTTCTTTTTTCTGAAATCTCTCATTTCTCAATCATAAGTTACTATGGATCAGCATCCTGGTTATGACTCTCTTTTTGTGTCATGTTATCACAGATAATCCTTTCAGAGCATGACTCTGTGCCTCCCCAGTTGTTCCATACTTGCTGTGTGGTGATAATGTGTGGAATAACCAGTAGCGTCATATTGTCTCCTTTGCCCATATTGGTCCTACTATCTTCTTGATGAATGAGTGAGCACATCTTGCTGCCTGCTCCAGATCCCTGAAGCCATGTCACCATTATTGCTGCCAATATATCTGTCCTCTTCAAAGGAGCTGCTGGTACACACATTGAGCCTCTTGTTCAAGTTTTCTCTTTAGCTTTTTCTACTTTGTAGTTCTGTGGGTATTTTTATTTCTCTTATCGAACCTGCCATATCCACAAAACATGCTTGGTCTGATAATAACTCATTGTGTTCCTAAGAAATTTAGATTTTTTTTTTTTTAGATAACTTGGATACATGGTATGAAACTCTCAGCTTGATGTACCTTCTACTTGATCATTCATGGTGCCTCCTTGACCAAAATGTTTTTTTTTTTTCGTATTCTTCTGTCTTGGCACCCATGATTTCTTCTATCTCAACTCATTCCTTGACTTTAGAAGCTTTCTTGACATTTCTTTTTCAACTTCAAATTCTTTTGTTCAGTACCATAACTGATCAGTAGCTGTCATCTGAGATGGGCTAAACCGAATTCTAGTCTTAAAGAAAACAACATAGCCTGAGTTGGAGAACAGAGGAGAAATGAGGAGGGAAATACCATAACCAAGTTAATTTCATGCCCCAGTCTTTCCAGAAGCATGCCTGCTACATATCTGGAAAAACTTCTGACTGTGTAGCATGGCAAGAGGATGAGAAGGATGGTGATTTGCTGCCTGCTTTCTCATGGGCACAGCCAACCTAGAGGAAGCTTCATCTTGAACATAAGGAATGACCTTTCATCAGCTCTAGGAAAGGATTACTGATTAGGTAAACCTGTTGATGAGTATGAAATCCTAAAGAAAAAAGCCAAATTATCTGAATGAGCAAATTGTGGCAGAACTGATGTGAACTAATGGCATTTTCTTACTGAGTTTATGACTCTTATATTTTTCTCCTCTTGTTTCCAAAACTGCACATCAACCGAAGTGCCAGGAATGAATAATTTTTTTACACCAGTTGTGATGGTCAGCTTTCTAACACTGGGACAAAATGCCTGAGATAATCAAGTTATAAGGATGATAAATGATCTAATGATCTAACTTCCTTCCAGCTCGACCTGCTAAAATGTCTACCGCCTCTTAACACCATCAGACTGACAACTAAGACTTTAGCATATGAGCCTCTGGGGGCCATTTAATATTCAAATCATAAGCTCATTTATTTCAGGGTGTCATTTTTCCCTTTAAAAGGTAAAACCTGTCCACATTATTTTTGTGATGTCCCCTGCTAATCAGTATAATATTATCCATGTGCTTAACATTTAAGATCTTTTTAGTTGGTTTTTCGTGTTAGAAACTATATATAAAAATGCCATGGGGAGCAAATAAATATGCGCACACGGAATCATTACAATGGCTCAGCAAATTGTTTGGATTTGTGTTATTCTCCTAGAGCTGCCTCTGAAAAATGGATACCCCTACAAGTTGTCTGTCACTACCTCCCATCCCAGCTTTGGAGAGCTCTCATGGGCGGCATGGGAACCCACACTCTCAAACAAAGTAAAAAAGGAATTCTTAGCAAAGTCACATGAGAAGAGGATGCCCTCTAACACCTACTTCAATTGGTATACAAATAATTTTAGTACTACTGAATTAAGTCACCCAGACATTCTGCTCTGTGTCCTGTCTAAGATGGTCTTAGGTGTATGGTGTGAGGAAAATCTCAATTAATCTGATTTTAAAAATGAAAATGCATTTTTATCTCCTTGCTTTAAATTTATACCCATGGACCCTTTAAAAATCCATACTTTATTGCATATGCTTCTGAAAAGTGTTTACTTAGCAGTTCTGTTTTGTTTGCAGCCTGACTGCACTTCCTTCTCTAATTAGCAGCCATGTATATCATCTCTTGGCGATAACGGGGTTATTGTATCTTCCCCGTTGAGTGGTTTCCTAGGAAAGGAGCCCGTGGCATCCTCTGGCTCTGGGCACACTACATATCTTCCCACATATTCTCACCCTACTCCAGCTTTCTTGTAACATTGCTGATTTTGGCTATTTAGATCTTTTCTCTAATTTAAGTTGCTTTTATTTAAGTCGGGTTGAAAATTTATGATAAACTCAGAGCTAGTGAGCACTTTGGAGCTAAGAAGAGTATTCTCCATTGATATTTCTAGATATGAAGGTGGTGCCTAGAATAAGCCTATCAGATTCCCATCTATAGTGAGTACCTGGGCTTCCTGACTGCTTATGAGACAGCATGCCTCCTGCTGTTCAGATGCCTTCCAAGCTGATGTTCAAAGAGTAAAAGGAAGCAGAGTTTCCTTGTATGTTTCTGGCTCTTTAATGGAGAAAAACAATTTTAGGAAGTCTCATGACAACCTCTGGCCTAAACCCCAACCTTTATAGCCCATTGTCAAAATTAAAATGATGATTAGCAGTTATAGAGGGGGGGTTTTCATAATAATTAGCATAAGTAGTCATGATGCAAAGACTTGGGGGCATGGCCATCTTTATGAACACAATCCAATATACTCAACACTGAAGAAATATAAAAATACTACTAGTTAGCAGGTACAAGTGACTACATTACTGCTAAATTGGTGTGAGATAGGCTACCATATATATATAATGTTTGGCTTGGGAAGAATCAACTGAAAGTTAATGGTACTTTTTATACCACTTGTGAAGTCTAAGCAAAGTTTACTGATTTGTAGGGGTCATTTTTCTGTAGTTTTTTTATGTGTTTATTGAATTTCATCTGAGACCCAGATTCCCTCACTGTACAAGGACAGGAGACTTGAGGAAATACAGGTGAATTACAATGTATGAATGCTGTAGACAGAGGAGCATCCTAAAAAGAATCTAGATGAGCCGAGTGATCATATAATAAATAAATGGTTATATCAATAGTGATAAATAGTTCTAGGTAAATTAAAGTGTGTGCTAGCAAGTTATATAAGGGGATACAGTTTTAAAATGTGATAGAGAAACATTTTTTTTCTCTTAAACTATCTTAGGTAGAGATATTGGCATACTTAATTATTTTAGTGAAGATAAAGTTATTTTAAAGAACTTGCAAAAAAAAAAAAAGTCAAACAACTAAGCTAACATTAATGGACAATAAGCACTTGCCCAGACCTTAAGCGTATACATCTCAGTGAATGTCTGTACTGATAGAACAGCCATTCGGATTTTGGTGGAAAGGTTCCTAAATTGATGTAAAAGCATCAATTATATATTTAGGAACCATTCTACCAAAGTGGGGTGGGAGGGAAAAAAAAAAAACACAAGAAAGAAACAAAAACTTCATGAGAAGGTTAAAACTGAAAAACAGCTCTATAGTGACTCAGGTACTCTCTGCCTACATTCTGCCCTTCCTCACCCCTAATATTACCCTTTCTTCTTCTTTCTTTTCTACATGGTACACTATACCATGTGCATATTTGTTACACATATATGTCACAGACTAAGAATTGAATATGAAATAGAACATGTATTTTTTTCTTTCTGATACTGGGGAACCACATTTAATATTAATACAGCAATATACCATCCCATTGAAACTCACACACAAAAAATTCAAATTGCAATGAAAATATTTTAGAGATTGCTTTGGTTTAAATCCAAAGTCTTATGAAACAAGAGAAAGTGAGATACAAAAAGAACAATGCCTGTTTTAATACCTTAGACTCTCTGGATTTTCTAGAACAAGTTTTGAAAAATAAGGTATTATGTAGTGTTTTGTGTTCTCTGGAAAATTATATGTTTATCTTTTATTTTTACCAATTCTTTTTCTAAGCTTTCTCATGTTTCTTCAAAGGATTTTGCTGTGGGAATAATTTTGTAAAGAAAGGATCCTCTTGTCTTGGGTTGGATGAATCTCAAAAGAAGAAAAATCAACTTTCTTTTGAAAAAAGAGTAAACTCTTTCTTCAAATAAGTTTAATCTTTAATGTACAAGGATGTGTTCAAGTTCATGAACACAACATGAGATTGATCAACATGATTGGGATGAGAAAAACCATGGGGTTTCCCTTAGCTAGAATATTCAAAGTGTTTCCTATGTGTGCCTTGAACGTGTATTTTGCTTCTATGCTCACACAGCATTCTTTGTCAATCACAATACAAGAGAAGCTTCATTGATGAAGACCACTGCATCTATTTTAGGGATGCAGTAGATGATATGTGTCTGTAGTGTCTGAAAGAATGGAAGGCATAAGCAAATTTATATCGGAAAATGGTTTTTTTTTTTTCTTTTTTCAAATTGAATTTCGGTTGGTACTGAGATACTCCGACCGGTTACTCTCACAGCCCAAATCGTTTTTCTTTCATTCAATTTCAAGTAAACACTCAGTGTGAGCTCTATTAATAGTAACAACATGAGTCACCTCAGTGTTGTTATCTTAACATCTCTCTCACATGACTTAAAACCATGGGCTAGTGTTTGCCTTTTTTTTCTTTCTTTTAAGTTCAGGATCCTTTATAGAACAGTCTAATAAATCATAATTGACACTCAGTTTCCAGTTTAAGTGTTCAGAATTTGAACCTGAGAAGAGTTTTTATTTCTCGTTTTTCGATATATGATGATTGGCTGTATTTGTAGACATGTGATCATTTAGCACATGGATAAAACATAAAGATCAAATAATGGCCATTAGTTTTGCAGTAATATTAAGCAGTTGTGTGTATTTACAGCCTTCAAGTTTTTCTCTTCAGTTCTTCATATACGACATGATAGGTACTTGTAAATAGGAGCATCCTATTTTGTTTTAGAACACCAACACTCATTCCTTTGGTCTGACAGTTATTTTGTCCTAATTATCTATATTCCTTCTATCCCCTTTCCTCTTTACCCTTTCTAGTGAGAAAAGATTCTACCTTCTCTTTGAAATGAACTTTTGGTTTATATATGAGTGAGCATCGTTTGTACTTCTGTGTCTGGTTTATCTTACTTAACATAATGTCCTACAGTTCACAGAGATCCATCTTCTAGAAGGATTTAAGAGAAACTTCAAAAGTCTTACAACTTTATTGCCTTGTGAAAGATATTTCTTGGTCTGCAGAGCATTTGGTCTGTGGGTTATATTCCAGGTAGGCAACCAGAAAGAACAGGTCACCCCTTGGGACTTAATGACACTGTTGTCATTTAGATGACAAACAAGGCATGAAATACCCCATGACAGAGTTCAACACCCACCAAATGGAGCCATGAAACCCTCCACCATTAGGCAGAGTCTGAGGTTCCAGTATTAAATTGAGTCATGTGTTTGGTATTCCTTATATGATAACGTGTTTTTTTGTGGCAACCAGAGAATGTGTCTAATGAAAAGCTGGAGAGAATAGATGAATTCATATGAATGTTGAAAGAAAAGCTCCAGAATTAAATCATTCCCTGATCTTAACACTTAACTCCGAAGTGTCAGAGAAGAATATGTGTACACTCAATACTCAAGGAGAGTAACAGATCTAACTCTATAAAGCCCTTCAGTTAGACAAACTGGCTATTTCCCACATCTTACTCTTGATAGACTTCCAACAGCCCAGCCAGTAGCTAGCAAAGAAAGAAAAACAAAAACAAAAAAAAAACAAAAAAAAAAAAAAGGAGGGAGGCTTTCAGAGATGAAAGTTTGTTTGTTATTGGCTTTATTCTTGCTGATGACATCTCCATGTTCGTATTTATTGAATGAGTCTGAAGTGGTCATACTACTGATGTGCAAGAAGTGCTACTTCTTAGTTTTACAGTTACCTTGAATAGCCTTAGATTCAAATGTGGTCAGTGGTATATGGTCACTAATGTTTGTAATAACACTCACTAGATCCCACATACCTTCCATGTATTCTGACTGCTGCATGGAAGCTGAGCTCTGGTTTCTCTTACCATGATTCTCAATGCGACTTACAAAGATACTTTGAAATCCCATCCTGTAGTATCTGTGAGTGGATGGCTTTTGAAATATGATTTTTCCATGGAGCAGATGTGCTTAAGTTGTAAGTTTAGACAGGGTTATAAACACAATAGAATGTGCCATGGGGTCGTAATCTAAATAGCAACTTCATAAGCAGACAAGGATCATAAACAAGCACAGAAAGCCACTCCCCTGTGAGAATATCAAAACACATACATCAATGTGACACTGCAACAGGTCAGAGATTAGAGAAATGCATGTTTTAATTTAGTTAGTTTTAATTGTCAATTCCAACAAAATCATGAGACCTTTGGGTATAACGTCTCTGTAAGGGGTTTTCCAGATTAGTTTGGCTTCTGGACTTCTCTGTGGTGGTGGTGGTGGTGGTGTGGTGGTAGTGGTATATGTGATGATGATTATGTTAATTGATGTGGTAATATCCAGGTCATTGTAGGTAGCACCAATTCCCTAGACAGGGGATCCTGGACTGTGTAAGTATAGAAAGCAAGAAGAATACTGATAGGCATGCATGTAGTCATTTTTCTCTGCTCCTGACTATGGGTGCTACTAGCTCCTTTAAGTTCTTGCCTTAAATTCCTTAATGGTGGACCTGGTATTGTATGTCAAGAAAACCCTTTTTCCTCTCAGTTGGTTTTAGTCATAGCTACAGGATGAAACTAAGATGACCCTTTTCTTCTAATTCCCCTTGAGTGTGGTCATTTAACACAATCCCTTTTTATTGAACACTTGGGAACAGACGCATAGCCACCTTCCTGGCATTGGAGAGGATAAGGAAATTCCATTACTGTTTTGTCTTTTAAATTATGTCTCACTCATGTTGCCTTATATATTCAGGAGTCAAGAACATGTTAATAATTTCCACCACCAAACTTCCAGGTTTCTTGACCTTGTTCACATTAGCATGTTCATCAATAAGTTTCTCAGAACCCAGACTTGTCATTTATTTTCAGCATGTATGACTGAATTATCTAGCATGTGAGAACCTAAAGAGAAGTATAGCCTTCAATGAGCAACCAGTCCACAGAGATATAAAGGCTTACATAGACATGTTTACAAAGTGCTACAGCATCCCACTAAAGGTATACTTAGTAATGGAGTGGATCCAGTCACAAAAAGTCTTCATTTATAAGACATTTTGAACTTTGCTGTGAAGAGAGAATAGTAAATTAAGGTGAGATGGTAAAATTCCTGGTACATGTATGGGCTAGGTCTTGGACTACATGTTTTTCTGTATCCTCTTATCAAACCTGGGAGCTAGCTACTTGTATAACAAAGCTGGTGGACCTGAAAAGAAAGAATAGAGAATTTGTTCAAGAAATTCAGATGGAGGGGTTGAGATATTAGTTCAAACCATGCATACAGCATTTGTTCTTTCCGCTACAGTATGCTAATTAGAAATAAAAAGACAGAGAGATGGCTCAGTGGTTAAGAGCACTGACTGCTCTTTCAGAGGTCCTAAGTTCAATTCCCAGTACCCACATGGTGACTCACAACCATCTATAATGGGATCCTATACCCTCTTCTGGTATGTCTGAAGACAGCAACAGTATACACATATACATAAAATAAATAAATCTCTAGAAATAAAAAGAGGAGGGGACCATTGGGAATCTTGCAAATGAGTGACAAAGGCTAGCATGAGGCCTCGTTGTGTTTAAGAGATTGGATACAGAATGATTGGGCAATATAAGGATCTGCTCTGGGGATAGATGCTGCGGGAGTAAAAGGAAGAATCCTATAGGAAAGGCGAGACACTTTTTTGCAGGCTGGAGATCAGTTTGTGAATTGATGGGTGGAAAGAACGAGAAAGAAGAGTAGTGACTACAAGATAGCTGACTTGAGTAATGGTTTGAGAATACTGCGGCTCCCCAAGGTGGAAGAGAGATAGAAGGACACATTCTGGAGAGCAAGATAATGAGTTTGTTTATAGCTGCTTTGAGTTTTAAGTGCCTGGTGGAAGATGTCCAGTGAGCAATTGCAAATGCTGGTCTGCAGCGAAGTCAGAGCCAGAGATCCATTTGTGATTCATCAATAGAGTGGTACAGCCAGAGTGACATTTTATGAGACACAAATCTCATTCTTGTGTTTCCACTAAGCCCCTGTAACAATTACATAAAACTCTTAGGAGAAAAAAAAATGGACCTTTATTGTTGACACAGTCTTCAAGACACTGTCTGGTTCTGCCAAGTGCTCAACCTCATCCTCATGGTTTTTTTTTTTTTTTTCATATGCACAGGATCTGTATTTCAGTTCTCAGACACATATATAAGATTTCTCCGTGAGTCAGTTACCATGGCTCAGATCACACCCATAAATGAGCATACAGATCCATAAACAAACACATGGACACACAGATTATGTATACCTGAATATATATGGATATATATATCCATAGATATTACATATATATGCAATTCTTTCCATTATTGTGTGAACTATCTCATTAGTTGATGCAAGTATTGGGATACACACACACACACACACAACACACACACATACATACAAACTCACACACTCACACACACTCACACTCTTTCTCTTTCTCTCTCTCTCTCTCTCTCTCTCTTCTCTTTCTTTCTCTCTCTCTCTCTCTCTCTCTCACACACACACACACACACACACACACATACACACACACATACCAACACACATGTGCAAATATATACACATAAGCATTGTATGCATGTATACACACATACATGCTTAACTTTTATTTATTTTATTTTATTTATTTATTTATTTATTTATTTATTTATTTATTTATTTGGTTTTTCGAGACAGGGTTTCTCTGTGTAGCCCTGGCTGTCCTGGAACTCACTCTGTAGACCAGGCTGGCCTCAAACTCAGAAATCCGCCTGCCTCTGCCTCCCAAGTGCTGGGATTAAAGGCGTGTGCCACCACCGCCCAGCTCATGCTTAACTTTTAATTAGTTAGTATATAGTTATCCAACGTAGTACTATATTTTTAATTAGATAAATCTTCTATGGTCTTACAGTAGAGTAAGTTGCCCTGAACCTTCCTTTTCACAGCACATATTGAACTGTTCTGAAGGATCTATAATTTAGTTTCCTCTGTTATAAGTTGATTATTGGCTGAAATGGTTAATGTCATAAGCTTGGTAGGATCAACGAAACAATTCTCTGGCCATAACTGGAATGTATTACCTAGATTTGAGTAACTGATATGGAAAGATTCATTCCAAAAGTAGGTGGGACAGTCTCTGGCCTGCATTGCTAAGCAAATTATCTGAGCATGGGCATTCCAAGTTCTCTGTTTCATGATTATGGATATGGCATGCCCAGTTTCCTAAAGTCCAACCACCTGACCTTCCTCTGCATCAGTGTCTCTCTCATTAAACCATGAGCCCAGATGATCTCTGTCTCTCTTATGATGCTTTTGCCACACACTATTGCCACAGCAGTGGGAAACATAACCAATACAACAGCAGAAGACATCTACATTTTCCTTTTTCATCTGGCATATCACCTATCTTGAGAGGCAGAAACAACATGTAGACAATAGAATGCATGCATGCATGCATGCATGAATGAATGAATGAATGAATAATGCAAAGAATGAATGGAAAAATGAGGCAAAGAGCAAATGAATGAATGAATGCATAAATAAACTAGAGGGGAAAGACAGACATGGTCGTCACTTAGAAGACTGTCTTCTTTATTGTGGACTTCAAACTCATACTGTTTTTTCAAAGAAGAATTACTGATTGGTAAACTTTGAAGACCTTTTCAAACTTCTTGACTTCTAAGATGAGAGTAAAATTTTCCATGTGTGCCAAAGTTGGGCTCTAAGGAAAATACAAGGGGAAAAGTCTGCAGTTCTTTCCATTATTGGGTGAACTATCTCATTAGTTGATGCCAGTGTTGGGATAATTGAATTCTCATTAAGACCTTTTATTAGATAGTAACTTCCCTCTTTTACCTGCTGGCATAGAATTTAGAATATTCTGTTCGTCATTGCTTTTTTAGTTATCTCTTAAAGGAAATTCACCTTCCCTCCGGTTATCACATTGTAATTTTTCTGGTTTTCACAGAAATTTTAATCTTATGCTAGGATTTTATTTTTTCCCTTGGGTAAACGTTTGGCCATTGCTCCATCGGGCATTTTAAAAGCTTTTTATTTAGTGAGCTGAAGGAGTCGTTCATCAAGATTTTCCTTTGCCAGCACTCAGTCACTGCATGGAAGATTTAAATGGTTTTCATGGTATTTCAGGTCTGAGCCTAGCTGTTCATTTGATCTTAATAGATTGAGAGTGGAAAAATGGTTTTTTATTATTAAGTGATGTGATTTCCCCTGTAATTATGATTGCAGGCATCTTTGATTTAATCCCAGGCAGCCAGTTCTGAGGTATGTGTGTTAATTATAAAGAAATGGCATGAAATACATAACTCAATTGTGTCACAGATATGCAAACACTGGAAAAAAAATGACCCACAGTCAAATTTCCAGTATCACTTCTCATTTATAAATGCATACCATTTTAACAGTTTACACCCAGGGCTGACTAAGTCTAACAGCTTCAACCAATGAGATAACTTTTAAGGTTTCTTATAAGTTGTCTGACTTTTTTTAAAAAAAGAATTTAGCAAAAACTTTCTATACAAGGGAGCATGAAATTTCAAATGAGTACTTGTATATATGCCTTCATTTAAAGCTTATTTACTGTATCTATGCTAAAGTACATTAAGTAAACTACATTCCTAAGCACATTAATATAATTTTCCTATTAGAGTATTGGTGATCATTCATTTCACTTGCTCCTCTGATGTTTTATATAAACAATAAGTTGTTTATTTGCAAACATCCATTTCAATGCAATCATCCAGGTATTTCTCTATTTCCTTCTGCTTTTATTATTCTTGGCCATCCCAGCTAGAGCTGAGCAAAGAAGTCTTAAGTACTGAGAGGAAGATAAGATGGCTCAGGAGCTAAGCCAATGTAGGAGTGAACAGGGAAAGCTCTGAGAGAAAAATAGTGGATTTGTAGAAGTATAGGCCTCCATTTATAAATGGCACCAAAGAAGACACCTGTGGGACAAGTATTGTCAAGTATGGTCATTCCACCAGACAGAAGAACGGTAAGGTTGAAGCAGGTTCAAAACCCCCTGGGAATCTCAGAATTGAGAACTGTAGGCTTGGAACCAGCAACCTGTCAAGCTCTACCTGTTCTTGAATAAGTAACCATGATGCCCCACTGAGAGGACCATGACAATCAGTAACATAGCATAAAAACCTAGAGTTTTCTATGCTAATGAGGTATCACGATAGATCCAGTGTGTTTCGCCAATGAGTGTCCCTTTCTGGGCATTCCTTCCCTCCAAAGGTATTGAATCCCCGATTTTTTTCTGAGTAAACCTATGCATTCACATTCAGCATAAAATACAAGTTTGGACAATCAAGACCTTTCTGTTTCATCAAGCATTGCAGGGGGTAGGGTGTCTTTGTCATGAAGAGCCTTCTCTCAACCCCTAGGTACTTTCTGCTCTCACTCAGAACCAAACTAGATTCCACCTTGTCCCGGGCTCTGTAGCCGGTTTTCAACTCCTTGAGGTCCTCAGCCACTTCAGAATACACGGGAGACTGAAAACCACAGTGTCCATCCCAGATCTTGCTGTTTCTCAAGCAGAAAATCACCGGCTGTGACCCTATGATGGACTGTGTTAGGCTTCCATTGAGTGGCTTGCCGACAGTGCTCCGGCACCCCGGCAGCAAGGTAAATGTGCACCCCAACAGACATCCACAGGGATAGGTCAAGGAACAGGTCCATGACAGCGATGACAAGGGATTTAGAACAAGTTCTTTGTTCTGGACGATAACATGTATCTTAGATCTTTACCTTTTCCTTGCTATCCACGACCACTGCTACTCAGTTTCCATCCCCACAATTCACTCTCTCACCTAGACATAAGGGGACTCCCTGAAAACAGGAGTCCACTTTTTCCTGATCACCACTACACACCCACATGATGGATAGTAAACATGAATTTTTTAGTCTAGCATCAGGCAGTTCTCATTGAAGTTTTAAGCATTTTGAAATACCTCCTTGGCTTCATGAGTATCTTGCTTTCCGCCCCCCCCCTTCAGTACAGAACCATATATCTTCCATTCCTATGTCCCGAGGGTTATGCATTCCAGGCCTACCAGCTCAACATGCATATCTGAGATTGTCAAGAGAGCATGATCCATAATTTCCCAACACTATGGCATCTGTAACACTCTTGGGCACAATGTGAGGACAGATGATAGAGCCAAAGCGTAACTCAAGATCAGGAATATTTTTTTAATATTGATATTTTATCTTCGGAAATAAAATAAATCATTCTTTCATTTCAGTAGAGTAAAAATCAATTGGAAGATTTGTTTATATGATGAGGTTAAATAGCCAGACTTGGTAAAGGTCGATACCCCTGGGAAATAATTAATATGCAATTCTAGTATCAATAGGATATAGATAAGGGAATGGCATAACCCAATTAATATATAAGTATAAATATAGATGCATACTATGTAGTGAGGGGGATGCGTGTGGGGGTTGGTGGGTGTATGTGTGGGTACATGTGTGACTGTGGTATACAGGTGAATCATGTGAATCCACATCTTTGGTGTCTACAGAAGTGAGAGGAGGGTGTCAACACACCATTTTTTGGCAAGACTAGCTAGCCAGAAAGTTCCAGAAAGCCTCCTGTATCTTTGACCACAGCACTGGGATTATAGCCATGTACATGGCTATGCCCAGCTTTTTACATGGATATGATGGGATATGATGGATGTAATTCAGGTTCTCACGGTTGTAGACAAGCGCTCTTAGCAATGGAGTCATCTTTCCAGCACCCAATTTATATTTTGAAAGAGAATATTTGTTCCTTTATGAAAACTGATTTATAGGGAAGGGGAGAGAGGGAATCATGTAGGAAGCCTCAATAACAGCAGTGGATAAAAGCAGGTATATTGGATGTGGTCTGGTATAGAGAGGAAAAGCTTTTCTGGTTTGTAGATGTAGAACTCAGAATGAATGGGAATGAGGAGACTGAGGATGGATGTCAATTTAATTTCTGACTCTGAGGTTGGGTGGATACAGGTAGTGCTCTCTGAGATGGAGAATATAGGGATGGAAACAAATTTTACTTGAACTGAATTGGCTAATCCAACTAAAAAAGATTTAAGCCTCACTTGGAGCCAAATACATATTTTGTTTTGTCAGGACCAAAATGAATTTGGCAAAGCAAATGCTAAAATATGGATGCCTTCTTCTAATATCACAAACAAAACCACAGATTTCAAAGTGATCAAAGCTGTCTTGAAACTGAGTGTGAAGTGTAGAGTTTGTAGTCATGAGAGGGAGAATGAGTATGTATTGCTCTGAGGGATGTGTGTGTATGTTAATGTGTACCAGTATAGAATGTCCCCAGGATGCCCTTGAGCTGAAGGCAAACCTATATTTTCAAGTTTAATCTGTAGGAAACCTTACTCATTTTTCTTCAAACCAAGCCCTAATCATTTTTCTCCAAGCCATTTTCAAAAACAGTATTTTACAGGAATACTCATCAAATTGCAGACAGACCAATTCTCTTTTACTTAAAATGAAAATGGTCTGTTATGCACTTAGCATCAGCAAATGTTTTCATAATCCCAAGAATATATTCCACCTCCCAGGTTTTGTCCCTATCCTCTCAAAATAGAGAACATCCCTGTTATTTTCAGACTCGATATACAACAAATACAATAAAGCACTAGTTATCAAACCATATATACACATATGTAGTATGGAATATATATGCATATATGACATATAAACAAAGGAGTTGTATAAGAACTTTGAAGGGGATAGATTTTCTTTTGATGCTGGACGTTTCCAAAACCCATTTGAAACTTGGATCTTGAAATTGAAACTAATACATAGCAATCTTAAAGTTTTCTACATCTTTGGTGATCACAGTATAATACAACATATTTCTTTTTTGAATATCACCAAATAGTGCCAAATTTTTCCTAAAATGAATCAGTTTTTTGCTTGTAGCTTAATACAAAATAAAGAATGTATGCACATTTCTAAATCACTTAAAAGGAAGAAAGAAACTTATTTTTGACCTTGAGGAAGGGAAAGTCATTTGCAATGTAGTCTAGAGGAAAAAGAAGTGGGAAAATCAAATGTGTTACCATGCTTCCCAAGATCATTTTGAACACTAGCTTATTCATTTAACTTTATTCTGAATTAATTACATTTCTACTGCTGTGATAAAACATCACAAATAAGGCAACTTACGTAACAGTTGTCTTCAACCTATAAGTCTCAGCCCCATTGGAAAACACAGATATTTACATTACAATTAATAACAGTAGCAAAATTATAGTTATGAAGTAGAAATGAAAATAATTTCATGGTTGTGGGTGGCCACAACATGAGGACTGTATTAAAGGGTCACAACATTAGGAAGGTTGAGAACCACTGAGCCATTAGAAGGTTGTGAATTTCTATAACATGGGAGAAAAGGTTTATTTGGGGTTATGACTTTCATCTAACAAGCACAAAGCAGAGATAGCAAACTGGAAATGGCATGAGTTTTTGAACGCAACTCCTGTGACATCCTTCTTGCAACATGACTACATCTCTTAAGTCTCGTAAGCACTTATAATCATCTGGGACCAAGTGTTAAAATGACCAACACCATTAGGGAAAATTTTCATTCAAACCATCAGAACCAGCACTCGTTGTATGAAGGTAACAAAAATGTGTGGTACTATAACCTCAACTTTCTAAAGAATAAGCACCCCCTATTGTGGACAACATGAGAATTTCTTTTCAGGGACTCATAATATGTCAATGTATAAAATGTGTTAATAATACGTATAACAGTTACTCAGTATTCAATTTACTTCAATTATTTTTCATCTTTGTTGTCTCATTTGTGGTAATTTTATGCTGCGCTCTAGCAAAGTGTGAACTGGTTGGTAGTTTCAGCTCAACCCCTAAGGATACCTATTTATTGGCAGGGTTAAGTGGGATTTGACATTGCCATGATATTTAAAGCTTAATAAAATAAATTTTATCAGTTTGCTGACAGATTAGTCAAATTTAGCACATTTAGAAGAACTAGATGTGTCTGTCTGTCTCTCGTGTACACATATGTGTAGGTATTTGTGTGTATATATTCATGTGTGTGTGTGTGTGTGTGCCACATATAAGTAGAGGTTAGAGGATGATATCAGGTGTCTCCTATTATTCTTCTTTTTAAAAGGTATTTGTGTCTTTACATAGATTCTATAAGTCATAGTTTGGGAATTTTTTTCTCCAAAAACCTGTAAGGAAAGGAAACCTGCAGAGAAAGGAAAGCTGGGGCAATTGAATTGGTAACTCAGGGTCACAATACTTGAGAACTCTGCTTTTAATCCCATACAGGAAAGAGATAAATATTTAGACAGATTTATTTTGGACTTCTGAGAATTTAGCAGCTTTGTGTTCCATGAAAAGATCTGGTGGATTCAAGAATCCTGTTACCTATTGATTAAGCATTTCCTTCTTTTTCTTCTCTCTCTGTTATATATTACATATTTTTAGGTAGCCCTTTAGCAACTAGACCCAATATTTTGAAAATTAAATCATTTATCCTCAGTTTCTCATAAGGAGGTTTTAAAGAGAATAGAAGGTATGATTGAAAGTATCATGCATCACGCAAATGCTAACTTGACCTTGAAAATGATCATTGACCTGCATTTTCAGTGCCTGAAAGTGGCACCCTGGATAAGTCTCTTGTAATTTATAGCTTTCAGTGACAAATAATATATGAGAGCGCAATGGAAATCAGATAACATAGCAAATTTGATATGCATAAAATTAACAATTATAAAATAAGAAAAGTCAATTTTCCTTACTTAAATGTCTTACACTCAAGACACATTGTAGTGCCAAGAGTATTGAAGGAACACATATACACAAGTACTGAATTACAAAAGGCATCTTGGAGATTATTAATGTTAACCAGTGGCAACAATGATGTTGCCTTCTGGATAAACCTAGCTGGATTCTACCAGCAGGAGTGTAAGTTTCATTAAAGCACTGAGGCTTCTTTGTTGATTTGTTCCCAGCACTTGAAATGATAGATACCATATAGTAAGTATATAATAAATATTTGATATTGTGATGAGTAGGACATGAATTATTTTCATGACAAGTGACATGAACCACAGTCTAGTCACTATTGTACTTAGGTAGGTTAACTTCCTTGTTTTGATCACTGTTTTACGGCTTAACAAAAAGAAGAATGAAATGTGTATAAAAAGTTTGTACTATTTTTTAACACTTCTGTCAAACAAATACTACCCCTTAGAATTTATTCAATGAATAGGGAAAGAAGAAAGGAGTAACCTTCTTTGAGAACCATAGCTCTTTGAGAGCCATGAACTCCAATACAGTGTAAAAGAGGTCTGGATGAGGGGCAAAAAGACACGCATGGTATGTAGACATTACCCATAAAGTAAGAATATCCATGCTACAATCTACAGACCCAAAAAAGCTAAATAAGAAGGAGGGCTTAAGGGAGGACACTTGAATCTCACTCAGAAGGGGAAATAAAATAGTCATCAGAGGTAGATGGAGGAGGGAACTGGGGAGGAGAGAGGATGGGGAGGGTAACTGGAGGGAGGCAGATCAGGTGGAGGAAGACCCAGGGAGAGAGGGCCTTGAGAGAGAACTGAAATTGGTGAACAACAGTGAAGGGATGGGTACATCTTTAGGATGTTTCAGAGACCTTGGATGTGAGAGGCTCGGGGGAATCTGTGAGAGTGACTCTAGCTGACAGTCCTAGCAGTGAGGAATGCGGATCCTGAAGTAGCCACCTCTTATAGCTAGGCAAGACTACCAGTGGAGGGATAAATACAGCAACCCACCATAAAATCTTCCACCCGTAATTTGTCCTGCCTACAAGATATGCAGGGACAGAGATAGAGCAGAGACTGAGGGAATGGCCAACCAATTAATGGCCTAACTTGAAACTCATCCCATGGACAACAACCAATTTCTGACACTATTAATGATACTCTGTTATGCTTGCAGACAGGAGCCAAGCATAACTGTCTTCTGAAAGGCTCCATCCAGCAGCTGACAGAAACAGATGTAGAGATGCATACACAATCATTAGATGGAGCGAGGAGAGTCTTGTGGAAGAGTTGAGGGAAAGATTGAGGGACCTAGAGGGGGATAGGGATTCCACAAGAAGACCAAAAGAGTCAACTAACCTGGACCCTTGGGGGCTCCCAAAGATTGAACCACCAACCAAAGAGCATACATGGGCTGGACCTAGATCCCCTGCACATATGTAGCAGTTGTGCAGCTGGGTCTTAATGTGGGTCCTCCAACAAATGGAACAGGAATTGTCCCTGAATCTGTTGCCTGCCTGATGATCCTGTAACTATAACTGTGCTGCCTTGTCTGGCCTCAGTTGGAGAAGATGTGCCTAGTTCTACAATGACTTATGTGCCTAGGTGGGTTGGTACGGTGTGGGGTTTCTCTTCTTTCTCAGAGGAATAAGGGCTGGGGGAAAGGCTGAAGGAGGGGACTGAGAGAAAAGGAAGGGGCTAGGATTGGGATATTAAAGTGAACTAATAAATACTAGGGATGGGAGTAGGGGTGAAGGGCCAAAAGAGCAGAGGTATATTTCAGAGGCAAGTGCCCCTGGAAATACAAATAGACGTGACCTGTTCCTTAATATCATCTTTAAACCATCAAAAGATCCTGAATTAAAACATGAAATATTCACTGCCTGACATGAAATTTCATCATATATATCTTTCTCTAGTATACTTTCATGTGCCTGTGGCTACTAGGGCCAGGAGGATGTACCCCAAACTGATCTGCTTAAATTTTATTGAGAGTCATTACTTATTAGAACTGAACTGTATAATAAGTCAATTTGATGTTGGAGTGGATATATCAAAAAATACATTATAGACATAAAAAATAAACTGTTAGAAATAAACAAAAAGATATTTTAAGAAGGAAAATAAAAGCTTTGGTGAGAAAACTATAGATAACCATAAATATGACGTATTCTATATGCACTCTTCCCGAATGCCTGCTTTCCACAACACAAAACAATGTACTGTGTGCATGTGAAAGTTAACTACTCAAAACTTTAAAAACAAAACAAAACAAAACAAAACCCAGAAGCCTGAAGAAATTACACCCGTTTTAAGCAACATTCACAAAATCTAATATAATCCTCTTCTGAGTAATCATTTAATTATGGCATTTAATAATTTTATTTTTATGTAATACACTAAGTACATAAAAGTGACTAAAATACCAACAGATTCTTACGTCCTACACTCTCCCATTAATCTTGAATGTTCCAAGGGAAGAGACTGAGAAGGAAACACTTAGCAAAACTCACCCTTCTTAGGGTTGCCAGCCTCTCTTTCCCAAGCACCTACTTCAGCCTTTCATTTTATCACACCAGCCACCTTGTGGTCATATGAATTTCAAGATGTAGGAGTGAGCTGGCAGGGAACGAAAGGAATAATGTGTTTTGCATTCAGTTGAACAGCAGCCGTGAAGCCTGGCTGGCAGCAATACTGTGAACACTAGATCTTTCAAACGAGCAGACCCTTGTCTGTTCCTGCCTTCTGTAATTGTTGGCAGACTTCTCTGTTGTGGGTCTTGTTTCTTCAAACTTAGAATGAATGAACTAGGATACAGGATTAAAGTAGAAAAACGGGAGTCTTTGTTGACTTATTCAGTTGACCATGTGTACTTAGAAAAGAGAAGCAGTTTCAGAAGTGTTGTGTAGACATATTTTTAGAATTTAGAAGTAAGATGCAGTACCTAGGAGAGTAACCAGGCTAGACTTGGGTGTTTTCAAGATTGGCTTTCTGCAGAAATATACCCTACTGACAAAAGCAGGTAAAATATGAATAGTGACAGTAGATTGGAAACATATTAATCTATGGACCTAACTCAGACCAAAACATACAGCAATGAAGTTAAAAGTGCCTAAGACGCTGGCTTAATGGGTAAAGTAAGCATATTTGCAAGCATAGAGATTGGAGTTCTTATCCCTAGCACCCATATAAAAGAACGGATGTGGCAGCATGTGTTGATAACACCAATACTACTTTCCATAGTACACAAAGAATACACTATATGTATGACAGATGGGTCTCAGGGATTGGTTCCTGGACCAGCTAGAAGAGCTGAAGTAAGAAGTTCCAGATTCAGTGAGACGGTCTCAAAAAAAAAAAAAAAAAATAAATCAGGTGGAAAAGCAATTGGGCATAACATCCTGATGTCTGCCTCTCGCTTCCACATTCACCTGTGTGTTGTGCACAATAAGACACACACACACACACACATTCACACTCACACACTCACACACAATACACATACAAACACAAATTATAATTAAAAATAAATGTCTGAGCTGAACCAAGATGGAAATTACAGATATCTGAGATAAGCATCTTTTCTTAAATTAATTTGATTTTTTTTTAATGTACATTAGTCTTTTGCCTGCATGTATGTCTGTATGAGGGCGTTGGATCCTCTGGAACAGGAGTTACAGACAGTTGTGAGCTGCAGTGTGGGTGCTGGGAATTAAACCCTGGTCCTCTGGGCCATCTCTTCAGCTACAAGCATTGCCTTTTAGTAGAAGGATTATGATGAAAAAGATTAGGCAAAAGTTAGAGACTCAAATCCCAATTGGAAAAGTTGATTACTGTTATGTAAAATCTGTATGATAGAGCAAAATATGAGTTTGTTCTTCCAGTAGAAGACATTTTGTTCATCCTATGAACAATTGATTTTTGAGGTCAAATAATTTTGTTGTAAGCATCTATTTTGAATTATAAGATATTTGATATCATCCCTTACTTAGATCCAATCGATGTCTATCTCACTCTGTTTCCAAAGGTAAAACCCAAATATCTCCTGATAACGCCACTAGTCATGGGGAAGACCCCATGATCGAAAGTTACAGTAGTATGCCAATGTATGGCCCACACTGACCAAAGGAAAGTTCTGTACACTAAATTAAGGTTTATTTTTTGTATCAAACCTATAATTAATATCCCAGAGTAGTCTACCTTCAGACCTCTTTGTTCACTGGACAATTTGAATATCTTAAGAATGGAAGAGGGCAGAACGATGGTTCACTACTTGGTTTATCCATGCGTCACCACCCCAGACTTTGAGTCTTCCTGGTCTTGCTCACCAGCAATTTCTCTCTATTAGCTGTGAAATTGATTATCTCCTTTATTCTGAGAAAAATAAAAAATTTTCATGACAATGTGTTGTCTTAAAATTACTATCTTTTTCCCGTCATATGACCAATATCTTAGAATGGTAGTCTAGAATCTGCCTCCACCTCCTCATGGCCCACTTTTTGTGGTTCCCCTGACTGCTGCCATCCAACATCTAATAATCACATTAACAGACTTTTCCTAAATGCATCAGTGTAAGACTGATCCTCTTGACTAAAGCCCCTCAGTGGTATGATGTATAAGAATCATTGGCAGGCTTCTTAAGACAAACGGTTCTGAGCCTTGAACACAGAGTTTCAGATTCATCTGCTCTGTGCTAGAGTTTGGGAATCAAACTCTTAACAACTTTACAGGTGAGACTCATCCTACAGGTCTGAAAAAAATCACAATTCAAGAGCTGTGTTTCCGTTATTATTTTTGAGAGCATTTGGTCTGCTTGATACCAGTTTCTTACTTTTATATCTCACTGAAAGGTCTATTAACATTTTCTGGTTCTTTCTAAACCTTACAGCTAAAGCAGTAGTTATCAACCAGGACAATTCTTCCCTTACCCAACAAATATTTGTTAACGTCCACAGACATTCTGAGTTATCAAAGCTACATGAGAAATAAGGGGAAAGAGTGGGAGTCACACGATCAGCTGCTGTTGGTATTGAGTGGGCAAAGGACAGAGTGGGCAAAAGGACACTACAATCCACAGGACATTCCCTTGCAATGAAGAATTTGCCATAGCAAAATTCTAATAAGGCCCAGATTGAGAAGTACTCCTCTGAATGCAGCCATTCTATAAGGAGAATGGTCTTGTATTCTCATCAGGATATAAGTCTCTCTCTTGTTGATCTCAGGCACGCTCAGCTGCAACTCTCACATCTGTGGAAACGACTCCCTGAGGTATTATCTTTAAATAAGACATTACTCTTGTGTCTGGCCTAGATTTCCAACTGCCTGATAAAATATCAACTGAATGAGCCACCAGCCTCATGTGTTTAGTTTGCACCAAACAGAGCTGATCCATACAGTGGGAGACTTTATTTCTCTCACAGTGATTTGATACGGCATTTCTTTACACCTTTTGGGTTTCATTACTTATACAAAGATTAAAGATAATACTTTCAAAAAGGGAAATATAAGATCAAATGTGTCCTTCAGAAATATATGTCTAGTAGTAATTTGAAAAATTCACACATATTCAGTAAAATCCTCATCTTGTAAGATATTAATAACAGGAAAATTACATCCTTACATTTGGAGGGAAAGTAAATATATCAATTGCCTAGACTTTAATATAGATTCCTTGGATAAAATGTTAACCTCATGATTTAAGCTCCAAACTCTGATCTTGTATAAGAATTTGTTCTCGCAAATAGAATGACTCTTTTATTCTCTCCAGTTTATAGGAAGTTATCATATGGTTTGTTGTTTGATGGAAGTGTTATTTATATCATCCTTATTTGGGGCTGCTGGTAGTATATAAAAACAATAGCTACCACTTAACACTTCCTAAACACAAGCAGAAGCTTTGTATGCTATGGTTTTCATTAATAGTAAATGTATGGTGTAGATTTTAATCTACGTGCCTCTATGTACCTATGTAAATGATAATTAAAATGACAGAGGGCGAAGGAGACAGTTCAGCTAGTAAAATGTTTGCTGTACATGCATGAAGACCTATATTCAATCTCCTGAATGCACATAAAAAAAAATCCAGGCATGATGCTGTATACTCTTAATTCCAGCATGGAGAAGGTAGAGAAAGGTAGATCTCTCCAGAGAGTAGGAGACCCAACCTTGACCAATGAGTTCCAGGCCGATAAGAGACCTCAATTAAAAAAAAAAAAAAAGGTGAAAGACACATGAAGGAAAGTAGTGAAGTTGACCTCTGACCTACACATATAAGGACACATTCATTTATACCCAAGCCAACATGTACACCTGTGCACACACACACACACAAACACACACACAAACACACACACAAATAAGGATAGAATGAAAGGCATCTAGATCACAGCTGGTCTAATTAAGTAATGTATGAAGACAGACTTTAACAATTAAATTCTTACTTTAAATCACTGCCACGCTGAAATGAAGTCGAGTTGCCCTGGGAGCATGGTTATCAGAAGTTAGGTTTCTCCAATAACAAAACACATCCTTCAGGGCATCTAAGACCTGGGTGGGAAGTAGAGACTATCCACATTATCGCTGCATTTCCAGGGGATGGTGGGTGTGGTCTGCCATTATGACATAGCTGTAATGTCCTCTAGAAGCCCTGCAGCTGGCTAATGGAAGTAGACACAGGGGAGAGATTTTCTTTGTGGGAGTTCATTAAAGAGACATCTGCAGACGGCTCACTCTCTCCTTCATACCCTTTCTCTTCCATAGCTTCCATTTCTAAGTTATAATGGATGCAAAATTACTGCAGCATTTTGTTCTGCCAGGCTGACCCCATTACAGATACAGCATGCTCATAAAGCCCTGGCTTAGTTACTATTTGCATGTTCAAGACTCCTATGAGACTCGGAGGTGTGAGGTTTGGCCACAGTTCCCATCAAAGTGAATGGCTGCATCATTTTCTAAACAAGGAGGCAAGGATGCTTTGTGAAATGGACGTTGTTTTGATCACTGATGGAGTGATCCCTGCTTATTTCCCTCTTAATGGTAATGTTCCTCTGGTCTTGAATGCTCATTAAATGAGAGCCAGGTCAGAAGTACCAGGAAAGCATCATTTCCCATGTAATAGTTACAGGAACTGGAGGAGACTACATCTTCACCTTGGTATCTCTTTATCTTGATAGCAATGCTGTAAAGACACCGTAAAAGATGGAACAGGATAAGAGCATTAAGTTTTTCATAGAGAATAATTTGGGATGATAGTGATGCTCAAATTCTACTTTCTTATGTCTTCCCTCCTTTTTGTCATGCCTTCTCCAAATTGTTTGCAACACCTGTCCCACCCCACCTGGTGATGATTTTTGTTAGAGAACATGAGAAAATAGGTGGGAGCAATAACTTTATCTACTGGGGAAAAGTATGTTAATTTATTTAGTTAAAAAAAAAAAACCTACTCAGTGCCTACTCCATTGTCCTCCCCATTAGAGACACTAGACACACATTAGTAAAACAAAGCTAATCCATGGCTTAGATCTTGTATCTTAGCAATATTCGCCAGATAGCAGCCACGTATATGTTAGACTTCCTCAGGTCTTTCATTTATTTTCAAATTCTCCCTATATTTCATTGTACTGTTCCACACATTTCAGAGAAGATCCTGTATATCTTGGGTCACGAACTTTTTATTTTATTTTATTTTATTTTACATTTTACCAAAAACTACTATATGTAGCAAAAAAAATTATGATGTCATTTTTTAAAGAACACGGACAGATGTGATGGGTAGAGATAGCTGGTGGGTGGGAATGGGTAAGAACTACAAGGGGCTAAAAGAAAAAGCATTTCTAATCCTGGGCAGCACTTCTGTCTATCCTAGCATTTGTCAGACTCTACTTATTAATCTGTCGACATCAGAGAGATAGAAGGAGACACCTCCTCTTAAGGTGCGCCCTAAAGAAAAAGAAAGCAAGAAGAAAGGCATTGCTGGGGTTGACAGAGAAGTGATCCTACCACTTCTGGTCCCCATCCCAGGAGAGGGAGTGACACTCAGCCTGGCATTTAGAGAGTAAGTCATTTTATACAATAAGGATGCAGAGGTGAGGATAACAGCGGAAACAGAAGCATTGTCTGAGTTTTCTTGTGCAAAAAGGCAGAGCCAGCTCAAAGATTCAGGGCGGACAATCGTAAAAATCTCTGGAACAGACCCATGCTGAGGCCCTGGCTTTTGAGTAGAGATTGGAGAAATCTCATCCCAGTGGGGAGCACAAATCATCCAGATTCATTGGATCGAGAAAACAAAAGCAATAACTCTTTCCTCAACAAAATTGTGCCCTTATCTCTGAATTCGGTATCCTTTTTGAGAAAGTCTGGATGGCTTCATAGCTTTATTTTACTTGTGAAAGTTTGAGCCAAACCAAACTTTAGAGTATTTTTGCCTGTCCATCCTTGGGGCACATAGTAAGTTTCTATTTCCTTGTTAAATGGAGCCATGTGTTTATTTCTAGCCAATGAGAGATGAGATAGGGCCGTGCACATTCCTTCCAAGCCAAGCATTTAAATTCAGAGATATGAGACCTTCTTAAACACACTTCCTCTCACTGTAGCAGCATGCAGATAGTGGCCACTTACTCAGATTCCCTTGTTGGAGGGAACCATGGCAACAGCCAGCAAAGCCTCCAGCTCACCCACAGTAGATCAGAAAGGATTTTTGCTGCTTTAAGTAAGTTGAGACAGTATAACCTTACTTTTTACAAGGGACAGTTAATTAGGTACGGAAGAAAGTCATTTTAATGTTTAAAATAAATCCTCGGAAAGTTTATCATATCACAAATTTTATTTTGCTACCTTTGTAAATAGACTTTATTGGATGTACTCTCCTAAGATTTTTTTTTCTTTTCTTTTAGTACTGGAAGTATATTAGTCTGACTTTCAATAGGTAGTACGATTAGAAACACAATAGACTGGAAACTCAACTGTGGATATTTTGGAATCTGAGGGGTGTGTGTGTACAGGGAGAGATGTGTTTGGAACAACATACCTCTTTGTCAATAGTCAACCTGTTTACTCCATTATATTAAAAAAGTATCTCTTCTTTAAGAAAACCTTACAAGGATAATAAATAACTCTAAGAAATTTAAGTTAAATTCCAATTGAAGCATGGCTAAGGTTTTTGTTCTTTGTTTCAAGATGTTATCACTATGTAGTGTGGGTTAGCCTAGAATTCACTATGTACACCAAATTGGCTTCAGACTTGCATAATCCACATGCCTCTGCCTCCTGAATTTTGCAAAGCCCCACTTGGTGATATCATATAATTCATGTTCATTATTAGATGTTTCATTTTATTTTTCATTGTTAAAAGTGTATATTCCTATTTAAAAAAACAAACAGTAAAAATCAAAATGTCTCTGGAAGGTTCGTCTTCCCATGGGTAAGGATGAATCCAGTAGGCATCATTTCTCTTATTATGTTCCATTCAGTGTCCATCCTAGAAGGCTATGCTGAGCCCCTCTCCTCCAGGCTACTAGCTGTCAAGCACCACTGTAACCAGATTCATCCCTTCCTCCTTATCTACTATGCTTTGAAGACAACTTCTCCATTATTTTCCTTCATTTCTCTGTACTCAGCTGGGAGTTTCTAAACAGGCACCCACATAAGGACCAAAATAAAACACACAGGCCCACATATTTTCTCGGTGCTCCATACACTGAAATCATTGACAATTAAATATATTCTTTCATATTGATATTCCGTTTATTGCTGTATTTTACGGCAAAAATATACTTTATACTCACTTTTTGGAATAGCACTATGCATCTTCCATGAACTTTACATACGTCAACCAAATGAAAAGCAATGAGTGATTTTCTTGTTAATCAACCATCATTAATGTTCATTATCAGTGATTGGCTAGTCAGATTTCCTTTAGGTGGCCTTTTGCACTTTGATATTTATGGACTCATTTTTTAAGAATAGTAGACACCGTATACTCATGGAGAGGATTTGTGTCTTGCACTGTTAAGTAAACAAAACTCTAGGTATCTTGCATGTGAGTGTTAGTAGTAGCCATATTGTTCCTTCTGTTTAATAACTACAAGGTTTAAAAAAACACACATTTATTTCTAAGGTCATGAATTTACCCTGAGTTTTCTCCAGGATAAAGGCACAACATAAGGTAATTTCTTATAAACTCCTGGCTGGTTCCACCTTATGATTTTTATCTAGCTGGGCATATACAATAAATATCACCAGATTTTCATAACACTGGCTGATGGGAAAATCAACCTATAGGAGAGTAAGCTAGGGGATAAGATTATAATTTACCAAGTTCACCTATATACCCAGAATCTACTTAAATTGATGGATCCTCCTCACTATGCATTTTTAATTTTTAATACATTCTACCAATTCTTCTGTGAACATATTTGGTTTTTTAAACAAGAAAAAATGAAGTGCTAACATTTTTAAATGAAAAGAAAATTTTCTATCATGAAATAACTATCTATTGTTTAATATCCTTCTTGAACTTTTATATATAGGATATTGATACAATCTTAAAAGTGACTTATCCTTTACAATTTGGATGTATTTTCCTTTTATGCCAATACTTTCCCTTTAGACTAAGGAAGATTTAGGGTAATACTATTATGTCATATATTTGCTTCAGTGCACTGCACTCTGGAGAAATGAACGGCTGAAGACTTGTCACTTGAGTTTTCTCATGACCTCACTACTGTGTATGTTATGGGTAGAAGGCAGCAGAACAGAGACACAATTCTAAGGGCATATGGGCTTGTAGATCTTTCAAAACAACATTAGGAAAAATTGTTCTTGTTACACTGATAGGGAGCATGCAATATATTCAACTGTGTGAGCACCATCAATTTAGGCTTCTAGATCCAGACCTGAGGAGCGGAACAATACCCCAAACAGCTTGTCAAGATAACTGAGAGTTTCTCCTTCCAGACTTCCTTCTGCCATGCTTATATGCATGTCATATAACCATAGAACCACAACTTGACAGGTGTATTATTACCTAAGGAACTGGACCGTTCCTTGCTGGTGTAAATAGTAGATGTGTGAATGTTGACTCCTATGTAAGGAATCAGATTTGAATTTAAAAAAAATATATTTTGGCTAAACATAGACCTTATGTAGCTTCTCTTTCAGTCATTCTGCCCTTTATAGTTAGAGTCTCAATAATTCCATGTATCACCAACTTGAATCATTCTTTGAACCTTTTTACTTTCTCTGTCTTTGTTGACCAGTTCTCTGCTTTCATTATCTACTTCTATAAAAGGTTAGAGGAGTTTATCTCTGAGAGAAAAAGATACCCTGCCGACTGTGTTGTGCCTGAGTGGTGATTATTTCCTCACAGGTTTTTAAGTTTCCAACTTGATTGATCATTGGTCATAATCAATACCTGCAATATATGCAGAAAGTGCAACAGAGATCTGGCTATCAGGTTCCTACTTCAGGAACACATTCAGTTCCTACAGTGTAGTGACTAAAATCAAACCTACGCATTGTCACCTAAATCATGGTAGAATAAATCCAAACATTTGAGACCCGTGGAAAATGATTCTACCTGTGGGTATGTGCACCGTGAAGATTTTATTGTTGTTGTTGTATCTGCAGCACACTAGACAGCATACTTAGTGCCACCTGATGCTTCTATAGACTATGTTCTAGGATAATCACATTGACACTATATCACAGTGTAGCTTTGTGTCATATGGTGCATTCTTCGTTGAGGTAAGAACTTTGGACCCACAATGGCTGACAAATACATGCAGCAATCACACACAAAAGCATAAAGAGAAATTTGCTGTAGCTGTTAATGAGCTAGTTTTCTAGGGGTTAGGGCCCTGGCAGAAGGAGCAGGATAATAAGAAGTGGGGGGATTGGGGGGGTGGGGACTGACCAAGTCCTCTGACATGTTGAGGAATATCCTTATATCTTACTGAAGCCCGTGGGAAGTTTGGCTGAAATTGGCCAGAAGCATGTTCTGACTCTGGACAACTTAGGGGTGGGGGGAAGTAGTGCTATTTACAGTGTGCAAATACTGGTAAATATTTCTCCCATTGAAGTGAGCCTGTGACCCTTTGGGCAGTGTTGCCCCAATTCCCCCTCCCAAGCTCATATCCAAAAAGAATGAAGAAAGATTCTCAGTTTTATTTAGAAATTACTTAGTATCATTTAGAATATCCTTGTGGTGGCATGATAACCTCAATTAGTTGGTGTGGAACGGGAATAGATACTTTGTTGAAACAAGCAGAACTTAGGTTTAGTTCATAGTCCAGACAATCAAAGTGGTGTGTGACCATTTGTTAGTAAACATTTGCTCATTTTTCTTTCAAACGTTTACAAATACCACACAGTAGGGTAGCACAGAAGGCGCTTGTAGTCGGGGCAGAGAATTGCATCTTTTAAAGTTTTTTTAACTGGTGAATTTTGTAGATTTTTTCTAATACTTCCCTCCTAAAATACATGCCTGGTCAAATGGCAGCTCCATAGTTTGAAAATGTTCATTTACCTCTTTGTCTTTTAAAGTCAGGAGTGACCTGACTTAATTTCATGGAAGAAATGCAAATATAATTTTTAAGGATGGAGTTCACAGTTTAGGAGAGGGTAAAGTATTTTTCAGTTCATTTTATCTTATTTTTTTATCACCATACTGGTACAGTAGCAAGGAATGGGCAATAATAACTTACCTTTATTTAGAAGACAAATTACAGCGTACTCTGCTCATGGCTGCAGCTCTGGCTGTAACCAAATGACTTTGTATGATTTGCATGGGGGGTACATGTATACATGTGCACATGAGCCAGAAAAGAATTGCCCTCACATCTCATCTATTATTTATATTCATTTCAATGTTTACTATCAAGATGAGTTTTCCAATTTTCTATTGTTTCCCCTAAATGGAATCTCTCATGTAGGGTTTAGAGCTGGGCTGTCTGCTAGGAAATAGCTGTATAATAAAGCAGCCATATAATAGCGCTATAATTCACGTTCTTTGTACCTTCCCTCAACAATAGGCCCTAAAAGGCATCAGTATGGGTATGTGTAGGTTTCAGTGAAATTCACAGGACAGTTATTGGGTGACTACTGCATGCAGGCTGAAAAGACTGAAGCTATGGAGATGGATCTGAAAATGTCCTCCTCTCAAGTGGCTTGAAATTTACAGATGAGATAGGTGCATAAACGTGCATTGTCTGTGTGATTTCTAATAGAGTGCCCTTGGGACTGAAGAAATAGGCAAAAGGGAAGATTTAGTTCTCTGAGGCTGGGATGGAGTCAGGGAGGTTGTTTTTGTGCAGATTTAATTTAAAGTGAATGTAGAAATAAATAAGCCAGGCAGGCCAGAAAAGGAAGGTTATAGATGCAAAAGAGTTCATTCTAGCTAGCAGAATTTTGACTCAGTGAAAGACTGTTTATTCATGTTTATATCTCTCTTGCATTTTAATTATATCTAATATATGTAATAAAGATCTTGTCAGCAGAATGGGATAGTTCTATTCTTTCCCTTTCCACTCCCATATCACACCATTTACATGAGCAAAATACGGGTCTGACTTTTTCCATGTTACTTGAACTTTGTATTGATTGTTTTGGCTCTAAGCACAATGCTCAATGGGATATGTTGGTTGTGCTAGATAAAGACTAGGAAGAAAAGCATGCTAAAAGAAATGAAGAGGCAGAAGTAGAATCAAGAAGCCAGAAGTCTTCCAGGGTTGTTGTTAGGGGTGACCAGACCAAGAAGTTTTCTCTCTGGCCAGCTCAGAGGGTGGCAAAGGAATATAATAGAACTATTCAGGGCCACTTTGTTGTCCTGAATGAGAGCAGCATGGTGCTTAGTGTACCTCATATTGTTTGCTTGTAGTCTTCTTTCCTGGTCTCTATGCTAGCAGGTAGCATCTTGCTGGGAGCTCACCAGGTGACAGACTACTCTGTGTGTGTCCAAAAACACCTGCTAAGAGAATTAGCCTCTACTCTCTGAGTGTAAACAGTGGGGTTACAATTAAAGTGACAGTAGTTTTTCTCCAAACCAGGGCACTTCAAGGAATGAAAACCAGAACACTGCAGACAACCATGCCTGCATGATGAGACACACAGTGGCATGTAGTCCCAGGAAAACTGGGAGTTGGGGGTTGGATATACCTCAGTATTCCTTCTTTGTGAAGGCAAATCTCCAAGAAAAATCATATAATATATTATGTATAATAGGTATAAATAATATATGAAAGACAACCCTGGAAGTAGGCTAAGAGTTCAGGGAATCAGTTCTTACATCAGTCCATGGGTCTGCAGTCTTGGCTAAAACTTGATTTGAGCCACCATTCCTAAAACTTTAATGAGACCCAGGATGAAGGTCATGTATCACACATAGATCCCTCACATGAGGATATCAGAACTACATAGAGTTCCTTGGAGCAATGGTTCAAGATAGCATTGCAACTCAGACTAAAACATATGTAAAAGCACAGCTTACCATTTGATTTTTCAACACTTAAATTATTTAGTGTTTAAGCTGTTATAAATGGAGCCCTCACTACCGTCTACACCCCTCTCAGGTTGTCTTTCTCTGGTCCCTTCTGGTTATCCTGTAGATCTTAGCTTACCTTCTTGTCTTTAGGGTTACCTTTCCTGGCTACCATTGCTGCAGAGTTTCATAGATGCATGCTATGTTCTACCATGCTTTACTTACATCATGTTCTCAACATGCATCACTACATACAGTTCTTTATTTACCAATGAGTTTATAATATATATTCCTCATGATGAGACAGTAAAGGTCCTGGAAGATGACTTAGTGGAGTAAAAGTGCTTGCTGAAAAACCTCAGGGTCCAAGTTCAATCCCTGGAACCAACAGGGTAGAGGGAAAGAACAATGGCAAACAGAAGTACGCACACACACACACATACACAACACACACACACACACACACACACACACACACAAAACACATACACCCCACATACAAAGATGAATATTAAAATAATAAAAGTGGAAAAGTAAAGACAACAGTTCTGTTTTGCTCAGTAATTCACCTGCTAATAGTTAAAGACTAGTAGATATATTCTAGATACTCAATAAACATTTGCTTACTTGACTGATGGAAAATAAACCATGTTGTGTATATTTCATTGAACATCTTTTGCAACAGGCCCTCTATTGATTTCATGTATTTTGTGGACAGATAGGCAGCTTATTAGCAACTCCAATTCTTGCTCTCTCCATTTCACGACTAGACCAATGTGTCAAGGGCTCACATAGCTTCTTAACCTATGGCTTGCAACCCCTTTGGCAAATCTCTGTCTCAAAAAATGTTTACATTATTATTCATAACAGTAACAAAATTACAATTATGGAGTAGTAATGAAAATTGTTTTATGGTTGGGGGACACCACAACATTAAGAACCCTATTAAAAGTTGTAACATCAGGACAGTTGAGAACCAGTGCCCTAGACATGGGCCTAACTCCATCATCGTGGTCTGTGATTGTTCCTCATCCTTTGCATTGTGTTTGGCCTATTACCCTCTATACTTAATCTCCTCGTGAATTAGCCCTAGCTTTGTAGCATCTTGTACCAAGGCTGATTTCTATTATGTACTTTCTTATATATGTTATGTGACATAACTCATTTCTTTCATTCTCTATTTTTTAAGATTCCTTCTGTAATTGCAGTGGCAAAGATGTGAGACTTTTATTGATTGCAAGATTTATTTGTTGTCATTTGAATTGTTGTTATTGCTAAGTGGATGTTTCATAGGCTACTAGTTACGTTAAAAACATCTTACACTTTACTACCATATTAAAATACTTTCATTTGATCGCCTCACTCTTTTGTACTGATTGACTCTTAAACATAATCATAATATTCAGAAATAACTCAAGAACATGAAATGTAGCATATGTCAATCCTATCAAACACATATATATTTTGGCCATATGTTGCTATAGAACAATTGCAATGTGATTAGCTTCGCTGAAAAACTGGATTATAAAATTCAGTTCAATTTTTACTTAACTGAAATTTTAAATTGATATGCAATTCAGTTACTTGAAAACACTTAAGAATATGTAGAACTCACTGGGGGATACAAATTACTTTTTCAATCTTAAATTTTATCAAGTTCCTACTCAAAGCATTTAACAAAAATGTAATATTTGAATGGAGATGTACTTTTAAAAAAGTGCTTGGGCTGGAGAGATGGCTCAGTGGTTAAGAACACTGATTGCTCTTCTAAAGGTCCTGAGTTCAATTCCCAGCAACCACATGTTGGCTACAACCATCTGTAATGGGATCAGATGCCCTCTTCTGGTGTGTCTGAATAAGCTACAGTGTACTCATATATATAAAATAAAGGATATTTCAGAATCAAAAGTCCTTCATCTTTTGAAATGGGGAGATGCATAGGCTAGACCACTTACTGAAATCTTCTAAGGTCTCCTCTGCCCCTCTCCTGTGCCTAATGGTAGCATGCTAGTTTTCTCAATAGTTTAGCTGTCCCCATTTTTCAAGAGGCTCCTGAGGCTCAATGGCTAAACCCAGAAGTCTTTTATACTTTGTAGAGATTCATCAGTAACGTGTTGAGACACAATTGAGTTTATTCTGAGTTTTCACGATAGACTAATAGTAAATAAAAGTCTGAATATTCAAATTTGACTGATCATTTTTCATCTTAGATTACCTAGGTAACTGAGAAATTAGCATCTCTAAATGCTTGTGTTTGGTGTATAATCTCAGACCAGGGTGATTTGAACTAAACTTGACTGGAAACTATGTTCTATGCTTTCTATTTAATTTCCTTCCCTGTTGCTGTGATGAAATACCTTGGCAAACACAATTTCTAGAAGAAATGGTTTGTTTCAGCTATCAGATCTGACACATAGCCCACCATGGTGGGGAAGCCAAGGCAGCAGGAGTCTGAAGCAGCTTGTTATATGATGTCTGGAATCAGAAGACAGCATGGAACACATGCATGCTAATGCTTGGCTCATCAGTTCTAATCATATACAACCCAGTATCCCACTCATGGAATAGTACCATCTATAGTGGGAGGGTCTCCCAACTCATTTAGATTAATCAAGGATATCCCTTAAAGATGTGCCCAGAAGACACATCTTCTAGGTCATTCTGGACCCCATGAAGTTGACATCATCACATTAGGTGACATGAGTCAGGTTTGACTACTTACTTTTGTCCATGAATGTTTACCAGAAAGATTGTGTTGGTTATGTCCATTTTACTGTTTAACTGATCGATATTAGGAATTTCTAGAAGACAGGGGCCAACTCTTCTCTCCCGACTTCTCTAGTGTTCAAAGATCTTATTGCTTTATACAATGGTAGGATTCTGCCTCTTTACCTTCAAAGAATGCTGTGAGAGACCTATGTCATTTCTCCTTTAGTGTCCTTGCAGTAAAAATAAAATGTGGAGACTAAAGCCAATAATGACTTGAGTGTATACCCTACTTAAGTGTAGATAGGAAGAAAATATCTGGGTAGTATAGGAAGGGGAACACAGAATGTCAATGGTGGAAAAGGTCAGCTTTGTACTTGCTGTGGAGAGAAAACATGGAAAATGTTGGGGTGAAAAAAACCTTAATCCCCTGCCGTCAGCCTGCCTGTCTGTTTCCCCAGTTCTTTACACTGCTGTGTAATTTTATGGAATATGATTCTCAATTAGGAAACTTTAACACAGAGGAGGAAAGAAAAAAAAAAGGAAAAGACTGTCTTCTAAATATATCCTTTGTTCTTCAGGCAGCAATTTAATTTCAGTTAAGAGAAAGAACAAAGCCACGCCAGTATTTTGGAATGAGGCTAGCTGATACTTTTGGAGAGGCCCGTTTTAGCAATGGACCATGGGGCCATTGCAGAATTACATAATGTTCTCCCCATCACCAGAGAGAATTTGCAGCTGCTGAGACTTTAGGGAAACGTAATGACTTGAATTATGCGTTGCTTGTGTCCAGAAAATTCTAGGCATTTTATCAAATTTTTTTCCTCCATTTTCGAATTACCCTTTTGAGGGAGATATAAAGGAATAATCTATTCATCTCTATTTTAGAGATAATTAAACTGAGTTCGAATGGGGTTTGTTGTGTTGTGAAGAAAATACAGAATCTTACTTCCTGTTTCTCAGACCTGCAGCATTCTGGTTTCCTCAACTGTTAATGAAATATTAAATATTTTGTATGGATACAGGAAGTTGCAAATTATATATGTATTTTTCTGTATTTACTGAATCCCCTTTCACTAATGAGTAAGAAGAAAATGAAAATTTTCTCCTTTAGAATTCCTAGAGACTATTTTTGAGATTCAGGTACCTAACTCACCCATGGTAACTTATTGCTCTGTCTTACACATGTATAATTAAGTAAAACAAAAATAAATAGGAATCCAGGAGGTGTATATGGAATGACACACATCTTGGTAAAAAGGTTTCAACCCTGGGACAGGCTGTAAACAACAAATTTTCTCTGGAGCATGGTTTTCCAAAGGATTATTTACTTACTCACTTAGTTGCTTACTTACTACAGCATAGTTGTGTGTGTGTCGTGGTGTGTGTGTGTGTGTGTGTGTGTGTGTGTGTGTTTGCGCATTACGTTGGATGAAAGAAAAAAAGTTCGGCTCTTTCCTTATTGCTACGATCTCTTAACTGCAGCAAACTCACAGAATAAACATTTCCATTTTTTCTCTCTTCCTTTATGAGCAAAATTACTGAGATACACCTACTAATATCTTGCAGAGAGGTTAGAAGATGGAATCATAAGCATTAAGAAAGATGGACACTATAAATAAATGACAGTATCATTTGCACAGTCTTCTTGGAGCTTGATACATAACAGTCCCTCCTCAAATTCTGTGTAATTTGCTCTTAATTGACTCTTTATTATGACAGTGTGTTGTGGTTATGTTGACACCCATCATTCTCTGAAACCCTTCTACCTTTCACTAAGAATCTCTTCTTTCACAAACTTTGTCCCCCAGTGACTATGTCATTGGAGAAAATTACTCTGCCAGCAACCATTAATAGTCATTGTCATCTCAGGAAAGGATGAGGCATCATGGATACTTTGTCCACCCAGATTGGAAATTTGAAGGATGTCATCTTGTTCAAGTGTTCATAATTGCTCTGTACTCAAGTTACAGAGGCAATACAGCACATCTGAATTACCATATTTCATGATATGTATGCCCTTCCCTCTGGTTCTTAAATTCTTTCATTCATCTTTTCTGTGTTACCTGGGTGGGGTGATATAGGTATCTTGTTGAAACCTAGTGCTCACCAACCATTTATTTCCTATCCTTTGACTACATATGAATATCTAAGCTAACAGTGACCCTCTGTAAACAGCAGACCTTTGCTACCACAGGCTACAGCCATAATAACTAGGGCTTAAACATAAATGTTCAGAAATCATTTTGATAACATTTGGGAAGCAATGATTCCTCCTGGGGTCCCTGCACTCCCAGCCATAAGCTATTGACCAAGTTGACAATATCTAAATAACATTTCAAGGTCAATTCTAGGCTAACTTTGATGTAGATATCCAGGTTCACTCACATCAGTGAAGCACAGAAAGATGATGGACTTCTTGGCCATCTACTGTATCCCTCCTCCCATGAAAAATCAGTTTTTTTTTTTAATATCAAGAGTAATAATTATCCTGCATCTGAATTATTAAACCAAATAAGTGGTCATTAAATTCAAAGAGAAAAGATCTGAATACTCATTAACCATCATTTGCAAAGATAATTCAGTTTTACAGGTGTTCTACATCAATCATTTCTTTTAATTCCTATGAAGAAATATGTATGAAGAAGATAAGATTTGGAGAAGACATATCAATTGGCTAAATCACACAGCCCATTGGGTGAAACAAGAGAAGAAGCCAAAGATCTATTTAAAGATAGAGCTATTTTTATTGTATTATTTTGTCTCCTCATAGTTCTCCCACGCTCGGTTTTTAATTTTACCCCTTCCCCCATATTATTCAATATGTAGTTGTCCTTTTCTATTCTTGTAAGGGTACACTCACCAGTCCTGTCCAGTTAAATTTATAAAAACAAAAGGCAGGAGAAAAGTATGTTTCCAAATGGATGACCTGGCATTCCAGAGGCCTAAATTCTAGAATTAGTAATAGCCCACATAAAATCACAGATAGATTCTATGGTTATTTCAGTGGCTTCTATGTTACTCCCTACTGGTATAATCAATCCATAGTCTCAGGACATTTGTGTGCTCACACTAGAGTAGAACACTCTTGCATTTCCTGGAACCCTTCAGCCCCACCATACAAAACCATAGATCAAGACCTGTCATCTCATGCCTGACACATCCTTTTCAAGCCACATAGCTACTAACCTCAAGATAATGTGGGTGTTGTCTCCTGTTTCTCTTTGATCCTTTTAATGACCTACTTGATAAACATTTAAAATAGTTAAGTAATAGCATTTCTCTTCTACTACTCTGCTTGCTATGACCACCATGTGTGACTATGAGGAAAAATCCATTAGGATACATCCATTTAGTAAAAGATAACAAGATTTGCAGAACAGAACTTGGTCAACCATGAATAAATACATGTCATTCAGTTGTTATGCTGTTGAGCCCAGGGTTGCCCCTCTTACAATTGAGCAAAGGTCTGTGTAGCAGCACAGAGTGCTTTGTAAGGGACAATCAAAGGAGAAAATGAGGATCCCAGTTACAGATTCAGAAGTCAATAGCACATTCCACAGAGACCGGTGGTGTTTATGTACCAAGATTAGAAAAGGAATTCAGAAGGTTATATAGGCATGCAGGAACACTGTAAGACAAGAAGGAAAACACAAAGCCAGTAATAGTCTCTTGTCCTCTGGACTGCTCACTAATACTGTTGCAAGATGCTTAGAATTTGGATATAGCAGAAATTCTCAGTGACTGAAGGAACAATCCAAGGAGGAGAGAGCGTCTCTAATGCTGAGTGTTGTCGTAGAATTACATAGTCATGCCTGCTCATTAATCTGCTGCTGCCCTTGCGGCTATATGGAGATCATGAGCTTTCAAGAATATCCCTCTAAAAAGAGAAGACATCAGTCTCTTGTTGCTACGCTTCTGGATTCTGCCTGCTCCAAGCTTAGAGAGGAAGGGCTTCTCCTAAAGTTCCGAAGGAAGCATGTGGTGCTTGTCTCAATAGGTAGATTTTCAATTAGGTCTCAGCTTCTAACCATCTGTTATTTCTGCAGTATTTTGGCCTTCCTCTGGAGGAAGGTGACAGGAGACGTTCTGTTCCTGAAGAAAATTTGCTTGTCATCAGAGTCAGTGCGTGCTGTTGAAACAGCTACTGCCTACATTGCTCTGCCTCTTGAAAGCTAGCATTTGGGTGTGAATCAATTATGAAAAGCGATGCACACCGCCCCTGCACAGGAGCTTACACATACACCCCACCTGAGAACCCGAGACATTGCGTTAATGTCTGGAATCGTGAGCGTTCGTGGAGAGTACTTCAAACAATACCAAAACGCAGCCACTTGCAAAGAGTGAGTGAGTAACCACAGAAATCTAGCATTATATAAACCAGTTCTAATAAAATAATTCAGATCCTTTTAGTGCTTTATAGTTTGAAACAGTGCTTTTATATTTATTTTCCATTTTTCTTCTATAAATACTACACAGATATTATCTATTTTTCTACTCCAAGAAAGTAAAAAAAACCAAAGGTTTAGCCCACAGTGTCATAGTCCAGAAAAATGGCAAAACTATTAAATTCATGCTTTAAAAATTTCATTTTGCTTTTCTTTCTTTCTTCCCCATTTTCTGCCATCTATTTTTGGAGACATTGGGGTATAGGTAGCTTTGATCCCTCAAAGGAGCAGATCAAAAGGGCCCATGTAAGTTTGACCCTTAGAAGTTCACATTGGCATTTCATTATCATTGGAGAAGGCCAACCATTCTTCGTAGTAAGTCTTGTGCTGGAGACCTCTCACCCTCAGTCCAAATATCTCTCTAGAAGGTAAAACAGTAGCATTCCTGTAAATCAAAGCTCTTTCCTAGCAGATACTTTGAAATAAAATCTAGAAATTGTCAATAAATTATACTTTTAACCAAATATTTTATTTAATATTATATTTATATTTATTCTTGGGGAATTTGTTATAAGATTACAATGTATTTTGACTATATTCGTCCCCAATTCCCTATCTCAAAATTCTCTTGGATACAACCTCTCCCAAGTTCAAGTTGCCCTCTCAAGTTTACATCTTCTTCTTTTTAGTATCAGTAAATCATTGAGCTCAATTAGTGATACTCATGTGTGCATGCATGTAGGGCCATATACTAGAACATGGTCAACCTACCAGTGACCACAACCTTAAATCCAGCTGACTTCTTCCCTAGCAGTCAGTAGCTCATTTGCTAGGGTAGGGGGGCATGATTGTATTTTTAAATTTTTATTGAAAAGAATCTCTCTTCCTTAAGGCTTGGAAGGAAAATTACAGCTTTGATATTCCATGTGTTTTCTAGCTACCATGGTTACTATGCTGTAGAGAGCACTGACATCATTGAAAATAAGTTACTATGGATTTCTGTTACATTTGAAAGATGGGGTATGACAGACATGTAAAGCTTTACGGCCAAAATCATTAAGGTCATTGTCTACTTGGGATTTATAGGACTAAGGCATGATCCAAGTTGTAAATTTTGGGGCAGAAATCATTGGGCAGAATTCAAATTAAATCACCAGGGAATGTAAGGAAGCAGAAGGTAACGACAGAGGTGGAACTTCTTTGAAACATCGAGATAGAAACTGTTCTAGATAATATGAAAATGTTCTGAAACAGGAAACAAAATCCCTGTTGTAACACTCTGGTATATATAACTTAAAGAAAAAATGAACAAAGCTACTTCCAAATCAGAGACAATTAGAAAAACCATCATGGGAAGAACTTTCTTTAGAGAGGGTCAGAGGCCACTAGTAGTCATCTTACGAAGAATTTTAATAATCTTCATAGGCTCAAAGTTCTGTCCAACCCATTTACTTAATACTTCTTATCTATTGTCAAGGCCAATGACTTCATCAACACCAATTTAATTGTGTCTCTGAATGAGTAATAATAAAACTGTGAGGAGAACAATATAGGACTTCTAGATAACTGTCCAAAAATCATCTCTGGATCTTCCTTGAAATGTAAATGTGACAAATGATCTCCATGTAAGGGCTCATCTAATGACTTTCAACTGTGAAGAACACAGTTTTATTTGGCTTTTTGTAAAGTTCCACTATCTTGTCACAGGAATACTCCATGAGTTCTCTTGGTCAGCCAGTCAGTAGAGACATGTGTATGTCTATTCCTGTATAAATCATCCAGCATCATACATGCCTTGATTCCCATTATATTCTGTGGTAATGAAAAGAAACGGGTCCTAATAAATAAGACCATCCATGTTCTAGACAGAAGTCTTATGATTTCACTTTTATCCAGTGACATTTTAAGTAAAAGTTTATTCTCATGACACACTTAATATAAACGTTCAGTGTCATGCCTGGTCTATAATTTTACAAATATCAAATAGCTTTCCAGAAAGACTGTGACTCATTTTAAATGGCTCACTTAATCCCCTCATTAGCTAGATCCCTCTTTAGCCTTTACATTTTAGATTACAGAAAATTTCATTTTATGTTTGAAAATGCTTAGTTTACTGATTAAAATTTCTATTTTCCAGTGGTGGATGACAAATGTCCTAAGACTTTTGACAGAAGTCTAGCGAACCTTCAAAATAAAATAAAAATCAATATTATCGTTATTTCACATCACAGGATGAATCTGAGCTTACTTTTAGAAGGAAACACTGTCAGAATTGAGCATTCCAAGGTTTTCTTTGAAATATGGCTTATACAAATGACATATGCATATATGCAACTGGTAATGGAAACACAGGAAATGATGTGAAGAAAACCTCTTTTGTTCATGTCTGAAAGCTACATTTGTTTCCGTTTTCCAGAAGACGCTAAAATTGTTTGTCACTCAAACTAAATCCATTTGCTTCATTATCTATTAGTTTCTGCCTCTACACATTGCTTGGATAGGTGACAGGGGAAACAGGCCATGAAGATGCCATGGGGAAAATGATTCTTGCATATTATCCCTCCAGTAGAATTTAGAAACCAATAATAGGTGCTTTGTTTAGACATGTGGTGCTTTCATGAACTAGAAATCTTTGATTGGAGCTGAATCAAATTTTAATGCTCTCTCCCTACATATATCTATTGGAAAGATGAGTGCTGGTGTTTCAGAAATTTGGAAGCATGGCCTCTTCTTTGCCTGTTCTGAGCAAGATGAAAGTGGTAGTAAGTACGCTGTACCCTTCAAGAATGGCTAGTATTGAGGTGAGAGCCTTTGAAACTATCAGAACACTTTTAATTTGGAATCGCTCTCATTCTGCCTCCTGATTATACTTCAATAATCATGTTTCTTAGCTGTAACTGTGTCATGTAGCAACTGTTATTATCATCGTGTGGCAAGGGGGAGGGAGCTATGTGATCCTCAGTAAAAGTTTGTTGACAAAAAAAAAAAAAATGGAAATACAAGTCACTTAAATTAGCATGAGTGCCATACAAAGAGGTGTGAAGATGGAAGACATTTAGGAGGATAAGAAAAGTTGATATTTCATTCTTTCTCCCTTTGAACTCTTAGACAGTTAATTTCAATCAATAAACACTTTGCATTATTAGCTCCTTTAAAGTGTCTTAACCTTACTAGGATTTGGCCTTCTAATGGGTGTGACTTATGTATCTAAAATAAAAATGCAAACCTAACCATATGAACACAAAAGGACATACGAATATATACAGATATTTTATATAAATTCTATATAAATTTATATGTACTAGGATTTCTTAGAGGAACAGAACACAGATAGAATGAATGCAGATTACAAAAGACATTTATTGAATTAGCTTACATAAATTGAACTCAGTAGTCTCGCAATGACTGTCTACATGTTGTATACATGAAGAGGCTAAGAAGCCAGCAACTACTCACTCCTACAGACTGGATGTCTCAGTGGTCTTGATGTAGTCCTGGTAGTTTGAAGGTTTCCTGGAGAGTTAGTCTTCAGTGTCACTCAATCCACATTAGCAAGTGGAAGAAGTTCAGTTCTGAAGTCAGAGTAGACAGTGATGGGCCCACAAAAGGTCCATGCATTCACCCCCAATGTGCAAAATCAGCCAGGAAAACAGCAGCTTCTCCCTTGGACCTAAAGAGAGTATCACCTACTCTGGGGAAAGGTCTTTCTATGCAGTTACTCCTCCTGGAAATGCCCCCATAGATCCACCCAGAGACATAGCTGTTAGTTGAGTCCAGAGGCAAACACTTTGATTAGATTCTGTCTGGACATGTGTGTACATATTTTCAAGAAGACATTAAGCTATGAGAAACACTGGTGTGAAGAAAATGATCCATCTGTAGCCTGTACCAATCTCACCTTATCAAATGGAGCGGACACAATTTTCACCTTGAAGTGACTCCTCATTTGGAGAATTTTCTCAGTGTGATGAGCTCGAAGATAATAAGATAAAAGTAAAGCTCATCCCAGGGGTAGATTCCTCCTACAGCCTCAAGGGTCTCTCAGATGGGTCCAGCTGTTTATATTGCTTTGAAAGCATACTGTATCTACCTCCATTAAATTGTCCTTTCCTGTCAATGATTGTCCCTTTAACCCATGTCACTGTTGACTACCTCCCTTAATGTCACTAATAAATGAGTTTATTTAATGATTATGCTTAGCATTCTACACAGCTCTTTATAAGCACTCGATAAAGGAAAGCTGCTCTAGTTATTGCTCTTTGATCCTTGCCTCATTCCTAGGATATATTTAGTGCAAAAATTTAACCCCAGTTTTATTACTGAAACTAACAAAGGTGAGAAGGTTATCTGACTTGATGTCAGGATTTCTCAGGATTAGTGAATGGCATGATAGGTACTAGAACTAAGAATTCTAGTCTTTTAGGCCAGTGCTTGCTCCTAAAAATACTTTGTGCAGGTGTTTAGGTTTTGCTTTTCTTTATCCTATGAAATACCCTTGTATGCTCTCTCTGAGTTTGAAGTTTGTGTCTTGTCTTAATGTAATAGCAAAACATATCTTTAAGGTTTTTGGTGTCACTGAAATGACAGCCAATACATAATCCTAAATGACCTCTCTGAAAGCCTAGAACTTTCTATATATATTCAGTATATTTCATTAGCTACAATCACATGAAGGTGTCACAAACAAATCAATCACGACTGACTTAATTTTCAGCTATCATCAGCATCTGTTGAGAATCTTGGCAATTAACCTATCTATACCACTACCACGTGTCAGTGAGAAACACATAAAGCACTATGTGAACAGATAGGAAGAACTACTTCCCTTGACTGTGTCATTCGAACCCAGTAGAAAGTGATGGGTAGTCATGTGTCCAGAGAAGGGTCAATAAAAGAGGACAGGTAAGATGGGGGAGAGGGGTGATATTCGACTGAAGGATACATTGGAGCAAAGATACTAAATAAATATTGAATAATCCATAATAGTCAGACTGAGCTGTGGCAAAAAGTAGCTGTTGTTGTCAGCCTAAGGTATATCTTGCAGGCCAAGTTAAGCAGTTTTAAAAGAACTTGCTACGATTTGAGCATTGTTAGAGCCATGCTATGACCAGATGTGTGATTTAGAAGGACAATTCTGGCAGGTAAACCAATGATAAGAATTGTGACGGCTGTCAAGCTAGTTCTTGATTTTAGGATGAATACTGACACTAAGGAAGTGACCACGAGGTGAGAAAGGGAATAATTGTCAAGGCATAGCAGCTGATAAAACTTACAGAAGACTGTAGAAGATGGAAGAGACCGGAAATTAGCTTAGACAAATGTGTTGATAAGTAGAGCGATCACTAAGACATGTAAGTAAATTAGACTCTTGAATGTAGATGAGATTTAGTAGAAGAATCCAATCTATTCATCTGTCTCTTTATTACAGTACAATGTGTGTTTTCATGTAAATGCAGTTCTGTTCATCTTCTGAATTGTCTTGGAGGAGTTTCTTACCATCCTCGGCATTAAATCCCTTGAGGACAAAGCCCACTGAGTCTATTCTACTCTTGTCATAGGGAACCCCCAGAATCTTGGTACTCAACATCGAGGAGAACTTCACACACGTTGTTTGAACTTAAATATACTTACAGTGATAGGAAAACTAAAAGATTTCTTTGCCCACGTTTGAATTCTTTCGTTTAGCTCAGCGTTTTCATTTTGGCTCCTGTGAGCTTCGTGGAGTGCTGCAAACACTTCCCACTGACAGGAAAGAAAAAGGGAGCGAGCGAGGAAAGCAGAGGAGGGGGCATTGTGGCTTCTAGATTGAACTCTGCAGGTTTGCCTCGCTCATAATTTTCACCTTTGATGGGGAACTGTCCCAGACTTCATCCACTAGGCTAGGGTTCTGACATGGTACCTTCTTAAATCAAGCTTGAAGGGAAATTGATTGAAAAGAAAACACCATTATGGGAAAACAATTCATTCTCTTCTCCTTGACAGAAGGTAGACTTTTGTCTATACTGTAGAATAAATATTAGCTAGCTGATTGCTTTAAGATCTAGGAGCTGGGAGCAGGCATGATGGCTTTGCTCACTGCAGGACTATTTCCCTCCATTTTAAAGACATTTGATACAAGGTTTTGGTTACCTTCCAGGAAATAGTATTTTTTCCTACCTATGTAATTATTTATATTAATGTGAATGCATGAAAACTTTTGCAGGTATTTCTATGTGACATGGTATCTTTCCTGAAGAATACATCCCTCTAGGCAGAGAATACATTATTATTGGTTATTTTGTTCCTATAAGGTCTTTTTTTTTTTTTTTTTCTTTTGTTTTTTGAGACAGGGTTTCTCTGTATAGCCCTGGCTGTCATGGAACTCACTCTGTAGACCAGGCTGGCCTGGAACTCAGAAATCCGTCTGCCTCTGCATCCCAAGTGCTGGGATTAAAGGCGTGTGCCACCACCGCCCGGGTTCCTACTAAGGTCTTAATACAACTGTTTATGTTTTTGTTGTTGGAAGCCCCACATTTTCTTGACCATCTATTTTCTAATGAGTTGACCTTTCTCCCAAGCCAGGATATGTTGATCTTCTTAGTTGATGGATTTCTTCTCCTTCCCTCTATATCTCTATTTTTTTCTCCCTTTCTTCTTTCTTACCCTTTTTCTCTGCCATCTTTTTCCTGTCTTCTTATTCTTTCATTTCTTCCATCCCTTCATCATTTATGTCGTTTTAGCTTATCAAGAGTTAATGGATGTAAAAAGTAGGTTATTACAGATCTCTGTCATAAATCCTGGAGAATTGATGTTTGAATTTTCCTTGGCTTGAGTCAGTCCTTTATCCTTTTTAGGTAAATGAATTAAGTTTCATGCAATTTCCTGTGTGGGAGACTCTTTTTAGATGAATCATTTAAATTGAAAGCCTGTCTCCTCATCAAAGGGCACGATTCAGAGTTCTCCTGAGTGTTACAAGCACACTTAGTACAGTCATTGAGACACATGAGGACAACATGTGCCTTAAATCTATATCAAGCCTTGATTCATGTGTAGTTATTGGGGCAAAGGGTAGAACTGAATTTTGAATCTTTGAATCTCTTTCTAAAAATTTTCTTGGCCAATTTAAAAATAATTCTTAGTTACTTTTTTTTTCATGAACATTCATTGAAGTTTCGACTTAAAGTTGCATCACACCAAGTTTTTTTATTTAGTTCTGCATCCTAATCTAGTGTTGATCTCAAAGTAGATTAAATAGTAAAGAGCTCTCCATCCCAAGAATGCTTGATTAATGTGCATTGTGCTCAACCGGCTTAGTATTTTATATGACACCTTGGAAGGACTAAGGGCATCAACCAAATCATTTATTTGCACCCTAATAGTGTTCGTGTTTGTGAAGAATTCTCTGGATTATTATTGAGTCTGCTGTAAGGTTTTAATCTGGGTTTAATTACTTCCTAAATAAAGCTCATAGGGGAAGAAACTTGGATTTTTTTGGTCTCTTATGGCTAACCATTGTACTTGTAAGTAGTTACTCTTGTCATTAGTCATTTGGAGTTTCTTTCTTTATGTCTTTTTAAGCTCCAAACTTCCCTTTAGGTTTGTGAAAGGTTAAGAAGGAGAAGGCAGGCAAAGGTTGTTAATACCTTCACGGTGCTAGTTACATAGATAAACTAGGAGATCCCTTTTGGGGGACATAGAAAAATGCAGATGTTGCTTCACAGCTGCAAGTCCTTGCAGCTACTGAACCATGGAATGATTTGAAGTGTGTTCTTTCCTCAGCAAGCTGCCTTATTATCTTGAAATAACTGCATTTCCTTATTGGTAGGGCCTTCCAGGTACACAATGGTTTGTTCCTACTTGCAGCTATCCCAAAACTTTAGTGATTAGTGATTCCTCAAGTATTTATGTTTATATTCTTTATTCAATGCTTCACTGCAATTCTTTGCAGTCTTGTTGTTTATTGTTGTTGTTGGTGGTGATAGAGGTTTAGAAAGGGTGTGATTCTTTGCATTGAAGAGACTGATGGAAGTATCAGGGTATTTGCATGGGTAATTTTTTGCCTTGTTTTTCTCTGTTTCTGACTATAGATGTAGATTCAGTCAGACAACAGGTAGTCACTTCCTACTGTGTGTCTGGTGTTGAAGTAGGCATTATTGTGATAGAAATGCTTTTATTATGGCAATGTTTTGTGTAAATTGTTTCATCTACTCTTTATAGGCTTGTGATGTACACACTGTGATGCACCTGCAATTTTCTGCTAAAGAAACTATGATTCTGCCAAGCATAAACCTTTAATTCCAGCATTCTGGATGCAGAAATAGATAGATCTGAGTTCAAAGCCAGCCTTCTGTATATAACCAGTTCCAGACTGACAAGGGTAAAACCACAAATTAAAGAAGTAAACTATATTTCAGGGCTTGGAGTGTAGTTTGGTTGGTAGGATGTTGCTAGCATACATGAAAACTGGCGTTTGATCCCAGTACCACATTATTCGAACTTGGTGGCACATATTTGTTATGCCAGAATTTGAGAGGTGGAGACAAGAATGCTAGTTTAAGGTCATCCCTAGCTACATTTGACACCATCCTAGGCTACATGAAAACCTGAAAAGAGACAGGATGGAGAGAAGGACAGAGGAGAGGGAGGGAGGAAAGGAAGAGAGAGAGAGAGAGAGAGATCAGAACTCAGGTAGTTGAGCTCCAGAGCCCGTGTTCTTATTACCCAACTTCAGAGCATAGCTCTGCTGTATAGCATTAGAGTACAGGTTGTCAGATGATGCTAATACAGATGTGGCAAATTTTTGAAGAGGTGTATTTGGGCATTGAACAACATGGTAAATATAGGGGCATGAAGCTGCATGGCCATTGAATTCAGTTTCATTTTATTTTCATTCCAGAGAGAGAACTGTGATACTCAGTGTGCCTACATGGAAAGGAATGTGGGCTGGCCAGGAGTGGATATTGAGAGGCCTTTAAGAACTTATGGGAGATAATGTCATTAGCAAATCTGTCAAAGACAGCAAAATCATCACCTGGGTAAACTGAGGCTTCTGTACAATTCTGGAAGGATCTGGGAATTAGGACAACACAGAAGGATCCATCTCTTTTTGTAGATTTTACAAAAGTCTTATGTGTATCTGGAAAGGATGTATAAGTAACTGTTATTTGCCTAAAGTAATTCTCATCTCAGAGGCTTACTGATGGCTAAGGTAACCCGTTTTAGTCCCTTCTGAACTCTGGCTGGCAGGTTCAACTCAGCTGTTCTGACTCAAACACCTCAACAAGATGACTGGCTACTCTTAGTTTCTCACTGAAGTGCTCTGCTTGGCCGTAAAATAACTCTGGCAATTTATTCTAATTTTCTGGCTCCTTCTTATTCTATGATGTCAACTGCCTCTGCTGACCGGCATTGATCTGTGTGAACTCACAAACTAATTCAACTCCACTCCACTGCACTCAATGCACTGACTCCCAGCTGACTGCCCTGAACTCAACTCTACTCAACTTCACTGACTGAACTGAACTGACTCCTGAGTGCTAGGATTAAAGCCATGTTCCCTCACCCCTGGACAGAAGCTCTTCTGTATCTGGAACTTGCTCTATACCAGGCTGGCCTTGAACTCAGAGATCTGCTTACCTCTATCTCATGGAAATAAAGCACGTCTGTATTCTAGCCAGAGTAGCCACGTTGTTGCGTTAAAATTCCTTTATAAGAGGGAACTCCCTCGATTCCAGGAATTTGGGAGGAAGAGGTAATTTGCCCAGGGAGGAAGAGAGGTAGTCCTGGGAATTCCACAGGAGGTTTATCACCACATATTTCACAAAACATGCCTATGAGTACCAGTGATTAGCCAGCAACTTCTGAGGCGAAGGGAGAACAAAGACAACTGAGCAATTAACCTTTAGTGATGGGTGTGAAACTCTAATTAAGAGCAATCTCTCTTGTGTGGAGGGGTTTACAGCAGAAAAAAAACCCGCACATGAAGGAGTGGAAATAGATCAGTGAGTTAGCCAGCTAGATTTAACAGGCAGGCAGATGGGTGCAAAGGGGTGAGAGCAAAAAAGGGGACATGAACACTTATCTTTCTGTTTCCCAGGCTCCCCATCTTCTGCTTTCACAGTAACTCTGTCTTGACTGAGCCTGCAGAAGCCAGCAGCAGCTCTCTGGGAGGGAGCTGACTTTCAAGGCTTACACGCCCCTCTGTTGTAATTCCTTCTTTCATTTGCTGAGTATCATTGGTAATTTCCATGTAAATTTGCTCAGGGTAGCAATTTAGCAGCTTCTTGTTGACAAATGAGGAACAGCTCAATAGTCAAGTGATGGCATTTCATCATTTGTGCGGAGGTGGAATTGGCATTTGGAAGCCTTTGGAAGGGTGCAGAGATTGATGCTGAAAGTGGGTTTTCTTGGGAAAGCCACATTTCCTGGGTACTCTATTTAATTTTCTATATTTTTAGATAGGGAGGGGATACACGATGGGGTGTTTTCTAGAGAGATACTGTTCAAAGGTTCTTCCTTCTATCATGTGCTTAGTAAAATCAATTCAAAGATGATAAGAAAGGACAATCCTAAGTGCCAAGAGTCTTCAAAAATAGATGTGTAGCTTGGCCAAGTGTCTCCCATAGTCCATTCTTGGAGAAAGACTTTGGAATTCTGTCTGAGATAACTAGGGAGAGTTACAGGGAAGACAACATGACTTCATTTACAAGCCCACTTTTGTATTTTTAAGTTTTTGTGTGTGAGTCTATGTGTTGTATATTTGTGTGTCTTTTAGTATGTGGTAAGTATGCATACAGATATGAGTGCATAGATATGTGTTGGTGCATTGTAAATGTCTTCCTTTTATATTGATCTCTAACAAATCTGTCACTGAACCTGGAACTCATTATTTAGAGAGCAAGCTCCAGGAATTTGCCTATTTCTGCCTTGCCCCTGTTGGAATTACAATATATATTGCTTCTGCTGGCTTTGTGGTGTATGTGTGTGTAGATCCAACCTCAGGTCCCTTGCTTGGGCAAGGGATTTATCAACTGACCACCTCTGTAGCTCTCTTGAAGCCACTATTTTTTCTACATGATCTAAGTTCCTCTGAGACAGTTCATCTAAATCTCTCCTGCATCTTATCCCTGAAACTGGATAGCCTCCTACACTGATACTGCCAGTGCAAAGTCAGGCAGCTGAAGAGGTTTTTAAAAGTCCTCCTTCCAGGGTGCCTGGTATCTCTTCATCACAACCAGTGATTTTTGTCCTTTATGCATTCACAATAGAGCTATGAATATGTCCCACTAATTTATAGTGTTCTCTGTTCTAAATGCTGGAAGGTCCAAACAATGTTAAGGAGCCCTTAGTTTAGGGAGCAGGAAAGAGTCCATGAGCAAATAAACCATGTGCTGTATCAGAGCACCAGAAAGACCAAGCTCATGTTTAGAGAAGACAGTTAAACAGACAAAGGGATGACTATAAGACAGCACTTCTTCACAGATCCGGGGAGGAATGTTCCTGTCAGAAAGATTGCTGAAACAAAAGATTGCTGAAGTTGGAAAGCACTTGGCAAGTTGATGAATTGGGCACAGAGCCAGATGGCTGTCTGAAAGCGAGGCTTGTCCAGAGTGGGAAGAGGATGCTACAGTTTTAGCTATACACACTATCTCTGGCAGAGTGGGCTTCATTATGAAGTCCAAGCTGACAGAATAAAGAACACCACAGCTCTTCCATTGTCCCATATATCACTTTCTTTTCTTCTTTTTTTCTCTCCATCCTTCCCTCCCTCTAACTTTCCTCCTTCCTTTTTTCTCCTTTCTTTTGTTTTTGTTTGTTTGTTTGTCAGTTTGTTTTTTGTTTGCTTTCTCAAGAAGGATTGTGTAGCCCTGGCTATCCTGGAACTCACTCTGTAGACTAGACTGGCTTTGAACTCAGAGATCTGCTTGCCTCTGCCTCCAATCTTATATCCTTGCCTCCGATTATATCCTTGTCACACTCTTTCTGATTTGATCATAGCACATCAGCAAACTCAGAAACTATTTTCTGTTTCCTTGGATCCAGAGGAAGTTAGGGTCTGCCTTAGGTCTCAGATCTTTCTTTGGATTTGTGTTAAAACAAGTTTTCTTGGTGTCATCTAGACACCAGCTCAATAAACATCCTCTGTCCCTTTCCACATAGACTCTATAGCCTGTCTGAATCTTTACATCCATTTTAGTCTCTTCCTCCATAATCTGCCTTAAAGAATTTCCATGATTGCAGTCTTTCCTTTCCTATATCTAAAGGCAAAGCTGATATTTTTGTTTTTATTTCCTTCTTTAAGACTCATTTTATCCACTTGCAAAATGCAATAGTTACTATTTTGGGAGGAATAGAAATGTTTTCAGTTCGGAATCATTTTATTTATTGTAAAATGCATACACATACACACACACACACACACACACACACACATATATATATATATACACACATACACACACATATATATATATATATATACACATACATACATACATATATATTGTATAACATACATACATATATATATAGAGAGAGAAAGAGACAGAGAGAGACAGAGACAGAGACAGAGAGACAGAGAGAGATGGAGGTGTATTATGGATCACATCAAGAACTTGATAAAAAAATCATTTTCTGGTATCATCTTGTTCCACAATATGATTTACTTTGAATTGGACAGTAGGTAGGTTGGGGCATAATAACCATATCTGATATCTCTCCAGAGAAACTCAAGTGCCCTAAAATAATACTATATTACTTTTCTGTTGCAGTGAGAAAAATACCATGACCTAAATTGACCTGAATAAGCATTTGTTTTGCTTATGGTTCCAGAGGGAGAGCCCATAATGGCAGAGGAGGCACGGCAACAAACAGCCAACCAGGAGGATCATATTTTCAACCACAGGCAGAAAGCAGAGAGAGCCAACGAGAAATGGAGCAAGGCTATAAACTCTCAAAATCTTCCTTGAATGATGTGCTTCCCCCAGCAAGGCTATACCTAGGAGGTGTGTCAGCTCCCTAAACAGTGCCATCACTGGGTAACAATTATTCAAATACACAAGCTTATTGGGGAAGTTCCTCACTCAAATCACCACAGATACATCCCCGTTTTCTATCTTTTTAATAGTTAGTCAGAGTTCTCACACAGAACACAGGCAAGCAGGTCTACTGTGTATCTCTTGCTCTCCCCTATGGTTAACCATGAGTATGGGTGCTCACACCACATAGTGAGACTCCTGCTAAGTGTGTGTCACTCCTGGATTAACTTACAAGCTTTCCTACTGAGCTACATTGCTGTACAATGGGAACCGATTTCTACATTAGGCAGGGTCGGTTTCAACTTTTGAAATTAACTAGATAATAAAAATTGGGTGCTTTCTATTGTGATACTTACAAATAACTCTCCCCTCCCCCACTCTCCTTCCTTTGTCCACTTCAATGCATAGTATGGAAAAACGTGCCTTTGTAGGTATGTCCAGTGGGTGGTGGAAGAGTGTGAGGAGCAGGTTTAGAGGAAATGTGACTGCCACCCCCTGCCACTCATTCTTCACACTCAAACCAAAGTCACCACTTTCCGCTGCCAGCTTGAGTTCAGCTCCCCACCCTCCATGTGAAGTTGCCATCTGACCTGGCTATGGAGGAGATACAGCTTCTCTGCAGGAGATCTACCACAGGAGCTAAAAATAAGGGTTGCTATATCTCCGCAGACACTGCTAACCCAATTAGAGCAAAAAAAAAAAAAAAAAGAAAAAAAAAATTAAAGGAAATTACAGCCTCATTAACTAGAAGCAGGAAAACTCTAATAAGGCAAACTAAATCAGTTACACAAAAATCAAAATAATTTGAAACCACTTATCACTGTAATGGAGGCAGAAGCTGAATTGCAGTCTTTACATGAACCGGTAAATCACATAAGTCCATGATTCCCACACAGCAAGAGGTATCACAAGCCATCCTTCATGGAAATCCAAAACTAACTGGAAAGAGATTTCTAGAAATTTCCATCATATATATATATACATATATATATATTGTGTGTGTGTGTGTGTGTGTGTGTGTGTGTGTGTGTGTGTGTATGTATCCTTCTCGATGGCATTTTTTTTTTAAAATGTGATCAGGCCCTGGAACTATTTTAAGTCTTTGAAATTGACAAAAGGTATGAATTTCTTGAAATATTTTATCAGACAGATGTGAATGGGGGTCTGATTGATTGGTGTCAGAATTTGATTTATCCTCAGCAATAATTACAGGTGCCAGGTTATTAAGCCGGTACCACTCAGCAATAATCACCTTGAATCTCATTATCTTATTATTTGCATTATTAAAATTCTCTTCTCTGAAGAGATCCACACCCTTCATAGATTTATCTTATTTCTAATTGACAAATAATTTTATGTATATGTGGGACATAATGTCATCTCTGAATATGTTTATACATTGGAAAATTATTAGATAATGGCTACAAAGTTGCTATTAGAAATTCAAAGCTTTTTTTCTTCTTGTTTTGGTTTGCACATTTGTTTGTTTGTTTTGCTTCATTTGATAGCCAAGTGGAAGCAAAATGTACTTCTCCAAGGAAATTTATCTTGAAATAGCTTAGAGGAGTTTTTACCTGTCTGTAATAAATTATAACACACACACACACACACACACACACACACACACACACACACTCAAATATGAATTCAGACAATATTTTGCATTGTGGTGAATACATAGGAAATTGCACACATAGACTACAAAATGATTTCATGAATCAGGTAAAAATAAGAGACACTGAAATGCCCCTGTAGGGTTACAGCTTCCTTTGGACCATGATGAAGTCATTTCTCACGACTTTCTGTTATCTTACTCATAAAATCCAAGAGTTCAATCAATTAGATCCATGTGACAAGAATTCTGTGCTGATTTTGGGAAGATGGACAGTGAGGTAGAGACAACTTTCCCATGGCATATTTTCGATTTGCCAGCAAAAATTAACCTTCTTAAAATCATCTGGCTCACACATTGCTTAACACCTGGCTTGTATCACCTGAACTTCAATGTGTAAAGCTAACTAACCATAACCATTTTCAAAATATTCCTCTGTTCTTGTAAAAAATGATTTTTAATACAAGTTATGTTTAAAAAAACTTCCATGTAACAATTTTATTAATGCAAGTATATATGCATATAATGAAGAGTCCTATCAAACAAAAGATTTAAAACTAAATAAATGATCATTCATTTTTACTTAAAAGAGAGAAAGAATTTCCATACGGCCAGAGAAGAACACTCATGTCACACGTATGATGACCTGGTTGAGCTACTGTGCTAATGCTTAGAATAATGTCACTGAAGCCCCTGATCTGTCATCCCTAGTTAGCAGTCACCTTTGTTGAAATGTTATTGTGAAGAAACTAATGCTGGGAAGCTGATCACTGATTTGAAGTTATGAGAACTTCCAGAAACACTTACACTTGAAAATCTCTTTTCAAGTCATTTTCCTTTGGACCACATGACATTCTCCAAGGCTCTATAATAAACTATTCATTGGAGTTTCCCATTTCCAGTCTTCCCAATGTGTCTTTTGTTTTATCTTAAGCATGCTAAAAACAATCAAGAGACGGGAAAATTAAAAGACCAATGCAACTATGGAGCTCATAAATACTGATTTAGAAAAAGTAGCAGTCTCACAGATGAAGTCTGAATGGCATGGCTTAGCTTAGATTGTCTGGGCTTTTCCTGAGTTTTCTACAAAGATCATAGGACTCATCAAAAACCAGTGGCATTTCACATCTTTGCCATTTCTAGCGATTACAATCTTCTTTCCTTCTTATCAAACAACTGCTATGCTATTTTTAATTATCAGAAATATTAACTAGGTTACTCAGGGATTGTTCTGTAAGCTTGCACTACCCACCTTGACTCACTACATTTGGAATGTGAATGACTCTTTTAGAAATGCTTAATTCACAGCCTACCTAACTATATCTGATAGCATGTTGCCAATGTCTTAACTGGAATTTAAACATTTAGAGCACAGAGATGATTGAATACACAAGGAGCTCAATAAGCCTTCAAGGAATCCAATTGAACTGACAAAGTCAGAGACTTGCTCCTCCTCCGACTGCCAGAAAATCAGCTGAGTTTCTCTAGTGTAGAGCCTGTCTTGCGACTGAATTCTGAACACTTGAAATCATGGTGCCTCCTGTTTTCCCTCGTAACCCTAATTTCCTCTCTTACTATGGCAAGACTATCCTTCATTTGTTATGTGTCAGGTGGCTGTAAGAGCTTTGATGTATGTCTTGCCCTTTCTGGATCTCACTTAACCTCTCTGACTGCAGTTTTCCCCTTTCAAAATGATCATCATCCGACCCTGTGTTCACCACCAGATCTTATGATGATCTAAAGAGGTCATTCAGTCAGAAAGGCTCGATGATAACTGGATCATGTTAGTGTTAAATTTAGTTAATCATCTTATGAGTTTTGTAACATTTTGATATACAAAAAAATCTAAACAAACAAACAAACAAAAGTGCCTTTCTATGTAAGAGGGAATCTCCCTAAACTTTACCTCATGACACCAGGGCTTCATCATCTAACTGAGAAGCAGAGGAGCACAGTAAAGCTTGGAAGATCTTGAGTTTCCAAACACGTTTTCTTCTTTCTTTATATTCCCCTGGGGATCACTTGTGAGTGTACAAAGATTAGGAGGCCACTGCACAGGTTACCCTTCATTCAGAGGTTGTGACATCCTATTCATGGCTAAGTTTTAGAGCATTTTTTTCTCTTCATCATAGGAAATTGGTGTCACCTAGAGCATCTCTTGGCTCTTGCAGCTACTAAAATGGAAGCAGTCTCTGAAACCTGCCAGGTTGATATCCATAGCTGTGTGTCTCAGAGTTGAAGGGTCCATCAAAAGTGACATCCATCAATGTGTCTATTCGTGTCTATTTGAGACACCCATAGTAGAGTCTATCAGGAGACACTCTCAACCTGTAGAAAAAAAATATTTAAATTTGAACCTTTCAAATCCTGAAAAAATACTAAGTAAAATGAGAGACAAAATACATATTTGTGTAATACAATTGTGTATGGAATTGACAGGATTCAAGGACTCCCTCCAATAGAAGTACAGGAAAAGGTTGCATGGTATTTATTACCCTATCAATTTGAACACTACCTTCAGTGAATTTTGTCAAAGACATTTTTCATCTGTACTATTTATTATGCTTAGGTTGATTTATTTTGCTTTAAAATAAATACATTTGTTTGAAAAGCAATATACATAACATTAAGGTAAATGGGAAGCCAGTCTCACTTCACATAAATAAAAGACAATATTAAAGATAAAATGCAATATAAGCAAAGAATGTTATTAAGTTTCAGCCATTTAATAAGGTGACAAAACCCATTAAAAAAAAATAATAATAATAAACAAATGAGTCTAGCTGAGTTTTAAGTATTTTTGAGATCTGTAAGTACCAGTTTTCTGAATGAGTAAAGATAAATCAAAAGGAAGCTTAAGGTTAGTCATTTTCTATATGTATTATTTGGTATGATTTATCATTTCCTTCATTCTAACTTGAAAGTTTTTAGTAGATCAAATGCAGTAGTCATAAACATTAGTGAATTCATAGATAGATTATGGGGACTCTTATCTCTATCCCCAGATGTTTTAAATAATGTAACCCAAATTCTTTTGTATTATAAATCTTAAATATAACTTGAAACTTTGCTTCCCTTCCCTACTTCCTCATTAAAGGAACATGAAGTTTTTCTTATTTAAATCAGAGTCATACTATGTACAATAAATCTATGCTTATAGCAGAAGCCACTAAACTGTTTTGTTTTCAAATCCATAGATATTTTCTTGACCTAGCCCAGTTTATTTCCCATCAGCTTTATAAAGCCAACATTGTCTTAGTATTCTCTTAAAAGTGTAGAAAACACAGATTACAGGATATTTCAGTTTGATACAAACAGACAATAAGTAAGATTGCCCAGTCTGAAGTCTGAAATCTATATTCTTCTCCGGATAATATGTTTGAGAGAAGAAATACTAATTATGAAAAGAACCTAGGTTATTTGGGAGGGAGTATATCCTAATGAAATAAGACTAATTCTGAATGCTTAGAAAAATTATATTTTATATCTTGTGTTTTTGTTTTAGAAGCAAGGTTAAAGAAAACAAACTGTAACAACAACAATAACAACAACAAAACTCCTTTATTTATCACAAAAGTTAATTTTTTTATTCATTTAAATGGTGAATATTCAATGTTCCTTCTTTGTATTGTTTACTTCCATTTAATCCTTAATAAAATTTCATTTTAACTGTGACAATGAATTTAGGGGCATGATTCGAAAGGATTTTGTAGTCTAGTGAAAGTAAAGATTTTGTTAGTCTACAGGACACAGATTAAAAAGGCTTTGTTTAAAGTTTGTAGTAACATATGGGCATGCTAGTGAACACTCGCCATCAGCATATTTGAAAGGTGGAGAACAGGAGGATCTGGGGTTTAAGAATAGCCTGGACCACACAGCAGGTTCCATGACAACCTAGGTAATGTGAGACACTGCCTTAAAAACAAACAAACAAACAAAAAAACCCAGCATCAAAGTGTCAGTAACCACTCTCACCTCAGTCTTAGCATTCTGTGGCCACCTTGTTTGTCTTTCAACTTACTTTTCTCAACCTCAATACTGGGCACATTCTGGGTCAGGTGAATGGCTGTTCTATGAATGGTTCTGTGCATGCAATGAATTTTGACATTCCTAGACTCAACCCATAACACACCAGAAGCATTCTCTACCCAAATCGTAATAATAAAGTCATTTACATACAGGCTTTGCAAGCATCTTGGGTTAACCAGGGTAGGGACACTTTTCTGCCTATTCTTCTTTTAATTTGTACTGTGACTGACAGTGGTGCTATTATTTCTTTGCCATTTAGTGAAAGCTCTTTCTTGCTGAGAGAGGAGACATGCTCAGAATCCTTTGGGTTTCATTTAAATAAGCATCTGTTGTTTTCCAAGATCTAGAAGTGAGGTGAAAAAAAAATTATTGAATATCAGCAAATACACACCAAGTGTTTTCAGCAGTGGATCAAGATCTTTCCACTTGTCTTCCTAAAAATACGGGACTTTTTGAGGGTGTGGATCAAGCTGGATCATTAACAAACAGGTGAGAATCTCACCAGATTGAATCACTAATAAATGGGTGAGAATCTCGTCATCCCAAGACTACTCAGGATACAAGTGGGAACCTGAGCAATGCTGGGATTGCTTTTGTTATAAGAATGGGGCTTCCAGAATCTGCGGTCCTTTGTTACTAACAAAAGTTTAACTAGTGTTTTACTTTTGCTGGTAGCATTAAAGGAATCGTAAAATGATGTTGGCATGCCCTGTCATGTCCTGAGCCCGAGGGCATCATATCTGTAGCCCCAGTTCCCATCTTTGTTATGGCAACTTCCTCATCACTATTGAAAGGAAACATTCTAGAAAAATTGTGGAGGCCCTATAAGGCTACGCATCATCATTTGGTGAGTAAAGATTCAAAAGTAATATCGTGTACATTGTTTTAAATTCATACTCGTAAAACTAGTGAAAGAACGCCAGGAAGTCTGTCAGGAAAGAAATAGAGACAAAGAACATGAATGTCTGAGAAGTGCTTATAACAGATTAGAGAAGCATTTTAAGCAGGACATAGACTTCCTTGTGAGAAGGTATTTGTGGCAGCGTTTCATGGGCCACTTCCCACACTTTGCTCACCTCTGAACATTTCCTGTTTCCATATTTTTACCCTAAAATGCAGGTACACTTTGGCTAGGATGGGACAGAAATCTTTTTCATCTAAAAAAAAAATCCACCTTTAGATGTAGGACCTTATTGGAAGAATGTGTTTTCATTCATGTTATGAAGATAAAATTTTATCTCCCAATTAAGTCATCTTATGTCCCTTTTCTTGTCCCCAAACAGTATTCTAGGAAGTGACTTTTTTTTTCTACTCTTGTAGAATCAAAACTGACACTCAGCTAATGTAGTAAAGGTTCTGACAAGGTACTCCACGCCTTCCTAAAAGACATGTTAGTGTTTGGTAAGCCTTGATGTTTGTATAATGCTTCTCTTGAATATCTAATGACATGATTTAGTGAGAGCTGACCTGGTGAACTCTTCTGGGAGAACTCATTCTGAGAACACCACACAATGCCTTAATCCTCCTGTCTCTGAAGCATTGGATTACAGGTATGAGTCACCCATACTTGACTTGGAGATACACTACTGATATTCAAAGGCTTTGTGCATAATTAAATAGCTATATATCTCCACATGTGTCCTTTGCTATATTTTAATACTTACAATGGAAACTGAGGACACAATTTACTCCAGTGAAAAGTATCTGTGATTAATTTTAACTGGGTTGGAGAGATCAATCCTTGCAGAAACAATAAAAACTCAAAAGCAAATCCTTTTAAGAGACATTGGTTGTAGAAAATAATGCCTCATGCAACCAGAACGGCTATCCACTCAAATCTCTTCAGAACATTCAAATAATTGAAAAGAAATAACTCTGAGTAAATCCCAACCTCTGGTTGAAAGAAGTTAAGGAGTCCCTCTCTTCTTTGCTTCATCATTATCCAAGATATTTCCTCCTGGTTCTGTAACATCTGCAGTAATTATACCTTTCAAGGGGCTTTCAAAACAACCTCAATCTAAACTATGAAAGGTTGTGGGAAAACAGGGCCCGAAGCTGGGGAGGCTGCTGGAGACTTCCACGTGGTGGGTCCCACATCCAGGAGAAAGTCTGGAGTTTCAGAGGCTGGAACCTTTGGCAACGACAGCCCCAATAATATGAGGAAGTCCTTGGTTCCAAAAGGGTTTCTTGTCATGGCGGATGGTGGATGGATCTGGATGTACCACCCCCCCAAACTCAGGGCAGACCTGAGTTAAGTAGGGAGGGAGAAAGGGGAGGTTCTGGGGGCCATTTAATTGGCTCCGCCCTCTGGCCTTCATTAGTATGTAAATCTCTAGGGCCTGAGGCCTGTAGTCACACCCTCTATCTGTGCACTTTGGGAGGGGCTGTAATGGCCTTCGTGACTGAACAATGTAGGTCTATGGAGATTGGACTGCTTGTTAGGACCCTGAGTTCTGGGATGTGGCCGAACTCCTGCCGTTTCTCCCTTAGAGTCTTGGGGTTCTAGGCCCATGCCCAGCCAAGAACCAGGATACCCTTACGCAGTCCCACAAAAGGTCTATAAGTAGCTTCTTAAATTTTAACATATGAGCTAAAGCTGGAAATTGTAAGTCCACAATTAAGAAAAAATGATATGGTTAGCTTGTACATCCTGACATCCACATCAACCTCTACCTTTGGTGACTGCACATAGGATGGATATCCAGGTGGAATGGTCTGTCTCTTCTTCAGTTTCTGTCCTGCACTGTGTCTCCATATTTGCACCCTTGAGTATTTTGTTACTCCTTCTAAGAAGGACTGAAGCCCCCCCTACTTGGTCATCATTCTTCATGAGCTTTTTGTGGTCTGTGAGTTGTACCTTGGGTATTTCAGGCTTCTGGGCTAAAATCCAATAATCAGTGAGTGAATACCATGTATGTTCTTTTGTGATTGGGTTACTTCACTCAGGATGAAATTTTCTAGTTCCATCCATTTATATATGAATTTATCAAATTCATTGTTTTTAATAGCTGAGTAATATTCCATTGTATAAATGTACCACATTTTTTGTATCCATTCCTCTGTTGAAGGGCATCTGGGTTCTTTCCAGTTTCTGGCTATTAGAAATAATGCTGCTATGAACATAGTGGAGCATATGTCCTTGTTATGTGTTAGAGCATCTTCTGGATATATACCCAGGAGTGGTATAGCTGGGTCCTCAGGTAGTAATATGTCCAATTTTCTGAGGAACCACCAGACTGATTTCCATAGTGGTTGCACCATCTTGCAATCCCACCAACAATGGAGGAGTGTTCCTCTTTCTCCACATCCTCACCAGCATCTGCTATCACCTGAGTTTTTTATTTTAGCCATTCTGACTGGTGTGAAGTGGAATCTCATGGTTGTTTTGATTTGCATTTCCCTGATGACCAAGGATGCTGAACATTTCTTTAGGTGCTTCTCGGCCATTCGCATTTCCTCAGTTGAGAATTCTTTGTTTAGCTCCTTACTCCATTTTTTAATAGGGTTATTTGGTTGCCTAGAGTCTAATTTCTTGAGTTCTTTGTATATATTGGATATTAGCTAACCATTAAACTGATCACAGGGTTCCCAATGGAGAAGATAGAGTGAAGGCTGAAGGAGTTGAGAGGATTCGAGACACCATGAGGAAAGCAACAATCCCAACCAACCAGAGCCCCCAGGGTCTAAACCACAAGCCTGGGAGCGCTTAGGGAGGGACCCATGGCTCCAGCTATATATGCAAGGGAGCTATATATAAGTGGGAGAAGAGATCCTTGGTCCCATGAAGACTGGACGTCGTGGGGGCGGATACTCGAGGGTGGGGAGGTGAGGTACAGGGGAGGGTGGAAGGGGGTACACCAACATGGAGATAGGAGGAGGGGATAAGGGATAGTGAGTTCCTGGGAGGGAGGGGGGGAATTGGGGTAAGGAGAGAACATCTGAAATGTATAAAAAATTTACAACAAAAAATTTCCAATTAAAAAAAAAAAAAAGAAAGAAAAAATGATATGTCGAATATGAGGAGCCCTCATAGAAAATCTGTTATATGTGGCTGAAAAAGAATACTAATGACTTAGTCCTCTTCTCTGACCTGGCTTGTTTTCCCAGGCTTTGTATGTGAATCCGTTCTACGTAATCCTATCATGTCTAAGCATGCTGCTGGTATACCACCAGTTTGTCTTTTTGCTTCTTGTATGGAGGGTATAACCCAGGGCATTGAGTGTGCTGACCACTCATCTATCCCTAATCTCCTGTCCTGACACACTCAAAGGCATCCATCCTCACACAAAGTGCTGAGCCCCACACATTCCCTCACTGTAGAATCTTTCCAAGTACAATCCTTCCATCTTTTGCTGAATGGCTGGCTGGCACAGAGCTGTGCTTTTGCACATGCTTCGTGTTGAGTAGGTGCTGTGTAACATCACTTGCTCTTTCTTTAATGTGACTCATGGCAGAATTATCCCAGCTTTCAGTAGTCTAAAGGAAAAAAATAATCACTCGCCATCTGCAATTTACTACTTTTAACCTGAAAAAAAAAAAAAAAAAAAAGAGAACTGAAATGATGCTCAGATCCTTAAGACACTTCGTGTGTTGGGAGAAGCTGACAGATGGCACATGTGGTCGGCTGGCGCAGCAGAGGGAGAAGCACAGAAACAAATAGATAGCACTGTGTGTAAGCCGCTTGGAAGAAGGTCATGACTACTCTTCTACCAGATATAATAGTGATTTCCTCTAGTTTCCGAAAGCTGGTTTATGTGAAGTTTTATGCTGATGACTTGGTAACACATTTCAGTGGATGGAAGGGAAAGAACCTTAATAGTGCAACAGAACGTTACTGGGGTCTGTTGCTTAGGAGAGTGTCCTAACATGCAACTTGAAGTATGCAACTTAAAATGTTGACTCAATGTGCAGCAGTCTTATTATTCCTCCCTTTAATCCATTCCTTGGATTAATACCTGCAAAAAATTTCTTCTCTTTAAATTTCTTCTCTTTAACTAACACCTTAATTTGCTTGGAGCTAGGTGATCAAGGGGGTAAAGTGGATGAGATCTTGAAACTGTGTCTTCCCTGGGACCTCTTCCTACTCACTAAACATCACAGATTTTCAGGATATATTTCTAGAATTGATACTGGGACAAGCTTTCTATCTTTAATCCCAGGTTCTCCAGACGCCTACATGTCTATTCTGATTTTATTCTGATGGTAAAAGACATTTGTCACAGATTGCTTCAATTACCATTTCCCAGTGTATATCATGGAAATAAATATAATGGCAATCGATTTTGATATGACCCATTCAGAGAGATTTGACATAGAGACCACACACAGCACAGTGGAATGTGTGGTCCTGGATATGGATCATATTCTTTTGCTGCTGAAAATGCTCTCAGCTGAATAAAGATAAATATAAGCTTTGCTCTAGAATTCATCTCTTGTGAGAATAAAGTGGCAATGCCAAGCCTGAGTAGATTTTCCTCCCTGGGAGAATGGAAGCTATCCATGGTTCTGAATGTTTTCTGAATAAATGATGATAGAAACATCTATCAAGAAAACTGTTGAGAGCCTCCTAATCATCACTGACTTACAGTAATGAAGCCACTAAAACAGTGACGACACAACAAACAAACAAACAAACAAACAAACAAACAACAGAATAAAAGGAGTCTTATCTGCTAGGAAAAGGCAGTCCTGGCTTCAGTTTAAAGGTCAGCAACCTCTAAGAGATATTCAGACAGAATATTAGGGCCCTGTATCATATCTCAAGGTAGTATTTTCTAAAGAGTGTTTGATATAATCATTTCAAATTCAGCTATATCACATGACTCAATGATTTTGCCAGCGTGTGGTTCTGAGGTCATGCTTTTTTTCTCCCTCTTTGTCTTTTTTTCCATCTAGCCTTTATCTCCTGGCTGCTCTCCCCTCTCTTCTCTAATGTGTTTCCTCTGTTCTATCCCTCATCCTCCCCCTCTCTGTTTCTTTCCTTTTATTTATTAATTTTATTTTTTTCTATCTTTTCAGGGATATGGGTTTTTATGGTTTTCAGGGCTGGGAGGATATTTCCAAGAGAGGTGCTTGTGAGTAGTGGGTCATGAAGCTATTTAGAGAATGTCACCTAAGTGGCATAGTCTACATCAAATTGAAAGCCATTTAGCCAATTGCTTAACCTCACTCCACCCCATTTATTAACTTTTCTGTGAACATCATGTATTCCTCTCTGACAATACATCAATAGAGTTTCTTGGGGGGGGAAAATGGTATCATAAGAAACGTGTTCCTTCAACTAAGAAGGGAAACTTGGTATCGATACCTTTAGTTTCAAGTAGAATATTTCATTTGTTCCAAGATGAAATAATGTAAACATAATTTCTCAGTGTAAACACAATCTAATGAAGGCACTGGTCATAGTATATTCTAGTTTAAGAGTGAGTCAAATGGCTAAGTTTCTGTCTTGACATCAATACGACACATGCAGGATCCGCCTGGGAGGCCTGAATTCTTGGTTGCCCTTGGTACAATTTTTCACTCCCATTTTAAATTTATCCCTTCCTTACTCCCCCATGTTATTTAATTGAGTAAGCAAATGTCCCCTGGTATAAGCTGTGTAAATATTGTAACTGAATTACTGTCTGTTTACTTAACTCATTACAGAAAACCATGATAAGCTTTTTAATTACAAAATTAGCTCTGCTGAATCAATTTCTTCCATTTAATGAACTGTAGAAAATGGTAGAGTAGGGATAAAATCATGCCCCTTTACCATCCCTCCTAATAGTGCTCTTTGTCTAAAATTAATTGTTATAATAAAAACTAGTGTAGACAGTGATATTGTTTACTTATCTGGTCTTATGTGTTCTTTAAACTTACAACCTATTCTATATCGATGTATCCCATGATGTGCAAAGTGCTCTTCTCTCTACCTTCTTCTTAGCTTCTGTTGAACATTTTGTTCTTACCTGTCTGGATCTTGAGACTACATTTTCTGTATGTTACCTTGTGAAACCAACCTGGATGTCACTCAACACTTCTTCTTAGGATTCTCAGGTCAACTATAGCTTCTGTATCTGCTCTAGGTTGGTATCAAATCAAGCTCAAGGAAGTGAAGCTTGCCAAGAAAGCCTTGGGACACTTAAGCTTATAGGGATTCTTTTAGCTTCCTCCATTGTCTTTCTAAGCTACATAGTTACTCCATTTCATTAGTGTATTCAATTAAATTATTTTTCTTTTTATCTAATTAAGTCACTTGAAAGTTTTAGAATATGACTACTTATAGGGTAGGGAATATTATAAGATCATTAAAATTTCACAGTGACACTTCTGTAATAGTATAGCAAAATGTTTCTAAAATGCTATCCTCAAAGGCAAACGTAGAAGGTAATATTTGTGATGAAGGAACCGTCTTTTATATACATGGAAAACAGTACACACAATGGGATTTTTCTTACTTTCCCTTCTATCTTCATACCAATGAAATTGTATTGTATGATCAATTAAGCTTATTTAATAATCTATAGCTAAGATAAATTAATGGCTCATTATTAAAAAAAAAAAACTTGATAGTAATCAGACTTTCCAAGATTGCCATACATGTGAACCAAAAGTGTTTTATATTGTAATGTTATAGCTTTATTTCCTGGACATTGCCAGAAGCATATAAAAATAGATTTAAATATGTTTGCCTGTAGCTAGGAAATAAAGAGAAAAGATTTTTTTAAAAAAGATGTAGTATTTATGTTACAACACATAATTTAAAAAATGAATCTTGGAGGTGAGACATTTTCCCCCACTAATGTACTAAAACAAAAATCCCTCTTGATGTATTTATAAATACATTGACATTAATTATATAAATTCTTTCATTTTAATCTTCTTATTTTTTTCCAAATTCTTGGTGGCTGAGTTTTACATTTTTAATGCCTAGTGAGTGATAATCTTTGAAGAATGGTATATTTATAGGACCCCTCTCTGGAATACTATATTTTGCCTGGTCCCTTATGCTTTTCAATATGTGTGTCTGTTGGTGTATTTGGATGTTCATGTGTGTGTGTGTGCATATGCTTGTGTCAAATGTTTTCCTTAAATGTTTTCTACCTTGATTTTATCTATCTATTTATCTATCTCTCTATCTAGTTATTTATCATTTATCTATCTACCAATCTATTCATCTATCCATCTATCTATCTATCTATCTATCTATCTATCTATCTATCTATCTATCTATCTATCATCTATCTGTCTATCTATCTGTTTTTGTATTTGAGATGAGGTCTCATGCTGAGCTTGGAGCTTCCAAATTCAGCTATACCTACTAGCCATACAGTCCCGGGTATCTGAAGCACTATATATAATTCACCATGCCCACTTTTTTGTGAGTGGGTGCTAGAGATCAAACATGTGTCCTTAGACTTTGCAGCAGGCATTTTACTTACTGAGATTTCCCTCAAACTCCTTTTCTTTCACTGCATTACCACTGTTTGTTGTTGCACTTGCTATTACCTAAGGGAGCATAAAAATTAATTTAGAATATTGTTTCTATCCCCTGGGGTGGTAGGGAACAGTATAAGATAATTAAAATAATCATCTACGTGCAATTACAGTTGCATGTCATTTCAGAAAAATCCCACTCATGTAGACTTTTCAATGTCTTCATTGAAGAACAAATCTGAATGCATGAAGTTACTGGAACTTCACACAAATAAACAAACTTCAATATTTGTAGCCTCTGGCAATAAAGTATTTACGGCATGAGTCATGAGAGAACATGAGACATTTCTCCTTGAAAAGAGATTACTGCTTTTGATGATTGCCTTTTCTACCACCATCATCGAAGAGCTTGAGACGTGTAGGTGTGCACCTGTAGGGAAGCAGGTCTTCATTCTCTGGAACTGGTAGGTTTCATACTGTCAAACAGCAGCATCTCTTTGCGGCCAGCCGTGTACCACTTTCTCTCCAAAGCAGCTTCCCTACTGACCATAACTGGTTATATAATTCTGTATCTTCTATTATCCTGACTGCTGATCCATGCCTGATGGCTATGCCAGGTCTCAAAACGCCACAGGCTCTTGATTGCTGTGCTCTAAACTGCTTAATAAGACAATTAAAAATGATTTACAAATGGGCACTGCAATGTGACTGGGGATGAAGGCGAACACATTCTATGGACTGTAATGTTAAAACTGAATGTCCTTATACATTCCCTTTGTAGCTGCCTTCAATTCCAATATTAGTTTCTTTCCTGAATATTCTTTTAATCAAACATCTTAAATACCTATTTTTAACTATCCATCAAGGTACATGCCACTGGTTCTTGAGTTGTTACCAAATGTCTTCCATGTATAAGGGACAGGAAAGGATAACTGCCTAGCATCTTGAAGCAGTCAAGAGTCAAACAAATGTTCATGCATCAAGCCACCTCATTCTTGGTCTAAGAGTCAAAACTAATCTAATCAGTGACATATCTATCTTAATTATTTCATCTTCCCTCTACACTGATGTTGTCAGAATGATTAAAATAGGCAAATTTCCCAAATATTCTATTGTGAGTTACGTATCATAACTAATGACCTTGAAGCTTGATTATGATAGCTAAGAAATTAAAGAAGAATTTCATTTGTTCTTGTACACATCGAAAATGTGTATTTATTTATTTATTTATTTATTTATTTATTATTTTAAGGTTAGAGGAATGAGTACCATTATTGGAATAAATATTGAGAAGATTTCTTATTTTTAGCTAAGCTCAAAGGATGAATAATATTGGCATTGATTGGCTTACAATAACTTTTCTTAGGATTCCACAACTCTGTGGAATAGATACTTTAAACAGGAGAGGACTGGGGAAATAGCTCAGAGGTAATATGCTTGCCAAGCTTGCACAAAATCCTAGATTTAATCCTCAATAAAGTGGAGAGGAGTGGGAGAGACATGAAACAATTTGAGAAATAAGATATTTTTTTTCATTCTTCCTTCAAGTATTTAGCAAAAGTATAAGATTTTGAACTAGACTTCACAAGTATATCTGATATACATACTATATATATAATATATGTAGTCATGTCATATATATTTGTATTTATAAAATCATGTCATTATTCAAAACTGTCTATATGAAGTGGCTGGCCCACAGTGGTTACTCAGGATTTCCTCTGTTTTGTTCAATTGTCCACTTATCAAGTGCACGGATAATAAAATGCGTATAGATTTTTGTAACACTCTCTCTCGGATAAGATGACGGGTGCTGTGAGATATTAAACAGTTAATAGTGGCATTACCAGTAGACCATAATCATTTGTGACCTCATTTGAAAATTAACCCCTTATGTGTACCAATAGTTGAGTATTGTGCTCTTTTCAAATGATATAAATTCTACAGTAATGGGGGGGTGTACCCACATACCATGTTTCCAAGGATGTTTTGTAAAAAAAAAAAAAAAACTGTAACAGATAACTTTCCATGATATTTTGTTATTGAGAAATAGCAATAAAATAAAACCAATAAATGTGCCATTGGAAACCATTGAAGATACATGGGTAGAAAGTACCTGTTCTTGAAGATAGTCACTGACAATAAAGTAAAATGCAGGAAATATGATTTCCTTCAGGTTCCCACTGGATTCTAATTCTTTCTTCTTTCTTCAACCTGCTGAGATTCACATTCATGCTAAAAAGTCCTCTAACTTGATCATTCATGAAAAATGACCAGCATACAACACTCACTGTTCAAAGGCTCAGAACTCAAAAATCTGATCTCAGCTATATCTTGCTTTCACCTAGCCTTTATCTTCCTTAATGTTGGATAGTAGATCTTCTCTATATATTCCATTCCTCTGGAGATTCCAGAAACTCTCCCTTGCTCCTACCTATTTGCCCCTATTTTAATCATGTTCATGTATAAATGTACTGTGTTCTACTATGCTCCATCTTTCCATACAGATCAGACTTAAATGTATCCTTCTTTGCCTTCAAGACCATTTATCTTTCTCAGAGAAAAGTAGTGGCCTAAAACAGCCCATGTCACGGCTATTTGAATTGAAACAGAGGCAATGGCCATAGTGGAAAAGCACCTGATGGTTTGGAGAAACCAGCAAGTAAATATTTGAATATAAAGTCCTCCTCATCTCGCTCATGAATTTCTGTGCCTTACTCAGTTCTCAACATGCCATGCCAAGGATAATGTTATTCCTTCAATCTATACATATCAATTGGACATTTATTATGGGAAACTTACTTAGGAAGGGCACACAAAGATTCAAGAAAGATAAGACTTTTATTCTGCCTCCTATATGTCTACAATATCCTATATTTTTCAGAGGAAAAATCTTCCAGTGACAGCTGTTGGCATACTTTGGAGATTATTTATGTCATAGTAGAGGCTCTTCGTATGCAAAAATTAGGAGATTGATGTTAGTCTTTTAAAATTGTTCTTATTCTTGAATTCCAAGAACATTAGACTTTCATGTTTACATAGTTATTTTCAGGTGAGTACTAGCCATACTAGGTGTTAAAGATACTAGGAAAAAGGCACTAGTTTTTACAAGATAGGTATTTAGAAGATAGGTATTCATGAGTATCTTAGTTACTTTCCTATTGCCATGGCAAAATACCATGACCATGCAACTTATAAAAGAAAGCATTTAATTTGGCCTCATGGTTTAAGAAGAGTCTATGAGCATCACAGAGAGAAGCATGGCAGAAAGCAGGCATAACATCTGACCCATATGTGGGAAGTAGAAAGAAATGACATGAACTTTTGAAACCTCAAAGCTCACCTCCAGCAGCATACCTCTTCTAACAAGGCCACACCTCCCAAGCAGTTTTACCAACGAGAGACCAAACATTCCAACTTATGAGCAAACGGAGACCACTCAAAACAAGATATTGGAATTTTAACTGATTTTGAAATGATTGATCTAGATGGGAAATTTCTCTTTCACCAATGAATAGCATGGACAAAGATATTGGGAAGTTTACACTTTTTGATAGGAAACAGTTTCAGTCAAAGAAGCAACTAGAATTGTTCTGTCCTCTTCTGCCCCCAGATATTTCTTGCCAGTATATTTTTAGGATCTAAGTAATTGAGAAGTACTAAACATATTAAAAGAACATGGATTCATCATGATATAATACCTGTAGGAATAGGAGATGCTCAGGATTTCAAGAAAGAATTGTGCTTTTGGTCCCCGAACTGATCTAGCCTCAAGGGTTTGGGAGACTAATCAATGCTTCCCTAGATAACTTCTCCGAATCTGTCAAAAATCAAGAATTGTCACATCTCAGAATACTTTTTTCAGTGGAAGGATTATTTCTCTTTGAATCCATTGTTCTGTTGAGGTGGGGAAATGCAAATAACCCTTCTGAGAACCCCTTGAAATACCTGGGCTCCTCACTTAGGGCCCAATTAGTAGGAAAAACCCACTCTTCTATAAGATTTCACTGTGCCCTTGAAATTGCACTTCAAAACTACATGCGCTGACTTCCCCTCAGGCACTGAAGCAGGCTCCTGTTTTCATTCTGACCTTAATTAAATCTCTACACATAATGTCTATTTGATTCTCCAGTGACCCAGGACAGGCAGAGGAAAGGTAAGTGGCCTACACTTCTAGATTTATTTGTTGCTATAATAAAATGCCATGACCAAATGACGCTTAGGAGGGAAAAGATTGTGTTTTGTCTCACAGATCACAGTCTATTACTGAGGGAAGTCAAATCAGGCACTGAATCAGGATCAGGAAAGCAGAAATCATGGAGTACCACTGCTTCCTGGCTCACTTACAAGTTCATACTTTCTTAGCTTTTTAAAACAGCCCAGGGCCACCTTTCCTGGAAATGGTACCACCTCTGTGGAATAAACCCTTCTACATCAATTAACAATCAAGACAATTCTCCACAGATGTGTCCAGTGGGCCATCTGATCTGGTTAATCCCTCAATTGAGACTCACTTCTCAGGTGACTCTTGGCTGTGTGACATTGACAGTTAAAGCTAATATGACCCCCTGCATTTTCTCTTTTTCAAAGTTCCTCTCTATCTCTCAATCTCTATCTCTGTTTTTCTTTCTCTCTTTTATAATAGAAAGAATTGGACTTCAAGAAAATGTCCTCACTTGGGTTACAACATTACAGGAATGAGGTAGTTAAAAATCATGCCCAGAGTCATGCTGGTGTCTTCTCTACTATTTATCCAGTCTCATCTAGTTTCTTGCACTTGAGAAAACCAGTCATTGAAAGATGCACTGCATGAATTTTTCCTGTGGTTGATCCTAACTCATCCAACTGCAGGAGTGCCATGCAAAATGATAGCACTGTTTGAAATCCTAGGAAGGGAAGTCCCAGATTCAGGAGAGAAGTCTCCTCCCATCCCCCATGTGCTTAAAACAGGAAGAAGTGTTTTACTTTGTCTCGCAACAGACCTAAATAAATGAAGACTACATTCTAGTTGATTTGCCCAGTGCAGAAAAGATCTCCTTTGTTGACAGGAGCAGAGTTTAAGTTATTTTTATCCCTTGTGGTATTTGAGTTAATTAGTCTAATGAATGCTTAAGTGGGAAGCAAGTGGGAAGTGTAGAAATAGTGGGAGAAAGTACCTGGGAGAAAAGCTGAGAGAAAGGCCAGAGCCATGCAGTGCTGGTTTGAATAGGGACCATGGTGTTGGGTTGGCCCCTGTGCTAGGGCTTCCGCTGCCTCTGCTTACACTGGTTAGAGAAAAAACAAAACAAATCAAATCAAATCAAATCAAATCAAATCAAATCAAAACAAAAGTTACTTCCAAAGCTTTGGTGAAAAAAGATTAAAAACTAACAACCCCCCCCCATCATGTCCATTTTGGCTTACATTTCCATTCTATTACTTTTACCAATAACAGACGTGTATATGAACATTAGTAAAAGAAACCAAGGGAAGAAAAATAAAGGGAAGGGAAGAGAAAGGGAAAGAGAGATGGTGAAAAGAGGGCAGCCAAGAGAGAAAGAAGGGTGTTTGTTTGCCTTATCTAGGACAATGAGATATAGGTAAATGATAATATATTTAAATCTAATATCTAGGAATGCATTCAACAAGAGTCCATATGTTTTCTTAGTTTCAAAATTGACATTATGGAACCAAATGCAAGCCTGGTCTGGAGGAGCTGACTGAACAACGCTGGCTGTTTATCTCCTGCACTGCTAGCGAAAATCTTCACTGGTTTGTTTCATTGTCTGATGTAACGGTAAAGTTCACATGGAAAATAAAAGCATTTTAAGAAAAGTAATCATGTATGAGTTTTATATAGAGAATTGTCCCTAGCATACGTGGGAATTTGATATTTTACAAAGGTCTTATTATAGTGGAGGGATGGAAATAAACTTACATTAAATAACTAGCTCACCTCATAAACAAATTTCAAAAGAATCAAAAGAAATAATAATAAAAGAAAAATATTCAAGAAAAAATTATGTTACTTACACAACCTAGTGATTGACTGACAGGTTTCTAGCAAGTACAGGAAATCCCTATATATATATATATATATATATATATATATATATATATATATATATATCATGTGTGTATAATTTACATATATAGCTTTTAAAGTAAAATCTATAATCTAACAATTTGTTTTTATAGTAAAATATATCTTTAGTAAGTTCAATATATAAGTAATATTGTTAAAGAATGTGATAATAGAATATGTTCATGAGGATTGTACGGAAATTAAACACACTACACCATGTTTTCTCTTATCTCATATAACAAGCAACCAGAAGATAAGCAACCCCGAGCCCTACAGAAGTTGCATGTGGCATCCCAAGGTCTTTTCATTTATCTCTACATGGCAGGCCTCCATCTCCATGTTTATCACCTCAGGGAGAAGCCGAAAGTGCCTTTTTTGAAAGGAGGGGTACAGAAACTCCCTGTGACAGCTCCAGGTATAAGGAACACTTGGTAGCATCTGGATCTAAGAATTGCTTTTGTTGGCTTCATCATGACCCATTTGTACCCTTGTCCCTGTAGTACCTCAGCTACGGAGAAGAGGGGTACATTAATGCTGGATAGAGGGGTCAGAGTGCCCACTGTGCAAGTGAGGGGAATGCTTAGATTCTTCATAGGGCATCTTCAAACTGATACCTAAAGAAAACAACTCAGTAGAAGATTAAGTAAAAATATTTCAAGTGGGCATATACCAGCATGAAAGGAGCCAAGTTGCCTTCACATTCATGAAATTGTGTGTCTCAGGAACAATGAGATAGAATTTTATAGTCATCCTGTCCATGCAGGTTTTATGGTGAGCTAATTCTTGCTGTTGCTTGGAATGCTGGAAAAAAATTACTATAGTTTTAAAATTATATTGCTTCCTTCCTTAAAGGAGCAACTTTCAAATGGCAATTTCACTGAACTTCAAGCATGCAATTATGTGTATGTGTGTGTATCCTTTGACCTAGAAATCATAGACATGAAACCTATTTCATCAAAATGAAGATATGATTATCCAAACATTTATCCTCAAGGATTTTATCATATCATTTGTTTTGTATTGGTTAAAAAAGAAGAGGAGAGGTTAAATAAACTTCCATAATGAGAAAAGTGGACTTTATAAGTAAATTATGGTGAATATCAGTCCTATTATACAGTTGTTTGGTAACAAAGATTTTTGTCTATCTTGATCTACACGTAAGATAGAAGCATTTTTACAATGTATTATTGAGTTACAAAATAAATTAACAATGGAGAAAGAGAAGAATGATATAAGTTATTAATCAGGGTTACCGCAGCTCGGAGGAGAGGAAGCAACTGCCAAAAGGGAGGAGGGGAGCAAAAGAAATCAAATTTTACTTGTATATAGTACAATGACTTAGAATTTTTTTAATGGTGGACAAGAAATCACAGTACAAACAGTATGTGGTGAAGCTAACAAGGGTAAAGAACAGTGAGCTGAAATTTCGCATGCAACTGTTTTTCCCATTAGATGATAAAAGAACTGAACTATTAAAAGTTCTTTTTCATAGAAAAAAAATGTATAAATGCCAAAAGATCTATGGTGAGTGTTTTATATAAGTAGTAAGCACTATGGAGTTCTCTTCTATAATAAATAGATTAAGTATCTTCTTTTTAAAGCAGGTGGCAAATGTATGTTTTCACATTAAGAAAATGAATCGTGTCTACAGGAGGGATAATGAGAAGGCTGCGTGGTTTGGATGCACACGTGCAAAGTGTGGGCTACTTCAGTGCAGGGAAGATTCCTCACTGCTCATAATTGAGTCCTAGAATGTTCCCAGCTATCTGATGCCAAGCCCAGAGTTTTGGCTCCTGGGCTGTGTTGCTGGCTGGGAAGAAGTGGGGTGACATGTTGTTTAAATCACAGCACTTCTCTGTTTCCTGGCTAAGTTACAAAACAACGCTGTAGTCGTGAAACTGAATGTCATCAACACGCATTTGTGGCATGTACAGAGCACGCACGACACTGTAGTAGCGCTTTAGGCAAGTGCGCGATTCCATTTTAAAGAGGTGTTGTTGCTTCCTGTAGGAAGTTTACAAACTGAAGGAAGACAAAAAAAAAAAAAAAAAAAAAAAAAAAAAAGCAAACCACGAAACAAAGCAGCCAAACAGAAAAGCAAGCCAGTGGGTTTTCCAAACTGCATTAACTGATTCCAGAGCTTAGCTCCAGGCTTTGCACATTTTAAATACTCAATAGCAACAACTGAATGACCATAAAAATCAAACCTGTTATAAGGCGTAGGGCCATTAACTGCAGTATTTAGCTGAGTGTTTTGTCTTTTGCCAGAATCTATCTAGCTTGTAAGCAGTTAAATGCAAATATGATTTCCCCCACGATTTCCAGTTACTTTGTAATAGAAAGGGGCTCTGCATCTGGTTGGTACTTCGTTGAGACAAGTCATTTTTTTAGGAAGCACATACTATCGGTTTCTAGCATGGCACCTCTCCTCGATGGAGAGGTGTGTAGCTGAGCCTGGCATTAGGGAAAGGCTAACCTTCTCAGTGTGATGTAATAGTCTCCCCGCATCTCTACTGTCAGTCTGAGCCTCACCCTTTGCCCTGTGGAGTCAGCACTCCAGCTACAGAGGAGACATTTGCTATTTCCTAGCGCTCACCGTGCTGGTCTGGATCTCTAGACACACGTCTGCTTCTTGCTTCCACTGAAATGCCAGTACAGTCCCATTCACATAGCCCTAGACTTCCATGTTTGATTAAAGAGACACTGTTCTTGTCATGTTTTTAATTAAATTTATCTAGAAAAGAATGAAATACTCATGTCTTCATTATTCTGCTTATTTATCATTTGTGACCCTTTTCACAATGATACTTATTTAGTGACTATTAGCTTTATCACAAGATCTTTGTAATGGTGTCTCTTAGCTGTCAAATGGAAGTGGGGATGAGTGATTGAACGAGTAAGCTAGTAAGGGAGAGGAGGGATATGATACATTTAGAAAATGGGAAACTATTTCCTTATTTTAAGTAGATTTCCTATTCTAGTTCCTATTTTAGAGACTATTTAGATATCTCTAGGGAAATCCTTTTAAATTATTTTTAGACATATTTGGTCCATTTTATGTGGATGAGTGTCATGTCTGCTTCTATGCCTACATACCACATGCCTACCTCCTGTCGTCAGAAGTCAGAAGAGGCCATTGGACCCCCGGAGTTATGAATGGTTGTGAGCCACCTTGTGGGCACTGGGGATCAGTCTTGGGTCCTCTGCAAGAGCAACAAGTGCTCTAAACCACCAGGCCAACTCTCCAGCCCCAAGAAAAGTGTAGTGAATAAGGATTTTATAGATGTGATAAAGGTAAGGTGAGTTTCCTTCCTTTTATCTTTAGAAATTATGGGTTAACATTTGTAAATAGAAGGGATATTTCGGACACAAAGTGCTGCATAACCACAGTACACTTTATTTAGGCTCCCCTAAAATAGTCTCTTCTTTGGGCTTGTTTAAAACCTGAAGTCTGGTGGGTTTATAAATATGCATGAGCTGTTGGGGAAAAGAGCCTAGGGTGTGAATCACACTTCAGACAGGACCCACCCGCTCGCTCCTGACTTCAAGTTTTTCAGAAGTGTGAAATGAAAATGTTTTTAAAATTAGAAAATGTGCCATCAGAACTTTATCAGCCCAAAGAGAAAATAAATAATCTCTTTAAAGGTGGGGAGGGCTGGGGATAGTTAGTTTCACAGCTAAAATGCTTAGATAAGATTTCCTTAGAAAATGCACAAATTAGTTTTAATGAATATGGAAGAAATATATATATATATATATATATATATATATATATATATATTCCTTGAACAAACTGGTACAGAAGGCAGCAATCTAGGGTTTCTGAGGGATTGTTTACACCTAATTTATGAGCAAATTGTTTCATGGGGAAAAAGAAACTCTCAGGAGGTGTCTTTGTAAGGTCTATTTGCATTTGAAGAGGCACCCGGGAACATTTGACGAGTGGAGGATGTCTGCAGAACCATTTGGATCTTAAATTGCTAAATGTTACCAACAAAAATGAGAGTAAAATAGCATTGTTTGTGCTCAGGTGTGTGGTAGATGGATTTTGTTTTCCATTGTTAATGTTGACTTCTAAGTTGCTACGATTGAACTGGGTTCACATATACGGGAAAAATCGTAAGGGATAAGATAGGATAATAATCTGAGCTCTCTACTGTTTAATCACTAAATCACTAAATACAGAATGTGACTTCACCAATTCAAGTCTTTAACATCAATGCATCGGGCATTAAAAGGCACAATGGAAGAGCAAACACCCAATGGGAACTGCACACAAGGATGCAGACTGCTACTGAAATTGAGCCAAATTGAAAAATGTAAACACTAAGATAAAAATCCATGAAACATTAAAATAAAAATAAAATACCAGGGTGGATTTGTTACTTGAAGAACAGCTTGGTACATTAAAGGAGAACAGTGCGGGGCTGGGGGGGAGCGGGTGGAGGGAGAAGGGCGATGTTCATTGAGACAGGCTTGCAACACGGGCTACTTTGGTACCAGCTAGCAGGCTCCATCTAGCCCATACTTCTGTGTCCTGCTCAGGGTTCCTCATGTGGTAGGGGAAGGGAGATTCGGATAACCTGCATCTCCGATAAACTTCCAAATAATATGGACAGGGTCTACATATGAAAGGACACAGTCAGAACAGGCTTTGTCACATGGGTAAGATTGAATTTGAAAATACTATAACCACTTGTAATTAAACACAGAGTTTATTTCTTAGGTGTCTAGTGCTCCCTTTCTCTCTCTCTCTCTCTCTCCTCTCTCTCTCTCTCTCTCTCTCTCTCTCTCTTCTCTGTGTGTGTGTGTGTCGCATGTGTATTTGTGTGTGTGTGATATGATCATTGAAAGTGCCATGTCATTGTTTTTAGCCTCCTACTATAGAGACTGAAGTTCTTTTAATCAATGTTGCTATTGCTAACCAGTGTACGTTTTCTGAGACCACATGAGACAGACATTGTTCCTAACGGACGTAAAAGAAAACAACATTTACTTGCATAAAGTGGTTGTCTAGCTTCTTGACACTGCTGTAGATTTGGACACTAATTTATTACTGTATTTGGCTTTTCTCTCATGATTGAGATTGGGAGTCAATTTCCAATGATGGAACTTGATATTAGTAAATACTGCCTGATCCTGCCCTTAGGATACAGGAGAAAAACAAAAACAGGACCCAAAACATAAAACTGACAATTGTTTATAAGAGTGCTTATGTGTCTAAGTACATGTTTTTTGTATCTTCCTAAAATGTTTCTTTGTTTCCTTGTCTTCTTCTCCCCTTCCCTTTCCTTCTCTCTATCCTTCCCTTCTTTATGTGTAGTGTATAAACATGAGCATATATATATATATTATATATATATATATATATATATATATACATATATATTGTTATGTGTGTGTGTGTGTGTGTGTGTTGTATCAGAGGTTGGCTTTATTGTTTTTCTACTTTATCTGTTCATATGCTGTGGTTCTTGGCCTTCCTAATGCAGTGAGCCTTTAATACAGTCCCTCATGTTGCAGTGAGCCCCCCCCACCATAAAACTGATTTTGTTGCTACTTCATAATTGTCATTTTGCTACTGTTATGAATCATAATGTTAATGTCAATATGTGCATTTTCAATGGTCTTAGATGACACCTGTGAAAGGGTTGTTTGATCCCTCCAAAGGAATCACAACCCATAGCTTGAGAAACACTAATATAAGGTCTCTGAACAACTCACAGACTAGACTGGCTAGACAGGCTCGTCAGTAAACCTGATGATTATTTTTCTTCATTCCCACTGCTGGGGTCATAAGCCACTGGGGTTATGGTTTTTATATAGATGCTGGAGATCTGAACTCGTGAGTCCTCATTGTCTCAGTTAGGGTTTTACTGCTGTGAGCAGACACCATGACCAAGGCAAGTCTTATAAGGACATCATTTAATTGGGCCTGCATTACAGGTTCAGAGGTTCAGTCGATTATCATCAAGGTGTGTGCATGGCAGCATCTAGGCAGGCATGGTACAGGCAAAAAGTTCTGAGAGTTCTACATCTTCATCTGAAGGCTGCTACTGGAAGACTGAATTCCAGGCAGCTAGGATGAGGGTCTTAAGTCTACACCCACACCTACTCCAACAAGGCCACACCTTATATTCGTGCCACTCCCTGGGCCAAGCAAATACAAAACCATCACACTCCTGTTTGCACAACAAACACTTTATGTACTAAGCCATCTCACCATTGCTAAATGTACACCTTCTTGCTTAGTACCATTCTAGACCTTGGAGCCCAAAAGCTACAATGACTTTATCCCTAGACGTGAATGTCATCAAATCAGCAGCTCCTGGAGAGTCATTAATCTCTGCTCAGGCCCAAGCTGCTTCAGTGATTTTCTCTCACTCAGCAGTGTCCTTACAAAGAGGTCCTTCAGACTCAAGGCTGCTGCCTGCTCTCTGTTTACTTTCAACTGGAGAGAAGGCTTCCTCCACAGAAACTTCCCTAGTGAGGCCAAGGGTAAGCGTTTCTCCATGCAGAAATGCAGCTCTGAGCTTCGGCATCCTTAAAATTTCACTCTTGTTTTTGTAACTACACAACCTACGGCAATCATTTATCTTAAAAGTATACTCTATCCAGTTTGGTGCTGTTCATTCTTAGCTCATTTTTGGAGGGTTCTATAACCTAGCACTCTAACCTGGACACATACAAAGAGTGAGAAAACCATACTGGCCTCCTGAAAGTGTGAATAGAAGACTCTGGCTAACGTTAAACATCACAGAATCAGCACAAAACCTCCCTCTATCTTTGCCTGTTGTCTTTCAAACATCTACCTTTGAGCTTGACTAGAAATGTACTTGAGGAGAGTTGATATTCAGTTTTGAAAAAATAAATATCTGCTGAGATGACTTTAGTCAGTAGTTCTTAAGGGGTGGACAATGAATTCCCAGGCCCCATTTTAATCCTCTGGAGTCAGAATTTCTCAGGGGTGTCATCCAGTGATTTGCTTTGTAACAAGCCCTCTCAGATGATCTCACTGAGTATACCTGAGGGTAGTACACAGATATATTTGTTTCCTTGGTTCTATTGATAGAAGGCTTTGTTCTAAACTCCTATACAGGTGACTCTTATGCAGAGGGCTAGTGGGTTATTTTTCTTCCAAAGCATTGCGTTCCAACTACCAACTAATTCTCTTCTATTTCCTGCTCAATAATTGCCCTTGGCCACTGAGACTTACCCATTTGTGTGAATGATTCAATCCCGATAGTTCAATTCAGGCTTGACTACCTTCCCTTCTAGCAAAATGTATAGATTACTACAATAACATATGTCTGCACCAAACCACAATTATAAAAAAAAATAACAAATTACCTCTTTCTGTAGGTCTTCTTTCAAGCTCAACATGTGGTTTGTAGTTTATGGGGTATTGATTGTGTATTATCAGTTTAGCTCACACACTGACAATTACATGTAGCGCCAAGGTAGCCATGACAATGGAGTCCAGTTGCCATAGCAATGAAAGAAGTCCTATAGCTGCTACCTACAGCCTGCTTTCCAGCGATAAACGTGCTACTCACTCTATTTTAATTGAAAGATGAAATTATAGACTCTAGAAAGAAATAAATGTGCCCATTCCCCATTTTCCTCCTAGCCATACAGATATAAGTATAAATAGGAAATATGTAAGCATTTTCTTAAAGGTAAATAATGAGAATTTTGAGAGCATATTTTCCAGTAGTTTTGTAGACACTGGAAAGAAATGTGCGATATGTTGCTGAACAGACATTGAATTAGTGCCCATGTTTTTACATTTTTAATTAGTTAAGATTCTTTTTGTCTCAAGTTCCATGTCTTAACACTACCATTGTATGGTCTACCTTCTCTTCCACAGTTAAATCTTCAATGAGTTTACTTGCTGAGTTTAATTCATGCTTAAAAACTCATGGCAGATACCATTTTATGATTTTACAATCAATATCAAGTAGCACTGTGGAAGTTTTTTTTTATATAACTGAAAAAAGAATCAGTAATAATAATAAATATGTAATCATGTGTGGTTCCACTTCAACGCTAGTGTACTGTATGCTTTATATCCAACAGCCTTTGTGTGCTGGCCCAGCCATATGCTATAATCCCACAGAGTCTGGAATGCTTCCCATCGCACAGAGGAAGATATACATTGGGGATTCAGGAATGAATAGACTTTATTCTTACAGCTCCCCTGTTCCCAAAGGATAGAAAGCTATTACAGACAGCAAAACAAATGATTAACAAAATAAGGAGTAAGGTAGAGACTGAAAGAAATTACAGGTACCAAGTGAAGGCAGAGAGAGGTGCTGGCAGGAGAGAAGGACAGGATGGGAGAGTCAGGGTAGGAGAGAACATAAAGGAGAGAGTGAAGAAAAAGGAGAAAGAGGCAGGATGAGAGACAGAGGGAAAGGGAAAGAGACAGATCTTTAAAACTCCCATATATGTGAATAGAAATCTCAATCAATTCTTTTCACTTTAATATGGTAAAATGACCCTTCTTTTGCCCCCAGATCACTTTTGAAAACTTTAAAGTTGTCCTGCGCGAACTCCCACCTCCTTTCTCTTTTTTCAGTCTTTTCTCGAAAGTCAGATGATTTTCCTTTCCAGAAACAACCATATGAGACACCACTGAACTCGCTTGTTTCTGTTTGTGGAAGAAATAACTATATTCAGGCACAGAAACATCTGGACACTTTTGTGACATGATGCAATAAGATATCCGTGGGAATAAAGATTGTAGGGTCTTTTGGGAAATTATTATTAATGAAATGATCCCAGAAATCATGAATTCATATTGTTTGGCTCTATCCTCAGAGTGTGTGTATATAGGTAAGGTATCTCATATGGAGGCCATTTCAATCATGGATTCCAAAGTTGCTTTTAGAGGAATTAAAAAAAAATGACTTGGGGATTAAATGGCTCTCTCTATAACAGTGAATTATTTACAGATTTGTTTCTAAGTTACTTGGGCTATAACACAAAGCAAAGGGTCCTTTGTCTGCTATTTTCAATCACTGTTCTTACTCTATAGTCATCATCGTTGAAATAAGGATGTTGGTAGAATAATCAATCGATGTTCTTCTTTTAAAATTTTTATTAGAACTCAGTAAGGTCTATGGCTGTAGCATCATGCATACACACATGTTCTTCTTGTGTTTGTACTTTGTACACATAATACAAAGTGTAAGGAAGTCTTATTCCAAGTGCTAGGACAAAGCTTTTTATACATTTTCTAGCCCCATGCTCCTGTTTTCTAGAAGGACTAGTGTAGATTAGACACATAATTACACAATAAATGATTTAAGTTCCATAGAATGAAAAGAAATGATACATCTTAGGAGAGAATTCCTAAAACAGAACATAAAATTGTCCTCCCTTAATTTTCTCCCTCCTCTTCCCTCTCCTGCTTCCTCTTTCTCCTTTTTAAGACAGGTTTACCCCAGGAAGCCCAGATTAGCCTCAACTCATCATCTTCCTGTCCTCCTGTATCTAACTGCCAAGTATTGGGTTATAACCATGTTTACCACACTTTGTTTAACAACAAAATCCTTGAGTGTTAAACAGTTTACTCACCAAGAAAACCTAGCATAATAGAGTAAATAATTTTTTAAATGGGAAGTAAGTTTTATGAGTACACTCACTATAAATAAAAGCATAAAAATTGGGACATGGTAAAAATACATATACACACGCACACAATTAGAATGAATACTACTGTAAGTTTCCATTTATTTCTGTTCTATTTCAGGGTTGTTAAACATATATTCTAATATACATTTATTCACTGTTTTGCTCTTGGTGTATTTTTACTCTCCAAGCCTTTAATTGTTAAATTTAAAATTTTATTAGACTCTTAAAAACTCCATAGTTTTAATCTGTTTGAGTTACAACATTGAATTTATTAGTGTCACCATACTCCTTTGTATTTTAAATTTTCATAAGAGATAGTGAGTTTTTCCCTGGAGCTGGTCAGTTCAGCCTCATCATGCCTTGCAACCTTATCTCCCTTCTATATAACTCAATGGCTCTCTATTTCATGTGTGGACTGATTCTCCAGTATGTTACTATTCCAATGCAACTCTGTTGAAAAGAACCAAATCCCACAGGAACTTTCAAAGCATTTAGCAAAATGCCCACCACCCTATAGATACTTGGTAAACATGAATCCTGGGAGATCGGTGCCTACTCTTGTCCAGTGGTGCCTATTTAAATCAACAAGCCTGCTACTTAAAATGTTAAACTTCAAAATTCTAGCAAAATTCTCAGTTGAGCCAACTCAGCTTTGCAGTCACAAAATGCCTTTTATTTTCTTGCTTTACGCTCACACGGCCACTGCCTCTCTCATTAAGAAACTCAAATTATTTCTTTTAATGCCTCGATTTATTTACTTTTCTTAAACTTTCTTTTCTTTATAAACCTAAGACTCGGTGAAAGCCAAAGGAATTTCAACATCAGGCAAACCCCACCAGATTGGTTTCCCTACCTAACCAGGCACATCTGTCTGTGGATAGATCTGGAATCCTCTGATGCTTTGGCAGCCATTACTAGCAGAAGGTCTGAGACTGTATTAAGTGAGAAGAAATGCTGAGGCTGGGTAGCTACAAGAGTCTCTATGTATTTGAAGTAATATCAAAGCAGCGAGGATGCTAAGAAGTGGCGCAAGGGAGGCTTTCTGATGGCTAGGACCACACGCCACCTACCCTGCACACACAAATCCTGTTTCAGGCTTCAGATCTTTAAATATGCTCAGTTTGTAATTAAGTGTCAAAGAATTGATTAGGAAAGCTCCTGCAACGTGAGCTCATTGATGGAGCCGCTTTTGTTTTTGTTTTTGGCAGGCTTCATGGTATAATTAGTCTAAACAAGAGGTAAAGTCTGTGGTGGTTTGGGCTACTGGCCAATAATTTTAGTTTTGTAATAAAAAGAGACAGAGAAAGAAAGGAAGCAGCAAAAGAAGATCACTTATGCTGATCTTTGAAACAAATCAAAGGAAGAGGATGCTAAGGTATTGTTTGCTGGAGATGGAAAGTAATTTTAGCCTTTTGTTCCTCTGCTGGGAGAGTAGAACTTAGGAAAATTGTATAATGTCTAACGTTGTGAGTATTGGTGCTTTGTCAGGAATGGTGCAAAGATGCTCCTGCAGGAAGCTGGATTGACACAATGATACACATCTGTAACCCTGGCTATGGGAGGCTGAGGCAGGATTATTTATTGGATTATAGCCAGCCAAGGCTATATTATATATCTTGTACCAGAAAATCAAAGAAAGAAATGGAAATCTTTAAGATGTAGGATAAAACCCTTCTCTACCATTGGAACACAGACATTGGCTAGAGATCACCTGGGGCTAGTCCACTTGTGTTGAAGCTAGACCCATAATTTCGTATCTCTCTCCTCTATAGTTGCCCTTGTAAGGTGGAAAAACCATGAAAAACTGTGGTTATGCATTGAAAATAAGCAGCATTTGGCTGACATATATTAAGCATGCCAATAATGTTTTTGCTTCTGTTTCATCCCATGCAATTTCAGTGGGTAAACCTAAAATTGATATGTTTTCCCCAGGAAGTATTTCTGCCAGGAAGTCAAAATTATTATGAGAAAAAAAGGTAGTGTTTCTTAAATGTATTTGGTAAATGTTAGGTAGGTTATGCATTTAATAATATGTGCCAGATGTATTCAGAATGGCTTGTAGTCTATATTTCTCTATCCTATCAAAATAGCTTTCATTTTCATGTTCAGCATCCAACATCTCTAGTGAGTTAAGTTTGGGCAGCAATAGGGCAGCCAAAATAAGATATATTTTTGAAACCCAGAAGCAAACCTTTCCTTTCTATGGTTTACACTTGTAGTAACTGGATGAAAACATGAGAATTTACCTCTCTTCCCCCCTCCAATCCTAACCCTACCTCAAAAGGAATAGATTTGAATTGAGATAAGTCGAAAAGGGTTATGAGGAACATATCTGAAAGTTGGTTCACATGCTTTTTGGTTGCTTCTTGGGAATCCATTTTAGATATTGTGGTATCAAGCACAAGATTCGTAATCAAATGTTAAAGGTATAGGACAAAGTTTAATCAGGAAACACGTAATACAAAGGACAATACAGATACAGGAAGATTAATCATTGTAGCTGAATGCTGAGTTCTTCGTTCAAGTTGCTTAGTCATTGGATCTATTGCTATGGTCTAAATAAGAATAATGTCTGACAAATCCAAACGAAATAAATTTTCTGAACGATTTTCCCTACTTGGATGTTTTTCTTAACGTTTTTCTATTGTAGTCTGTAAAGGCCTGAGTCTACCAGTCAAAGGGCTATGATTGAGTTTAAGGTACAAAATTTTTGCCAACAGTTCACCAGATGTACAATATTCCCTTTGAAAAATCCAAACTGATGTACCTGACGATTAAATTCCTTAAAGCTGAGGTAATTTCGAACTCTTAGCAGTTTTCTTGTACATGTTAGTGTCTAATGACTAATTTAAGTCTGTACTAATCTTATCTCTGAAATTAACAAGTGATATAAATGTTCCATTATCTTCAGCTATAGTAAACCCACAAGGTAGAATATAATCTTCATTTTTTAAGAAAGTCTAGAGTTGAGATAATCAGGTTTCCTTTTGGGATATTAGTCTATCATTATCTCCCAAGGTCATCCCGTAAGGATTTAAGATAAGGTCTTCATTGCAGATGGTGTTACTGAGTTGTTTGCTCTTACAATATGGGTCCTGTCGTAAAGTGGCAACTCCCAAATTCTGTCTTAGCAAAAGACTCTGAGTAAAAGCATGAACTTGGAAGTTTTTGTGCTTGTATACAGCTGGGTATTCTTTTTTATGTTTTTTAGGATTTATTTTTTTTTCTAAATTTGTTAAGCAAGTCTGATTTTGGGGGGTTGGAAATAACAGCGGGTTAGTTTTCTCAAATCATTACTATATGAGGTCAGCTAGAATTTCTGTCTGGTTGGTCACACAGAAGTGAACACACATACACACACACACACACACACACACACTCATAAAACATCCATATACACCATTGTTCTTTTAGTCAGCACTGCAAAGAAAGTACACATAACATGCTTTGTGTCACAAGTAAGATGTAAGGAATAAGATGGAAATGTGATATGGATTTGTTAAACTGTCATTTTCATAATAAATTCAAATGAATTGTGAATATTAATTCAAAGCAGTCTTTGTGTGGAAAGTCTGTGATGATAATAACTTCCTATTTAAGTTTCCTTAAATCTAAGGCTAAGAAATATCTTTAACTTATTTATTTCTTGTGCATTGGATGTCTAATAGAGCTATAAAAAAGAATACAAAGCTTTGAGGAGCCAACTTACACTGCTGCTAGTCCTATAGCTTCTCTGGCACATGTTTCTTTCCAATAGAATCTATTTGGAAGATGGAATCTACAATACTCTCTTAGTGCAGAATAGCATATACATAGACAGTTCTTTTTCACAAGGCAAATAGGGTCACTCATGTACATGTTCCTAATGGAGAAAGCAATTTTCTCTCCCAAACCAAGTCATTAAGAAAAATGAATTAAAGGACTATTAATTCTCTATAGGAAGCACTAACCACCCCTAAGTCCAATCCACTTGAGAATCACTAAATGTGGCTATTCTACCATAACAAATGTGTCATTGCTCTTAACTCAGGGCTCATGGAATTGCTTTTGGGTAGAAGGACTTTAACAGGTAGAGATATGGAAACAGGCATTTAGTGCAGTCTTCGCCAGTCAGAAGTCAAAAAGAAATCTCCAGAGCAAAGTTCAAGTCATATACAGAAAGAGTCTTTTAGTTTTCTAAATAAATGAATTTTCTAAGTCTCTTGAACAAAACATGTGCCAATCAGGCTGGATATAATTTTCTATGATAACACAGAACGGGAGAAACTCTTAGTCAGGTCCATGGTGAGTGCTGGCCCAACTCCAACACACATAACAAAAGAATCACACAATTATTCACATATATAAGTTATTTCATGCTAACAATAACATATTTATCAATTCATCAAAAAGAAGACAAGTTTGTTATGTCTATCCAAATGCATTATGTGGTAGGTTTTTCCCTTCCTTCAAAAAGATTTCCCTGAAATATTTATGGCAGGAGAAGAAATATTTGGAAACCTTGTTTCTTAATTTTACAGACATTAGGTATCTGAAGTGCAATATTTAAGGACATTTAGTGGTTTCATATACTGTGTGACAAGAGTTGATATTTGTATATCTTAATAGTTCTTAGATGCTACTGAAAATGAATATCAAAATTCAAAAGATATTTAGTTTTTCTTAATACTATAAACACTGAAAGAATCTGCAATCATTATACTTACCAATTCAGAGAGTCTCCCAAAAAGCAAATTATTGTAAATGTCCTCTTTTTTTTTTTTAAATTGACTTATACTGTTAACTTTCTACCTATAAGAACCTATAATATATGTAAGTGTGTGCATTAATATACATATATAGTTTCAGTGAAAACTTTCCTTTTGGGACTGAAAATGCTCACCCTAAGAGTCAAGGACCAAGTAACAAAACCCTAACAGCAGTCATTAGTAGCTCTCTTCAGAAGTCAGAATTGTCTAAGAGATTTCCAAAACATCACAGGCTATTGTTATTGACCTTGATTGGTCCTAAAAGGAGGAAGGTAAGTCCCTATTGCTGAATATAGCATACACTTCAGAAATAGGGCTCAGGGACTCCTGCACTGGTGTTGGTTTGAAATCCTTCTCTCTGAGTGTCAGCTTTCATGATACCAGAAAGTACCTGTAATCTTTCAATGGAGGGAAGGAACCAACACTCCTATCCAGATATGAACTACAACAATGAGTATGGCATAGTAACTCAAAGGATGCATAAGTAGTATGCATATGTTAGCAGAAGCAACAGGTCTGCAATTGGACTTTAGACCCACTGAACCAGTCAAGTCATTCCTGGTACTGGAAACCTAGCTAACTGCCCAGGACTACTGAAGTCATGGATCTTGGGAAAGAACCTACAATCCACTGGGATTTTGAATCTCTCAGTAGAGATACATAAAAGAGAAAGCAAACTTGACTCAACTTATTCCAAACCTCTTCTTTCTCATCTTGGTCATTTACTCAATCCCATAGAAACTAGGGATAATGAGAGCAAATAGTCACCATAGCAGAGATCTACAGTATTAAGGATTCTTTTGATTGCAGTGCTTACCCTAATGAAAAGTGCACCCAATAGAGAGTGTCAAAAATTTACTATGAACCAGACTTGTGCATACCTGTGTCACTTATCCTGTATTCTGTTTTTTATCAGTAAGTTGAGGTCACTTTGCACTTCAGGTATAGCAACTGTGGACAAACAGAAATTAGCAGAGAGCTCCATAGCAGGGCAAACTTCCTTGTGATCTAGAAATCTAAGGCCTGTGTGTCAGTGGGGGGAAAATGTCTCAGGATGTTACTGTGCCTATCACGTGAGACAGCTGAGCTGTCAAGAGGTTCTTCAAACCAGTATTTCATTACTTATCCAAAGATGTATTTCAAGTACCAATAAGATATATTTTGGGAGGAAGGGATGTAAATATTAATGAAGAGGCATAGCCAGCCACCAGAGCCAGGCAAACCCTAGATTCATAACATATAGAGATAATCAGTATATAGTTGTCCAGATGGCAGGTGGTTCTTGAGAGGCAGTCTTTCAGTGGCACTCACTCAGTGTGTACTGCACAAACCTGTCCAGTCTTGGGATCATAAACCAATGTGATTAGTGTTTAGCCTATGTTGTGATTTTCAATGTCAACTTATATTAAGATATTGCTGTGATTATCTATTGTAACAGAAAAAAATATAGAAAATTCCCCAATATTACAATTCTTTGCTATAGATGGCTGTAAATGAAAACTCTCCTTTTGTCTTTAGTCACTGTAGACATTATTTACTGACAGTTTTCAATTTGGCAAGAAGATTATGAATATTTTAATCAATGATGTGTTAAATAACATAGTTAGACACAAAAGAGTAAAGTTTGCTGAAATGACACAGTAGCTGATTAGCAAGATCTGTTTTTTGGTTGTTAAAGTAACCCATAATGCTATATTTACCATTGCATTGTTAATGAGTCAGACTGTCTTCCTATTCCTTAGATTGAAAGGTTAATTCTTAAGTAAATCTCTGCAGCTACAGGAAAGGAGGAAAAGATGCCTCCAAGATCCTTGTTATACTTTATACTGTAGATAAATTGAGAAAACTCAAAACTGGAGTCAACCTAACTGGAATTGAGGTTCTGGTCCTGTTATTTCTCCGGTGTTGTTACTGAGCTCCATTCAGATCTATGACTCACATTCTGTAAAAAACACTAGATATGGGAGCATGGCTCAGAGGACAAGAGCTCTTAATATTTAAGCATAAAGATCTGAGTTTAGGTCCCACATAGAAACCTGAGCATGATTGTCTGTGACTGATAGTCCTAGCCTTTGCAAGGCAGAGAGTTGGGAAATGGTAGGGCTTGCTGGCTAGCTAGCCAGTTGAAATCATGAGCTCCAGGCTCATTAAGAGAACTCCACCTCAAGGGCATAGAGTGGAGAGTGATAGAACAGGACAAGAAATCTTCCTACACCCTTGGCACATGCATGTATGAGGAATTGTCCCTATATAAGCAGACAAACCACCTCACACATAGATACCATCCAATTAAAAAAAACCGTAATAGTTCTCAGAATAATGCTAGTGCCCCTTTTAGATACTCTGTGCCTTCTCTTGACAATAGGTAAAAAGGAAATACGTGTTCATAGATATCTTCATCATTTCCTTCTGTCAATAAACATGCAGGAAGAAGTGAACACATATAGCATCGAAGTAGAACATTTACAGTGGGTATTAAACATGTAAGGAACTATTTGGAGATGGCAAAACTATTGTTTCTAGTAGACATACAAAATGTTATATGCAACAAGACAATGCTATCCAACACCTAATCCCATGAGCACATCCTAAAAGATAAATATGTTACTTCATCTCACTTGTCCTTAGAATCACTACACAGATATTCTCAAGCTTCCTGTCAGCTCTGAGGGTCTGTGATTATTCTTGTAGTATATATTCTGTGCACCTTATCAGGGCCAAGAGTGGAGTAGGCATACTGAGAACACTAACAGGAAAAAAAAGCCAAAACCATTCTTGTGTAGAATTAGCTTAAATGTTAAACTTACCTTTGGACTTTGTCATAGAAGAGAATAAGAATGAAGACAATACATGAAAAGGTTTAGAGTCTGAGAAGAATAGTGAAAATATAAATATATATCATGATCTAGAAATAGGAATGGCAGTGTTCAAAGAAGATTAATTCAAAAGAAAACTAAAGGCAAAATAGATATTTACCCTCTGAATCTGGCTTTGGTTTTAAATTACACAGGAAAGGATTGTTAGAGAACATTATTCTGGCCTTTAGTAGTATTTACCAATGCACAGAGCAAAAGATATAGTTAAGAGAGAAAGGAGAAGAAAGTATCTTAGAATCTAACATAATTACATTTATACTATTGCCGTTATGTTAACTCTTGTATAAATCATAATTTTGAGCACTTCAAAAAAGCTTATATTCAACTGAATAGGCAACTTTTTAGTTTGATAATCTTACAAACTTTTAGCATATTAATTATTAGGAATTCTGAATGCTTTTAAAAAAAATCACCAATCATTAATCTAATAAAATTGATGTTCTAATTGGCTAAAGTAAAAATCAATCCTGCTGATATGGAAATGATATGAGTTGGCAGAATCGCAGTGCTAAATGGGTACATGGTTTCCTAATGTGTATTCTTTGGTCAAATCATCTGGGATTCCCTATTGAACAAAATCCTGTTTATTTGAAATTAACAGTGCTCTGTCAACTAATTTTAGGACTGCATTTTTCAGAATGCAGATGTGATTAATACAGTCCAGATGGGGCATCCTATAAATGTATGAACCAACTCTTAGGAAGTTAAAACAGAAGTGTTTTAACTGTTTTCAAACCCTTAGGCAATGATATCTAAATTATAACCCAAAATGGTTAGTACAATGTTCAGAGAATACATTAATAACATCAGTAATTCTTTGAGATTTTTGGGTCCATGGGTGGCGTAGACCCTGTTGCTTTATTTGTTCAGTAATCTCGTCCCTTTTACCTTGGGCTACTTCCAGCTTTTGGTCAGATTCTCTTAGATCAGTGGTTCTCAACCTTCCTAATGCTGTGACATTTCCTCATGTTGTGGTGACCTCATTCATAAAATTATTTTTATTGCTACTTCATAACTGTAATTTTGCTACTGTTATGAATCAGAATGCAAGTATTAGACACACAGGATATCTCATATATAACCCGTATGAAAGGGTCATGTGACTCACCAAGGGTTATGACTCAAAGGTTGAGAACTGGTATCTTAGATGATGGCATACCTATACTTTTAAAGTGACACTCAAAATTACCCAAGCTATCTGTTCATTTTCTCTGTTCCCAGAAAGGAAGTTCCATGTAGCCTTGGACTCAATTGCAAAATGGTCACTTTTGCTCTAGGAACTTTCAAGTGAACATATTTTGTATTTCACTGAATCATCCCAGGGACAGGATTCTCCAGTGTGAAGAAGAATTCTACTTCTGGGAATTTCTAGCAAACCAGAAGGTAGCTGGAGGGTGACTTGTAGGTCAGCAGATGCTGAAGGAGACAGGAAGGAAACAGCATAGAGACCCCATTGAAGACTCCCACAAAAGACACCAGGAATCATGCAATTTTACTGTGTAGATTGGACAGGCAGGCAACCTGGGAGATCTTGGTGGCTGTGTGCTTGCTACAATGGCTGCTCAGGACATGGTGTAATGTATGTATGAACCTGGCTTTAGTTTTTATTAGTTTTCAGAGACAATCTTTCAGACCCCCGACCCCACCCTACCCCATTCTCATAGTTGTGCTGGGCCTCCCTGGAAGCACAGACCCTGAGCTTTGTGTGTTATTTGTAGTTCTCAACTTCTCATATTCTATTTGTAAGGCATCTGAATAACTTTTATTCATGTATTTATTGGGTTTATTGGTTTGTTATTCAGAACATACATGAATTTGTTCTACCTAATTTAAGTTACATTTGTTTTTTCTGTAAAAAGAGACTCTAAAGTGGCTGTCTTATTTCCCTACCCTTCCATAACTTTCTTCCTCCCAAATCCTTTTCCCTCCTGCTTTTACCTATCACACTCATCACTGTCAAGCCCAGTAATTAATCAACACTCAGTCATAGATGGCTCCATTTCCCTCCCCTTTCCTTTATTTTCTTTTTTCCTGCCTGAATGATGAAGAGTGATGTCTGCTGTCCTGAATTCCTGACTCCTTATCCTGGGAGCGTTCAAGCCAGGTCCCATGATGAGCTATTCAACCAAGAGGAAAGCACTCAGATGACAAATGTGACTCCAAAGGCTAGGCATCAAGGGGTGGACCTTATGACCCCCAACGATGGGCACCATCTATCTCCTCATGTCAGGATGCCTTTAGGGAAAAGTAGAAACTAGCCAGAAAGAAAAGGTTCTCATCTCTGTCTTTTGCTTAGGTCAATGACCTGGGACTTACCATCATAAGAAGCCTCCAGGTACATTGGCAGGAGTTCTAGGAATGGATGGTTTTGATTGTATTCTGAGGCTTAGATATTCACTCACCCCAAAGAACATATGCCAGCACATTTTTGCTCTCTGTTCTTTCTCCAGTTATGTTTGCCCTAAATGTCTATAGGGAAATTCATGATTAGGCAAAGATTCTCATTTACAGAATTATTCACAAATCTCTTTGCCCATTGTATGATCTGTTGAAGAGTCAATATCTGGTACTATTGAATTGACATTAAGGAAAAAATTCCAGACCCATCACAGAGTCTGCAGCTCTGCTATTAGACATGCACACTCTCTGAGTTAAGATTTCACATTGCCAGTAGACTTCATGGTGACAGAAATGGTCTTAGGTAGAATCAATGCTACAACATGACTCACTCACTTATATCTTCCTACAAATTCCTTTAATGGACACACTACAAAGAACATTAATTGAAAGTACGTCCTCTAGGCAATGGAAAAAAAAATCACCTCAAATTAGGTTTTTAGGGAACCTCTGAGAAAGGATGTCAGTGCCTGACAATATTACTCTAACCATTTGAAGAATGACAACATGAAGGAGCTATTGGTAGATTGCTGGAGCTGAATGAAATGATTTAATGGCTGAGTTCAAATGTATCTGTGGTTTTCAAAGAATTACCTACCTTATAAATAGATAAAAATGGGCCTCAATCTGTTATGAGAGCTTTTGTTTTCTTATCAGTGTGTTTTAGAGCATGATTTGGATCTTCTTTGCTTAAACTATTTTATGCAAAAAGAGAAATTCACTGTAAGGATACAGACATATCTTGTAAAATTCATACGAGGCTATGTATGCTATTGATTTAACTTAGTTACATTTAAACACAACCTGCTGTGTACAAATAGGACCAATATCTCAGCAGTATTGGACAGTTAATGTTTAGTTTTCATGGAAAGAAAGAAAGAAAATCAGGATGTGGGGGAGACAAAGATAATGCTATGCCACGATAGTGACATGCTATCTGAGTTAATTGATTGTGCTAAAGGCAGATATAATGAAGAGGTAGTTCTTATTCACTGCTCATTCAAAACAAGATTCTGAGTTAAGTGATAATTGTAATCCCTTGCATTTGATTCTTGCTAAGAAGACTGTGGATGGTTTATTAAATTACTTCCTCGTCTCTGTCAATTGCATTGGTATACCTGAGACTTTCATTTTTCTGTGATTCCATGATTTATTGGAAATCCCTCAGGTTCTTTCCATTAACTGGATACTCATTTTCCTTGCTGTTGATGACACTATAGCCAATGCCCAAACCAGTCTTTAACCTAGGATAGTGCTTTAACCTGATTCCATTCTGTATTTCAAGACCATCAGAAATAGGTCTCTTACACATAGTTTTCTATTCTACTGGGGATGGCCCCTCAGGATCCCACAAGTCTCAGTCTTTATCCTTGTCTATGCTTAAAGGCTCCTAGCAAAAACTGACCCTTTATTTCTCCTGAACACTTGTTTAAAGTGAATCAGTGCCCAGAGGCTCCATATCTGGTCCCATACTCTCCAAGGCTTCTTTATAAAGTTAACAAATATTGCTATTAATAACCCGTTTGATTTCTCCACTCACCATTTCTGTTGTTATTGTTTTTGATAATACTCATAATCCATAGGGCTTTGCATTCTTCTGTTGGTTTCCCTTTGCATTGCTTTATAGCTCCACATTAGGTTGTTTACTCTTGTGGTGTTTTGAATAACAGTGGCCCCTACAGGATCATCTCTTTGAATGTTTAGTCACCAAGGAATGGAACTGTTTGACAGGATTAAGAGGTGTGGCTTCACTGGAGTAGGTGTGACCTTGTTGGAGGAAATGTGCCATGCCTTTGAGGTTTCACAGGCCCATGATATACTCAGTCTCTCCTGGTTTCTCTTCCTCTCCCTGTCCAACATCCCTCCCCTCTCTATGTGTGGATCAGGAAATATCCCTAAGCCATGTCTCCAATACCATGCCTGCCTGCTGCCATACTCCCTGACATGATGATAATGAACTAAGCCTCTGAAATTGTAAGCAAGTCCCCAGTTAAATTCTTTCTTTTGTAAGAGTTGCCTTGGACATAGTGTGCCTTCAGAGCAATAGAACAATGACTAAGGCAGTAGTTGATTCCAGGGAGTAGAGTTTTTCTGTGACAGGTCTGACCATGCTGCTTGTTGGAGGACTGCAGATTTTGGAATTTGGACTAGAAAAGAGATTAAACACATTAAATAAGGCTTATTCTACCATCTTAGGAGGAACATGGAGTGGTGCTAAGAATGATGTGGACTGTAGAGGCACAGCTCAAAAGGTCATAGGTGAAAAATATTTGTAAGTGACCAAGAGAACATTCTCATACTTTGACAACAAATATGGCTGCTTTTCACTTTTGTTCTAAAATCTGTCTGATACTAGATAGGAAAGTTTTAGATTAATGGCCTTGACAGAGATTTCAAGACAGTCTGGTATTGACTGTTGTATGGTTGTTAGCAATCATTCTTATAGATATCTATAATGAAAAGGAGCAAGCTGAACAAAGAAATTCAAAATATAGTTTGGGGGGAAAAGAAGCACAAGAAAGTGTGATTGATCTAGGTCTAGTGCTTAAGGAGATAAAAAGTTTAAACCAAAGCCTGATACAAAATACAATAAAGGGGAAGTGGTCACCTCAGGACAAGAACACACAAGGATAAACTTCCAACATGTGTAATAGAATTGAAGAAAAGTTTAAGCAGAGAATAGAGCCATCAACAACAGAAAGCTGGTGCAATGTAAGTGAAAGATGGGGCTCAGCCCCATTGAGCAGCAATATTTGACAACTTTGGCCACGTGGCTTTGTTTTTAGTGTCAAGAATTCAAGAGAGGGCTTCTAGAATCTCCTGTTGAGGCCTGCCATGTGTCAGGGATATGCCTGCATGGAACCTCATAGAGGCCATTTCATGAAGTTGTGAAGATAAAGTAGGAATTGTATTAAAGGATCCAAGATGTTGAAGATTCCAGAGACATGGTGTACCTGTGAAGGGAAGCTACATACTGGGTATGACACCAGTCCACAAAAGAGAAGTATGTTGTAGTCAATAAAGAAAAAAAATAGTTTGAGATCTGAAGAGCCCTGTGATATCTGACATAGAGATGCAGAATGTAGAGTTTGCCTGGCTATGTTTTGATCGTCTTGCTTTAGTCCAGTATTTTGTTACTGTGCTCCATTTTTTCCATTTTGGAATGATAAAGTATATTCTGTGTCATTGTATGTTGGCAGTATGCAATTGTGATCTGCTTTTTGATTTTGACATTGCAGAGGGTAATAGTTACAAGATTGCCATGGATCTCATAAGAGACTTTGAACTTTAAAATTTTAAACATGTTGAGACTGTAATAGACTATGGGGACTATTAAAGTGAATGCATTTTTACATTATGATATGGCTACAAGCCTTTGGGGGCAAGAGGGAATGTGCTTGTATGAATAAGAATGACACCCATAGGCTCATATATTGAATGCTTAATTACCAAGGAGTGAGACTGTTTAAAAGAATTAGAAGGATTAGAAGATGTAACCTCATTTAAGTAGGTGTGGTCTTTTTGGAGGAAGGATATTACTAGGGTAGGCTTTGATGTTTCAAAAGTTCATGATAGGCCTTGATGTCTTTCTGCTTGTGGATCAGGATGTAGTTATCAGCTATTTCCCCAGTACCATGCTTGCCTGCTGTCATGTTCCCTGCCATGATGATAGTGAACTAAACCTCCAAAATTATAAATAGGTCCCTAATAAAATGCTTTCTTTTTATTAAGAGTCACCTTTGTCGTGGTGTCGCTTCACAGTGACAGAACAATGTCTAAGAAAAATCTTTCCTAAGAGACAAAAAAAAAATTAAAATAAAAAATTGAGTGCTTCCTTCATGTTCCCTGAGAATCAGAGACAGTGTCATTTACATAGTAGGTTCTTAATAAGCACACATTAATTATTTGGTCACAGTGTCCTTGTTAGAATCTCAGAATGGCTATATTCAAATCAGAAAGCCATTTGTCATCTTTTGTTGAATGAGCCCACTTCCCACTAAGGTTTAGTGCTCAGTCTTTATCATTTTCTTCCTAAAGACTATTTTTCATCATCAGGGCAATTTCTGGGAGTGGCAAACTCTTCCTTCACCTGGCCATGTAATTCTCAGTGAGTATGATAAAATATAGATGATCCAAATAACTTCATTCTAACATGATTTATCTGGTGTTCTTTATTTCCCCCTTATGGGTTCTGGCTTTGAATTGCAAATAATGTTTCACATATATTTAAAAGTTATTTTGACAGTATGTAATGCAGATTTAAAACATTCTGAACTTGGTTGTTTTCCCTTGATCAATTCTTTTTTAGTTGAAATCCTGTAAATACACCAACAAGTGTCAGAACATACAGTATAGTGAACAGACAAGGACAATCTGTTGTGATGTTCTGTGTATTAAAGATGAATTTGTTTATGCCAGCAGGAGGGATTTATTTTTAGTATTTGGATTTGATAGATTTAGTGAGAATGATATAATTTGCTTCAGAAGACAACAAAGTCATGGCTGAAAGATAAGTGATGATTTCTATTCATTGCCAAAGAAAGAGAAATTTAAAGCTAGAATTAAGTCAGCTAAAGAGGCAATACCTTTCAAATTAATAGGAGGAAATCCAAATATGGTGCATAGAAACTGAATATCAATTGACTCCATTCAAATAGGTCATCAATTGACTCCATCAAATAGTAGATGAAAGTGTTAATTGTATTACTTAGGAAATATAAAACTGAGGAAGAGTTCCCAGAGAGTAACCAATGTGAGTTCTAACCTTCTTGACTGATTCTCCAAAATTAGACTTAAGCTGTGAGATGGACTAGGGCTAATTTCTGAGTTGTCAAATTTAAATGAAGCAACATAGTAGGACTACTTTCTCTTGTTTTCTTTTCTTTTCTTTTCTTTTCTTTTCCTTTCTCTTCTTTTCTTTTCTTTTTTGAATCTTCATTTTCTATCTACTTCTTCCTTCTCCTCTATATTAACTAAGTTTTTACTCTCTCGTTCCTTTATATTTTATATCACTGTGTAAATAGACCTTGGATATGATTGAGTGCTTCTTATCTGATGTGGATAACAACTAAGTGTGATGGATTTTATTTGTATCTGTCCTGAAGACAGCAAAAGAAGCAGCATGCAAAATTAAAGATCAAAAAGATTAACTATGATCAAAATTTATTTACACTGTTCTTTAAAGAAGACATAATGATACAATGTTATAATGTAGTAATCATCTGTAAACATTTGAATGTCTTTAAAAAATCATATGGTCAAGTGATAGTTTAAGTTGATGTCTGTTAATTAAATTAATAGAAGAGTAGATGACAAATACAATTGTTATTTACTGTGATGGTTCAAATAAATTGTCAGAAACTAGATTTTGAATACTGCTGTATAAAATCTAAATGGGTAACTGATAGCTTGGACTGAGTTCAAACTAAGGTTCAAAGGCAGTCCTGAAGAGTATGTTCATTTGGTCCATGTAAAATAACTTCAAATGTCAGATAACTGTGATACATAACTGGCAGCCAGTTTGTGAAAGATCTTGGAAGTTAAATTGAAAGCATAAAATTCAGCACAGACTGGCAAATTCTTGACAACAGAAGAGCAAAATGTGAAAGGATGAATTGATAAGTCACTAACTGGTGAAGGAGTTGCCTAAATCCAGAGAAGGGCAAAACAGGTGTATTTTGAAGGCCGGCACATCAAACAAATGGGAGTATCCATAATTTTTTAAGCCAATGGGAAGAGATTAAGGCAATAACTGTGATGTTTGGATGACTATGAAAACACTCATTGGGACTACCCAGTAGCCCATTTGATATTCTGAACAAGAGTTTAAGAATGACTACTCAGATGACATTGTGACACCTACATTATCCACTTAAAGACAATAATTCAATGCATGTAAAAGGGTGTTGCTTTCCAAATAAATAGTGGTATTTATAGTTTGGCATTTCTATAATAAGCACCTCATAGTATAGAGCTAGCAGAAAGGAAAGTTAGAAGAACTGGAGGACTCAGACTCTGTAAAGAACAGCAGGTGTCAGAAGCCATGGAAGTTCTCGAGTCATGTTGAGTCTAGAAAACATCGTTTGTGAGGAAGAACAAAAGATGTAAAATGTATTTTTTGCAGAGATGGTATTCATCTGTAGTGTTACAACACTAAAAAAAGGAGCGAGTTAGTTAGCTTTTGAGTACTCTTTCTAAGGTATACAAATAGAAAACAGGTAGTCAAACAAATTGAAAACACCATACTCAAAGCTACAACCCATAAATAACAAGGATTCACACTCTCTGTCTCCTGATAACATGGCCCAATAATGTGTGTCATTTGTTACCCAAAGAGTTCTTTATCAATTAATTATCCATTGCTCTCATTTAAGGTATATATTTTTTTAACTTTCCTTTGTTTATTCTCAAGGAACATGACAAACATATGGTAACTATCTCCCAATAAATAGGCCTTCACATTATTGAATTAGTTATCACAGATGATTTTTCATAATCAGTCTTCTATCTACAGGGAAGTTTCTGTCTATAATAATACTTACAACTTGTTCAACATCAGTTCCTAGGTTTTGGGCAGAAATTTAGTGAAGTCATCAGTTTGTATCAGTGAGCAATCTTTGCGTCTATGTTGCCTTAGGTTGAAATGCTAGAATGAAATTATCATGGGTCCTTTAGGAACAACTCTTGGTGTCTCCAGTGCATCATGAGCATACTAATCAAAACTACTAGGCTCATAGTAAATTTAAACTACTACTACTTTTACTAGTACTACTACCAGTAGTAAGAGTAGTAGTAAAACATGTGCACCAAAAGAAGATAAGTAGTTTTTGTCTTTTCTTCTCAGAGATGAGTACTACATGCCACTTCTAATTTTTATTTGAAAGAAAGCATTAACCAAAATGTATTAATTCAGGTAATCAAAGCCAAGTGATCAGAGCCGACCATTTGAAGGATTATATTTTATTTCTTTTAATGTATGCAGAAATGTTCTAAGCTCTGCAATTGGTAAGCCATGTCCTTTTTCTAGAATCTGTGTCATCCTTTATTCTTCCAGTTTAATGAAGCTACTGAAGAACAGTGAGTACTGTTGTTGCAATAAGCATTTCGTTATAAGCCTATCAAGAGTTTGGCACCATGTTCCAGTGGGAAATTAAGCAAACACAAAAACCACAAACTACTGAAGTTGATGAAGCTTCTTTTTTAAGTGTCAACAGAAATTCTGTAAATAGCATAGCAAACTTGAATAGTTGTTTAGCAGTGACCCTTTGCTGAGCACAGTTTCAGCACTTCCAGTATAACTCTAGTTTCTTAATACAAAACTTTTTGACATAGGTACTGTTATCACATTCACTTAGCACATGAGAAAACCTTTGAGAATTTCCTGAGATTGTATGGTTAGTAACCAACCAAGCAGGATTTGAGCTTAGTTCTAAAGAAAACCGTTGTAGTTTACCTCTCTCCACAACAGAAACCTTTGGACCCCCACCCCCTTGATGATTTTGGGGATAGGACTAACTTATATTAGCTTTTACTAGCTATATTTCTCCACTTGATGTATGGGTATTCTTCTCATTCTTCTGATGGGAGTCAGTCTTTCTACAGAAAGATCCAGGAACTGGAGTCAGCCTTCTAGATTATCTAAAAAGACTTTTTTCTTTGAGATCAATATTATTCACTCCCTTATCTATTACAGATAATATTTGTATTGGTTAATCAGATATACTACAATTGCTTATTCTATAAAGGATATTTGATGGTTTACTCCAATGAATATAGTAGACAAGAAAATTTGTATAGTACCTCCTCCCAGGTTTTTGTATTAAAGATTTGGTAAAGATGCCTCTTGTGTCTTTATTGAATGATTACAGAGTGTGTATGAAGGTAATTATACAGATATATATATAATATATATACTATAATAGTATATGCAGTATATACAATTCCTGAAGACTTCAAGTGTACTCCAAATTCAATATCCATGACACATCTTTCTATTTTAGTTTCAATGTTAGCTGCCATTAACATGTTGATACCAAGATTGCCTATGATAGCATTTTTTTTTTCTCCCTCCAGGTTCCATAATCCAGTAACTTCAGATGATGGTGTCCTAGTGATAATGATAGTGGGAATTTAGATTCAAAATATGTCCTAGTTAAAGCTTTGTGGTCTTCCTGTATAGCAATTATAAAGAATGAGTGCTAATTTCATTCTGAAGGACAGTCATTAGGGTTAAATGTGACATACCTGCAAAGCGCTTAGTGCTCAGTAGACGCTGAGTCATGACTGGTGTGTGAGTTTAGTAGGCTCTTAGTGGCCAGTGGGCTGCTAGTTTACTTAATCCTTATCTTTCTGCAGGGAAAGCTTTACCTTGAGATATTTGCTGATTTCTGTGACATAAATTCTCCCTTTGAATCTAATTTTGAGCTACCACTATGGTACCAGTTGGGAAGCAGTATGCACAATCAAACAGCTCTTAGGAAGTAGTGTTAGCTGGCTCCTGCATGGCCCTGTGTAGCGATGCTTGCCACCTCCTCCCACTCACAAGCAAGATTTGTAGCATTAATATGTGAGTAAAAAGATACACAGAAAACAAATTGTATTACAAGGGCTCCCATCAGGTGCAGATATTGTGTGATAAAGAGAAGTGATCACTCCAGCTGCTGCTTTCTCTCCTGGCATTGTTCGCTGGTTATTCTCCCCAGACTTGTTAGCCTTTTGCCTTTCTTTGTTTCACTTTCTCCCTTTACTTCTCTCTTTTCCCACACACACTTTATCTGACATATACAACTATCAAGGGAAGGGATAGATTTTATGAGAAATTCTGAGTTTTGAGGAGAAAAATAAACTCAAGATGCCCATATCTTACCAATACAAGTATCTTCCAGCTAAGAAACATATATAAAAGCAAAGAATGGCCTGTCCAAAATCTCTGGCATCAAGATTTTGGCATATGAAGAATGTATTTGCTCAGTATCTGCCTGTATAGTCTTTCCATGTAAAGACAAATGTTGAAATATGACTAGTCTCCTGTTTTAACTCACCATCAATTGCAGATTGTTCAGAATTTCTTGTGGGTTGCCTCCAGTGGTTCTGTGAAAACTAGCAGCTGTTAGTAGATATTGAAGAGAGACTCCCTGGGTACTGCCCTCCTGTTTTCTCCTTCAGGCACAGGTGGAGATATTTATGCATAGGGAAAGAAATAAAAGGCACGTGTCCAGGTTCCTTCCTAGCTGTCTCCTTAGAAAGCACTGTTTTCTGTACCATCGTCAAAATACGACACAGCTGAGACTTGGTCCAGAGCCACACACAGCATTGCTTTTTCCTTTGCTGCCTGCTTCCTTCTGGCAGCTCTTTGGCAGGTAGCATCATATTCTGCTCCCTGAACAGCATTCTCAATGGAGACTGTGATGGCTAGTTTTATGTCAACTTGACACAAACTAGAGTCATTTGAGAAGAAGGAGCCTCAGTTGAGAAAATGCCTTCATATGATTTGGTTATAGGCAAACCTGGGCACTGCTAGTCCTGGGTTCTATGAGAAAGCAGGCTTCTTAAGCCATAGGGAGCAAGGCACACTCCTTCATGGGCACTGAAACCACTCTTGCCTTGGGTTCCTTCCATGTTTGAGTTCTTGTCCTGACTTTCAAGTGTGAGCCAAGTAAAACCTTTCCTTCCCAAGTTGCTTTGGTCATGGTGCTTCACCACAGAAACAGAAACTCTAAGATGGAGACCTCCCTTCATGTTTAGGAATATTTAGGCATTATAGGTTGTATTCCTATTGACTTCTTTTATGACTCAATGGTTAGAAGAAAAGTCCTTCCTTAACACTTGACAGTTCTTGATTTGGGAAACTAGTAATGACAGAAGAATAGTGAATAAACCATTAGACCATTTATTTCCTATTGTTCTTGGAAAAGCATACCTTTTAAGTATGCTATACCTTTAATACCTCATTAAGTTGGAAACCTAATTGCATGCTGGGTCTGGATGTTGCTGCTCAATTCAACCCATTTATCAAATTGCATTTGTTTTTCAATAGTTGTTAATGTTGATTTTTAAAATTGGGATTTTTTTTTTTTTTTTGAGCTAAAGGGCATTGCCATAGAGACACTGGCAAAGTGAAGAGGAGATCTACACAAGAATTCCATAAGTAGAAACAATTTAAATTCAAAACTTTGTTACTCACTCTTGTCATCACAGCTTAACACTAAGTTCATTTTCATGGAAAACATCAAGCAAATCAGAATAGCACTATATCTCATCATCATCATCATATCTTTGTCTTCAATCATCACCATTATTATTACATTTATTTTTATGGTTTGGATTAATTTACTCCTAATAAAGCATCATGGTCTGAAAATTATTTGATTACAGTGCTTGCTCGGCAACGCAGTGAAGAAAGTGGTGCTATTCCTGCTATCTCAAACACTGCATTCCTTGTCCAAAGTTGCATAACTTTTTCCCAGTAGGGTTCAGGCTTGACTGCAGTTCCATCTCTAGCTAAAGCTCACCCTGACAAGCATCGTGTCACGCTGACTCTAAAATCCTCCTTTACTAAGCCTTAGACTTTTTTTTTTTTTTTCATAAATTCCAAAGGCTTTGCAGGAGGAGTTCTAGACATATGACTTTATCACCTTCAAATGCAAACACCAATCCTGAAAAAAGTTTCCTGTGAACACTGTGATTATCATAGAGGTCTAGATACAGCTCCCCTTTAAGGATGCCCACAGCTGAGAACACAATCTCATCCTTCACCAATGTTAGGCTCTCATTACATTCTCTAGGCATTAAAGTTTCAGAACACTCGAGGCTGGACATGGCCAGAAACAGATTTTTGCTTTATTTTATTTCTGTAGGTGTTGGGTTTGGTTTTTTTCTTTCCCTTTAATCTATTTTCCCAGCCTTGACCTAAAGGGTGATTTCCTTTGCCTGCCAGGAATATGTGGCAAAGGGAAGATGCTTACTAGTTGACCTGTTGCTGTCTGTTACTCCTGGGACTCAGCCACCACCAGCATAATGGACAGAGGCTGAGAGTAGTCTTCTGCTTATAAGGCAGTGTCACTTGCCAGAGTTCTTTCCCTTGGTGTTTCTGACATGTTCTCTAACTATCTAAAGGACAAATCCCCCTGTCCATGATTTTATTTCTAGGCTTCTTTGGAAAAAGACAGTGAAATGATTTATTCCTCTGTAAAAATGAAGTACCACTTTATTCTCCGTACAGAGTTCTGGCCTCTGATCCTTGGTGTTCTTAGGTTAATCTAGTATTAGGTTAGCTTGCTAGCTTGCCTGGGCTGGAGGAAGGACAGAGAAGATGGATGAGGTGTTAAGCAGAGACAGGAAAGATCTGAAAAATGTCTTGACAACTGCTTCTTCCTTTCTGTTTTCATCTGTTCTTGGGAAGTCCCTTTCAGAAATAAGGCATATTCATAACTCTGCTTTGATGCATGTTATTTAAGTTAAATCAGTTCTTTTCACTATATGGTTATAAATAGACAGTTTACCTGTCTTTCTGTATTTGCTTCAAAGAAAGGCAGATGTATGAGCACACACACACACACACACACACACACAACACACACACACTATAAATCTGCATTCAAATGTGTGTAGGAAAATGGATAGCCTAAACTTACTGTATCATTCTCCTATTGCTCTTCTCTACATCTTAAAAACCTTTAAAAAAAATCATTAAAGAAGGAGGCTAGAGATCATTCAGTGCTTAAGAGCACTTGATGCTTTTGCAGAAGAGCCAGGTTCATTTCCTACTACTCGCATGGTGGCTTACAATTGTCTGTAATTCTAGTTCCAAGGGATTCAGTTCCATATTGTGACTTTCATGGACATTGCATATCGATGGTGCATAAACAATGCACATGCTGGCAAAACATTATACAGGTAGAATAGAAAAATTAATACATCTTCAAAACAAATAAGTAAAATGTGATGGCACAGGAAAGATGGCTCAGTGGATGAAATGCTTGGATGTGCAAGTGTAGACGTCTGTGTTCAAATCCCCAGGATCTACATAAAAGCTAGGCATGGTAGTACATATCTGTCACTGTAGCACTTCCAATGAAAGAGCAGAACAGTCCCCAGAATCTTTCAGGATAACTAATCTTCTGTATGCAGTATTAAACAACTAAGAAAAGACTGTCTCAAACAATGAAGAAGGTGGAGAAGAAAAACACTCAAGGTAGTACTCTCTTATTTCCACAGGGTATACCCCTACTCACATACATGAAGGCATATACACATATATTTATACATACACATACACCCAGGTAAATCTCATGTGAATCTCTAAGAAAGATATGAACTCTTATTCATTTGACCATGAAATTATTTTAGGAGCAACTTGAGGGACTAATTGTCATAGAGTATGCTATGGAAAGAACTGGGCTATGTTCTTTTCATTGTATATTTATAGGTTAGTTTACAAAGTTAGCTTGTTGCTTGAGTAAATTGGCTTCTTAGTTCATATGAAAATTATACACATTTTTTTTTCAGGTTGGAAGTGTAATTTTCCAGTAACTACCAGAAGCTGTCACTCTGTAGAAACACAAAAACATTGTCTCACAAATATCCTACCTTTTCCCTCCCTCCCTCCCACTATTCTTTCTCTAGTCTTAAAAAGCAAAATAAACAAAACAAAACCCATGATTTTCCCAGAAAAGGAGATGAAAAGTGGGTATGCTGGTTGTACCTTCTATAGGTGGGCTTTCTTACGGACTGGACACAGCCTAGATTCCTTTGTGTATGCATTGTAAGGCTGTATTAGCTGGTTCAATTTATCACATCCATAGGATTAACATGAGTTTAAAGCATCAGAACATAGTACAGTAAAGCTACACCACCATTTTCTTTGTTTATTACTTTATTTAGATAGAATATATGGCACCTAGGATGGTATTCTATTCACTGTACAGTTCAGACTGGTTGCAAACTTGTGCTGATATTAAAAGCACATTCAACCACCCCTAGATTGCAATGTATCCTTTGAGACAATTTCATGTAACCAGGCTGACACTGACCCAGGCTGACCTTGAACCAGTAATTCTCCTGCTTTCCCTGAAAGAGTTATGGTTATTGGCCTGCATCATCATACTGGACTTACAATTTGTTTTAGTGTAAGATATTGATAATGTCATGGCAGTCATTAAATGAAATGAAAAGAATCAGTGAAGAAGCACGGTATTGCTTTAAACAGAAATGCTTGCAATGGTATCATCAGACTCCATGGGACAGAGTCCTGATGTTTCTCAGTGCTTTCTCAGATCTTTTGTTCCCAGATGATAGCACAGGTTCGATTCAGATTATGATCCTTATGATTATCATGGGCAAAGTGCTTGTGCATGTTCAGTCCTGAAAAAAAATCTCTGTATTTAAGGTTCAGTCATCAAAATGTGTTCATTTCTTTCCAAGTCAATTAATTTCATAAAAAAATGATAAATAAAAGGAACATCGTTGAACTTTGTGTATGTACTAACTAAAATACACTATGGAAAACTCTGTCAGAACATCAGGGTTTTTTGGGTGTTGGGTGGGGATAGGGTGGCCTGAGGGTTAGATGAAGGGAAAACAATTCTGGTTAGGAAAGTAGTCAGCTCATTGCCCTGATATGGTTTGAGTTTTCGCATCTTCCATCACATAGAAAAGACAACAGTGAAGAACATCTATAGTCAGCTGAAAAGGCTTCCATAAGCATACGAAAGAAAGATGGCCCATTTGACGGTTCCTCACACACCCAATTAAGCCTGGTGGAGGTAGAGGAGTAGAGAAGTGGGAACATCCACTTGAAGAGAGTGGGGAGAAGGAATAGGATGAGGAACTGTGGGAGAGCAGACCAGGAGGAGGGTAATGACTGCAGTTAAAAAAAATAAAAGTATTTAAAGAAAGAAAAAAATGAAACATTTAAAGACTGAATCTGAGGTCTGTGTTTTTCCCAGGGTAAATAATTCTGGTATTTGAGCACTGGATCGCTAACCTATCCCATTCACCACCTAAGTGTAAAGCTTTTACAGTATCATAGATTCTATGGTTTAGGTGTTTGGACAGGGTATAACAGGGTTGGGTTGTCTTTGTTCTCCTATTTGTAGAGACTCAGTTATAAAGACTTGAAGAGCATAGGGTGATCAGACTTGAATTGCTTAGGGACCTCTTTATTCAAACAATGGGAACATAGGTTGGGATATTTGAAAGCTGAGCTTAAGCAAGACCAGCTATGCATCTATCCTTGTGGCTCAATGTTTCTTGATGGTGGGTGCAACTCTGAGAGAGAAGAACTGTAAAACTCTGACCCAGCTTCGGCATGCCAGGGATACACACTTTTCAGTGGTTGCACATAATTGACTCAGCCTACAGGTTAAGGAAAGAGAAGATAACATACTCAGTTCTTTATAAGAAAGAGGCTAGACCACATTACAAAACAGTAATGAAAGATCTTCATCTTTTATGAAAAATGTGATGCCTGCATATTAAAATATGGTTCTCTATCATCTCAAAAACTAGTTATTGTTGCCTTGACTTTATGTTTCATGAAGAACTGTGGGAATGGAAGATACCAAGAAACAAGGCCTTCTAGACACAACAGAATTGATACACATATGAACTCAGAAAGACAGAGGCAGCATGCACAGGTCTGAACCAAATGACATTCAATTTGAGAGGAAAAATGGACACAGCCCTATATATAACCCAGAAGCTAGCTGTAACTACTAAGGGCTCACAAATGAAAAATCACTTTTTTTTTCCAGTGAAGTATTACTGGAAAAATAAACCACTCTTCAGGGCAGGTCCCCTGGTTAACAATAGATGACCAGTACAAAGGAACTCAGTGGTGTTTTGGAGGTGTTGGTGTGGTGTGTGTGTGTGTGTGACAATGCTTAATGTGTTTTATTTGATTGTTGTTTTGGATTTGTTTGGTTTGGGTTTTTTCGTAACTGTACAGATCTTTTGCTTATATAATATCGTTTCTGATTTTGTTTTTAATGGGTTTTCTGTGTGTGCAAATGTGTGTGTTTCAGCATCTGTTTCTTTGGCTCTTTTATTTTTCTGTTTGTTTTGTTCTATTCTGGTTGGTTTTTCTTTATCTTATTTTATTTTTAGCTACCTGTTTGTATTCTAATGAGAGAGAAAGAAAGGGTGTAGATTTGGGTGCGTGGGAAGTGGAAAATCTGAAAGGGGAGAGTTGGGAAGGAGGGAAACCATAATCAGAATATATTGTATGAAAAAAGTTCTATTTTCAGTAAAATGAAAGAATTGTGTTGCTTGGTCACTTCATCATGCTAATATAAAATATATCCCTTTAAATTACTCTGTATTTAAATCACTTTCTCAATGTTAATCATAAAAAAGCTATAAATAAATATACAGAAACCTGTTAACAATACTGTCTTCATTTGTGTAGGTCATTTAATAATAACCATTGTTTGATAAGTTGTATTGGAACATGAGAGAAGAGAAAGCAGGAACCCAATGGGAACATTTAAGCAAGAGAGATTAATGGATAATCAGGATCCAGGCATGCTTAGATAAGAGTAGCATCCATAAATATGCACCAAGGCTCTCAGCCTTCTTGAATAATACAGTCATTCACAGAGCTACAAAAACAGAAAAAATCATGGTGTTCTGGTTCTTCTCTCAAAATATTGATCACATCAATCTGATATGTAGACCAGGCAACAATATAAAATCTTCTGATATGATTCTAATGCGTATCCCACCTTGAGAAATGTTTCTTTGAACTCCTTTTAATGTACAAAGTGAAATAGAATTAAATTGCATTATTTATTGTCATAATTGTAGTAGGATCCTCATTTTAATGACTATGGCAATCATTTCTCTCTGATTCTTTGACAGATTATTATGCCCTGGGGTCTGTGGGATTCATAGGTTATATATTTGTCTACAGACCCATCACCATGCCAATGTTCAAAGCAAAAATGAAAAGGAAACCTGAAATAAATTTTCTTTCATATTGATAACAGTGACTATTTAGTTGCTCTATCTTTTTTAACTTCTAAAACTACTTGATATCTTTCCTTTGTGTTTAATCCAGATATTAGAACGTTCTAAACCCTAGACATTTACAAATACTCCTCCCAGTAAACACGGCTCCTTTACAGCCGGATTCATCTGCGGACTCTGTAGTTGGGATTGGTTTTGAATGCTGGCTCTGTTTAGTAAACAAGTGACTTTTAACAATGTTTCTTTCCCTGTGCCTCCAGAAATCTGAAGAGAATAGAATACCTGTTTTCCAAAATGGTTGTAGGAACAAACATCTTGCTGTTTCTATTCAGCAAACTTTCTCTGAGCATGACACAATTTCCAGACCATGTGCTTTTCATGGAAGACACAGTAATGAGTGAGGCAACCTTACTTTGCGTTCTGGGGAAATGAAGGGAGTAAGTTAGAGGCAAGGAGACAATATCAGCTTCTTCTAATAGAAACTGGAATAACAAAACATGAAGCAAAAGAGTATTGTTGAGAAACACGTTATGTTGTATTAAAAATTGGGGGGAGCCAAGACAAAAATGATTGAAAGCTATTCAGAGAGACTGGGAGAGGGGTTGTTTGTTTATTTCTTGGATGACAGCTCAGGTGGCCTTGAACTCAGTAAGTAGCTGAGGATGTCCTTGAACTTCTGACCATCTTACTTCATACCCAGTTTCTATGCTATGGGTAGTGGATGCAAGGGAGTTAAACATGCCATGTGAGCATTATGTCAACTGAGTAACATTGCCAGTCCCAGAGAGATGGTTAACACAAAGGCTGTGCAGCTAAAGTTTAGCTCAGATTGTTTAAAAATTTAAAATTACAACAAATTAAAAGTAATAAAATTAAAGAAAAAACAAAGCCCTACAGGATCCTCAAAGGGCTCTGCAGTATAGGACAGTGAGAGCAGGTATGTAGGAGAAGGAATTGTGAGTCTTCTGGTGACTCCATTTCATGCAAGAGGTAAGTCATGCAGTTTTGTATGCGAAGTCAGAACAATGAAAAGCTCATGTAGGACAATACTACAGTTGCCCTAGTGAGATATGGAGATACGGAAAAATATACACGTCAGTGTTTCCAGTGAATCATATAGTATTATTAATGATAAGTGAGATCTATTCATAAAATGTGCATCAATGTAAGTAGCATTTCCATGGTAAGCTCTCAACAAATGCTATTGGAATTGTTGAGCTTTCAGCAATGTCAGTAAAGCCTGGGGAAAGCTTTTGCTCCGCCTTTGGCTTGGTTTTTGGCAACAAGTTCAGTAGGTAGAGAGGTGACTACAATCTGGATCTATTATCTTTCCAAGCTCTATCCTAACCAGTGCTATGATAGTTCATGAGCCTAGCTAGCTGAGGGTCTCCAACAGAAAAGGAACCACATATTAGCCCTGATCTTCTAAGGGAGAATGTTCTGTCCAACTTTCCATTCCCTAAATCTTCTGCTGTAAATAATACTTCTATTGTCACTATAGTTTTGCTTTTCCAAAATGTCAAATGTTACCAAGGATTGGTTTTCTATAGTCATTTAACAACTTAAAAAAAAAAAAAGTGCATGGGTGTTTTGCCTGTGCATATGACTGTGTAATACCCAGAAAGGGCAGAAGAGGACATAGGGTCTCCTAGGACTGCAGTTGCAGATGATTTGAAGTCTCCATTTGGATGCTAGGAATTCAAACACCAGGTTCTTTGGAAGAGTAGCCAGTCCTCTTAAATACTTACTCATCTCTAAAGCCCCTCGATTGTTACTTTTATTTCTAAATTTGATAGCCAAATAGAATTATATTATAGCGACTGCAACACTTTTTACAATGGAACAGTATAGTTCCAAGATCAAGTTGCAATTTGAACCATTTCAACATATATTATGGTGCTATGCAGGTTCAACTGTTTCCCTATCCAAATGAAACACGTATAGAAAAACGAGGTAAATACCACTTCATAGCACTACCCTTGAGAAGCGGTAGTCTTAAGATGAATGCAAATTTCCATCCTCCTCTGCATTAGGATACCTATGAGGAACTGTTTTACAGGCTATATACAAAGGGAAGACTGTTTTAAGTAAGACAATGGGGCCTGCCTTAGAAGATACTGTTCGGTTCCAAGCCCAAATACTCTGCCTTTCATGTTCAACTAGGTAACTTCTTGGTGTCTTTATTTCTTAGTTTCACTCCCATAAACTGAAATTACTGTCTGTTTTCCAGTTTAATGATTGTGGCCAGTCTCAAAGAAATCTTGCTTTTGACACTTGGTTGACTTTAAAAAAGCGAGGCTTCCCAGGCAGATAATATTTTGCTCACCACAGAGGTTTTTTTTTTTTTCCTACTCACTCTTTTTTTAATAGGCTGCTTTTCGAAGTAGATTTAGAGACACAGTGAGCTCAAACACAAGGGCAGAGTGTTCACCTAGAATATTTCCTGTTCCTGCAGTGCCTGGTCTCTGGCAATAGCAACATTCCATACCACAGCTGGACTTCTTTGTAATTGAATCTGTGACTATATATTATCACACAAAGTCTGCTGTTCATTCTATGACCTCATGTAGTATTTGTCCTATAGGTTTGGCAATGACATATATCCAATATCATAATATGGTTCCTAATAGCTTCAGAGGTTTAAAAGCCTCCTGTACTGTCTGTTTGCCTTTCCATATTCTCACTCCTGGGCAGTAACTAATCTTTTTACTGTCTCATAGAATTTTTCCTTTTCTAGACTATCATTTAGTTAGAATAATATAGCATGAACATACCTTCTTTATATTGGCTTCTTTAACTTTGCAACATGCATTTAGTCTTCCTTCCATGTCTTGTCATAACTTAATTACTCCTTGAGTGCTATGTAATATTCCAGTATGTCATTGTACCACAGGTTGTTTAAAGTCTCTTTACCTTCTAAAGGATATCTCGATTGCTTCTGAGTTCTAGAAATTACAAATTATAAAAAACCCCTTTGAAAAATAAAAATGAATACACTTTCTAAAGTACATAATAAGTGTGTGTTTAGTCTTATTTTAAAAAATGCTTAGCTGTCTTTCAAAGTAGCTGTAGTCTTTTGGAATCTCTGAATCTGGATGATAAATTCTCTCCTGCTCTTACCAGGTTTTAGTGTTGACAGTGTTCTACATTTTATCCATTTGAATGGATAGGCATGTAACAGTCAGTATTCCATTATTGTTTTAACTTTCATTTCACATGTATATAAATCATATGAATATAACATGGATAATTTAAATAACATGCTTTTTGATACTTGAATATCTTATTTGATGGGATTTTTTTTTTTTTTTTTTTTTTTTTGCTTATTTTCAAATTGAGTTCTTGTCTTGTTGAATTTTAAGAATTCTTTGGATATTTGTTTGGCTAAACATCCATTATCAGCTATGTCTTCATAAATATTCCAATTTTTGTATTGTACTTCCATTCTTTTAATAGTTAACATTTTTCTTTTAACTGCAGAGTTCTGCAAAGGAAGGACAAAACTTTTAATATTATTATTCCGAAGGTAGGTTGTCTTCTCTCTTCCTGGTTTTCTCTGCTCTAGAGGACTGGGCTGCTATGACTTCCTCTGGCACAGTAATTCCAGTAAAATAAAATGAAATAGACTCAGAAAGAGAACTCAAAGTTAAAGCCAGGAGAGTTGTATTTAGTTCACTACCTGTATCATTTCTGATTCTATTAATTAGATCATCTCTTTCTTTATTTGGTTAACTGGGACAAGCGTCTGTCAATCTTACTTAACTGTTAAAAGAACCAGCTCTCAGATTTGTTGATTCTTTCTTTGTTTCCATTGTTTCTATTTCACTAATTTTTTAGTCTATTGTTTCTTAAATTTTTAATTTTTTAATTTCTTGAAATATAGTAGAATTGGTTTGGTTTGTGCTTGTTTTTGTTTTCGTTTTTTTTTTTTTTTCCCTAAATTCTTGAGTTACAAAGTTAAGCCATTTACTTGTGTTTTTCCTGACTTTTAAGTGTAGGATCTTAAAACTATAAATGTTTTTTTAGGACTGTTTTTAAATATGTTTTAGAGATGGTGTTGTGTTGTGTTTTCATTTTCATGTAGTTACATTATTTCTTTATTATTTTTATTTAAGGAAGATGCAGAAACCAAATGTATAGTGTGTATATTTGACTATACCTTAGAGCTAGGGACAGCAATGGATACAACTGCTCAGCTTTGTATTCTTAAATCCTCTCCATGTCAACGTTTCAACACTGAAGGTTACAACGTTGAGGGGCAAGTTCCTGCTGGACATTTCATAGTTTTAAATATACTCATATCCTGTTTTTTTCTTAAAGAAAGTTGCCATTCTCTTCCTTTTGATGAAATCTTTTGATTATTTAAAAAGATGTGATTCATCTCTATGGGCAAGTAAATGCTTTTATAGAAATATCAAGTTTCTGAATCACATTCCCAATAAGAAAAATAAAACAAAAGAACAGCATTTACTCAAATGAGTATGAGCTGATGGTGTTCCTGACCAACTGGAAAGTGACTCCCTTCCTATTTGAACTCAAACATATGGCTTCTATATACACATTACATAGCATTCAACTCTTTGTGGATTATCTCTACCAGGCATGACAATAATAAAGCAAGGCAATATTTTGGAATACTAATGAAACAGTTTCTCAGAGCCATGAGAAACTAATTTGGAACTATCGTATAAATTTTATTTTTTGCAACTGTGTTTCTGAAACAAAATACCCTATATAACTTTAAATACCCAAATACCCATGTATGTTTTATGATGGAAAAGGAGAGAAATGATTTTCCATACTTTGGTTCTGCATTTCTCTTTATTTTATCTCTGGGTAAAAGAAAAGAATGAGACATAAGCAATAAATCCTTAGAGAGGATGTAAAGACAACCATGCACGAGAATCTCTGTAGTCCTACTGGACCTTTCAACTCTTGAAAAGACTTTCCTACTTTGAATATCTGGAGTGAGGGACAGGGCTTTTTTTTTTTTTTTTTTTTTTTTTCATGATCATAGAAGACCAAAAGCTAAGACAACAACTACAGTGATTTTGTTCTCCACTGGTTGTTTCAATTTTGAAAAATATATTTTCTTTCCAGTGGATCTCACTAAAAATTGAAAATAATGAAATGTGAGTTAGCATTGCTAATGTGAAGCAAGTTCATCACCTTTAGTGAAAGAAAACCATAATTAAAGACATCAGTTATGAGTTTATCTGCATTTCCTACATGTGATATTCCAAGTTTTCTTGCTCATCTGTCAAAAGCAGTGATGAGTGGGAGAATCACCTAAGAAGATAGCAAATCAAACTGTTCAGAATAAAAGTTGTTAGTGCTGATACAGCTCCCCACCCAAAACCCAAAACCCAAAATCAAAACAAGCAGAACAAACAAAAAGTTCTGAGTGTGACCTTATTGGGATATAATCAGTAAAGATGATGGTGTCCTGGAGTAGGCTAACACTTAGGGCAGTCTAACTGGTTTGCTATAACAAAGGGCAAGAAGCACATACACAAAGGCAATCCTATACCCTCACAGAGGGAGAAAATTAACCTGGTGTCTTGCTTTAAAATTACCCAGTTAATTGCTTTCGTTACCGCACTCTAGAAAACTGCATTGATCCCACTGGCTGCTGCAGAACTGCACACGTGTAAAGAGCAGTCACTGTAGAGAGAGATCTTGGCAATCTCTTAATCCAGATGCCAATCTTCCTACCAATTTCTGGCTTCTCTCTTCATTTTTTACAAATTTGTATAACATCTCCCACCCAAATAACAGAGAACTATCTTCTTTAGGTCAGCTGGTCAAAATTGCAAATCCCACTTGATTACATTGTTTCTGTCATGTGAGATAAACATGCCAATATCATTAGAAGCTATACGTCTGCTTACATGGATTGGTTATCAGTAACCTGGCAACAAGTCTCTTCAACAAAACAAGATGCGATGTGGTGGTTGAATATACATGACCCAGGAAGTGGCACATTAGGTGGTGTCTTGTTGAGGAAGTGTGTTACTAGGGGGTAAGCTTTCAGACCCTCCTCATAGCTACCTGGAAGACAGTAGTCTTCTCCTGTTTGCCTTCAGAACACAATGTAGATCTCTCAGTTTCCTCCAGTGCAACCTCCCTGGATGCTGCTCTCTTCGTGCCTTGATGATAATGGACTTAACCCCTAAAGTGAGCCAGTCCCAATTAATTGTTTTCCTTTATAAGAGTTGTCTTGGTCATGGTGTCCCTTCACAGCAATGGAAACCCCAACTAAGACACTGGGAAAAACTAAACTGTCAGAGGACATCAACTGTAATCAAAACATATAAACCCAGTGCTATCAGGAGAAAGTTCAATCAAGCAAGAGCTGTGCTATATGGCTTTGTTAAAGTGTATCCTTATAAACATGTAATTTTGAAAATTATAGTGTAAATCTCCATAATGTAATAATTGGCTGTAAGACCATCAGACATAGTGGGAAATTACTGTAAGCTTGAGGACAATGGAAGACTGCTTTCTAGTCCTATCTTTAGGACTAATTTTGAACTTAACTTTAAGCACATTAAATATAATTTTTTCTCTTCTTTCCCTTCTAATTGTGCTTTCAACACTTATAAATCTCAACAAATCACAAGTTACTTAAGGTGAGTTTCCTTGCTTAATACTATTTGGATGAACAATGGTTTCAATGCTTTGTAACACCATTTACATATCACCTCAGGTCCCTATTTCTTGGTGCATTACTGATCAAGCTTTTAAGTTAAAAGGCATTACTACCTGTTAGCATCCAAGCCCGAACTTTCAGTGACGTCATATTCAGTGACGTGCGACTTCCTCCTTGTACCAATGACAACCGCCAAACCTCCCCACAATTCACTGTTACCAGCGGACAATATGTCACAGGCGATATAAATATCAGAAAAAGCGACAGCTTCCTCTCTTTCTCTTTCTCGCCATCTTTCTCTCCACTCTTCCCTATCCCTATCTATAAATCTACTTTCTTGTGGGATCAGCTGGTCTGTTGTTGCTGCTTTAAGCCACCGCTGCTGTAATCTGCTGTAGTAACCTTTTACTACCATATAGTTTCATCTATATCTACTCTACTTATTCTACCACCAATATTGTTATTTCTCTTATCAGTTTCCTATGCAGATTTTAGTTATTTTTTGCTTACTCTCTTCATCTTGTGTCTGTCTAAATCAAATAGAATATATTTAAGAACTCAACTGGAAAGAATTTTTTTGTGTAATGGTTGTTAATGACACCACCTGTATACCAAACAGTTTTTTGTTTCCTCATTGGAAATACACCAGTCTTGAGGGCTGTTTTGAAATACTCAATTTGAACACCTTGGGGTTACTAGTATTCTTTCTAGAATCTCCTACATAAATGTGTATCCTCTTATCTGTGATCAATATGCCTTTATATACCTGTTCTATTGTTAAAATTCGTATCTTGAATGTGATTCGGCCATGGCTTAATTTTTTAGCTAATTATATTTGGAATGTGTCTGACAAAGCACATGTTCACTGAAGGAGTTGAAAACAAAACTCTACAATAGTTTTTTTTATTGTCAGGGTTTTCTTCTTAACCAATGAGGACTTTCTGTAGATAGAGGTATAGGCATTACATATTGACTATAAATAGCAGCTGGAAATAATGAATTGTAAGAAGCCCTTCTTAGTTTCACTGACTTCTTTCTAGTTCTCTTCACCCAATCTTACAAATGGCATGACTGTGCCCAATTTTAAATCAATCAGTTAAGCAGAATGACGAAAACCACTTTGCCCAAAGCAAGTTAGAGGAATGACACTTTTCAAATAAGAGTTAAGTGTATGAAACCAGCAGGATTTCTGCATTAAGGGAAAACAAAACTGAAAATTCCAGAAACACCTAGGAATTGAGATCCATTTTATTACACCACCAGTCCACTTTTCTAATATACCTATCAGTCGAAGTGTGCCTACTTGCCTAAAACCCGGGACTCTCAGAATCTACAGAGCTCCTCAACATAAAAATCCCCCCATGAACCACTGGGCTGTGTAGCCTACCTCTTTTAGAGACTCAGTTGTCTTTTTTTCCTCATGAAGCTTCTTCCATTTGAAACCTTTTGCATGGAAAGGATACAAGGGGTTCACAAACTTTTTCTTAGGAAAGGTAACATACAGCTTTAAAACAAAAAGCTTTAAAGCAAATTGTTTTACCACCATTCTTTTCCGTCATATCAGTAGAGAGTGAACTGTTGTACAGTCTTAGAAGAGTTGGGAGAGAATAACAGCCATTGAAAACTAATGGCGTGTAAACATCCAGTTTATTGTAACCTTGTGTCTAGTTGAAATACCATGCACAAGGTACTTACAGCTCATCAAATTTTTTTGTCACGTGTGTGTGAGGAATACTTTGTGCTGATTGTTTTTTTATATTAATCAAAAAAACATTTTTCTTAAAAAAAACCAAACTAAAAGGCATCCAGTATAGTTAAGTATTTTCATCTGGATTCTAGGGGGGGAGTTGGGTAGGATTTTTACCATGAGCTCTTTGGTAAAGTCCTTTACTGCAGTCAGCTGATTTGTACTGGTGCCTGAACAAAATCTTCAAATACAAGAGGTTTTCACCTATATGTGAAGTCTTGAAGCTTCGAACGCTCTTCGCTCCGACTTAGACATTTGGAAGTGTAAACATTCCTTATGTGTTTGGGTTATCGTTTGCGAAAGTTCAGCTTTTCATTTTTTCCTTAGAGTAAGCAAGCTGGTTATGTGCATCATTTTTAAAATAGAATCCCTGAGGGAGTTTTTCCTCCAGCCGGGAGCACAGAAATCATCTCCACAGCCCCTTTATAGATCACAGATTGAATCCCAGAGAAGATAAGGTAGAGACTTTAAAAAAAAATCATGCAAGCTTTTAACAGCCTTGCCAGGAGTAAGGCAGAGATGAATGTAATTTTCATCTTGGTGTGTTTTCCCTACATCTTCATAAGGGTTGCAGGAATAAACATCTTAAATATAGACTTATTCCCCTTGTCATTAAGCGTTCCCGAACAAGAGAGTGTTCCCTTGTCTCTATTAAGCACAATGGAAGAGTCCTGCGCCTTTAAAATCTGTTTAATTAGAACCCAATTTAACACTTAATGGATCCTACTTCTCTAGGGTGAAACACCATTCTGTTCTGATGCTCTCAGCTCAAGGCATTTCCTATTTGTTTGATTTAAAGTGGGGTTGAAGGGGCAAATGGCCCTGCGAAGCTTTCAACTGAAGTTCCATCCAACTCTAGGCAGATACTGCTATCTAATCACTGCAGTCCCTTCAGTCTTTGATAATTATCAATAAATTGGACGGTAGATACATAGCAGTGCATCCGAAGAGGAGGATGTGCTGATGTCTTCTACGGGGTGACTCTTTCTGCTTGTCAGCAGGATGGAGGAGTGAGGACAGCTTGGCCCTGTTTGTCAGGAGCAGAAAGTGTGCTGAAGAAAACTAACTCCTGGGCAAGGGAGGTGTCAGGAAGATGGATTACCCTAGGAAGCCAAGCCTGTTCTCCCCCGTGGGCAGCAGCACACTTAGATATAATTTGCCAGCTGTCTGTCTTGTCCTAGAGAGTCTCTTGTCTTTTCCTCCTTTACGCTGCTGGCAGCAGCCAGCCTGTGTGGTGTAGATCTAGCCTTCTGAGAAATGAAAAAGGTGCAGGGCCTCCCAGGATGGAGAAACACTCCACCTCAGGATTGTCAGCTTCTGCATCCTGTTAGCATAATCAGGAGCTCTCAGAGACCCACCCTGTGGGAAAACCTCTTTCAATGGGCACCTTATTAGTGAATGATCCTGTTATGTGAATGAAAGGCTGATTGTACCCAGAGGTGAGTTAAGATGAGGCCAGATTACTGAATGAATCAATCTTCCGCCCTTTGTATGTGGACTTGAGATGTAGTGTTACAAGTGGCATTTGGAAAAGAAAAAGGCTCTGGGGAACCCATACAATAGAGCGGAAATCATTCCATTTTTCTTGCAAAAGGGAATTTAGGGCATATTACCTGGGCAACGGTTTTGAGAGGAAAGAAGCCTAGGTGTGTGTGCATTGCCACCTCACACAGTGAGACAGATTCTAGTCTCTGGGGTGGCTGAGTCACTCTCTGGTCCCAGCCTGTCTCTTTAAAACCACTGAGATTGTCCATACAAGGGACTTAGCACAATTCCTCAGCTGTGTGAACTGGAAGTTAATAAGGATGCTAGAAACAATGGCTACCGTCTTTTCTGCAGGAGTAAGCAGGCATGCCTCTACCATGTGTAAGTTATCTGCACAATGTAAAGGCAAGGGTTGTAGGTTGATAGAACCAGCTGTGGTAATGTCGCCTCATTGGCTATTGCTATAAAGTCTGTTTCTGTGGTTGCTGTTACACAGTTTTCTTTTAAGACAGTGGACAGTGTCTTACTCTGTAGCCCAGGCTGTCCTGAAGTTCGATCTGTCGAACAGGCTGGATTTGAACTTGCATCATCCTCTTGTCTCTGCTGACAAGCTGAAAGGTAGGATTTTGCCTAACTTCTCCCTGCCCTTCTTTTTCTCATAGTGTTTTCAGTCCCCCATAAGACCAGGCCGAAGCCCGTTTCATTAACATATTCCCTAGCCTTGGTGATCCAGGAGGGAAGAACATTTAACTGAATTATTGGCCTAATTAATCTATATCATGAAGTCAGAATATCTGATGCTCTGGCTGTTCTTACTCTCTCAAATGTAGGCAGGGAGCTGAAGTCTATAGAGAACAGTAAAGTAGGAACCAAAACACAGATGTCTCAGTGGGACAAGCTGCTTGCTAGCAATGTCAGCTCAGTATCTCTGAGTATCCAAAAGGAAGGCTAAAGTCTGATTCTCTTTGTGATACCACTGGGATATGCTATCTGTTCTTATTTCAGTGGCTAAAGAAAATAGGTTAAAAAAATCCTTAGCTTAAAAACACTCTTAAAATTGCTCTGGGAAATAATAAACTCATCATGCATCCCTTTATGTGAGTATTTGCCTAATTGTAAAGGATTGTCATAGCATTAATTCAAATTAAGTTGCATTCTTGTCCAGTGTGAATTGTGTTCTGTGCCAACCATTAATGTTGTGGGGGTTGGCACAGAGAGGCAAGGTGCTAATTGAGCAAAACAGAATTCTTTCTCTACGCCCTAACTTATATACCAACTTAATAGTCAACTGTGCTTATTAACGTGTCACTGGGTTTCAGTAGATACTAGGTGTTCAGACACAACTCATGTTCTCTAAACAAGCTTCCTTAGACTATGGTTTAAGCCTTCCACACAGCCCAAATCTGGCAGATAAAAAGCAGACAAACTCAATGATTAAATAGTCAAGATGCAATGAAAACTCTAGTCATTCACCAAAGGGAAGAGAATCTGCTTGGTTTGTACTTACTAGCAGCTATCTAGATTGTCTTGATCAAGGCAACTTGATCTGAAGTGGTGAACAACCGCTACATATGAGCTAGCACACGCTGACTTAGGGATAGTGGAGTATTCGAATTTGAGTAGCTGAAATGACCCTTTGGAAGAATACATTGTTCTGACAGTGGTAGACTGAGAGCTATGGGTCAATGAGAGAAAGCAGGGCTTTCGGCAGCTCAGGTGAAAAGGGACAGGGGGTGGATGGCTTCTCGGGGAGGGAGACAATTTCCTTCAGGGATTCTAGTCCTGAGATGCTGCCCATGTTCCAGCCAATGGCCCTGTGCATGTACTGGCAGCAGGAAGTCGGCTCAGTGGTTTTAAAAAAGAATGCATAGAGTTGGAAGGGGAAAGAGGTGGTGGTATAAGAGAAGTTAGAAAGGAGGAGGGAGAGAGGACTTGGTCAAAACACATCCTATGCACACACAGAATTCTCAAACAGCCCCCAAACCAAAGTTAACTGAAAAATTCCTTCGCATTAAACAGAAACTGATTTTACTTAATTATTCTCAGAGAAGTACATGAACACCTGGAAGATAATTAGAAAGAGAAGAAACATAAAGACTATTTTATATGGTACGAGGTGAAAATCAAGGCGTAAAATCTCTTAGGATTTGGCCAGCTCGTGTGTCAGGAGAGTGTTAGTTTGGAAGAGGAGCCTGCATTGGCCTGTTTATGGCTCTAGAGAAGAATAATGTCATTATAGGCAGGCAGGATTGTGACCCTTTGGCTACATTTTCATTCCGTTCATTTCACCCCCAGCTCTTTAGTCTCTGAAAAATATTTTGAGATTATTATTAAGGCTGACTGATGAGTTGGTTTACTATCTTAAATTTGTGTTCAAAAGGAGCTTATTTTTAAAAACTTGAAAATCCATATCAATTATGCCTGCCCAAATGGATTTTTTTTTTTTAGGTTTGAATGTGGAGAAAATCTTCATATTTTTTGCCTATTAAGCATCTCAACATTAAAGTATATCCCTTTCTCCCATTACCTTATAGTTGGCTCACTTTCAGTGCCACTTGCTCTCTAGTCGGAGAAATTCTTTCAGTCATGGGTACCACATCGGAATGTCTTTCATTTAAGATGACAGATGCAATATACTGTATGTGTGAGAAGTGCAGATAAGAGTAATCAGATCTCATGCTTCAGGGAATAGACTGACTACCTGGGATGGTCAGGAAGGCTTTTTCCCCAGGAGTGTCCCACAGAGACACAAGCCAAGTACAACATCCAACTTGCTACTGTGGTAATGTTGCCTCATTGAATCTCATTAGATGCAGAGTATAAAATATGACCTTAATCTAGTAAGTGTTTTATGTGATGGGATCTATACATGGAAAACTCTTTCATAAGCAGCAAAGAAATACATATCAGTTAAGACAGAGATTTGTTGACACAAAAGAAATATGATTTCTTAAAGATAAACTACTTACAATCTTCCCATATTTTCTTCCATGGGTCTGAAAGTACTTTCCAAAACTGAGTTCATTAATCCTCATGAATATTTTGTCACATCAATTCTATTACACAGGTCCAATCTGGAAAGACAGATCCATCCTACTTTCTTTAAGAATTATTTTTCATTATTACTTATGACTGCGTATTGTGTGTGTGGTCTCTGTTTTAGTCAGTCAATCTTCCTCTCCCTCTCCCTCTTCCTTCCTCTTCCCCACCCCTTACCCTCCCCATCTCTGTCTGTCTCTGTCTGTCTGTCTCTGTCTGTCTGTCTCTGTCTCTCCATCTCTCTCTCTCTCTCTCTCTCTCTCTCTCTCTCTCTCTCTCTCTCTCTCTTGTGTGTGTGTGTGTGTGTGTGTGTGTGTGTGTGTGTGTGTGTGTGCTGGTATGTGAGTATCAAAGCATGTATGTGGAGGTCAGAGGACAATTTTTGGAAGTCAGTGTTCTTCCACACTGACAAGTTTCCAGTATCTAACTCAGCTCATCAGGTGTGCACAGCAAGTGCTTTTATCCAATGAGCCTTCTTGCTGGCCCTATCCTCCTAATCAATAAGTCCTTATAGTACAGGTTTTACAGTATTCTAAACACGTTTATTACCTTGATAGCTCAATAGAGATTCTATTTCTAAGACTATCAGCTTGATAGTTTCTCACTGAAACTACACTTCTTGACTTCCCTTGTAGACTATGGAGTTGTTTCCTTCTTAAAAGGGGCCCCATTCCATCTTACTCTATTGTCATTTTGGTCATACATTGACATAAGATGTCCCCTCCTTGGGACTAAACATGGTTCTGCATAAGATCAGAACAAATTTCTTTCTTTCTGCTTTTTCTCTCTTTACTGCTACTTTTAATAACATATGGTCCTGAAACATGGACTCAAAAATCTGAGCCTACTAGTGGCTCAAGATCACCCTTAAACAAATCTCCCTGGTTCTCATAAGCTCTGTGACCTGGGTCTCAAAGGGACACACAGGGTTAACATTTCTCTCAGTTATTATTTTTTTTCACTCTCTGTGCCCTTTTTCATCTTAACCAAGTCTCCCATCCCATCCCAGCCCCAACTCATTCTCTCTCTTACTATAGAGCTGTTTTTAGTAATATAACAAAGCTAAATGGAACGTCTCATATCCGCTCACTCACATGTGACCCTTCCAAAAAAATCAAAAGTGGGACTCAAATACATGCAAAGTGGGGGTTAGACAATTCCCTGGGCCCAGTGAGTAAGACTTGAAACGTTCCCCAAGTAGACCTGATTATAGCTCAGGATGCCACCCCAAAGCTAGACTATGGAGATTCCTCCCCTTTTACTGTGGTTTTCACACAGACTTACCACCTTGACTTGGGTACAATAAAACCTAGTCTGATTTATGGTTTGTTTATAAAGTCTTATCAGTTGTCATTTAGAGAAGGTTGTGTTCTACCTCAGGGATAAATAAATTCTTTTTGTGAGTTTTGTTCTGTTGAAATCTCTAGTGTTGTGGAGATGTCATAGAGCATGCTTGTGAATCACAAGATTTTTCCGGATAAATCTAGAATAAGTTATGCTGATCCTGAAAAAATGAAAGGATAAGAAGTTAGAACCCTTTTTACTATCCATATTTTAGTTTCTATGTATATTTTTGATATTTTCTAAATATTCTTTTGGATCAAACCAGTTCTAAATTGTTGACATGTGATTTAATTAAATGCCAGGTATAAAGGAATGTGTGGGGATTTATGAAGTGTTTAGATATTTATTTTGAACACTGTTGCCCTAGATACAGAGGAGAAAGCACTTATACACAGGATGCAAATAGGGCCTTCCTAGTTTTGGTACCTAAAGGATGCTGAAGTGATAAGAAGCAACCAACCATGTGCACCTGGTCTGTATATTCAGTCTAGCATAGCATCCACTGAGAGAAACTGATATATTTATTGGTAGTTCCACTTAATGAAAAAATGCCATAAGATTCCCATTTCCCAAAATTCACTGCTTTCACTACCTGCCCTGTGGTATAAAAATGAGTGGTAAAAATTAAGGAAAAGAGTTAATGATGGAAAGACACTAGTTTTCAACAGTTTTCTTGCTTTCTTAGATATTCACAGTGCATATTAGTAAATTAATGGTTCGTTTAAGTCTTGTAATAAATATCCCCTTTTTAATTTTATTTAATTCAAGGCTTTCCAAATGTATTTGACCATTCATTTGTATAGCATTCATTGTATTCATTGATAGAATATTTATTAAAATCCCGCTCTTGGGAACACAGCCTGGCAAATTCTACACTGGGGAGACAAACTGAGATAAAGAGAATCCAGCTAAGCAACAAAGTGCTTATTTGCATTAGTGAGTTGTTTTATTTTATGCAGAATGCCTTTTCATGTGCATTTCTGAAGAACATTAGAACTGCATTTAAGTGATTTCTAAGGAAGCAATCATTTTTGGAAAAATCAAATATTAAGCATATGTTTAAAAATTCAAATTCTACAACATCTCTCCTCCTACTCTCCCCTCCAGTTCAGCCATTCTTCTCTTCAGTGCTCGATTGATGGTAGATCAAATTTCCACCCAGCTTTTCAAAACATTCCTTATGTAATATAAAAACACACTTGATGTTATAGAAGAGGGGATATAAGCCTACTTCTGAATAGCTGGCCAATATGTGGCAGTGGAAATATAAAAAGAGAAAATCCAAGTAATGTTTCTTTTCTTTCTTTTTTATTTCCAAAAGGAATTTATCCCTTGACAATTCCATATATACTACTATAATATAATACAATATAATATAATACAATACAATATAATACTTTGTAGTCATACTCATTTTCCCACCTTCTGTTATCTTCCTCCCACACCTACCAATCCTGCCTCCTCCAGGTGTCACATTCCCTTTTAATTTTTACTTCATGACCCTAGACATGCCAATCATATGAGCAAGGATGTGGAGCTATTGATGGGAGAATGATTATCTCATGTGTGACTATGCCAGTAAAGACAATGGCTTCCTTTTTCTCAAACTGCCCAGGTCTTCAAGGAGCCCCTCTCTATCCATAAGGAGCATTTAAGGGCTTTGTCTTGTCTAGACCCTTTGCAGGCAACCACAGTGTAGCAGCTGGAATGAGCTCCTGAATGTTCTAAGATCTAGCTAAGAAGGAACTACTATGATCCTGACCATATCTGAAGTGATTCAGAGAGAAGGACCTAGAGATTGGCCTTCCTTTGTGTAGAAGTCTGCTTGAGATTTAAAAAGAAGTGTTTCTGATTGTTTCTCTTACCTATCTGATCCCATTTACTAAGAAGTTATGGTTTGAATTATTCCTTCTTATTCTGGCTTCTCTGCTTCCTATTTGAATTTTTTTTTTCCTTTATAGAGTTTGAACATTATAAACCTTGGCTTCCTTTGAGTGAAACGTTCATTAAAAGACAAAGAACTGTGGAAACAATGCCATTGACCAAGAGAGAAGTAAAGGCCAACCATGGCCTTCAGTCCAAAGTTGTTTTACTATACCTTATTAAAAACTAGCCACAAGGCAAAGTGGTCTTGCATAGAGGTTCAGATTTGTTGCAAATGTCTGTAAATAAAGATCATATTCACACTCACCAGAAGCAAAGTGTCTTGGGGCAAGGCAAGAAATTATCTAAAATGATGTGGAATTCAGTTATAGAATTCTATTCAGATTAAGTTGGATTATATTTTTTCATTCCATAAGAATTTAATGTCCGAGATTTTCTTTAAAGATTCCACCTTTTTAAAAATAATGGTCTGTGACATTTCCAATAGCTACCAAAGTTCAATTATCTGAAAATCTGCTGCACATATGGCCCGCTAGGAAAATAACTGTATGTTGTTGACATCTCTTGTTGCCTTGAAAAAAAAAAAAAAAGTAGAGTCTGGCTGATGCTGTGAAAAATGAGATGTATTTATAAGCCTAAGATGTCAATTTTCTAAATTAGTTTCAAATCACACACACACACACACACACACACAACACCCCACATGTTTGCCTTCACCTTTATACCTCACAAGCTCATATAAAAAAAATCACTCCATGATTTATGTCTAGGCACTACATTTATAAAATAGAGAACATATGAGATTGTTATAGACTGATGTATATAAGTATTGGCCACCACTATTACTATAATTTTTCCTTAATGTACAAACACCACAGTGACATAGAAGGAAATTTTGAACTATATAAAAATTCTCTTCATGGGATCAGCATTGGTGATAGCGTTAAACTGCCTATGAACCATTAACTGCTGGGGAGGAATTATTCCTACTGTTTGCCTGGAGGGTGCTTCTTCTTATTAAAGTGTGTACGATCTATGTATCATAAAATGACATGCAGTGAGTTTCCTCCTCCTGTATTTATTTCTATTAAACAATTCACTGCTTGCAAACATGTACACATACATATATCTATTCCTGCACAATAATTATATCCTGTGGTGTCACCAGGGTGTTGTTCTCTTTTTTTTTTTTTTAAGCTGGTTACATTTTGTTAAATTTGGGAGGAAGCTTGAAAAATTAATTAAAATCAACTTGTGTCTCAACATTTCCTTGCAGTGGGGGAATGCAGAAGAGCAGGAGCTGGTTGGATACATACGAGGCAGACACTTGTTCTTGAAAACGATTGGGGCCTGACCAGATTCTATTTAGAGTACTGTAAGGGGAGGGCTTAATAGCTAGCTGCAGTGATACGTTTATTAAGATTACAAGTTGCAAAATTGGTGGTTGAAGATAACGGGGAAGATGACAGCTAGCCCGAGATATTAGAAACAGGGAACTATCTAAATTCAGCACAGCCTGGAAGAATGCAAATGAATATAGCCAAGGCATAGGGGAATAATAAACTAAACAGCATATACACTTTAGCTGATATGCTTGGGGAGACAAGAAGTGTGGCTGCTGAGCTGGCCAGGCACCTAGGGAGAATGCTCTGACACTTCCTTCTCTGTTTACTTGGAGATCACAAGACACACAAGCTTTCTCCTCTGCCTAGAAATGCCTTTATTTTGCATACAATTTTGAATATTTATTAGAGACTAAATAATAAAAGATGAGGATACACACTATATACCTATAGTATAATCCACCAGGAAGCTGAAGTGGAAGGACTAATTATGAGTTGAAGGCCAGCCTATGCCATGTAGTGAGACCCTGGAGAAACAAAGATAAGAAGGAGAAATGGGAGGCAGAGAAGGAGAGGGAGCAGGAGAAATTATTCTTCCATTCTACCCTGCAGGCACACTCTAGGCAAAGAAAGGTTGAATTATGGAAACTAGGTGTCTTAGTTAAGGTTTCACTGCTGTGACCAGACACCATGACCAAGGCAACTCTTATAGAGGACAACATTTAATGGGGTTGGCTTACAGTTCAGAATTCAGTCCATTATCATAAGGTGACATTTCCAGGCAGACATGGGACTGGAGAGCTGAGAGTTCCACTTTCAGCTAGGAGGTAGCTAGGAGAAGACTGAGTTCCAGGGAGCTAGGATGAGTGTCTAAAGCCTGTGCCCACACTGACACACTTCTTCCAAAAGGCCACACCTACTCCAATGAGACCATACCTCCTAACAGTGTCACTTCCTGAGTCAAGCATATTCAAACCATCACCTGGGTTTGCTCCATCATTAAATTCTTACTTGTCTGTGGTCTTGAGTAGGGCTGTTAGTCTCTGAGCATCAGTTATATTATACATAAAAGGGAAATAATGGTCATAGCTCCATGGGATAAACGCTAAGTGATAAGATGACCTAGTTTGAAATATGTGATATTTTGAATAATTGAAGTTTGGTTGCTGAGTCAGATTGCAGAAAAGGCAGAGAAAACACCATCCATACAAATAAGGAATATAATAAGCATAGGAAAGCATTGTTTTACATTAGAGGCAAGGCCAGATTCACAGATGAGCAGTGTTGTAGGTGCACAGGGCCCTGCCTGCAGAAGGTTGTGCTCAGCTTAATGGGCTGTATCACAGCCTTGAACTGGTTCTCAGCACCATCCAAAATTGTGCCGTTGTTTGGAGTCTGCTCTAGTATCGCCATAAAATGTTTGCTTCCGCAGGATATAGTCTACATCTCTTCTAGGTCCTATAGGAAACCGAGTGATTTTTAGTGTGATAGTATGCACGTGCACAGTGGATCAAATTAGAGGCAAGCTCACTTTGGAAAGGGCTGGAACCATGCCCTGTCATATACCTGCTTCACACCAGAGACCCCCAAATAAAAATGGAGCTAAAGATAAATGAGAAGGCCTGTTCGATGAACATTCAGCAATTTCATTCCGATTTTATGTCCTGAAAGTTAGAACTCTCACACATTAGAGTATTTTACTGTGCTTATTGAAAAGCTTCTTCACCTCCTGTTTCTTATACGTCTCCTCCTTTTCTCTTCTGCTTCTTCAGTCTTACCTTATACCATAGTCAGCACTTTGGCTCTGCCTGAAGGTGATCATTACTATTCATTCCATTAAAAGTTATTTATTAAGGATGAACTTATATGCTGTATAACATGCCAGTGGATGCAACTATGTCCCAGAACTTACTCAGCATGTATTGACTGACTACCCCTCCTTGCTTTCTGACCTCTAATTAAGAATGTACACCTTGCCCCCCCATGTTCTTGCATTTAAATGTTTGTATGCAAATAACTCTTGTAAATCATTTAAAAGAGAGATTAAAAACTTTTGGAATTTAAGAGGGAATCAATCAGTAATCAGACAAAGTTTCACGGGAGAAATTCTACTTGATTTGGTCCTTGGAGGATAAGAGACATTACTACAGTTAGAAACATTAAGGAAGGCATTCCAAACTATGGGAATAATATGAATAAGTACACAGAGGTGCAAAGGTGTGTCCATCACATAGAGGGAAAAGAGGGCAGCTAGAAAAATCATTTAGATATTGTTATGGTAAAAAACAGAAAGAGCCCACCCTTACCTCCAAGGTGAGGTACTACCAGTGTAGATTATGCAAATGACCACCATAGCACACATTTCTGATTTTATTTCCATAAGCATGGTATTCACCTGTATTGAAAAGCATTTTCTTTCTTCTCCATTTGTAAATTCATTCTACAGAGTAAAATCAATTGACTGTCATTTCCTTCCAATGACACAGCAGGCCCCAAAGGAAGGTTTCTTCAGTGACACCTTACAAATCAGCCTCTCCTGAGAGTTGCTTACTAGCTGATCTCAGGATGCTCTGATGTCTGCTTCTTTTAGGGTCCCAACGAGCCTTCATCAATTATTCAGCTCCTAGGTGCTTACTGGTTGTTCAAAGTCCTTTTGCAAATCAATGTTATTTTATCTTCTTTAAAATCCTTCATCAGGACCACAAGAACCTTGAAAGTCTCTATATCCTCTGTGAGAAAATAATAAACCCTGTGCAACAGTGGGAGATGGTAGCCCTTTTTTCCCCTCTGACAACTCCATGGCATCTTTGGCTGTCCTTTTATGTGCTTGTCATTGTGCTCCCCTCCATCGGTCTCATAAAGCATCCTTTCCTCATGCTTGACATATTGATATCATCGCGTCACAGATAAAACACAGAGCAGTGTGATTTGGACAGGTGATGGAATTATTTGCAATTCACAGAAATCTCTGCTGGTGTTTAAGACTGGTGCAATATTAAACACATTACTTTCCCTGACAGACATTTTCATTACACCCATGCTATGCAGGTAGAGAAGCTCAAAGTGAAATCTTGTTTCCCCCTACTGGGGTCTATGACATAAAAATTTAAAATGTGGGTGGATGTATATGTATGCATGTCCTTTCTTCTCCGTGTATCTATCTTTGGAAGATACATAGCCTGCATTTTCTTCAAAGGAGAAGTTGTTAGAAAAACCAACTACCTTTGATCAAACCAAATTTCTTACCCTACAATTGGTGGTGTCATATGGGAAGGACATATAGAGTGTTTGGAGAAGCATTCTAAAACAAGACAAGTTTTTTAAAACATGCTCAGAAAAGACCAAGCAAAACCACCAGAAGGTCAATCCACCTTTTAGAGTGGCATACCATGAATATATCATGGTCTTGGCAGAGAGAGAGAATCAAAATAGCTGAGAGATGTCTATAGTAATTGAAACAATAGCAGCCACAAAGATGGTTATCACCTAAGAATCTATCTTGTGTAAGAAACTTACTGTGTTCATAATTCAAATTTTTATCAACACAGACCATTTAATTGAAGAAATGAACTACATAACTGAGGAGAGTAAATTACAATCTGGAAATGGAATTTCCACATATCATACAACTTACAACAAGAAGCAACAATCTGTATATTGGACCCCAAAAAGACTGGACAGTTGTGTTTTTCACTACCCCTAGTAAAGGTTTTAGTAAGCTTGTACTACAGCATAGCCATGATTGGCATCTACCTCTCTTTCTCTCTTTCTTTCTCTCTCTCTCTCTCTTTTTCTTTCTTTCTTTCCTTCTTTCTTGACCTGCTTGCTATGGCCCAGTCCCGCTTGCTCTGCTCCAAAAGTCTTCATTCATTTATTATATGTAAGTACACTGTAACTGTCTTTGGACACCCCATAAGAGGGCAACAGGTCTCATTACAGATGAGCCTCCATGTGGTTCATGGGATTTGAACTCATGACCACTGAAAGAGCAGTCAGTGCTTAACCGTTGAGTCATCTCACTAGCCCTGATTAGGCTGTTTCTTAAAAAGCTAAAAGCAGTTTGGAGGAATGGCTACTGTGCCAGAGGAAGAGTTGTTTAGCCAACCATAAATAAATAAATAAATAAATAAATAAATAATAAATAAATAAATAATAGAGTAAATAAATAAAAATAAAATAAATAAAATGGGATAAAGGAATCTCCATAGTAAACTTTATAAGGCAAATTCCTCTATTTATCATTGATTTATGTGCATCTATAATATGTCCATATTTGATTACCTTTTTCATTGCTATGAGAAAAATCTGATCAAAGTAGCTTAAAATAGAAAGCATTTATTTTTACTCATAGTTGGAAGATATATAGTGGCTAAGGCAGTGAAAACAGCTGGAGCTATGAGAACAAGAGGGTGACCAGGCTGCTCATATTGCTTCCTCAGTCAGGAAGCAGAGACAGAAAGAGATGGCATAGCCCCACGGGGGATCTTCTCATATTTATTTCATCTGGGATACCAGCCCATGGTGTCATCTCACATTCAGGCTGGGTCTTTGTAGTTCAGGTAAATCACCCTAACGATTGAATTCCCGTTAGGTTGACAATCAATTTTTACCATGAAAGTATCCAGGGTTACACAGCCAAGGATGTGAGCCCAGATCTGTCTGAACACAAACTTTAGGCTCTTCCCATAATGGATGAGGCTCAGTTTCAGGCTACAGCAGAAAGATGTCAGGCTGGTATGCATAGCTCCTTATACGTATTATGACCCCTTTGGGAGCATGGTTCAAATGACCCTTTCACAGGGATCACCTAAGACCACCCTGCACATCAGATGTTTACATCGTGATTCATAACAGTAGCATATTTTACAGTTATAAAGTAACAGCAAAATGGTTTTATGATTGGTTAAGCACAACGTGAGGACCTGTATCAAAGAGTCACAGCATTAGGAAGGTTGAGAACCAGTGTTTTACAGAAATGGCACCAGCAGCCTGCTTTATAGGGTTCCCTTTTTCATTCCCTCTTGATCTCACTGGAGGGATTTGTTTGTATTATCTTAGATCTGAAGTTAGAGTGAGGCTCTTGCTGCCTGATAGAGGTGTTTATCCTTGCTGCCTTAGAGGTGTCTACAGTTTTGCTCCAGGTGTCTATGGCATCTCTCCTTTGCTCTCTGCTTTTCTTGTCCCTGTCTTCTTAGGCAGAATAATATAGATAAACTGGAAATCCGGAGTTGCAGTCAGTTGCACCAGCCAGCTCTTGCAGCCACCTGCTCAACCCAAATGTTTTCTGTGACATCTGCTAGAGACAAGAGTGTTTTAAGAGGGAACTGTTATTGACATGGTTGCATACAATGTATTCTGAGACAATAGCGACAAAGGCTATTTTATAATGAATCATGGCACCTTGTATCTGCTGTTAGGAATCATAGTAGTCACATACAGAAACTTAAGAGCATCCAGTCCCTTCCCATAATTTCATCAAGAAAACAAAACAGAACAGAAAAATCTTAGTTGACATTAATATGTCACCATTTATTCAATTGACCTTCAACCTAGAAATTGGATCATTCGATTTTTCTGTTCTGGAGGCACAAAATGAGATAATGCATTCATAGCAGTCACTCAACAAATATTTATGATAGCATCCCAGGTAGCAGGTACTATGTAGATCTGGGAGATAGACACAATAGATTATAAACTAAAAAGTTAGAGTTTTTATGGTTTTGAGATTTTGTGATCTTCTCAAGAAAGCAGATATTTCAGGATCATTTGCTGAGTATGTTTATTGAAGCACTCACAGAATATCATGAGAGCAGAGGAGATGCGTAACCAGCTCAACTACACTTGGGAGGTCAGGGATTCTCAAGCAATCAATTAATTAACAGTATACTCTAATAGAAGGCTTATCTTTTTGAGTATTTACTGTGTGGGGGATTGAGTGCCCAGGGTTTTGCCTGTGTTATCAAATCAATTATCTGCTTAAATAACCCAATGGAATATGTAATATCATCTCTGCACTAGAAACTTTCAGGTAGCAGAGCAGAGATTTGAGGCTGTGTTTCTGATCCTGTACTTCACAGAGTTACCACAGTTGACTATGTTTTATTGTGCAGGGATACCAAGCAAAGTGATGTGTTTTTCTTCAACCTGATAATCATGATTGCTCGTAGAAAGTGAGGTTGGCCCTAGTGGTTGATCATTTACTTTTTGCAACTGGAAGTTAATGATTTGGGTAGAAATTCCACATAGAAATAAAAGCTTTAGTTTTGACAGGGAAGTCCCAACAGTTAGCATTGATGTTTGTGAGGTCATCCATTCTACATAGTTTGCCCACTTTCCCAACAAAGTACTGGCTTATTGAGATAATACATGAACAGTGATGACATCTCCCCTGATCCCACGACCTCTGAAATCTCAAGTAGGTCCAGCAGCCACACTTATTGAGTGCCCATGAGCTGCTTTTCTGAAAATGAATCTTTCCTTTTATATCTGTAGAAACTATAACAACAATAACAAAAACGAATTCTCTCATTAACCTGCCAGAGTCTTATGGAAATTCTGAGAAGCCATGTTCAGCCTCATAATGCATGAATGTTATTTATCTTGAATGTTGTAAATTTGGCACATTGGAGAAGGGTGACAAGGTTAGGTAGATTTATTAGCATCCTGTCAAGAAATGTCTCATGAGCAGTAGAGGTTTGTCAGAAAATCCTATGTAATTGATGGGAGCAAGTTGGGCAAGTTTCTTAGCAGATCCACACTGGCAATGTTCATTCACACCCTTCCTTTACAGGCAACAGAATGTATAGGCAGAGGGCTCATTAGGAAGACCTTCCTACAAACATGCTCTCCAGCAGGTGTCTTTCTTTGTCCTTTCTTTCATGTAGTTACCCGAGTTACTTGAGAAGATGTAAGTACATACTGGGAATATTGCCAAATAGGCAATGAGTTTTGCTCATTTGCCTGTATTTTTTTTTTTTAACTCTCTCAGGACTAGTGTATACTCCAGGGGATACAGATTAAAAGAAGCTAGGATCTGTTCTGGGATTCATTCTGTTTTCACTAAAGAATTAGACTTTTTTTTGCCATTGAGTCTCAAGGCCATCAGTGCAGAGACAGAAGGACTTTTTGAATTAGGACACCTAGGTCGCACCATCAAGTCTCCAGCTTGCTAGCTCCTTATCCCAAGTCCAGTTTTCTATGGAATTTTGTATCTTCGTATGAAGGTAATGTTAACAATCTCTATAACAAAGGGTTCTTAAGAAATTCTAGAATGTGTCCGTATATGTGTAGAGGATGTGACACAGTTACTCAGCATTTTTTCTTTTTTATTGTATATTTTATTTATTTACATTTCAGATGTCATCCTCTTTCCCCATTTTCCCTCACTAGAACTCCCTATCCCAACCCCCCTCCTCCCTTTTGCTTTTATACCATTTGAATTACATGCAAGTATTAAGGTTCTAGGTTGAGGGACTAGCAATACAATAGGTGCAAATAGTTAAGGAACAAGCAAGACAATAAACACAAATAGACAAAAACAAGCAAGGCAATAAACAAAATTCCATGAACACTCCCATGATCACTGTTTCTAAGGGCTTAACAGGATGATCAAAATATCTGAGCCTACTTCCCTGTCTTAGCCCAAAGTCATTTTCATGTCTGAAGCCTACTTCCTTGTTCTAGCCTAAAATTTAGATTCCTACCTGAAATTACTTCTTTGTTCTGGCCTAAGATTTAGATTCCTGTCTGGAATTACTTCTTTGTTCTAGCCTAATGTCAGATTCCTGCCTGAAGCCTACTTCCTTGTCCTTGTCCAATGTCATATTTCTAGCATGAACGTTTTTGGCGTTTTAAATTAAATACTGTCTACCCTGAGAATCCTGCCTGATGTGCCCTCAAAGTAGACCCTTTATTGTTACAATGCTTCCATAGACTATAGGACAAGATTTGTAAATTTCCTATCACCTATTGAATTCGAAGGGACAGGGAGATGGGATCATGATGGGAGATGTGACCAATGAGGAAAGAATGAAGAAGAGAGGAAGGAGAGGTAAAGGAGGTAGCAATAGCCAGTAGAAGGGGAGTAGGAAAAAGAGGAGGGCAAAGAGAAAACAGAAAGAAAGGAGAGTGAGAAGAGGAATTGAAGGAATTCCACCCTAAGTTAGGTCCAAATATCCATCTTTTCCAATACTTAGTTTTCTCATCAGTTAAATAGCCACTAGTATAATCTACTCCTTAACTAAATTTTGATAACTAAGTAAGATAATTAACACTACCCATGGAACCCAACAGAAAGTCTTAATAGGTTAAATCTAATAATCTTTTTACTTCTGATGACTTAAGTTTTGTTTCTAGTCCATGCAAGCCTAGCACTCATATCAAATAACATATTAGCAATTCTGTCCTTTTGTTGGGCCTTGTTCATTTCAGTTTTTTCCCTCTTCCCTTGTAAAAGTAACTTTTATTTGCCAGATATAAGTGTTGTCTAGGAGATTACTTCTGAATAAGCTAATCCTTTCCAGTTCTTTCTGAAACCTGGCTGGCTGGCTCAACTCAGCTGTTCTGGGTCAAACTCTCCGCTCCAAGCTGATGGATTCAAACTGGCTTTCTCCGCCTCTCACTGAATTGTATTGCTTAGAAAAATTGCCTCACCATGAACAGAAAAGCATTGACGTCACTGACTGTACAAACTGAACAGAATTGAATAGAACTGCACAAACTTAACTACAATCAACTGAACTGCACCAAACTGCACTGTACTGAACTCAAATGAACTCCATACATTGCCTAAAGCTTAACTGATCTCCTCTCACTGAATTGCCCTCCTGCCTGACTCACTCTGAGTCTACTTTCTGTCTGTTCTTGTGAGAGTTGAGCATATCTCACTTCTGGCCCATTCTGTTGAATCTTTCTCTGATTTATCACTTTGTCTGCCCCTCAATTAGTTATCACTTTCAAACATGGCTGCTTCTACAAAATAGCCTTACCTTCATTGTTAGGGATTAAAGGTATGTACTAAGGGCATATCTGTACTCCAGCAAGATCACACTGTAATCCAAGGCATGTCTGTCTTCCAGCTGGATCATATAGGCCTAAAACTTCTATAGATGTGGTCCTTTGCCAGAGAAGCCATGTTGCTAAATTAAAATTACTCTACATTTCCAGTTGGATAGATGGTAGAATTCAAAGTTTTGACTTTGGACAGTGCCATTACCCAAAACATGTGCTAATTATTTTGAAATTATAAAGGGAGAAGAGATGAAAGGGGAGGGAGAGTATGGTTCCTGTATGAGTGTAATGTATAGGGTTGGGGATAGGGTAACCAATAAGTTAGAACAAGTAACACTTCAGGGTCAAGATCCTTACATGTTTATGCAGGAGGCTGTATTCCATCAGAAAGACATTCTGTCTGGAGAACAGACTTTATACAAAACACAATTAAAAATGAAGCACTATAATCAATTAATATTACTATATTTTTTACATTTCTTGTCCATAGGTACAATTGATGAACTAAGGTAAACTTTCATAGATTTGCATATCCCCATGGCTAGAATAAAACAGCCAACATTTCAAGGGAAATTGAATTACTTTCATTCTTGTTTAGCCAAAACAATTTGGCCTAGCCAGGGATGGTTTTGGCCTAAGAAGCTTAGCTTTTGAATGAATCAAGCCTGATTGGCTGGTTCTTAGTTCCAGAATTTTCTGTTTGTTTTCTTTATTCATTCCTGGAGTAACTTCAGGAGGTCAAATAAAATGTTCCTAGTGGGACATGGTACAAATGGTGGTGATGTCTGTTCTATGCAAAGTTTGATGCACTATATAGGTGTCCTAGTTTGGTTTCTTGTTGCTGTAGTAAATCATGGACTCGATGCAACTCCAAAAGAAAAGGGTTTATTTCAACTTCAACATACAAATTGTAGTTCAGCATTGAGGTTTCAAGGCAGGAACTGAACAATACAGCAATAATAATGTAGTAACACATATACTGGCTTGTTTCCTGGTTCTTCTCAGTTAGCTTCTTAATATAACCAAGGAGTACCTACTTAGGGGTGATACTGCCACAGTAAGCTAAGCCTACTTCTGTCAATTAGCACTCAAGAAAATGTCTTGCAGATGTGCCCATAGGCACAATTTGATAGAGGCTATCCCTCAATTGAAGTACCCTTTTCCCAGATAACTCTAGTTTGTATAAGGCTGACAAAAGCTAAGCAAGGAAAAAAAGCTTGGAACATTGCCTACACACACACACACACACACACACACACACACACACACACACACACACATACACACACACAAGTTCAATGGAGCTTCATCCACATCTAACAAAGACATTACTATTCTGTTGTCCTCTTCAAACACATTGCTTTCCTTGATACATGGACTTCTGGCTTTGTTCACATCATGGTTTTCTCTCCATGTAAGGTATTTTGAAAGGAGAGGTCTAACAAAGTAAAGGACATAGTTAATGCTGTTCTGAAGTCTGATGACAATCTGTATAAAGCAGACTGCATTGGGCTTATGGATAAGTATATAATGTGCTCTGCAACACTGTTAGGGGGAAAACTGAGACATTTTAAAATGTTATAATTCCCCTAAAAATGACAACAATTAACTGTTCTTGGCACATCTGAAGCTATTGCAACCCTAGCTCTGTATTTCTGCCCACTGAGAATTTGCTGGAGTAGATAAGTAGTGAATGTGTTAAACATTCCCTGGGTAGCTACCATCCCTGCATTTCCTATCCTACATTAATGCCAAAGCCACTGACAAGTTCGGCCATAACAACTAAGCACAAAATTCTTAAATCTTAGAAGTTAGCTTGTTCCCTGAATTAGAAATTCCTTGTTGAATTGTGGAGACATCCTAGATTGCAACCCATGCTAGAAACAGAGTGAAAAAGAAAATAGTAAATTAGCTGCCTTATTATTATACCTCCTTTCTGGCTAGGGAGGTGTGTGGAGCAATGGGGCAAGGTTTTTGCTACTCAGCTGTGAGGATCTGAGTTTGTTCCTCATGAAAAAAACTACAATGGTATGTGTCTGTAGCACACATGCTGGAGGGAGGTAGAGACAGTTGGATTCTGGGCTTGCTGGCTAACTAGTCTGGCAGAAATACTGAATTTCAGTTTCAGTTGAGAGTCCCTGTTTCAGCAAATAATTTTGAGAGCACTATAGGAAGCCATCCAATGTCAACCCCTGGCATCTATGTGCACATGCAAGTACAGCCACACATACATACATGAATATACACACATGGGCATACATGTGTGCATCTACACACATATGCACACATATAGTATACCACACATATGCATGGAAACAAATAATAATAATTATAATTATACCTCTTTTCTTGCCCTTCCTCCTTTCCACAAATCACTTTTTCTCAACCCTTATTACCAAAATATCTTTACCCTACATGGAAGATGCATGACCACGAGATTGTTCTTCATATAACAGACAGAAAAACTCTTCTAAGTTCTTCAGGCTTCTCTCTCTTCTCCTTGGAGAGGTACTTAAAGAAGTGGTGAAAAGAATTACTGAAGTCCCCATTGCCATCATAACAGGCAGGAAGAGCACAACTCAGGTGTGTCCGCACTTCACCACCACTCGACTTTCCTAACATTTATTCAACTCTTCCATCTGTGGAACATTCCACAGCAACTCTTGCCTGTGAAGAGAGGTCAATACTTTTCCGACACATATTTCCCCAGCAGAAAATTATCACTTACTTTTTCTATTTTAAAAACAAATACTGCTCCTGTCTACTTTTTCCTAGTCTCTAATTTTAAAATGGAAACAGAAAAAAATCTAGGCAAGTTGTCTTATTCTTTTAATTTCATTGAACCTATTTTCTGTCCCCCTGTCACATTATACATATACATATCTAATATTCACAATACATTAAGGTGTGTGTGTGTGTGTGTTGGCTTTTACGAAAAACACTAATTCACATGTCACTTCTTTCCATTCATTCATCTTTTGCTGCTTGTGAACTTTCCATGATCTACATGATCTAATGGTTACCATCATATTTTGAGCTCTAAAGAACTAAAGTGAGCCTTCAAAAACCTCACATTGTAACACTGATGCATTATGGCCTACCAGACTCCACGTGGTATACTATTACAGAGGTTAGATGTGATGTATGCCGTGGTAGCATCTATCATTTCCTTAAGAGATTCACAACCATTTCTATATATAGCAGCCTTAATGTGTTAAGGGAAAGAATTACTTATCTTTGACATTTGCCACTTAATACACATTTTAGTAATACAAACAAAAAGAAGATAATGCAATTACATAGAAGGTGTATTTCTGGAAATAATGATTTCTTCAAAGTCTGTCAGTGAGTACAATAGGACAGAAATGAAGTCTATAATTGTTATGATATGGTATGAGGCCGGGTTAGAGATAACCTAGAAGTCTATAAAGCAGAGCTGAAACTTCCCACCTGGTTATGGTAGGTGGCAACTGGAGGATTTTGTGTAAAAGATTGAAATTATGGGAGCTGGGCATTAGTAAAACTTCTATGCAAAAAGGTAACAGGTATTGTTCATAAAAACAAAATCAAGAGCTAAGAATTTCTGCCAGTGTGCTGTTTGTCAGTCATTGAGGCAAAGGAATGTTGAGAGATGGAACAGAAAGAAGCCCAATGATGTCCAATTCTGTAGTTTAATAAGTAGAGGAGAGTGACCTGCTAGGGAGTGGCTTTAAATGTGAGCCTGAGAAAATGACATAATGTCGTTAGCAAAGGGATCCCCCATCCTGTTTGGAGGCAAAAAGAAGACTGAAAAATAGGAACAAATATATTGAGTTTTCATTGTCGTTATTCCTAAAGTCTAGCAGGTGATTATAGGTCAGATTCCGAGAGGAGATTAGACATGGAGACTTTAGATTCCTATTGTTAGAAGGAATAGTTCATTGCATAGGATGGGTCTTTGGGGTTATCAAAGTAAAGTCCAAGAAACAATGTCACCAAAGATAAAGTCCTAATAAATTAATTTTATGTCATGAGTGATGGGAGAGACACTCAAGAAAAGTTTGGTGAGAAATCATTAGGTTAACGGCATCAATATCTTCATATTCACTCTGTCTATCAATATGTCGAACTCTTGACACTAGTTAGTAGATTGCTTCTATCAAAGCAAGGATTAATTATATATCCTATTATACTGAACAAAAGTGCTTGTCCATTAGAAAATGGAAATCATGTGCCTGCACCCCCATCTTTCCAAATCATACACATCTGAATATCATGGTGATTGGCATAGCAGTACTGCATAATAACCAGACGCTGAGCCTATCTCCTAAGATCTTAATGGAGGAACCTCCTCAGGAGGAAAGCCTTCAGACTCATCAAGCTCAGAGCTGAAATCTATTTAGTTCTCATTTTAGTTTTCACCCTAACTTCTTGTTATTTCTCTTTTTTTAATCACTAGGGATATTTATACAGAAAAAGGGTTTCCTCTGATTTCTATCAAACCTTATGGTTAATATTTTCTTTCCTGCTATCATGCCAATTATTAAAGCAGCAGTAGAACCTCCTCTTTGCATGTATAGTTTCGTTAACAGCAGTTTGGAGATTAGCTTTTAAGGGAAGGGCAGGTGACTGAAAATGTATGTGTGTGTATTTGCATAGGGCTTAGGAAGGGGGCAGCCTGGCATAGCACATTAAGAACTGTTTTCAATGTAAACATGAGTTCAGAGGATTTCAGGCAGCATGGAAAAGGGACACATTCCCTGAAAGAAATTAGAGAGCTCCAGTGTAATGGCAAATGCCCAAGAGGGGTGGGGCAGCTGGCATCCTTACTTATGGAACTGTAACATAGTTTTCATCAGTCCACTAGAAAGAGCATCCTCCTCCCTGTCATTTGAAAATCTTGTTGACTTTGAAAGACATGCTCAGAATATGTGTATAAAGTTGACCAGCCTTATCTATTGATTGACATGGGTCAGATGTAGTTTGGACGCTCTGAGATCCATGTGAGAACCTTAAGGTTCCAGGGAGTTTAGATCAGAAGGAGAGAAGATAAGATCCCTTGAAGTTCACAATAGATCAAAGTATAGCCTAAACCATTGGTTAGTTTAATTAGCATGATTTGATGTTGAAGAAAAAAAAGTGGTTCCAAAACAAGTTAAATCCATTTCTGAATGCCTCTAGATCTTTCTTTGCATTGTTTGTATGTTTGGAAAGAGATAATTTGCTGAGAAAGGCACCCTGTCACTTGGAACCTTGCTGCCCTCAGAACACTTTCCTGAAAAGCCTTTTGTGTGACAAAGGATGGTGCCTTTCTACTGTCCACAGAGGGACTTTGGGTGCTTAGAAAGCAGTGGTCTAGATGTGGCTGCTCCGTGGAGAATGAAGGAAGAACTTTCAAGGATGATGCTATCTGTAGCTTTAGAAAACGAAACTGGGAATCAGATAACTGTAACAGGTTATTCTTTCACTCAAGAACTTCTGAAGAAAATATCTTGAGACAAGGTCACCAGGCTAAGTGTAGAGTTTTTGCTAATCATGTGTGTAATTTGCTTGATCAAAGAATAGAAGTAAATTGTGGGGTTTCTTTAAGTGACTCTCTTGATAAACTCATAGTTTCAGTTCATGGACCAGCTTTTACTTGGTCAGCAGGAAATTATCTAGGAATAATGCTGGAATGAACTGACCTTTCTATTTCTGCCCTATAGTCTAAATTCTTCTCTCTTGGCCATTCATCTTCTTATAGTCTAGGAGAGAAGGAAGGTCTAATAACTAACTACATGTGTCCCTATGACATCCTGGATGCAATCCAAAAACCTGCTTTCAATATCCATTGTCCTTGGAGATTAGTAAAACATTTCCTGTTGGTTTAGGACGTAGTCAATAAAACCCATAGTGGGCAGTGAGGCAGGGAGAATATTGTGTTAATCCCAGTTGATCCTAAGTATTGTGTGGCAGAAATGCATTTTGAGCCATCTGTTATCTGTGAAGGAAAAAAAAAAAAGAGCAATCAGTTTCAAGTAATGGGAAAAAATCAGCTCATTTGTGGAGACTGTTACTTAATGAAGCTCCTTGATGGTTTCCAGAAAGAACTATGGACATTGCAGTTTGTTTCCTTAAACTGCTTTGCATAGCTAATAAGAAAGGTAGAACCTTGAGTGTGCTTTCTTGTTTTTTTTTCAGGCTATGGTTTGCTAGTTTAAAGTGTGCTGAACAAGTGAGACAATGACTTCTATGCGTGACAGGGAAGCTGTACCCAAGAAATCTCAACAATATGGTTGCTCAAACAAGACTTGAATCAAGATGGTGTACATCCTAAAGTAGATGGGGCAAATATTACAAGACCACATTCCAAGACAAAGTACTATAGAAAAATCTGTGGCTGCTAAGAGAGAGAGAATCAGTTTTGTCCATCGACTGGCCCCCTTGATGGGTTATTTATTCTCAGGTTATCAGCCCGAAACCCAGACATGTACAAGCAACACTAAATAAATTCACTAGGTCATGAATTTGAGAGAAAGCATGGGCTGGGTTGGAGGACTTGGATGTGGGGTAGGAAAACACAGAAATGATGTCAATATAGTGCTCATGTATTTTGTACTTAATAGCAGAGAACCATATTCTCAGGCCAAGGTGTAAACTGTCTTGTTGTTGGACTCATCTTCCAAGCCAAGTTCATTATCATGTTGGCTTCAGACCACATTGACTGCCATCAGATCAGATGGAGGGTGAAGACCTATAAGGAGAAAAAGTTGGCGTGTATTTTGGTTCAGAGGTGAACCTCAGAGGAAAAATGGCTACTTCTCTCACAGATTATCCTTCTCCTCTTCCTCTTCCCATTTCTCTCCTTTTCTCTCCTCTTTTCTCCTATCTTGCCCTCCTCTCCCCTCTCTTCTCTTCCCCTCCTTTCTTCTTCCCTCCCTTCTCTTCTCCTCTATTTATTATTACTCTCCTTTTCCTCTTTGTTACCACCCTGTCTTTCATTTTATTCATTCATTTTCACATGACAAAAATCACTCTAGAATGTCTCAGGAGGTCAGTAGATTTAAGATTTATCTCACTGAAGGGGAATGGCTTTTCTCTTTGAACAACCATCTATTTCCTGACGCAAACTATGTTATTTAATGTTAATTGTCAACTTATAAAATTCTAAAATCACCTGGAAGATAAGCCTATGGCTTTCCTGTGGAAGTTTATCTTGGTTTTGTTACTTGAGATAGGAAGACCTTCCCACTATAGATGGCACCCTTCTGTGGATGGAATCCTGAACTTTATCAATGGAGAAAGGAGAGTGAATGGCAATATGTATCCATTGCTCTATGTTCCTAATTTTGGACACATAGTGACACATTGCTTCCAGTTCCTACTGCCTTGACTTTTCTGCAGTGATAAAGTACATATACTTAAGCTGTGAACTAGAATAAACCCTTTATCCTTTCACTTGCTTTCATCAGAATATTTTATCACTGAAGCAGAAGAAACTAAAACAAAACTCAGTTATTTTCTTCTTTCTGGATGCTTTCCTTGATTCCTTTACTCTGTTTTTAAAATTCAACTCGACTTCTTCAGTCTTACAAAACTCTTGGCACAGAAACAATCACAAAATCATAGGCCATCTGGTCCCACACTGTTGCCAGTCTCTGTACTACTAGAAAAGAATTTGCCAGAGAATTCAGGAGGTAGTATGACCCTTTTCCTAAACCAACCAGGTACTCCTAGCACCAAGAAGTAATACTAGTTAATCATAGCTTACAAATACATCTCACTCACTGCTGAACATGCCTGATATTTTATAGGTGATGATTAAAAGCCAATATTAGATCTAGGGTAAGGTCTAGAGCCAAAGGGATTGGGTTCAAATTCTACCAGTTAATCCCTTTAAGCCTTGTGATAAGTACATTTTCGAAATCCCAGTTTATATAAACTGGATGTAATTTTAGTTACTAAAAGTTGTCAACTTACAATGAAGGAATAAAAAAAACCCTCAAACCTGGTAAAAAGTGAGATAACATGCTAATTATTATACTTTACATTCAGTGTTTATCTCCAAATGCTTAAATGTGCTCTTCAAAACCATGGGCTATATATACAAAGAATAGTACTTTGGAACAGTGCATGATGCATGTTCTCACTGACTAAAAGAGCACAGAAGCTACCTTTACAGTGATATTGATGATTGTAGATGGATAGTTGAGAAAGAGCGAACATGGAAGGCTTTTGTGATAATCCCTGTGTCCACCCAGCCTACCTCTGAAAAGTAGCAGCGTCAACAGGAAGCCATTGAAGAGAATTCTTTTTTTAAATTTACTTCCTTATTTATTTAAATTTATTTATCCACTTTACATCTCACTCACTGCCCCCCATGACCCCCTCCCACAATCCTTCCCTCATTTCCCCCACCTTTCTCCTCTGGCACATCAAGTCTCCACAGGCCTAGGTACATCCTTTCCCACTGAGCCCCGACAAGGCAACCCAGCTACAAGAACATATCCCAGGACAGGCAACAGCTTTTGGGACAGCCCCTACTCTACTTGCTCAGGACCCCCACATGAAGATTAAGCTGCATATCTGCTACATATGTCCATGGAGGCCTAGGTTCAGCCTGCGTATGTTGTTTGGTTGGTGATTCAGTCTCTGAGAGCCCCCAAGGGTTTAGGTTAGTTGACTCTGTCGGTTTTCCTGTGGAGTTCCTATCCCCTTCAAAGTCCACAATCCTTCCTTCTATTTTTCCATAAGAGTCTCCAAGCTTGATCCACTCTTTGGCTGTGGGTGTCTTCATCTGTCTGAGTCAACTGGTGGGTGGAGCCTCTCAGAAGAGAATTCTTAAAAACTGTGATAGGATGATGAAACTAGCTCCCTGCAATTGATGGCTTCTAGTGGGGTGTGGGAAGGGGTATGACTCAGTTCTATTTAAGAGGAAGGCCACTGTGAGTTTGACCAGTGAGTATACAAAGGACACAGATGAGCTTGTATTTTTCTTTCCTTCTTTAAATTTTAAATTTTGAGAGGGTGACACAAAGGTGGGAAGAACTGGGAAATGAGTGTGATCAAGGTACATGATGTGAAACTACCAACAGATCAATAAAAATGTTATGTTGGTAAAAAGAAAAGAAATACCTGTAAAGTGAGATTGATTGCAGGAGACCAATGGGATGGCAACTGTGGCAAGAACTAACACATAGATGGATTCAAAGCCTCTTGTTGTGAAACCAATTAGTAGTGCAGTCTTCTGTACTGTCCCTTGTTTGTGAGCAAATTCTACCACATCTCTACACTTTCAAACTGTGGGAATCTAAGGCTGAATGTTGTGTCAGGAAGCTCAGGACCAATGAAAACAGAAAAAGGAGAAGGGAAAGATAATCTTGGGTTTCAGGGTTGCTGGGGCTGACTGGTGTGCCCGTTTATGTTACATCATTTTTTAAAAAAGAATTATTTATTTACCTTATGTATACTGTATACTGTACACTTAGCTGTCTTCAGACACACCAGAAGAGGGCATCACATGTCATTATAGATGGTTGTGAGCCACCATGTGGTTGCTGGGAATTGAACTCAGGACCTCTGGAAGAGCAGTCAGTTCTCTTAATCACTGAGCTATCTATCTCTCCAGCCCCATTACATCCATTATTAATGTAGGTTTAATATGATTTTATGTCTTTCTGACCCTTTCTATGTCTCTGTATCTTTGTGTCTCCCCTCTGTCTCCCTTCCCATTTCTATCTGTATGCATGTCTCTTTCTGTCTCTGTCTCTCTTTCTCTCACACACATACACACAAATATACAAACACACACACTCTTCTCAGAAGAAAGAAGAAATTGGCCACCGAAAGGGAAAGTGTAAGCAGTTACTGAGTTTGATCATATAAAGTACCATAAATTGTTTTTAGGAAAGGTAAAGATCTTCAGAGTATTCTCATGATCGTTAACTCCTAACAATAGTTACTATTGTTATTAGTCAAATGTAAGATCTGCTACTTTCTAAAATACCATTTATCTTCTCCTTAACCATTCTGCCATTCACTCAATTCTGCCAGCTCTATGCTTAACCACCATGGGCATTTCCTATGGCAGAGCTCCCCCTAGCACCTCCACACACCTCATTTTGTTTGCTCTCAGGCCCAAAGAGTGGCTTAGAGGCTTTAGAAGCAGTCTTCTATGATACGGGAACATTGCCCAGGGTTACCTGATCAGATCTGTTTATCTCACTTCACAGGCGCTAGACTAAATAGGAAAAGGGGATCTTTGGGACAGCCTATTCTGGAAGAAGCTAGGCAGGTGGCATTTTCCCAAGTCACAACTGAAGTTAAAAGTACCATTAATTTTGTCAAGCCAACTCAATTCCTTTTACCTGCTAATAACCTTCTAGGAAGAGCAATAAAAACAGCCTCTTAGGCAATATTTAAAGTACCCACCCCATACACATACAGATTTTCATTTGAATTTTAGCCCAATTTTATGTTCAAGGATCGCTTATTGATATATCCCCAAATGAAGAGTTCTTGGCAGTTGGAGTGTTTGTATTTCATTTGAGTGGCCCACCTTGGCGTTACATTAAAGTTGCAGTCCCTCTTTTGAAGCTTTGGGTGTCTGAGATGAAGGTGTTTGACTCGTAGCAGAACCTCAAAATGTATTGCTGAAAACTCTCTGTGAAGACAGGGAGGGCAAGGGGGAGGTGTGAGATATTTTAAAAATAAGACACTCTGCTAAATTCTCTGCCAACCTCCGTTCCTGCTGAGTGGAGTTTAAGTAACAAGTATCAGATAGTTTCTCCAGATGTCGGCTCTTTTAAAAGGCAAATGCTAGAAGTTCTCTGGACAATAGTCGTAATATCTCTGGTAATAGTGGTGGTGGTGGTGATGGTGGTGATGGTGGTGATGGTGGTGGTGGTGGTGGTGGTAGTGATGGTGGTGGTGGTGGTGGTGGTGGCGGTGGTAGGGATTATGATCATAGTAGGGTTAAAATGACAGTGATTGTGGTGATGGTAGAGGTGAATGCAAGGTGATCATGCTAGTGTTATACTAGAAAGTAGATGGTACCCCACAGTAATTTTTACTTATAGCATAGTATGGTGATAATTTTGTGCATTTGGAAATAAGAAAAACTAGACAGGAGAAAAAAATTACCTAATAATCCATGAAGGCCATGATGTCAGATTCAATACATGTAACATTTGATTTTTCAATGCAGGAAGCAAGAGGAGCATCCTAATAAAATTATCATATTATCCTTGAGCAACTGACATACAGGTCAAGGAATTGTAGGATGATATTTTTCAGGTTTGACTTTAAATTTTTCTCTACTGTCTTATCAAAACAGACTCAGGAAAGAGAGTTATGACAAGCTGACAATTCTCCTGTGTTTTGAATCTCCGGGGGGAAGGACATCCTACAGAATACCATAAATTGGTCTGTGATGGCTGTGCCTGAGATGAAGCGATAGGTCATGATTGCTTATAGCTTTAAAACTTTGCAGCATTGATCTCTTAGTGTTTAACATAGTCAATGACCCACCAGCTATCAGGGTTTTTCATTCATTTACTTCTGTTGAAAACTTCTTTAGGATAGTCATAATTTTCAGGGTTTCCCATTTTCATGTTTTTAAAAAATAATCTAATCTTTGGTTTCGATGACTTCAGCTTCAATGTCTTCCTGTAACTCAAATCTCAGCTGTTTCTTGGTAAATACATCTCTAATGGGCGTGGAAGAGTAAGCTTGCGTGTGACTAAGTGAAGGAAGTCCTTGAAACAAAAGGAAGTTTGATTTGTCACCAACCCTCAGAAAGAAAGAGAACACCATAGAAATGGACAAGGTTATGTCAAAAACATTGAGTTCATGCTTCCTTTTCACAAACTGACTTGGAAAGACTCTTGGGTCTACCAGATGTCTTTCTTTCCTGCATTGTCATCTCTGGGTTCTTCTACAGAATCCCAAGCTGAGATACTTGCAAAAAACAGATGTAGGGGTGACCATAGAAAGGAAAGTCACAACCTGTGCAGTTACAATGTGAAAACGTCCCTTGGTAGTGCCGGAGAGAAGGTGGGGCTTTACTTGCATTCAGTATGCTAAGTGACAAATACTGTGTATCCAAAGGACCAGACTGCCTTATCTTCTGCCTACAGCTTCATGAGAGGATGCTTTCTCCCCCTTCCTCTTCTTTTTTTTCCCTACCTTCCTTTACACAATCCCAGACAGAAAACTTTCTGCTTTTCAATACAGAGCTTTTATGTTGCCAGTATTTATAGCTTTCCTGGTGTTTTCTATGACCTTTCTCTGCAGGGAATTCTAACATCAGTAATTCTAACATCAGTAGAATAATCACACACACACACACACACACACACACACACACACACACACACAACAATTTATACTTAGCTTTTCTTCTTCAACTTTGAGTCAGAAAATTGAATAAAAATGGAGTGTGACGCTGATATTCTAGTGTATTCTGGGAGAACACTGACCTCTCTTCAGTAAATTACATGGGAAGGTGAGAACTTGATGAGAAAGTCTAGTGCATGCCTGGTTCCCACTCCTTCCTATCCACTCACCCCCATGGTGTGCAGAAGGCCAGTCACTTAGTTAAATCAGAGGAGATAATGCTTATGAATTTGAATTGAAGAATGAGGTAGGCCACGGTTTGTCCTGAAAATCCTCAAGTATTATAAACACACCTGATTCACAGGTGCTTCATCTTAGTGTTGTGTTAAGAAAAGCTACCTTATGAAGATATAAACCACGTTTCTCATTAACATAATTATATACTTACTTTGTATTTCAAAGAAATTAATATTCCTTCCTGTACATGCTACTTCTAATACTCTGGCTATGGCCAAGCTATATGGTTAGAATGAAAATCAATGACAGGGAAGTCCTAGTAAGCTTCTAGATAGGAAGAATACTTCTAGGTAGGTCACATACTAGAACATTAAGGTAAAGAGATTAATGTGTGATATACTTATGTGCATGTGTCTGTGTGCAGTGTGCTTGTCACATATGAACATGTTGATTTCACAAGTAGACACTGTATCTTTCTCTACTGCTTTCCTTCTTATTTTTTGAGACAGGGCATCTCACAGAACTTGGAACTCACTGCTTTGGTTGGACTGGCTTACTAGAAAATTCCTGGGAATCTGTCTTTCTCTATCCACCAACAACCTCCCCATACAAAAGCTAGGGTCACAAATATTGCCTGTACCTGGCTTTTTCACAATGAGACCTAGAGATCTGAACTTGGACCCTCATACTTACACAGCACATTCTTTAACCACTAAGCAACCTGCCCAGCTCAAAAGAGGCTAAGTTGAAAAAGAAGAACATAAAAGCAAACTCTCTTTCACTTACGGCCCACAAACTAGGCTAAACCAGCAAACAGCATGGTCTGTGCTGGGGAGTACTTCTGACGAATCCCTCACCCACCCCCACTGCCTCCCACAACATAGGTGTATATTGTCTCTGCATGATTTAGGATCTGGTGCTATTCTGCACTTCTCAGTTTTGGGGAATGAATTCCTCAGCATCCTTGACACATCACAAAAATAGAAAGCCCGATATCAGTCATACTGCCGCCCCACTTACCACCCACACCGTAATAGAAGAGCAGGCAGGCCTCAGTTTTCAAAAGGGTTACTTGACAAATCTACAGAGCTCAGATTAGGTTTGTCTAGAGAGACGGTGTGTTTTACTTCCAGAGCCCAGTACCTACTAACCCAAATGTTCTCTATTTCCTGGTATAGAGCTGTTGTGATCATGTACCTAGCAACATGAAAACTGCTTCTTTTTTTTAATTTTTTTAATTTATTTAGTTATTTAAATCACATCATAATTTACTTATTTACACAGAGGTTATAAACACAAAAAGGCAGGATGTGGGAAGGGAATGGCACCGGAGCATAGATGTTAAGGGGGAGTACAGATACCTTTCAGAACAGGGTATCAGTTGGGTGTAGGTTCAGGGGACAGGTCACTATGACTCTGCCTATGATTCACTTGTCCTTATCTAAGTTGGTAATGTCCACCGAGGCTGCCTATTTATAAGCCCTATGACTACTCGGGTTGGTAAATTTCCACAGAAGCTGCCTGTTTACAATAGCTTATAGCCTTCTGTTTCAGTTGAAAACTGCTTCTTAAGGGATGAAGATTTGGAATTTTGGCCAGGATACCAAAGACACATCATTCCAGACTTGATAAAAAGTTTGAGGTGATTCAAACACATAATTACTAGCCTCCAAATATCCAGCCAGTATGTTCTCTGAATCAAGACAGGAATTCAGAGTGATCCTCAAGGGAAAAGGATATGGCTAGATAGATGATGGATTGGTTTGCTGAGATGGGGTAAGAAAAAGGGGGGAGCTATTTGAAGAAGATTATAAGATTCTTGACTACATGGGAAAACAGAGAATAGGATTGAACTCTGCAGGTGCATTGGTGTCTAATAAAGAAGAAAATCAGAACCTGATTCAACACTATTCAGTACCAAACCCTAAGTGGGCCAGAAAGGTAAGCAATGCTGATCAAATGCCATTGAGTGAACAGTCATCTTCTTAACCAAGCATGGTGGGCAAGAGATAGGGACATCCATGGATTTGCATTCATGGAACACGTCTGTTTGGTGCCATACTAGATTCTCAAAAAGACTACAATGAAAGAAAAGTTTACTCTGATTTGAGAAGGGGATAGTTTTTGAATTGCAATGTACCGATTAACGCAGGTTGAGATTAGCAACACAATCATTGTCTTGAAAATGGCGATGCAACTAAAACTCTGAAGTAGAGAAAAAGCCACATAGCCATGGGAAGAATGGTAGTGTACATGGAAAATATAGTGTGAGGGAGTGGGAGCAGTGATTTAAGTTCTAATGTTCATTTTTCTCTCCTTTAGTGATACCCAAACCCGACTGGCAAGTTGTAATTCTAGTGTGGCAGAAGGAACAGCCTGAGCTTTGACAGTCTGCCACTTTAGGGCAAGCAGCTATTAGTTTTCTGTTCTATTCTTCTTTTTTGTTTTGCCCATGTCTACCCAGGCCATTGTATGATTCTTGGATGCTAATGGGGTGGGAGAAAGGAGGTTGTCATGCCTGGGGACTTACTCTGCATACATCTCCTTGTATCCTGGCATGAGCAAAACTGAACATACCCACACCATAGGTAGAAGAAGCCGGTTTATGGTGTTCATTCATCGGTCATGTAAAGTGGACTTTATTGAGGTATATAGGTCATTCTATGTTTGGGGAAATAAAATCCCTTGTCCTGCTGAGCCTCCTATGCCTACAGCTTCCTTTATAAGAACAAGTAAAAGACCAGATTCTTAAATCTCTTCTTATGTATGTCAAACCACACAGCACAGTGCCAAGTTTATGGCTGTTGTTTGTACTCAGAACTCAGAGGCACTAGAAAGAATGAGAAGAAAGGGAACCGAAGAGGAAGAAAGACCATCCTTCTAAGTAACTATCAAAGGCCAGGGCTTCTGTTAAACACTGAACTGCCCATTTCCACTTCAAGAATTCAGGGACAGCACAAATACAGACAGGTAGGCGGCTACCTTGGCAGTAAACGCTGCCCACACAGAAGCCCTTCAAAGCAGGGAGAGAGCTCTACACTTCAGAGAAGGCAAATGGCTATTGACGTTCACAGACGCCTGGAGCAAGTGGATGTTTCCTGGTCGATACCAGCACTGATATGTACATGGTGAGGGAGGAGGAGGTAGGAAACCATGACCCTCCTTGTCCTTGATTAGCTTCTCGAGCCCACTCATATGACTTCTTCTGGTTCATTGTGCAGTTCTTTGTAGATGGAAGCTGGGAAGTTTATGTACCTGTGAATATAGCATGAATGCTTTCCCTGATCTGTTTGCCTTACCCATGTCAAAGAGGAGTTACTGGGATATGGGACTTGACTGACACCTTGCCTCTTTACTGTTCTTTATGTGGAAGGTTATAGGCTTTATATTAATTAACATCCATAACAATTTACAAGCTGGGACTTGGAGCCTTAGGAAACATCCTTCAGTGGAATTTCTTGTCATCTACTCCCCACCAAAATCCAGATGTTCTCATGTCATTCTTAAATATCACATTTATGTAACATAGTTTAGATATTGGCCTAAGTGGAAAAATTGCCAATACAACTATTTAAAGGATTACACTAAAACTTTGAGTCTCTTGTTCACATCAATATACTTTGTAAGGATGAAAGATATCTTTCTGCCATGGGGAAATCTCAGGTAAAGTGTTTAGCTCCTGTGAAAACATGATTTAATATCTTTTATGAGAAGGCAAGAGATTTGGATCTGATTTTTGTTAGCATTTTTAACAGATTCAGAGGGAAATAGTCCTTTATAGGGTTGAGTTTATTCATCTGAAAAATGAGTGGTTTTAAGCCATCAATGCTTCTTACATGTTTTGAGGTCATACAACCCTTAAAAATCTAAAGAAACTTCTGCTTTTTTTTTTTTTTTATCCAGAACAATTACATTCCCAGATGAAATTGGAAGGCAGTTTAGAGAAGAGTTTCACAGACCACTTTCAAGGTGGTGAGATCCGACCGAGGAAATTATACACTAAAGGATTCTAAGAGACACAGTTCACATAGACTTCAATTAAAATGGCACCCCTGGGGGAGGGCACCAAAAAATGTCCTCCTTTGTAGCAGTTCCTTAAGCTCTGACCCAAGAACCCAAGGGACAAATGAGTGAAAGATTCTTTCCTGGATGTAAATGCCTCCACTTCCACAAGTAGCATTATTCTCACCAAAAATGTAACATTAGCTTTGTGTGGCTGTTAGTAAGTACACAGGGAAATACATGCAGCCAACGAACAGAAATAATCTCAGAGGGTCAGTACCTTAGTACCCAAAACCAAGGTGTCAGATTACATTTTCCCCTAAGGCCTCCTAACTCCATGACTTGCAAATGGCCAGCTGAGCCCTCTGTATCTTCTTGTTGTCTTTATTTTCCTATGCATGTATGCCCTCTGTGTCTCTTCCTTGTCTTGCCAGCCCTGTTGGATTAGGGTCCTGCCCTTGTGACCTTGCTTAACTTCAGGCTTTGTTCCTAATATCCTGGAATTAGCCATTGTGGGTAGGTACTGGTCAAATATATGTCCAGGAGCTGGAGTGAGTTACAGAATAGACTTAATAACATAGGAATTACCTTTAATTTTATAGTTTTTTTCCTTTGGCCAATGCACATTTTCATATTTGAGTGATATTAAGCTAAGCAATTAAAAGTTTCTTCGACATTTGGTAAGTGGGGTGGGGGTACAGTTATTTCTGCTCTTCCTGAGTTTTCTTTAACTCTTCTGGGAGAGCGGGGCTGAGAAGAAAAGGGCAAGAGTTTCTTGTAGTTTGTATTTATTTATTTATTATTGCTCCCCAGTGCCACATTTAGTAACCACCACCTGCTGAGTAAACTCCTAAAGCAGCAACCATGCTACACCCCACCCCCAGCTTCCAGCAGGAACTCAAAAAGGGACTCATTCCAGAAGAAGAAAAAAAAAAGTGCTTCGTGTTCTTACTCTTAAGGCTTCACTATGACTCTGTGGCTGTTTGCTTGGTGATGAGTGAGCTGAGTTCTGTCCTTGTTAGTCCTGTTATAGACCCAGCACTAAGAATATAAAATAGCATGAGAAACATACTGTTCCTTTGTGCTTCAGATGCGCCAATGCCTTTCTCTATTCATTCTTTGCTTACTAGTAAGATGTCATTTTGGGATAAGTGAACTGATCAGGCACAGGGAGTCCCTCTGCAAAGTTTCCATCTCACAGCAAACTCCCTGGGTAAGAAGGCCCATTGTGCCCTCCCATCTGTCTCTCTTCTACTCTTTCTTGTGAATTGTCTTTTGGACCCTAGGGAATCTACAGGCAATATTTTTATCTCTAGTACTTTGCTTGACATTAACAGGTAATGGTTGGTTCAGATAGGAGAATGAACACATAGAACATACAAGAATCCCAATGAGCATTGTTACCACAGTGGGGCATCTTTGTAGTCTCAGTTTCTACTAGAAACTTACAGCAAAGCACGTTGGGGTTCTAGATGAGCTAGCCGGTGGTTAAGTGAGTTTCCTAATATCTACCAGCCAACATCACATCTAAAGATTAAAATCCAGGCATTTTAATTTCTAAAGTAGGATGAGACTCTGTCTTTAGGCCATACTAGATGAACCACCAGAAATCTTATACAATACACTCTCTCTTCATTAATTCAATATACGATTTAGACACACAGAAAACAGAGGTGGATGAAGTATTTGTTGCAGGAACACGAAGACCAAGGTTGGACCTCTAACACCCACATAAATAGCCAGATGTGGCAGTGCACATCTGCAATCCAGATGTTGGAGGAGGGTGTGCCCAGGAGAATCCTTGGTAGCTAGTTTAGCCTAATGAACAAACTCCAGGTTCAGTGAGCATCATGTACCAACAAGTAAACAGAACAATTAAGGAAGCTGACTTCTACCCTTATCCTCTATACACATGTACCCAAACCTGTATACCTGTAGCCCCCATACACACACACACAACACACACACACACACACACACACACCACACCACACACACGCACATGCGCCACACACACGCTGGAAAAAAGGTTTTCATCTTGTGGACACTTCCTTCTGATTTTCTCTGGTTTTAAGCCATATACCCACAAGCTTTTCTTCTTGTTTCTTTTTCTCTTGTAGCTTAAGGCAAAACGTCACACTCACATCCTTCTTACAGATGGTGTTGATTGTATCAAAGTCCTTCTCTGGAATATTGTTTCAAACGTGTTCACTTTCAGGGGATCAAAACTCAATGGGCCTCAGATGCATCTTCCTAATCTACTGTTCCCAGGTTGGGCAATGCATTTTTAAATTATAATTGATTTTGTCAGGATCAGGGTTTGGGGAGTTAATGGCTGAAACGTGGGGAAACAAATGTCTTCTGAATTCATCAAATAGAAACAAGATGCTCATGAATGATCGGAGGGCTCACTCTGACCTATAAAAAAGAAGAAAGGAATGTCTGGGATAAACGCAAATTTGGCTTCATTTGTAACAGAAATCTCAGAACAGACCTGGTTATTTATAACTCCTAGGACGACAACAATTATAAGAACAGATGCACATTATCTGAGTATGGAATGCATTGTGGTTCAGCCACTAATATAATGAAATACCAATGCTGCATTTCCTATTTTCAGATCATGAAGACAGGCTTTTTATAATCTCTATGGTGAAAATTGCTCAAACATCATGCAATAAATATTAATATCTGATGCCAATCTTCGGGACATTATCTCATTTTAATGTATCAATTAAAGTGATCTATATGAAAGCTTAGTTTTATCAGCATTCTACAAGATTACACAAGAGATTTGTAGACAGTTATCAAGTAGCAAATATGAGACTATTGTTTGTTTTTCTTCGTTTTTGTTATTTTGTTTTTTCTAGACAGATTTTTTTTTTCTGTGCAGCTCTGGCTGTCCTGGAACTCATTCTGTAAACTAAGGTGGTCTTGAATTCAGAGATCCTTCTGTCTCTGACACCTGAGTGCTAGGATTAAAGGCATTTGCCACTAACACACAGAGCATGAGACTATTATTAATATGTTGTTTCATTCATTAAAAAGAAGGGATTTTTGACACATATGGCGAAGAATTTGTAGGGAGTACAGTTATAGGAATGCAAAAGAAGAGTTATAGCAGCATATGGATTTGCTTACACTGTAACAGTGCTTTGTTCATAACTGCCTCTGATAAAGCTCTTCAGCTAGCTGGGATTTCCAGAGACAGTTCCTATAGGTAAGCTTACTCAAACTTTGTTAGAAAATACCTTAGATTTACCTCTCTTCTTAAAAATATTTGCCTAGACACATAAATCTAGAGTGACAAATATTTTATTTCACATAATACTATAATCTTCATTGTTTTCTGGACCTTGGTGAAAATTAATTAATTTAAAAGTTTTGTATTTTACTTTTGGTATTCTTTCATGTTCCTATGATGAGTTGAAGTATTGGTTTTTTTGGCTTTTTGTTTTACCTTGCTTATGATCTTTTAATAAAATATTATATTACTTGACTATGAAAAATTTCTTTATCACTAATAAAGAAAAATATATCACAGATAAAATATCACTGATTTTATTCTCTCTCTGTCTCTCTCTCTCTCTCTCTCTCTCTCTCTCTCTCTCTCTCTCTCTCACTCTCTTTGCCATTTGTTTAATAGACACATATTTGCCTTTTCTTTGCTCTCTCATAAATTTAATTTCCTCTGTTTTTCTGAAATCCTTTTTCTGGGTGATGCTGTGGTTGGAGAAGGTTCCCCACTTTTGTCTTGTAGTTCACTAATTCTCTCTTTAGCAACATCTACATAACACAGCAAGGACATTTTTCTTTTTAACTATGTTGCATTTTCAAAAGATTAGTTCTTTTCCAAGTCTGCCATTTACTACATGTATTTTTTCCTATTAATACCATACTTTCCTCATTTAAGTATTTCAACCATATTTGTTTTACTAATTTATCATATATTGATAGATGATGTAACCTTTTTGCCTTTCTTATTTTCCGATGACAGATTATTTTCTACTGTATTCTGGTTTTGGTATGTTTTTTTTTTTTTCATATTTGTTTATGTTGCCATGAGAGTTACAAATGCCTCATTCTAGAAGAATATCTAAGAATATCCAGCTTAGTCTCTCTGTCTCTACCTCTCAGTTTCTCTAACTCACATGCCTCCTAAATAGCTAACTTACTGTTTGTCTACACCAGATGTTGAAGAGTATCCTTGTGTTGGTTAAACAACAACAACAAAAATGTAGGAACAGAAGATTCAGTAGGATTTAGTATGTAGGTAAAGAGGCTTGTTGCTAAGGTGGAGTATCTGGACTAAACTCCTGAAACTAGTGCTAGCATGTACACACACACACACACACACACACACACACACAAAGGAGACATATAAAGAAGAATTTTTAGAAAGTAGAAAGTAGTTCTACTTTATATCCCCAAGTGTTCGAGGCAAATGCCTTTCTTGAAAAGGGTTCTTTTTATTTATATTTGGTCCACCATGGTTTCTGGCTGAGAGGTAAGGGACAAAAAAGTTGAGTGATCCTACTCTTTCCATAGCAATGAACTTTCACCACTGAACAATACCTTCTTAGATCACAGGGACAGCAGATGTGTAGGTGTTGTTAGTAGGAAAGTAATATTTGATATCTAAAATAGAAACAAAATTCTTAATGTGTCTACTTGTTCTGTATGCAACCATAAAAACTAAACTCTCACATAACAATACTGCTTCTTTTATCAAAGGCGAAGTTTCCTAACCCTGGTGTGTTCTGTTTCAATTAATAAAAAAAATATTCTTGAATCTTTGCAGCATATAGGAATTGGGTTTTGATCCTCAACATAAGGCCAAGTGATAATGTTTAAGAAAAAGTAAGAAGTAACAAAATACTCAAGGGAGCAAATATGGAGACAAAGTACGGGACAGAAACTGAAGGAGGGGCCGTTTGCAGACCATTCCACCTAGATATCCATCCTATGTGCAGTCACCAAAGGTAGACGTTGATGTAGATGTCAGGAAGTACATGCTGACAGGAGCCTGATATAGCTGTCTCCTTAGAGGTCTGCAAGAGTTTGACCTATTCAGAGGCAGATGCTCACAGCTAACCATTAAACTGATCATGGTGTTCTCAACAGAGAAGATAGAGTGAAGACTGAAGGAGTTGAGAGGATTCGTGACACCATGAGGAAAGCAACAATATCAACCAACCAGAGCCCCCAGGGTCTAAACCACCAGCCTGAGAGCACTTAGGGAGGGACCCATGGCTCCAGCTATATATGCAAGGGAGCTATTTATAAGTGGGAGAAGAGATCCTTGGTCCCATGAAGGCTGGACATCATGGGGGGTGGTATTCAAGGGTGGAGAGGAGAGGTACGGGGGAGGGTGGGTGGGGGTAAACCATCATAGAGGCAAGAGGAGGGGGAAGGGATAGGGAGTTCCTGGGAGGGAGGGGGGGAAAGAGAGTAAGGGGGTAAGGGGAAAACATCTGAAATGTAAATAAAATTTCCAATAAAAAAAAAAAAGAAAAAGTAGAAGTAGGATGCAAAGAGAAAGCTCAACAGAAACCTTCAAAATCATATAATCTCAAAATTGTAAGAGAAGTTATATACCTCACCTACTCACTACAGGTTGCTTACCAAACATCTACTGCTTGACCATCCCCTGGGGTATCATGGCCTTCCAAGGTTCCATTTCTGATTTGACAACATCTCCAAATTCTGAAAACTTCTTACTGATAAAAGAGATGTTTTTATATTTTGGAGCAAATCTCCCCCATCCCTGACAAACATATATGTGTATATGTATGTGAGAACATCTTTCAAACTCTAATTCTATGTATATCATTTGTGTCCCTACTAGCAACCACTAACTATTTTTCAACGGTTTGGGGATTGTCCTTAGTTTGAGATCAGGAATATTACTATCTTAAATTTATCCGTGAGAATATACATTTTCAGAAGTTAAGTAATATATTCAATGTCACGGAGCTAGGTTTGTTTTTTATTTTTAAAGAAAGAAAAGAAAAAGGAACATGAACTTATGCTGTCTGACCCTAGAACATAAACATTTCATTGATTCTAAGATCAAACTGCATTTGATATATAATGATTTTATGAATCATATACGGTACCATGATATAAACTATCTGATAACAACAGACTGTTACGGTCTTAACAGCATGATGATGTGGGAAGATAGAAAAGACCAGCTAATTGTGCCTGTCCAGATTGAAAGTGGTAGATTTGAAAACATAGATATCACTAGTGCTAAAATATTATATCAATGTTGCCCATCTACTTTAAGAATAGCCTGTTTTGTCTCCACTATGAACCTCCTTTCAGCACCCAGCACCCAGCTTCCCTAACAGCTCTGAGATGTGCTAAATAAATCCTTATTGACACTGGGCATGCCCTTATTATCCATCTTGTAGATATTTCCAAAGCTTCTCAGGTAGCACTGTTATCTCCCGTTAGGAGTTTATCCATACCACTTCTCCTTAAGATTTTTCTGTTATATGGATTTAAGGCTACTAAATCAATAGAAACATAGCATTTAACTCCCCTCTCCCCTTTGCTCTCCCACTTCCTCTCTCCCTCCCTCCCCTCTTTCTTCTCTTTCTCTCTCTCTTTCTCTCTCCTCTCCTTGTTGTGTTGTTTGTTTTGGTAGTATCTGGATTTGAACCTAAGGCTTCATTCTTGAGAGCCAGGCTCTCTAAAAGTGAGCAATAGCCCCAGCTCTTCTATAGATTTAAAAGAAAAAAAATCTTTGCAGAATATTTCAAATCCCTGCATCTCTTAGATCACTTCATAGAGTAGGAAGTGAGATGAATGCTTGGACAAAGATATCTCTCCAAATAAACCAAAAATAACAGGATAAACTAACAAAAGCAATGGTAGGTGTGCCATAGCTTCCCTTTTGCCTCATTGTGGAATTTGTGGAACATCTCTTAGTGCACCAACCATTAGAGATAAAGAACAAGATTGTACAAGTGTGTTTCCTATGGCTCCTCCATGTTTCTTTGTACTTTCTCCTTTCCCTTCCCTTTCCTTCTCTTTCAATATCCTATGGCATACTTAGGATATGTCATAATTCACAGCACAACTTGGTTGTTCATAGATTGAACATGTTGGCTCCTTAGACATTGACAATTTAACATACAGGAATGTTTGCCTCTGGGAAGTTGGAGGTATGTGATTCTACCCTACATTAATAATTTCCTTCTTTTAGATTTCTCTTTCGGATTTCCATTCATTTTAGGTCAGGTTCATGTAGTAACCATTAAGGTATAATGATCTCTTTGAATATATATTTTCATTGGATCCTAAAAAGTCCTTTGGTATGGGGATTATTAGTTATTCTTCTGCCAAGGAAACAAGGACAGAGAGTTCAAAGTTGTTCAGGATCAAAACAGTAATGCACAGGATGTCTTCTGATTTTTCTCCTTGTCTGTGAATCCATCCAGGATCTTTTTCCTCCTGCTAGGATACATTAACTCCATTGGCTAGTGTGGTGGTTTGGATATGCTTGGTCCAGGAAGTTCCACTTTTAGGTGTGGCCTTGTTAGAGTGAGTATGGCCTTCTTGGAGGAAGTGTATCACTGTGGGAGTGGATAGTTAGTCTTTTCCTATTTGCCTTTGGAACAAGAGGTAGAACTCTCAGCTCCTCCAGTGCCCATGCCTTCCTGGAAGCTGCCTTGCTTCCCTCCATGATCATAATGGAGTGAACCTCAAAATCAGCAAGGCAGTCTCAATTAAATGTTCTTCTTTAAAAGAGTTGCATTGGCCATGGTGTCTCTTTATAGCAACAGAAACCCTCATAAAGACAGCTAGTATGTGTATCTGGTTTACACCTTTAATCTCATACTTGCTGTGGGATTTATGGTCTGATTCTTCAGGGAGGTTATTGGGTTTTACCCCATTATAGCACTTGCTTCCTTTAGGCCTGAAGGCTCTTCCTCATTGGCTCTTTTTCATTTTACACAGTATCTTGTCCTAGTAAGCATAAATTTAACATCCACAGAGTAAAGTAACGGGTTCCCTGAAGTGATGAACATGGGCTGTGGCTTCTTTCTATACTGAGTAGAGCCTAGTTCAGAGGTTGGCTCATCAATGTTTTAAAAAGACTATTCAATGATAATGAAATACTTCATAAAGTCAGTGGAAACTAATAAGGCTTTGGAAAGTGTGCCTTTTATGGAGAAGGCCAATTAGTTAGAACTTCTGCATTTGAGAGAAGACAGTGAGAAAATTAAAAAGAAGAGTCTTTGCAGATCCCCAAATCAACTGCAATCCCATGAGTCCTTATCCTGCCATGGAAAACAATTACAAAACAATGCTGGGCTTCAGTTGCTGGTACTATCTGGTTTGGGGTTAGAATATAATCTCTATTAGCTTAGAGGTGGTTTGAAAGACTGATGTACAAAGAATGTGACAGAGCTAGTGTCTTTTCTGCTGAGGACAGGTCAGCATGCTGGGAGCACCCAGGAGAATTTCCATCTGTATTTTGGGGTTGCTGAGGTTACCCCGTGTAAGATGTGAGTAAACACCAGGGGAGTGCTAACTGCAGGGATAACCTCTAAATGTCTGCTAGAAGAAATGATGATAGTAATCGAAGAAGTACTATGGTTGCTATTATTATTGACACTGATCATATTCGGTATGTCAGGCATGGTTGGTAAAAATTTCACATGCATTAGCTGTTTGAATCTATAGATAGCTTGGATGAGTATTCTTATTTTAAAACAGAGGACCAAAGTAGAAACTGGCCAAAGATATTCTCAAAACTACACATCAGCTAATAATTAGGATTTGAATTCAGGCTGCCAAGCAACAAAGCCCAACACTGAAACCTATATGAAGTCTCAAAATGCATGCTAAACTTTTGATTGGGTGATACCTCCTATAAATATGCAAAAGACATTACTCAGTCTTGGGTTACAGTTCTGTTGCTCAAGTGGAGAGCGTTTGCTTTGGTATGTGCAAGTCCCTAGTACTACACAGAAAATAAAGTGTTATGTTGGTTCCTTATAACAATAATCCATTTTATTTAATTCCTCAAAACTAGAATAGAGATTTTCACAGTGGCAATGATGAGAAGTTTGGATCAGTAATTTCTAGAAGCAGTTTATTACAGACTAACAGGTGTATGTGCCAGACTTCTAGAAAGAACTAGGCCCTGTCATTGAGGTCAAGTAAATAATAATCATAATCATAGTAATTATTTAATAAATTACTATTATTTCATTTGGATTTCAAGTGGAATTAGCTAAGAAACTTTTTTCATGCTTTTTCTTGAATTGATATATACAACTTTAAATGCTTTAAATAATTTCCAAGCCCACTGATCAAACACAAAAGATCTGGAAAATGCAAAGAGATTTGGCTCAATATCTAAAGGCCTGAAATCCCTCCTGTGGCCACAAGGAGGACAACGGAATAATGATGTTTATAAGAAGGATGACTTTTGCGCTTAAGCCTGTGTGGCCATAGATAAAACATATTCTATCCATGCATCCAGTTCTCAAAAATAGAAGGTAAAACATACCAGAGCAACCTAGGTATTCTCTGGGGCCCACATTTATACAAAGATGCTATGGTCCTCTTCATTTAAATCAAATTCATGTAGGAGTGATATTTAAAAGAAAAAGTTTTCTCTTTTATACTCCCAAAAGGAAAACTTACTCAAAATCGGGCTTTTTGCAGGATTGCTTTCTTAAATAAATGAACAGAAGAATGAATTATGTGGCTATAAATAAATCCCCTGACATATAATAAAGCAATGTTCGCCTGCTTTATGGTGTCACTGGAAGAGCCCCTGGATATATTTATAGCCACGTTAACAGTCACCTGTATTTTTTCAGGACTTTTATTTCACTGTGCATTATGAGAGTTTAGTTGGGTGAGGTTGGTGTTTGTGTTTTTCTCTTCCCAAACTGCCTACTGGAGCTGTGTAGAGACAGCAAGCAAGGGTTTCTACTCTTTGTTTTTATTTTTTATTTTTTCTTAAAAAGTCGGTCTTCACTTAATGGCTTGGGTCTCACAGAATCAGGCTGTGCCAGTGCTTTCTGGTCTTTCTAACTCTGCAATCACATTAGATGTGCCTGCAGTGGCGAACTTGACAGGTATCTCCTGCTGACAGTGAAGTGGCACGTCAGAGCCTATCCAAGTGAGAGGAGCCTTGTGCAGAGATAAAATGCACCGTGAGGGACGATGGACAAGGCAACTTCACATTAGGTTCCTGACGCCTGACACATTTAAGCAGAAGTAGGAGGCTTATTTTAGAAGCCAGCAGATCCCTTAGACTGCTTGGAAGCTGAGGTGATGAACAAAGCAAGGTGAAGAATTAAGAGTAAATGCTTTCTTCCCTTTTGTTTGGATTGTCTCTTAAGAAGAGAAGAGAGGCAAAATTAAAAGGGCCAGGAGAGGAGTCTGGGATGACAAACTCTGGAGTCTAATGTACCCAAGATACCCAGCTGTTGCCCCTGTGGATCCAGCTACAACAGGAGTTTACACACTTCATTCCATTTAGAAATGCAAGCTTCTAAATAGTTACATCTGGGTTTCATGAGGGGGATAGACACATGGGGGTTAAGATGGATTATTCCTATGAAATTATTCTTCTTTAAATCTGTGGGAGAATAACAATTTCCAATCTGTTTCTTTCCTTTTCTATCTTAAAACTATACTCCCATCTTCCTCTGTGTGATATGCCTGGGATCCCAATTAAAAAGTCCCAGTAGAGGACAGAATGCAGAAGGGAAAAGGAGCACCCATGATGGGCAGTGACGATTATTTTTCTGGGATTCTAGCTGTAGGAGGTGTTTAGAACACATCAACTTATCACCATAGATAAAATTCTCAAAATATGCTGGCCTAATATAAACTGTAATAGACTGTAGGAATGGGAGTTAGAAAAGACATATAAAAAGACTGTTGACTAGAGGGAGGGATATGAGACATATGGAAAAATTAACAGTGTATTATATTGCAGAGGGATATGTAGTTTATCAGGATGGCTGTGGCTTAGCTCTTTGGAGTAGAAGAAGCAATATAAAGCAGCCTTAGATTTGTTATCTGATTAGTCCTCTCCTCACTCAACTATGCCCATAAATGGAATCTCCCTCCCTGGAACCTTCAACTCCTTTTCTGACATTTTGTGAGTAGTAAATAAAGAAGCTATAAGGATAAGACCTGGAATGAATTGTTCCAGCTGTAATGCACCAGCAGGGCTTGCAGGTTCCATTCTGCATCAAGGGTTTATTTTCCCTTTATAGCCAGGCCGAAAATTAATTGGAATGTCCATCTAAGCTCCCCTTGCTTCCTTGGGATGAAGTCAAACCAGTTTGCTGTCAGTGCCAACTTGGAAAAGGAGATCACGAGATGGATAAGTGTTCTGCATATCAACTCTGGAAGGAAGGCTTGTCTCTCGGAAACCAACGTCAACAAAGTCAGATAAATGGGTCAGTGAAACTCATGGTATGAGAGCTAATGGATTCTAAGACTTGGTTGGCAACTGGCTCAATGGGTTCATTTATTCAGCAAACATTTACTGAGATCCCGATACTTGATACCCATGTGCTACATGCAGAGGGTACAGCAGAGAGCTGGACAAAGGCTCTGTCATCAGAGGGTCTACCTTTTTTTTTTTTTTTTTAAGGTATAGATCATGAACAGATGAAGTGACTTCTGAAAGCTGACAATGCTGGAAAGGAAACAAATCGGAACAAAAGATTAGAATAGCCAATTAAGGGTGGTAATGCCTTAGATGAGATGCAGGAAGACTTTCCAAGGAAACTGCACGGCAAATGCACCCTGATAACATTGGGGGGGAAAGTCCCAGAACAGAAGGGAAGTAGGTACAGCAGGCTTGGGTTGGTAAATATCTAAGTACATTCGATTGGTGGGAACAAAGTCTGGGGAGCAGACAGAAGTGAGTCAAAGATGTCTAACTGGTGGAACTGTCAATACATCAAAAGCCTGGTCACCTAGGTCATTTTTGAAACAGTGTGACAGAGTTAGAGCAACATCCAAGTGCAATGGGAATCCTCTGGGGAATTAAATCAAGAAGCAGCTGATAAGAATAAGAATTATCATGAACTCTCAGGGATAATGTTTAATATTTTTTTTCTTTTTTGCAATGAGCAAAATTATATAATACGTACTATATGTAAGCATTTTTATTTAAATATATATATATATATATATATATATATATATATATATATATATATATATATATGGCATGTGTTTGTGTGTGGTGTGGGGGGATGTGGGGGTGTGGGGGTACATATAGTGTGTCTACCCTTACTTCCTTCAGAATCAAGGTGCATGAGCAGGGCAGAGTCACTGCTAGCCAGGCTCAGATAAACAGGACTTGCCTAGGAAGGATGCCCTTCTAGTGCGTTTGCGTGCCCACTCAGTGAAGGTAGTAAAAATACTGGATAGTGCCATTGTTTTCTGAAAGGACTCTGGGCCAGCCCCTCCTAGAGTCACAGATGGCAGTGACTGGAGCTGCACACCCCACCCACTCCTGCACTCCCCCTTTCCAAACCCCTCCCCTCCTTTTCCTTGCCACCACTACTCCCTACTCCTGCCCACATCCCCTACACAGATTTAATAAGTACTTTCTGGTACCCAGCACCAGTGAGAATCCACCCACCTGAAGCATTATCTTCTGGGCAAATCAGGGACAGACCAGTCATTCCTCTGCTTTGCACACCTTTACTGGGATTTGACTTGAAGGTGCTAGCCTCTGGGTCCCTAATTCCAAGAGTCTAGGGTCGGTGGAAGCCACACCAGAGGACAGACCGGCAGCCACCGAACCTTTCCTTCACTCTGCACAGTCTCTGAGCCACCCAACCCATAACCTTTACTTCCGAGAGCGATGGCACGAATTCTATCAACTACCCATTGACCTAGCAATGGTGTCCAGTGGCTCTTGTTCAGTCTCAGTAGAGACACGCGCTGGAGAGGGGCCGCCCTAAGCGTAGCAAGAACAGCCGTGCGCCTACCGCAGGCAGTCTAGTGTGCTTGCAGATTCAGGTTTATTTTGGTTTAGGGACACTTGGGCTGTGCTGTTGTCGGGATATTCCTGCCCAAAGCTTCACCCGCACCTTGGTCTCCGAGTTTGGGTTTAGGGATCCTAGGAGAAGAAGGGGAAGGGAGATCCCAGGGGCCCAGAGCTGAGGATGCCTGTGAGGGTCTCCTGTGCGCACGCACGGCGGGTGGGACCTAGGGAGAGCGAGGCGAGGCAAGAGCTCCGGCTCTTGCGCGGGTGTGTACGAGCAGCCGCGAGCTAGCGTACACTTCAATGGGGAGGGCCGGGATTCCTAGAGGCTCCACCCCTACCTCCTCCAGAGCCAGCCAGTCCCTCGGCAGAGCACACCGGCTGCACTGATTTGCTCTCCGGAGTGCGCTATTTGCATATGACTTGCCCATTTGTGAATTTGGCTCCCCAACTCCTTGCTTCACTTCACCTGTGCCTCCCCAGTTGCGCGCACTTTGCGGGTATCGGCTCTCCTTTTGGCCACCTCTGCCATCCGCCGGCCACCTCCTCTAGCGCTCTCCCTGATTACGCCTACCCTGCTCCTCTCCACCTCCTGGCACGTTGGTCTGGGTGGCTAGCTCAGAGCTGTTTCTTTTCCTCCGGCCCTTCTTGATCCCTTTCTCTGGCTGCTGCTGCTGGCTGCTTTTCAACCTATTGGGAACTCAGGACTTAAGGCGGCTGCACCGTGGCGCTCTTCCAGGACACTCAGGGTTAACTGCCTCCGCGCCCTTCCACAGAGACCCCCGGGAGAAGGAGAACTCTTCCACCTGCAGCCCCCTTTTGCCTGGCAGTTCTGCATTGCATCGCTCGGAAGTGGAAACAAGAAAGAAAAAAAAAATGTCCAAACTCCTTGGATGTTGGGATAAACTAGCGTGAACCTACTTGGGTTTTTCCTGCTTTGTCTTCCCTCTCCGTTTCCACCTTTCCCCGGTGGCTTTCCAGAGTATGCAGCTAAAACATCGGACTTGAGGTACCAAGAGAGCAGGAAGAAACCTCGCGGGTCCTTCCCTGAAATGTGTGACAAGCCAGGGCTCTCCAGGTCCTGCTGTACCTGGGTCGACTCTTGCAACCTAAATTTCTCTTAAAGGCTTTGCCTTATCTTTTGTTAATCTTCAGTTTCTTTTTGTAGTTTCTTTTTTTCTTTTTCTTTCCTTTCTTTTTCTTTTTCTTGAAAAAAACAAAAAACAAAACAAAAACAAAAACTAATTCACCATTTTCCCGCAAGCTCTTATTGCTTCCCCCATCCCCAAATTGGACAACTCTTCTGCCTGCTATGATGGGCCCCTGGGCATCATGAACTTCGTTATTGCTCACTGGCTGGAATTTAAACTGCCCATCTGTAGTGGTCCAGTGCGTTGACCATGCACCTGAGAATCCACGCAAGACGGAGCCCTCCTCGCCGGCCGGCCTGGACGCTTGGGATCTGGTCTCTCTTCTGGGGATGTATCGTCAGCTCTGTGTGGAGTTCTTCTAATGTAGCCTCCTCCTCTTCTTCTCCGGGATCTTACTCTCAGCACGAACACCATTTCCACGGCAGCAAGCACCACTCTGTGCCTATTTCTATCTATCGCTCCCCTGTTTCCCTTCGAGGAGGGCACGGTGGGTCTCTCTGCTCTTTATCTTTTACTGGGGCATTGCAAATCTTTAACCCACTCGTCTTTCAGGTAGGGTCAAGGATGGGAATAGCAGAAAAATTAAACTTAAAATAATGAAATGGCTTGCATGTGCTTAAGGGGAAAAATGGTCACTTTCTCTTAAAGACAAATGCTGTTTGCTCTCAGCCATTCACTTTCCAATAAAAGGTTCTCCCCTCCTTGGCACCCTTTTTCATGGCAGGGAAAATACACTTTCTACCCTTTGCCATCTTCTCCTCCCCCAACCTATTGATGGCAGGCAGCTCAATCAACTCCTAATGATGCTACACTTTGGGAAGTCGTTCGTTCACCTTACATTCATTCATCGGTCCTTTCTCTGTTCTTGCTTGGGGACTAGTTGTGAAGAAATAGCAAACAGCAGGTCCTTTGGGCATCAGCCTGAAGTTGACGGAACTGCTATAAAGTTACCTATGTGATAAATATCTGGCCAGAAAAACTGAGTCAAAGAAAAAGGAAAAGATAGTTAACAACCAGTGGATGCTATTTTTCATTTGAGCAGCATTATATTTTCCTGGATGTAGGTTCGAAAGAGTAGCTATCCCCTACAAAACACACATCTAATATTGCTATTAGTGAGGAAGCAATATGTCAGATAAAGCTAAACCACTTTTAATTTACCTCTGTAAATCATAGCAGCTTTGATTCACCACATATGCAAATGATCTTTCAATTAAAGTCAGCATGCATGATTAGTTCACACAAGCCATGTATGATATATTTTGCTTCAAACAATCTTCTTTACATCACAGCTATTGGAAAAAGAGACCCGTAGTTCGTAAAAAATACACCCAGCTCTGAGCAGGCTCCCTCTAAAAGGCTGATGTCTGCAGCTAAGAAAGGAGCTTGCTGTAGTAAATCGTTCTAAGAAGTGTTTGCTATGCACTCCACTCTGATGAGGAGGGGAACGAAGAGGAGAATGCCTGAGCAGCCCTCCAGTGAGCTGTGCTGGGAACCTCTCTAGGGGCCCTGTCATGGCTTGCATTTTGAGGCATGCAGGCTCCATTAGGAAAGTAATTCTTTCCACTGGTTCCTAGCTAGGGGCTCCTGCTCCAAGCTGTCTGTCGTTTTAAGTGGAAACACATTGAGAGAATGCCAGCACATGCTGGTTCTTTCTCTCTTTTCAAATCACATGTGGTGGAATTGTCAAGTAGGTGGGAGCCTGGAAGGCTTGGTAGAAGGGGCTGGTGTGACTGAGAGAATGCTTGAATGCTTCCTTGTAACCTGGCTGCTGTTATCCCGTGACTTCTGTTGGGTCTGCTTTAGACTCTCTAAAACAAAACAAATAAAACCACAAATGCCCAGGCAAGAGCTAAACACACACAGGGGGTGGGGGGTGGGGGAGGGAAAGGGAAGGAGGGGGAGGGGAAGGGGGAGGGAGGGAGGGAAGGAGAGAGAGAGAGAGGAGAGAGAGAGAGAGAGAGAAGAGAGAGAGAGAGAGAATTTCATTAAAATGGAAACTTAACTCTTAAGGAAGAGAGACTGGGATGGGGTTGAAGTAAGGGAAGCCAGACAGACTATTACTAATAGCCATAATTAAACACAGAAACGCTGAGCGATAATTAGCTAAATTTTGCTAATTAGTGTAAATGATCACCAGGGAGATGAAGATTATGCATTAGTTAGAGGTTAGAGGCTAGCAGGGTCTTGCAATTTCTTTTTGTTGTTGTTCAAGATGTAAACAGTTAAAAGCAGTACTAATAGTGATGGAATTTGCAGAGAAGAGAGTACTTGAAGAATTTATAAATTCCACCCCTTCCTTCCAAAAGGGTCGCTTCATACACATTATTTTTTTTTTCTTTACCTCATCTATGCAAAGATTGTTGCTTTAGTTTTCTCTAACCCCTGTGACTAGTTTTCATTGTGATTTCTCATTACCTGGCAACCTGATAATATTCAGGTTGATGGATAAGAAGAGAATAAAAGAAATGGCCAGAGACTCCTCACAAGCCTTTTATAGCAAACTGAACTGCAGGGTGCACCAAACCCCAGGGGCTGCCTTGGTGAAGATCAGAATGCTTCTGAATTCTAAGTCTTGCGTGTTGTGTCTGTGTCGTGTCCTCTTTCAGGAAGTCCCCATCCCACTGATTTGAGACTTGGGGACTAAATATATAGATACTAAATAGGTGGCCTCCATATTTAATTAACGTTTTTAAGCCTAAAATCAAAGGACATAGCAATTAACAGTAAGTCCCAACTTGGCTCTCTTCCTGCATCCCAGCTGTGAGCAACCTATAGCATCACTTACTAAGATGACCCTGAGATACCCTAGAGCTTTCCAATAATGTCCACATTCCATTCATATTTGAAATACACTAGCTTTCTTCTAGTTCAAGGCTAAACTTAGGGCAGCATTTAAAAAAAATACCTTTTCTGTACAGGTCTTAGGGGGCATAGACCCATGCAACTTGGGTAGTTGTCATGAATAGTTTGGCCAATTTTCCCTCCGTTTTTTGCCTTATCTGCTGGCTTAAAAATAAAACTAAAGCCTTGAATCCAAGAACCTTCTTTTGACTCAAGAAAGATTTAAAAACAAACAAACAAGCAAGCAAAGCTCACCATTTTTAATGCTTTGCCTAACTTCCCAAATCCTCCAAGCTCCTGCTGATCCGCAGCCTGCCCCTTCCCCACCGCCCTGCCCTGTGGTGGGATTCTCACTAAGACAGTTGGAGAAAACAGAAATCCTCTGAACAGCTGGTAGTTTTTACTTATGCTCTTATCCTTGCTTGGAGGTGATCTTTAAAATATTGATTATGCTATAGATTTCTGTGAAGTCTGTATTCCAGTGCAGCCTGGGTGATGCTGAGATCATCTGTAAAATTGGAAGAGAAGACTACACTGGGATACTGGGGTACCCCCAAATTGTCTCGGGCTAGGGCTTCAAGATGGAATGAGCACTTTTAAAAACTGAAATCTAACCTCCTTCTTCTCCTTACTCAGTATTTTCTTTTAGGGTCCCCATCCCCTTTTCATGTGTTCCTCTACTCAGTAGTTTCATGGAAGATTGGTGTGTTCAGCTTGACATGATTCTGTAACTCTGTTGATCACTGTGCTTCTTTGTTTCACAAGCTGTGGAGGAAGGTAGGGCCTCAGATGGGGAGCCAAATCATTTGTTATGAATTCTAAAAGTGTCCTTTATAAGATTAACATTTTCATTCTCCTGTGACTCAAAACACCCTCCATGTTTATTTTCCCATCTTACGCTTGGTTTCCACATTTAAATAACATAGTTGTGAAAGTGCTAGGTGGCTTAGTTGTGCAAAGCTTGTAAATAGGTACCGTACCGTGTGTTGGTTTACACTCCATTAATTTTCATTTTCATACAGGTTTATTTTCTCTTCCAAACCATCTTCAGCAGATGTTGTAGTGACCTCACGGCTGATACAGGAACCAAGGAGTCTTGAATGAGACACTGCAGCCACCAGTCCCATTCAGGGTCTAGCCTCTAACGTTTGTCCAGCATTAGGCTCACTCTGGGCTCATCTGCTGAACACATTATGGCGCTCAGCAGCTGCTCTCTAACCACTTTCTCTCTGCCTTCCTTCTTGAGATCGGGAACACTGAATAATTCAGAGTGTTGGTTGACAGATAAAACGATAAGATTTATACGTCTTTGGCCTTGGTGATGAATTAATTAAATTGGTTTCTCCTCTCTCCTCAGCCTGCATTGTTTCTGTCTCTAAAATGTACTGGTAAGTGGTGGGCTTGGAGATTCGCCTGCTCTTGAAAGATGGTAGGGGAAGATTATAGTATCAGAGTGTAAATCTTTTCAGGATTGTTAATGTTATTGATGCCACCACCAGGTAGGGTAGAAATGTGGGGGGAGGGGGGGAGGGGACTGCCCTATTACAGAGAAGATAATACATGCCAAACAATTGCCTTTAGGGCTGAGGACAAGAGACTATTTCCAACTACTTATTCTTAGAATCCAGTAATGCGAACCTTACTCCTCTGTATCAAAATTTCAGAGGTACCATATTCCATTCTGTAGCTTAGTGCTGAATTTATCAGATATCAGAAACTTTACATCTCTGGGACCCTGGATAGGCTTGGAGAGATACACACCTTTGAAGGTAACCCATGAACTCCTCTCCCATATTTGGTTCCTTACGGGCTCAGCTCTGAAGGCTAAGGGTTGAATTCCAGCAGGCAAGCAGGCTTGATTTCTGGGGAGCCATCTCTGTGGTTTACAAATAGTCATTTCCTTATGGTGTTACCACCTTGTCTTTTCTCCTTATCTCTGTGTGCATCATCCTGGGTGTATTTTTATTTTCTTTTTTTCCCCCTTCTCTAAAGACTCATTCAACTACATTAAGTCCACCCAATGGCTTCATTTTATTTTCATCATCTCTTTACAGGTCCTCTCTCAAATAATAGTATTCTGAGTTCCTGGTGAGTGGGGCTTCCATATACCCATTTTGAGGACACAGTGTAATTTTATCATCTCTAGTGTGGGATCTAGTCATCACTGTATCTGTACTGTGTGTTCAGTGGATTCAGTTAAAGCAAACCCTGGGCGACAATGACAGCAATTTACCAAATCCTAGGATGGTGCCTCACGAAGAAAAGTCCTATTTACATAAATGGCAAAAACAAAGACAGCAGGTTTACTCAACTTCTGTTTGCCTTCTTGGCTGAGCTTCTGGGCCTGAGTCCAGATGCTGATGTGCAAAGGACTAAGTCTGTCTGACTGCAGACACAGGCTCTGTGCATAGTCGAATGTGAACGTTCCAAGGCTTTCTCAGCCAGACCTGTTGCCCCTCCAAGCTACATCCTCAGGCCTCTCCCTACTGACTTCTTTAAGCCCTACGGCTGCTTTCTTTGCACCCCCCCCCCAACTGTACACGAACACACCACTAGTTGTTCACTTCTCATCCTTAAGTGAGAAAAACAGATTAACTACATATAAATGAATATATTCAGCAATGAAAATATTTAAAAAGTATCATTTCAATAATTTTTCAGTTGGTTTTCATATGAAACTTATTTCTAAATATAAATGTTGTAGCCGGACTACTTTATCAGTCATGATGCTCTCATGAAATGACTATATTGTTCATTGTAAGTTGCTATAAATTGGAAGCAAGGTGTTCAATTCTTTTGGAAAATAATTTTCTTTCCTCCCTCCTTCCCTCCCTTTCTCCCTTGCTTCCCTCCCTCCCTTCCTCCTTCTCTCTCTCCCTTTCTTCTCTCCTCCTTCCTTCTCTCCTTTCCTCATTTTCTTTTAGGTTTCCCCACTTCAGATACTTCTTTTAAAAACGAGTCATGAGAGGATGTGTTAACAAGGGTTTCAGTGCTGACTGGTAATGGATGTTGTGGTATTAGGTGTGGGATAGCTCAATCAAGATCATGATTTAGAGTTGGCTGTATTGTGTCTCCGCCTTTTTCGCCTGACTGAGAGGCATGTGTTTTTTTCACCTGAGTAGTTGATAGTACGACTTACCTGTTATAGGTACAAAGTTTCCCAGAATTTAAGTTATATACATAGTACACATGACTCACACAGGTGGCACATTTTATAAGAAGTATTGTAATGTCACTGCCACCTGATCTCATGGACCTGAGCTTCCTTATTGAATGCTTGCTGACAGGCAGGTTAAAGATATTGTATTCATGCATTCTCCTTACTTCTCTATGGCAACACTGATGGCCTCTGAAGAACTAATTCATTTGTGCACTACTTTTGAGGAAAATGTAGATAAGAGGACCTTCATAAACACACAGAAATCAAACTGTGGTGTGACATACAGCTATCCCCTTAGGTAGAGATCCATGTTGGATCAAACCACAGTTAACAAATTATAACAAAACATGTAGCTCAGAGATCTTGGGTAATAAAAATGATGAAGGCTTTGAGAAAGAGTCTGAGGCCAAACATATATATGTTTGATACGCATTGGGAAGTAGATTAACAAATAAACTGACAAATCTGTACTGTACAGTAGGAAATAACTTCTGTTTTTAGATCAACTGTCTTCAGATATAGAAAAAGAACTTATTTTAATGCCATCTCTTTTTTTTTTTCCTTTGTAATTTTACATTTTCAAGATCGGGGTCATAAAACAGATAGGAACACAGTATGCTGGGTGCTTTACAGTCTGGATTTAAAGACAGAGTTCTTATGGCAAGAACACTGTAGAGTCATAGAGTTTATTGCAATTTTTCCTTCTTGCCAACTCTGTGAACCTGGCAGTCTGTTTATAGTTGTTCTTTTAACTTCTAACCTTTCTACGGGTATCTTGATCTTTTAACTTTCCCTTTCCTTTCTTCCTATAGTGGGGTGCATTGCTACTGTGACTTAATTCTGTAGCTAGAGAAAACTTTCTCTTCTGTTTTATTTCCTTCTTCCATTATGAGGGTACTCAGTACCACTGGGAGGCAAGCTCTCCCAGTACTGTTTAGAATGAGTGCTGAATGATCTCACACTCCTGTATCTTGAAGACACACTCCTATGTGTTAGACTTGTCTGAGTTTCACGGGTATGCCATTGTGCTATAGGCCTATTTTCTTAATTGTCAGATAATTTTGCCAAAGCCACCAGCCAGGTTTTCCCTTTCACCCTCAGAAACAACTGATATAAAGAGAAGCACACTGTGATGGTAGAAAGCCTGAAGTCTGACTTGACATAATCGTGCTGAGATAGAAAGAATGAAGGTTTCACTTAAACACACCTTATTAGTACAAAGCAAGGAGTTCTGTGTAGTGTTTAAAACACACCGTTCTGCTGTGTTGAGCCACATCAGGGCAGGAGGCAGAGCAACTGAGTTTATAAAGAGCAAGCCATGTAATTCTCCTTGCAGTTCACATTCTGAGAGAGGCTTGCTTGTGTCATGCACACCTACTGTGCGTCAAAACTTCCAGAGGTTTATCACGAATGGGATTGTTTAGTTCAAACAACCCTTTGGAGTTAATAATAGTGGGTATTGTTTTACAATTGACATCATTGAGTCCCAGAGAGGGTAAATTACTTGACCAAAGTAATAGTGATAACACGAGATTCAAACTGAATTCTAACCACAGAGCTCATAGTTTTTCTGTGGCTTCATGTAGTCCATCATCTCAAGAAACAGAAAGCAACACATACCCTGCTCTTTTGTCAGGAACAGAGCACCCATGCTGTTGAAACCTTCTGAGCCTGGAATTGACACACATCTGAAAGTGTCTATGAGTGTGCAGTTAGTAATAAATACTCAAATGTGACAGACAGCTTGCCTGAACCCATTTGAACCCAAGGATGTGGTTGATGCCGCAGTATCCATTCCTTATTCTGGGAGATGGATGCTAGTTTATAAAAGATGCAGTGGGAGGGAGAGGCATGGACTTCCTCAAAAGCACTGAGTCACCTTCTTAGAACTCTGGGGACTAGGGACCTAAGGGCTCAATTTTCCATGTGAGCAAAGTAAGGATTCAGTCAAGGATACCCAGCCAGTGCCAGAAATATCAAGAAAGTCAGGCAGTATGGATTCAAGTGCACTGCTTTTGTTTCTTCCCAATTCCAATAGATACGGTCAAGTGCTCATTCCTTCAAGGCTGTAATTGCAAGCTGTCTCCTGCTTCTCTTTTATTTTCCCAGCAATCCCCCTTAGCCAAGTGAAGTTCTACAGGTATGCATTCTGACAGCTTTGAACTTTTCTGGCCTTATGCTAAAGTAAATCCATCATGAACTCTTCATAAGACTTGTCTGGCTTTGGGTTCAGAAATAGAATTTTAGGGCTGTGCTGCAGGTTTCACCTACATTAAGGACCCTAGTGTGAGAAAGTGGGACGACTCAATGGGTTGTGTACTGGCAGACGCCATACCATTCAGGTTGAGTCTCACAATCTAGAGAGGAAAAAGGTAATAATATTTTCCTGTACCTGTCACAACTTCATGTCTAGAAGCCATGGCCAAGTTACTGGTAAAGGGCACGTCTCTGTTTCCAATTCTGACTTCTTTATTTACCAAATCATTAGCACCTGTGCATGCATGAAACCCCAGAATCCAAACAGCTACATTGTATTTACCCTCTTTTTTTATTGTTTTGAAATACTCCTCTCCTCCTCCTACATTACAACCACTGTGTGTACTCTTGAGTAACTTTGCCTCAAACTATGAATTTCAACTCTTTCTGAAGCCATCTTTCTGGATTTGAATATAATTACACGCTTTGGGTGCAAATTGTGGTTTTTGCTACATAAGAAACTAATGGAAATGATCTGCCTGTTCCTGTAGTTTACAGATTATATGCTTCAGAACTGGGGCTATATATTTAGGCTGGTTTTCTGTGTGGCACATTAAAATGAAAATGAACTCAGGGTGAGCCACCATGGTTGCTAGGCAGTAGAGCAGGTTGATGGAGCATTGCATTAAACCAAGACAGCATTGCTGTTTTACTTAACATCTATTTGCCTTTCACTCTTGTCATTTGGTGCTGTCACAGAAAGGAAAATGGGAGCCAGTTGGGAGGGTCTGGTTATCTGTAGAGGTTTACACAAGGAGAAAGAATTCATCACCCCCAACCTCAGTGTGCAAAGAGAATTTTAGTAGAATCTGAAATCAGAGCACAGAGAATTCTTGTGATGAAGAGGATATGGGACCTGGAGCAGTGAAAGAGCTGGCATCCCAGGGGATTTGTCACTGGAGTAGGTTAGCAAAGGGGAATTAACTAGCTCCTGCAGACTGGACCCTGCCTCAGTGGGTACAGATGAAAGGAAATCACTCTGGTTAGAAATTTTAAGCATGCCTCTAGAGTTCATTTATTATCTAGCCTGGAATTCCAGAGTCCTGTGAGCAAAGGGTGACAGGCAGCAAAGGCTCTGGGGCTTCTTTATAATTGATAACTAATAGTATGTCTCCTACTGCTTTGAAATCCTGGTGTTAATAGAACCCAGAGCTCTGAAAAAAAATGATTAGATTCAGAGACAAAGCAGAATACTTAGATTTGGGGGGGTTTCAGTAGCTCTCTGGTTAGTAAAAACTAGAAAGTTAGAAACGAGGGCTAAAGGGTTAAAGCTTAACAGCTGAGATAATTTTGTATTCTAAGGAATTTTGTTAAAGGAAGAGTCTTACAGCTTCAGTAGGTATAGCCCTATTCTCTCTCTCTCTCTCTCTCTCTCTCTCTCTCTCTCTCTCTCTCTCTCTTTCTCTCTGTGTGTGCGTGTATGTGTGTGTGTGTGTGTGTGTGTGTGTGTGTGTGTGTGTGTGCAAATCCTCTTCTTTCTTCACAAACTAGCAATTCCACATTGGAATCGAAAAGGCATCTCTGAATTTACATTAATTTACACTTCTTAAGTAAATCCAAGAAAGGACTTTGCTTTTATAGGAATGACAATGAACCTATTTTAGTAATCACTAATTATTGGAATACTGTAATGCTTTTTAATGCACTTAGTGTATCTTAGAGTTCTCTAAAGCTTTTAGGTCATTTGATTCTCTTACGAGGGAGGGACAGTTCTTTTCCTATTTTCAAGGTGCTGCCCTTGGCAGGGACAGTTTTAATAGTTGCCTAAGGCCATTCTTACACAGCAGAACCAGGTTGAGTATCCAAAGAATTTGAATCCACACATGTGATTGAATATTTAATTTTTTCTGTATTGTTACTGGGAGTCAAACCTTGGCAAAGTAATTTCATAGAATTTTCCACCATTTTTAGAGGGCCTTTTCTGATCTTCCCAGGGCAACAGTATATTGTGAGAACTGTGCATGCTTTTATCCTTAGTAACCAATACCACACCCTCACCAGTGTCAAACACTTACCCAGATACTTTAGCTTTGTTTTTACCTCCAAGTAGGTAACATTGTTATGGTGAATTTACAAAGAAACTGTGTTCAGTTACTAATTTCCAGAATTCCTTCCACTTATTAATTCCTTGGCCTCTTCTGCCTAGTGAACTTTTAGGTCTGGTATTTACAAAAACGTCTACCTTGTTCCTGCTTCTGAGAACATTCCCATTCCATTTCCTTATATCCACAAGTCTATTACACTGGGGTCAAGTTTTTTCTAAGAGCCTTTGCAAACCTATTGCCAGAGTCCTCTGGCAAGTAACAGATATGTGCTCAATCAAGGATCCCAGTGCCAGGCAAGGGGCATCAAATGGCAGGATAGCTCCTAGTAACCATATCACCTATTTTTAAAAATCCACTATAAAGAATACTTTTATCAGGAAATATGATTTCCATAGTTGCCAGAGGCTCACTCTTCAACTTGCAATTTTAAGCAAACTGACAGTTTGTTCTGGATTTCTTCCTTTTCCCTATAAAATGATAGAATTTGAGTTAATGATATCTAAGTGGCTTGCCAGCCGTCTTTATGAGTTAGCTCTTCATGTTTGTATCAGGGCTTATGAGCAAACTTCAGATAATCTATAAACTACATTTTCACTTTTATTGGTCTACCTCGCATCTACTTCTTCTTGACTCACAGTATACATTGTATACGCAGCAGCAGTTCATTAATTATGAGGGTAAAACTAATGAAATGAATATTTCAAGAATGGCAGGGATTTTTCCCAATTTGAGCCAGTGTGTATGTGTATATGCACTTGTGAGAGCTAGAAAAAAAATTAATGTAGCAGCAGTGCCTTGACAGCATGCTAATTAGCTCGTGGCCTGGGAATGTGCAGACCAGATAGGGGCTATGAGCCTGCTGTGAATTACAGATGTGGAAGTGCTTCAGTGTCTACTTCTTTCTGCTCTGATTTCATTGATCAGTCCAGTATTATCACAGGGTTGTGCCAGCAGGTCAATAATCTCAGAAGGGGACAGCTTTTATGTGAAATAAGGATTTAAAGCTTAAATCCTGGCCTTCCACATTCAATGTGTCTCCTTGGCATAAGTAGTATTTTTTGTTTCATTTTTCTTTCCATATCTTTGTCTGTAAAGGGATCTCTCTATCCAATCCCCTTTCTGTAATTAACTCTCCCTTAAAATTATTATCACAGAGGACACTCTTTCAGACAATCTTGAGATAGTAAAGGCTTCATTATCCTGCCCAAAGTAACTAAATCATGGCTATACTGAAAGATTCACAACCAGATCACCGAAGTTCCCAGGTCCCAATGTGGTCCTATTCCAGGGATGCTGTGATGCAGGACTTCATTGTACTTCACAACTGCTTTGCAATTGTGTAATCGTCAGATACTAAGCCTGGAAGAGGTCTGTAGAGACATTTACCCATCAAACTATTTTTCATGGGAAGAAGCTAACAGACCAATCACACTTTGCAGATCAGAGGCAAGGCAAGACAAGCAAGGATTCTACCCTCAGTCTGCCAGTTGTACCACTCACAGTCTTAGTTCTTGGGCTCACGTGGATTGGGAGGCTGGCATGGTCTCCAGGGTAACTTGACAAACCAATTAGCACCAAAAGAGTAGAGACAGCATGGGAACCAAGATACTCTAACCCTCATGCTGATTCCTTTAATGTCACCCCAGTGAAGCTCCCACTTCATACTAGGTTTGCCCCCCCTTCCAAGGGTCCCCAACTTTTCTCTCTGCCCCATCAGCCTAGGAGAGAAATTCAGTATGCTGCAGTTAAATCAAACTGTTTGATGAGAGCTTTCGAGCCTAATTACATGGAAGGTTTCTCTCAGTGAAAGGAGAGAGGAAAGAGAAAGGGAGAAATTAAATTGAAGTGTAAATCAGTCAAGGGCTCAGATCCTGAGCTTGCTTTCTTTTTAATCAAGAGTAAAATACGAGGAGAGTTTGAAGGATCATCACAAGACACCATTAGCTACCCAAGGAGCTCTTGACTGAAGATGGTTTGCCATGAAAAGAAAAAAAAATGTACAATTTGTACAAAAAAGGAAAAATCTGAAGGTTGTGTAGTACTTAGAGAAACATAACACTGAGGGGTAGGACAGTTGGTTTTTCTGTGATAATACCTCTTTTATTCTAGGTGGCTGCCACATTTCCTCATATACCTCAGGTACTTTAATAAATATTTTAAAGCAGCGATTTGGTAAATATGTAATGTGCAATGGAGGTGCTTGTATTGTTAGGTAGGAAAATGTAGCATCTTTTCTCTTCAATCTTAGGCATTAAACCTGAAATGAGCATTGAAAGGTTTTCAGTGATTTTCCTTTATGGTCATCATGGACTCAATGAGGCTTCATAAATTATTGCTATTTGTGTAATGTTTTACAGTATGACAGTGAAAACCTCCATTGTCATTGTTGAGTCACACCAGAGCCCTTTGCAGTAGGAGAGTAGATGGTAGGACTGTTATTTGGCCCATTTTTAAGCTGATGCAATCAAAAGCCAAGCTGAGATGACTTGACCAAAGTCATTCAAGCATTAAATGACAGAGCAGAAATGGATACCTAGCCGGGTCTGCTATATCTCCCTGTATAGACAAAATACTTTATGTGGAATTTCTGAGAATTCCTGTAGAAGAGAGGTAAGAGAGTAGAAGAGAGCAGTGTTTGAAAAAAAAAAAAGTGATGGTCTTCATAATTCATTATAGAATAGTTATAATTAGGAATGCAAGGGATTGCCCAGCTACTGCAGTGGGAATTGAAACATGAACTTTAACCTCAAGTTATTTTCAATGCAGCTACAAATTCCTTAAAGGCAATCTTAGGTCTTCCTTTCCTTTTCCCACAGAACTCCCTCCCACTCTATCACCTGGAAAGATAGATGCAATGTCCCCCTTTGCAGACCTCATGCCTCTCTTGCCAAGCTCTTCCTAATAGAGCCTTCCTTCTGAAACACAAGGCTCTTTGTGCTGCTCTCCTCTGGTGATCATCTGGGCCTACAGGATTAAAAACAACCAGATCATGTCCTTTTCCCATCAAAGACACTATCTCAATCTTACTTTTCCTGGTCTGTCTTGGCTTATTCATTGAGTGTGTCTGTCCTGTTCCTACTGTATTGTCTTTATATATTTTCAATTTCTTTCTCTCCATTTCCCACACTGTTGTCCTTTCTGATCATAATATCAAATATCAAAGCTTATATGTTGTCTCTCATACCCTCCCTGAATGCCACTGATGAAGGTGCCATTTCAAATCTCTTCCCAGCTTTCCACCTTTTTCCGTTGTAGCTTGACTATCTCTATGATGTTCCTTGTGTGTTTCCTTCACCATGCTAAAACATAAACACATAGATGCCTCATGTGTCTTTTACATGATTGTATATCCAACGTCTAAAACATCAACCAATGAAGAGTGAATTTTTATAAACGTATACTGAATGAAGGGACAGGTGAATAACTGGCATGCATGCCTGTAATGTGTGATGCCAACCCCAATACTTTCATCTCACTTCTCACTAGGCTCTTTAATGTTCCATGTGTTTAGAGTATGCTTTTCCCATATGTAGGTCTGTAGATATTTGTCTCTTATTATTCTAATGTCTCATATTATAGGTTAACCCTTAGTATCTGACCTACAAAGTGTCTTTTTCTATGCCTCATTTGCATAGCAATTACATGAGCCTCCTGAACTTGTTCTGCACAGATCTTGTCTCATTGTATAACTGCAGCTAATGAGGATATATTAAGATTTCTAGTATATCTTAGTCATTGTCTTGGGCATCAACTACTTACTGACTCATGAGCATGATTCAGATACTTCCTATAAAGAAGTTCATGTGTTCACATCTTGGTTGAAGAATGTACTCTCTGATTCTCAAACCTACATCATTGTGTTTCTATCATTTATTTATAGTGGTTGCTTTTTATCACTTTCTTAAGGGGAAACAATGAGTTATTTGTTTCATATTCTGGTTGGCATACAGCTGCTCTTTTACATTAATCTACACTTTTAAAATACACATTAACAAAATATGATGAGGAGCTTAGCAAGATAAGGTCATAGGGGAGTTTAATAAATATTGTGTGATGAGCATTAGAAGTATAAACTATGGTAGAGCCAGAGAGGGAAAGATGTCAAATCTAATTGGGTCACTTCAAAGTATTGTGTCACCGAGTTAAAGAGATGGCTCAAGTTTAAAAAGTACTTTCTGCTCTTGTAAGGGACCTGGATTTGATTCCCAGCACCCACATGGTGGCTCACAACTGCCTTTGACTTCTGTTCAGGGGATTCAATTCCCTATTCTTTCTCTGGCAATATCTTCCTTGTAACAGAATTGGGATAGCAGGATATTGAGTTGGGAAGAAGTAAAAGAAATGTAATGGATATAGGACGTTAGTATTTATACTTGAAAGATAGACACATGTAGAGGGAGTATTCCTGACCAGGGTCAGGTTGTTCATAGGTACTGAATAACCCAAACAAACCAGCATAAGGAGAAGGCAGTGGACCATTTTTAGTACTGATTGGATCATAAACAGTGACAAAGAGATAAACAAATACAATTCCTGTCTTGGCTATAAGGATTCACAAGTCTGTTTCTACATCATGAACCTTTGGAGAATAGAATTATTTTTGTAAAGACAGCCATTAAATTATCGCATCTCTTTGTAAATTCAATTACGTTTTGCAGCCAATGTAGTTTCTGAGTTCAGAGATGTTTGTCTTTATTGTTATGAATTTTTAATGGGTTCTTTTTATTTAAGTCCCATATCTCTCAGTGTGGAAGCCTGTACTTCTGAAGAATAGGTAACTTTGCAGTATGCATAGTAAATCTCATATGCATTTGTATTGGCAGGGTGATTTTGTATCCAACGGACTTTCTAAAAATGGGCTATAACTGGACTATAATGAGATGACCAGCCAGAGGCTAATTTCTATGTTATTTCTTCCTGATGCCAGGACAGGTGATGATAAACAAGTCGCAAGTGCCCACTTCAGATAATAAAGATGTAATTCCAGCCATTTAAGTTTGTGTTCAGAGCAAATCTTTTCTTTCCTTAGTTTTTCAATTAGTGAACAATGTAGCCCCTGGCCTAGAGCTACAGTAGAGCAGATAATTACATGTTCATCACTAGATGTATGAACAGAAATGTGTGGTTCAACTGCTGACAGTCTCTCAGATGTATTTGCAGAAAGCTCTGAAGCATTCCTCCAAACGTACTTGTTTGTCATTAACTTTTAGTTACAAAGGAGTAGTTGAGTGGACGATGAAGTGAGTCAAGGAGGAGACCCAGAGTCTAGTGGGGCTGTGCTCAAAAATGGACCTGACTAGTTACTCTCTCCTTAGCATATCACTTGAGACAAGAGTATAGGGAGATTTTCTTGTTTAGGTGTCAGGTAGTAACTATATCTGGTTCTGTTTTTCATAAGAATTGACATTAATTTTCTGACACTAAAGTACAGACACAATCACAGGTAACACAGTAACCACTAAGTAGGGGAAATTTACCAACCCTCATGAACTACTGGAGATTCCTGATTCCTGTGGCTGTAATATAATCTTCCTGACAAGGCTTTTGTGATCAAATTGTTTACACAGGCATCTTAGTACAGAGGCTGAAACAGTAGTAAGAATTTAAAAAAAAAATTCATTAGCATTGTGATTTTACTAAATGCATTTCAAGTCTTGAAGGAATCCGAGGGTCATAGACAATTTAGCCTCAGAAATTCAATGGTGTCAAGAAGCAAAGGGACCTGGTGAAAGTAACTGAAGTATGTTTTCCCATAGTTTTGTTAGTACATCACTTTTAGAATACTCAGTAAATATGGTAGCATGGAGCCATGCTGACTCTTGGGGAACTAGGCATTTGTCCAGGATATGTATATTGAATACCAACCATATAAAATACTGCAATATATATTGATCAATAAAGTTCCTGCTTTTGATCTAGCAGGCTATAATTATTCAGAAAACTATAATGAGGTGGGTAGTTATCAGATAAATCATGACTTCCTCACAAGTACTATGTTTATGTATTGTGTGTGTTAGCTCCTCCGATCACCTCAGCATTTTCTTTCTGAAAGACACCCAGGCTCTAATGTGCTGGAGCAAAAAGTTGAACTTGTCTTGATGATCGTGCAATGTGTCTTCTAGTAGTCATTGGAGAGAAAAGGCCTCATGAAATATGTAGTTCAGTTAGCTATTGTTTTATTACAAACCACGTTACAAATTAGTGTTTCTGACAGCTGTGCTAGTAGCTTATGTTTCTGTGAGTCAACAATTTGGGTTTGATGTGGCTGGCAATTCTAATGGGTTTCATATAGGATCCCTCATGTAGCTGCAAGTAACTGATGACAGACTCAGGATAGCAATATGAGATGGCCTCACCCACATTGCTGTGGTATGATCTACTCATTAATGAGGGGGTCTCAAATGCCCTCATATGATCTGTCATTTTTCCACTGGATGAATGCTGTTACACAATGGCCTTGGGTACCTTCCAAGAGAATGATGTAAAAAAAAAAAAGGCATCAAGAACTCTTAAGAGCTAGGAAATCACAAGTTGGTGCTTTTGTGGTATGCTTGTTGGTCAAGCAAGTCAATATGTAGAGAAGATTATATTTCTTATCAAGAGGAATGTGAAAACATTCTAAAGGGAGGAAGGGGCAGGGAAAGGATTCTGCAGGAACATGAGGAATTTCCTATTGTATTTCCAGTCTACTACAAAATAATAATTGAGTTAGACTTTGGAGTGAGACGCTCAGTAAAGATTAGAGAAGAACAGTCTTTGCAGGAGCCAGAATTAGAAAGAATAACAGTTTGTATTAGCTGAGAATGAGACCATATACCTGTACTACACTATCTAGGAAAGTTCCCGCGCTTGCCTTTGCTCTTATAAGAAAACTCTTACAGTTTGTAGGAACAAACTTTTTTTTTTTTTTTGGTTTTTCGAGACAGGGTTCCTCTGTGTAGCCCGGGCTGTCCTGGAACTCACTCTGTAGACCAGGCTGGCCTCGAACTCAGAAATCCGCCTGCCTCTGCCTCCCAAGTGCTGGGATTAAAGGCGTGCGCCACCACCGCCTGGCAGGAACAAACTTTTAAGACTGGTTTCCATATAGATGACACTTCTAACTTTTCAGAGTGTATTAATTAATGACACTCATAATTATGCTATTCAACTTTGCTGCTTTTCTTTACTTAAAAAGAGATGGTAAAGGTGCTTACTTTTCTCTCTCTGTCACTGAGTCAGTAACCCAGGGTTCCTGTTTACCTCTCAAAGACAACAGTGCACCCACAGGCTATGATTCACTGTGGCTGAGTGTAGGGCCCAGAAGCTGTTTTGTTGCAGAAGATGAAAGTTTGATGGACTTTCAGATGGAATGGAAAGGAGCGAAGAGATTTTATTTCATTGGCAGCTGTCTTACCCATCTTCATTAAGATGGGCTGTGGACACCACAAGGCCATTCTGAACCAGTGGTCATAAAACTAATAGGCGCCACTCAACCCAGACAGCTCATATTGCCACCTGAGATCTGTCATCTTGGTGGTTATTGCAGAAGAAGGAGTCTCTTGTAGGGAACACAACGGTCCTCGTGTGACAGAAGTGAAACTGAAAGAAATAGATTTTTCTATTAGCTGCAAATCAAACCTTTGCACATCATCCCTCAGAGGTGACAGCACTGGCTTCTGTAAGACAGGGTTTGAACAAATTATTCAAGCTTGCAGAAGACAATACAGGATTAATATCCACGTGGGAGACATGGGAGCTGGGCCTATGTGATAAGATTCTATCCGCCTTCTTGTTTTAGTCTTGTAAATGTCTCTGTGTATATGAGGAGAGGATGCATTTGTAGGCATGGGGTTTGTTTGCAGCAGGGGTGTTCAAGAGAGAATCTATTGATTTTGGAGTTCTTGAAATAGGTAAATGATCCAGGGTCACCATCCTAGATTTCTAGTTATGAGCTTTGTTTTTTGTTTTCTTTTCTTCCAGTAAATTTTGCTAGAGGGAGAAAGGCGCTTTACTTTTCTGTGGCTAGTTTCTGCCCTACTAGTTAGTGCTTTGCCTTTCCATGGATTGTAATAATAATGGAGCAGTCATCATTGATTGAGTCCTCATCATGTGCTGTGCGTTTTGTAAATATGATGGTATCTAATTTATACAAAGATTTTGACACAGATACTACCATCACCCACAAGATAACAAGGCTCAGAAGCGAGGGTGACTTTTCCAGGGATATACTATTCAGAAGTTACAATGCAAACACCCAGCCCCCACAGCATAGGTCCTCCTATTGGGATACCCAGTCTTATTAAAGATGAGGATAATGAAGAATCTGTGAATGCTATAAACTGTTAACAGTCTTTCTCTCTGTCCTTATTTAAATCATTGGAAGCCTTCCCCACAGTTGTTAAGACAAATCATCAGCTCCATAACATAATAGCATAATTGGAATGAAGATAAAGATCAGGTCCTGTGAGAACCTTTGGAATCTGAAGGGGCTGACTAGATCATCTAGCGATGCTAATTTAACATCTCTGGCTACTGTTGCTGCATTGTACAGAAAATGAGGTCTAGCTAGGTCAAGTCTAGAGTGGTAGCTAACAAGAGCTCTTCTTTGCTCTGTGCCTTTTCTCCTTGTCAGCATTGTGTATTTCTTGTGGAATAATTGACTTTCTTAGATGGCAGTCCAAGGACCAAGGTAAAACCATTCACCTGGGAGCAACTTAGGCTAGCACCTGACAAGCCTTGGTTTTTTGACAGAGGACCACATAGTAAATAACAACACAAACACAACACAACACAATACAATTAATACAATACCATACGGATACAATACAATACAATATAATACAGTTACAATACATACAATACAATACAATAAAACAAAAAACAAAATAAATAAAATAGAATAAATAGTTGTTAGGCTTTTAGAGCAGAAGTATCTCTGTTGCTCTCATCCTATTATAACCATTGAGCACCACAGACACAGATAGTCTATAAATAAAGGATAGTATCATATACATCAGTATATCCCACATTGCTCTATTTACAAAAACTGGACAAGAGCTGGATTTGGCTTGTACATCTCTGGCCACAGGTCTCTAGAGGTATGATGATCTCACAGCTGGGATTTATGCTCTAGTAACAATATTAATAGTAATTGACGGTACTATATGTAATTGGATGTATGTTATAATAGTAATCAGATGATATACCGAGAGGGATAATGCCTCCAGAGCAAAACAATGCCACATCTCCAGATTTGCCTTCTGCTTTAGGGCATACAAAATATTTTTAAAATTGTCACCTCTAATAACCTTTTAAAGCAATTCCTGCTCAAGATTTCCATAAGCAAAAGGGACTTGCCATATGAGAAATGTAGCTGCATATGGAAGAAACAAGCTGAACTGTGCTTAATGATAGAAATTGGGTGTTCTCTTGGAAACTGGCTGCATGTCTTCTGATCTTGTAAAGACACGCTCGCTCTCTCCCTGTAAGTGTCAGAGGTTCCCCAATCCACATCTACAAGTCGTGCCCAACATCCACGGACACTTTTCACATGAAGTCATTTAGAAAAAAGTTTAATGTTAGAGGTTGAGGTGTGAGGTTAGTTCTTAATCTCTCCCCATTAAATGTTAGTCTGCTAGGAGATTACTGAGAAGAGTGACCCTATTTAAAAGGTAAAGTGAGGTACAATTTAAAAATATTTTGTTCATGTGAGCACCCGCATAGTCATAAATAATCTCCAAACCAGAAATGATAGGGAATATAATTGAAGAAGCAAGCAGGGAGGAGAATGCATAATTCAAATGATGCAAAGAAAAACATGCTTGGTTGCAACCATAATTTTACCATTGTAGCATATTCCATTGTCTCAGGCTACATCTCAATTTAGATAACTGGACATTTCTTGGCCACTTCTTATGGGCTTAGCTTACCCTCAATTCTTTCTAAGAGGCATATATATGAGCCCAAACAAACTTTTCCTTTTACTTGTAAATCAAACACAGCTAAGATTGCTTATAACTCCTAGCTACTTTTATTTTTTTTTTTTTAGAGATTCTTCAGGATTTTCTCCACATTAACTGACTTTAACATTTGTTAATATCATCCCATCAACAGCATTTATTTAATACAAGATATTACATTGGGTTCACAGTAAAAATGTCCAAGAGCCTTAGGTAAAAAAGTTTCTTTACCCACAGGCAAGGCATTGGGACATCCTGTAGGGACTAGTCGTATTCTACAGACCAGCAAGGATGTTGAGTCTGCAGGTGGGTTAGAACTGGCTTTTGTCTCTGCCACTCATCAGCCATGCTACTCTGGCCAAGTTCTCTGTTTTCTTTATTGTGTTCTACCCTTGTGTAACTGGATTTTTTTAAAAGTATGTGTGGCAAGGATTTTAGTGTTGATGTGTGTGAAGTGCTTCCAGCTACTGTCAATGCTGGTAAAAAGCAATCAACATATGGCATTCCATAGAGGTTTCATGCTTTTACTGTGAATATCATACAGATGCAGAATGTTAGCTGCTATTTGCATGGTACCTATAGATTCTAAGATTTGTTGACAAATGCAATTATTTTCCCATAGCATTTTACATCTGGAAGGGATCCCTGAGTTGATTTAAGCCAAGAACATGTTTTTGAGATAAAGGACTGTGAATGAGTGTCTTAGTCCTGCTCTCAGGGCAGGAAGGAGGCTTAGGCCAAAGTTACTGTTTTCCCTTGGACTCTACCATTCTAAGCTCATCACATCCATCTGATAACACCATCATACTTTTGTGCGTACTTTAAAGATCCTGCTTTCCACACTTGAAAAAGCTCATGATATAGCACATAACCTAGGCTCAGCTGCCTCGTTTCACCTTCTCTTGGTTTTCATTGAGTGAAGCTTGTACCCAAGACTCTTTAATGTGGCTCCCACTTAGCTAAGACATGGAGCTAATGAAAATAATGAAGTCCAGGTAGAATTTGACTGAAGTCCTGTTGGCAGTGGGCCTGATTGTATTAGCCCAAGTCTACAGAAAGTACAAGAAAAAAAAAAAAAAGAACAATTGTAAAAGCCATGGGATGTCATCACTGAAATGGTTCTGTGTTGACCCAGAGTGGTCTTGTGTACATCCATGCAGAGTTACTCTACTGACCAATGTCCCTTTTTTAGCAGATGTATTGCCAAAGTGATTACCTCTTTATTTGATCCATCACTGGAGGATTTAAAGGAAGAGATGTCAAAGCACACCAGTTCCTCTAAAGACTAGACAAACAATCATCAACATTGAATCCTCCCCATTCTGAAAACTCTTCATTTTTGGCTTTCTGTGATTTCTTCTCTTCAGTCCTTCATCTCAGCATTGTGCACCTCACTCCACACGAGTCAGCAGAACTGTCTCTTTATATTTAAGAGCAAACTCAATTTAGGCATAGTTCTTCCCTCATTACTTTAGTCATCTATAAAGAGCCTTTAACTTTAGATGTAATCCTAGTTGGTTTGGCAGAGGTGTGTGTGTGTGTGTGTGTTAATGCAACATTATTTCTTTGGCTATTTTTAATGTTTTTGTTTTGTTTGTGAACACTGTGATCATTTTCTTGAAAACCTATTTAATTGCACGTTCTCCAGGAGCTGTTGATCTTGTCTTCTGCTGCCTGCTTCCCAAGGTCTCTGAGAATCTGTTTCCTTCCTTTCCTTTTAGCTGTGACACCTAGTTCATCATCAGAGATAAGCCACACTTGTCTGCAAATTGCAATCTCATCAGGTCTGCAAGATAACATCTAGTTTGACTTTTTCCAGCACCTTCCATTAACACTTGGGACTTCTGCCTTTTGGAAGAGCCAGACCTCACCACACAGATGACAACTGTGGTTCCCAATTATTGTTTTCATTAAACTTGACAGCCTTTTTACATTCCAGATAGGATGAACCACTTTTCAATGACCTTTATTAGGCACTGTCTCCTTGAAAAGGGTTACTTGGGAAGGAGTATGTGAGGCCACTCCCTGTACTTCCCGAAAGTAATTGGTTTTGAAAAACAACTCATTTCAGCTTTAGAATCCTTTCACATCCCTAATTATGAGAGCTACCATTTATCAGTGCATAGTCCTTGGCATGATCTCACTTATCTCTTATGCCTGAATTTTTTTTTTTTTTTTTATATTACTGTACTCTTTTCTCAGAAGGAAACCAAGTCGCCAACAAGGTTGAGTTATTCCTGGTCTCACAGCAACAGGACAGAGCTGGGATTTGAATATAATAAATCTGTCCTCAGAGCTTAGAGTACTCCATGTTCTGCCACCTACATGCATCCTGCCTGTAGCTACTGCTGATCAGTTATATCAGCGATGTGTTGTTTCAAAAAAAAAAAAAAAATCACACCAAAACTCAGCAGCAGGAAGTAATGAATACTTGTTATCAATATTTGAGGATCAGGAATCTAGGAGTCACTTAGCTCAGGAAATCGGCTCATGGTCACCTATGAATTTGCAATCAGGACAGTGGTTTGGGCTATAGTCATCCTGAAGGCTTAGCTGAAGCTGAGACTGAGGGATCCATTTCCAAGCCTAGCAAAATCAATGCAACTATTGACAGGAAGCCTCAGGTCCTTATCACCTTCATACATTTCTGGTCTTTATTTTTTATTTATCACAGGTGAAATCAGTCTTCATTTGATGTATCATCTCAGTTTTCTCCTCTATCTTGCTCTTTTTCTCCCTTCATTTCCCTACTTGGTATCTTGTCAGACAACATTTCTAGGTCACGCCATGTGTATTAGTTTGCCATAAAAGTACCAACTGTATAGCTTAACCAACAAGAATCTGTTTTATCACAGTCCTGGAACCCAAGAACATATTTTCCCTTCTCTCCCACACTACTTCTTTTATGTCTTTCTGTGGCTTGATCCCTTCTCATAAGAAGGATAATCATAGTATATAACTTTTCTATTTACCTTACTTTTTTTTCTAATCTATGGAACCACACTCAAGTGCTTAGATTCTGACATCCGCACTACCCTTTGTCACTGTTGGAGGGAAGCCATTCTTCTCACAGGCCCATTTTTTTGTTCTGTGTGTATATTGAAATTTATATGTATGTTTTCTTACCTGTAACTTGGACTTCTTCTCTCTGGTCCTAATCTCTTATTCCCAAATAAATTTTATTTTCAACTTTAACCTTAAGTTGTATGCCATTTGGCTGCTTGCTGAGCTTCAAGGAATGTGGTGTTAAGCCCTACGTCTCTGAAGGCTGGATCAGTTCTTCCAGTGCCTAAAGAATTCTCTAGGAACTTTTAAAACCATATGTGGTGTTCTAAGGAAGGGACTCCTGTAGCCAGAAATGCTTGTATAATGTATTTTTGAACCTGTATAAGCGCTAACTAAAAAATGCTTTAACTGTTGTGACTGCAGTTCTATACACTTTTTCCAATCCCTAATTTTGTAGGTCCTACAGCTATTCCATAATGTTATGATGCCTTAAGAGGTATTGGGAGAACAAGATGCAAACTAGGTAAAGAGCTAAAATCAGAAGTATCTCTCTTGTCTTACAGTCAAGATGTGATAGTCACTAAGAAGGTATTAGAGGAGGTGTTAATTGAGAACATGCACCAGCTGTGCATAGTGGCCCCATATTGGTTACTCATTAGCGCAAGGGAAGCATTTGAGGCTCTTGCCAGCATTACCTGCCTGTGGTCTGTCTCAGTCCTCTGTGGCTGCCACCGCAGCCCCGTTTTCCTTTGAAACTTGGCAGTCCATGAGTTATGCTGGAATCCCCAGGTGAACCTAATGTATCCAATTTCTCTCACTCTACTTCCTTTATCCTGTAATGTGCTGTTGATTCCATCCACACAAACATGATGATGAATAGCCAGACTTATTGCAGTAGCTCCATTCAGTACATTAAGACTTAAAATATGCCTGATAAAATTGAGGGAAGCATTAAAGTCCTTCTAGCAGCGTGGTTATCTATCTTTTCCTTGGAGTGAAATTTGACAGGTATTTAGGAATAGTTCTTTCCAAAGTCAGAATTCATGGTAATGCATTGTTCTAAAATTCAGGACTAATATTCCACTCTATAAAAAAAAAGCATAAAGAAAAGAAAGGGGGGATCTGGTTAAACTACTTAAAAAATTAAGAGAACATCTATAAGAATGTGGTTTGTTAGGTAACAGAGAAATTTCACTAGAAGTATGGGATGTGGGTAAGAAACTCAAAATCAATTATACACAAAGGCATGAATGTCCAATGATCATTGGATAAAATAGATTCCAAAGCACACATTTACAAGATGCACAGAAATAGGATGATGAATAACAAGAGATTCATCTGCAAACCAGTTGAAGGATTATGGCTTTCACTGTCAGCAAATAAGCGATATTCTTGCTCTTATTGTCCTTGACTATAAGAAGGATATAAGAGAATGAATTCGAATATATTCTTGGTAACTCTGTCTATTGTGTTTAGCCTAGCCAGAGTGAGCTACAGTGGAAGGGAGTTATGCCTCAGAAAACAATTTATTTAACACATTTCAATGCTACACAGAGCTTTATTTCTTAATATTGGCTATTATTCGCTCCTGGAATGAAAGCAGAGCAAGATATAGCCCTTTAGGGAGTGAGTTAACTAAGAAATGCATTTCCAGATGATATCACATGCAAACAGCACTCTGAAATCACTAGACATCAAAATTAATCAGGCTGAATCCAGCGCTTTGTCAGGTGTAAATCTCTAAACTTACAAACTTACTGAACTGATAGGAAGAGTGATTCTAAATCAGGAGGCAAGTGTCATTTCCCACTTCTTTTTCTTCTTCGTCTTTTTTTTTTTTTTTAATTCTGACACCACCTGTGTTCTTAAAAGAGGAATATGATTGAGAAGGCAGGAAAAAAATGTGATTTTATATTGCAAAAGAGTCGTGTAAACAGTTTCTAGTTTCAAATACTTTTTAGATGCATCTCAATTTTGCCTCACAGTGAACATTTGATGCTGACAGGGAGAAAATGAACACATAGAACAGGGAAGCCTTTATGACTTCCCACAAGGGTCTTAGTCAGGACTGTTTATCAAACAATGAAGGAAAAGGAAAAAAAAAATCTCAGGTAGATATTTTGTCAGGGTGATATTAAAAATATTCAGCACCCGACAGGGCCTAGGTCTTATCATAATCGAATTGGTCTCAAGTCTCCTGATGAGATAATAAGATAATATAATAATCAGTTACCTTTGAGTGGCTAACTCATGGAAGGGAGAGTGGACAGGAGGGCGGAAGACACACGGGACCCACAACACAGCCCAACAGGATCCCAGGCCCTTGACCACATGTGAGCTAATTATCCTCGCAGTTGCAAGATGATAGTTTACTTCTAAAGTATCTTTATTCGATTATACTTGACTTTTTCATTATATGTTATCTGTTCTCTCTACTTTGGCTTCCTTCTGCTTTTTCTTCCTCTCTTCTCTCTTTCTCCCTCTGCTCTTGCTGTGTCTTTTTTTCTTTCCCTTATTTCTTTTTCCCTCTATTAAATTGTGACAATGAGAGAAAACTCAACTTGGGTATGTTATTTATTCTTCATGCTTTGTTGTTTAGATGGCTTTGATGTTTGTTCTTTTACTATATCATAAGACAGAGTGGCTAGTAAACAATTTAAAAAGTAATTGTATATTCTAGAGGTGGAAAGTCCAGAATCAAGTTTTCAATGTGGCTATTATCCTTCTGGAGGCATTAAGGAGGGTTCTTCCTTGCTTTTGGGCAACTTTCTGCCACTTGGCAGATTTTGGCATTCCTTTGTTTTTAGCCACAATGCCTCTAGGTCTGTTTTACTGCCATATAACATCCCCCTCCCCCAATCAACTGTGTCTTCTCTAAGGACACCTGTAACCACCCAATGTACTACCGTGTGAGTTCATCTTAACTCACAACTTCTACAGTGACTTTATGCCCATATAAGGGTATATAGTGATATGCTAGGAGTTCATGCTTCTAAGCAATATTTTAAGAAAAACATAATTCAAATCTGCCATTCTGTTTGATAGGTAAGCATAAGGAACATTTACTGCAAAAAGTGCTTGGATACTGAAAACGTCAGAATGCCCAGTTATATTTATTTTTACACAATGATTTTACCTTTTGATTAAAGCACAGTTCATAATGTACTTAATACAGTATAATACTGCCTAAGTGTCTATAGATCATAAATACACATATGTTATGGGCTGGTTACTCAGGAAGTTTTATTGATGGTGACTGGAGGAATATGAGAAACATAGATTTTACTAATGACAAAATTAAGTTTTGATGTCACTGTTGCAGTGAAAATCTCCCCATAGGATTTTGCACAGATGGATTTCAAGTTAGATTTTTTAAGCAATGCGATTAAGAAAGAAAGAAAATAAGAATTACTAAATGTACCCAGTCCAAGCAAGGAATGAAGTTCTCTGCTCTAAGCCAGAGACTCTCCACATGTACAATGAGGACCACAGGCCTTAGGAGGAACATGAGTAGAAGCAGCCAGGACAGGATGAGATGATTTAGATTCAGGATTCTACCCTAGCAACTGCACAGAGGGAAGCTCTGACATCCTGTTTATTATGGTCTGTGCCAAACTGAGTTATTCTGTCCATCCTGTCAGGAAGGTTCTGACACCCTATCTTTGGAATGTCACCAGCATGTTTCTCTCCCATTTTGCTTTGTCATTAAGTTTCAGATCAACATTAATTGCCGACCTTGATGCACTTCTCAGCCTTTGTCGTCTTTGTAAGATGGGCTGGAGGTTGAGCAATACATTGCTAGTTTATTAGGTACTCTTAAGAGGCAAATCCAGATCAGAACTAGAGATGCATTTTAGAAGTTTTGTATATCTGTTGCTGTTTTTCTAAATTTCTCTGGAACATTATTTCTGTAAATTCTGAATAATTGTTGGGCACTATTAGGTATCTGTTGTTTCTCTGGATTCTTCTGGTTAGCCCCAGGGAAAATTTTCTGATACCATGTTACATTTCTCTTTTATAATTTCTTGGTCATTACTCTCATTTATGGAACTTTATCCTCTCTAAGTATTGCCTTCCCTTCCTTGTGGTTATATCTTAATCATTGAATATTAATATTCATAATCTATTCTTTTCTTTATGCTCAGTTTATTTTTGACCACACTTGATGGCTATTTGTTTCTGGGCAATGTTTTATATAGTCATTCAGTAATGTCTGCCAAAGCCATGTTGCCTATAATCACAGACGGGTGAGTCTATGATCCCTTCTTTTCTGTCCATATTACGATTCTGTTTCTGAAATAGCCTCTGAAAGAAAAAAAATCTACTAGACTTGCAGCCCACCTCTTTTTGCTTAATTAAAACTATGATGAGACTTTCAAGTTTCTACTTTTTGAAATATGATCCCTCCTCTGTGAAGACGAAGGAGACAGAGAATTCTGATTGGTTAGTTCTTGTGCTAGCAGAAGCTATTCTGTATCCTTTATAATTGCTTTCTTACAGATACCAAACTATACCCTGAGCATCTAGGATTAAATACTGATCAAAGGCGGGTTTAACTGTATCCTCAGGACAAGCTGATTCAATGGAGAGAAGCTCAGGCCCTGCATGAGCTCTTAGAAAGAGAAATAAATTACTAGTCAGTAGTTAACAACAGTAAAAACTGCAGAGTAGCATTGGACCTGATATTTCAGCTGGGTTGATCTACAAAAAGTGAGAGAATGTTCAGTTACCAGAATCAGGTGTAAAGGGCTCAGATGTAGTCTTCTAGTCCTTTCCATGGAATCTTAAAGTCTTTTGTAGAGACAAAAATCTAGTCTTTCTGAGTAATTATTAGCAATGTTGTAATTTTATGTGTGTTGCTTTTAGGCAGGGCCAAGGTTATAATAATGGCTTGAATCAATTATGGATATTTAAAGTCCTTTCTGCAATTGAGTGTAACAATGTCATTACCCTCTGCATGAACTGCATTCTCTCTTGACCAACTCTGCTAATAATCATCCTCACTTAAGAAACAGATTTCTTACTAGTCTGGCAGGATTCTGTCTAGTTAGAATATGCTCTAAATTGCCCCTGTGTGACAGACAGATTCAGCCGTTAGCTTGCACAGTGTATATTTCTCCCATCTCTATTTTGCTTAAGAACATGGCTGCTCTAATGTGGTTCCCTTTTTCACCCAGAATAATTTATATCTCTGCTCCTAAATAATAATAGGAAATCATAGCCATACTGACAAAATTAGAGAAGACATTAACAAATAATTCAGATTAAAATATGAAATTGGCAAATACATAGGATCTGTAGTTTCGCCCAAGGTGACTAATTAATTACTACAATTTCCCACTTCCCCACATTCAGTGAGAACATGCCTTTGAAAAGCTATTCAGGGAAGCAGAGCTTAGTGGATATTAACATGCAAATACCCACAAGCAAATACACAATCCACTTGCCCTCACAGGAAGTGGGATCTGTACACTAAGTAGGCAGGGGTCCACTGCTCTAGGTTGAGTGTTTGCTTTAGTCACTTGGCAGTTTGATCATGAGATTTTAAAGCTGGCCAGAGCCATAGAGTAGTGGTTACAGTTTCTGCACTGCCAATGAGTGAGCCAAGTTGGAGGGAGGTAGACTGAGGTCCATACAACGGGGCAGCTATTGGAATCCTTCTACATTGCCCCTGTCCAACCTAAAGTAAAATAAGCAGGTAAATTTTGTCAGTTTCATACAGTTTTACAGGTATGCCAGGAGAATCAACACAGGGTATGGTTACGGGTAATGACACTGATACGACACTTGGAATTCTTTTAAAACAACATCCCCCATTTTCTCCCTCAGAAATGGAGACATCCACTTCCTTCAATATTGAGCTGTCACAGTGCCTTGTTGTTATTCACTGACTCCTTGAGTGAATTCATCTTTAGACTTTTTAATCCCAACTATGGTCTCAATTTGGAGAGTTTAATTGCTTTGATGGTGCTGACTGCGTTAGTGCAGTTTCCCATGTGCTTGTGTTTGTTTCTCAGCATACAGACATCTTTGTTGTCTTTAAATATTGTGGTCCCCTGAATAGATGCACTGAAGAGCATTTATGCATAGTGAAGGTCAAATTAGATAATCTTTTTTCATTTTTTTTAAGAACACTGACTATAGCATTATTTTTCTTCATTCTTCTTTTTTTCCTGCTTTTTAGTTTTTTAAATTATTCCCAACATTAAAACCATTTCCCTGCCAAGTTCTGTAGCCTAAATCATTTGGTGAAATGTATAACTTAATAGACCTGTTTTTTTGGAAGCTTTTCGAATTCAATGAGACTCCTTTTTAAATGAATAATATTTTTATCTTTTGTAAGTTTCATATACTTAAACAATGTTCATTAATCATGCAATCCACCACTCCTTCCTTCCACCCCCTCTAGGGTCCTACCCTATTCCTCCCAATTTCATCTTCTCCTTTTTCATTTCATTGTTATTAATAATCCCTAAGTCCTATTAGTGCTTCTCGCATATGTGTGCATGCGTGGCCCAACCCTCATTGGAGGAGCTATTGGAGGTTGATACTGTTGAATGCATTTCTTAAAGTAAGAGCATTCTAGTCTCCACTATAGTGTGAAAATGCTGGGATGATTTTTTTCCAATTCTATGCTTTTTATTTTAATTATTTCAGTGAATGTTTTGAAGGGGTCTTGGAATATCCCAAAGGTTTTTATACACACATATCAATCATAACCTTACATAGGATAATTTGTACAGATGATTAGAGAACAGTTCTTTTGTGAGTCTAGACTTTTTGGTAACTCATGCGAACACAGAGACACTTTATGACTTCATTGTCTCATACAGTAGATGGGTGGCTATAGGGTTTATAACAAAACAAACTCTAAAGAAAGTATGCAAATTGCCAGTTTATTCAAAGAGACTTTGAAATACTGCCAGGTAACTTTGGCAGAGGTCAGATTAGAATCCCTTGATAGCCAGCCTTGATCATGTCTACTTTCCATTGTTTCACAGAGCTCATAAGAATGTGCTGAGCACATGTTGGACCAGATTTTTAGATAACACTAATAACAGACCAAAACACCTTTGGATAATTCGGTGCCATGAAGTAGAATGACAAGAAACTAACATTTCTATTCGTCTCTTATGTTACGCATCTATGTCCCCCAGTTCACTGAAAGAAGCTACAAAATGGAATTAACAATGCTTTTTCAGATAGGAAGACTGAAAGTAAGACACACTAAGTTGTAGACCATAGGCTTGAAAGTATAACTATAGTACAATTTAGTTTTCTCTGATTCAAGTTTCTGGCTTCTCTGATGAAAAGAAACAGATAAGAAAGCATCAGTAGTGTAGAGAAGGTCTGCTGTGAGACAGGGCAGGAATTTCAGCCGATCACAAATTCAGTGATGAACCACCAGATGCTAAAAGAAAGTAGACTCTAAGGAATTTCACTGAACTTAGTGCTGGTTCACCACTGAAAGGTGTGGAATCTGGGCAACTCACAGTATTGAGAAAGTATTAGGCTCTTAAGATGAGGTTCTATTCTGCAGCAGTGTTTTGTAAATGAGTATGGAGAATAGACATGTGAGAACAGTTTGCTGTGATGGCAAGGGGTGGATGCTTGATCAAACACCTGCTAGAGTGGTCTGGTAGCATCATTGCCATGCACAGTACAGTTGTGATCTGAAGAAATAGAATCTATGCTTAGAAGTAGGAAGGCCAGTTATTACTCAACTTCAGGAAGCTCTTTCTAACAAATTGAACAGAGAGGCAATGAGGCATGAAACATTAAGGTTCCCATGCTTAGTTGAGACCTGTGTGGCACTATTCCTAGAAGGTTACATTGTTATTGATATAGTGTCTACATCCTCTAATAAGAAGTTTAATATAGCGGCATTTGTTTATCCAAAAGGGTGACCAATTAATAGCAAACCATCTTAACCATGTCTATTGCTCAGTAATGCTGAACACAGGTGTTAAACACCAGGAGGGTGGATGAGCTTTGACAATGCAGAACCAAGGATTCTAAGCCAAAACGATTAGCAAATCTAAGCTCAGGTGTAGAACCCTTTGCTGTCTTGCTCTTTGCCTTTGCCTTACAAAGGCTTGTTGGGAAATAGTGTTGAATTCAATTAAGAGGGATCAGACCCCTGAGATCTCGGAGAAAACTTAAGAGCTGGTATCCGATATGGGAAACGTTTATCATCCTTTTCTGAAATTCAGAGAAATGATATTAATAAAACTAGACATCTACACTCCATTTCAGGGAAGCAAGATCCTTAGGGAACTCAAAATACCAATTAATCCGAAGAAGAAACACACTTGAAAGAAGAGAAAATACTTGGTTCATTTAGATAAATGGTGTTGACAGAGATTCCAGGTGTGCCAGTCAGATACCATGGAATTTCTGCATCAAATAAAAAACCCTTCGAACTGTGTCAACATCACTTCCATTCTGAGAAACATAAGGATGTGTGCCCTAGGTTTAGAGATGTTCAATAAAGTGATGTTAGAAAGAAGAAGGGATGCAAGAGCCAGACATTCTTGGCTAGGGACATTTGCAATGGCAGGCTCTTAAGCCAAAGAACCATTAAAACAACTTTACCTCAAAAACATCTGTAGATATTAGGTGATTTTTAATGACGAGCTGACATGTATCCCAGGAGGCCTTGAGCTCACTGTATAGCAGAAGATGACCTTTAACGTCTGAATCTCCTGCTTAACTCTGGCCTGCTGGGACTATATGTACATGCCACCATTCCTGTTTGTGCTGTGCTATGTAGTGTACCTGGTGATACAATTATATAGTCTCTACATCCTCTAACAAGACGTTTAATATAGCCGCATTTGTTTATCCAGAAGAGTGACCAATTAATAGCAAACCATCTTAACCATTTCTATTGCTCAGTAATGCTGAACACAGGTGTTAAGGTGAGAGGACAGGACCACAATGGGCAATCACTCTACCAAGTGGTCTGCAGCTCCAGCCTTACACTCACAAATTCTACATATAATTTCCTAATATCTAAGCAAATTGCCTTGTTCAGTCTTTGGAACATGAATGTGTTTCTTTCAGGTTGATTTCTATATATCTATGCTATTTGAGTGCATTACATATGTGCATGTGTGCATATGTAATAAAAAAAAAAAAAAGAAAAGAACCCCAAGGAATCAGCAAGGAATTACTGGAGGTCTTTGTCCTTTAAAATCTTCACTTGCCTTCCTTGTCTAAAGCATCAACACAGTACAGATCCTGAATTATTCATTGAAACATAAGGTTTGTATTTGTCTGCATACACTTACCTCTGACTTTTATTTCTATTGTCTCCACCCCATTCTCTGGCCTACTTTACTATGTTTTGTTTGTTTGTTTGTTTCTAGTGGGGCTGTGGAAAAGAAACATTAATATAAGCCATTTCATAGGTTTTCTTTTTGTTCACATGTGGCATTTCTTTAACTGCTTGGAAAACTGTGATTTTGTAGCCCTGGAATTCTGATGCTAAAGATAATGAGACACATTGATCTAATGCATTGAGCTAGGAAGCTGAGAACTATCTCTGCATCATGCCATCACCCACGAGGTAGCAAAGGACCCATGATGACCTCCCCAGTTGGTTCTATATCCTGTTCTGCAAGTGCTCAAAAATGACCCTGTTGTGTATTGTTTGAATTGGTGATAGTGGTTGTGCTTGGTAAATTCTAGAACTCACAGCAATTAGTGGAAGATAATTAAAGTATCTGTAATTATGATTAAGCAGAAAAATAATCATTCATACAGAATAACTTGATAATCCCTAATATCATTTAGTGTTTTCATAGAAGTTTTCACTTTATCTTGCTTTGTGTCACAATCTGTAAGCAGTCTAATTTTTGCCTTAGGTGAAAATGTACTCGTGTACACATACTTGTTCAAAAGGCTCTCAGTCTGTCTTCTTGTCAAGACTGCAGCTGTCATCCATTCCCCAAAGGCATTGCCTAGAATGGACATTCAGGACTGGAGGCAACCTGCCACTTAGATGTGGCACCTTGCATATGTGCTACAGTTCCCACTCTGACTTGCATACTGTACACAATGCCATCTTGTCTCGAGAGGACAGGACTATTGTGAATTACTATTTCCCTTTAGCTGTGCAGGGAAAGAGCTAGCCTTGCTGGCACTGTAGAATGTAAGGTCTGTGTGCACCCTCTCACATTATGGTTTTGATGTCTCAGTCTTCTAGGGAGCTTGCTGCAGTGGTGAGATAAAAGCGACTGCCCTTCCAAGGGCTGGCCGTTTTGCATTGATATTTACATTCTTTGCCAAAGTGACATCATAACCATTTGCTTAGTATTTGCACCACAGGGATGTGTTTTACATAATTCAAGACTTGGAAGTGATGATAATGTATTTCGGATAGGCATCAGAGGCCACAGGGTGCAGAATCTCATTCCCTTTCTCTTTTAGGACCTCAATGCATAAATGGGTCCCTAGTCCATCATCGTAAATCATATTAACAGCACTGCTTATTAGGTGCCAGCAATGTGTCTGGCACTGGACTAAGTACACATCCCACATTATTGTTTAGCCCAGTGACAGCAGTATCAGAGTGGATAACATTCTTCCCATCACACAAGAAGAAAGTCTAAAGCCAGGACAACTCATAACTTGCAAAGGTCTGAATATAGACATCTAACCCAAAAGGCTCTCACACTTTCTGTTTTGCTGCTCTATCTCCCACCTCCCAGTTTATTCTCCCAATCATGTGAGACAGGAACCCTGCTTTGCTTTTTTTAGGAAATGACATTTGAGATAAAAGGAAGGAATAATGAGAGATTGTCGCCTTGGTCCATCTCTGCCCCTTTTGTTCCCTTCTTTGCTCCAGGAGCCTCCCAAATCCCTCTTTGAGATGAACATAAAAGCTCCATGTTTGCCTTGAGATAAAGCTACCTGGCAATGATGGATGCCAAATTATGGAAACCTGCCAACTGGCACCTATTTGCCTGAGTATGTTGTCTTGGTTTTTATCCAAAGGCAGAGATTTTAGAGGGAATGAAATAAAAACATACTAGATATTTTTATGGTCTACATTGATATTATACTTTTTGTGTAATTGTCATCTCTGAATGAAACTCTTCCCCACACCCCATTCCTTTGCACCCCACCATCAATGGTACAGTGATGATACAGACATGTCACCATCTTCTCATTGTAAAGTGGAAAACCAGGAGTAGCCTTGGCCTAACTTTTACTCACTTCCGTTCATCCCTCTTTGCTCCTGAACTACATGTCTTTGAATGATAGCTCAGGAAAAGCCAGCCATTTAAGCAGCCTTGGTTTCCCTTGATGTCCTTAAAGGGCTCCTTATTTGTAGAGGCTGACTCACTGCATTTGGCACTTCTAGGTACTCCCGGAGTTTTGGAGTTTTGGATAGTTCTATTTCTCTGCTTAAGGTTCTTTGACATAGATTCTTATCTTTCCTAGTAAAGCCATCAAGTTTCTTAACTGCAAGACTAGACCCGGAGGGATGAGTGTGAAGGTTTAAAACTTCTTCCCTTTTCTACCACCACAGGAAACCAGACACGAGACCATCTCAGCCTTCTCAGTTCAGAGACAGTGTCATTGATTTAGCGCATGCCCATGAAAATATAAAGATACACATTTCCAGGTCCTTTGTGAGGTTTCTTTCACCACCGGCAATCTCTCTATAGCTAATGGCAAATGGCATCCTTCTCAGCAGAACTGGGTGCTGTTCCTGTCCTAGGAAGTCCATCCTCTTCCAGTTGACAGCTGTTGAATTTCCATAGTAATTTTCCCCATGTTTCCCATTACATGAATTACACTTACCATATATACTTTTGCTGGTCACACATTTGTAGACCTTTTAAAAGTATTTATGTGGGTGGAAGGAAGAGAGCGCCTTTGATACAGTTGTATGAATACCGGATTGATGACACATTATTTGGAGTCCCATATATGAACTCGTGTTTTTTTTTTTTTTTTTTTTTTTTTTTTTAAGGCTTCATTTACTTTTGGGTTTACTTTTGGTCTAAGTGCAGTGACACGGTATGATTGTTCTTCATTCCTCTCCTTTGTTTTTGCTTGCTTTCCTCGAGCCCCGTATTGGTAGTAGTAGAAATAATAAGAAAAATTTGAGAATGAGGGGGAATGCTATAGTGGACATCACAAAGGTGAATATACCACATTTTGAAGGTCACAATGCATAGGTATAACTTAAAAGAGTGATGTCATCCCCACTGTCTACAGCCTGGAGGTTTGGGTAGGTCTTGAAGTAGAATAGCATAAATATATTGAAGAAATAATTTCTGTTCAGAATATTGCTTGCCCTTCACCTTCTCCTGAGGCAGATAAAAACAAACAAACAAACAAAAACACCCCTGTTAATAAAATATTTGTTGATTCAGCCAGTAATTCACTTAGAGAATTATAGTTCTTTTATTCACTGTTCTTTTCTACAAAGCACACATACATTTTATAATACCTGGGGTGGCTGGTTGATTGACTACCCTTTTTGCAGACGCCTCATTGATGGCAAGGACAATGATCCCCAAGACATTAGAAGCCTTCTAATGTATTTCCTTTAGTAATTTAGGGTACTGTGTATATTCTTGATACTGACAATCACTTTTGTCGACATGAGGACTGTCAGCAGGATTCAGAGGCATTAGTTCAGCTATAGTTAGGCCTAAAAAAATCTACAATAAGTTGGAACATGAAAATTTAGATCTGCTTTAAATTTCTATGATCATTATTGATCTTCACTTAATTTAATGCATGCTTATGTTACTTTTTATTTTTTGAGACAAGGTCTCATCCTACATCATAGCCTGGCCTGGATTTGACTATGTGACCAAGTAAATTTGCATCACATTAGAGATGTGAGCTACCAATGGTGATATTGAAATTTTCTAAAATTCTTAATGCTAAAATTTAAGCTTCATATCATCTGGTGTATGCTGCTTGGTTGGTGGTCCAGTGAGAGATCTCAGGGGTCCAGGTTAATTGAGACTGCTGGTCCTCCTACAGGGTCACTCTCTTCAGCTTCTTCTAGCTTTTCCCTAACTCAACCACAGGGTTCAGCAGCTTCTGTTCATTGGTTTGGTGCAAATATCTGCATCTGATTCTTTCAGCTGCTTATTGGTTCTTTTGGAGGGCAGTCATGCCAGGTTCCTTTTGTGAGCACTCTATAGCCTTAGTAATAGTGTCAGGCCTTGGGACATCCCCTTGAGTTGGATCCCACTTTGGGCCTGTTGTTGAACCTTCTTTTCCTCAGGCCCCTCTCCTTTTCCATTTCTGCAGTTCTTTCAGACAAGAACATTTATGGGTCAGATTTTGACTATGGGATGGCAACCCCCTTCCTCTCTTGATTCCCTGTCTTCCTGTTGGAGGTGGGCTCTATAACTAACTTTACTCTCCTTACTGTATGATATTTCATCTAGGGTCCCTCCCTTTGAGTCTTGAGAGTCTCTTAGTTCCCAGGTCTCACTGGACCACCAACCAGGCAGCAGACACCAGCTAATATGAAGCCCTCAACACATATACAGCAGAGGACTGCCCAGTCTGAGTTTAGTCAGAGAAGATGCACCTAACCTTCAAGAGACTGGAGGGCCCAGGGAGTTTAGAGGTCTGCTGGGGTGGTGTGGGGTAGAGGGTAGGGAACATCTTTATGGAGACAGAGGGTTAGAGAGGATGTATGGGATGTGGAACAGTTGGAGGGTGGACCGGGAAGGGAATAAAATTTGGAGTTTAAAACTAATTATTTAATTAAAACTTAATTAAAAATTTAATTAATTAAAATTAGTCATTTAATTAATTAATTAAAAAATTTAGTTTCAATGTATGTTTTAAGAATGAGTTTCACATTGTCAAATCTCTCATTTGTCTAGGTCTCTATAAAGAAATATCAGAGAACACATGTCCTCTTGCTCAAAGTATCTAAAAAAAGTTCTGTGTGCTTTTCTATATATTTTAAGGCTTTTAGATCATGTGCCTGTAGGAGTGGGTGTCATTTGTACATGTGCATCTATATATGAGTACACTATACATGTGATCTGCTTTGCTATTGTCACAGTAAGGCCATTTAAACTGTATTTGCCTCAAATGGACACGCCTACTCTGCTATGTTCTCAGGAGTGAGTATATGCTGTTTAGTTAGTAAGGCATCTGCATATCTCATGAGAAGGAATTTGGTCTGGATTTAATTGTGTTCCCTAACTGCTGAGCTGCATTCTACTCTCCACTCCTCACAAGTGGGACTTTTACCAGTGTCAGAGCATGCAGAGCTCTCTCTGAATTGCACGACTGAAGTAGACCTTTATTGGGATGCTCCTTTTTCCTTGCCTCATCTATGGTGAAAGGCTTTACACTGACTCATTTGCCTTTGTTGTTAGCTTTAATTTACTTGGTTTCATCCTCTTGGTCACATCAAACTTCTGCAAAAAAAAAAAAAAAAAGGAACAACAATATGACTTTGGAGCTACCAGTGCTGTTTCCTGGCACTTATCACTGTGTACAAGTAGCTACAGTTCATCCCTAGCTATTCCTGGGTCCTAAGCATTTCCAGCTTGCAAACCTTTGTCTATGCTGCTGCCTTTGCTGTGAGTGACTAGTTAACTAACTATTCATGTTTGAAATCTCAGACAATATCTTACTTATGGATGAGTTGACTTAGCTATCATTTATTGACTCTTTCATTTAGAAACATTACTCTAATACCTGCTGCTGTCTGGGAATCTCTAAATGGACTCAAACATCCTGTCCTCTCAGTTTTATGGTCACGTACTAATAAGTGTCTACTCATCCACATTAGGTTCTGATTCTCTACGCTGCATCTCTCAATTGGCCCCGAGGTCTTCATGAGAGCATGGTTGATCTCTTCTATATTTTTGTAGTTGCAGCATTCAGCCTGGTCTCTGTAACACAGTAGGGGTTCAGTAACTATTTGTTGGCTACAAGCATGATTTGTTTTATCAGTACCCTTTCCGGGGAGATACTATGTGAGATGCCTTCCTCACATATATAATGACCACCCTTTTCTGTGTTCTCTAACATTGTATCTCCAAGTAGATAAACTGAAGCTTTATCCTCCCAGCCATCCTTCTCTCCTCCCCCATCCTGCTTCCCATCACTCCCCTGAACCCTCCTGCTGAGTGCAAAGCTCCAATCCTGGGAAAACACCATGCAGCGCCTTCATTCTAAAAAGGAGCAATTGAAAACGTTTCTCTGGTAATTTAAGCACACAGCAGCTACCTTTGCAAAAGCCCAGTTGCTAAATTATCCCCTCGGCTACTCATTTTGCAGGAAGGGTAAGAAAAAAAAAAAGAAAGAAAACTGGAAGAAAAAAGGACTGTTGTAAGAAAAAAAGACTGTACTGAGAAAGGAGACTGTTTTCTTGGTATTCCTTCTTTTTTCTCTCCCGCCTCCTCTGAATTCAGCTCCTGGTGTGGCATGATCTGCTACTTTTCCTTTTAATGTTTTAAATGCCACAAATGCCTGTCATAAACCACCTTCTTAATTATGCAGAAGTCGAGCTGAATGGTTAGTTAGCAGTGCTATTGCAATTACTGCACTTTTTCAGGTTGGCTGCTGTTTTATGTGGCACTGTTTTCTAAGTTGCTGATTAAGATGATGTAGTGGGTGGAGTCCTTCTTCTTTCTATTGGAGAGGAGCCTGGGGAGGAAGGCTGGGGTAATGAGTCCTCCAGCGGTAGTTGATGGCCTGATTGGGATTGTGGTGAGATACTACGGAGGGGAGAGGAAGATATGCTTATATATTCCTTTCTTACAAGTGTTAACAGCTAGTTCTCAGTCTGGCCTTCTCCTGTGTCCAACCCAAGTGCTAAAATGCATAGGGATAACATTGATGGCTCTTGGAGAGGAGTCTCAATCATTTAGAATGATACTCTGAGATTTTCCATTATCTTCAGATGTCCTACCTAGTTCAGTGGCGCTCAAATGGACTCCTTATTTCAGAGTTCATGTTGGAGTTCCAATACAGAAAACGCTAAGACAGGGAGGGATGTAAATTAATGTCAACTTGCTGTCTATCTCTCCCTGCGAATTCTCTACCCTATGAAATGCAAACTGTTCATCATTAGCCTTGAAAAGCTGTGCTTCCAAGATTATTGCAAGTACTAATCAAAAAGCAAACATATGAAGTTAAAAGCAGCACGATCTTATAGGACAATCACTCACAAAGGCTTCAAGCATGTCTACTATGTCGTAGCTTCAGTGAAAGGCCTAACACAGTAACAGTACAGGATCCTTGCCTGCATGAAAGCAACACTCAGGGATATGAAAGTTTAGCTAGTGATCCATGAATACCTTAAAGGATGGTTAGTGTGATGAAGAAGAAAGCGGTGTGGAGGAATGGACAATGGGGCCCTGGGGTAATTACAGATACAGTCACCCCAACACATGGTGTGTATTTGATTTCTTTGAGAGACAGCTGGGAGCTGGTGGCAAAACATCATGAGGTATCAGGGTTAAAACAGTGCCCAGGGGAGGCTTGGAATCATCCTGTTGAATGACTCTGTAGATAAACCAAAGGATTTGGGATTTAATAAAAGCTTACTCATGTTTTTAAAAGAGCATCCTGGCCGAGTTCCTATTATATTAAAAAAATGTGGAAAAATATGCTATATGGAAAGTACTCTAGGGGTCCAGGCAAAAGTGGCTGTTTCAGAGCACTGTACTGAGCACACTGAAGCATTATCATGATGCCCTCTGCTTTCTTAAGTGTTAAGCTGTGCCTTCACCCAAATGGTGAAGCATTGCTTGTTTTGATGCTAACAATCAACATTCTTTTCTGTAAACCAATATAAAATATTTAAAAAGATCAGTTATTGTTTGTTTTTATTTATTAATTATTAGACCAGGGATGAAGCTGTGTGGCCCTAGAGCAAAATTAATATTACCAGCTATTATCAGACCATGATTGAGAGATGATCTTGAGCAGCCTCCTGGTTGCCCGAGGGATCCCTTCTTTATCCTTGGAGGCATACAATATGAGCACACTCCTAACTGATATAAAGGACCATGGTATTGCTACCTCAAATGTTGAGTTTTGGCTATAGGGGATGTGCTCTTATACGTCTAAGGAATTTTTATTTTAAGAACAATGGTTGGTTAACAATGTAAGGTGTATTTGGGCAAGAGCAGATTGATAAGCTCATCCTGGATAACTGTTTGTTTTCTTAACTCTTCCCCTTCAATTTTCATTAAAGGAAGCAGTTTGGGGAGAAAAAGGATATGGTGGGTCTGGCATTAGTTGGTTTTGTTTATCTTCACAGAAGGTGCACAGAAAATCCTGCATCCCTACTTTCTTTTTTTCATTTTTTCTATTAGGCCTGAATGTTCATATTCCTTCTGTGGTGTGTGTATGTGTGTGTGTGTGTGTACATGTGTGTATGTGAAAGCTACACACTGACATAGATAATAGGTATCTTCTTTAATTATTCTTCATCTTATTTTATTGACACAAGGTTTCTTACTGAATCTGGAGCTCATCATTTTTGCAAGACTAGCTGGGCAGTGACCTTCCTGTCTCCATCACTCAGCACTATGGTTACAGATGTGTGTCAACATACCTGGTTTTCTATGTATGTCTTTGGGATCTAAACTCAAAATTCCTGTATTTGCATGGCAAGCACATTAATGACTAAACTGTATCCCTAACCCTCATATTCTTATTTAATATATTTAATAAGCATTATAAGAGAAAGATCATGTTGAATTCTACACTGCTTTTCCTTTTTTCCTTTAAAATGGCCTAGAATTGCCATGTGTTTTAGTCCCAATCTAAAACACAAAATAAGTGTGCATTGTCAGATTCATATCTCAAGAGATTATGCAATTACATGACTGTATCACTATTATGTTAATTATAGGTCATATAGCATAATATCATAAATTATGTTATACTATATTAATCACTACTTGGTTCTCCTAAGTCCCTATTATCACTGGCTAGCTGATCTTTTGCATTTACCTAAAATCATTCCTACCATATGTGGGACCCACCAGTGCTTCCTGTAATCATCACTTCTATGATCTTACTTCCACTTAGCATTGGCTTACACTATTTATATTTCATCTATTTGTTTGGTGCTGGAATCCTTTCTTTGTACTTGCTAGTTTGTACAAACATCCCCCCTTGCTCCATTATGGTTTTTTCTATCAACTCTACTGAACCAAGTAACCAGATTCTTTAGAGAAAATGCTGTATTGATGCCTCTTCATATGCTCCATGTCTCTATCATGAGTGTGTTTGCGATCAGGAGGGCTTCAAGTAGTGACCAAATTCTTTTTGCAGCTCATAGAGTCAAAACAAATAATATTAGTGAAAGACTAAACAGAATCATGGAATCTCAAGTCATCTTTGTAGAAGGCAATAATAAGAGCCCTGTTAGGTTATATCTTCCAAAATGCATGAACTCCACTCCAAACATTTCTCTCATTCTCGGAATAATCTACTGAAGTCTTAGAGATGATGTGCCGTGCATTCATGCCATGGTAAAGGAACCACATAAAACTTACATCTGACAGTTGTAGATGCCTAGAAACAGTGGAAAGAGATGTCACTCTTCTCAATGAAAATGAGAGCATGGGGTACCTTCTAAATAACTCTCTACAGAATACTAAATAGTCTATTGCAATATCAAACAGTATCAAGTCTATTGCAGCTCCAGACAGTATGGTTGGAGCTGTACACAGGCTTGGTGTCAGTGATGGTGACAATAAAGAGACTAGTCCTCACAGCAAATCCTATGGTACACACATACAATGCTGGTATTCGTTCACAGTTCTTTCCTTTTAGATATTGAGGTTTGGTTAATGCTTACCCATAAGGCCACAGTAATAGACATGGATGGATTGTGCTATGGACCAGGTGCTATGTTGACTGAATAGGATTCAAAAATAAGGACACCTGTTGAACCACCTGTGCTGTGTCCTCTTTAGCCCCATGGGTGTAACTGAAGCACTGTCTTGCTTGGTATTTTCTGTGATTCACATCCTTATTTTCTCACATTCCAGTTGCAAATGCCTTGAGGTCAGGCTGATATAAAAACCATTATCTTCTGTATTTTACTATTGAGGTGCTGCATCTTAGGCACACATGCTCATGTAGTATTTTCTCTCACAACTAGTTGTATGTCTGTGTGTGTGTTTCTACATGTGTCCATATACTTTAAATATCTTAGAAAAATATGCTGCCATCCAAGCCATTAAAAATGCTCCACACATTTTGCAACAAATTACAGGCTAAAGAATATATTTCTTCCAATTCTGTCATATAATTTCTACTTCCAAGATTTCAATTTTCTGAACTTAAGCTTCCCCTATAGTTAGTGAACATATTATTTTAAGAACAATTTAAATTGGACTTCATTGTAAAACTGGCTACTGAATCTGAGTGGAGACCTTCTTCTGGAGGGAGGTAATTAAATATTCTTCATTGATGCTATTTCAAATGTGTTGAATGAAAGGAGTTAATTATACAGCAGGGAACATGGCAGACTTCTGACTAATAATGAGCTCTGTGTTTAATATCTTCATTTTTGTTAGAATCATTAAAGTTGTTTGAATCAATCAGATGGATGAAGTTAATATAGACTCAAAACTAACCAGCCCCAAATGGAAGTCCCACACAGATGCAGAGGCTCAAGTCTCTAAGGACGACTTCCAGCAGAGGCTAAAGAAATACAGCTTTGTGCTAAGTATTTGATTTCCTTTGGCCTTCCATTGTGGTTTCGGGGAGAAACTATAAGTACTATTGTTTCAAAGAATGCTGTTCATTACAATGAAATGATGTTTATGCCTAAGATTTATGGCTAGAATGTGTTGCAGTAGTGAAAATTCTATACTGCCAAGTCTTCAGGAGATAAGTCCACTTTGCACCTTGGGATGCCCAATAAGCATTAGAGGACCAGGTATTATCTGAAAGAACACAAATCCTGTAATGTTCTATTGGAGAAATTTGAGGTCAGACTGGCCATATTCTATTGCTATTTCATTCCATGTCATTATATCACTTTTGCAAAATCTGAACCATTTAAGGTTTTTTTTTTTTTTTTCTTAAATGTATCCTCTGTGTAATTGCTTCATTGAATAGTGTATGTTTTTTTCATATTTGTAGACCTTTCAAGATTCTATTTGGTTCTTGCTGTGTTGGAGGATATAGCTCTGCCCCTTCAAAGGCAGAATATCAAGAAACTTACCTTTACTACTTCTGCGTTTATTCTCAATAGGGGTCCGCTTACCTTCTTGCAAGGAGTTGCAACAAGGGTTGGCTAGGAGATGAGCTTATATGTGATCTTTTATTTTCTCATTCTGCTAGAGAAGTAGAGTAGAATTATAAATGTCCTTCATGAGCCCAGATAACAAATATGTTTGGGGAAAAGGGAGGCAATATAAGAATAGAATAGATGCCTTCTTTGGAAAGGAAAATCTCAAGTTCATCACCCCATCTAGTATGAGTGCGGAGACAATTACTTGAGAGTGTTATGGTGATCTTGAAGGGAGAGATTAGCTGTGGTCTCCATAAGAACATATATATATCATTCATACATTTAAACTTATAATTTTTTCACTTCATTAACCATACAAAACTACTCGGAGATCTCATTTCATTCTTTGATACTGTAGTAGAACACACATGCATGCACAGGTGCACACACACACACAGACACACATACACACACTGCACACACTGCTTTAGAACCCTGTAGGTCTGATTTAAAAATCTCAGCTGTTGCTTCTACTAGCCATATGATCTTGTACAGATTGCGTGTCCTCTTTAAGCCCATTGTATAATCTTTAAAATGGGGATAGAGTAAAACCTGTCTGCCTAGGTCTGAATGGTTTCAATGAGGTAATTCATGTAATTGCTTATTATGAGAGATGTGATGGGGGAAGATTGTGCTACTATTTAGATGAATCTAATTAAAATCTTTCATTTTATGTATCTGAGTCTTCTACACACTATAATTTTCCCTCTGAGTCTTGCTGTTTATCCCAACTGGAGAGCTAAGATAACAATCTTCTTTTTATGTTTAGTAATTATTCGATGTGTTTCTTCTCAAGTTAAGAGAAAAATGTCTATTTCTTAGTCACTGTTCAGAATGAAAATGTGGAAGTGACTGTTTTGGAATTTGTGAAATAAAGAACATGGTTTGGGCACACAGTAGAGAGATTCATTTTAAGATGCAAAAAGTACTGCCAGTTTTGAAGAGGAGGAATGAAGAGTGCATCATTCCTCATATCCCCAATGACTTCTCTTTGAAATGGCACATCGCAGCTTGTGAGGCCACGACAGTGCCATGAACCAAGGTTACCTTCATAGTCGCAGCTTTTGTCTGACCAGAAAACTGTATAGTCAATGATGATGTGAGACTTTCATATAAGTCACACACACTGTCCCTTAAAAATAATCACATCTAGTCAGTTAAGAATCATAGCATATATTTCACATATGGAAATACTGGACATTTGCTGTTGATTTTCTAGCTCATACATACATTTGTCTCTTCAGGAGGGTGTCTAGAAACTCAGTCAAAGTTGGGTTTGGATACAGCATTTCTAACTAGCCTAAGGAATACACTGTCTACCCTAAAATTCTGCGTTTCAAATTATAATTGGTGGATCACCAACTTTGTCCTCCCTTGAGACTTCGATGAAAAAAAATTAAATCCATTAGATCCCATCGAAATCCACTGGGTGAAGGCCTGTGTCTCACCCTAGGACTCCCTAGGTCATAGTACATTAAAGTTTAAGCAGTGCAGACCCAATGTTTATAGGCAAATGTTTACAGAATGTAGTAGTCACTTCAATCAGGAACCACACCTAGGTGATGCTGAGCCCTGACTTTGGGAGAAGATATTATTTACTTTTATAATTTCCAGTTTTATCTGAGAAATTGGGATGATCATACATTAAGTTGCGGCGAATGTAAAGTGTGATGACATATGTAACCTGCAGATAATTAGCAGTGTTGTTTAATGATGTCACCCTCTCTTGTCATGTGTCCTATGAAGCCATTAGAAACAGCTGTTTGAAGGTGGTGTTTGAAATTGTCTCTGTGTTTTCATTGGTCCTGCTTTGAGAAACACTATTTTCACCATGTAGACAGCATTGGATGGTCCTTACAGTGTCATTTTGTCTGTGAGAGATAGCTGTACTGAGATTGAAAGGGACAAAGTTGCCACCTTGTAGCTTCCTGCTTTGGCCTCTGAATTTGAGGATGCACTCATGTGTATGAGATAGAAAGACAGGTATTTATTGGAGGAGGAGCATGGAGGGAAAACCTAGTATATTCCCTTTCTTCCCTAAAATTAGAATAAGATGGAATTTTAAAAATCAAATTAAATTTGATTTTTGGTGCCTGATACCACCTGGTAAGAAGTTCCAGTCTTAGTCAGGTATTACAAAAACAAGTATTATGTCAATTAATAAAGAATTTTGAGAATACCAAGAGATAGATGCTATATGAAATTGAGTATTTGATATTTATAGTATTTAAATCCCTTAACAATACTTTATTTTTTTTAAACCAATTAAAATTCTAGTGTTTTGGTAGCTCTTTTCTGACATTGTTGGCTCTCATATACATAGGTTTCTTAGGACCATATATACAAGTACACAACTTACATGGCATTTACATTCTTAGATTCTACAGTTAAAGTTTTCTATGTTTATTTAGTACACGGGGTAATCTCTACCAATTATAACAGCACTTCAAGCTTGTAAGGTGCATCACTCACTGACCAAGGGCAAACAGGCTAGGTATGGGAATGGAAGTAAAGGAGACAATGTGTGAGCCCTGGCACAGCACAGCAGGCTCTGTATGCCATTGTGATTCAAGGTGGGGTCTGTAGAATGACATCTTCAGCATTACTTGGAAGCTGTTTATAAATGCAGAATCCAGGCTACTAGATTCTTCATGTCCCTGAAATATAAACTTTAGTTTAGCGGGATTGGCAGGCTACTGCTTAAGGAGCAATCCTTCAGTATGCTTTCTCTTAAGAGAGGAAAGTTGAATGAAGCAAATATCTAAAATCTTTTGAAATTCGAGTTCAGAGAAGAAAATTAGATATTACCAGAATAGAAAGCTTACTGATTGATCATATTTCACTCAATCACCTCAAATCTAAAAGTATGTTTGATTTTGAGATCCGTTGTCCATTCTGACATCACTTTTCTCATTAGTTGAAGAAGCCAAGCCATGTATGACACCTAAGTAACACCCCAATGGTAATGCCATATAGAGTTGCCAGAATGGTTAATCTTGAAAGAAAAAGACAAGTAATCCATAGAATGAGATGGAAAGCTTGTATCAGCAGCAGAGAGATTCTTCAGTGTTTGGAGCCCACATTTAGAAGTTGGAGTTCAGAAGATTGTTTCTGTATCTGGTCATTCAGAGACACAGGGAAGCTATTGAATAAGAAAAAGGTTTTTATGTATGCGCTCAAGTATATTCTAGTGCCTTCCAAGAGAGGGCCTACAGCTTATGTCATGACCGATCAGCAGAGTTTGTATTCACTTTTGCAGGGGACTTCTTTGGAGCTCTGGCCTCTTGAGCTTTGCTCTTCACTGGATTTCTTTAAGTTGATTAGTTAAGATACTTTGGAGTACAAAGAACAGCAAATTTGCCTTAAATTGCCCAAATCAAAACGAAACCAAAGTCACAGACTCACGTGACTGAAAAGGAGCTGTTTGGGCTCTGGTCCAGATTTGATGCAGGGCACAAAGAGTCACCTAGAACAGTATTTCTTGATCATTTTCTCTGGTGTTTTTCTTAATCTGCCAGATAATCGAACTGTCATGTGGTCAGGTGGTGGCCAACAGCTCTAGGGCTAATGTACCCTCATACATTTTGAGGCAGAGAGGAGTAGAATCCTAAAGCTGTCAATCATTTTTCAGGAAAATATTTTGAAAGTTGAAATTTGAGATTTGTTGAGATTGGCCTTGCAAAGACTACCTATGTGCATCCTTTGGAGAAAAAAAAATCCCTTTGTCTCAGAGGAGAGAGAGAGAGAGAGGAGAGAGAGAGAGAGAGAGAGAGAGAGACTGACTTAGTCAGAACATTTGCTATAGCTTTGGAGCCGCTGCAGCTTTGCTAGAACTTCATGGATTCCATGTGACACCCTGGGGAAATAAATTTTGAGAAGTACAAAATGTCTAGCAACCTCACTTCCCTTGACTTTCAAGACTCAACCCCAGGAGGCAAACACTGCCATCATCCATTCTACAGGATGCATCTGCCAGGTCTGAAGTCAAAAGCCCATAAAGGAAATAGCCAAGTTTGTGACACATGCTTGCTGACCTCAGAGCCTGCCAGGATTCAGCTGATCACAGAGGAGACCTTATTAATGGAGAGGCAATCCAGGTGGTCTTAGCAAAATGACTGAGTGAGACACACCTGGCAGCCCCCCTCCCTTCTGTTCTATTGTGTGGTCAATAGAACTGTTCCATTTATTTGCTTGCTGAGTTGTTTACCAAATCCCTTTTGTCTATTGTTTACAATAGGAAGGAAGAACTTCAACACTGTTCCATTCCCTTTAATATTTGGAAAACATAGCCAACAACTGTTTTCATGAGAGATTTAAAATAATATGTTGAGAAGCTTTTTTCTATTATAGTTAATTGATATACTAAATACTGTGTCTTGCGTATGGATTGAAAACCAGTTAAAATATTTATACATTGATCTTTTTTCTGTTAGTAAATTTATTGAGTAGTTTATAGGTAATACAAAAAGAAACAGAGTCAGCTCCATGAATATAAATCATGATTTACATTTTTAACTGAAGACAAGAAATTATCTTCTTTAAAACCAAAATATAGCTTTAATTGAAACTTGCCAAAGACTATGTTAGGAAAATCTTTGATAGAATAATTGAAAGAAATTCTTAAGGACCTGGAAGTTATATAAGTTCTGAAGTTTCTCCTTGGTGGACTTAGATTTTATTAAGACAGAAGTACAGTGGGGACATTGTATCACAAAGGAACCAAACTATTTGATTACTAACACATTGATCACAATCTCTGAAGAGAATTCTCATGGGTTTCTCTCAGTGTGCATTCTCAAGTATTTCTAATATGTGTTATACATCAAGAAGATAAGAAACCTTGCCAGTTTAGCTGCTTTTACCCTATTTTTGTCAAATTCCTCCATTGAATGAGTCTTTTTTAGCATCAATTACCCAGGAGATTGCTAGTTAAAAATCTTTGCCTGGCAATCTCTGACACTTAACATGATAAAAGGCAAGGTACAGCACTAGAACAAATTTGAGCAGCTTGCTTGACAGACATTGAACTCATGTTCATGTTCCTAATATCTCTAGAAACATCCATTCCTCAGTTTTGATATTAAAATTGTAGAGAGTGACTAAAGGACACCTTAGGGGAGGGAAAGAGAGGATATATTGACACATGTTTCCTATTGCAAGAGATTTCTGATATAGGTCCTCTTGCCAGAGTTTTGAGAAGAAAAACATGGACTGATATGAATTAGATTTCTTGTATTATCCACCAGCAAGATCAATCTACTTTACTCCAAACAAGTTGCGAATTTATTCTGAGTTAATCACTGTCAAGCTAGTCTAGACCACCATTATTTCTTACCTAGACAACAGCTCTAGCCACATCATTGATCTCTAGTCTTCATTATTGCTTTATGTTCAAGTATCTTCCACCTGGAACTACAGTGAACTATTTAAAATGTGAAACGTCTTAGAGAACACTTGCCTGTCAAACAGAAGGTTCAATGATATCCCAAAGCATTTCCAATCAAAATCAAAATTCCTCTTCGTCAGGAAGTTTTAGCATGGTCTTAGCAATGCCCCAAACTCAGATATCATTTGCCACAATTATGCTATTGGAGTCCCTGCCAATTTTGGTTTTTGAAAGACAACTTAGAAGTTGCCCTTGTTTTCTGTGTGAAATATTTTTTTGTTTTTTTTGTTTTTTCCTCTATGTATAAGTAGAAGGCTTCACTCATAATATCTTTGTGAAGATACTTGACTCAACCACCTGTCTAAAAATGTCTCATTACATTAACTCATTTATATGGATGCCACATTTCCCAACTTTGGTGGGTCTGTTTTTGTGTGTCATTCTTGTTTATCATTCTGTCCCCAGCATCTTAAAGAATCTTCCATAAACAGGCTCTCAGTAACCCAAGGTGACCCCAATTTGTGTCCAAAACATGTTCTGGGACTTAGGATGAATGCAAAAAATAGACCTTGATTAGTCATAGAATGTCATGAGGAGTTACATAAATTGGAGCAAGAGCCTTGAAATTAAATAGTAAATTAATAGGCCTAGAGAAAGAATGTCTCTATTTTCTTTATAGAAAGATACTACTCACATCTGGTATCTCCAGTCAAATTGAAAAATACGAGATGCATTTGTTTCAGATTAAAAAATAATCAGCGATGACTACATTTTAATGTATGAGAACATCATTTTTGATTTATAGAAGTTTGAAAAATGAACAGAAAGTAAAAGCAAATCATATGTAATGTCTTAACAGAGTTTTCATTTGATCTAGTTCTATGAAAAGGCCTTATGAGGCCATGTGACAAGGTGATTGTTCAGTGTCATTGTTTCTTTCCTGGGGTTTTCCAGCAACTATCTGGAAAGTTTTTACAAGAAGACAGCGTATCCCTTGATAGCATCACTCCCCATCTCAGATGATGACGCAGGAACACTCAAGGGCAAAGGCAATGGGCCAAAGCTGCAAGCCTCCATTCATGTGTTTTAAAAACATTGCAGCCACCTCAAAAAGGATTTGAAGGCCATGGAAGGCATTCTTGTTCTTGCATTTGCTCCCATTTCAGACCATTCACAAACAACTACTGGCAGTGATATAACAATGAAACATTTCACACTCAGGTCCCAGCCTATTTCTAGGTATATTATTTAAATTAAATGCATACACATATAAAATTTCAAATTATATTTTCCTGCTTTCCTAGCCTTTTGAGCTTTACATAACCTTTGTACTTTCTTGTTCTATTAATCCTTCAAATGCCAGAATCCTGCTGAGAGGGAATTCGGTGCTGTATTTCATCACTGTCAACAGAACCACATGAACCTTTCAGGATAGTGGAATAACCCATCCATGAGAAAACAGTATCTTAGCTTTGTAATTATTTAGTACATTTTTATTTAACAATATGATGTAAACTCCCCCATAATGTTTTATTACCAGATAAAGCACAGGTATGTATTTTATTTTAATTTAAATAATAAATAGACAAGAGACCTGAAATTTCCTAAAATGAATACATTTTTGGTAGTTAGTTCTATAGTAAATCTTCTTAATATATCACTTCCTGTAGGGCAATTACCAGTATATGGAAAAGAGCCAGGGTTACTCAATTACTGGGAAGTGACTATAAATTTCGGTCTGTACTAGAAAAATATGCAAAATTCCTTAAGTTTTTATATTTCCAATTTTTGCTGTTTTATCCAATAAACTCCATATATCCTATTAAGCCTCAAAATGTCATTTTTTTTCTAGCCCTCTATCAAACTGTCTATCCTTCTGTTGTGGGAGTTGGTTAATGCTGCCTTTAATTTAATTGAGAATGTTGATCAATAAGGTCAATTTTATGGCAAATCATTAGTTATTGTTATGTAGATCATCATGGATTTGCCATGAAAAGTGAAAGGAGGAAATTGCTGAATTGATTTTCTATAGCTTAGTGCACTTACAACTTTTCTGTAACTTTTCTTGGAGTAAATGATATAGCTCCCAGTTAGACTACTTGCCTAGCATGCATTGAGACCCTGGATTTACTCTCTAGATTTATATATCTATACCTCTATTTCTATGTCTATCTCTATCTATCTAGCTCTATCAGCTCTCTCTCTCTCTCTGCCTCTCTCTATATGCATATACCTGCGTGTGTGCGTTCCTGCGTGTGTGTGCCTGTGAGTGTGTGTCTGTGTGTACTTTATGCAGGGTGACTTAGTGCCAGGTTGTGAATTTTGTGCTGCAATTTCTCCAGGAATCTAGGCATACTAAAAAGGATCAAATTTTAACATTATAATCTATGAAGTATTTGGACTAAAAATATCATCAACATAGTCATCAGTGGCATCCCAGTAGACAGCAAGTATGGAAATCTCACTGGATGAGGCAAAAGAAATGAATGATCTTGTTTCCAGAAAACAGATTAGTCACTAAGGAGAGTTATTAAGGAAGAGTGTGTCTCTCAGTCTCTTGTACTGGGACCTCAGTATATGTTGGATATTGCAACACACACACACACACACACACACACACACAGATACCCTTGTCTTAAAAAACATCATGTGATGTTAAAATTGCTAAGATCTTACAGTGTGACTTTATGTGGATGAGCACTTTTTCCAGAAGCAATCAAGTTAAAATGAAGGATGGGTCTTTATCAAACTGGCCTTGTCATCTTATAAAAACAAAAGGGAAATTTGGAATCATGTTGTGGATAGCCTTAGCCTTGTATTTTGATCCTAGTTCCCAGTGGATAGTCCCAGGCTTGTATTTTGATCCTAGTTCCACCCTTCTGGGAGGGGCTGCAGAGGATGATCGAATCTGTACACAGATGACATCTTGTGAACCTTCTGTCCAATTAAAACCTGTAAAATAAAGGCTAAAGCCAGTGATTGAGCAGTAGAAGGGGAGGCGGAGAAAAAGGCTTAGGGGAGGAGAGAGTGAGAGGAATTCAATATAAAAGGAGGTAGAAGTAGAAGTCGTCAGGAGAGTAGAAGGAGTTGCCAGGAGAGCAGAAGCAGAAAGAGAAGCAGGTAGAAGCAGGAGGAAGCAGGCAGAAGTGGTAGAAGGAAGCCGGACACGGAGCTGGACAACCACAGGGCCTGGATAAACCGCAAGTTATAAGGGGTCTCATAGCCTGGGATTAGAGTAGTGTAGTGGTAAATCTGCCCAATCTAGGTGTACAATTTATATAATAATTATTGAGTTGTGTCTTCCTTTACTGGTCTCATTCAGGTAGGAGATCTTACAGCAGCAAATTTGGGGTTTAAATAATTTTTTCTACTACAGAATCAGACTGAAGAGACACAAAGAAAATAGGCACCTGTTAGCCAAGAAAAGACTTGTGAAAGAACTTGACAGTATTCCAAATGATCCCATTCTACTAACATCTTCACCTTAGCCTCTGGTCTCTAGAACTACGAGAAAATAAAATTTCATTGCTTAAATATATTGTATTTGTAACTCATTTCATGGTTTTCATAGTAAACTAATATGGCCTATAAACTCTCATTAAAATTTCATCTTAAAAATCTGTGCCTCTGTGTGTATGTGTGTGAATTTCTAGTTCTCTTTCTTTGCTTTTTGTTTGTTTATTTTGCTCTATCTTTGGGTTTTTTTTTTTTTTTTTTTTTTTTTTTGTCTCTGTGTTTTCTTAAGTGAGAGAGAAAGACGGTGTACAGTTGGGAGAAGAGGAGTTGAGGATGACATGCGAAGAGATGAGGGAAGGAAAACTGAGATCATAATATATTGTATGTAAAACATTTATTTTCAATTAAAAAACTGCCACATAAAAGCTCCACAAATATCAGATTACAAAGAATTATGGGTTCTTAACTATTTCACTAAATTTCAGAATATAAAATCTAAAGATATCAGAGGTCTAACCAAATTTGCATCAAACATTTGTAATCAAAGACTCAAGTGTATCTGATTGGGGAATTGATTTCCATATATGTCTTTTAAGAAGAAAACTTCTGTTCTTTGTGATGATGGGACTAAGCCATAGAGTTTGGCAAAGCTGATTCTGAATGTTAAATAAACCAAGAGTGAGGAACTACAATTTATAGGAATCCCGTCAAATGGAGTCTGTTCTACTGTGAGACTCTGGCGTTTGAGTTATAAAATGGCAATGTGAATACATCATCGAGATTTATCCTGAACGAGCTTGCATCTGGACCAAAGGTGATCCATCAGATGTGTCATTTTGTATTGAAGTCCATAAACTCTATGTTCGGCATTGTGGATTTTGTTGAGTATGTGCAGTGTAGCACAGATCGATCTTTGATGCTTGTTGGTGGGAAGAGTGAGTTTTCTTGTTAAGGAATAATAAGCAAACACCCATCTCATTGATTCTTCTGGATATTAGGGCTATTAATTATTAATAAGTAGAGAGGTATTACGTTTGGAATCAGGGCCAGCCCTGAGTCACAGAATGAAGACAGAGGCAGATTTCTGGGAGTCTCTTGTTTGTGTTGATTTTATGCATTTCATTAAGAATTCAAAAGTCCCTAGAAACATGATGATGAATAAGTGCTTTACTTGTGATAGCATGGATTACACAAAGCTTTGTCTTTATGCTGACATCCATTCTCTGATATTAATATTATTATTACCCTTAATATTCAGAAGCAACTGATGCTTAAGGCAGTTACATGTCACAGAATAATGAGTGCTGGAGCAAGGACTTGAATCTGATATGCTGATCTTCCTAAATATCAATCTTGCGGGAATCAGAATTCTCCATCAAATCCCTCTTGCCCAGTTTGTTTGCCCTAATAATGCCATGGTAGGTCATACTGGTCTCTTCGTTGCTGAAAGGATATTTGCATAACTTAAGTAGAAAGAAGTGAAACTGACCCCTTTCATTCTACCAGGTTGCCCTGTCCAGACTTGATATGAGTCTCTGTGCCTAGTCTTACTGGAACTTGTTATACTATGTTCAGTTGCTATCCCTGGGAAGCCTGCTTTTTTTCTGAAGGGAAACTGAGGAGCAGTGGATCTGAGGGACAGATGAGGTAGGGGATGGGACTGAGCAGAGTGTAAGGTGGAGCAACTGTGGTAAGGGTGTAATATATTAGAGAAGAATAAATATAAAAAATAAAAATAAGAGAACATTGTTTTTTCATGATGAAATATGTACTCTTAACAAAGTTCAGTGGGTGTGTCTAGGAGGAGTTTGGAAGGGTATGAATATAATCAATTACATTGCATGAAATCCTCAAAGACCTGAACATGAGGCGAAAAATGTGTAATCGTAGACAACTAATGAGCTGTCTAATTAATATACTGTCATCTATGAATGCCATTGTTGGCTTAAGTACTTTCTGATGATGCCCTCTAGGTTTAAGCCATTATCCCTCTTTCCACAATATGTATTTCTTTTTATGCTCTGGGTATGCTTAGTCCTCTATTGAAGTTTTTATTATTTTCATGTTTTTTTTTTTTTTTTTTATTTTTGAGAATGTTATACTATTTTCTACATTAAAATAAGATGATAAAGACTCCCCATTTACCCTTCCCCATTCCACCATGTTCTAGGCAACACAATGCTTTCCTACTTTCATATCATTTTTGGTTTTGTGTTTTGTTCTTCCTCTGTCCATTTAGTACTGCCTATATATATACATGGGTGTGTAGGCCATCCATGGGGAACATAGGAAACTTACTAGTGGCCACTTCCTTAACAAGCAGTAATTCTCCTTCACTGAAACTAAGTGCTGGAAACAACTTTTCAGTAAGGGGTAGTGTCTGGAGACCATCTACTCCTTCTGTAGAGTAGACTGTGTATAACTCTTGTTCAGTAACCACAGCTGTTGTGAGGTCACTAGTGCAGTGGCTTGTCAGTCTAGAATTCAGCATTTCATTTCAGTCTTTCCATCCTGAGGTCTTACATTCTTTCTGCCTTCTCTTCCGTAATGTTTGCTGACCTTGGAGTGATGGGGTTAATATAAATGTCCCATTGTCTCATTCGGGGTAAACACTCAATCTCATTCATAGCTCATTCAGTTGTGTTCCTCTGCAAAAAAAAAAAAAAAAAAAAAGAAAGAAGAAGAAAAAAATCTATGACCAAAGTTGAGAAACCAACTATGAATATGCATAAGTAGTTATATACTATAAATGTAATTTATAAAGAACTGACAACATGAGCAGTTAGCCCAATAAGACTTTCTGTAGTAGATCTATGATTCCACAGCCTAAATTTTGGCCAAATTATAGTCCAGATATAAAATTATTCCTGTGGAAAATGTCTTAAATCCCGTCAGAAAACACTTGGTTACCCTCATAAGAGTCATGCTACTATTGCCTAGAAGGTCAGTATTGAACCATGTGATATGTCCAGCATTGGATAAGTCTGTCCCACTCAACACGCAGTAGCCTGTATCATGCCTCTGACACTAAGAGTTCACCAACAGGACTAAGTGGCCAATGAGGATACAAAATCACGGTAGCTATAGGAACTAACAAGTGATTTATTAACATCAGTCTCTTCATCTAGAAAAGGATTTTTAAGAGCACATACCTTGTAGGGTCAATGCTATACCTTCTTAGTCAAATGCCTGGAAAAGGCATCTGGTCAGGAGCTGTAGCTTAAGTGGCAAGTTAATTGTTAGAGTGATCAAGTCTGTGATTAACTTTCTGGGGTCTTGAAGGCTGTCTAGAGTTATAGATGATTCATCCCATCATGACTACTTTCTATGAGGCATTTGATTGAAAGTACAGGCTTTTAACTTTGTATTCTACAGACACTTGTGTCTCACTAAAAGCCGGCAGTATTTTTATCAGGCAGTATATCACCCATGTGTTCATTTATGCATGCAGACTTTCACCCTTTCTAAGCTGTGCAAAAATAGGAACTTTAATAGTCTGAAGCAAGAAGGATATTAGCTCCATGAATCTTTATTTTAAATTACATTTCCAAGTTAGTAGTGTCAAAAGAGTAGAGCATGTTAAGTGAGATTGTAATCCCCAGTAGGGCTATTGACGTTGGTTACAAATAAATTGCTGGGGCAGGTGATGATAGCGAAGTCCGTGCCATCTTTCATTTAACACAGTATTTTTCTTGTTAACAGCTCTTTCTGAATGCTTTCCTTTCTTCTGTTTCACATCAATCATATTGACACATTGCTCAGTCTCTTTCTTTCTCTCTTTGTCAGTGTATGTGTGTGTATGTGTACGTGTGTGAGTACATGCAAGAATGTGTATGTGTATGCATGCATGTATGTGTATTCCATGAGTGCGTGTGTGTGTGTGTGTGGTGTGTGTGTGTGGTGTGTGTGAAGCCTTTGTTTAACCAACCAGTTGTTTGGGCTCAGAATAGCTAAAGCACCTACATGTGCAATTGAATGTTGTTTGCTTTAATCCACTTACTTTGTGATGTTACGTTACTAGTCACAGCCAAAGAACAAAGCCAGAATTATTTCTTGTATTAGGGAAAGATCACAGGACCTAGAACCAGAAGTCTCAGGCTAAGGCCTCCTTAGTCCTCTTATCAGTTATACAGCCTTGGGCAGAATTAGGATCAATTGACTCAATGTGTTTAGAATCATTATATAGATTGGAGAAATTCACGTTCAAGAATCCTCAACTTCCTCATATAGTAGTCAAGTAATTTTTGCCTTCTGGAAAGGAAGTTAAAAAGAAATAAAAATAAATAGAGTTTATTACCCCAGATTTCAGGGCAAGAACAATAATAGCAGAGATATAGCAAGTATAGACAATATTCCACAAACTTCTATGTGTGTCTGTGTATTTAAACCTAGAAATAATATTAGAAAGGAAAAATATTGCTTTTTTTTCTTCATTTTATAAAAGGAAATCACTTCTAACCATAGATTGGGAATTAGCAAATTTCTTCCTGGGGCTAGAACATCCAGAGTTAACTCTAGACATTTCAATTCTAGAGGCAGTTTCCTAAAATGTGTTTTTTCTTCTCAGAACATTATTATTAATCAATAGTCATGGTTTTGGTTTTCTGTAAAATGAGGTTGGGATGACCTACCTTAAAAATCACATGGAGACTGAGATACTGTGTGAAGCATTTAATAGTGTTGACTTGTGTTCAGTCCTGAATAAATAATAAGAGTACTTGCTTTTACTCTGCTGTACAATATATGTGATCAAATGAGAACTGAAAGAGAGATCTAATTGGTACAATATGTTCCCCAAATCTTAGTTCCTGAGAACTCATCCAGAGGAGTGCATTTTTGAGGAAAATATCCTTAAAAGGGTACAAATATCTGGTTGTTTCTTGATGTAGAATATTTGTTGCAACAACTGAAAGTGTATTATACATATAAAATTATGTGTGTGTGTGTGTGTGTGTGTGGTGTATTTGTATATATACTATTATGTATCAATCCAATGGAAAACCAATTTCTGAATTAAAGAAGTCCTATCCTTTTTCTGTTCTCCTTCAGGTATCACCTGTTAAGGAAAAGGAAAGCTTGCTTTCCCTTCATATCCTATCCTCTCCACTCTCTTCTTATCTTCAGTGCAGTTTCACAAAAATCCCATAGCTTTTTTTGGTTTCTCTTGTGATTTAGGTATCAAGGTTTCAAATAAGTTTCAATATGTATCATAAATAAAATTAAAGCTTACTAACCTGCTTCATTATCAATATTCTATCCACCAGACCATGGCTTTATTGACCGAATCTCCCCCTCTGTAGCGGTCACATGGATTGATGCATGCTCCTGTATACATTTCTGATTTAAATGCTAGCAGCTCCTGTGATGGACATTTGCATGCCAACAAGCAACTTGTGTGCTCACTATTCTTTATACGCTCTGGGATGCCCTTTGACCACCTGCTAGATCGAGTTCCTTCTTGGCATCCTTCCTTCCTCTTGTCTGAAGAGTATGTTTATAAATAGGAATTAAATTGGCCATCTCGTCTCATCTGATAGTCTGATAGGCAAAGATAGAAAGTTCACTTGTTTTCAAGAGATGTTTTTAGTGAGCCGATGTTTTGTTGGGCTGGTTTCTGTATCAGTTGAAATGTCTTTTGTCAACACCCAGCTGATTAAATTGCAAGCTTATGATGTTTTCAGATCCAAAATGAAAGTTACACATTCTTGTCCTTTTAGTGGCCTCATAAAAGTCAAATGTTTAATCTCGGGAGAAAATTTAGAAGATGGTAGTAAAACCTTAATGACATGCCACATAAATAATAGAAGTCCCTTTGCAGGAAATGACTTGTTATGAGGTTTCTTCAAAGAAGTAATACATAAAGCACATTTTACAATTCTAAAATAACCAGTAAACAGTATTCTTCAAAAACAGAGCTCAGTAAGAGCAATCAAGAACATTAGACCATTAGCTAGGTCAATGTTACTTTCCCAAAATATTGGGCGTGTATTCACCAAAATCATACTTGTATTTTAAAAAAAAATGTGTGACTTAATTACTTTTAGCTGATGAAGACTGAGAAATTACCTGGCAATAGCAAAGAGACAATTTTCTTTCTGAGTCTTTAACCCAGTCATTTTTGTGTGACTAGTACCTCCTGTTTATATTGTACGTGTACATGAAAATGCACAGATAGATGGGCCAGCCATTGTTTCTCTCTGCATGTCGTATAAAAGGTACTCTTCAAATGGAAGCCTTTCTCATCACTTTGTTTCAAAGTGAAGTGGATAAAGAGAAAACACCAATCCTAGGTTGTTAAAATGAGATAGGGAAATATATACCCTATTATCATTTCCTTTTAGGATTCTAATCACTCCAAAATGCCCTCATTTGCCAGTCTAGAAATAATGTAATTGCTCAAATTGTATTGAGTCTGCAAAGAACATTTTGCTAAGGACATGACTTTTATGCAACCCCTGTGGCAGATGCTAATGTCCAAGGTTTGTGTAAGATAAATAGATGGTGAGTTTGGCTTCTGCTTCCCACATACAGATCTTATTCCAGATATAGATGGTTATTGTTGGTTAGGGTGAATTATACTTACAAAGTTAAGACAGTAAGCATGTTTAGGGATCATTCTTCTAACTTTTCCTTGGAAACTTAAATCATATTACTTTCTAAAGGAGAAGGGTAATATTTGTTTATTGGCTAAATAAAAAATATTAAAGTGGATTTACTGGTCTTGGTACTGCCCTTTGGGTAAGATATAGTTAATCACAAAATTACCTTACGTCTAGTTATAATCTTAGAAGAATCTAGCCTGAGAAAAAGTCATAACATAGCTGAAATGCCCCTGGACTTCTAGAGATACCGATGTCCTCAACAAGCTAAGTGCCCTCTCAGGTTTTCACATCAGATCTTGTAAGAATATATTCACATTATTTAGTGATGCTGGTATCTTTTACAAGTAGTGAAGACGACTGAATAAACATGAACAAACACATGGATGGCTTCTTTTCTCTTCTTAGCTTACTCATGACCTTCTACTCGGGCCTTAATTAGTAGTGCATGATGCTGTGGGAATTACACGTCCCCTACCACAGCTGAACTGCAAGACCGTGGCAAATAGTGCTATGGGTCTTTTTGTCCTATACAATGAGACTATAGCTCATATAACTTCTTCCAGCTTTTAAAAGTCGTTAGGTTTTGTTATTTTTGTTGTGTGGTGTGTGGGTTGAATGTGTCTTGATGTGTGGGGTGTGTGTATGTGTCTAAGACATATCAGTGTGTAGTCTGAATGTGTGTGTATGCATGACTGTATAGGATGTGTCATTCTTGGCCCATGTGGAGACAAACAGATCTTATTGACCATCTCATTCAGTCCTATTGTATGAGACAGTTGTCTCGCTGACCAGAGGCTCTTCCGTTTAGCTCTGTTGCTTGGACCAGTGAGGTCCTACTATCATGCCTCTCTCTATCTCACCTCTCTCAATATTTTGGGCTTAGACATCAAACACTGCTTATACAAAGCTTTATACCATACCAATATTTTATAATCCTAACCAAACTGAGAATTTGAACATAGGAATCTCATGCTTCTAGATAGCCCATATTTCCCCTATGTGGTCATGTCCTAAGTGTCCTGATGTAACTTTCGTATGGTCTTTATCAAATTTTCAGCGAATTCACTTCTTGCTGCTTGGTTGTAGATTTTTGTTCAAATAAGATGTTGAATTACCCAAGGAATCAGAGGTGGCTAGCGGCAACTCCTCACATCGGGATTAAAGAACAGAGCAAGATGCGATCTTCGGCCTCCGGGGTGCATTTGAGCTTAGGATATGTTCTTGAGTGAGATCTTTAATTAGTAATTTATAGTTATTCTTATGCCGTCAGTCTAGAGATAGTGGGTTGCTTCCATATAGTTTGTTCATTTGCCTGGAGTACATAGCCTGAAATCAACTTCCCAAGAGAGGCCGATGGCATCTTTTATGTTCTACCTATCAGGAGGGACTATGGTGAGTACTCGCACGTGCGCTGCACGTTATCACATAGTGTTTGTAGGCGTCTCCACAAGACTAAGGGTTGGACAATATTTCCTCTGCAATTCACATCTTTCATATCTTATGAGTATTACACAGTAGTGGGGGAGTGTTTGCGCTAGTAACTGGGTATCGGGAGTCTTGGAAGGAAAAACCTTAAACTCGTACTTTAATTATTGATTACTTTTATGGCTGGTGAGAGAGCCTAATGTATCACATATAGTGAGAGAGCGTTTGTCGAGTTTTTTTCATTAGGAATAATCTCTGATTTAGTCTTCCGTCCCATTCATCCTTTTAGAGCTAAACGTACTCATTACTCTGTTGTAATCTGTCACTAGGTCCAGAACACAGAAGGGAGCCTATTGAGGCCTCACTGGAACACCAGACATTCTTAGTTCTATTATGATTTCTTGAAGTGTTTCAAAAGAGTAGTAAAAATCCCCTATGCAAGATCAGGGAAAGGGCAAGGACAGAGATACATGATTTATTTCCTCATTAATTACTATGACGCAGTTCATAGTGCGTGTGGTGTGAGAATCTACTTTAATTCTAAGTGGCATAGACACAATAATGAGGCGACAGGGTTCAACTGTGCTTCAAAACTTTACAGAGTGGCGGCAAAATCCCCCGGAGCGCAAACACCAGAAGAATGAGGCAAGTCAGAGACGCAAGGATATACATGGATTAGTCACTGTGATAGTTGAAACGTATGTGGTCATTACCACTATATACTTGTGACTTTAACATTCGATATTGGGAAGTGTAGACTGTTCGACGATGAACAGCTATCCCTGATCTAAGAATAAGTAAAACTCTTAGGCAAATATCTGAAACTATGTCTTATACTGGATACACATCCTTTTTTGTGTGAGATCAAAACACAACAGTCAGCATGTAACCCCAATTAGCACAAGAGTCTAAAACGATTGATGAAAAGTGTCATTTATATAACCAACTAAACATTAGGATGCCATTGATGTGTACCTAGTTGTGTCATACCCTTCAACTAATAACTACCCAGGATGGCTGGCTAATATAAATCATTCCACATCTCTAGCTGCCACTCCTATCCTAATCTCAAGAAAAAAAGGGCACTATGAGTAACCTCTTAAAGATTTCCCTTCTGCTAGCTTCCTTAGTGTTGGTAGTGATGTGCAACTGTCAGTCTGGCTGGGATACTCTGCATCTCATCCTGTAAAGACCATGAACACCTTATGCGGACATCCTTTTATTTTCTCTCATACATTGTTCCTGTACAGCTACTGAGCACAATGTGTCGACTTGGAACACAATAGCGCTTGACTCCTAATTCGCTGGCACTACCAGCTAGAAGACTGCTTCTAGTGCGCACTCGCGGGCGCAGCTACAACTTTGCTGAAAGCCCAACAAATTCTGCACTGCGTAACAGTCACTGCTAACCATCAGTGTACATTAAAACGTAGATTTTGCTGAACAAAAAGGATAAGATATAATTAGCGAAGATAATCTCGTACTAGCAATAATGATGTTTTTATTCTTCCTCCGGTACTTCATCATCTCTGCAATTGGTTTCATGTTCTACTCGAGGAGTTGCGTAGGTGAGCTCTGTCCTATCATGGAGGTGCACTATTGCGATTCCACATCATACCTCTCCAATACCCACTGTTCTAAGATTGATTATATACTCGCAATGAATGTAGTATGAGTAAAGTTAATATGGATGGTAAGAAATCCATTTTTAGTCTGATCTTCACATAGTTACTTATGCCATTTGCAAGCCTGAGGAGTGTTGTGTGCACTTAGATATTTCTAATCTAAATATGCTGAGGAGATGGCTTTTCAATAAATATCAAATATCATTTACTCTTAGCAAGCATTAGTAAAATCTTCAAATTGGTAAATAGAATTAGCATCTTGATAACAAGTAAAGTTTATATTTACTTATATAAAATATACGAAGTAAATATAGATTTTAGAATATATTTATGTGCTATGGATCCTGATTAACATTATAATCTTCACTTTTATATTCAGATGTATGACTTGAATTCTTCTAGAAGAAAAAAAATAGCTGGGATAGAGTTCTCCGGAAAATGAACTAGATCAGTCTTAACTTATGGGGAGGGCGGGTTCATGATATACCAAAAACTATTCTTCTATTGCATATTAAGGAAATGGGGTATTTTTGTACTGACATGGAACCCTTTTAATTAGATCCGTATAACCATCTGTGTTCATAGCATAGTGCATATGGTATTTCAATCTGAGCTCATCTTGGTTCAGATTACAGATGCTGTAGGGGGCTTCAGTGCCCTCAATTTATGAGATGTACAACCCCTGGTTTTGGGAATCGCAATTTAGACGCCCGAGCACCTTGGGAAACTTCAACCTTCCATGGAAAATGTTCCCATTACGTGCTGCGGCATAAAAATATGCGAAGATTTTTTCCACACAAACTAATATTAGTAACGATTGCCTATAAAACTGAATAGTGTCAGTGTCAGCGACTGCAGATAGCATAAACATAATGACCAATTGCATATATCTTTTCTTTAACACATATCGGCTTTATGTTTCTTTCATTCTTTCTAATAAATACATTTCACTGTTTACGTGGCTTCTTATAGGATATACCTCTATGTTGTTCTTGTCAGATCCGCCCCAATGTTCTACGAGGTATGCTGGAGTAGCGGAACTATAGACATCTTTAGTATCAGTTTCTACATTTATTAGATATCCTGTATTCAAAATCCACATAATTCATAGCGATATCAAGAAGTCTTTTGAATCAACAAAACCCAAAGTCTCTGTCATCAGAGTGGGCGCTTACTCGATAAATCTACCAACAGTGGCCTTACCCAAGGATTTTCTTCGAGACAAAGATTTCTTTCTCTATTAACAGAGTAATCTATGTATCAAATTTTCTTATCCTAGCTCTTTTTCTCAATCTACCTAGGTGGAGGCCCATTATATCGAACTATCTTCTTATTCTCTAGCTTTTTGCATTTTCCAGCTGATGTGATTCGTTTGCAAGCGAACATTAGCTTCTGGCTGGGAGGAAACAACGCAAACCTCTCAAAATCATCACAAGAATTGAGCAATGTCTGGAATGGCGTTTGACCCAAAAAGAGAATTTATTTACAGAGGACATTGGTTATGTATCCATGTTTCTGACGTGTTCCTTTCATTTTATGTGCAACACCGATCTGTCATGTCTGTACTCCTATAAGCGTGATAAGGCACACACATGCATGCACACACAAGATTTTTTAAGTGCAACATTGGTTTACTTGCCTGTGGGTTCAGTTGTGCGTGGCTCCTTGGGCCCTATGTCTTACAGTTACCATGGGAACCGCCTCTGGCCTCGTTTCTAGAGGAAAGGTTTGTAGTGAACTTCGTCGCTACAGTGGGGTTTGAAGCGTGGAAGTTTAGTGCCGTGGGGGGTTTGAAGAGTCAGCTCAGGTGTTGCTCTAGATATGTAAACTGCTTATATACTGTTAGTGGTGTGATAGTTTATGTCGGCAGACTGCTATCCTGTGTGTCAGTCAGTTCTTAAAATGAGTGGAATAGGCAAAAGACACCATCTTTGTGGAGTGTGGTTTGCGAGCTTATACTTTCTAGCCCTGTCTTATTTTTCATCTTCTTGTCTCTTGTAGGCCTCGTCTATCTTTTCCTTCAGATTAGACAAACATATAACGGATAAAAGTTCAGAGTTTATTTCATTTCCCTCCAGATGTCACATTATTCTTCTTTTAACGCTTGAATCTCAAGTGCGATCCCGCGAGCTTTTACGAAGTAGGGAAGGTGAATAAAAGAGATAGAGCAGATATGGGGGATGGGCGTATTCTGACTGTGAAGCTGTCACTACATACTTACTTTCTGCCCTGATGTTATAGCCTTCACGTTAAATCTGCCTTTGAGATAGTAGCTCATTCAGCTCATACACCTTCCTTCGACCTGCTCATACCAATGCATATTGCTCTCCTATTGCATTAATCTGTTATCTCAACATATCTACCTCTTACATGATCACCTCTATTAAGACCCTTAGCAACGCATTTCTATAAATGTTCTCTAAAATTTACAATAACTTAAAAATATTGTGAGTGTTTATCTAATTTTCTCTCTACACGAGTAACGAGGAAGAACCCCATTTGTAATTTGAAGTAAATTGATAGAGTAGCTTTATCACACCCCAAACGCACAAATGTACACTCACCATCATACCCACCAGAATTTTTATGTAGGCTATTGTTGATAAGATAATAATTATCTCTGTTATGACATATCATGCGTATATAGAGACCACACTTTCTCATTCAAATAACCACCCATTAAGACACTGCAAATATGCGAGAACATTCTAATAGGATCAATTAATTCAGTTTCTACAATAAATATGAACTCTATGTCCAAGTAGAATACTCCATCCTCCTTCTACAGATACTACTGCGTGTTTGGTATTCAAGGTAGTAAAGACCACTCTTCTAATAATTAGACCCATTCCTCTAACGATAAGTCTAATCAAGAGCTTATTCTACTTAAGATACCATAAGGATATTGTTTCCCACTAACCAAGTAACATTATGTTTCTGATCTTCAGATGGAAGTCATAACACCTCGCGCTAAAAGCAGAGGTGACTTGTTAGGGTTTCCTTTCCCGTCCATGTTCGTTATTCTCATAGGGTTATAGGCTGCTGGCGAGCTCAAATCCCAGCGATTAGATCGGCCTAGCAGTACTATTTTGTATGTGGATTCCCTCTGCTTTTCTTATTGGCGAGAGAATGCAGTTGTTATTCTTTAGTATCGTATAGCGGTATGCAGCTCAGAGTGGGCTAGATTATGTAGGTGAGATGGGGGCCGGTGGCGGTCTTGGGTTGTTTCCGCAGACAGGGGGTTCCCCTTCTCCCCCCCCGCCAATTTACTAGAGTCTTTGGTTTTCAGGAGTTTAAAAAACTTGGTGATGTCAATAGAAAAAAAAAGAATCATATAAAAGTGGGTGGGGATGGGGGGCAGTCTAAGAATCAAACAAACAACTTACTCCTGGCAACCAGAGGGAATAATAATTGAAACACACAATAGCGATCGCTAAATTGCACATGTCCACGGAGAATCAGGTATCAAGGTAAGGTCTTAAAGAAGTATGTGATCACAAAGAGTATTAAAGTTCGTGGCAACAAACAGATAAATAAAAGCTAAAAGGCGAAACTACCCCCTCTATTTTAGATATTTTAAATTTTTGTTCAAACTGATGTTATTTTTTTCTTTTTTTTCTTTTTTTTTTTTTTTTTCCTTTTTTTTCTGCTTTCACCGCTCCTCCTTTTAAAACCCCCTGGTATTAAAATTTCCTTGAGTTGTGAGACTTTCTAGCCTAGAGAGTGGTGGGCCAAGTTTACAAAATGAAAACACGTGGAATGAGCTTTTGTTACTAATATATTTCTTAATGGAGATGGATCAATACAAACATCAACCGATAGTTGCACACTTTAAAAAAAAACGCCTCCAAGCAAAAGACACAAGGCCTCGCTCATATAATAAACATGAAATACTACCAACCTGACTGAACACCCAGTTGGAGTAAACAGAACACAAACCCCTCCTTTGCGCAAGAATCAGTCCTAGCCAGCCAAGAGGTTTCCCTTTCTCACTTTTATGAGAATATCTCTCATTGTGGGAAGGAAGTATACGATCTGTAATAAAGTCGCAACAATCTTTCCCTTTCCATGTCTTTGGAGTGCACCAGACATTTATAAATAATTGATATTCTTTTCGGCGATGTTGCAGATGACACCAGCAGGACTTTTGTTCTACCTTCTTCATCACCTAACCTTAAGCAATGGGTGGCATTTATGACCAGTCAGTGCACTTTTTGGGTTACCATCTAACCACTTCACTCCACACCAATTCCTACCTCTTCAAAACCAGGTCTATTCCACCAAAACGAACCACCACCCGGGTCCGGAAACCTCTTCCATTCCAACAATCCCTATGTCCAAACTACCTCACGGGGGCCCCTCTTCTTTCACCAACTTCACGCTTTCTCCATCGCACATAGGATCGCCCTGTTTCGATTATATCCTCATATTTTTCAGTTTTTCTTTTCTCTCTTTCTGCTTTCCCTTCTCTTTTTTCCGTACTTATCTTCTCCTTTTTCTTTTTCACCAAGCCTGCTTATTGCAGTATCGTGACATTGGTAATAGACCATCATATCTGTTTTTTCTTCTCCAAGTATAAATCAAGATATATGTAAACCATTCCTTGTTGATGTTCGATTTAAGTCTTGAAGTATAAGCTCTTCTCAAGCCTTTCCGCTTTAGTATAGATTTCTGGTAAATAATGGGTTTCACTGTGACATCGTTGGCATATGCATATACCAATGTACTCTTCTCGTTATTGCCGACCCCATAATCTTCCCTTGTCTACCTCCCCAAGAGTCCACACATCTTCTCTTATTCCATGCTATATTGAAATCGCAAATCTCACATATTGAGAAGAGAGATGCGTTTTTTACTTCTCAGCCATGGAGCCTCAGGACACGTTCTCTTCTCACTGCATCCCTGTCTAAAAACACAGTTTAAATTTTTCAGCTCTACATTACAGCTTCAGACTTCATGTTGGTTTGCTTATTCACTATTCGATAATTAGAGTGATGGTCTGCAAATGTTTTCCCATAATAGATCAGGCTTTGGGGGCTTGTGTTATTTCACTCACTTGGACTCTTGTAGATCAAATGTTTGCTAGCATTGGTAAGTTCATTTGGAAAAGACTGATTACAGTGTTTATAGAGAAGACAGAAGTGTTCTTGATTTCCCTGCTAATATGTTTTCTTCGTTAACCTTTCCATTTACAGAGTTGCTTGTTTAGGATTCTATTGTATTTATTACTTTCCTGATCTTTCTGCTGTGTACAAAAAATTGTGACACTACCATGTATCTTAAATAGCCCAGGAACTTTCTTACTTGTTTTCTTTAGCAAACTGTCTATTACAAAGTTATACATGTAGAAGATTGTTATGAGAGCTTAACTTTAAGTTAGCTTAAGTTATGCAATGGGGCTTTCCAGGAAGGCCTTCCATAGGATCACTATGAGAAAACAGAGGTAGTGGGGAGGTTGTGACATTAGCGTTTTATTGACAATTTGACAGGATCTAGAATCACATAGGAAACAAACCCTGTCTATGTGTGTGAGGTTGTTTCTAGAGCAGGTTAACTTAAAGTGGGAAGACCCACCCTAAATGTGAGTGGCACCATTCCATGAACTGAAGTCCAGGACTAAATAAAAAGCATAAAATGAGCTGAGCACTAGAATTTATCACTCCATGCTTTCTGAATGCACACACAATGTGTCCAGCTTGCCTCACAGTCTTTTAACATCATGAACTGTGGGTCAAAGTGAGCCCTTCCTCCCTTGTATTGCTTTTGTCACAGTAGACAAGGCTCTGTAGGATGCTGAGAGTCAGTTTTGATTCTGTCTTATGAGTCTCAATCATTTGATATTGCTGAGATGGGCTCTAACACCTCTTGTTTCCTGGTGATCTGTTTCTCTTTATCCCCTAAAGATACATGCTTAGAGGAGAGTTTTAGGCTGCTCAGAGCATGGCAGTAGTGGTAGGCTTCCAAAGTATACACAAATCTGGACTCCTTGTGCTTAGGAAGCAAACAGAGGTTCTAAACATACAGGGTACACATAGAGTCTTTTACTGCTTTGTAGGCTGGCAGGATACCTCAGATTCCACAAAGAGCCATGTTCTTTTGGGAAGCAAGTGGTTCACAACACATCACAGAGCACGCATAAAGAATTTGTAAAAAGTTTCAACATTATATATATATATATATAATTATATATATATACACATATACACACACATAACACATATATATAGTGTGTGTGCATTATATATATTTGTGTGTGCATGATATATATGTGTGTGTATTATATAGCTTAGTTTGTGAATACACACACATCACTGTAGAAGCAAAGAGCTGTGTCTACTGTCTTCTGTTTTCTCCACCTGTTAACCTCATGGCTTGAGCTGGATTGCTGGGGAAAGGCCCATTACAAATGAATTCTATTCATCTACTTGGTAGTAAGGTAATCACTAATGGCCAGGGAACCCCAACAGGTATTAGAGCGTGTGAGACTGTTGGGTACTTTGCTTCCAGACAAAGCGCTGGATTGGGAGATGTCTGATTCATCTGACACTAAGTGAGATGTGGCATTTATGGTTTACTTAATGTAATTTGTGTGATAAGCAATCTGAGTGGGCTCCCATGCTTGCCTCAACAGCTGTTACTGATCATGCAGTGAAGCAGAGATGTATCCATGGTGATCTTCCTATTTCAGCCTGAATAGGGATTCCATTGGGCTTAATGGTCTGGCATATTCCTGGCATTCTTAATAAGTAAGAACTCCATCAAATAAGAGAAAATATGAAACTTCTTTTCAGATAAAGGATGAAGGCAGCAAAATTCACTATGTTATGTGAGTAGGGGGTAGATAGTGAGTAGAGATTCTAATTGGAATTTATTAAAACAACCTCTATTCCTTGAAGTATTTCATTTTCCTCCATTCTTTAATCATGTAAATGACCAATGAACAACCTTCCCGGGGGTAGTGATTGATTGCACATTACACATGATGAGAAGGTTGTTACGTGGAAGGAGACAAATAGTAAAATAAGCAATTATTTTATGGAGAGGCATTTTTCATTTAATGTCCTGTTAGTTTGGGAACATTTAGAGTGGGTAAAAAGATGACAAACACATGACAATTTAGAAAACATCTGTAGCAGGGTAATGGATGAGGGTAGGACCGGGATTTGATTATTTAATGCATAATGAGAGAGATATTAAATTCTCCCCCCTTTTGTCTGTGCTAGGATGGATTTCCCAGATGAGCAACAGAAAGAAATGGCCAGTGTGTGTGATGTGTGTGTGTGTGTGTGTGTGTGTGTGTGTGTGTGTGAGAGAGAGAGAGAGAGAGAGAGAGAGAGATTGGTTGATTGATTGATTGATTTAAGGACAAAGACACGGCAGTGGAAGTATCTGACAAAAGGATCATGTCATTTGGGAGCAGAATGGTGACTTATTGGCACATTCCAATGAATAATTTATGCTTTGACTAATTTCCCAATACAAGATGCTCCAATATAAAGAACACTAGACATTGTACTGAAAAGAGTAAAATGATGAGTCAAAGATGACCCTGGAGAACACTGGGCAGTGGATTTAGGTGAAGCCCAGCACGTATGATACTGAAAGGAAAAAGCCACAGAGAGATACTGGAACTATAGTGAGATAGAACCATGAAACCAAGGTTTTGGAAGAAAACATCAGCTTCTAGGAAGGACTCAAAGAAGCAGGATAGCAAAGATGTCTTGGTGATTCATGTGGTTGATTCTACTCAGAGCTTGAGGATCCAACTGAGGCACAGTTTCCCAACAGGGGAATTTCCCATCTAGCACCTGGACATGCAAATCAGGAACACATGTATATGTATCTTTATCGTGTTCCCAGGATTCTGAATGAGAAACTTGGCAACTACTGTTTTAGAAGGAAATAATTGCCAAATACCCTGTGTACTATCTAAGCTAGCTTATGCCACTGTTCTATAATAAAGAATTTTCAGAAAATTTATAATTTAAAACTGTAATATTTGTGTGTAACCCTTCTTTCTTTCCAAGGTAGGACCTAGCCTTAAGACACCAGTTTAACAAGTGAGTAGATGATTCACTAAAACTGAGATAAAATACTAAGAGAGATACAGTTCTTTGGGTTAGGTGTTTTGTTTAAGTTGTTGGTGATGAGATATCTTAATGTTAGCTTGAGAAAGCCAAGAGTCAAGTTTGGTATGTACTGAGTTTGGCAGAAACAATAAATAAATGTTGTATATGCTTATAGAAATTTATTTTAGATTTAAATTCTAAGATTAAAAAAAAAAAAAAAACCTTTGGCAAACACTATTCACAATAGCCAAGGTTTAGAAGTAACCTGATATTTGTCTATTAAAACAAAATGTGACAAATACATACAATGGAATATTACTTAACCCTAAAAAGTAAGAAAAACCTGCTACACATTGTAATAGAGACAAATCTCAGGGGTGTTTAAGTTAAACAAGCCAGTTACCAAAACATGAGTACTGTATTGTTTAAGTTATAAGAACTATCTAAAGCAGCCAAATTCATAGAAACAGAACCTAGCGTAGTTGCCACCTGGGGCAAAGGAGATGCAAAAGTTAATGACAGAGATTTTGAAGGATAAAACATAACATAACAAAACCAAAAAACCTGCAATCTTTTCTCCCTAACAATGCAATGCTAATTAATTACTTTAAAATATTTCACATGAAAGCCAGCTGTGGTAGTGCTCCCTGTAATCCTAGCTCTTAGGAAGCAGAAGCAGGAGATTCCCTGAATTCAAAACCAGCAGCGGTTTCTGCAGTCCCAAAACAGCTGGAATAAGACCCCATTTCAAATGAAAGTCCAAAGATGCTATAATTTGTATGCTTGTGTTTTATTACAAGAAGCTCAGAAGACTCTATTTTGAGTTCTGTCATGCATGTGTGTTGAGGTTACTTCAGCTGTTTTAAAATATTCTTCACATAGCCTGCAAAGTATTGGATTGACTCCCCTTTATAGGGTTCCCCCCTACTATGTCTGCAGTTTTTCTACGGCAACCCTTCCAATATTCAGTGCATAATAGATTTATTTCTTGCTTTTTGTCTTCTAAATTTCACTGTGTTGTGATCACTATGCAATAAAAGTACCTGTGGTAAATGCAGACTTCTGGTCTTTTTTTTTCTTAATCCTACCTAGCCTCTGTAAAGCCTATGGCAGCAAATGAATAGTTCTCTTTTGGGCATTATCCCTCCCAGGTAATCATGAGCTATCTATCATTCCTTCCATGTTTATTCCCCTGCCATGCTTATTCAAGCTCTGTCCCTTCAATTTTCTTTATAAAAAGGCTCTGTAATGCATCTCAGTTTAATTATGCCACTGCACTTTTCAGAGCTCTAATTTATTCTGTTTTCCTGATCCTTTAAGCCCTGAACAATTTATTTCCTATTTCAGAGGTGGAAGAGGATTGTGTGAAATTATCCGGAAATGTGTTTTGTGTTAGAAAATTTTCTTTTGAATATTGGTGTTTGACCCTGAGCTTCCAACAGCATGAAGATGAGAAAAGGTATGGATCCTACGTGGTCAATAAGAAAAGGCACAACTGACAGACATTTCAATAAATACAGCAACAACCATGCTTTCAATAAAGTATGTTGGAGTACACATGTGTGGAAGCTTATTTTACCTATCAGTGGCCACAAAGTATTTATGTGGTATATGACTACTTTTGTCAATGTGAGAACCCCATAGTCCCTACCTTCCCATCCTCCGAGATCCACAAGTTAGGAGAAATGCTGTGTAGACGACACTTACACCCCAAATAAATTTCACTCAAGTGATTCAGAGAGCAGATTCAATGACCTATGCTAAACCCCTCCTCCAGCATAGGAACTTCCACAGGCTTATATTTCTCATTCCACATGCAAACACTGTAGCCCTTTATAACTCTGCCCTTGTAGGCTCCCTGCCAGTTGCAGACATCTGCTTCAGCCAAATGCAGTAACTCCTTTGTTCATTTCTCCAAGCTTGCTGCTTCTCTCTCAGCCAACACAAGCAGTCATTTCAAGGAGGCCAATGAGACTAACCCTCCTGTTGCAGAGGTGAACAGCAGGAAGCCAGTTATGGGGCTAAGAATGCAGACACGAGGCCTCACATCAAATGCTAATCATCATCACTTCACATGTTGATGTTGGCCAAGTTTGCTCAGGCTTGCTGAATACCCTCAACCTTGTTTGACACACGAAAGCTAAAGTCGTTGACAAATTGCTGTGGAGCTTAGCTAATTAGAATTCTGGCTTTGGACTTAAAGCTGCAAAGCTGGTGGATGCTTGTTCTCTTTTAGATCATCAATAAAGTCGTTAAAGAAGATTTGCTCAGTGCACACGCCTTGGTGAATAGCTACTCAAGCTAGAACAAAGTGTGTAGTACTAATTTATGCGTTTAGTTTTCAGTGTGCTTTATTGACAATTTTCTTATTTATATACTATAATGAAAAAAAAAACTCTATTAAGATCCCCAATTATCCATGCCATAACCACATTCCTAGACCTAGCTCAGGACAAGTAGCTGCTGCACCAACCAAAATGGTAAGTGAGCCCATGTACTGCCTATGTTCCCACACTCTTAGAAGGCCTACTTTGCACTCAGTAGCCTGTATACCAGGTGAAAGCCCCAAGTCCCATCCGTCCATGTTATCTCCATATTCCCAGGCTAAGTCAGTGTTCTGTTGCTGTAAAGAGTCACCATGACCATAGCAACTCGTAGAAAAAGAAAGCATTTTATCTGGGTTGGCTTACAGTTTCAGAGGTTTAGTCCATTATCACTGTAGTGAGAAGCATGGCAACAGGCAGGCAGACATGGCGCTGGAGAAGTAACTCAGAGTTCTATATCTGGATCCACAAGCAACAGGGAGCCACTGAACCTGGTTTGGGCTTTTGAAATCCCAAAGCCCACCCCAAATGACAGTACCTCCAACAAGGCCACATCCCTTAATCCTTTCAAGTAGAGCCACTCACTAAGCATTTGAATATATGACCCCATGGGTGGGGTATTTCTATTAAAATCACCACACAGACTTAAATCATGTCCCACAAAGTCAGACTGTCAGGCACTGAAGATCCTTACCTGTTCATGCCATCATCTTCACATCCCATGCTTAACTTAGGTAGCACAGCTTCCAGATTTGTACTAGAATCCTCTCGGTTACTTTAATCAAAAACCATCACAATTAGGGCTGACTTATCAAATATTCATACCTGATCTGAACTCAACAACGTGGGACAACAGCAAACATAGAATGAAATGATCACTCAGCAGAGGTATTCCAGAATCTCACACCAGTGAAAGAAGTCAGGGTCCAAAAATGTAATATGAATGTTCAAGACAATACATCTCCCCCAGATTGAATAATCTTATACAAATATTCCCTAATGAGAAGAACCTCATGAAACTCAGGACACAGAACTTAAAAAAGAATCATAAACATAATTAAGGAATTCAAGACATTTAAATAAGACACAAGAGTCCTCTTGAGTGAGGTCCAAGGAAACACAAACATATAGATGAATGAAATCATGAGGACAAGTCAGAATTTGAAAATTGAATTCAGGAAAGAGATTGAGATTAAGATGGGATTGAAAAACTCATATGTCCTCATCCTGCTATGCTGTGTTCAGTTAATATCCCTGGGCATCCTGCTATTTTCTGAAGGGAAATGGAGAAGCAGTGGTCTGAGGGAGAGGAGAAGTGGGAGAGTAACAGGGAAGAGTAGAGGGGAGGCTTGGGTCAGGATATAATGTACAAGAGGAGGAGGAGAGGAAGGAAGAAGAAGAAAAGAGAAAGGAAGGGAGGAGGGAAAGAAGGAAGGAAGGAAGGAAGGAAGGAAGGAAGGAAGGAAGGAGGAAGGAAGGAAGGAAGGAAAGGCTTAATAATCTAATTAGAAAACTCAGGATAACACCTTGCCAGTAAACTATCAGGATTTGAAGACAAGCTACAGGAACTGGACCACTCAAGCAAGGAATATAAGAAAAATCTACAAAAGGTATATGCTGCAATTATGAACACATGAAAGAACCAAATACTAACAAACTGAAGGCTTATAAGAAGAATCCCTGCTCAATGGGATAGAACAGATTCTCAAGATTATAGAAGAAAATTTCCCCAAATTAAAGAAAACCGTACCCACACTGATACAAGAAAAATACAGGACACCAAATACAGGACCTGAAAATAAGCTCCCAGCAGCATATTACAATTTAAACACTAAATGTATGTAACAAAGAGAGGATTTGAAATCTTTGAGAGAAAAAAAAAAAAAAAACATAAGTCACATAAAAAGGAAAGCCACCATAATGACAGCTGATTTCTCAATTAAAACTTTAAAAGTCTGAAGAAGTTGAATCAATGTACTTCAACTTCTAAAAGGTGACAGGATCCAACTCAGACTACTTTGTCCACCAAAATTACCTGCTACCATTGAAGGAGAAAGACAAATATTCTATGATATAAGCAGCCAAAGAATTCATATCCACCAAACCAGCCCTACAGAGAATACTTGGCGCAATACTTCTAGATATGATATGGAATCTAAGATTTCATGAGAAATCTCAACAACGTGGTTGCCTAAACAAGACCTGCATAATGATAACACTGCTTGGCATGCCAATGTAGATGGGGGAAATTTCACAAGACTCTACCCTTAGATGAAGAGTTACAGAAGACCAATGGCTTCTGAGATAGAAACTGTTTTCTCCAGGGACAAGTTCCTTGAGAGTTTAGCCAACCTCAATTGAGACAAGCAACATTAAATGGACTCAGTATGTATGCTTGTGGGAGGGGTGGGGGTGAATGTATACATATATATGGCTAGCACATTACTAACTGAGCCATCTCCCTAGTCCAGAATGTATACATATATATGTAACAATAATGATTGAAGAAGAAGAAGAGGTCATGAACTTGAGAGAGAGAGTGGGAAAGTTGGAAGGGACAGAAAGAGGAGTGGAAAACGTTTGTTAAAAATACTGTATTACTATGCATGTATCAAAATATCATAACATAGTTTATTACACTGGTAACTATTATATGCTTAAAAACCCCAATACTGTGTTGTTATGATTTTGGGCACAGCTTCACTTGTAGCTGGCAGGAAGTACCATGAAAAATGATCTTAGGTAACATTCTCTACCTGTTTGAACCTCATTTTTATCATCTGGAATGGGAGGCAATGCAGCAGATCTTCACAAAAGGCTCTTCCAGCTCTGCATTCTCAGACTGTGTTTGCAGTTCAAGTTAAAGGCATTATTTTGGAAATCTCACAACAAATAGAAAGCATACGTTATGCTTAAAGCAGTAGTACAATTCTGTTCATCAAGTAACTATCAAATAATACTTTTAAACTTGGCACTGATAAAGTAATGACTTGCAAGATGATAAATATTGAACTTAAAAAATAAAATAAAGCCTGAGTCTATGTCAGAGTCTCTAACATCATAATCAAAATTAACTTTACTAATGACCAGATGCATGGTATGTACCTGTGACTCTAATACTCAAGGAAGCCTATCTCCCTGTATGGAATGCACTTTCCAGATCTAATCAAGAACATTGATGGAATGTATTCAAGTTGTACATTTTTCTGTTGTTCTAAAATTTTCCTTTGTTGTATTGCCCATACCCAGGATAGGGTCAAGTACTGTACTTGGCTATCATATATCTTTAACATCCTTTCATCTGGAACATTATACAAATCTTCATTTTTTTAAAAATGATGTTGACACTCCTCAACTTGAATTTAGAGGCTTCTTTGGAGTTTGTTCATGATTAGATCTAGGCATGGCATTCCACTACATTTTTATTGTTTTGCCTGTTGGATTATTTTGTTTGAGCTCTTTATATATTGAGGACACATGGGTTGTATATGGATGTCAGTACTTGATACGGGTTTTAAAGTGTGTTCATCTGTCTATGGCTTCCCTTTTCATTCTCTTAAAATGAAAAAACTTCTCTGTTTGATGAAATGTAATATATCCATACTTTACACATTATACTTTCAGTGTAGTATCTAAAAACATCTGTGAGTGCCTAGGGTTTTCTTTGTACTTTGTGTGTGTGTGTGTGAAATCATATAAAGGAGGTAGAAATACCAGTAGTGCAAAGTTGCATCACATTGATATGCTTCACTTCTCATCACTCTAGCCTCTGCTTTATTTACCCCTTTTCTGTCATCATTTGAACTCTTTGAGTAGAAGTTACATATACGCCTAGATTTACCCCTACATGTTGCAATATATCAATGGGAATTTTATTAAGTACATTGATTCAAATTACAAACTTATCAAACAGACACTGGAAATACATCCATACTACATAAAGCACTTCCATCCACATAAAATACATGTATCCACAACATATAAAGAACCCTCAAAAGTAAATCATAACAAAAAGCAAACATAAAAATGGTTTTAAAAATTGATGAACTAGATACTTGGTTAAAGAATATGTATAGAGAATCAGTACATGAGTAGATGACCATTCTTACTGATCATTAAGGAAGTGTATTTCTTATTTTAACTGATATTTTAAAATATAAACTGGTACATAATAATGTGTACCAAGTAATACTTCAACATATGCATACATTTAATGATGTTTAAATCAGACTAACTGTATCATTTACCTCCTCAGTCATCTACTATTTCTTCTGTGAAGATACCAATATCTTCTCTTTCACCTTTTTGAGATAAACTTTCATATTGTTATATGTTGTTACTCTACTAGTGCACTGACCATGAGAACTGATTCTCCATCATCTATTTAGTTGTATTTTTTACCTGTTGATCAGCCAGGCACTCCCCATGTATTCTTTCCCCCTACTTTCCAAAAGTACTAGCACACACCGCTCTACCATCAGCTTCCACGAGAGCAATTATATTTTTGCAGTGTTGGTGATTGAACCCAGATCTTGTACAAGCTAAGCAAATACCTCACCACTGAGCTGCATTCCAAGACCCTGGTATCAACTGGTTTGTTTGTTTGTTTGTTTTTGTGTGTGTGTGTGTGAGGTTTTGTTTTTGTTTTTTTTTTTTGTTTTTTTTTTTTTTGCTCTATTTGTTTAAAATCACGTCATACTTGTCTTCTTGTGCCTGACTTACTCCAGGCCCATTCATGTTGTGGCAAATTGAAATGACAGAAAGCTATTATTTTGAGACCATAAGAACAATATTTAAAAGCATGACTATATCAAGTATTTGCAATAATATAGGAGAGCAGGAACTGATGCATACTGGTGGTGATATAAAATGGTATAAATACTTTGGGAAATGGTTACAACACTCAGCTACGCCACTTCCAGATACTAACACAAGAGTATATTTTTCATACAGAGACCTGTATAAGAATGCTCAGGTTGGCTTTATTTATATAGTGAAAACCTGGAAACAACCTAAATATCTATAACTAGATGAGCAGATAAAAACATTTTGTTGTAAATCTATCCAGGTCCTAAAGAATTAGCTATTAAAATAGGTCATATATTCATACTTTCATTTATTTTAAATCCTATGGAGTGACAAGGAATTGAAAATTATAGAACTCAAAAAAGGAATTGTTTTAGGTGGAACAAGAGGAACAAAGGGAGAGAGTTTAAAAGCACAGGAAGTGACTTTGGGGAGTACACAAAAATTAATACTCTCTTAATTATGAGGGTGAGTATATATCTATTCTAGAACTTTCCTGATTGTAAGTTCAGTAGACAAACTATTGTTCAGTGTATTGATTAGGTCTAGAACAATTTATAGCTAGTAAATCTCAACTGAGTTGTTTTAAAGGTGGTTAGCACAGTGCCTGGTACACAGTAGGGCATTCAGAATTGTAGGCTGTTGTCATGGTTTTCCTCTGCTAACTCCACCTCCATTATCCAGTACATAATAGTGAAAAGGGCACCATTTTCAGTATAGCCATTTTGTCCTCAGAGTATGAGGACACAACCAGAAAATACAAAACATACAGAAACACACACACGCATGACAGGATGGCAAATGTCCAGCTACTCTTTGTTGTGAGACAAAAGAATCACTTGAATACTTGTGTTCAAGGCCACTCTGGATAACATAGTCTGTTAATAAAAATTACCAACCATTTTCCTGTTTTTCAAGATAGATAAAATGATAGATAACATAGATAGGTGACAGGCAGATGCTAGGTAAATGTGTAGACAGACTCCTTCCCCTGCCTCCTTACTCCCCTTTCCTCTTCTCATTTCCTTCTTCCTCATTTTGTTTCCTCTTATTTATTCTTTTGACAAGTAGGTTTTTGAAAATTTAGTGGAGAAAAGCCAGCCAGTACTTTAGCATATGACCATCTAAGTCAATTAAAGTGCAAGGGAAAACAATCAGATGCTCTTTTTTTTTTTTTAATTTTTATTTTCAGCAAATCAAAAAAATTTAAAAAGCATTCAAACAGAATAAAATGAAAAGAAACAAACAAGCAAAATACCAAGGGTCAGATATACTTATACAAGAATTCTATAGAGCCTTCAAACAAGCAATACTTTTTGAGTTATGTTTAAAAAAATTCAGAACCACAATAAGCTCCTTCACAAAGCAAATAATATTGAAATAGTGACATCAAGTGTAAACCCAACAAAAATATATAAATTATAGTCCAGTATCCCTCATGAATATACATACAAAAATTCTCAATGAAGTAGTTGCAAACTGAATACAAGAGATATAAAAAAATAATATTCCATGAGTAACTGAACAACTGTTTTTTTTTTTTTTTTTTTTTTTAGAAGACCGTACTCCATATACAGGCTGCATGTTTTGGGATAGCCCCCCACTCCAGATGTTTGAGACCTACATGAAAACCAAGCTGCGCATTTACAACATATGTGCAGGGAGGCCTAGGTTCAGCCCATGGAGGTAGATCTGTGTAGACTAGGTATGCTCCACGGTTGGTGATTCAGTTTCTGAGAGCTCCAAGGGTTCAGTTTCGTTTACTCTGTTGATCTTCCTGTGCAGTTCCTATCTCCTTAGGGCCCACAATCCTTCCACCTATTCTTCTTTAAGAGTCCTCAAGCTCCATCCACTGTTTGGCTCTGGATGTCTGTATCTGTCTGAGTCAGCTGCTGGTTAGAGCCTCTCAGAGGACAGCTTGCCCCTGTCTGTTCTCAGGCTGGAGGTTTAGATCCTGGGAGCTCTGGTTGAATCTTTTGATACTCGTTCTAAAAAGGACAAAGGCACCCTCACTTTGGTCTTCCTCCTTCTTCTTGAGTTTCATGAGGTTTATGCGTTGCATCTTAGGTATTGTGTGTTTTGGGGCTAATATCCACTTATCAGTGAGTGCATACCATGTGTGTTCTTTTGTGATTGGGTCATCTCACTCAGGATGATATTTTCTAGCTCCATCCATTTGTCTAAGAATTTCATGAGCTCATTATTTTTAATGGCTGAGTAGTACTCCATTGTGTAAATGTACCACATTTTCTGTACCCATTCTTCTGTTGAAGGACATCTGGGTTCTTTCCAGCTTCTGGCTATTATAAATAAGGCCGCTATAAACAAAGTGGAGCATGTGGCCCTGTTGCATGTTGAAATATCTTCTGGGTATATACCCAGGAGGGGTATAGCTGGGTCCTCAGGTAACACCATGTTCAATTTTCTGAGGTATCGCCAGACTGCTTTCCATAGTGGTTGTACCAGCTTGCAATCCCACCAACAATGGAGGAGTGTTCCTCTTCTCTCCACATCCTCGCCAACATTTGCTGTCACCTGTGTTTTGGATCTTAGCCAATCTGACTGGTGTGAGGTGGAATCTCAGTGTTTGTTTTCATTTGCATTTCCCTGATGACTAGGGATGCTGAGCACTTCTTTAGATGTTTCTCAATCATTCGAGTTTCCTCAGTTGAGAGTTCTTTGTTCAACTCTCTACCCCATTTTTTAATAGGGTTATTTGAAGGTCTGGAATCTAGTTTCTTCAGTTCTTTGTATACCTTGGATATTAGCCCTCTATCAGATGTAAGGTTGGTGAAGATCTTTTCCCAGTCTGTTGGTTCCCGCTTTGTCCTGTTGACCGTATCCTTTGCTTTACAGAAGCTTTGCAGTTTTATGAGATCCCATTTGTCAATTCTTGATCTTAGAGCATATGCCATTGGTGTTCTGTTCAGGAACTTTTCCCCTGTGCCCATGTGATCAAGGCTTTTCCCTATTTTCTCTTCTATTAGTTTCAGTGTAGCTGGTTTTATGTGGAGGTCCTTGATCCACTTGGAATTGAGCTTTGTACAAGGAGATAAGTATGGATCAATTTGCAGTCTTCTACAAGTTGACCTCCAGTTGGACCAGCACCATTTGTTGAAAATGCTGTCTTTTTTCCACTGGATAGTTTGAGCTCCTTTGTCGAAGATCAAGTGACCATAGGTATGGGGGTTCATTTCTGGGTCTTCTATTCTATTCCATTGATCCTCCTGACTGTCTCTGTTCCAATACCATGCCGTTTTTATCACTATTGCTTTGTAGTACAGCTTGAAATCGGGGATGGAGATTCCCTCAGAAGTTCTTTTATTGTTGAGTGTAGTTTTCGCTATCCTGGGTTTTTTGTTATTCCAAATGAATTTTAAGATTGCTCTTTCTATCTCTGTAAAGAATTGAGTGGGAATTTTGATAGGGATTGCATTAAATCTGTAGATTGCTTTCGGCAAGATAGCCATTTTTACTATATTAATCCTTCCAATCCATGAGCATGGGAGATCTTTCCATCTTCTGAGATCTCCTTCGATTTCTTTCTTCAGGGTGTTGAAGTTCTTGTTATACAGGTCTTTCACTTGCTTGGTTAGATTCACACCAAGATATTTTATACTATTTGTGACTATTGTAAATGGTGTTGTTTCCATAATTTCTTTCTCAGCCAGTTTATCCTTTGTGTAGAGGAATGCTACTGATTTGTTTGAGTTAATTTTATACCCAGCCACTTTGCTAAAGTTGTTTATCAGGTTTAGGAGCTCTCTGGTGGAAGTTTTGGGGTCACTTAAGTTACTAACATGTCATCTGCAAATAGTGAAACTTTGACTTCTTCCTTTCCAATTTGTATCCCTTTGATCTCCTTGTGTTGCCTAATTGTTCTGGCTAGGACTTCCAGAACTATATTGAACAGGTAGGGGGAGAGTGGGCAGCCTTGTCTAGTCCCTGATTTTAATGGGATTGCTTCAAGTTTCTCTCCATTTAGTTTGATGTTGGCTACTGGTTTGCTGTATATTGCTTTTACTATGTTTAGGTATGACCTTGAATTCCTGATCTTTCCAAGACTTTTATCATGAAGGGGTGTTGAATTTTGTCAAATGCTTTCTCAGCATCAAGAGATATGATCATGTGGTTTTTTTCTTTGAGTTTATTTATGTAGTGGATTACGTTGATGGATTTCCGTATATTGAACCAACCCTGCATTCCTGGGATAAAGCCTACTTGATCATGGTGGATAAGTGTTTTGATGTGTTCTTGGATTCGGTTCGAGAGAATTTTATTCAGTATTTTTGCATCGATATTCATAAGGGAGATTGGTCTGAAGTTCTCTTTTCTTGTTGGATCTCTGTGTGGTTTAGGTATAAGCGTAATTGTGGCTTCATAGAATGAATTAGGTAGTGTTCCTTCCGTTTCTATTTTGTGGAATAGTTTGAAGAGAATTGGTATTAGATCTTCCTTGAAGGTTTGATAGAATTCTGCACTAAAACCATCTGGACCTGGACTTTTTTTGGTGGGGAGACTTTTAATGACTGCTTCTATTTCTTTCGCAGTTATGGGACTGTTAAGATGGTTTATCTGATCCTGATTTAACATTGGTAACTGATACTTGTCTAGAAAATTGTCCATTTCATCCAGATTTTCAAATTTTGTTGAGTATAGGCTTTTGTAGTAGGATCTGATGATTTGTTGAATTTCCTCAGTTTCTGTTGTTATGTCACCCTTTTCAGTTTGGATTTTATTGATTTGGATACTGTCTCTCTGCCCTCTGATTAGTCTGGCTAAGGGTTTATCTATTTGTTTGATTTTCTCAAAGAACCAGCTCCTGGTTTATTGATTCTTTGTATAGTTCTCTTTGTTTCTATTTGGTTGATTTCAGCCCTGAGTTTAATTATTTCCTGCCGTCTACTCCTCTTGGGTGTTTTTGCTTCAGATGCTCTTTTGAAGCACTTACAACTTAGAAATCCAAGTTGGTTCCATCCATTTGCATAAGAATTTCATGAAGTCATTATTTTTAATAGCTGAGTAGTATTCCATTGTATAAATTTACCACATTTTCTGTATCCATTCCTCTGTTCAGGGACTTCTAGGTTGTTTCCAGCTTCTGGTTATTAAATAAGGCTGCTATGAACATAGTGGAGCATGTGTCCTTGTTACATGTTGAAGCATCTTTTGAGTATATGCCCAGGAGAGGTACAGCTGAGTCCTCAGGTAGTACTAGGTCAAATTTTCTGAGGAGCTACAAGACTGATTTCCAGAGAGACTGTACTACCTTGCAATCCCACCAGCAATGGAGGAGTATTCCCCTTTCTCCACATCCTTGCCAGCATCTGCTGTCATTTAAGTTTTTGATCTTAGACATTCTGACTGGTGTGAGGTGGAATCTCAGGGTTGTTTTGATTTGCATTTCCCTAATGACTAAGGATGTTGAACATTTCTTTAGGTGCTTCTTGGCCAGTCAATATTCCTCAGTTGAGAATTCTCTGTTTAGCTATGCATCCATTTTATTTTTTTTAAATTTTTTATTGGATATTTTACTTATTTACAATACAGATGTCATCCCCTTTACCCATTTCCCCTCCCTAGAACCCCCTATCCCATCCCCCCTCCTCTTTTTTGTTTTTATATGGTTTTAATTACATGCATGTATTAAGGTCAGTTCTAGGTTTTGAGGGACTAGCAATACAATAGATGCATATAGTCAAGAACAAGCAAGACAATAAACACAAATAGTCAAAGAACAAGCAAGGCATTAAACCCAATTACATGAACACTCCCAAGATCACTGTTTCTAAGGGCTTATCAGGATGATCAAAGTATCTGAGCCTTCTTCCCTGTTCTAGCCCAAAGTCATTTTCATGTCTGAGGCCTACTTCCTGGTTCTAGCCTAAAATTTAGATTTCTGTCTGAAATTACTTCTTTGCCAGAGACAAGTTCTTATGTGTCTTCTAAAGGGTTAGAGGAAGGAGACCTAATGTGAACTTCTTGGAGTAACTTGTAAAACTGCAGTGACCTCCAAGTTCCCAAGGAACTGCCACCTCTGCCCCAGTTAGAAAAAAGTCCAGTGGCTAACCTGTTTGTGACTTCCTGAGATCCAGTTACAATCTCAGAGGTCACCAATGTTGCAATAGGTGACTTCATTTTCTCCCTTCTTCCTTTCTCCCTCCTTTATTTAAATTATTTACACACATTATATATATACATACACATACATGTAAGGAGCATACACACATACACACACATACAGGGAGTTTAGAACAAAAGCATTTGTTGAACAAATCATGAAGTATCAGCAGGGGCTGGTGGTACAAAGCATCAGCACTTTTTGCCAAGCTTCCCTTCTGTCTTTCATTTCATCCCCCCTATCTCTGTAGTGTCTCCTATTCTGATGGAAATTGTGTTGGAATCTGATGGAAATCCTGTTTTATGTTGCCATACTAGTTTTACTAGCTGTTTTTTTTTTTTTTTCTTTTTTTTTTTATTGGAAATTTTGTTTACATTTCAGATGTTCTCTCCGTACCCCATTTCCCCCCTCCCTCCCCGGAACTCACTATCCCTTCCCCCCTCCTCCTGCCTCCATGTTGGTGTACCCCCACCCACCCTCCCCCGTATCTCACCCCCACCCTCAGTATCCCTCCCCCCACGACGTCCAGCCTTCATGGGACCAAGGATCTCTTCTCCCACTTATATGTAGCTCCCTTGCATATATAGCTGGAGCCATGGGTCCCTCCCTAAGCGCTCCCAGGCTGGTGGTTTAGACCTTGGGGGCTCTGGTTGGTTGAGATTGTTGCTTTCCTCATGGTGTCGCGAATGCTCTCAACTCCTTCAGCCTTCACTCTATCTTCTCCATTGGGAACCCCATGATCAGTTTAATGGTTAGCTGTGAGCATCTGCCTCTGAGTATGTCAGACTCTTGCAGACCTCTAAGGAGACAGCTATATCAGTCTCCTGTCAGCATGTACTTCCTGACATCCACATCAACATCTACCTTTGGTGACTGCACATAGGATGGATATCCAGGTGGAATGGTCTGTAGACAGTCCCTCCTCAGTTTCTGTCCTGCACTGTGTATCCATATTTGCTCCCTTGAGTATTTTGTTACTCCTTCTAAGAAGGACTGAAGCCCCCCCTACTTGGTCATCATTCTTCATGAGTTTTATGTGGTCTGTGAGTTGAATCTTGGGTATTTCAGGCTTCTGGGCTAAAATCCAATAATCAGTGAGTGAATACCATGTATGTTCTTTTGTGATTGGGTTACTTCACTCAGGATGATATTTTCTAGTTCCATCCATTTATATAAGAATTTATCAAATTCATTGTTTTTTATAGCTGAGTAATATTCCATTGTAGAGATGTACCACATTTTTTGTATCCATTCCTCTGTTGAAGGGCATCTGGGTTCTTTCCAGTTTCTGGCTATTATAAATAAAACAGCTATGAACATAGTGGAGCATATGTCCTTGTTATGTGTTAGAGCATGATGCAAAAATACTCAATAAAATTCTAGCAAACTGAATCAAAGAACACATCAAAACAATCATCCATCATGATCAAGTGGGCTTTATCCCAGGAATGCAGGGATGGTTCAATATTCGGAAATCCATCAATGTAATCCACTATATAAACAAACTCAAAGAAAAAAACCACTAGATGCTGAGAAAGCATTTGACAAAATTCAACATCCCTTCATGGTAAAAGTCTTGGAAAGATCAGGAATTCAAGGTCCATACCTAAACATAGTAAAAGCAATATACAGCAAACCAATAGCCAACATCAAACTAAATGGAGAGAAAATTGAAGCATTCCCACTAAGATCAGGACTAGAAGAGGCTGCCCACTCTCTCCCTACCTATTCAATATAGTACTGGAAGTCCTAGCCAGAGCAATTAGACAACAAAAAGAAGTCAAAGGAATACAAATAGGAAAGGAAGAAGTCAAAATATCACTATTTGCAGATGATATGATAGTATACTTAAGTGACCCCAAAAACTCCACCAGAGAACTCCTAAACCTGATAAACAACTTCAGCAAGGTGGCAGGTTATAAAATCAACTCGAACAAATCAGTAGCCTTCCTCTACAAGAAAGATAAACAGGCTGAAAAAGAAATTAGGGAAATGACACCCTTCACAATAGTCACAAATAATATAAAATACCTCGGGGTGAATCTAATCAAGCATCCCATTTTTAATAGGGTTGTTTGGTTCTCTGGAGTCAAACCTCTTTAGTTCTTTGTATATATTGGATATTAGCCCTCTATCGGGTGTAGGATTGGTAAAGATCTTTTCCCAATATGTTGGTTGACATTTTGTCCTGTTGACAATGTCCTTTGACGTACGGAAGCTTTGCAATTTTGTTAGGTCTCATTTGTTGATTCTTGATCTTAACACATAAGCCATTGGTGTTCTGTTCAGGAAATTTTCCCTTATGTCCATGTGTTCTAGGCTTTTCTCCACTTTCTATTCTATTAGTTTCAGTGCATCTGGTTTTATGTGGAGGTCCTTGATCCACTTGGACTTCAACTTTGTACAAGGAGATAAGAATGGATTGATTTGCATTCTTCAACATGCCAGTTGAACCAGCACCATTTGTTGAAACGCTGTCATTTTTCCACTGGATGGTTCTAGGTCCTTTGTCAAAGATCAAATGACCATAGGTGTGTGGGTTCATCCCAAGTGAGGTAACCCAATCACAAAGAACATACACAGTTTGCACTCAATGATAAGTGGATATTAGCCCAAAAGCTCAGAGTAACTAAGATTCAATTCACAGACCACATGAAGCCCAAGAAGAAGGAAGACCAAAGTGTGGGTGCTTCGCTCCTTCAAAATCCTCAGGGACAAAGAGTGGAGCAGAGACTGAAGGAAAGACCATCCAAAGACTGCATCCATCCCATATACAGACTCCAAACCCAGACACTATTGCAGATGCCAAGAAGTGCTTGCTGACAGGAGCCTGTTATAGCTGTCTCCTGAGTGGCTCTCCTAGAGCCTGACAAATACAGAGGTGGATGCTCACAGCCAACCATTGGACTGAGCATGGGGTCCCCAATGGAGGAGTTAGAGAAAGGACTGAAGGAGCTGAAGGGGCTTGTAGCCCCATAGGAGGAACAACATCTCCCTGAGAGCTTCTAGGGACTAAACAACCAACCAAAGCAAGGATGTGACCCCTCCCAGGTATGGTGGAGGAGAAGGTTTATCAAAGATAAAAGGGAGAGCATAGTCAGAGTAGATAATCTCTTGTGCACCTTAAAGGTTCAAATGATAATTTCTGTACCAGCCGAGATTTGAGTACAGGCTGGTCTTGATATTATTAAGCATCATCTGTCTCAATATTTTGTAAACATCTTTCATCTGATTGGTTTAATTGAGGCTGTCTAGAAAAAAGAAAAGAAAGAAAGAAAGAAAGAAAGAAAGAAAGAAAGAAAGAAAGAAAGAAAGAAAGAAAGAAAGAAATCCATAGCTGTAAAAGCCAGGTATATCTTTATATAACAAATTGAAAAGAGATTAATTGCCCCTCATTCCTCTCAAACACTTAGATTGAAGCAAAAACGTAGTCATTTGGCTGGGTAATGAGAAGAGATAGCATAGAATAAGTTTAACACAAGAGACCAAAGTTCCCCATTGTGTTTTGAATTGGAAATTATGCCCTTGTCCTTTAAAGGGAATATAGAGGATAGTTGTCTTTAAAGGTATGGTTACTGGTATTAAGCTCTGGTGGATGGCCCCGTACCTAACAAATGTATAGGCAGCACAAACTGGACTCAGTGGGTTTTATTAAAAGGAGGACACAAAATAGAAGGGAGGTGATCTGGGAGGAATTCACAGGAGTAGTAAGGGATTAAAATGGTCAAAATACTTTGTGTACTTGTATGAAATTCTCAAGGAATTAATAAAAATATTAACTATTTTGGGTTTCTATTTTTATTTTTGGCTATGTATTTCTTATTTAAAATTGTTTTCCCACAACATTTTTACCATATTCTTTCTATCCCTCTATTCCTCCCAGACCCTTCCCACCTCCCTACTCACCCAACTTACTGTTCTCTGCCCCTTCCCTAAGCTGGCACTCTCCCTTGCTCTTGCTCCCATTCCTTCTGAAAAAAAAAAAAAAAAACCTAAAAATCTAAACAAGCAAGTTAAGTTTTTAAAACACACACACACACACACACACGCATGCACACACATGCACACACACACACACACACAAACACACACAGGAGTCTTTTTTGTGTGTTGACCAACTACTATATTTTAAAAAAAAATTATTGGCTTTTATATAATATTTTTTCTCTTCTGAGTAGGAACAGATATATGTACTGTGGAAGAGTTACGGTCTCCAAAAGCTCATTAGCTACCATTTATGACTAGATTATTGTCCATATTTATTCAAGTTTCTTAGCTGGGCCATCAGTGTTGTTATAGCAATGGCATGTTAGTAGGAGCAGCAGAATGAAGACAGATGACCAAGAGGCAGGATGTGTGAGCAAAAATCACAATACACACATTCAATTCAAGTTTTCATTTAATTACATCCAACAAGCCGGCCAAATAAGCAAAGGAATATATAGCCTTTGGGAAGATGTTAAACAGACACTATGGGTTTAAATCTTTTGGTGTGTTCAGTTTAAAAGTGTGTTAAAAAAAAGTGAATTCCTTTAAACATATGCACTTTTGGGAGGAACAAGATAAGTAAGTTTGGCCTTTTTTATGCAGTCTATCAGTAAACCAGGCCTTTTTCTAATACTTCCCGTGATTCATTGCAGTTGCCGAGGCATATTATGGCATCGTAAGATCCAAGGGTCTTCAAGTGGGGACAAAATAGACTAAAAGAATAGAATTGGCTAACAATTTGAGGAATGACACCCCAAGGAAGATGACTAAGCATTTATTTACAAGGTTTTGATGTTTCTAGAGCAAGGAAAAACAAACCACCAATTGGCTTCTCTGTAGGGATAGCCTAGATTGAGTCAGCAGAGACGGAACTGCAGTATCCTGTCAAGTATAAGACCAAGTGGAGGCTGAGCACACTGGCTCCTATCTTATCTCAACCCTCAGGATGTTGAGGAAGGAGAATTGTCTTGAGTCTGTAACCAGCCTAGGCTACGGAGTGAGACATTGTCTCAACCAAACAAGATAAGCTAACATAAAAAGTGCACCAAAGCAAGTGCAAGCAGGAAAGAAGATCCGGCGAGATTACTGAAGCATTAGAAACAATGAAATTTACCATTTTTGTGTTCAGATCTTAAAATTCATCGTCCTTATTTATTGTCTAAGTGTCTTCTAAAGATAATAGGCATATTAATATTTGTAGATGATTTAAAAAGATGAAGAGAGCAAGGCATGGTGTCACAGGCATCTCATGTTAGCACTCAGGAGACTGAGGAATAAGTATGTCAAGTTCGATGCCTAGACTACACCATGAGGCCATGTCTCGAAAACAAACAAAAAGAAAAAGGGGATTGAAATCAGACATGTAGCATGGTACTAGGGTGCTTGTCATACTCTATGTGACAATAAATAATAATGAAAATAGTAATATAAAAGTAAATAAATATGAAAAGAAAACAGAAAGAAAAGGACTGTTATTTACTTAGCACACACCTAAGTTTGCTTTTTAACTCAGAAACCCTGGGGTAAGCTGACTTGCTACACTGGCAGATGCCACAAACAGGACAGTGACCTAAATGATAGATGTAGTACCAAGGAGACACGAATCTGTCTCCAAACTGTTAAGGGTCCATAAATGTCACTTTATTTAATGGGCTCTTGTCAGAATGAAGAGTTTTTTGGTGCATGGAATCCAGCCATGAAAAATGTCTACTTGGTTCTAAATGCAAATGTGCTGAGTTTAGTTTAAGTGTCTGTCTCTCCATGAGAGCAGAGCTGAGCAAACAAAACACGAAAATAAATACATGCAAACAAGGGAGAAATATGGTAACCAGCTAACTTATTTTCAAGGTTACAATACTTTGGAGGTCTCAATAGTAAATTCGAAACACTTCTAAGATTCCAAAAAACATTCAGTGGATTCCCTTTTATAGATGCAAAACCTTTATGATCCTCTGAGAAAGTAAAGCTTTTCTTTCTTTCTTTATTTCTTTCTTTCTTTTTTTTTTTTTAAGAAAATCTGTTGTGAGATTTAAAAATAAAGGCATAAATGAGATTTAAAATGAAAAGAATTTCCCTTTGAAGATTCGGGGTTTTATTGTTTGTTTGTTTTTATGTTGATTTATTAGGGGAATATTCACAAGCCCTGTGTGTGTATTTGTGTCAGGGTGTGTTTGTGTGTGTGTGCAAGTGTGTGTGTGTGCGTGCGTGTGTGTGTGTGTGTGTGCATGTGTGTGTGTGTGTGTGTGTAGGCCATCAGGCTTAGCAGCAGGTGCTTTTATCAACCTAGCTATCTCCTCAGCTCCTTGTTAGATTTGTTTAAAATTACTAAAATGCTCATCGACTTCTTTTATTTTTTGGAAGACAGGGTATCACTGTATATAATTGGCTAACCTGAAACACACTATGTAGACCAGACTGTCTTACAACGCACAGAGATCTTCCTGCCTCTGCCTGTTGAGTGCTATGATTAAACACATATACCACCACCATGCCTGGTACCACTCATTAATTTTTGAAAGGCCAGTGACCACTTCAAGATACTGAAAAGGGGAGTCCTTAAAGGTCTTTACTCAGCAGTTTCAGTTTCTTCCTGAGTGTTACCATATGAATATGCATCTACTTTCTCTGTCAGTCTTTATTCTGGAATTGTCTCCTCTTCTTCCCCATTTATTCCTGGGTTACCATCTGTGACTTAGCTGTAACAGAGAGCAGGAGTTTCTTAGAAACAGTGAAAGGTAGTATTTAAACCATTGTTGATATAGCTAAGTTAGAGTGCCTATTTGGCGTGCCCAAGAGCCTGGTTTCCATCCCCAGTACCACATAAACTGAACGGGATGCCTTATGCTTGTATTCCCAGCAACAAGAAAAGAGATGGATGCAGGAGGATCAGAAGTTCAAGACTATCTTCAGCTACAAATTAAGTTTGAGACAAACATGGGATTCATGAAATCCTATCTCAAAACCAGCAAAAAACAACAAAATCAAAACAAAACCCAAAAAAGGACGTTTGAGTGTAACTGAATTTTTAGTGCATAACATTTCATCTAAAGTTGGAATAACATAGTGTAATTTTATCTCCCCTTTCTCTCTTAACACATCACAAATACTTAAAAACACAAGACTAGCAAATTCTACATTTGTTCCTTTTGAGGGAGAGAAGGGATGCTTTTTTACACAAATGACCTTGATTTTTCTCTCTAATGGGTTAATGGTCAGAAGCAAACCTTTTCCAGCCTTGATTTATATAGCCCGGCCAGGGCAGTGACAGGAATAGCAAGATGAAGAACCAACAGGAAGCTAGGAAAACTTCTGTTTCATCCCCTGTTGTGAGCATTGTTTCTTTATTAAATTCCTGCCTTTAACATACTTCCTGAGCAATGGAAGAAAAATGCCCTCACTGCTCCTGTCAAGGAATATCGTCATTACCTCTCTTGGTGGGAGGGAGTTGGTTCCTGCTTGAACACATAAAACTTTGGAGCTATAGGAAGATGAAGCTTTTCCCGTCTTTTCTGGTCTTCTGTCCACCTAATCCTCTGGCTCCCCCATATCCTGTTGCTGCCTTGTCAGCAATTCCATAGGCCCAGAGACAGTCACATTTCCTGCATTCCCACATGCCATGTGCTTGTTTAGGCTTTGTGAGCAGGAGATACCCAGTTGAAACTGAGCAGGTTCACAAACAACATTTTATATTTGATGGATGTCTCCCCTACGACCCAGCTTCCTTCCTTTCTTCGGACTCTGTCCTACAGGTTGACTTACTGTTTTAACACAGCCAGTGTTCTTAGATTTGACTGATAGCCATGAAGCTTAGAATCATGGCCTGTGTCCCCTACCACTCCACTTGAACTCTCCTACTCTGGGAGCAAAGTAAAATGCAGTATCCTCAGCGAAAGCATAGGGGTTATGTCACCAGAGAATTGTAGGGTTAGGTGATACATTATTTTGGGTATTAGACAATGTTGTCAAAAAGTCATGAGCAACCTTAGAGCAGGCAGTGGAAAGCTTCAAATGATCAGGATGAATGATACTTTGGCTGTTGCTCCTGCTCTCAATCCTTCCATTGCTCAGTTTTTCTGCCATCTAGTTGGTCCTTCATTTTGCTGTCTTTGTCAGTGCCCAGGCCTAGCTATAAAAACCAATGCTGAAAAGTGTTTGCTTCTGACCATTAACCCATAGGGAGAGAAAACTCAAGGCACATCTTTCTCTCCCTCAAAACAAAGTTTGGATTGGGCCTTTTGTCAGTTTGCATCTTGCCCTCTTCTTGTGATCTCTTACATTGAGCCTTGGTTCCCTTTCCTACTTAGCCTCTGAGACTGTGGATGACATCTCTGAGCTGCCCACCCATTTTCAGACTCCTTTACTCCGGAGGTAGAGGCTGTGTGAGGAGTTCAGACCACTGGCTCCCAAACCAGAATCAGTGCTTGAAAGGCAGGCATGCGTACATCCTGCCTCCAGAGGGTCTGATTCTGCACGTCTGAGGTGAAGTGCAAGAAGATGAATTTAAATGTGCAGTTCAGGTATTCCCAATCAAATGAGACTGCACTCTGAGAAACAAAAGTCTCATAAAACTCTCCACCCAAAATTTCTCAGTACTCTCAGTAATGTAATTCCACTTATTTGAAGCAGGCCTGGCAAGCTGCAAGTTTAAAGAACATTCCCAGGGGCATGTATGAAAACCTTTTGCCACAGACTACACTTACAAGAGTGGGGAACTAGGTAAGAGCTTGAGCAGGGCAACATTATGACCACATGCACATTTTGAGTAAGCCAGCACAGCTAGAGTGCTGAGTACAATGTAAGATCAAAGTATGGCCTTGCCACTTCTAGCCAATTCCTGTCTCTTCTTGGATGGGCTCATACATGTGAACACTTGGTCTCCAGTTGGTGGCACTGACTGGAAAGAATATGGAACACCGAGGAGATGGGCCCTTACTAAGGGAAATACATCTTGGCTGCAGGCTGAGAGGTTTACAGCCTGATTTAACTTACTGTTCTTTCTCTGCTTCCTAAGTATGGATGCCATGTGGTCAGCGGCTTCCTGCTCCTGCTGCCGAGCCTTCCTGGCCTCTTGCCATATCTTCCCTGCCACTGCAGAGTCTATCTCTCCGGAACTATACACTTAAACAAACCGTTTCTTCCTTCATTTTTGTCAGGGTACTTTATCACAGCAGACAGAAAATAAACTAACACACCAACTCTAGATAATTCAAATAGTGAATGAATTAAGATAAAATAAAAATGGTTCACAGTACAAATGTAGAGCTAAACTTAGACTAAACCAGCATCATCAAGAGAGATTAAGAACTTCTCAGCTGTATTGCCAGGCCATACAACTGAAGGAGGAGCACTTCAGGCATGTTTTCACCTTGATATTTTTTTTTTTTTACATTTATTACCCTGTGTAAGTCAAATTGGTTATTATGTGTCATGGAGTTACCCTTTCATCAAAGATACATCAAAATGCTATGATATGGATAAAAAATTTTTTTTCATAAGAAAAACAAAATGTTGAATACTCAATACCAAATAACAACATATTACAGGGGCTTACAAACCTACTATTGGAAACTAACTTAACTTACATTCACTATATGACTGACTTTATGGACTAGAATGCCTTACTTGATGGCAGAAGCCATGGAGAAATAAAACAAACTCTTAAAAAGATCTTAAAATAAGAAATAATGAATATATACTGTTGAGTATATCCCCCAAAGAAGGACTGCTCTTATAATAGTTTGGCTCATGTTAAGTATTATCCTAACAGAATTTGTGTGCCCTGGAAGAATGAATGCATAGCTTCCTTAACAGAATTTAACATTGGAGAAGGCATGCTTGCCTTGCAAGAGCATTCATATGCTCCAGTCTCCCTCATTAGATATTTCAGCCTCCCCAACACAAATGGCGAGGTAGTGATGACAGTGTTGGAAGTGTAGTTCCCGTCTTAGAGGGGAACCTGGTGGACCTATATGAAGCCTTTCTCAATCTCAGCTCTGCAAACCTCTGATTGATGACAACTAGGAGTAATTTGTTAACAACTGTCCATAGCCATGGTAATTCTCTTAAATTCTGTATTAGCCATAAACTTTCTATGTTGGTTATAGAAGTAAAATAAGTTAGATAGGGATCTGGCATAGCTGGCAAGATTTGGATGTCAATGATGCCAATGCAATCTATTTTATTTACCAGAGCAAGTGGAGGCCACTGTTAGATAAGAATAATAGTGATCTATTTCAACAGCATTTTCTATGAACTTTTAGCCCTATAGATACACCTTTCGAATAGAGGAATTAAGAATTTGGTAGAGTCTACTACCAGTAAAGATTTAGGGCAAAGTACCCAGAGTACCTAGAAAGAAAACCATTAGCTCTATTTTTTTTCTAGGGTAATAGGGCAAAGTATATACTATGTAGGATTCACACTTTTTTCCCCTAACCTGAGAAAGAGCATGGTAATTTTGATTAAATTTGCACAGTTCATTTTTATCTGACATTTTCCTTGTTGAATTAATTTGATCTGTTGTTTCTCTTCTCATATGAGAAGGTAAATGCCAATAGAGCAGAAATTTTTTATCACTTTTGCTTGCTGCTTTATTGTTCATACCAAAGACAGTACTTGGGATATAATAAGCACTCAATGAAATTTGTTTAGTGAATGGATAAATGAGTCAGTTATGATAGCACAGAACTGCAATGCCATCTACTTGAGAGGCTATAGCAGATGAATTTTAAACACAGGGTCTACCTAGGCTATAGATAGGAGTGAATAAATGAATGCACTCGATATTTTGAAACATTGGATGATATTCAACAAAAATGGATAGAATATTTGATGGATAACCAAGGCACAGCTTTAAATTTCAAACTGCAGGGTTCTGAGGATTAGGATACAGTGACTTCTACAAGCACCACTTTCAATATATTTGACACTGATGTGGGGCTTGTTTCATAAGAGTATCACATAATCTGGACTTTGAGAACTAGGCACTCTGACGCATGAATCACCTTAAGCCTGGCAAACTATAGTTAAATTTGTGTGTCTCTTATTTCCACAAGAGCATTTAATGATTCCAGAACATAACAGGAATTAGTCCTGCATTAAACTTCCTTGTATTCTCCTTAACATTTTGCATAGTATTCTGCATAGAGACATGAATCAGTAAATAGAGGTAGGATGAGGGATGTAATTAAATCTATCTGAGAACCAGGTGAATTTAGATTACTGTCCTAAGACTGCTGAACTAGAGAACGGTGGATATTATCTAACAGTAGCATCCAACTGCTCTGGCAATTAAAAAGAAGATATTGAGATCCATAGCAGCATGAGTATGCAGGACCCTATCTTCATTACTTTCAACTTATCCCTCTTTCCCTCCCTCCCTCCCTCCCTCCCTCCCTCCCTCCCTCCCTCCCTCCCTTCCTTCCTTTCTTTCTTCTTTCTTTTATTCCTCTTAAAATAATTCAAGGATCTTGTGAGACATGTACTAGTATTAAGGGCACAGAGTTTGTAAATATGATTGAATTTTGCTTCTTTTAGAGTAAAGTGAAATAAATATATTTGTAGCAATTATCTTGGAATTATGAAAGATTCTATTAAGTTTGTTGGACAAGAGAAATGAAAATGATACAATATCTGTGACTTAGCTTCATACTTCTTTACATCAAGAATATCTACTACCAATAACAAAAGAGAATACGTACCATAGGAATACATATTAAGTATATGTGAAATGATGGGATTGGAATAGAAGCATCAGTGGGGTTAAGCATATTATGTAAACTAGGAAAGTGGCAAAAGAAATATTTTCAACATCATTATCACTGAGAAATAACCACATAAGTAGATTTGAAATGTATAGCTTCATAAGCTGAGGACATTGAAGAAAATGGAAGAATGGCAGTGGAAAAATAGATTCTGGGACTCATATCTAGAATGACCATCTCCAGTGAATGAGTGTATTCAATTGGATGGTAGCTATTCACTGTTTTCATGTCTAAATGAGAATCCCTGGGATTGGAGCTGCGCCTTAAGTGGTAGAATACTTGTCCAGCATGAGTGACTCCCCATGTTCCATTACTAACACTATAAAAGAGGGGGTAGGAGAGGGGAGCAGCAATATGAACTACTAATTCAACAAGGAAAATGCCAGATAAGAATAAACTATGCAGTTTTAATTCACCAGACAAATATATACTGGGAATCTACTGAAAATGGCCTTGTGGTGCGTACTGTTAAGACAGATTTTCCTTCAACAGGTACATCAGTACACAAAGCCAGATGGAAGTAGGTGCTGCTTTTAGTCATGCAAAAGGTTGTATTGCATGTAAAACAAGATGCCACAGCACTGTTGTAGCTTTATTGGGATATCCTTACTTGGTTCTCACTTTAAAATCTTGAAATGTTCAGGTTCAGATTTTGAAGGAAGTCAATTAAGAGAACTTTCTCTCTCCTATGTCATTATGCTATCATATTAATATCATATTAATATCAATATTAATATTGACATGCTCAGCAAAGCTCACTAGTGTCATCATCTGAGAAGAGAGGAGAGGAAATCTGTTATAAAAGCATATAAGCAACATTCTCTTGCACATCTCACTTTTCTTTAGAGACGACTAGAAGGAGCTTGTTCTCATAGTCATGCACAGTAGTGAGGTCGTTGGAAGAGTGGCAAGGCAGAAATGTCTTCAAGAGGAAGGAAAGAAAAGATATGAGGACCCCACCATCATATGCCACACAGAAAATGTAGAAAGTAATAAAAGTAACTTTTATTTGCCAAATGTAATTGTCCACTTGGAGGCTGACTGCTGAATAAGACCACCCATTCTAGTTCTTTCTGAGCAGGCTGGGTGGCTCAGCTCAGCTGTTCTGGCTCAAACTCATCTCCAAGATGACTGATTCAATATGGTCTGTCTCAGCTTCTCACTGAATTGTCCTGCTTGGAAAAACTGCCTTTGAATTCCACAAGCTGAACTATACTAAGAGCACCAACTGAATAGAACTGAGCAAAACTGCACAAAGTCAGCTGCATTCAACTGAACTGAAACCAAACTCAAGTGAATGCAACTCAACTGGACTCCACTGCATGCCCTGAACTCAACTGAACTGCACTCACTGAACTGCCTTGCATTCCTGACTCACTCGGCACTACTTTTAACTAGTCTCTTTTTCCCTGTCCTCCTGAGAGCTGGTTGTATCCCATCTCTGACTCATTCTGTCAAATCCTTTTTTTCTAATTCATCACTTTGTCTACCCCTCAAAAAGACATCACTTTCAAACATGCTTGCTTCCTTCTACAAACTAATTTTACCTTCATTGTTTGAGATTAAAGCTGTGTACTAAGGATGTGTCTGTATTCCAGCCAGAGGGATTAAAGGTATGTCATTCCAGTCAGATTACACAGACTTAGAAGGTATTTGGATGTGATCCCTTGCCATAGCAGTCATGTTGCTAGATTTAAAATTCCTCTATAGAAAGGTGGGAAAGGATGGACACTCAGCTAGGAAGAAGGAAAAGAAAAACCTTTGGAGTTTGAGATAACAATGGTACTCACCAATGATGCTCCTGTAACAATAAAAGAGAACTTTCTTTTTTTTTTTTCCTTTTTTAATTTTATTTTTTTGCTTATTCACTTTATAACCCGTCCCAGTCACCCCCTCCCACAATCCTTCCCCATCTCTTCTTTTCTGAGTACCCCCTCCTCCTGTATCTCCCACCCTGCCACTTTAAGTCTCTGAGAGGCTAGGTGCTTCCTCTCCCATTGAGGCCAGATGAGGCACCCAGCTAGAAGACCATACTCCATACACAGGCTGCATGGCTCAGCCGTTAAAGGCTAGGCTCACAACCAAAAATATAAAAGAGAACTTTCAAACACATCACATTATGTGGTGAAGGGGCCTGTGCAGATGTAGTAAACATTATAGATCTGAAAAGTCACCCAATCCTTGATTATCCAGATGGGCCCAAATTAATCAATCCCACGAGCCCTTAAAATCAGAGACCCTTTTCTAGCTGCAGAAGAAATCTTACAGTAGACGTTAGAGAGATCTGAAGCCTAAGGAGAACTTTGACACGTGGTTGCTATCTTGAAGTTGGAAAAGATTACATGGACAAGAAATGGGAGGGTGGGGAGACTGAGAGTGGCTCTTAGCTAATATATACAGAAATGACATGAAACTCCCACATTTATGCTTACAAATAAATGAGTTCTGACAGTAGCCTGAAAGAATCCAGGGGTAGGTTCTCCCCCAAACCTCCAGAAATGAATGTAGTTCTGTGAATATCTGCTTCCCTCTTGTGAAACTTTCTAGGAGAAAAATCAGCTGAGATCAGGGGGCTTCCAACTCAGATATGCATAAACTCATTCCTTTGTGCTGTTAAAAACTGTTGAGTTTGTAGTAAATTATTAGATGGTAACAGAAATTCTGTACCGATCTGACATCTAAAGGCTTTATATGTGGCAATCAGGCAAAGGGCCAACTCCCCCCCAACCCTCCAAAATTCCCAAAATCAGTAATTTTCCCCCGCCCCCCCCATAGTTTTCCCAAAAAGGGAAAAAAAAACATTTTACATTTTTTTTTAAAAAAACCTCAAAAAAAGGGAAATGAACACATTTTCCAAATGTGGGGGAAAAAAAGCCCCTTTTTAAGTTTTAAAAAAGTAACCACTATAAAAAATTGGCGATCCTCAGAATTGGGGAAAAGTTACTAAAACAGCTTACCCCCCTATAAACCGGATATTTTAAAATTTAAAAGGGCTTTTTAATGGGGAAAAACCCATATAAACCCCCCTAAAAACCAAAGTTTTTCAACAAAAAAAAAGGGGGCCAAAAAGCTCCACTATTTTTTAAAAAGGGGCCCCCAATTTTTAAAAAAGCTGGAAAAACCCAGGCCCCAAAGAAAAATGGATACAAAAAGTTTTACAAAAAAAAACCAATGGGGTAAAACCCCATAAAAAAAAAAAGAGGGGCCCAAAATTTTTGCCTTTTAGGGCCAGAAAAAATCAGAGAGCCCAATCCAAAAAACACCTGGCACCCCAAAAGTGGTTTAGCCCCCAAAAAAAAACCCTACCCCAGATGCACGATAAAATATGAAAAAAGAAAAGGGGGAAAGAAAAGGGGGTGGGGGGGTCCGAAAAGTTCAAAAAGAAAAACCAGAGCCCCGGACAAAAATACCCCGGGCCTCAGGTGGAACCCCCTTGAGACTCTAAAACAACTGACCAGCGAACAAAATCAGGGCTTAAAATGTGATTTTGACTTTATTTAAAAAAATATGGAGGGTTTCCCCCCCGGAGTGGGGCTGACGGAAAACCTTTTAAAAAAACCTGAAATTTTAGTTTTGAACTTATCCCAACCAAAAAAAAAAGCTAAAACAATTTTTCAAGGGGGGGGGGGGGTTTAAAATTTTATTTGAAATTTTTTTTTTAACCTTTTGGGGTTTCCCGTTTGGTTTCAAAAACGGGGGGGGGTTTTTAAAACATGGGACTGATATAGTTAAATTTTTTTAAAAAAAAAAAATTTCATTTTTTAATATTATTTTTTTTTTAAATTTTAAAAGAAAAAGTATGTAATTTTTTGGGATCACATAAAATTTTTTTTTTTCATTTATTTCATATTTCAAATTTTTCTTTAAGAAAAAAAAGGTGAAAAAGAAAAAAAAAAAAAATTATGAATTTTGATAAAACTAAAAATTTCCCCCCAAACAAATTTTGTTTCCATGTTCATTATTTTTTATTGGCAGAAAATAGAAATTAAAGAATTTAAAGGGGGGGTGGGGAAAAAATGGGTTTAAAAATAAAGAAAAAAAAAGAAAAAAAAAAAATGTAAAAATTTTTATAGTGAAAAAAATTTTTCTTTGGGTAAAGCAATTTAAAAAAACAAATTTGATAATTTGCCTATAGGGATGAAGTTTTAAGGGGGGGGGGGGGGGGGGGGGGGGGGGGGGGGTTTTTTGGGGGGGGGGAATGGGGGGGGAAAATGAAGGGGGGGGGGGGGGGGGGGGTTTTTTGGGGGTTTTTTGGGGGGAAAAAAAAAAAATTAAAAATAAGGGAAAAAATAATTAAAAAAATTTAAAAAAAAAAGTTTTTATTTTTGGGGGTTTTTTTTATTTCCAAATTTGAAAATTAAAAAATTAAAAAAAAAAAAAATAAAAAAAAAAATTTAAAAAGAAAAAAATTAAAAAAAGGGGAAAAAAAAATGCCCCCCAAAAAAAATAGATGTTTTCCCAAAAAAATAACCCGGGGTTTTTTGCACGGGGGAAAGGGCCCCCTTTTAAATATTTTATGCCAAAGTTGCCTTTGGGAAAGATCAAAAACCGTATGAAAGTTATAAATTTAAAAACTATTAACCCTGTTTTAAAAAAACTAAAATTTGTCAAAAATGCAAATTGGTAACAACTAAAATTTTCCCACCCAATAAGGGGTTTTCCTTAAAAAACTTGAATGTTTCCAGGGGAAAAAAAAAAAATATACCCTCTTAACCCTTACCTAAAAAAACTCCCAAAAAATCTTGCAATTTTGGACAAATTAGGGTTTTTAAAAAAAAGAAATTTTAAAAAATTTTAAAGGGAAACCAACTAAAATTTCAAATGGAATATGTGTTTCAAAGTATGGGGCCCCAACAAAAAATCACTTAAAATTATTAAAAGAAATGAATAAAATGAAGTAATAACCCCAAACTGTGCCTTTTTCAAAACCCCCCCAAAAATCCTTCTTCCCAAAAATTTTAAAATACAAGATACAAATAATATATCCCGAGAATAAGTCAACTCTTTAAAAATTTTAGAGTTTGGGGGGCCCCCCCCCGATTAAAAAGGGAATATCAAAAATTGGAAAAAATTTTAAAACCGGAGAAAAAATCCAAAAACTGTTTTCCCAAACCCCAGGGTGAATGAAAAATTTCCAAAAAAAAACATGGCAAGAATAAAAGGCCCAACCAAGATCCAGCCGGGGGGTGGGCCGATTTTTTGTCCAAAAGGGGTTTTTTTTTTTTTTACTATAAAAAAAAAATTTTTCCCAAAAGGGGGGACTGGGGTTTCAACCCCCTCAGGGAAAAACCCATCCCCCTATGGAAAAAAAAAAATTAGTTTTTACTTTTGAGGTTTTTTTTTGCCATTGGGTTTTTTTTTTTTGTTTTGTTTCAACTTTTAAAAACAAAAAAAGGTTATACCCTTTTTTTGAAGCCCTTTGCCTCAACCAAAATCTAATTTTTTCATTTTTTGTGAAAAAATAAATTTGCAACACTTGGACCCCTATAAAAAGAAAACATGTAAATTCATTTAAAAACCCTACCTAACTTTAAAAAAAGGCCCCAAAAAATTACACAAAATAAATTTGGGGAACTAAAATTTTTTTTAACAAAAATGTTTGGTTCTGTTAAACATTTAAAGTATGCAAAAAAAAAAGAAAAAAAAAAAAACCCAAAAAAGAAAATTCAGATAACATTTTTAAAAATACTTTTTAATTTTTAAACAAAGGGGGGAATAACACAAAGGTAAAAGATGGAAGGATGAGGATATATGGTAGTAGTTACGGAGAGATGAGGAGGAAAATATGATAGGAGGATTAAAGGAAGAAGGTGAGAGAGGAGCATAAAGGAGGAATATGAGGAGAGACAACTAACACTAGAAAACATTTAAATATATGGAAACAGTGCTATTGAAACTTACACACACACACACACACACACACACACACACACACGAAAAGAATTGAAATAGAATCACCAAATAATGGGGGACAATGCCCCAGGTAGATATCTTATGCCACCAAGTATAACCTCCAGTGCCAGGAATGGGTTACATCTTATGAATTATTGGCCAAAGTTGCCTTATCGACTGACCTCAAATAACACACGCTATTGCCAAAGTTATTAGCTCTCTAAAATCTGATGGTAAGGCCTGTTGTTGAAGAAAAATCTTACTTATGTCATTAAACATAGCGAACTTGGTAACTAACTAAATGTTTCACCCCAACTGACTAGCATTCATGGTGCCTGAATGTACTTTGAATGCTACCAGGGGAGAAAGATAATAATCAATATCATCCATCTACAAACCCTGTGACCTACAACAGTGACCTGCCTGCAAGATATACTGGTGCAATTGTGGCACAAAGGTTATGAGAGTAACCAACTAGACTTAAGGCCCACTCCATAAGATGGAATCCATACCTAAAATTTCTAACATGGCCAATATTGTGTGACTAGATAGTCCATGGGCCCTACAGAAAAATCTACTATCATTATCTATTAAAAGACATAGCAATAAAATGATCCCTAATGACACACATAGCTCAGTGCCTTGTTCAACCCCATCAGAAATCCTTCTTGCAATGGATGGTAATTATCACAGAGATCCACAACTGAATAATATCCAGAGAATGAGTAAGTCTAATGTGCTCTGTCCTAAGTTGGATGTCTTCATTAAGCCCCCACCCTCACGGATAAGGAATTGATGCAGAAGAGAAAGTGGAAAGATTATAAACGTCAGAGATTGTAAATAACTCCAAGGAAACTGTGCCTTCCAGACCCAACAGGACTGAGACATGAACAAATTCACAAAGAATTTATTAGCATGAACAAGACCTATATAGGTTCAAGCCAGACTGCATCCCAGCACTGAAAGATGGAAGTGGACACAGAGTCCCATCTGTAACCAAGAAGCTATTTGCAATTAATACCTACTATCAAAGGAAAAATTACATTTTTCCCAAAGGAGTGCCACTGGGTATATCAACCACACTCCAGGGCAGACCACATGCCCCAGAAATGATGGCCAACACAAAATGAATCCTATGTTTTGTGAGCTTTTGACGTTTTTTTTTTTGTCTCATTGGGTTTTTTTTGTTTGTTTGTTTTTTTGATTTACTAGCTTATAAAATACAAACCCAGGGTTATACTGATAGCTAACTTTGTCCAGAGCATTTGCTCTACAAGCACAAAGATCTGAATTTGATTCTCGGGGTTCATGTGAAAAAATAATTGTGCAGGACTGTATACTTGTGATGCCAGTATAGAGGAGACATAGACATGTAGACTTCTGTAGCTTACTAGCCATCCAGCCGTGGCAACTTTAAAAATCCCAGGCCCGAAAGAGACTGTATCACAAAATAAATTTGGACAGCACATGAGAAACTACACAAACATCGTCCTCTGGCTTCTGTATATACATCTGTGAACACATGTATTTGCACACACACCAACAAGAACACACAAATACACACAAAAATAGAAAAATTACATGATAACATTTCAAATGAAAACTACTTATATTTTCCAAACTAAAGCAAAAATGAGGAACAAACCCTTACATTTTATTTCTGCATATCTCAAATGTGTGGCTAAATCTTAAAATGCTGTGTTTTTTATCTTTCTGCATTCAGAGGATTGTAATATATTGTTTCTGTTGAAACATATAAAGAAAAGTCAGCTGCAGAAAGATATATAATTGGGAGCGGAAGAGGTCATATAACAGATGTCTCAGGTATTACAAATGCTTTTTAACTACCATACCAATATATAAGCAGAGACGCTTTCTAAAAAGTTAGGTGCAATGTTACATCTGAATTACATTATATTATACATAATGTACAAAAAATACATTCATTAATATCACCTCTGATATCCTCAGGTAAGCATTTTCCTTATGAAATCTGTCAGGCACACTGTTGTAAAGGTAGATTTTTCTAAAACTAATTTGCACTTGAATACACAAATATTTATCATTGTTAAAAAATTACTATCAGGTTTTTTTTTTTTCTGGAAATGACAGGTCACTTATTTAACTTTAGAGAAAATGTCTATAGAATACCCAAGCCTGGTTCTTTCATGTAAAGTATTGTTCCATGAAAACACATGACTATTGCAGCTCACAACATACACACGCAGGTATTTGTATTCAAGAACATTGTCAGATTTCAGGAGGCAACAAACCGTATTGTATATTGTTTCAGTTTGATAAAACAGAATGTTGGCCATGTGTGCTTAGGGGGTTACAATTTAATAACTCTGAAATTTACCACTTTGTTAAGGATAATAGTCCATACAAATGAACTTTAAAAAAAAAAACTCTACATGCATGGTGTTAATGAATACAAAAACAAACTAAAATGGTTAGTGCCATTTCCTTGATTTCTGCCAAGGCAGGAATAATGAAAATATCAACACATGCAAAAGGCAGAAAATGACTTTTGATTGTGATTATATATGAGTGTTTTCGTCTTTGGTTGAGTCTAGAGAATGCACAGGGATCAGCTACTAACACACTGAGAATTGTTGGTCACAGCAGGGAACTCTAAGGTGGATATAAGCAAGGGAAGAATTGATTTTCTTATAGAATTGCAAGGTTAGTCCATGCACCCACGTTATATAGTGTTAGTTCGGCAGAGATTCAGTAGCATCAGGTGCTCAGAGTCCTCAGTTTCAGTTCATTGTGCATTTACCAAATTCCTCCAAATATTTTTATTTTAAAAAACAAAGAGAAAACTAAAAACTTCAAGTATAGTAAGAGTTGACACCATATAAATCTAACTAGTGTGTTTCTGGATGTGGTTGTCCATGTCTGAAATTGCTGCACTTGGGAGCTGAGACACAAAAATAAGTATTCAAAGGCTAGTTCTAGATGTGCAATGTCACTCTTCCTCAAACAAACAAAGAAATAAAACAAGGTTTAAGGTGATGGTCGAGCAGTTAAAGTCCTTACAATTTGATCAGGAGGGCCCAGACCCCACACGGAATTTCAGATTCCCAGAACCTGCAAATACTCCATTTGTGCCTAGCAACCTGCCTGCAATTCCAACCTTGGAAGGAAGAGACAGGGAGCAAGTTGGCCTGTAAGTCTATCTCTATGGTCAAACTCTGGGTTTGGTTAAAAGAATGAAGTGGAAGAGTGGTTGAGGACAAATCTGGAGATGAACTTCTCTCTGTCTCTCTGTATCTGTGTCTCCATCTTTGTCTTTGTGTCTCTCTGTCTCTGCCTCCCACTGCACCCCCTCTCTCTTACACACATACACATGCACATTCACACATAAAACAGAATGAAACAAAACAAAACTAAACTAAATGACCATGACATAAAGTGAAAGGGAAAAGTTTACTAAGGAACCAACAGTAATATAGATGCTCTGAAAAAGGATAGAGAGGTTAGATATAGAGAGAATTGGTATCTTTTCCCATTAGCCTTTAAACACATAGAAGTGAAACAGGCAGAAAAAGGAGTGCAAAGATATTTTTAACTTACGGAAAATTCTGACAGTGGCAGGTTGTGTATTAAACTTTTCTGTAAATGGAACCATATATGAACACATACAAAGACACAAAAAGTTTTGGCTTATACACTAGCAAAGACTAAGCTTCCGATGGCCCATCATCTCCAAGTAGTCTGATAGTCTGGAGAGTCAACAGCGTAGACTGTAGTAGCATAGATATACAGGCCTGCAATACAGGACCACTGAGGTGAAAAGAAGATCAATGTCCCAGTTCAAACAGTTAATTTACCCTGCCTTTACCTTTTAGTTCTAGTCAGTCCTCAACAGACTGCATGTTGGGTACCTGATACAGATTGTTGAAAGCTTTGGGGCCCAGCCCAGATGTGTTTGACCCAGGGACTAAGGTGTCTGACCATCAATTGTTATGAACAGTGAACCCGAGATGGTGGCTTTAAAGTTCACTGTCTTATATTAATGATGCTTAAGGATGCAGAGACAAGTAAAAGTAAACAAAGTGAAAGAAAGCATTATTATGAAAGAAACAAAGATTCCCCTAGTGGGAAGGGACCTGAGGCATTGCTGCTAAGCAGCTTGTCTCAGAGACTTTTCTAAGTTTTTATAGCAGAAACTAGGCAAAGGTAGTTAATTTTTATTAAGTGTGGCTAATTCTCTGGACCTACAGATGGTCAAGCCACTGGGAGGCCCCATGTACTGTGTATGTTCCCTTGATCTAACCAGGTAGATGATCACATGCTGGTCACAAACTACTTACTCAGCCTATGGGGGGTTGTCAAATATATTCACCCCTGTTCATTCTCTCATTATCATGGCTTTGTTTGCCATCCTTTGGCCCTCACTAAGTCCACTAGCCTCCCACCTCAAGGAGGTCTTCTAGCTGAAAACTAAACCATGCTTGATTTGTTTTCACATTTATGTGAACTGTTTGTAGTTTATCATGGACACTTGTGTGTCTTGCCTATAGGAAGCTAACTCCCATCATAGTTACCAAGATATAGCTGCCATTTTTATTTCTCACTTAATATTGAACTCCTTGACTATGGGGACAATCTAAGGTGCTCCCCTTTCAGGAAGGTGAGGGCTTCATTAAAATTTATCATTGTGTACAATTAATTCTGTTGTAGTTGGCTGCATTGAATGTGAGACTATAAGAAAGGGCAACAGGGCATTGCATATGTTCTGGGTGGCGAAAAGCTAGTCAGAGACCATTGACACTGACCTAGTTGTTTTCCAGAGTTTTGTCTTTCCTCTATCTGGTCAGCTTGTCTATCTCAAAACCAGCTACAAGCCCTCAGATTAACATTCCTTCATGTTCCCAGCCTTGCTGTTTTAACCTTAACATTAATTTTAACCCACATAACCATTTGGATGTATCTGGATTTCTCTAGCCCCCTTGGAAAGTAGCCATACTGAGCATTAAAGCCTTTGAAATAAGATTTAGATTTTCCCAGCACCAATACTTGGTAACAGTCAAGCATTCGACAAAGTATTTAAAATATTTGGAACTCAGGTGTTTCATCTATGTAAGGAGTATAAGAACTATGTTGATCACACATGGAGACTCTAAAAATTGCATAAACAGGTAGCAGTAGGTAGGTCATAGGAAGCCTTGGTAAGTGTCCATCATTTCTATCATCTCTGGTGAATGTTATAAATTTAACAAAGTTAAAAGTGTGATAAAAGCAGTTCACGCAGTCCTATTTATTTACTGTGTCACTAGAAGTAACAGTCAAGTCATATAAGCAGTCTATGTGTGCAAATGAGGAAAGGAAAATGTGAGATGTTTACACAATGGAGTTTTACTCATCCATAGAGAAGAATGAAATTATGTGGTTGCATAAAAGTTGATGGAACTGGAGATCATCGGTGTTAAGTGAAACTAGCCAGACTCAGAAAAACTAATATCAAGTCTTCTCGCAGAGGCAGAATCTAAATTCTTTGAAGATTGAAAGTAAAGGGGCACTGCTTACTTAGAAATGGTAGCAGTGGGAGAGAGAGTAGAAAAAAGAGGGTAGACGGATCAATAGGACCAAGATACAGTGGATAAAAGTATGAAACTGTCCTAATAGGATCCATTTTTACTTTAAAGCCTTTTGAAGTAAGTGCATTGCATTTGTTGGTGAAATATTAATTTGCATCCACTCTATGTAAAGTTATATGTAGATGCTTGCTCAAAGTGACAATGTTCTAGTTCTACATGAAAATTTAAGACAACAGTGTTTCCACATATTTTAGCTGTCTGTATCCCTCGTCAGCTGGAATATATCACAGTTACACTGATACATACATTTTCTTCATATCCAAGACAGAATTTGAATGTCTCTGTAAAACGATTATTTTAAAGTTTCTGTTATAGCTAAATATCAAGTCCTGCAGCAGGCATAAGAATTGTGATAGATCTGGTATATTAATTCTGACCATTTTATATCCTTTGTTTTTTTCATCTTTCTACATGGCCATCTTTCCTCACACATGAAGGATCACAGACACTGTAACTCCAATTCTAGAGGACCCAATGCCCTTTTCTGGCTTCCATAGCACTAGGCATGCACCCAGTACACATATGAAGGCCAAGCACTTATATACATAAAAGAATTTATAAAAGAATATGAAGAAAGCAAGAAGCTCCTGAGTTTCATGAAATATGTGATCCAAGTCATTTTACTTTGCACTTATGTGTGATAGGTGATAGGTACAATTTGTCCTGATTTTGCTGGTCAGATTACATTCATATTTTTCTCTCTCTCTCTCTCTCTCCTCTCTCTCTCTCTCTCTCTTCCTCTCCCTTTTCTTTCTCTCTCCCTCTCTATCTCTATCTCTCTTTTTCTCTCTCCCTCTCTCTGTTTTGTCTCTGTCTCTGTTTCCTCTGTCTCTGTCTCTCTGTCTATCTCTCTGTCTCTACCTGTCTCTCTGTCTCTTTCTCTGTCACTCTGTCTCTGTCTTTCTCTGTCTCTCTCTGTCTCTCTGTCTCTCCCTCCCTCCCTCTCTCTCTCTCTCTCTGCCTACAGATTTAGTGACCAAAGCATTACCAGACATCATCACTGTCCCATGTATCACATAAAGGGTAGTGTTTTCCATGTACTAGACAAGAGCAAGGGGAAATACATCTGACTCCAATTGTGACACTCAGAATTCTTTTAGAGTGATTATTTTGTTGAAGGTGTTGTTTTGTAGTAAAAAACAGCTCCTTTGATTTATAAGGAAGTGTCTAATTAGAGTTTTAATCTGGGATCCTTCCACTTATGAAGATAGTAGCCTAAATATTGTTTAAAGTATATTAGAATGGATTTTTGCTTTATATATTCATCACAGGCATCTTATCATGTGGTATTATAGAAACAGAAAAAGGTATAAACTGCAGGAATTAGAGAAGTAATGCAGACTTTCACAGTCCTATTTAGTTCCTGGGATGTCCTCAGGCCAGTCACCTCCACTCTTTCCCACAAAACTCATCTTCTATGTATAAGTCATGGTATATCTTCTGCTAAGTCAGTTAGACATGCATCAATTGAAATAGGTGCCAGTGTTTAGCACATGTTTGAAGTGACAAGAGCCATGTGCTTTAGAATGTCCTTGGCTCATTTTGTGCAAGGCTGTCAAACTCTGAAACAATCAATTAATCATCGTTTACTTGATAGGGAAGGTTGTATTTCACACTCACAAAATCAAAGTACAATAATCCATGTCTGTGCATGACAAAACTTATCACAATCTCCCTTAGGCATTTCCTGCAAATAAAGTTTACTATTTGCATCTGTAAAATGTAAAGTCTAGACTACTAAAAAGAAAGAAATTCCTTCCTCCTCTCCTCCTCTTTCTCTTCTTCCTCCTCCTGTGTTTTACTTTGTTTTGAGACTGAATTTTGCCATATAGCCCAGACTAGACAAGACCACAATGTCCTTCTGCCTCTGCTTCCTGAGTATTAGAATTATAAGTGCATGCCACTAGGCTTGACCAAAGCAATTTTAAACTCACAGAAGCAACTTCTTTGTTTTGATAAAAAAATAAAGGAAATGGGCCCCCAAAGGTAGGTCTAGTTTTTCCAAGAATACAGAATAAGCTACAAAACCATAGAGATGAGACCCAGAGCTCAGCTGACCTCTCAGGTCAGTACTCCATTTCAGATGAAGCTCTATAAATGCAAAACTAGGATAAGTCATGATACAATATTGAAAACTAGCAAGAGACAAAAACAGTTTTATAGATAATAATACACCCCATACACTTTCTTCCATAGAAATAAAAATAGATTTTTAATGACACATTTGCTAAGAAACAACCACCAAAATGTCACTGATGACTTGGAGCTAGATAAACTTTATTTCTGATAATTTATTTAAAAAGACTGATGGATTTGGTCATACTCTGCAGGCTCTGTGAGTTTTCTGAATCAAATAGCACACCAAACACATTTTCTTAGTTGGTCATTGGCTTTGAGTTATTAGTTTCATTTATTAAATGACTAGGTAAAGAAGAAACATAAACTTTGAAAGATGGTAGATTGCCACACCTAATTATTTACAATTTGTTGGTGACTTTATCCTTAGTTAAAAATATGATAGAGCCATATTGCTGCCTATTTTCCCAGGATGAGCCTTAATAAGATCTAGGGACATAAAAAAATCAAATACTGACTGACATATTTAGTCTAACAAAAGGCCATATTCTATACTTAATGGCATATTAACTTATGGGCATACGTAAACTCTTCAGGTATGGGGCTGAGGAAGTAGCTTTGTGGGTAATAATGTTTGCGTTGAATGTAAGATAAACCAAGTTCAAATCCCCAGCATCCACATACAGACATGGCTACATATGCCTATAAACTAAACATTAGGGGGCAGAGACAGGTAGACCTCAGTAGGGGAAGGGATAAGCTTCTGCCTCTCTTAGAGACCCTGTCTCAAAAAACAAGATAAGAAATAATAAGAGAAGAACTCTGGCTTCCATATGCACATGAACCTGTACACACATTGGTACATGTCCATCTGTCTCTCTCACACACATAATCTTCAAGTAGTATGAAAATTCATAGCACGTAGATCATGAGCATGCTATGATATTTTGTACAATAATTGAAACTTTCATTTGCATATATAGCAATGTTAGAATGAAATATTAGACATGAGAATCATGGGCAAATTTGTCAGAAAGGGAAATTCCTATTGGGCATACATGGAAGTGTGGGCTACATTTTATATTTTCCAGATGATGTTTTACCTTTTTAAATACTTAAAATAATAAGTATTTTCCTCTTCATTGGCATATAGTGAAAGCATAAAGGTGGAGAAAAGGGAGAAAGAATTATTCAATAAATGATACTGGAACACATGGCAAGCAAGTCATTTCCTAGAAAAATTAATTTAGATAATATCTGAACTAAAGTCAAAATTTCTATAAGATTTAAACAGTAAAAGTACTTGAACCCAGAGATATTTAATTTTCATAATTTTAGAGTGGGAAATCCTTTCCTAAAGATAACAAAAAATAAGAAGCTATTGATGGATGTGAATACATACAAATCTAAATATTTATGTATACTGAAAACACTATAATTGAAGCAAAATTCGATGTGATGTGGGAGAAATTGTAATCATTGTTATGTACAATAAGAAACTAGGATATCCAATAAAAAATAAAAAAAGAAGTTAACCTCCATAAAAACAAACAATTTAATCAAAAATGGGGTACAGAGCTAAACAGAGAATTCACAACAGAAGAATCTCGAATGGCTGGAAACACCAAAGAAATGTTCAAGTTCTTAGTCATCAGAGAAATGCAGATCAAAACAACCCTGAGATTCCATCTTACACCAATCAGAAATGGTTAAGATCAAAAACTCAGGTGACAGATGTGGCAAAGATTGAGAAAGAGGAATACTCTTCCACTGCTGTGGATTGCAAACTGGTAAAACCCATCTGGAAACAATCTGGAGGTTCCTCAAAAGTTGGAAAAAGTTTTACCTGAAGATCCAGCTATACCACTCTTGGCATTACCAAAAGATGTCCCACCATGCCACAGGGGCATGTGCTCCACCATGTTCATAGCAACCTTATTTGTGTAGCCAAAGCTGGAAACAACCAAATGTTCCTCACCAAGAATGGATACAGAAAATGGGGTTCATTTACATAATGGAATACTATTCAGCTATCAAAAAGAGAACATCATGAATTTTGCAGGCAATGATGAAACTAGAAAAATTATCATCCTGATGAGATAACTCAGACCCAAAAGGACATACATGGATGTACTTACGATTAGTGGATATTAACCAAAAGTACAGAATACCAGGACCAGCCATAGTACTTAAGAAGTGTAACAAGTAGAAAGTCGCAAGTGAGGATGTTAAATTCCACTTAGAAGGTAGAAGGAAATAATCACAGAGGCAGAGGAAAGGAGGACCTGGTGGGAGAGGCAGGGAAAAGGGGAACAGATAAATGGGGGGACCACAGGAGAGAAACCCAGAGGGCCAAGAGAATGAATGGAGATAAGTAGCATGGAGGGAGGACCCTCTAGAGAGTACCAGAGACCTGAGAGATGAGAAACTCTAAGGATTCAGTGGGGGTGACCTAGCCAAAATGCCCAACACTGGGGGAGAAGGAACTTGAAGAGGCTACCTCCAGTAATAGGGCCTCAAGTGGAAGGAATGTTACTAACCCACGTCAAAATTTCTGACTCAGAACTGTTTCTATCTAAAAGAACTGACCAGCCCAACTTGGGATCCATGTCCTGGGAGGGCACAAATTACTGATGCTATGATGTTCTTACGGACAGGAGCCTGGATGGCTGCCCTCTGAGAGGCCCTACCTGCAGCTTACTAAGACAGATGCAGATACACCCAACCACTGGACTGAAGTTGGGGACCCATTATGATTGGGGAATTAGGGGAAGTATTGAAGAAGCTGAAGGGGAGTATGACCCCATAAGAAGATAGCAGTCTTAAGTAACCCAGACCGTGGGCGCTGCCAGAGACTGAGCTACCAACCCGGAACATTCATGGGCCTGTCAGAGGTCCCTGGCACAAATATACCAGAGGTCTGCCTGGTCAGGCCTTAGTGAGAGAAGATGAGCTTAATTCTCCAGAGACTTGAGGTACCAGGAAGGAAGAGGCCTGGGGGGGAGATCCTCTCAGAGGCAAGTGGTAGGAGGAATGGGATGAGAAACTGTGTGATGGGGGCCTGAGGGGGGCAACAACGGGAAAAATAAGTAAATAAAATAGTAAAGCTTGAAAAAAAGAGAACTAATATACTTAGAAAATAAGCCCAACCAAGGAAGTAAAAAGACACTTACACTGATTTTTTTGAAAAAGAAAAAGAAATTGAAGAAAGTAAAAATTTAAAGGACCTCTTAGGCTCATGGTTGACAGAATTAATGTAGTGAAAATTACTATATTAACCAAAATTGATCCACAGATTCATGTAATTTCCATAAAAATCCCAATACATTGTTCTCAAAAAAGAGAAAGAAAACTACTTTAACTTTCACATACAGGCACAAAAACTTCAGATAGTTAAAGAAATCCCTAGCAAAAATACAAAATGCCACGCTGGAGGTAGTACACCGCCTGTTTCCAAGTTGTACTCCAGGCAATAGTAACAAAAGCAGCGTTATGCTAGCACAAAACAGACTCACAGACCAATGGAATAGAATAGAGCACCCAAAAACATGAATTCACACTGCACAGCCACCTGATAGTTTACAATGATGCTAAAAAACATACACTGGAGAAAAGGACATCTTCATCAAATGATACTGCAAAACAGGGACATCCACATGTATAAAAATGAAAACGAGATCCCTACCACTCATTCTGTGCAAAAATCAGTTAAAATGGATAAAGACTGTGATGCAAGACCTAAAACTCCAGTACTGTTGGAGAAAATCAGAGTATTCAAGCATGTCAAGATAAAGGCACAGGCAGGAGCTTTCTGAAAAGGACTCCATAGCTCGGGAAATACTGTCCTAAAGTTTTTAAACAAGTGTCTAAAGTTGCATGACATTTAAAAAACTTCTATACAGAGAAAGGAGGAATTAGTTAAGCGAAGAAACAACCTACAAAATGGAAGAAACATTAGATAAATATATTTATAATTTATCTAATATATATATATATATATATATATATATATGACAGAGGGATTAAGATCTAGAATATATAAATAAGTAAATAAATAAATAAATAAATATCCTCAAGTTGAACAAGCCAATCAATAAATAGTCTAAATAAACACACACTTCTCAAAAGATAAAATACCAATGGCTGATTAACATGTGAAAAATATTCAACATTATTAGCTAGTAATTATAATGAAAATTAAAACTGTATTGAGATTTCATCTCACCCCAGTCAGAATGGTTGTCAAGGAAACAACAAACAGTAGTAAAGTTGTGAGGGAAAGGGGATTTTTATACATTGTTGTTAGTAATATAAATTGTTCTTGCTACTGGGGAAATCAGTTTGGGTATTCCAAAACAACAACAACAAAAAATCTATATAATCTGGTCATGCCACACCTCCTTATACATTCTAAGGACTCTAAACCAGCATACTACATAGATGTTGTCGCACCCATGTTTATGGCAGCACGATTGACAATAACAAAATTACAAAGTCAACCTTGGTGTCCATGAATGAATTATAATGTAATAACTGTAATGAATTATAATGTAAATATCTTTGTTTTTCTGATGGTCTTATACAACTCTTGTGAAAGGGTTATTTAACCTCCCAAAGGGGTCATGGGCCACAGTTTGAGAACCAGTGCCTAAAATCAACAAACAAAGCCATATAACTAACAGAAACTGAGGCAGTGTGCACAGGGCCTGCACAGGTCTGCACCATTTCCTCTGTGATTATATTATGGCTTCCAGTTTAGTGTTATATGGGAATCCTGAGTGGACAAATGAATAAGGTCTCTGATTCATGTTTCTTCTCTTGGGCGATTTCCCATCTATTTGTTTGTAGTGCCCAATTCCAATGTGTTAGTTTTTCTTTTTATCTTTTATTTCATTTATTTTGTTATATTTTTGAATGAATGAATGAATGAATGAATGAATGAATGAATGAATGAATGAAAGAAAACCTAGATAGACACTAGGGTAAAGGTTAACAATTTACTGTCATTCTTACCTGATGGGAGAAGAAAAATTAGTTTTCTCCAATAGAGAGACATTGGATATGTGTATTAACCAGTTCCAGGGCAGGCCTCATGTTCAGGAGGAGTTGATCATCATATAATGGACTCTGCAGTTTTCTCCTGAATACTTTTATTTGGTTAGAGTTTCAAAGGATTTGTTTCTCCTTTTGGGTGTGGTTTTATCTTGCTTTCTTGGTTTTTGAGATTTAGGTGTTGTATTGGGTTTTTGTTTTGTGAGAAAAGAACTTAAAGTTGAGTGGCTATGGGAGGGGAAAGGATGTGGAAAGGTTTGGGGGAGGAGAAATATCCTTGAAATATATTTAAATTAAAAATCCTTTAAATAATAACAAATATAATTTTATAAAGAAAATAAAAATAAAAAAAAAACATTTTAAAGGCTTTTCACTATTTCACTATTTTATTTAGTGTGCTGCTCCACTGACATGTCTTTCTAGATTTTCCATTTCTGGGAAAAATGCTGTCCAATACAGCAATATGTGTGAGCCTGGTAAACATTATGCTAAGTGAAATATGCTAGGCACACGCAGAGAAACTCTATATAGCCTCATAGGAGGACTCTATAATAATGAAATCCATAGAAGCAGAGTTAGAATGGTCATTGTCAGGGACAAGGACAAGGTGGATGGAGATTCATTTGTTAAGTTCAAAAGTTTGCTTATAAAGTTCTGGAGGTCCAATATGTAGTATAGTGATTATAGATAACACATACCATACTGTATACTTAAACTAAGGTAGATCATAAGTATTCTCACCACTACAGGTTAACTATATAAATTTAAGGATATATTAATCATATTCATTATTATGACTCTCCACAGTGTATACATATATTGACTCATGTGATACATCATGCATATATCACATTTTAAATTGTTGTTTTGCAATTTGTTTTTAATTTTCAATTTAAATATACATGGCTGTGATGGTTTATATATGCTTTGCCCATGGAGTGCCTCTATTAGAAGATGTGGTCTTGTTAGAGTAGGTGTGTCACTGTGGGTGTGGGCATTAAGACCCTCATCCTAACTACCTGGAAGCCAGTATTCTGCTAGCAGCCTTCAGATGATGATGTAGAACTCTCAGCTCCTCCTGCACCATGCCTGCCTGGATGCTACCATGTTCCTGCCTTGATGATACTGGACCTGTAAGCCAGCCCCAATTAAATGTTGTCCTTATAAGAGTTGATTTTGTCATGGTGTCTCTTCACAGCAATGTAAACCCTAAGACAATGTCTTTTTGGAAAACACTAAATATTCTTCCACAAATATATATTTACCCCTTAATATCTGCCATTGATCATGATGTTCATAGCTAATTCCCTGTAGTACATTGGTTGTATCACTAATTTTTCATCCTAAGGAAAAGCAAGGAGACAGCAGTGAAAGTCTATGCATCTTTTGGCTCTGTGTGGTAATATCCTGGGTAAATTTAAGACTGGGGATTAAGAGGTAAAAAGGCATGCATATTTTACCTTTGCTTAATTTCTGCATTTGAGATCAGATTCATGGGAGGCAACTCTATAGTTTACTTTAGAGATCTGATGTCGTTTAAACACTACCTTCAAAGAATGAATAGTTCCTCCTTGTAAATAAAACTATTAGATACCTGAAGGATGCACACTTTGATAACAATAATTTTAACTACTTAAGCTACAGGATGTTTATAAAGTAGACCTTGGACTCACCTGTATTCTCAATGACCTGATAATCAACATTGTTTAATCATTCTAAGTTTCAGCGCAAAGATTCAAGTCATAGCGTGTGCTTGTCTGGGATATTTGCTTCCGACATTGACTGACCCCCAAATTTCTTGCACGTCTTTTCTAGGGTGTAAAAAATAAGCATCCCTCAATTTTTTTTTCTTTCACTTGTCCCTCTCCACACTTCAATAATGTAATTTATATTGCAAGGATAACTCAGGGAAAAATGAGATAACGAAACTTCCCAAGTTGTGGGATATATCTAATTCAAAGTCAACAAAATCTGACTTGAGGCTATTTCATTCCAAAGTTGCACCATCGTTTCCGGGAACCTTTTCCATCAACTTTTCATTTGACACTTGTGTGCAGCTGCTTGATATTGCTAAGTAGAATTACCTGAAGAACATCAAGTATTTCTATCACAGTGCAGTATAATATTAATCATATCAAATAATTTAGGTTTAGGACATGTCCTTTTAAAGGCTTTGTTTATTTGTCTTGAGTCAATTTTTCTCTGAGCCTAAAATCTCCAACAAAAGAAGAAAATATTAGAGGGAGCAATATTCACTCTTGAGTGGTTTCTCTGGATCATTCTTTTATAGTAATTGTCTCCGATGATGTATTAGATAGAAAGCACTGCACATTGCTCTATAAATTGGAGGGTTTGTCTCTGAAATTGACTTATAAACATAGTCTGCAGATTACATTTTATGGGAGCAGGAAAAGAGACCATAGAGCAGGGAATTATCTGAACTGTACCATCACAGGTACTTTAGTTCACTCAAACTCAAGCAGCAACTGGGTCTACATAATCAAAGTGAATTGGAGAATGAAAGCAATTTGAGATAATTCAGACTAGCAACATCTACCCCAAAAAAACCTTTCACAAAATTGCTTCAATTATCTAATTGAAGCAAATCTTCAGAGATTAGGGCCTGAATTATTCTTATAATTGATTTAAATTTTCATTTAGCTTGTGTATGAAAATACACCCACACACAATCTACCCTAAAGCTTTGGATTTAGTAGCTGGCTAATGCAATTTCCATCGACATAATTTGTCTCGTGTGGTTTCCTCCTATTGTCATATTCTAACTGTACTATCTCAATGCATGGTCATCATGCAGCTATGAAAGGAAAGTTACAACATTCCACAATGTAAATTGTATATTTAAGTACTGCTTTTCAAAATAAAGAATCAAATATTTCTACATTTCTAACAAGATCGTATTCCTTTATTTCTTTCCCTTCTTCTGTTCCTCTGTCTTTCTTGTTTCTGGTGTGTTTGACATTTCACAGGAGAATCTGGGAATACTTCATCTGAGAGCTTATATGACTATTAATATATTGTGTCCCTACAGAATTGAAAAGATTCTACACTGCACCAAACTGAAAATTCTCCACTTAACTAAATTCTCCAAATTGACAGTAAGGATTTCAGAGGTAGAAGCTTTTCTCTATTAAAAGAAACGACAATAGGGAAATTTTTATACATTCTTTTCCTTGTATTGGCAACTTAAAAAGTTCAGAATCATTAACAACCTATTTCTTCAGATGTTGCTGTTAATGGATACATGAAAATTACTCAATCCAAACTGTAACAAAGACAGAATAATAGTAATCAATGATTATTAAACGTTAGGTGATGGTATAGAGAGAAAGGATAGAGGAAAGCTCAATAATACGTAACAAAACACAGGTATAAATTTTCTCAGCACAGTGAAGAACATAGTTTATAATGACTATTGTATGATTCATGACAATCATAAAGGAGTTCAAAGACTCTAAACAAAAACATAAACTAGAGAGATAGAAAGGTAATGACTTTTATTTGTTCAATACTGACCAAATATAACACAGTATACAAAAGTGTTGGAAGATGCTGGAGGGCCCCCTAAGTATTCATGATTTTAAATACTCATAGTATAAAGTGATGAATGGGGGAGGATGGGGAATGTGAAATATGGCTCAATGTCAATATATACATGTATGAAAATACTTTTTTCATTAATTAATTTATTTCTCAATCACAGCACCCCCTTCATTCTTTCCACTTACACCTTCACAAATCCCTCCACCATTGCCCTCCTCTCCTCCTTCTCAGAGAAGGGGAAGACGCTGTTGGGTACCAACCCACCCTGGCACATCAACTTGCAGGAAGACTATGCACATCTTTTCCCACTGAAGTCCAACAAGGCAGTCCAGTTAGGGAAGAGGATCCACAGGCAGGCAATAGAGTCAGGGACAGTCTCTGCTGCAGTTAGAGGACTTTCAGGGAAACCAAGCTGCATATTCGTCATATATGTAGGGGGACTAGGTCTATGCATACTCCTTAATTGGTGGTTCAGACTCTGTGAGATACCATGGGCCAAGGTTAGTTGATTCTGGAGGTTTTCTTGTGGTATCCCTGACTCCCACTGTTTCCTCAATCCTATCCCCCACTCTTCCACAACACTTCTCAAGCACCCACCTAATATTTGGCTATGGGTCTTTTCATCTGATTCCATCTACTAATGGATGAAAACTGTCTCAGATCTGTGAGCCTTATAAAGATACAATACATGTGAAATGAATATATACAATGAAAACCATTTAAACAGAAAACCGATAGTGTGTGTGGTGGCACACACCTTTAGTTCCAGCATCCAGGAGGCAGACACAAGTGGATCTCTGTAAGTCCAAGGCCAGCCTGGTCTCCAAAGCCTGGTCTCTGTGAGTTCCAGGCAGCCATGGGTGTCATTCTTCCATGTCTCTGCTTCAATTTCTGCTTAAGTCTCAGTTTCATATGGCCAAAAGCTTTGAAGTAGACCTTCATTTGAATTACTATTGTCTTATCTCATGCTCTTCAATTCCAAAACAGAAGTCATTCTCTTATACCTGTATCAAGCCTGCTCCTCTTTCTGTTGTCTTGGGTGGTAAATGATGCCTCAGTGGATGCAATTTATTCTAAGATTCAATGAGTCCTCTTGGATATCTCTGTCTTCATCCCTTTCCCCATACAAATTGTGGAGGAATGAATTGTTAGTATAAAGCTTATTAAAGTCACAGGGGGCAAGGGATAACACATTCCCAATGGAAAGTATATAGAGGAGTGCAGACATGGGAGTCCCAGGAACAAGTAGAATGAAATATAATTATGTGACAAATAGATTCAGAAAGATGACCCCACAATAAGGCAAGGGAAACCAAAGAAATGAAGGGAGAAAGTCTATGTTGGAGTCAGAGAGACTCTTGGTCTTCGGGCAATTACCTGCAACCTTATATAGGCTATTTAGTTTTTCTACATTCATTTTTCTTGACCTTTATTAAAAGTAACACATGGAAAACTGCTTTTATGTTATTAGGATTAGGTGGATAAATATAAATAAAAAGAAAGCCTGTGGTATAACATACCACAATGTTAAGCATAAAAGAAATCATCTCACTGTACTTATAACTTTATGCTGGAAAAAGACAGAAACTAATGTCATTTCTCTTTTCTAAGATCACTCAATAAAACATTACTAAATAATGGCAAATTGCCACTGTGTACAGTAGGTCCCTTGAATTTATTCTGTCTTTATATTTTTGGTTGTGAGCCTAGCCTTTAATGGCTGAGCCATTTCTCCAATCCTTATTCTATCTCTCTACCTGAAATTTTATAACAATGTCTTCCAAATCTGTCCTTGATCTGGCCTCTGTTAAATATAACTTTGATTTCTGTCACTATTTATCTGAATGTTTTATGCTTCACATAGGAAGAGAATCATTCAGTACTTATCTTTCTGTTCCTGTATTATTTCATTTAGCATAATGTACAAGCTCATCAATATTGTCACAAAGATGGAATTTCCTTCCTTTTAAAGACTGACTGTATTCCATGTCTGTTTGTACCACATACCTATTCATTTAATGATGGTATTTTTAGTTGATTCTATATCTTGTCTGTTATGAATATCTGTAAAATGAATTTGGAATATAAGTGCCAATTCAACATACTGATTTCATATCTTTGTTATTATGCCTAGGAGTATGATTTCTTGTATTATATGTTTGTTTTTTTCTGATAAAATTCCAAAGATTTTTTTTAAAAAATATGTGTCCCTTTTCAGCTATATCCTCTAAACCTTTATAGCAGCATTCTGGTGGGTGTGAGGTGATAGCACATTGTTTTATGATTTGTTTTTAAGACATGATATCACTATGTAGCCCACACTGGCCTCCAACTCATAAACCTCTTATTTCAGTCCTGGCCAAGTTGGGGATTTACCAAGTGTGTACCAGAAAAGTGCTTCATCATGGTTTCGATTTGAATTTCCATGATGATTACTGATGGTAAGTGTTTTTTCACATGCTTCTTGGTCATTTGCATGTGCTCTTGTGGAATGTCTTTGAAAAGGTCCTCTGTTGTTTTTTTTTTAAAGGTTTTATTTACTATCTAACATGAATTGTCAAGTACCTTATCTATTTTGGACATTGACCCTTTATCAAATGTATGGTTTGAGAATATGTTCTCTCATCCCATAAGTCATCTTTTCATTCTGGTGACGTTTTTCCTTGGCTATGTTTGCATCTACCATTTGTCTACTTTTTTGTTGCCTATTCTTTGGAGGTCAAATTAAATAATCATGGCAGGGGCTGAAGAGAGGTTTAAAGTTAAGACCTTATAGTACTCTCACAGAGGATCCAAGTTTGGTTTCCACACCCGTATCTAGCAGCTAACAACAACTTGTAATTCCAGATCTAGGAGATGTGTCATCCTCTTTTGTTTTCCTAGCACACTCACTCATATGTACACATACATGCACATTCATATGCACATGCATCCCCCTACACATTTAACAATTAAAGAAGAAATCTTTAAAAAACAATACGAGGTCATCATCCAGATCATCTGGCATGAAATATTTTCCATGCATTATTCCTATGACTAGAAGTCTTACATTCTAGTCATTAATCTATTTAATTTGATTTGATATATAGTATAAGATAGGAATGTAATTTCATTCTTCCATTCTTTACAAAATTGCATGTTGTATTGTAGTATTCTCACTTATTCAAGAGACAGTCCTTTTTCTATTGCCTGTTCTCAGTATCACTTTCAAAAACAGGGATAAATTATTTAAGTGATAGGATAATGATATCAAGAAGCACAAGAAGTGAAATAAATCATCCATCTTCTTCCCCAAATGGGAACTATTACCTTAACATAAATAAATGCACATTCTGATTATTATGCTCATAAAGATACATTTTTCTTTTTTTTCTTACTTTTCAGATTATAATTATCATTTCTCTTTTCCTTTCCTCCCTCCCAACTCTTCCATATACACCTCCCTGATTTCTTTCAAATGTATGGTCTCTTTTTCATTAATTATTTTTACATATATATCTTTATATTCCTAAAAGCAAACTGTTCAGTCTGCATAATGGTACTCCCATGTGTGTCTTCAGGACTGACCATTTGATATTGAATAACCATCGGCGTGCATAAATTCAAATTTTAATACATCAGATTTTTCTTAAACTCAGGGTGAGTAGGCATGAATTTTTTCTCAACCTACTTTAATAAGCATTCAACCTCCCCTCTAGCTCACCACCCACCATAAGCAATGGAAAAGCAAAGTTATTAGGACATGAGGGAAGTAAACCTGTTTAGAAATCACTCTTTGGGGGGTGAGTCCAATCTTTGTTGTCAGGATATCAGCAGACCAGTCCAGTAGCAAACACCAAATACAAAAGAGCAGCTGCAGTTCAGTCCTCTCAGCAGTCACCACACACGAACCAGCAGCTGCAGCCCAATCCAGTTGGCAGTCACCATACATGAACCAGCAAGAGCAGTTCAATCCAGAAGAAACCACAAGACTCACCAAATGGCTGTTGGCTGAGGAAGCAACACAAAGCTGCAGGAGCCTCATGAGAAGTTCTTTGGCGAGTTTCTGTCTGTGGCATCACAATGCTTGCCCTCAACAAAGACTAGCGAGGTGGAGCAAAATGAATCAATGCTTGAGTTCCCACCATCTGTGGGGTCACATTTATATTCCTTCTGAACATCATACGTCCTTTTCATATGTTTGCTATAGAAAAAACATCATTTCACCTGTGTCTGCTTCAGGAAAACATTTGTTCATGTGTCTGCTTTAGCAAGACATCCTTTCACCTGTGTGCCCCAGCAAAACATCATTTGACAGAATTAACTTTCCAAAGAAACCAGAAGTTTCCATTTCAAGAGTGTTACTTCATTATATTTCTATCTATTCTCATAGTCCACAGGCAAGAGGATTACTGCCACCATCACTTGGTTTTGCATTGCTAAGTGGGATGTGGTGAAATCCAGGCTTCCACTAATTACCTTAAGTAAAGCTAGTTTAGTTACAACATACTTAAATGTTTCTAATATTACATTTTAATTTTTAATCCTTTTCAGCTTTCTTTTTTAATTGATGATCTCATATATATTCTAATCATGGTTTTCCATCCCCAAGGATCCTCCCAGATCCTCTCCACTTCCCACTCAACCAACTCCTTTCTTTAGAAATCAAACAGGTAAATAAAACAAATAAGTCAGAACAATTTTTTAAAAGATAAAGAAAACAAAAAGACACAAGAAACCTGCACACACATGCACACACAAACACACACAAATCAGAAACCATAATATATAAGCAAAAGACCTGTAAGGTAAAACAAACAAACAAACAAACAAACATGCCAGATGGCAAAATCATCAGTATTTTTAGCATTACCTATAGAAGGACATGCTGTATAACGTTTCATGAAGTTTTGAACCCAAATATGGCATCTCAGGAACCATTTGTGAGTATTGCCAAGAGGTGTATGCCTACAGTATCATTAGTCATGATACTGCTGTCTGACAGTCTTATATGATAACAGAGCCTTTATGGGGGTCAGCTGCAGATAACTGCAGGTAGCAGAGCAATGGGAGGCTAATAAAATTCACTACAACCAAGTAGAACGTTAAACACTAGTTTTCATTTGATGAAGGAAAAATAAAAGTAGAAAAGTGAGAGGGGAAAAGGTCTGTCCTGAGTACTCCACTCACCTAACAGATTTTCCAATTTAAAGATTCGAATTCACAATAACTTACTGAGGTAAAGGTCCATGTCAACCATCCAACACAAGCTAAATTTACAATTATGAACAAATAAAGGAGCATAGTTATTGATTTCTAAGAACTCATGGCTTACTATGAATGTCTGGCATATTGATGGATACTCCCAAAACAATGCAATTGGGGTTTCAGTAAATATGTGAACTATTGCTATTGTTAGGACCAAAACATTTAATGGTTAACTTCCCCTCCAATAGTAGAGATTTGGTCTATTGGTCTATTAGAGACACCTTACTGCTTTGTGAACGGGGAGCTGGCATAATTTCTAAAGAAAATAGCTGGGAAACAGGAGCAAGGAGCCTTTCATTCACCACCCTTCTTCAGGACTTGCAGAACTCTCATTTGACAGTGATATAAAGAATAGCATCGGTATTACTAAAGGTAGGCATAAGTGGAGAGAGGATAGATATTATAGTTTGGTATTCTAGTCCACTTCCATAATCTTAGCACTTAGAATACAGTAGCCAAAGGATTGCTGCAGGTTTGAAACGAGTCAGTTAATATAGTGAGTTCCAGGCCAACCAGGGTTACATAGTGAAACCCTATCTGAAAAAGAAAGAAAAAAAAGAGAGAAATAAGTCTCATATTGTCTTATTCCTATTTCTATTATTTTGTAGAAGCTCATATTCAGATCACCCAATGTGTATGTTCTATTAAAATACTAAATATTAAATAAGTGGTAGCAATGAATTTTAGGTAAATTGTATTAATCATATTACTTGAAATTGATTAAATGTTATAGGATACATATAGGTCATAAAGTGTGGTTAAGTAAAGCAGATTATTATAGCTATTGTGCCACACAGTTGTATTTTTGCCACTAATGTAGCTAAAATCTAAATTCCCAATCTAGTACAATTTTAATGTTTAGAGGATAGAGAAATATCAGAGAATACCAATAGCAGATGCACAGGATGGGAAAGTTTAGAATAACCAAAACCATCCTGCCAAAAAAGACACTGGAAAACTTGTGCCTATCAATTTCCACACTACGACAAGGAAAAATCTAAGTGTATGAGTGGGATGACAGCACAGTCAGTAGAACCCTGGCACACACATGCAAATCCAGAACTTGGGAAATATAGGTAAGAGGATCAGAAATTTGTAATTGTAAAGTGGAAGTCCTCTTTAGTCACATAAGGAATTCAAGCCCTACCTGGGATACATGAGACTCTGTCTCAAGAGAAACACAGATGTGATACTTAAATACAGATGGACATATAGATCAATAAAACCGAATCCAGTGTTCCTCTCATTTTCAGTGATGTTTTTATTGCTGTTTACATGGGTACCAAGAGTATTCTAAAGAAAAAGAAGTATCCTTTCAGCAAACAATGCTGAGATGTTCTTGTTTGCATGGTCAGCAATGAAGGTGTATATGATATATCCCATCACATACAAAATCAACTCAAAAAATGTATCAAATTCCTAGCTATTAAGCTATATCTTAGAGAGAACATGAGAAATAAATTTTTGTGACCTTGAGTTAACAGTTATTTCTTATATACAACACCAAAAATGTAAGTAAGATAACTAAAAGTGGAGAAATTAAATGTTAGCAAAATTAACACATCTACACTTCAGAAAAACACCATTAGTATGGTGTCAGGGAGCTGAGAGTGGTGATTAGTGCCTGTAATCACAGACTTCAGCAAGCCGGTATAGGAGAAGCATAAGGTAGAGGCCAGCCTGGGCTGCATCCTGAGACTCTACTGGAGAGTGTATGAGAAAGTGACAGAGTATTTTAAATAATGACAGAAAATTTCATTGCTGACCATTTGAACAAGTTGCCGAAAAGATGCTTCTTTTCCTTTTGAATAGTCTTGGTAGCTATATAAACAACAACAAAATCATTGAAAATGAGAGGTAATGCTTCTGAACACTGAATTTGACCCTATTGATCTGTTTGTCTATCTGTATTTAAGCATCACTTCTGTCTATCCATATTTAAGGATCATGTACAAAACATATATTTGGTGAATGAAGGGGGAAAATTGCATACTATCGAAATCCCAATTGGTAGCCTTCTGCGTAGTAACTACCTACAACTATAGACTTGAAGAAGCAGTCTGATATAGGTGAGAATGGTGGAATCAGAGATGAGGCATTGACACAAGGCACACGATTGGTCTAGGAGAATGGGAGTGCAGGGAAGACTCCACATAGTCTGAAAAATACAACATAAACCAGTTTCCTTATCAGCACCAATAACAGTTCGAGGAGTCCACATCCTTGACCACGAGTTCTTTACCCTAAAATTCATACTTTTTGAAGGGTGTTAGTAGTACTAGTCTATTATCCCAGCACTTGGGGAGGGTGGAGAAAGGAAGACCAGAAGATCCAAGTCATCCTGATCTTAGTGAGTTCAAGGCCAGTCTGGGTATGTGAGACCCTAGCTTTAAAAAAAAAGAAAAAGAAAAAGAAAAAAGAAAGCAAAACAAAAACCATTTCTTTCATATTAGAGGTCATCTTGAGAAACATACCACAGTCCATTCCATAAGAAAGAAAGTACTTTACAATACAATTTCATGAACCATCCATATTTTGTAATCACTAATGGATAATGCAACTAAATGCATGTGGTTGGGATAAATGAAAAGGATACTTTGATGTGGTAGTAGAATCAGACAGGGAGGTTTTTTATATTGACTAAAAATGGGGTTTTTTTGTTTTTTTTTTTTACTGGTTCTGGAGTCTCTTTCTGCATGCCATATTCTTACCTGGATATGTGGATAGCTAATTTCTCAACTTTTAAAATCAAATTTCACTTTATTTTTTATTCATATATTTTCTTTTACATGTATGACTGTTTTGTCTACATCTATGCATGTATATCACATGCATGCTTGGTGCTTACGAGGTTTATAAGAGGCTGTTGGATCTCCTGGAATAGGAATTGTGGATGGTTTGTGAGCCACCATGTGGGTACTGAGAACTGAACCCAGGTCCTCTGCAAGAACAACTGTTCTTCATAGCTGAGCCTTCTTTCCAGCCCCAAATGTCACTTTCTTAATCAAGTCTATTGTGACCATTCTCTTCCACAGAGCAACCTATCATCATTCTTAACCCTGTTTCATCTTTTTGTTGAAAGCTCTGTGGTACTTCCATGCATCTAACATAACATATAATTTGTTGAATTTTGTATCTATTGGTTCTTCCCAGTCTTTGTTGGGATATAACTTCCTTGGGATCCACAATACCTTGTTTTTGTTCAGTGATGGTGTCCCATTGTTTGCAGTAGAATAGAATGTGACACGTAACAGAGCCTGATGCTTATCTGTCCACATAACAACACAATAGAACCGGACACAGGAATCCTTTGTTTGTGTTCACTGATGTAATTTCCAGTATTTATGACAGAAGAGGGCCTGACACATAAGAGCCTAGTAAATATTTGCTGTATACAATTCATTTGTATCCCACATTCTACAGCTAACTTCCCAAGCTTCTGAGAATTCTGTGACTTTTGCCAGCAGCATGTTATTTCCCCAGCTATCTGGAAGACTGCAATGCTAAAACATCCACCTGCTTTTCTTCCACAATCATCCCTACTTGATAGCTGCGGTATATTACACTCCTGATGTGAAAGTATTAAAGGATCACAGTATTGGAAATGTAGGGAAGCCCTGAGATCTATAAGACGGAGTTCATAAAGCACTATTATAGTTCAGGCACATACAAATATACAGATGCTCTGAATTGCAGTCGTTACTGTCTTAAATACTCACCACCAAATACATTGCAAAAGATTAGACAAGATTTTCCAAGGATTGTTTTGCAAGCCCTTCTGTACCACTGTTGCTTTGAGTTCACGTCATCTGAACCTGACTTGATAACCCTTTAGGACCATTCCAAGCCTCTCCTCATCACATATGTGAGTGTAGCATCTAAGAATACAACTGATTCCCTACCTGTAAAACTAGAAGAGGTGCTTTTTCTCCTTACTTCTCTAGGCATATTTATTTCAAGGAAAGAATAACCAGAGAACAATAGGAATTACCTCCTGTATTTTCAAGAAGATAACGGTCTTGCTTCTAGGCATTGTCTCTGTTTAAGATATTATAATGTTAAGATATAACTAATCATTTAATAAAGTCACTAACTGAAAGATTTATGTTTTGTATGAATGTATGTTGAGTTTTAAGTTCACAAATGGTATCAAGAAAAAATATATATTTAATTAAGGCTATGCATCCTACTCATTGACAATCTCTTTGGTTCGACTAAACTTGGAAGTGAAGTCAAATACTCATAGCTAACTAGATATGCATGATACATACCCATAAAAGATGAGAGCACATGTCCACAGAAAAACTTGTATGCCGTGTTTCACAGCATGGTTTGTAATAGCCAAAAGAAGTACAAACCTAAATGCTTGTCAACTGGTGGAAGCATAAGCAGTAATAACCAGACAATAGCACAATATTGGCTTTATGAAGGAATTAAGTCGACTGGGAAATAGCTCAGTTGGTACAGGTTTTCCTGTATAAACATGAGGGTCTGGTTTGGTCTCCAGAATACACATAAGAAAGCGAGGTGTAGTGCTTTACACTCATCATCTCAATCCTGAGGAAACGGAGGCTCCCCGTGCTGATTGATCAGGCAGCCAAAATCTAATTAGCAAGCCTCAGGCTAAAGAGAGCCCTGTCTTTAAAACAAGGTGGAGGTCATGGAAACAACACCAATATCCAAGATTGTATTTGCTTTCACAGCACATACATGAAAGCAACCTACACATGTGACACATAGCACACAATCTCTCTCTTTTCTCTCTCTCTTCTCTCTCTCTTTCTCTCTCTCTCACAACACACACACACAAAGTCACAAAGTAATGATACATGATACTATATGTTATGCCTTAAAGATATGTAAGGTTAAAGAAACTAGCACATGAAACTACATTCGCATTTAAACATTTATATGAAACATCCATAATAAGTAAACTATAAAAAGTAAATATAAGAACGAACAAATACACGCATAAAAGCCACTGTGTACCAAGCTTTAGTTTGATGCCCCAGACCCAACATGGTAGAAAAGGAGAATTGATTGCCAGTTGTTTTCTGCCTCCATACAAGTACCCAAATGTGATACCCAAAAACGGTAAACAACATTTCACACATCGCATGCACCACCCACACACCACACACACACACACCTGAATAAATAAATAACATGACATTTTAAACAAAAAATGTAAATGCAGAGTCATAATTTTCAATGTTAACAAAAAGGGAAGTTTGGGTTCAATGTCATGAGGATTTGGGGCAAAAATATTTTAAAATATTAAATATCAAAATTACATATTAAAATGTTCTGGATAGTGTTAATGATTCACATCTCAGTGAATTATGCTACAGTGTGATTGTTTATTATAAATAACATTATAGCACAACAAAGCTGTTACAAAATCCTAGGAGCTTTTTGTATTTAGAACTATGTTGAAATGGAGAATGCATACTTTTGCTCCAGAAGCATGCATAACTGCTGCTCTCTGAGTCTGGGACCTTAATGAAGCAAGCAGGAGACGTGAGAAAGGTTAATCATTGTGGTTACATATTTGTAATAAAACTTCCTTTAGCCCATGTTCAAATGAATTTAGGAATCTGCTTCACACATTTTTTCTTTGCTACTGTAGCCCAAGGACTTTCGGTCCAGCTTTGCCTGTTTCTGTTGGACAACCTGCCGTCATGTTTACAACCAAGTCTTCTTTATGTCCTTCTCTCTTGAGGTATTTCAGTTGCTGTAAATTAAAAATATGTGAACATGTCCCTAAATGTATACTAACCAAAGAGCTTGAATATTAAATGAGAAACTGGGTGCCCAAATGATCCCTTTAAAACATTATTTTAAACTGGTAATTAAAACTTGAGAATATTTTTTTCTCATATAGGTTAATTTCAAAAAAAGTAAAAAAAACATCGCTTTTGTACCAAGAAGGTATGAATATACTAATTTAAAAGAGAACATTTCTTTTGTGGCTTCTTTAATGTCAAATTAAACAAATTCATTGTCACTGAAAACTCTTTCACTTTTGTGAAATAATATTTTGTAGAACACAATTTAACAATCCAAAGATGATTTATCCACAGAAATTTTATTAGATAAAATCTTTTATCAGATTATTCATTATAAAAGCTATAACTGAATTACTTATTAATGCCTTGCCAGTTCAAAGATGTCATATTTGGCACTTTAAACTCTTTAGTGATCATGAACCATATTCTTTATTAGATGATTAAACAGCAAATTACCCTTAATTAAGTCCCTTTATTAGAGAGAGGTGGAGGAAACGTTATTTCATACACTGACCCAAACTAGAATTGGTTTTTCCCTGATAAAATTTCTTGATAAATTCAATCCAATTTTGTCAAAAAAAAAAAAAAAACAAAAAAAAAAAAAAAAGACGCTTTCCCAGGCACTGAATTCAAAGATCCAGCCATATTTTGGGTATAGGGAAAAGTGCAGCTCATTGTAGTCCCTCTAACCTGAATTCTAGCACAACATTGTTATGAGCATATCTATGGGCCATTGCCTGAGTGATGAGACCTAGTAGTGTGTGACTCATAATCGAGTGAATCTTTTGAAGAAACTCATGAAAGCCCATAATATTTTAAAGAAGTAAATCTTCTAAATACTCACATCAGCAAAGCTTTTAAATGATGCTGGGAACAGAAGCTAGAGTGGAGGTAAGGGGAGGAATCCTGAAAGTAATACTTTGGGTGTGGAAAGCCAGAGATCTTTATTTCAGGGAACTCAGAGGGTCAGCAGGGAAACTAGAAAAAAGTATTAATACTTCTCTCTTATTCATCTTTGTCCTGAGTCGATTACTCCCTGACGATTGTAGACCCTCTAAGAGTTTCTTTTTGCTTCATTCCCAAAGATACAGTTTGTAATACAGGCTCTCTATGTTCTTTAGATCCATAAACTATCAGGCAAAATAAACTTCAGACTAGCTAGGATGCTGGAACTCTACTGTGAATAGCTGAGAATAGTTCTTTTGCAAACCCATGGGAGAATGGGCTAATTATCCTATGAGTGGCAAACTATAGTCAGCAGAAGGGCTCTACTACTAGAAAAACATTTATATCCAAGTTGAGTTTCATTGATCTGAGGTGGGGCGGTCAATAGGTGCCATCAACTCATCCTTCATGTGATTATGTTATGTGGCTACAATTGAGAACCAGTGTCCTATACTTGAAGAATTCAATCTAGTGATGATAGTGGATCACATATGTTACCATGACAGAGAGTTCAAGTTTTATTTATTTGTTTTCATTTTCTTTTTTTTTTTTTTGGATATTTTATTTATTTACATTTCAAATGTTATCCCCTTTCCCGATTTCCCCTCCACAAACCCCTTATCCCCATCCCCCCTACCCTGCTTCTATAAGGGTGCTCCCTCACCCATCCACCTGCTTCTGCCTCCCTGTCCTGGCATTCCCCTACACTGGGGCATCAAGCCTTTACAGGATCAAGGGTCTCTTCTCCAAATGATGCCTGACAAGGCCGTCCTCTGCTACATATGTGGCTGGAGCTGTGGCTCCCTCCATGTGTACTCTTTGGTTGGTGGTTTAGTCCCTGGGAGCTCTTGGGGGGTCTGGTTGGTTGATATTGTTGTTCTTCCTATGGTGTTGCAAACCCCTTCAGCTCCTTCAGTCCTTTCCCTAACTACTCCATTGGGGACCCATGCTCAGTCCAATGGTTGGCTGTATTTGTCAGGCTCTGGCAGAGCCTCTCAGGAGACAACTATATCAGGCTCCTGTCAGCAAGCACTTCTTGGCATCTTCAATAGTGTCTGGGTTCGGTGTCTGTATATTGGATGGATCCCCAGGTGGGGCAGTCTCTGGATGGCCTTTCCTTCAATCTCTGCTCCACACTTCAATATCTGCTCCCATGAGTATTTTGTTCCCTTTCTAAGAAGGACCAGAGCACCCATAGAAGTCTTCCTTCTTCCTGAGCTTCATGTGGTCTGTGAATTGTATCTTCGTATTCTGAGCTTTTGGGCTAATATCCACTTATCAGTGAGTGCATACCATGTGTGTTCTTTTGTAAACTGGGTACCTCACTCAGGATGATATTCTCTAGTTCCATCTATTTGCCTAAGAATTTATCGAATTCATTGTTTTTAATAGCTAAGTAATATTCCATTGTGTAAATGTACCACATTTTCTGTATCCATTCCTCTGTTGAAGGACATCTGGGTTCTTTCCAGCCTCTGGCTATTATAAATAAGGCTGCTATGAACACAGTGGAACATGTGTCCTTGTTATATGTTGGAACATCTTTTGGGTATATGCCCAGGAGTGGTATAGCTAGGTTCTCAGGTAGTACTATGTTGATTTTTCAATTTTATCAAAATTTCAAAAAAAAAATCTAAGTTTTATTTAAAATTTTCTTGATTCCATTCTGAGAGATCCTGAATCAGTGTCCTTTGTAAGGTGTCCAGGAATCTGAATTTGTAGCAAAGTGTGTTATTCTAATGCAAAAGAGTGGAAGACCATACCTTAAGAAAAATAATTAAAGTCACATGAAGACACTGTGTTTTGAAAAAACAAGTACCTGGCTCTTCTTAAGACACAGCAGAACTGTTCTCTTTCTTAGGCCATTAAACACAACAGACAGACCCTTTTCTCTAATTAATGATTCCAAAGTGCAAAATTTTCACCTACCTAGGCATTGCTTAGCACCAGACCAATTGAAATGCAGGCTGCAAACAACCAGAGGTTATTTCTGCCTGCCATTGTTCTCATAAAGCTTCACTGGCTCTTAATCCATTGGCATTACAATGAACACATTTGTTCCTTTTGTACTTAACAGCTTTGCAAATAGGTTCAAGAGTACAACATTCTCATCTTAAAAGATGGAGAGACTGAGGAAGAAACTGACTGAAGGTGCTGGATAGATTAGATTGGTAAAAAGTCAAAGCCTTTATTTGATTTGGGTCAAAAGCACTTAACGGTCTCTGACCTAATTTTATCCTTGCTAATTTCTTTATGAAGGAAGTTGGGGCTGGTGTCATTCTCTTCAGAGCTTACCTTCTCCATGGAAGAAGCAGACAAGCAACTATTGATGGGATCCGAAGGGCCCCTAAAGCCCCACTGCCAATAGAACTTCACATCTGATAGGCCTTAACTTTTGTCTTGAGCAATCATTCTTTTTAACTAAACTTCTTCCTTTCCTTTCATATGCAGATGTTCTAGCAATGAAGCGTGTAGCACTGGATATTTTGTTCAGATGATCTCTTACATGCTAGGAGATAGAACAGGCAGGGAAAGAACACTGAGAGTTAATGCAATAGGAAGTACTAGTCAAAAGAGGAAGATCTCACAAATAGGATGGACAGGAGCAAGTGCCCAGTGTCCTATTCCTCACTAATAGACAGACTTCAAGATTTCACAGGAAATAAATTGACCTAGAATTAAGATACCATATTAATTGTTTATACCATATTCTTATTTTATTTAACAAGATTATTAATCAGGTGTATATTCATTGTACATGTATTGGGTCCTGGGTTTCATAAGTGAATTTTCATACAAATACATAAAATGCTTTCTGTGGTATGAAATGCCCAATTGACAAATGCTGAAGAGGATGATGCAGAGGGATTCTGGGTTCAAGGTCAACGTCTCATATTATGTTGATATTGGGCAATCTAAAGCCTTTTGGGGGCTAGAGCAATGGCTTAATGAGTAAAAACATTGTCATACAAGAATCAGGACCTGAGTTCAAATCCACAGATCCCACATGACATTCCGACAGGTACAATGAGCACCTGTAACCTCAATGCTTCCTTGAAGAGACAAAAGGCAAACAGGATAATCCACAGAAGCTCATGGGCCATTCAGTCTGGTGTTTACAGCAACAACGAGACCGTGTCTCAAACTAGGTAAAGACAAGGATCAATACCCAAGGTTGTCTTTGAACCCCTACACATGCAAATTCACATACAAAATGCATGCATACAATTTTACACACAACATTCATGCACATATACACACAAGTATTTCAGAACTAAATCAGTCTGGGTGTTTTATTCTCTTTTTCTGTTGTTATAAAAAAAAAACTCTAGGAGTGGATAATTTATAAAGAAGACAAATGTGTTTAGCTCATGACTTTGGAGGTAAGGAAAATCAAGATCAGGTGGATGTATCCAGATCACCTCATGCTGAGTCATAACATGGCAAGTTGACTGACATGGTGGGAGCGCATGCAAGACTGGTGAGTAGCTGTGAATGGAAGAGAGGGTGAGGAAAAACAGGCAAGCCATTTTTTAAGAGCCCATACTTGCAACAATTAATCCACTCCCATGAGAATTAAACCCAGTCTCAAAAGAAAGGCATTAATCCTCTTTAACAATCTAATCACCTCTTAAAGACCCAAGAAGCTCTTAGAAACTCTGCTTTCCAACACTGCTACATCGGGATTCACACTTCTTTATGATTGCTGGAAGGGAGAAGTCACATTCAAGCCAAAGCACTGAGGAATATAGAATTATACTCGTAATGTCTGGAAAAGACACTGGAAAAGAAAGCTTTCCTTTTTAAATATTTTGTCATTAGTGTTAAAGATTCTACAAACTTGCTTCCCACAGTATAATCAACCATTAAATAAAAGGTGGCCAGATTATGGCCTTAGAGATGTTAATGAAAGTTTGCTAAGATCCAACAGAGACATCTGGACTTAGGATCCAGAGTTCTGGAAGGTTCTAGAATCACTGTTCTTAACCTGTGGGTTGTGATCCCTTTATAAGTTGAATGACCCTTTCACAGGGGTTACATATCGGATATCCTGCACATCATATGGTTACATTATGATTCATAACAGTAGCAAAATTACAGTTATGAAGTAGCAACAAAATAGTTTTGTGGTTGGACCATAACCATCATGACGACCTGTACTAAAAAAGAGTCACAGCCTTAGGAAGGTTAGGAGCCACTAGTCTAGAATCTGGAAAATTTTAAAGCGGGTTCACGGGAAGATAGGGGTTCATGTGGCAGGCTCAATGGACTTTACTGGGAAAGGTATGTTTTGCATGGAGGTAAGCACAAAGAGCAGGTGCCAAGTGCCACACGTGGAGTATGTGGGAGGTCAAGGTCAGAAAAGAATGGTCTTTAAAGATGAAAGAATGTTCTTGGCAGGAAAATGCTCTCCTATAACCAGCAGTGATAAGATTAGCAAGCTGTTTAAAGGTAGGTGGGTAAACATTCCTATTAGCCACCTGTAGGTATTAGCAGCTGGTCCCTCCTTGAGCCTGAGATACAAATGACAGAAAAAGCTCAGAGATAACTAGGCTGTTAGGAGAGAACAGACTCAAGTATGATCCCGGGGACACTGAACATGGAACTGACATAAAATCATAAATACTGTTTCATGGAATAAAAAAGAGAACCTGGATAATTCCACACATTTATACCCAATTGAGCTTGAGAAAGGTGCTAAAACATTCAGAAAAAGACAGCTTCTTGAGGAAGTGGTGCAGAGACAATGGATAGTCACACTTCAAAAAGCTTGCCCCATCACTCTCTATATACAAGATCAACTCAAAATGGAGGCTTGACCTTAATATAAGACCAAAAACTAGAATGAAAAAAAAAAAACATAAGGGGAAATGCTTCAAGACATCGGTGTAGGAAATGCTAAAAATCCCCAACAATTTAAAAACAAAACAAACAAAAACCAAGAGCTTAAAAGCATAAGAAATAGAAACAAAAAGGAGGCATACTGATTTATAACAAATTAAAAAGCTTCTACGTGACCAAAGAAACAAAAGGGGAAAAAGACAATCTACAGAATGGGAGGAAGATTCAACCTGTTCATTTGGCAAAGAATAACTATTTGGAATATCTGGAATAAATGGTGAATTTACATAAGTCTCAGTGCTGAGGCCTGGCACATCTGGGTAAGCCTGTAATCCCAACACTCAAGAGACCACTAAATCAAGAGAATATCAAGCTTGAAGACCGGTCTGAGCTACCTAATAAGATCCTGTCTCAAAAAACAAACCTAATACCAGAAAAAAGAGGATTCTGTTTAAAATGAGTACAGGAGGCAAATATTCATCTCACACATGATGAAATTCAATATGGCTAACAAATTCATAAACACTGGGAAATAGAATTTTTAAAAACCCTTAATGAAGTATCATCTCACCCTAGTGAGAATGGCTATTACCCAAAAGACAGAAAATGAAAGTGCTGGCAAGGATGGTGACAAAAGGGATTTTCATGCACTGTTGGCAGCCACTACAGAGAACAATATGGAGGCTACTCAGGAAACCAAACAGAATTACCATATGTTCCATCTACAGTGCTCTTGTGTATATATCTCAGGATTCAACATATTATAGAGATATTTGCACATGTTTATTGCTAAACTATTTACAATAATAGATAAATGGATAAAGTTCCTGCATTATACATAATCAATGAAGTTTTATTCAACCATAAAGAAGAATGAAATCATATCACTTTTTCAGGAAAATGATGGAACTGGAGATTGTGTTAAGCAAAATAAGCCCGACTCGGGAAGACAAATTCTATATGTTCACTCTGACTTCACTGTGCATGATTTCTAAAACATTGACACCAGGCAAGGTGATACATGCCTGTAATCCAGCACTGAGGCAGACCATCTTAAGACTTGGAATCACAGAGAGATCTTGTCTTGACGAACTTCTTCAGTCTACCAGAAGGTAAAATAGTGGTAACAAGATGGTAGAAATGGGAGAGGGGAGATAGTGGGAAACTGTACAAACACATATGGGGTAATAAGCTCTAGCTTTCTATAGTGTAAGGGAAATACTATATAATTCACAATAAACTATCACAGTGGTTCTCAAACTTTCTAATGCTGTGACCCTTTAATAAATTAAAACAGTTGTAATTTTGCTACTGTTGTGAAGTATAATAATAAATGTCTGATATGCAGGATATTTGATATTCGACCTGCAAAGAAGTCATGACCCACAGGTTGAGAACTGTTGGCCTATTATATAATTGATGAATTACTAGAAAAGAGGAACTTCCAAGCTTCAAAAACAAAGTAATGCTAAGGAAGTGGCAATGTTAATTTCCCCAACTTGTTACCACACAGTGCCTTATAAATACATACTATTATAAGCAAATAAAACTTTGAAAAGCAAAGGGTCACCAAAGACTTGGATTCTTGGTACCAGATCTGTTTTGAGCTTGATAAAGGACATAGGCAATCGAGTCATCTCTAGGAAATAGATCAGTTATTCTAAACCATGATGTTACACAGCTGCATCACAACGCTTTTTTAAATCATTTTTTCTTGTAGTATAGAAATGTTTGTGACCTTGCCTCATGCGACAACCATGTAAAAAGTTGTGTTCTATACAGAACCACTTGTCTAATGTATGGAAGTGAAAGAAAAAGTTTGTAAATTGCTTATCCAGAAAACAATTTCTCATATAATGTTCTGTGAATAGAAATAACTAAGGAATTTTGTTTAAAGAAACATCAGGATTCAGAGGATCTGAGCAGAGCATTCAAGACAATATTGGCCCTGTTGGTCCAGGTCCATATGATGGATATGTAGGTGGTAGAACTCACAAGCTCTCTTAGGTTTTTTATTGCTGTGATAAAACACAATGGCCAAAAGCAGCTTGGGAAAGAAATTGTTTCATCTTCCAGCTTGGTAGTCCACCATCCAGGGAAGTCAGCGCAAGAACTCAAGGCAGAATCTATGAAGGGTGCTGCCTACCGACTTATTTGCTCATGGCTTGCTCAGCCTGCTTTCATATATCACCCAGAAGCAGCAGCTCAGAAGTGGCACCACCCACACTGAGCTGGTTTCTTCCACGTATCATCAATTTATAAAAATTCCCACAGACCAAACTAGCTGGGCATTTTCTCCAAGTCCTAAGTCTCTTCAATGGTGGGCTTCTGTAAAATCAAACAACAACAACAACAATAAATGAAACACTTCCTTTCTCCAAAGAGGAAATAACTGAGGTATAATCACAATCAAATCAAATGAAAACAATCCAACCATGTAAAAAGTTCAGTGTTTGACATCTGGGACCCACTCAATCCTCTGAATCCAAAGAACTTGTGTCATTTTTTTTTCTGATTCCATTCTCTGAAGCACATACAGCTTCTCTCCTAGACTCAGGCAAGCTCCACTCCACTGCTGCTGCTGTTCTTGGCAGTCATACCATGATACTAACTAGCATCTCCAAAATGCTGGGGTCTACAATGCAACTGAGCTGCATTTTCTCCAATACCCTCTGCTAGACTCCCTCCAGGGACTCTGATCCTGCCACAGGATACCAAGCCTCAACTTCTTTCCCACTACCCCTTCAATCCTGGGGCTTTTACTTCACTGAGGCTGTAACTTCACCAATGACATCTCATGGTGCCAAGCCTCAGTTGTTCTCTGTGGTCCATTCAGACCTTCAAAGTCAGTGCCACCTGGAAAACTCTTGCACATTACCAAGTTTGGTTTTCAAGCACAACATTCTTCCTAGTCTCCACTGAACTACAGCTTCTGTGTGCTGACCTTGAGGAAATAGTTCTCAGAAGGTTTTTGCCTCCGTGATGTTGGTCTCAGCCCCAGATGAAGAGGTTCAATCATCCTGGCAAAACAAAGGTTTCATTTCAGCTGTGCTGGTCTCCTGCATTTAGAGGCATTTAGAAAAGTGGGGAACTAGGAATACTCCTTCCCTCAGGGTGATTCATATGCTAAGTCCTGTAGTTTATGAACTGAACTAGAAATCATACCAAATGTCATGTATGGAACTTCACTATGCTCTCTGCTCTTCATTTCCATGACACTCCTCATGACATCACAGTAATAGGCAGAGTTGGGAGCAACATCATGTCTGAGATTGTCGAACAGTTCATTGGAGCCATCTCTTTTCATCATAGAAGCATGCTCAGAGAGGCAGTGAATGACACATTCATGTGAGGTGAAGGTAGTGGATTCACTACCTTAATGTACTTCAATATTTTCCCAATTGACTGCCTTAGATTTTACCTAGCTGATTTACCTTGCTCATTGCCAGGGTCTAATACAAGACCCAAGGATAAAAGCAGTGTTCAGCAAATATTGTTGAAAGAATGGATCAATCAAACCAGTTGAACTAGAGTTTCTCTAAAGGACAGTTCTTTGGAAACTTGTACAGCAGGAGACAGAAAACAGGGGGGGCCTACAGTCTGTGGGTCATCATCATCATTGTCCAACGTGCTTCTGCCATCACAGTCCCCTATGTTGTTCTGCAATCACAACAGGATGCACCTGCACAGACATGGAAACTTAACAGGGAGACAGGAAAGCTGATACCAAACCCCTGTTAATTAAAAAGCATTGGCAGTGGAGTGGTCTTCTCTCTGACACACGGTGCCCCATATCCTAATGGCTTTAACATTCACAGGCTTCAAGAACACACAAAGAACAGTCTCAGGATTACCACTAATCCTTCACCTAGTAAAAGAAACAAGATCTGTCCAAGCTGTCTACTTGACTGGTATTTATCATGTCAAGACCAAATATTAAACTGATATACAGCCAGATGGCCAAGAAACCAAAGTACAGATTGTACATTTTGTACAGGTTTGTTAGTGAAAATGAAATTTAATGCTTTTTGGCTCAAATTTCCTCTGGTTGTGTACTCTGTGCTCCTACTTATCTCTGAATCTACAGAGTAACTGCAGTGACTTGATGATCATGCTAGAACTTTCAATATTATCTACTCAATAAATCACCAATGTTTGTAAAAATCAAAGGAAAGTTACAGTTTCAAAGAGCTTTCTAATTTACCCAATTCGATAGACTGAAGAGAAGACAAACAGGGGGAAATAGGGAGGCAGGGGGTTGGGTGGATTTTCATGAGTCTTACTTAGAAGTCATGTAGTTATTTCACCTTGCCTCCCTCGTGCCTATTATTTTGGAGACAACTTCTAACCCCCATTAAACAGTTTTACCATGAGGATAAAAAGAGCTTGCTACAGCTAATCCAAACACACTCCCACTCCAGTATTGCCTGATTTGGGGAGGTTAGCCTACAAACATCTCTTGGAAAATTAGAACAGATAAGAGTGGGTCTCTGGCTTTAAAGAGGTCTCTTTGGCCTAATAGATGATTTGGGCATCAAATTGAACTGCATGGACTCCAAAGAATCAGAGAAATCAGCAAAGCTGCTTGTGTGTGTGTGTGTGTGTGTGTGTGTGTGTGTGTGTGTGAGAGAGAGAGAGAGAGAGAGAGAGAGAGAGAGAGAGAGAGAGAGAGTTTTTAGTTGAGGGGTGAGTGTGCTCCCCTGTGACTAAAGCCTGAACTATAGCCCAGGAGAGTGGACCCAATGATGTTCTTCATGCTCTAGGCCCTGTGTGGCAGCTTTGTTTCCCAGAGTAAAGGAGCAAAGCGCGGGGCGGGGGGGGGGGGTGTTATTTTAAAAGAGCTCTAGAGGAAGGATCTAAATTTTGCACCTAGTCTTATCCATTTTCCTGTTGAAAATTAGAAACTCGTCAGTAAAAGCATTGCTAGCGTTCCATTAGGGTCCATGTATGACAAAGAGTAGTTACTAATGGCCCTTAATGATGAGAAAGTGGGTCACTAAGAATATTACTTATTTAATCAAAAGTAATGGCTATGTCACTGCAGCCGTGAGAGTGATGCTAAGTGCCCTCTTCACATGTGTGCTCCTTTTAGTGCTAGTCTTTGCCAGATCATACACACTTGCAAGATTCAACACGAAGGCCTCATCCCCATCTGGTAACAGCCACTACAAAATGCACCCTGAAATTGCTTGCAAGCCATTTCTCTAACACTCCACAGTGCTTCCAACTAATTGTCTTAGTGTTCAACTTGGAGACCATTGATGTGACAGAAAGAGATCAAATAGGAAGTCTAATTTTTTTTCTGCTGTGCCAAAGTTCCACTAAGCTGAGTGATATCAAGGATGACAACTATTTGTCATTTGGAATGTGAGAGGCTTACAATCAAGAGCCTTAAGGACCAGTCCTTGCACATCTGGCTGTCAGCACTCTTGAACTTCTGTTTGACCGAAAATGGAAAGGTGATAATACTGAGGAACACTCTTGAAACATGGCATCAACTGGATGATTAAAAGCAAAAAGCCCATTGCTAGCTCGTTGGCATCTAGATTTCTTCAGCTTGCCAGCAATCATTGAACTCTATCACTCTCCTTGCCTAGAAAGCACTTGACAGCTGCTACCTTTTATTCTTCTTTATTAGATTATTCATGTATTCATCACACAGCATTCCCCCTTCTGTGGTATAAACAGTTGCTTTGCCAGAATTCTTTGCTTCATTCATGATACAGTTAATAAGGTGTGCTGGAACTAGTCCTGCCTAAAATGGTGTCCTATCTTTCTATCACAATCATCATGACTATCACAAATTTCCCTCCCTCCCTTCCATCATGCCTCCCATCTTCCCTCCTTTTTTCTTTCTTCTTTCTTTCTTCCTTCCTCCCTCCCTCCCTCCCTCCCTCCCTCCCTCCCTCCCTCCCTCCCTCCCTCCCTCCCTCCCTCTCTCTCTCTTTCTTTCTTTCTTTCTTTCTTTTTTTCTTTCTTTCTTTCTTTCTTTCTTTCTTTCTTTCTCTTTCTTCTCTTTCCTGCCACATCTTTTAGGAGATAGACAGTCATGCCTTCCTACAAACAGCTTCATGTCCCAACTTAGCTTCATGATCCCCTCTCTACATTTTAGTAGAAGACAGCTGTAACATTCTTGTCCTCATTAACTTTGTTTCATTGTGGTACTAAGTTGCTACAAATATTACAATTAATACTGTTATTAAACACTGAATAATTCTTCAATCCAAACAAAGTGGTTAAAGGGAAGAAGTACAATTGGATTGAAGATAATCAGGAACTACACATTTAACCAAAAACTAATATAAGGTATCCTGCTTAGTTTGGGGAATTTCTTATGTATTCTGTAGGAACCCACTTTCATGGTAGATTCACCCATATTCTCTAAGAGGAAAAATAAGCTTGCATATTAGTTTAATCTTCATACGTAATTCCATAGAAGTGTGTAAGGCCCCTATTATATCATTGACCACAGTCTTCCTCTCTGTACATGCAGGAGACTGACTGTGATTCCTTCAACATACTGTCCATATTTTATTCATCTCAGTGTTTATAGCTCCTAGCACAATGTCTAATTCACTAGGAGGTCTATAATCATATATTGAATAAATGCACCAGTTGCAAAAATTATTCAACAAAAATGGAAATAATGTTTTGATTGTGGTCGAAGGAGATGAATATACCCATCAGTCACTGGTATCATTACATATTGATACCAATTTTTTTCCAGAGCTCAATCTGTACCAAAAGTTATTAAATGTTACCAAGATCACACCCAGTAAATTTACTGCTATCAATATCTCCTAAGGCACTAGTTCAAAAGAAAATAGATACACAAAACACCTTTACAACAGAATAATGAGCAGAATATTGAAATCAGTTTTAAAAGTCCAGCAATAGGGTAGTTATTAAGAACAGAACATCAGATTGGCAGAATATTATGCAGATACTGCAAATTACTGATAGGAAATTGTGCAACAATAAAGAGTATCTAGGGAACATTGGAAAGTTTCAAAAAGTACAATATAGCACTGTACTTCCTATGACTCTGAGAAAATCCTCTGAGCATAGAAATAAAGGTTAGGAAAGGAAGAGAGGAAACAAAGAATTGTATTTACCTCATAAAAGTTGAAGACATTTTTCTAAAGCATTTCCTTTAGTATGTTTATAACATTGTGTTAGCAAGTATTTGTTTACTTTAAGTTTTGCTTTACTGAAGATAATCTTGCTGCCATGGGCAAGTATTCTATCATGGAGCTACCCTGGCAAGCCCTAATAGATATTTTTAAAACCATGTTACAAGCAGGCCATGTTTCCAAAACAGATTCCGTTCCTGAGATTCGTCTACAAGTCAGATGTCTGTTTCACAGATATATTATAGACTGTGTTTACAGATAGCTTTAAACTATTTCAAGCTGTACTACTATATGTAGTTAACCAAAACATAACCAAATAGTGAGTTTTAAGTAGGACATTAGACTAACACTACATTGTAGCAATAAAATATAAAAGTTATACTTTTCTATGTTTTCTTATGTTTGTGGCATTTAAAAATAAAAAGGTTAAAGTTAATGAAGATTAAAAAAAAGAGGTAGGAAGGAATTTTGTTGAGATTCTGTGTTTCAGGGTCTGTATCAGATTAAGGCATTGGCTTATTGTGGAATCTTGAATCATAATTTATTAATTCCTCTGCAGTTTGATTGCAGCTCTTTGATTACTCTTACACATTTTTGACATGAGTTTTCCCCCTTTGGTGCATAAATGTGGTAAAGATAGAGGAACTCAGAAAAGAAATTCTCCTGAGTTAAATTTAAAGCTAAGGAAAAAAATATGTAAAAGTGGATTGAAGCAGATACATCCAAGAGTGCAGGAAAAAGAAACAATCTGTTACAGAAAGGAGGGCTAGCTAATTTTGGTGGTTTCTTTACTGATTCTCTCACCTTATAAAAACACTAAACTAAATTAAAAATGTTGAATGAAATATTCAAAACATCTTCATAGTAATATCAGAATGGACAAAAAGTTAGTAGTTATTGGACCGGAATGTGAGAAAAGATTAGACCTGAGCTCTAGCTGAGGGCTATTGTTCTACTCAACCATCAGGATGCTTATTGAAACTGAGGCCTCGTCATTCCAATTTCCATGATTCTGAGGTGTGTATGACAGAAGATTAAGCACAGAGTTATCCAGAAGGAGTATAAAATACTACTTATATAATTATAGTTCCTTGTAGGGTTAAAAGAATAGGAGAAAATTAATTAATATTGTAATCTGCCGACCCATATAACTAACTATTGTCTTAGAAGTATAGATGCAGTTACTATTCTGAAGTCTACTCATTGGTCAATCTGTCTGAAGTCAGTATAAAAACACACACACACACACACACACACACACACACACAAACACACTCGTACATACACCACAGAACAAATGGCACAGATGGAAAGAACAATTTGGACAATAGAAAGCACAAGATAATACAGGATATAGAACTCTAAATAGATGTGAATTATGTGACATGTAAGTGGACTAAAAGCTTTAGCTAACAAGAAAGGTGTTTAGAGGAGATTAGTAAAAAGAGCCAACTCAATGTGGTTTACAGCAGAGCCATCAAAAAGATAAAGGTTAACGTGAAAATGGAGACATAATGCATGCCATGAGCGTGCTAAAGAAATAAAAATGTGATTTAGTCAAGCTAGTGACTATTAAAATATTGTTAAAGATGATTACTTTATAATAACTATAATCTCAGGACTGCTTTGCATTAGTATTCACTTATGCCATAGTCTTAAAAATATGCAAGCAAATTGTCTATAAAAAGAAATAGAAAAGCCCAATAGAAATAGGAATTTTAAAAAATTCCGACTCAATAACTCAGAGAACAGGCAAAAATAAGAATATGAAATATTTAATTGATATATTTCACAATATCCTAAAATTAAAAAGATAAAGATCTTGATTCCTAATGACTACAAAATACAAATTTTCCAAGCGTAAATGATGGAACTTTTTATAAGGTTCAAACTTCAACAATTTTCAGTCTTCAGAACCACATAGCTCACTTTTCTCTATAAAAAATGAATAAGCTAATAATAGAAAATGAAATAAAAATATTATATGGAATCAACAGGTCATATTTAGGAATATATGTATGTAAATACACATATGCATTCTGTAACAATTGATAGAAAAGAGGCCATGATTTTGAAGGAGAGTAAAGTGGAGTGAGTATATGCGAGCAGTGGAGAGAGGGAAGAGAACGGAGAAACATTGTAATTAAATAAAAATCTCAAAAATAAGCATGAAGCCTTGCAGATTTTAAATCAGAAAATATAGTTTTTGCTTTTAATTTTTTTTTGCTCTTTCAAAATTTATTAGAGTTTTTTCTCCTCTTCCTCTCTCCTCCCAGTCTCTCCCTCCATCTCCCTTGCCTTTCTCTTTGGAGAAGGGTAGGCCTCCTGTAGATATCAACCAGCATTGGCCTGTCAAGCTGCAGTGGGACAAGGTGCATCTTCTATTGAGTCTAGTTAGGGGAAAGGGTCCCAAAGGCAGGCAACAGAGTCGGAAACAGCCCCTGCTCTGGTTGGTAATGGTCCCATATGAAGACCAAGCTGTACAACTGTTACATTTGAAACTCTTATAAAGTTGTATCTTCTTCAGCACTCTTTCATGGAATCTCCACTTCTTACTATCTCTTCTCTTTCCTGGACACCCTAGTCTCTATATGCACACTCTCACCAGAAGTACACATTTTATCCTTGAGTTGTAATAATCTGACAATTTGATATATGTTCTTCTAGAATGTAAAAAAAAAAAATGCTTTTTATAATAATTACATTATATTTATGTGTATTTTGGTGCCAAACAAAACATGAATTTCCTGTGGCTAGGCACTGGACTTAGCCATTTTCTAACTATATGTGAACTTGGGCAAAGTAGTAAGCCACTCTAAGAGTCAAACTTTATGGTTTGTAATATGGGACTAGTACCTCTCTTAGATCACTTCTCTCAATACTTGGATAATTGTTGAGGTAATTATTTAAAATCGGCCGCTGGTCAAGCCGACTAAGCTGAGGCAGCTCTGCCTAGCTTAGCCACCATGTTCCATGGTCAAAGGCCACATGAGTGCCGCAGCTAGAAACGGCCAGCCAGAGACACCAGCCCTGCCACCCACGAGATGCCAGAGTGGGAGATGGCTCTGCCAATCTTCCACGCTCTCTCCGCAAGGCTGGGCATTGCCCAGACCATCCCGCCAACCACTCGGGCTCGGTACAAATGAGACTCTAATGCTTAAATTATTCAAAAGCTTATATATTTGGTAATGATCAGTAACAAGGTGCCCATACAATCAGAAGTGTAACCCAATACCCAACCTAGATATACCAACTACCTTTGACTGCTATAGACATGTGAACATCTGCCTCCATGTTCCTCTCTCTCTCTCTCTCTCTCTCTCTCTCTCTCTCTCTCTCTCTCTTTCTCTCTCATTCTTTCTCCTAGCTCCTCCTCTTCCCTCTCCTCCTCTCCTCCTTACTCCTCCTCTTCCTCTCCTTACTCCTCCCACCTTAGCTCCTCCTACAGATAATTTATCCAGTTGCTTGGCATGAGGCCAGTATATAGTAAGTTACAGTAATGATGATGTGTATATTCACCTTCTCCATCTTCTTCTTTCTTCCCTTAGACATATGTGACTGATGATGAGTACACAATAGTCTAGGTGTGGTGACTTGAGTCTGTCATCCCAGCATTCTGGTGGTAGAAGCAGGAGGTTCATGAGTTCTAGTTCAGGCTACATGACGAGTCTATCTCTCAGAGAAGGAAAAAAATACAAGAAGGGGGATAAAGGGAAAGACAGGAAATATGTAAGTACCTGGGACTAGGAGAATGACTCAAATATTTCCATTTCTTAGACATTCACCGGAGGGACTGGAGAGATGGCTCAGCAATTGAGGGCACTGGCAGTTCTTCCAAGTTCTTCAGAGCAGCTCACAACTGTCTGTAACTCCAGTTCCAGAGAATACGATACTCTTAGACAGACATACATGTGGCCAAAATGCCAATGTACATAAAATTAAGATAAATAATAAATTATTTTTTAAAAGGAAAAGGAAATTCACCAAAGCCCAGTCCAGTTATTCAGCTCAGTATGTAGAAGCTCTTGAGCACCAGGACAAGCGTCTATCACTTTGAATGCTCCTTCTGGTCTGTTGACATTAGTGTGGCTAGCCAGCTATTAGCCTACTTGACTTTAGGATCAATAGGAAGGAACTCATTGATTCACCAACCCAGTTTCCACATTGCTGAGTCAGAGAAGCTGAGATGGAAAAAAACAGTAGAGCAGCAGTAGGAGCAGGAAGAGGAGGAAGTAGAGGAACTGGAGGAGGAGGAGGAAGAGGAGGAGTTGGCTACAAATTTTCTGGCATGAGAAATTCATACCAGATACCGTATCAAACTCAATCAAAGCCAACACCACTTCCCAAATTGCAGCAAGAACCTGGATTAGGGAGGATCACTTCCTAGCAAGCCAGTGGAGTGAGAATAGCCTGAGGTCCTGACCTAGGCACACGACTGGCAAAAGTAAAGCTGGTTCAAGGGTGTTCCAGGTGTGCTGATCCTTATAGCTAAGAACAGAGGTTATACAATTAGATTACAAGTTTGAATATTACCAATAATTAGTTACTTGACCTTCTACAAACACAATTGCCCTGAAGAAAAGAAACATAATGAACTCTATAAAGTGCTCATGACATCAAAGGACATCATGATCCATGTATGAGGTTTAGCCTAGTACCTAAAGCAAATTAATGTTTGATAAATATTGGCTCATAGTATTATCATCAATAGGGCCAGTGCTATTACTGAGGGCAGTAACTTTGGCCAAAATCAGGCCGACTGATGCTATGTACCATTAGAGTCACCATGTAGCGCATAGTAACATTAGCCTTAGAGTTTTGTAGACTATAAGAGAGCTAGAACATTTACAACTTTGAATGTTTATTCTCTACAAAGCCTCAGTCATCACTTTCCTAGTTTGATTTACCTAAGCCTAATGGCTCTTGACAAGTATAGGTGGACCAGTATCCTGAGTATTTCAGGATTGTTATGGGTAATATCCTGCTACCATGGTTCCATGTAGCTGGCAGACATGTACAGCAGGTTCTGACCTGGGCCCTTTCTGTTGAGTTGATCCTGCAAGAGCCCAAGATAGGATTATACGTGGAAGAGCTTCAGTGTGAAAAAAAAGTCGAACTACAGCAGACATTGGGAATGGTCTCAGGGTGCTGTGGAAGTCTGACCTAATTAGTCAAGGATGGAATTCAAACTTTCAGAGGATCTCTGGACATAGAAGCTGGGACATGTGGTTCATTCTGTTCTTCACAGTTGGAGATCTGCTATGTACACAACCATGGTCACCACAGATACTGACATAGAAAGATTTGCAATATGACAAAAATGGTGAAAGTAAGAAATGACATTTGTAATAGTCACTTTTCAGTTGCTATGATAAAATACTATGACCACGAGTCACTTAAGAGAGAAAGTTTGTTTTCATTTATGTTTCCAGAGGGACAGTGAGCCATGGCAAAGGAGGCAGGACACAGCAGAGGCAGAAGCAAGAATCTGAGAGAACAAACAGAAAGTGGATCCAGGCTACACAGTCTCACAGCCTGCCCCATCCTTCAGCAAGGCTGCACTTCCTAAAGGCTCACTAACCTCTCCAACCAGCAATGCCAACTGGGGAGCAAGTGTTCAAATCCATGAGCCTCTGGGGAGTGTTTCTCATTTAAATCACTGCAATATTGTACAATATTCAGTGTTTTATCCCATCAGGTGTTTATTTGGCTTACCTTTATTTAATTTTGTGGTGCTGGTGATTAAACCTAGGATCTAACATATACTAGGCCAGTGTTCTACCACTGAGCTTCATCCCCAGCCCTCTTCATATATTTTGTTTTGAGATGGGGTCTCACAAATATACAAAGCGCAACCCTGAACTCGCTCTGTAGTACAGGCAGGCCTTGGATCTATCACTCTCTCATCTTAGACACCTACATAGCTGGATTAAAGGCATGAGTCACTTCACACAAGCACCAGCCAGGTTTTGGCAGGATCCCTTTACAAAGCTGCCTCTATGCAGTATCTATGAGGTTCTAGCACAAGCACATTGTCTTCCTGGGGCACTACATCCTATCTCATTGAGATCTGTGCTTATAGTATCATAAAATTTTGACAGCTATGAAAATTAGGTTATGTTACTATTTAATGGGATGAAAAAGTACTCAAGCTGTGTTTTAATTGAAGAAAAATTCATTTAAGCCCTGTACTTACAGCATAATTTCCATTTTGTAAAAAATTACGTATATATATGGGAAAAAATATAGAAGAGTAAATGCAGAAATACTAACAATGGATATATTTAATGTTTGAAATATATGCTTTTCTATTTTTCAGTTGTATTGCTTTTAGGGTATTATTCCCAATGCTTCAGAGCTATTTTTTGTTTCAATATCCTAACCCAAAGACTGAAGCATGGCTATCAAACACTGGCTTGGCCTCTCTGAGAAAGAATGAAATGACAAACTGATTACCATTCTCCAGACTGATTACCATTTATGACTTGGAAATGGCAGTAGAGCACTTGCCTTGCATTTGCAAAGCCCTGGGTTACTTCTTAGCACTGCTCTCCTGAAATAAATATGGCCATGGTCACCAATTCAACTATCTTATTATTGGCTTTTTGTTTTTGTATTCTTTTTTTCAAATATTTACACAGTATCTTTATTGTGAGAGTTACATGGGAGACAAGAGAAGACAGATATTACATTGCCACACCACTGGATGAAAATATAGCCCTAAAATTCTATTGTGATAGAGCTGTTCTCTGTTTGAGTATTGATTACTTTGTTCATTGACCTGGAGTTAGTATTTGAGAGGTACTTCATTATGAAAAAGTGTAGACATTCCTTATAAATATATCTCTATATTTACCTATAGTTGTTTACTTATAAAATCCATTCTGCTTTCTTTCTTTTTCTTTTTTCCCCTTGGATGTTTTATTTATTTACATTTCAGATACCATCCCCTTTTCCCCATTTCCCTCCCTAGAATGCCCTTGTGCCATCCCCTCTCCTCCCTTTTGCTTTTATAGCATTTTAATTACTTGCAAGTATTAAGGTCAGTTCTAGGTTAAGGAACTAGCAATATAATAGATGCAAATAGTCAAGGACCAAGCAAGATAATAAATATAAATAGTCAAAGAACAAGCAAAGCAATAAACAAAGTTATGTGAACACTCCCTTTATCACTGTTTCCTTTTGTTTTGTTTTGTCTTGTTGGCTTTTTGTTTGTTTGTTTGTTTGTTTGTTTGTTTGTTTTAAATCACTGTTTCTAAGAGCTTATCAGGATGACCAAAATATCTGAGCCAACTTCCCTGTCCTAGCCCAAAGTCATTTTCATGTCTGAAGCTTACATCCTTGTTCTAGCCTAAAATTTATATTCCTGTCTGAAATTACTTCTTTGTTCTAGCCTAATGTCAGATTCCTGCCTAAAGCCCACTTCCTTATCCTGGGCCAGTGTCAGATTCCTGCCAAGCAGCCAATTTCATTGTCCTTGGCCCATGCCAGATTCTTGTCAAGCAGTCCCAAAAGCTCTCCACCTCTCCTGCCTTTTTATTTCATAAACAAGACTGGGCCTGTCTTAGGTGGTTCTGACAAGAATGCCTTCCTTACCTGTTATGGAATATGGATTATCAAAAGCAATGCACTTTTGTCTTAGATTGGGAAGGCTCTGTGAAGAATCTTATCTGGCTTGCCAACCTGTTAATTTAATAACTCTGTCTGGGGTTCCATTTTTAGTTTCAAGCCATGTACTTTGACTGCCAACATGTTGATGTTGTTAAATACAAGCTTTAACATAATGGGCAGGAATATTATCCTATTCAAATTATTGGAAGGAGGTTCAGTTTAAGAGAAGGAGCCATCTGGAGTGTCATGCCAAATACCATTGTATTCATATTAGTTCTAAAATTTATAGTGGTAGTCATTATAATTAGGAAAAAGTTTAAAGACACTTGCAGTGTATTTGGCATAATTCTAACACCTCTCTGGATGTTTTAACTTTGCATAGTGAGCTTATAAATTTAAAGAATGCTGCTCTGCTGAGCATTGATGCAGTAGATACTGCTGATAAAGTTACTCCTGGCCTGAGGTCAGTATTTCTATTTTGGTCAAGCTTCAAGAATGGCATATATAGCTTGATCATGCTAGCCCTTTTTGTCCTGGGCTTTTTGCTTCTATATCTATCTATCTATCTATCTATCTATCTATCTATCTATCTATCTATCTATCTATCTATCATCTGCCAATATATGTATGCTTATATGTATCATCTATGTGTATATATATATACATATTGTATATATATATATGTATCATCTATCTATTGTCCATCCATTGATGTATCTTTCCAACTATCTATCTATCTATCTATCTATCTATCTATCTATCTATCTTGATTTTTGAGATGCTATCATTAAATTAAACTCAGGGCCTCATGTACTACAGGCAAAGCTTATCCCATAGAACTACACTTCTAGCCTAAGCTTTAGTCTTTTGACTTGCTTCTCACCATTGAGAATTAATTTACTACCTCCCTGGTATGATCTCTCTGGTGTTTGGATCCCTTACCTTACTTAATAGGGAGTGGTCATTGATTGTCCCCTTTGGGATTCAATAGTATCAATAAGGTTACTAATGTATTTCATCTACTGCCCCTGTTTTCCAAAGACAGTAATAGTCACTAAAATTTAATCATGTGCTTGCCACATACTAGGCTCTGTCCTCTATACCTCAAATGTATTGAGTCATTTCATTCTCTCAGTAACGCTGTAGGGTTGATAACATGGTTATCCATGTACATAACAAATAAGGAAAATATGGCAACAGAAAGATAAATGAAGTAGGCTAAGTTCATACACAGTCAAGGAGTGGAGCACCATGATACTTGCCTAGTGTTGTCTGAATGTTGATTTCTTGCTTATTCTTGGTCCTGCATCCAAATGATTGTCTCTATCAACCACCACTGGTCTATATTAAACTGTGAAGAATCTGTATGTGTCCCTTCTCCAAGAAAATCACCACAAGAAGTATCCACCTATGACTTTGGATGAGTTGCTTCAATTCTCTAAGCCTCAGTATACTCATCTGATAAAATGGCTACTATTCCTTGGCAGAATCTTAAGGATTGAATGTAATACATTCATTAGGTGGCTTCCTAATGCCAGTTCCAAGCATTTGGAAGGCAGTAATTGAAGATGAAATGGAAATGTTCACCTGCACTTAATGTAAAAGATAGACTTAAGATCTGAGAACATTGAAGCATTCCTTTGCAGAAATGAAGAAAGATCAAGATTATGTTCAGAGTGGATGTTCAGAGGGGCAGCTTCCAAGATTTAGACACTTTAAATTACAGTCAGTGAAGAAATACAAGGCTGTGGAATCCAGGATGCTACTGATGTGCAGAGAAGATTCCAAACAAGGGAAAGATTAGGAAAATGGCTCTGGACAAACACCAGAAGAAGTAATCTACATACAGAATTGTAAAGAGCAAGTGGTACTTAACAAGTAATCAGATTAGGGCTTTACTGATGGAGCAAACTGTGTGCAGAAACGCCCATAAACAACAATGGCATTCTCTCCCTACTTTTTGTCCAAAGTATTTGAATAGTTGTTGTGAACTAAATGCTTCCTTTATGTTATTTCAAATCTCTATATGGTAATGACATTATGGCCATTTCACAGATAAGGAAACTGAAATTAAGAGGTTTCATGGAGCCATATACATGCCACAGATGACCATGGGTTCCTATCACAAAACACAAATGTATGGTACTATATGCAAAGCCTCCCTGCAGATATAAAAAGCTATACTGAGTTTGGAAAACTGAAAGTAATTGTGAACAATGGAAGTAATTGTGGTGAAGGAAAGGCATGATCAGTTCTGTACTGTTGAATGGTCTTTTTGACAGCAGCAATGGTATTGAATTAAACCAAAATTGGATGTGGGATGGGGCTGGAGAGATGGCTCAGTGCAATTCCCAGCACCCACATGACAGCTCAAAACCACCTGTCACTACATTCCAGGGGATCTGACACCTTCTACTGGCCTCTGAGGAGACCAGTTCATACATTCATGCAGACACACATAAAATAAAAATAAATAAATCACTTAAAATAAATAAAAATGAATTCAGTGTGGGAAGCCAGTTCAAAGTTTTTGAAACCAAAATAAAGTAATGAAATGAAGTGATAAAATATGAGGAAAATGGACACAACCCATTGAAACCACAGCAATGATTTATGGATTAAAGACTTTAAATAGAGTGATATTTATGATAATGGAATTAAAACACCCTAAATTCTAGATGAGGGAAAGGCTACAATTGATTACTACGTAGTCTTTAAAATAGACTACAATATAGAAAATGTTAATGTTTAATTAACAATTGATGAAAATCTAAACTTTGAAAATCTAAAAGTATAGAGAATTCTGTGTATTCTCAAAATCATGTAAATCAAAAAGTCATGAGAATAACATGTAAGAGAGATAAGCAGGAAGTACAAAAAGTGATGGTATTGAATGCTTCTTCAATCTTTTAAAATATGGCAAATATGCCTCATAGTAGAGACATCAAGCAACAAAATGAACTGCATGAATCACAGTTTCTTTGATAATTCTGTGTGTCTGTATGTGTGTTTGTCTGTGATTTATGTCAACAACCCACATCTGCATTTTTAGACTTTACTCTCTTTCCATCATATATGTGCCATGAAAGCAGAAGGGAAACTATTTGAGGCCAAAAATGGCAAGGAGTGGAGAATATAGGTGTGGTGGTTTGAATAAGAATAACTCCGCCCCCTCCACCCCCATACTCTCATATATTTGACCAGAGAGTGGAACTGGAGGATTAGAAGCTGTGGTCTTGTTGGAGGAAATGTGCCACTGGAGGGGGCTTTGAGATTTCAAAAGCCCATGCCAGGACTGCTCTTTGTCTCTCTCTGTCTCTGTCTCTCTGTCTCTCCCAGTACCTAAGGACTAGGATGTAGGTCTGAGCTACTTCTTCAGCACCATGTCTCATATCACCAGGCTCCCTGCCATGGTGATGACAGACGAACCTCTGAATCTATAAACTTTCCTTCATAAGAGCTGCTTTGTTCATGGTGTCTCTTCACAGCAGGAAAACAGTGACTGATAGATACAGTGAACAAAATATAATGGTTACATATGCATGAAAATGCCATACCTATTATTTTGTACATTAAACTCCAGTTCTATACAAGAATTATCATAAAAATAGAAACAATGTTGTTTATTTAAAATTTTATACTTAAAAAAATCTAGAATGCCATAGGTTGTAAAACACATGTAAAACAAACACACACCACTCATGCAAATTATCTCTGACACTTGGCCTGCACAGTTCAATTCCTACTAAGGAGTGGCCTGAGTTTCAGCAAGCCACCGAGCCCCTCTGAACTTCTATTTATTGAAATAGATATTAATTCCATGAAACTGCTTAAGAGAAAGTCTGGCTCCTAGTGAGTGCTCAAAAAAATGAATATCAATTATCCTAGTATTATTGTTATGCTTCCATTCTACTTCTGCTAGAAAGAAAAGATGAGAAGAGTAAATTTCCAACCAGAGATATCATTTTGATTTGTATTTGTGTTGTCGGATGCCAAACTCTGAGGATGAGTTTGATATGTCACTAAGTTGTGACTCCATCATCTGTATTTTAACAAAATCATACAACAACGCAGCAAAAGCTCAACAGGAAGTGCCAAAACATTGGCTTGTCACGTATTTACTTTAAAAGACTCATTGCACTCTTAGAGAAATGTACATGGTTGGTACATAGGTTCTTTAAATGTCTGTATGGCAAAACCCACTGTGGACTCTAAAGGAGGCTCTTTAGTCATCCTCCTCCACCCCAGCACAGCTTCTTAGAGAAAACAATCCCAGTCTTTAACTGGAGTGGACTGTGACAAATCAACTCATGAAACATTAGGAGTGGATTTATTTCTTACTCCCTTTTTCTCTTACCCACAAAGGATTTAAAACAGTTACTCATAAAGATGAAATAGATACTCTGGTGTTCTGGTGCATGCCTGCTTAACTAGCTAACTTAGCAAACTGGGGCAAATGGATCACCTGAGCCCATGAATTTTAAGTCCAGCTTCAGTAAGATAGCATGGCTGTATGATTGATTATATGTGAAGGTAGATGAAAACATGATGTTAATTAGAAGGGAACGGTCATATACTCTCTCTCTCTCTGACATCAGGCTACAAGGACTACCAAATTCTCAATTCTCATAAAATTTATACAGAATGCCATCAGTTGATACTGAACATACTGAATGATGTCATAGAACTTTCATCCCCAAATGTACAGAGAATCATCTCTAGATTCTGTGAAGGGATAAGAACCTATGAACCCCTTTTTCCTAAGAATGCAAAGAGATAAAAAGTTTAAGACAATTCACTCACAAATTGACGTATATTTTCTCCTTAAAATCCACAATCAAAATTGTGGGGAACAGCAAGGGCAGCACATGCTGACCCAATCTAATTTCTGCTGGTAATAGATGGTGAACTTAATGGATTTGGGGGTCCATACAATATAATGTGTATTGACTTTAGAAAGGCTTTTGATTCTGCTCTTGGTCATGACCTACTCATTAACTAGCTTGAAAAATGTGGTTCAAATCTGACACAATTGGTGCTAGAGGATGATATTGACAAAGTTGTTTTTGATAGTTCAATAAGAACCAGAGGCAGAGATGCACACTGGCTTGTGTAACCTAAGGCTAACACCAGTTAATATTTCCATCAATCTTTAGCCTTTGAAAGATAAAATATGCTTGTTAATTACAGGAAAATAAAGGGAGTTTTTAACATGGAGATACAAGATTGCACTATAAATGGTAACTACGTTATTCTTCAACTTTAAGAGCCAAAGGAAATGGAAAGAAGGGCTGAGGAAAACTAATCCTTGGCATACATACCTTCTAGGATCAGATAAAGACAGAGGGCAAATAAATGATGTGGGGAGAGGGGTCTCCAGCAAGGAGTTCTTTATAGATGAACAAATCAGGGGAGCTATTGGAGAAGGCTGAAATACCATTTACAAATATCACTGCAGGTCAGAATTTGAGGGTGATGTGTGACTAGCAATCTCTTGGCTTGTTGTAATACAGTACAGTGGGCCACAAATTGCCAGAGATGCCGTGGGTATGTGTTTAAGGTACCAGCGCAACAAAGAAGGTGAAGTAATCAGCTGAAATGAATAGCATTCATCATGGCATGTGGGATTTTGTTCCTTTGCCTGTGAGGGTCAATAGTTAAGGGTTGGATGTGGGAACCTAATGGAATGCTGCCATGCTAAGGGACATACAGGAGACTCTGAAATCAAGAGCATTACAAACATGGCAATTAGGAGGGGAAATATTCTGAGCAAGCCAAAAGCAGGAGAGAAAACCCCCAGACAGTCAACAGGGAAGCAATGACAATTTTATGGGTTCTGACGTAGTTTCTGTCATTAGCAGTCCTGGGGAAAAAAGAAGAGGAAAAGAGAGCAAAACATGGAGTAGTTCTGGTGCGATTTCCCTAGACTCCTGGAAAGTGTCTTGAAATGTTTTTCCTAATGTCCAAAATCTATCCGGAGCATGAAGCTCAAGTGACAAGCACCAAAAAGTACACAATAGTAAATATGTGTATTTGGAAAGTCCTAAAATGAGAAAGGACCTGAAAAGCCAAGTACAAAAACAGTCTTAAATCTGGGAAGGCAACAAAGGAGGCTGATGGAAAGAAAAGCCCAATTTTCTAGTTACTTCTCTTGCTGCCCACCCCAGCCTTTGACATGATTCCTTGGAGAGAGGCTGCCAGCTGCCAGCCAAAAAAATCTAATGATAGTGAATTCGCTGTCTGAAATAAACAAATTTAAGGGGCATCAGGAGCACATAGCTGTGAATGTCTGCCTCATGTAGGTCTTAGCTTTGTGCGTTGGTGCTTAAGCATTATTTGGGCACATTTGAAGCTTTGAGAGGAGAAATTATAACTTTTATAAACCTAATAATATCTTTCAAGTGCATTTAGTTTTTAAGTTTTGTAATACATTAACACCTGATCATTAGGAAAATATAGTAAAGAGAGTATAAAGAGAAGCACTCCTGTCTAGGGAAACAAAGGAGGCCAATGGGACGGAGAGCAGGGGAGAAGAGAGGGGGAGGAGCTGTGGGGAAGGTGTTCACCATACATTGTATACTTGTATGAAAATGTCTTTATATAACAAAACCACATTCAATGAATATGCACAATGAACATCAAAGAAATAAAGGAATTAACTCTAAAAGAGTGATATAAAGAGAAATACAGTTATGGTCCTTCACATTGACAATGCATACACCCACCACCAGACTTAGAGTGAATTAGTATTGTCAGTTTACAGCTGAATTTTTCTTTCAGATGTGTTTCTGTACATTTACACACACACATACACACACACAAGTACACATGCGTGCATGCTCACACACACACACTTCTTTAATTACATATACTTAATATCAGCTCATGCCAGCACATACACACACACACACACACACTTTTGCTTTATTTCTTTTAACAGTGGCATGTTGCATGGTATTAACAGCCCATGTTTATTTATGAGTGATTTAGTCCATAGCTTATTATACTGGCTCTCTTTCTCTTATAAACAGTATTATGATGAATATATTTATATACACAAATGTGGGCATGTACTGAGTATTTATAAAGAAGAAGAGACATTCCTGAAAGTACAATTCTTGGCAAATACATTAGAATTGCTATTCTAATTTAGTATTAAAGGTTTTACACCATTAAACCCCCTAATATCATCCTTTAATTTTCTTTTCTTCTTTCTTTCTTATCTAAGAGGGGGAAGTGCTACTTTTATTTGGCTTTGCTTTTCAGTCATCAATAGCTAGGGTGACTGAACATCTTTTCAAGTGTTAATTGGCTATTTCTATTTTCCTGTAAATTGTTCCTTAATTACTTTTATTTTGCTGTTGTGCTCTCTCTCCCTCCCTCCCTCCCTCCCTCCCTCCCTTCCTCCCTCACTCTCTCTCCCTCTCCTTTTCCCTCTCCCTCTGCCCCCTCTTTAATCAATGTATATGAGTTGTTTGTGTTTATGGATATTAACCCTTTGTTGTATGGTAGCTATTATCTTGCACATTATCATTTGTCTTTCAGGTATTATAAAACTAAAACTATCTTGATCCAAGGCATTACATGAAGAAAAGCAACTCAATTTAAAAATCTAGATCACTAAGTGTTATTTTTAAATAAAAACATTTTTTTTCTTGTTCTGTTCTCTCTGTTAAATCCAACTAATTCCCCTACCCAGTGGCTAAGTTGAAGTCGAGCCAGAGTTTCTCAGTTTTCCCTCAGTTAGTCAAGTTAGCTTGCAATTACTTTGACATCCTAGCTTTAAAAAAAAAAAACAAAGTCATATGCCTATTTTCAATAATCATGTTAACAGGCACTACAAACCTATGTCTATTCTCTTAAGCTCCAGGTAGACACAACATCCAAAATTGTTTGAAAATAGACAGTCTATTTGGTGCTTCTGAATTATATTTTGTTTTTATGGATTTGCATAGGACTCAAGTGGCCTAGGATAAATGAACCTCATATTCCAGGCTTCAAGAGAAATGTTCATGGTTAGAGGAGGAAAACTCTATGTCCCATTCCACCCCACAGCCCACTGAGCACATCCAACTAGAAGAGAATCTGTTGTATAAAAAGTGCCAATATGTCCCACAGTTTACTAGCTTGCTGTATAAGTGAAGAGGTAACAGGCTCATAATTAACTGACATTTACAGATTGCAGACCCGGTAGTCTTCACCAAGATTCCAGAGCCAACTTATGAGTGTAAATAGATTTTCTTCATTCTCAAACACTGTAGATAATATTTGGCACAATACTCAAATTCCCTGGCTCTCGTCCACATTTGCTGTCTTCTCAATGCTTAGGTCCCATATGGAAAAGCAAGAGTGTTGAATATTTAGAAGATTTTGATTATGTCCCTGGAGTGCGCACCATATGCACGGTCACTACACCACCGTGTGGCCACATCTATAAACTGCCACGTTCTTTGCTATGGAACACCCAGCCAAGATTCCCTCTACTGAAACTATGCAAAGGCCGGCCACTATCTTCTCTTTTTCTCTTTCAAGCTGCCAAATCAGAAAAGAAGGGGGCATGTTGTCAAATCCTGTTTCCACATCATATTTTCTACTCTGCTGATCTCTTTCCTGCAAGCTTCTTTTGTGTGGTGTGTGTTTGTGGGGGGCACCCAGTACCCAGATGTGTACGCCCATCCACAACTGCTCCAGTGCCTCAAATATTTAATTATGTTTAAGACTCAGTGAGAAACCCTGAAAGTCAGCTGACAGGGCATAATGAATGTAGAACAAATATTTCACGGCATTGCCATCACTGAGAAGTTTCATCAGTAAGAATCACCCAAGCAAAAGGGATCATTAGAAACAGCATTAGCGACCGAGATGTACTTGAGGTAGAGTACTTCCTAGTGTGAAGCCCCAGGCTTGAACCCCAGCAGCAACACACACGGGGAGAGAGAGAGGGGGAGAGAGAGACAGAGACATGGAGAGAAACAGAAAGAGCAAGACAGACAGACACACAAGAGACACACACACACAGAGACTGACACACAAACAAAACAATAAACAAAAATTATCCCCAGCAGTAACACACACACAGACACACACACACACACACACACACACACACACACACAAGAGAGAGAGAGAGAGAGAGAGAGAGAGAGAGAGAGAGAGAGAGAGAGAGAGAGAGAGAAACTGACACACAAACAAAACAATAAACAAAAATTATCCTATTCTGTTTCAGATACAAATAGCCTTATTAAAAGGCAGTACTATGGAGTGCCCAAGGAATGTCATTCTGGGGAAGTGACAGTGTGACATATTTTAAAGAGTTTCAGTCAAAGTACACTGGGACTGGATCAATCAAATATTTAATTCATACCTAGGAAAAGAACTGGTCATTGTCTCATACCCTTTACAAACAAAGAACTTTTAAGAGCATAGTGGCTCCCAAAAGTCAGTCCTGAATCATGGCCCCTGTAGCTTCCAGAGACTAAGTCACCAACCAAAGAGCATACATGGGCTAGCCTGAGCCTTCTCTGTCCCCCCCCCCCCACACACACCCCTGTGCACATATGTAGCAGAGGACCACCGTGTCTGGCCTCAGTGAGAGAGGATGTGCCTAATCCTGTAGAGACTTGATGCCCCAGGGAAGGGGGATGCCTGGGGTATAGAGCCCCTTCTCAGGCGAAGGGGGGGATGGGATGAAGAACTCTGGGAGGGGGACGGGGCGAAATATTGAACCATGTAATGATCAAAAAAATATCCTGGCTCCTGCGCTGGCTCTGTAAAGCATTGTAATGGCTAGGCTGAATTGTATATGTTTCCCAGATCTCCCCTTTCCTGTATGTGTTTTTAATTAGAAAGATTTGTGTGATTGTTGTGTAGTTTTGAAGTACTCAGGAGGGAACTCCAGGCCTTACACATGCTAGGCAAGGACTCTACCACTGAGCTGTATCTCTAACCCCCATTAGAATAGTTCATAAACAAATGCACTGAGATGGGAGATTTGGAAGGCAGAAGGAAAGTTATAGGTAGTTTTCTGCACACACACCTTGGCCCTTATGTGCTGACTTACCTTGTGATCTGAGCCTGTGACTGGTCAATAGAGCCTTCTATGTATTTTGGAATTTCTGTCCCATGATGTGTTTCATTTCTACAAATTAAGGGACATCTTCCCTTCTCAACCATAAAACTTCAAACATGAGCATGAGATACCAAGTACCTAACTCTACTTACAGAGACTGTTCAACAGCTCCTATGCTATGTGCTGTCAAATCCCAGGCACAAATGCTCTCTTCTCTACAATGTCTTTATAACTAGTTCTATCTCTTGTTCCTTTTTGCCACAGAACAGATGGGCCCCATACAAAGAACACAGACTAACCTTTGAGCTTACCATCAACTTCTGAAGTCTTGCTGGAAATATAATGCAGTGGTGAAAAGACTGCTCAATTTTTCCATAGGAAAAAATTTAATCCAAACACACCACTTGAAGGGTCAGCTGTGGACTAGCCTATTTGGCTAGTCCATGGGAGACAGATGATGTGCAGCGCTAAAGGGGGATTTATAGTTTGGCAAGGGAGATAAGCCTGGCACACACAAACATTTAAGATGACTTTGGTCGTAAGATTTGTACGAAAATCTCAAAGCACATACAAATGATCTTTGTGGATCTTAGGGCCAGCTGTATAGAAATGACTAAAAAACCACCCTATTCACCACCATGGCTACACCTACCACACTCAAAAATTCTGAACTGTATGGAAGCCAGGTAGGCTAACATCTTAGCTAGTCTTGTGACAGGCTGTTTGTAGCTGGAAGAAAGGTCCTAAGGAGGAGGCGCTGAGCTGAAAAGCTGTCTAAATCTCCGGTACTTCTGGGCTTTTCAGGAAACAGGATGATGGAATGATTGTCTTGGGGCGCCCTCTGCTGAAAGTGCTTGCCTAGAAGACTGACTGAGCTTCCCATCAGGGACTGCTGGGAAGGAAACCCCAAAGTGAGGAACTCCATTGCAGGTGACCCATCACAACAAAAAGCCTGTTAGCAGAACAATTCATTTAAAATCCTAACATCCATTCACTAATTCTTCCAACAAACATTTGCTTTGTACATAAAATGGGTTTTTGCATGTTCACCGCCTTTTCATCATTTTGTGGCTCAGTTTAAACTTCATTTCCTGGGGGCTGTCATCTTTTATTATTCTAAATATGTTCTTTCTGTTATTTTTTTATCATGTCCTCTGCATCATCACAGCCTATTCCAGTGCCAGTGACAGCTCACAAAGCTGGAAACCTGGAGCATGCAGACCTCTCAACAGATTGGAGAAGTGTCTCTTCCAGAAAGCCCAAGTAGGCTGAGCCTCTTCCAGGCAGTTCAGCTGCTTTCCACTTCTTTTAGGTGACTCAGCATGTCTGTTTCCTTTAGTTAGGCAGCTTGACTGATCTGCCTTTCCCAGGCAGCTCTAAGGACCTTCCACTCTGATTGTCCGGAAGTATCAGTAGCCTTCACAGCCTTGTACCCTTGGGAAGGGAGGATGGGAAGTTTCAGGGACTTCCTGAAGTGACTGAGTTATTTATTTTCTAAGCTTAGGGAGCTTCACTGCAGGATGGAATGTTTCACCTCCCCTTAGAACAGCCTGTTGTTGTATTTCCTTTCTAATATCATATGCCTTAAGGAACGTCGTTGAAAGATCCTTTATTATTGGTGGGAATTGTTACACAACACAGTGTCTGTGTGTGTGTGTGTGTGTGTGTGTGTGTGTGTGTGTGTGTGTGTGATGTATGTTGTATATGATTGGGTGGGGGAACATACAAGAACAGTAGAGAAGGGCAGTGTGTGAGAGAGAAGGAAGACATATAAGGCAACAAACAGCCTGCACTCAATCTAGAGGTGAATGGAGACACAAGAGCATGAAAGAGGATCTCAGAGAATGCCCTTGGGATGATACCTGGCATGGAAGAGTTGTGACAGGTTTCCCTTAGAACCAGATCCTGAGGACTCTTTGATGCTAATCTAAAGACTTAGAGCTAGTGCTTAAATTTACTCATTGGGTGGACTTTGTTTATAATGGTATGATTTTGTGGAATGTATATCACCAGGGATTAAAATTGGGGTCCTGCGTATTGGATACTGTGTACATCTGCTAACTAGTATTCCTTATATTTTTGAAAATAAACACTCGTTGTCATTAGGATGAAAGAAAAATGAAAGGTAGAGGGGCTGGTAAAACCTTTCAGCAAATCAAAGTGCTTGACAACTTAAGTTGAATCTCTGGGCCCCACATGGTAGAGAGAAAGAATCAACTCAAGCATGTTGTCCCCTGACTTCAATGCGCATGTCTTGACACTCACATCCACCTCCCAACATGCAACAAAATTTTGGAGCTACAAATACAAGGTAGAAATGTGTTTTCTTCACGGGCACCATGTAGAAGCATTTCCTTTCAGATAATTTATCTGAATGCAATGAATTTAAAATGTTTCCAAGGAAAACAGTGTAGGCGTTCCATAAAAATGTACTGAGTGAATAAAACATAGCACTTTGAAATAATAATCAGTTGCTTGCATGCTAGAACTGTTTTCCTCCATTAAGTCAATCAAACTGTCACACACACACCAGAGTTCTGCTTTAAAGATACTTTGCCACTGATGAATCCTTAGAAAGTTCATCCAGGTGAGAAGTAGTGCGTGTTTTATCTGATTGGGAGCTTCCAAGTAGAATAGAGAGAGCCATTTAGTTGAAATCCACAGGATGGTTTACTTGTGAGATAAGAAGAAAGAAAACACTTTCCCTAACTACATAAAAGCTTTTCATGCAGTTTTTGCAAATAATATAAAGCATATATTTAATAAACTACTTTAGAAATGGAAAAAAGAGCTTTGCATGCTTTAAACCTTTAATGATCATGGAAAAATCTATGGAATAAATACTATTATAACTTCAAATTGGACATAAGGGCACTAAGGATAAGTCATTTAGCCCAGATCATAGATGATAAGTGGGTAGGACGAGGATGATGGCTCCAGAGACTGTGCTTTTGACCACTATACTCCTCTAGTAGGAGGCTGAGAAAAGACTTTGATTTTACTTGAAGACATATAGTCAATAGAATAGAGGACAAAAAGGGAAAGAAGCACACTACCCATCTGTTTATTAGCTGTTAGGAAAATACTGTGTATATTGAGCAGACAGAGGTGGGACTGGGCCTCAGCTGGGCCATTTGCCCTCTGAGGTCCTCAAAGTAACCCTGGGAAATGAGGCAGGCAAGTGAAAACGGGCTGGAGTGTGATTGATAATGATGTTACATGTTTTCAGATATGTTCGAAAGAGTTTTGCTGTTCCAGATGAGTCTCATCCACCGAGTGTGCAGAGTACATGCCTTCCTCAGTGCACCCAAAAGCAGTCAGTACAATATGGTCACTGATGGACTTTAATAGGAAATGCAGTGTATATGAAACCAAAGAGGGGTTATGTACGGAAGGCAACTGGTGGGAGAGTCAGGAAGCACAGAGAAGGGTCATTGGGGAGTGTAAAAAATGAGAACAGGATATAATGATATATATGTATTAAAATCTATAATGAACCCATTATTTTATATGCTAACTTAAAAAATAATTACAAATCACAATATATAAAGTATAGTTAGCCAAAACCAGACTAGAGACCAAAACGATTTTATTTTATATGAACATATTTTCTAAACGGTCCAGAGTGGATCAAGAATTTGGAAACTGAAAAATATAAGTCTAATACTATTGGTCAAAAACCCTGACACTGGGCCAAGCTTTTGTTATTGTTGTTGTTGTGTGTGCATGTGTGCATTATGTACATGTATGACTACTTGCATATATATATTTACATCACATACCTGCCTGGCACAGGTGCATGCCACAAGAAGGAAATTGGATCCTCTGAAACTGGAGTTATAGGTCCTTACAAAGATGCCTATTGTGGGATCATGGGAACTGAACCCAGGTCCTCGGCAAGAGCAGTACTTAACCACTGAGCAATATCCCAAGTCCCAAGGACCAAGTGATTTTATTTCCACTTGCAAGACTAAAGTACATTTATGGATCCAATTATATTAAACTCAAGTCTCCTATTGCTTCTTCAGTGGTAAAGACACCAGGCTGTTTCCTTCCATCAGTGTGGACTGAGTTTGTTTGGTACCAGGGACAAGTGATGTATAGGGTGGAGTCCAAAGAACCTCAGGAAAGCTGATTACATTTAGAGTATACCTAACTGGAAAGGAATGCAGTGGCTTCCCAGGCTAACTATCTTAGGAGTTCCATAGTCCTCCATTGCCAACTGCTCTTCTAAAGGAAGTTTCAGTTACAGAGGGGGATCCTAGATAGGGTTCTCACTTTCTACGTGGCTGCCAGGTATGGTCTTACATACTTTTAATCCCAGCACTCTGGAGGCAGAGGCAGGTGGATCAAGATTTATTTATATACCACTCCTGGGTGTATATAACCAAAAGATGCCCCACTATACCACAGGGACATTTGCTCAACTATGTTCATAGCAGCATTATTAGTAATAGCCAGAAACTGGAAACAACTTCAACTGAAGAATGGATAAAGAAAATGTGGCACAATGGAATACTATTCAGCTATTAAAAACAAACATATCATGAATTTTGCAGGCAAATGGATGGGACTTGAGAATATCACCCTGAGGGAAGTAACTCAGACCCAAAAGGACATCCACTTATAAATAGATATTAGCCAAAAACTATAGAATACTCATGCTACAAGCCACAGACCTAAAGAAGCAAAATAAGAAGGAAGCCACAACCAAGGATGCTTGAATCTCACTTAGAAGGGAGAATAAAATAGTCATGGGATGGAGGGAGGGAACTGGGTGGGAGAGGATTTTTCAGGATGAGGTGTGGGAACAGACAGGGGAGATGGCCAGACAGCCATGAGAATGAATGAAACATGCAGCTGGCAGGGATGGAGGGGTTGGGGGATCTCAAGGACATTTCAGAGATCTGGGATAGGGGATACGTTCAAAAATCAGTGGGGGTGACCTTAGCTGAGACTCACAGAATAGGAGATATTGAACCTGAAGAGGACACCTCCTGTAGCCAGGCAGGAACCCCAGATAAACAATAGGGACACCAACCTACCAACAAAACTTTTAACCCAAAATTTACCCTGCCTACAAGAAATGGACAGATGAGGGATGGAGCAAAGACTGAGAGAGTGGCCAAGCAATAACCAGCCCAACTAGAGACCCATCCCTTGGGCAAGCACCAATCCCTGACACTATTAATGACACTCTGTAATGCTTACAGACAGGAGCCTAGCATTACTGTCTTCTGAGAGGTTCTACCCAGCAGCTGACTACAACAGATGCAGAGACCAAGAGCCAAACACTAGACAGAGCTTGGGGACTCTCATAGAAGAGTTTGGGGAAAGATTGAGGAACTCAGAATGGGATAGGAACTCCACAGGAAGACCAACAGAGTCAATTAACTTGGACCCTTGGAGGCTGTCAGAGACTGAAACACCAACCAAAGAGCATACACAGGCTGGAGGCCTCCCCACACATATATAGCAGGTCTGCAGCTTGGTCTTCTTGTGGGTCTGCAACAACTGAAGCAGGGCTATCCCTCAAGCTGTTGCCTGTCTATGAAATCTGTCCCCTAACTCAGCAGTATTGTTTGTCCTCAGTGGGAAAGGAAGAACCTAGCCTTGCAGAGACTTGGTGTGCCAGGGTTAGAAGGTACCCGGGGGCCAGCACCATTCTCTCAGAGAAGGGGAGGGGGAGGGGTTGGACTGTGGGAAGAGGAGATGGGAGATATAAAATGGTTTTTTTAAAAGGTCAGTGCTGGCTTTTTAAACAAAGAAGACAAAAATAAACCCTACTTCTTTGGCCCCCAAATATACGTCCTAGAACTTCAACTAGCTTTCCTATATAATGGGAAAATCACACAACTATTTGTTCTTGGTTTTTTTACAAAAGGAAATGAAGCTTTTGTATAAAATACATTCAATGGCAAGGAAATGAAATGCGAGCAAAGGCTGAGACTGACAGAACCTGCAGGATGGGGAAATGGGTGTTCATGATCCTTCTCTGCTTCTGTAGAAGTTTGAAGAGTCTCATAAGAAAATGTTTTTTAAATAATGAATAGCCTAAAGAGATGAGCTTTGGATTTAGAATTAGGTTTGATCCTGAAGTTGGGGGTTAATGAATTACATTTTCCCAAGCCTTCTGTCACTCCTGTGTAAGATGTGGGAAGTAGTTACTCCTTCCTCTTAAGTGGCTCTGGTTATTAAGTGAGGTTATCTATATGAATGACTTTGTAGAGTGTCTGAGCTATAATAAAATTTCAATAAGTAGCTACTATCATTACATGGAGAGACAAGTAGAGCATGTGCTATGCAGTAGGTATTTTGATCGAATAGTATGGATCCCCATTTTGCTCATCAGCCTCATTGAGAGGTGGGCTCTTCACATCTGGCCAGAAGGAACAGACAAACTGATCTAATGTCCTGATAGGGTCCCTGCGGTGTCTGCACTGAATACAGCGGAACGGGCAATACCTTCTTCTTGCAAAAGCTGCTGTGAGCAGGAGGCTGCTGTGTTCATCTTGGCACTTCAGTAGCTGGCTTTTGCTTTCAGGGACAACACACAGATATGATCAGGCCTATTATGTCAGCAGTTCTCGTATGTACCAGAGCATGGAGACTCCCCTGGGATTTCTCACGGAAAGGCAGGATCTCTTAAACTTCAGGAATTCCAATTCGGAAGGTGAGCATTGAAGTCTGGGGAATGTGATTTTTTTTTTTAATGCTGAGAAATTTCAGGACACATGTATATGGATCTGTTTTGGAGAAACAGTTTTAGGAAAAGGAGTATGGCAGTGAAGAAAGGAGCTAAAAATGGAAGGATACTGACAAAGAGAACCTTGGCCTGAAGGGAGAGTCAAAAGAAAGCCATTTTCTAAATTCCTAAATGAATCAGGGAGCATATTTTCAGCTGAAATGGGCTCTAGAAAGGGCTTGGAAACTTGACCTCTGTCATACCTGTTAGTGCCTTTTTGGTCAAATTCATTCTTTGTCAGTTGCTGGTGACTTGAACAGCTCAGAGTGCAGTGCTCCTCATTGCTATTTCCAGCTTTGTGGAACCTCAATCAGATTCATGAAATCTTTGCTATCTGCTTTCACAAGCCTTAATACAGACAAGTGATCCCACTCTGCGTGGCTTTAGGGACAGAAATATACCTTTAGACCAGAGGAGAAAAGCCACCATTAAAAGGTCAATTAAAACTGGCCCTGGAGAGTAGTTAAGTCCTATCATGATATGGTATCACACTCTCTTGTAGGACTTGACAATCTTTCTCAGGTCCTCCCAAGTCACACAAATTCCAGTAAAGCATGGTTAAGTCACAAAATCTGTTAAATGTTTCTTATATCCAGGTGGGCATCATCAAAGTTTACCAAGATTAGTGAAGTCATAAGATTGAACTAATCATACTAAGAATAGACAAGAAAACTTGATAAAGCAGGGCGGTGGTGGCACACGCCTTTAATGCCAGCACTTGGGAGACAGAGGCAGGCGGATTTCTGAGTTTGAGGCCAGCCTGGTCTACAGAGTAAGTTCCAGGACAGCCCGGGCTACACAGAGAAACCCTGTCTCGAAAAACAAAAACAAAACACAAAAAAAAAAAAGAAAACTTGATAAAGATTATTGAGCCACTGGAATGTAAAGATGTAAATGAGCTAAAAGCAAATATCCTTTCCTTTTAAAAGTGAGATGAGATATCTGAATCTAAAGAGTTATGTCACCTTCCCTGAGAGTTCATATTAATTACCAACTTGATTAATTAACATGTGTGAGTAAATGGTTATTATATCTTTTCCCTCTTCAATAGTACATAACCATTTTTTGAGAGTTTCACACACAGTCCAGTCTGGCCTTAAAATATCTATGTAGCAAAAGATAGTTTTGATAATCCTGTCTCTACTTTCTGAGTGCTAGAATTGTAGGCATGCACTAGCACCATGCTTGGTTTTATACATTTCACCCAGAATAGAGTCTTGGAGTATAGGAATTCCAGGAACCAGGCCAGACTTGTTACAGAGGCAGCTAGACCTTTGGAACCCTGGCAGATTTCCTCATCAGATAAATATGACCTCTGGAGATACTGGGTGGAGAGATGAATGGGGAAGGAATGAAATTACAAGTTGCCCTTGTCAAAGTATAGGTCCCAAATCAAGTAGAGTTATCAGAGAATTCATTTTTACTGTTGGAGAGAGTGTGATTCACTTGGCATTTAGTGGGTAAGATATTCCGGAATGTTTTGTATCTGGCTACATTCAAAGCTTAGATATCATTCTTGAGAAAGGTTTTGGGGCTTGAGAACATATCTTACTCTCTAGCTTAAAATGACCTGTAACTCACTATATTACTAAACTTTCAGCAATCTTCATGTCTCTGCCTTCCAAGCGCTGAGATCCTGGTAAGATCTGTTTTATACATTATAAAACATGAGAAACCACCATGTCCAGCAAGAGAATTGTTCTTAGATTAGTCACAATAGGACATAGTATGTGTTTTATTCTAATTTCGATTATTCATTCATTCCCGAGCTGAGGCCAAGTAAGGTCCATGTGCATTCTAGATAAGAGCTATACTGCCAGGCTGCTTCACAGCCAGGATTTCTTGATCTCAGGAGACAGAGGCACTTGGCAGATACTTAGCCTTCATGCTATGAGTAGTAATACTAACCCTGCTGACAAGTATAAGCAGGGCTCCCTGCACCTCTGTCACCCTCATAAATGTCTGAGGGACAGGAATTTCAACTCACACAGGAATTCCTCAAGTGTTTGGCTATTGCTTTCTCCATTGGTAGAGAAGGAAATGGAAACATGGGGAGGTGAATGATTTTCTCAAATATTAGAGTTGGCATTTTGGGAGAGCTTTGGATCAAAGCCCGATGGTATGTGGCTGAAACCTTTGTTCTCAACCTATAACATCTGCAGCAGTCAGTGTGCAGGGCAAGGGGGAAACCATTCACTATAGTTCCAGTTGGGAAGGAAAACCATGAGACACTGGTGAGCTTCAAGAGAGGAGAATCAACTCAGAGTACAACAAACTAAATTATATCTTTTAAAATAAATGTTATTTAGGGTTGTGCAAGCTAGAGAAGAAGAGAGGAAAAAAGAGGATGGGAGAACACCGGAATGGGGAGACGAGAAGAGTAGAAGAGATTGGATTTAGAATTTTACATTGGAAGAGTGGAAGAATAGATAGACTTCAGTGTGACTGGTATCTAGAGACTTACAGTTCCTTTGGATGGGTGAAGCTTTTACAAGTAATTTCAAATAAACCATGAAATTACCTATCAAAATCCATATGTTTATGTTTACTTCACATACTTACATAGTTTAGTTCTTACCAGCACATGTTCAAATTAATCCACCCCTCCCTCAGAACTGCAAGCATCTAATACAACTGAAGACCTGAGTGTATGTTTGTACCCCTTGACACAGTATCTGGCTTCGGTGTCCTTGGTTGTCAGAGTAAAAAAATCAGCCTCTCCTCACTTTTATGCCTGAGGAGTCACTCCTGCTGGTATACTCAATAAACATAGCTTGTGATGTGATGCACTTGGGAAGCATGCCATCTGAGTCACACCTCTATTCCCATAGACTCTGGGAAAATCTGCTCAGTTCTTAGTACATAGGGAATTTGGACTTGCTCTATAGCTTCAGGGTCAATGACTTCTTATCCAAAGGGCAAGTAAATAAATATTTCAGGCTCCTGAGCTCTGTTTTAATGACTCTTGCTGCTGTAGATTAGAAGCAGCCAGAGAAAACAAACAAAGCAATGGTTGTGCTACATTCCAACAACACTTTAATTTCTCCTTAAGTTCCTAGGTCTTTGAGCATCTGTGAAGATCTGAGGGATGCATGCTGCCACGCTAGTGCTTCAAGTCAAATTCCTTGAGAGAAGTGTCAAGGTATTTCCTCCTTCCTGTGTAAATAATCAGAAATCCAAGTTCCTGGTGGTGGCATTGGGAGTTGACATATCCTTGTTTTTTGTTTGTTAGCGTACTCTACAAGCAGTCTTCGTTTAGTTCAACCCCCAGTGAGGACAGGAGGGCAGAAAGTCCTGGCCCACTTGATTCACTATACTCTCCCTTCCCAGTATGCTAGTGTCAGGAGCCATGTCATTAGGACAATGTCAGAAAGCAGTGGGTTGGTTGCATGCACATTGGTAGCCAGAAGTTTCCCCTGGTTCTCTTGCCTCAAAGAGACTGTGGGACTGTACTTTTGCCTATTTTCACCCCATGAAGGGAAATAACTCTTCTCTTCAACCTCTCTCCCAATGCTGTTGTGTTATAAATCCAGGGGCTATGACAGTTTAAATGTCAAATGTCCCTCAGACACCCAGGTTAGGCCACTTGGTCTCTGGTTCCTGGTGTTGTTTTTGAATACTGTGGAATATTTGAGAGGAGAGGCCCAGCAGAGGAGGAAGTTAGTAACTGTCAGGGTGGACCTTGAGATTTATAGCCTGGTCCTTGCTTTGTGTCCCATCTTCATTTCCTGGTTGTGGAGATGTAAGCAAGTAACTCACAGCTCTGCCACCATGATGGACTGTAGCCTTAAACCATAAATGTATATCCTTCCTCCTTTAAATTGTATCTATGAGGTCACAGTGATGGGGAAAGTAACCCATACACATGGATCTAAAGCCCCTAGGAACTAGGTCAACAAGTTATTTCTTCATTTCAGCTGAAGGCTCACCTAGCCTATTTTCTCAAGACATCGTTTCCATGGTGCCTTGAAGCTATGTACAGGAGACCTACCTGTTTTCCATTTCAGTCAATATATCCTCCTCTTCAGTGATAGTTCTCAAAGAAAAAATGGAGCTGTCCTTTGTTTACTAAGTGTTGTGGTTTAGATACAAATGTGTTTCATAGTTTCCTGTATTTGAACCCTTGGTCCCCAGTTGGTGGCATTATTTAGGATTGGTATAGGTGGTATAGCCTTGCTGGAGGAAGTATGCCATTGGAAATATGGAGATAAAGTGTAGAGCAGAGACTGATGGAAAGGTCATCCAGAGACTATCTCACCTGGGGATCCATCCCATATACAGTCTCTAAACTTGGAAGCTATTGTGGATGCTGGGAAGTGCTTGCTGATGGGAGCCTGACATGGCTGTCTCCTGAGAGGTTCTGCCAGAGCCTGACAAATACAGAGGCGAATGCTCACAGCCAACCATTGGACTGAGTGATGGGTCCCTGGTGGAGGAGTTGGAGAAGGGACTGAATGAGCTGACAGGGTTTGCAGCCAATGTCAACTGGCCAAACCCCTTGGAGTTCCTGGGGGCTGGACCACCAACTAATGAGCACAGATGGAGGGATCCATGGCTCTGGCCGAATATGTGACAGAGGATGGCCTTGTTGAACATCAATGGGAGGAGAGGCCCTTGGGCCTGAGGGGGTTCGATACCCCAGTGTAGCGGAATGCCAGAGCAGGAAGGTGGGAGCGGGGGAACATCCTCATAGAAGTAAGCAAGTAGGGTAGGATAGGTGGTTATCTGGAGGGAGACCTAGAAAGGGGATAACATTTGAAATATAAATAAATAAAATATTCCAATAAAAGAAAAAAAAAGCCTGTCTTCATTTCTCTCTGCTTCATGCTTGCCATTGAAGATGTGCTGCCTGCTTCTGGCTTTGGCTGCCATGCCCATCATGTGCTACCATGCCTTCCACCCCATGATGGACACTTATCCTTGTGGAACTGAAGTCACAGTAATTCCAATAAAAATGTAACTAACAGACAAAGTCATTTTAGGCATCCAGACACCCATCCCCAAGAAGCATGGGGACTTCATAAAAGGAGACATTTTGGTGACCATTTTTCTGTGGTGCTAGGATTAGAAACCATGTCAAACATTCTACAACTGAGCTATGCCCCAGGTTTGGTCTCCTGATGACTGCTTAAGAGTTGGTATTACCCACAATCCTCACCCTAAGGATTTGGAAAAAAATGTGTATGTTGTATATAATTAGAACAAACTGTGATCAAGGCCAAAATATTAATGCTTACCTTTAACCTTTGTCTTGTGGATAAAGGAGGTAGGCAATTAAGAGTGCTAGTTTTCCTTTTTGCATCCTATGGCATATGAAAACATCTGCTATAATAACCTTTAAATTAAAACATGGGTATACTTCATTTGCATGGCAAACCTTGTATTTCACTAACAATTTTTTTTTATTCAAATCATGGCCTCCAAGGGAGAAGCATCCCAAATTAAGGCCATTTCAGAGTGAGGGATTAGAATGGGCCATCTCACTTTCATACTTAGCTGTCAAGTGTAAAGAAAAACACTGTCTTAGAAAAATTCCCGTTCTGGTTTGTTTATGCTATCACAATGTCTAGTGGCTATAAACCTTGAAATCACAAAATTACTCACAGCCTGCAATTGAAACTTTATTTCACATCTATTGTTAAATTACACAAAATCAGTGAACGGTTTGTAAAGCTACACCACTGAACAGATGTTTACAGTATGGAATTGTGGGATTTACATGATGATGACCAAAATGTATATTTATAACATTCTCTATATACAGTAATCAGTAGAGACAGAGAAATGCACTTAATCTCTGCAAACCATGCACACCACAGCAAGAACACTTGTTTTTCTGTAATGAGCTTTTCCACTGGCTCAGACTTCGTCCTGCTTTTCAACACTGTCAGTTTTTAAGAGCAATCATTCTCAATTAAAACTAAAATTACTGAAACACCATAGTGATCTACAGAATATTTCAAGAACACAATGTACACCAAATAAGTTCATTCTAAAATACTTTGACTTCAAGATGTGCTTTTAAAAATTCCTTCCAGTTTTTTTTTGTTTTTCTTTTTTCCTTGTTTTTTTTTGTTTTTTGTTTTTTTGTTTTTTGTTTTGTTTTGTTTTTTAGGTATCATCATTCTCAACACTGCAATACCACAAACAAAGCTGTAAATATTGTCACAAAGCTCAGAGTCAAGAAAATCCCTTTAGAGACAGTACTCAAAATTTTTGTCCAATTGGGGCCCTTTTTTTTACAGAAAGAAAAACCGGGGCATGCACTTGGGCAGACATGACAGATGTGACTTTTTTGATATACTTCTAAGCAAGCCCCCTCTTGAAAACCCGAAAACCCCTTCTAGTCACCTTGTTTGATTGGGAAAACCAAAGGGAAAAAAATGGGGGAAATTTTTATAGAAGTGTAGCAACAAAAAATGAGGTTTTAAACAGCCAAACAGTATGATAAAAACACAGTGTGTATATAATTTTTCCTTTTTTTTCAATTTTTTAATTGAAAAAACCCTTAAAAATTTTTCCCCAGTGGAAATACAAAAAATATTCTTTTTCCCAAAAAGTTGCCCCTGACACTTGCTTTTCTGCAGAACTTCTTCATTTTTTTTTTTTTCACAAAAAAAAAACCTGGTAAAGTGTTAACCCCAATTATCAAGAGGCAGCTTTGGTGTTTAGAGTAACTCTGGCTTTTTTAATGATTTAAACTACCAATTTTTTTGAGAAAATTTTTGCTCTTTTTATTGTGTACAAATCTGTCAATACAAAAAAGGAACCCGGGCCCCAAAATAAACCAGCCAAACTGGGAAAAATTACAATTAAAAAAAAATAATTTAAAAGTTCACCTTCAAATTTAGTTTAAACTGATGAAGAAAAAAAAACTTCAAACAAAATTAAGAGACACATTATCCTGTTTGAGAGTTCTTTTTAAGGACCTTATCCCCAGGGCAAATTTATAAAAAATTCTATAAAAACCTGACTTTAGTCCAGGATTAAATACCCAAGAGGTTTTGCAAAAAGCTGTTTTGATGATGAAGAAAATTTTATACATGGATTCATTTTGGGAAAGGCACAATCGGGAAGGCCCTTAAAAATGAATGAGAAAACAGGCCAAAAAGATTTAAAATTTTTGAAATTTCAGTGCCCCGAAACC